>JBAMCD010000160.1:830000-3249778 GCA_037075365.1 Drosophila emarginata
AAGCACACGCAACAATCAAAGGAATGACAATAATCGTTTAATGAATTCATATAAATACTTCCGGTCAAGAATATAAGTGTTACCTTTACATGATTGGCCATCGATTTGATGTACCATAACTACAGCAAGACATCACACATTTTTGAACCTTTAAACAGTATTTGACCTGTGCTCTAGCATCATCAATATGTATGTATGTATGTATGTAGGAAGCACAAAAAAAACACACTTAAGTGTGAACAATCGAAATAACTAAAAACCCAGCCTCAACTCAATTCACGTTCCATTCACTCACTCGCTCACTCACGCACACGCACTCAAATAATGTCGTCCATGATGATGATGATCATAATGATGATGAGCTTGAAGTTTAAAGAAGGTCAGCTTGAGGCTACATTTGACCATCATTATCATCATCATCATAATCATCGTTTCAGCATAATCGTAATCAACAATCATCGATTGATCGTTCCATCCATCCATCCATTCATTCACTCTCAAGAACATAGCCAAACACTATCTTCACATGATTAACACTGTCGCTAACCACAATGTGCCGTAGCCAGTTATCTATGGTTTTAACTATATGAAGACGTTGTCTTTGTGGTCAGCATCGTTTTTTTTTTTTTTTTTCATTTTCATCGAAGGTTTCTCTGTGGTTCCAATTTGATTATTAATAAGTCTTAAATCTGCTAGTGGGCAAAGTGCATGGCCAACAATGACAATGCAGAAATTGTTGAGTTTTTTTTTTGTCTTTTTTCTTTTGGCTACGGAAAGAGTTCAAATTTTGAAGTAAAATTCATACATAAATAAAATGTTGCCCTAGCAAGTAGAAGAAAAACAGAAGAATAAAAGAAGCTAAAGTATACACTTTACTTTATACGTTTCTATATATAAAAAAAAAATGAATACAATTAAAAATAATATAACAAACAAAAAATTTTTATTATCTTTTTAATATATCTTTAATATATCTAAAAATAAAATGCTTTCCATTATGTTCGTTTATCAATCAAAACAATCTCAACTAAACCGTAGAAAAGATATCTTAAAAATACTTTAATACTTAGTAAAATAAGGTATATATTTTATTTGACTAAATATATTTAAATAAATAAATAAATATTCTGTTCGGTTGCAATTTCAAATGTATATTCTAACATTACTTAAGATATAGCAACAAAACTAAATATATATAATATCTAATATAGCATAAATCAATTTTGGTTATTATATTCGCATTTTTTTTTTATTCTTTATATTAGGGTAATTTTCTTTAAAACTTATTTAACTACCTCAACAAAATTTAAGAAAAAGAAAGATGAATTTAAGACACAACTATTAACTAAGTAACTTTTACAATTAAGGTTAAAAACTTCTTTGTAATTATGATATATATTGTACAAGGATAGTTAGGAAATACATTTACAATGTAGGAAAATAATTACACACTTTGTTGGACCATAAAATTTATATTTTATGAAAAGCGGTAAGCAATTATTTACAAGCAATCGGAAAAAAAAATATGCAAAATTTTATAAAATTAAGATTTTCTTTAACAAAATTTTGATAATGAATGAAACTTTGTTATGATGATCAACTGACTAAGGCATATATTACTCTAACTATTAATGCGATAATAATAATAATAGTAAAAGAAACATTTTTGCCTAAGTGATGTGAAGACTTTGCCAGAAATGCTAAAAAAAATTATATTATCTTTATGTAAATGAAGATGCGCAGCTGTGTGTAGGAATTATGTAATATCCTAATCCTGGATACGGCCCACTGACAAACTGACAAACTTACTAGCTGCCTAGATGACTAACTGACAGACTGACAGATTGACAAAGTGCAGCAGCAGCGTCAGTGGCAGTCACGAGGCGGAAATTTTTCGCGTAATCGCCCAAAGCTACCAAAAACCAACATAAAAATGAATCCACTCAAAAACCTGGTCAAGCTCAGAGCCAACTCAAGCTCGACTTGACTCACTTTCGTTTTCAGTTTTTTTTATAGCCGGTGCGCCCAAAGAGGGAGAGAGGGGAATGAGGAGAAGTCTGAGCTTAACTTCAGCGTTTGAGACCACTTTCAACGCCGTCGTCGAGGCGTTAAGCGTCTGACACTCTGCCAGCGTCGCTGTCGATGCGCGCGCCGCTTTGTTTCGAGCTTTAGTCGGCTTGTGTGTGATAAAATCACGTTAGTAATCAATTGCAAGTCCAACAGCCAAGACCATAGCCAGACGCCTTAAGAGTTGTCTGAACAAAAAAAATACAAAACAAAAAAAAACACAAAAAAAAGCGCACACAACAAAAATTTGATACAAAAAAAAACTAAAAAGCCAAAAATAAAAAAATTGAGAAACACTTTCAAAAACGCGTATGTATTTTGCGTAGTGATATTGCTTATCGTTGTTATCGTTATCGAAACATGAGGATACATTAACAATATTTAAATAAAAATTGAAAATAACAACAATTATAAACAACAACTGCAACAATAACAACAACGGCAACAAATCGTTGCAAATCTGCTGGCATTACAAAACTCCATAAATAATATAACAACAATAATCCAAAAAGAGAAGAAAACCAACCAACAACAATTTCATTTCATTTTTCTATTTTTTCATATTTTTTCTGGAAACATTTTTTTCCTCAAAACTTTTCTTTTTTTTATGTTTTTTTTTTTTTTGTTTTTTTTGCTGTGTCATAACTTTTGCTTAACACATTTCTGTGAAGATAAAAACAACAAATTTTTGAATAATGAAATCCAAAAAAAAACCTAAAAACACAACCAAACCAAAAGTAATCGCGTGTGTTTAAACTGTTTAAATTTTGTGCAATCGTTTTTTACTTTTTTTTTTCGTTAATTTTGTTTGCTATTTTACCATTTATATTCCTAAGCTTAATTAGCGTTTTATACCAAGTGTCCAGATACAAGTGATTCGGCTTACCAGAGACTCATTCCAGTGCTTATCGTTTATTATTCTGCAATTTAAAAGTTTTCATCATTTCATCAACTCAAATCATTTAACAAATTATATAATACTGTTAAATCGGAGGCCTTTGATATAAAATGTTTTGTGGGGTGATTGAAAGTTAAGAAGGTTTTGAAGAGGCGAAATTGATATTTAGAACAATCCATTATTTTTATCTTTTTGCCGGCTTTCATTTTAGAATGGTTAAAGCCAATATTTATATTGACAATATTTTAAACCTTAATTTTGTAAAGTCTTCTAATTAGATGTTAGTTTAGTTATGGCATAAAGAAAACAAGAGAACATTTCTGTAAATGAACTTTAGCCGGTTGATATTGTATTCAAAGATTAGCAGAGATTGATATATAGTTCTTCGAATATGATCAATTCGAAATATTAATCATATATTTGATATTTGTTTTTAAGAAACAAAAGTAGTTCAGCTTAAAAAAATGTTAAGATTTTAAACGAACTATCACTATAAATATAAATATATTTTTTAAAGAACTTATTTATTTGAACTTGAAATCTTGCAACACAAATAACTACATTCATAAATACTTATATATAGCATGTTTATATTTATATATATATATATATATACATATATAGATCTGTTATTTTGCATTGTCAATCAATCAATCAGGCAGTCAAAAGTAATTTGGCAATAGTTGGGATAGCAAAATGGAAAAAAAACAAAAAAAAGAAGAAACAAAAACACTTTTGTTAGTTAGTTAGTTGGTTAGTTAAAATAGCTAACATGCAACATGCCTAGCCAAAAAGGGGGATGTGAGGTTAGCGGCTAAAATGGGGCGTAAGTGCCAAAATCAAATGAAAACAACAGATGGAGAAACACCAAAGAGACAAAACAATAGAGTCAGTGAGAGAGAAAAAGAGATTTAGAAAAAGAAAGAAGTAAAGAGAGAGAGAGAGAGAGAGAGAGTGTGTAGGTGAGAGTGAGAGTGAGAGCAAAGAGTGTTAACCGACCGGCAGCCGATGACATAATCTTTTTGTATGAACTTTTGCTTTTACTTTTTATGTTGTTCGATTTTTGAGCAATTGTCATAACTGATTACCAACAGTGATCACTCTGATCAGCAACGCTGCAATGACTTAACAAATTCAATTCTGCCACCAATATCAGCTGGCATATACACACACACACTTACACATATGTGTGTTTGTGTGTGTGTGTGTGTGTGTGCATATAATCATATTTTAGCATATGGCATTGAGTTTTCCCCCGCCATCGGCTAAAAGTGAACCTCCAACATGTGCATGTCCATGTCGTAATCGTAATAAAAACCGCCAAAAAGAAAAAAAGATAAAAAAATAATAATAATAACACAAGACAGGAGTCATTTTGCAACTGTTTCGGTTTTTTTTTTATTTTGGGGAGTGGCATTAAAAATTGACACAGCAAATGACTTGGCAAATACTTATTAGACAGTCAGTTTTCCCCTCTCACTAGCCCCGTCTCTGAAAAAATGAAGTGTTTAAAGAGTTTCTTTTTTTCTGATCGCTTCCTGTCATGCAGATAAAGTTTATGAATTTCCAGCTAAAACCTCTTATCTTATAACAATTGCAATTGCAATTAAGAGCATTTGAACGGCAGCGGCCAACATTGCGTATGAGTAATCCAAATAGATTGCAAATAATTAATAATTTTAATTTTGCGATTGTTGGCAGCCTTGATTAGTGAATTTAATTGAAATGTTTTGTTAATTATACATTTTGTAATAAGAAAAGAAAAAATCAGAAAAGATTTTAGAGAAAATATATAAAACTCAAATTGTTAAATCAGTAAATTGTATATTTATAATTTCATAGAAGATAATAGAACAATAATAAACCGGAAAGTATTTTTACTTTTTATTTAGTTAAAACAAGTTCACAAATTTGAACAATACATACAAAACTTAATGCTATACTGCATCATTATTTATTCATATTTCCAAAAATTTCATGTTTTAATTAGTACTTATCTTCTTAGAAGAAAGCAAACCTCGTATTAGGTTAAAGGAGACTTAAAAGTATAATTTCTTAGTTTAGTCATATATGAAACAGATGAAAACCTAGTTATGAAAAGCATTTAGTAGTTGGACTAAACTAAATAACATTATTTTTCAAATTATTATAAAGTGATATTGATATATATATATATATATTATATCAAACTGTTAGATCAATTCAAAAATTATACTTTATAACTTATCTACTCCAATCTGATTAGAAATACTGAGAACAAATTAAAGTTTTCTTTATCTTCTTAATATTTTAATGAATCTTTAAAGTCATATTTTGTAACTTTTTGTTCTCAGTTAAAGCATCATTCTTCTATTGTTTGTGACTTTACACATATATCATTTTGATTACCATTGACAAACTTAAATTGTCATTATAGTATCTAGCAGATAAAAATACATATACTATATAGCTTAGTCGGAAAAAAACTATTTATAAGTGAGAATACCTAAAGATCATTTGTTGTATTTCCTTTTCTATAGCCAACTTTTAAATTGTTCAATGTAGAAAAAAAATTCGTTTTAAGTCAAATTATGTGTTTATTGTATATAAATTCATTCACATTCTCGTCTCGTATGATGTGCAATAAAGCTCAATTAAGTCTTCTATTAGCCAAATCAAAGTTGATTGCAAATTGTTTAAAAAATGTTAATTTTATAATTAGATAAGAGGTAATTTCTTAGTTAGTTCTATTCACACTTGTGTCAAGAATTGAAATTCCGCTATAAAATTATTTATTTTATTAGCTAATAGCAATTAAAATTGAATCTCTCGCTCTCCCCCTCTCTATCTTCTCTGTCTGTTTCTTTTTCTTTTTCTCCACCTTCCTGTTCGCTCTTTCTTTCTCTTTTTTTTATGGCTCTCTCATGGAATTTCTTTAAACAAAAGCCCAGCTTGAAAAGCTTGCACACAGACATAGATATAAATATATATATATATATATATACATATATACAAATTTCGTTTGACGCCTGACGCCGACGTCGGCGTTCGTCAGTTTGTTTGGGGCTGTCCAAATAAAATTACATAATTTCATTTGTTGTTATTGTTATTGCTGTTGTTGTTACCTGTTTCCACATTGTATTTTTAACATTACTTTTACGTCCGAAAAAATGTTGATTATTTCAACTTGAATTAAAACCTTAAGAATGACAAGACAAACACCAAAATCCCAATAAATATTGAAAAAAAAATTACCTATTTATAAGTATATTAATATAGAAAACAAAATAAGAAAAATTGAACAAAAAAATATAAATAAATTAGTTGTAAATTTGAAAAGAAAACAAGATGTTGTGGCATCATCATCATCATCAAGGTCGAGCGACCTTTATCACTTTTGGTTAAACATGTCTATTAATTAGTATGCAACTATTTGCCCGTCTCTTTCAGAAACAGCAATCGAAATCGAAACCGAAACAGAAACTGAAACTGAAATAAGAAACAAGAAACACCTACAGATACAGATACAAAATGAAGCAGCCAAGCAGACAGCAAATTTTTACGCTGACCCTTTGCAGCGCCTTTTGTCTGATCAGTGCCATTCCCTTGCCCCAACCTCAGCCGGCTGGCAATCAGGAACTGGATGTGCTACAAATACCCTTGGCCAATGGCAAGGTGAGTGTCTGTTAACGGGTCTTATCACAACAAAGGGAAAGATTGAAAAGTAACTTAAAGATAAAGCTACACATATACATATATAAAACCTTGCATATATATCTATAGCAGACTGGTCTGAATTGAATATAGGTATATAAGTAGTGTGGGTAAAACAATTGCATTTAATTTGGTTAACTCTAAATTCTCTAAAAGCTACATAGCTTTTGAGTAATATTTACTATACAATTGTCTGAAATTTAAATTATAATTAGGAAAACCAATAAATATAAAATAAAGAACTATTAAAGGGTCACAGATAAGTCGATTTTTATAGAATAATATTTTCAGCTTGATTGATTATCATTCTGAAATTCATTGCATTATTATAATTATTATTTATTTATTAGAAAGTATAAAAATCGACATTAAATTCATTGAATTTGTTTTTTTTTTTTTTTTTTTTTGTTCTTATGAAACGCTGTCTAGATCAATTCAGAACTCTTCTTTACTATATATAGATTAAAATATATATACTTCAAGTAGATTTCAAATATATAGTCACCAATAATTAATATAAACTTTAAACTAATCTTGTAAATTTTGAAATATTTCTCTAACTAAATCATTCAATTAGTCATGCAGACGTCAATGCGATTATTTACTTTATAATGTAACGAGTTTATTTACTACTTATATATGTATATGTACATATATACGGCAAACATTCTCAATTTACCCTGTATAAGTGCTTACTATATTAGTTAGTTGCTGATTTTTTAGACAGGGCATTCGACTACTGCCCTTAAAGTGGTTACAATAAGGTAGCGCGTGTTGGCCTTTTGTATACAAATTATTTGCTTGGTAAATTTGCACTTGAATGAATAAGCTATTGGATCGATATACGTATCAGTTGCCAACACCCCCCACCCCTACTCTCCGAAATAAAGAAGAAAAAAAAATCGAAACCTTCCTTTTACTTTTAAGCAAGCAACCGCAGCATCAACTATAACAACCATGGGCAAAATGCAGGTCTTGGGGTCTCTATGCCGTATGGAACTTGCCTGACCAGATCAACACAGATCACGCAGACCAGTTGCAAGGAAGTTGGCACACTTGGCCGGCTGCCTGGCTGGCTCTTTGGCTAGTTACCTGTTTCCTTGGCCACATTTGAGTGACTTTTTTCTTTTTTTTTTTGTCTCGTTTGGGTGTTGGCACCGCCGCTTTAAACCGGACTCCGTCTCCGTTGTGCATGTTGGGCAAGCTGTTTATTACTTAATTGCCATTCGAAACAATTCCAATTCCCAACAATTCGCAATTCACCACAATTCAATTTCAACTCAAAATCCCATTCAAGCATTTCATTTTTTAAATACAACAGTTTTTGTATTTTGTTGTGTTTCTACGACATTGTGCTTAGCAATTAACACCTAGGTCAACCTTTAATTGTTTTTCCAACCCAAGTGTTAATTTGTTGACCAAAAGCGAAACTATAAACTAACTAAGCATCTGACAGTTGAGGAAATTGTTGGCTTTCTCTTCGAAAAACTGTTTTTCGCATAACTATCTGAAAACCTTCAAAAGCAAGTTTACTTCCTTAAACCCTGTTTAGGGGTCTCAAAATAAAAAATAACAAAAAAACAAAAAATTATAACTAAAACTTTAGTAAAACAATATAAAAAGATGAATTTCAATAGCAAAAATAGTGGACTAGCAAATATATGATCAATAAATGGGAAAAGTTTATTACAATTAGTAACACAGTTCCGTTTGGAGAGTCTAGAAATAATAAAGTTGATTTTAATTCATTGTCAATTTATCATCAACTAATCAGTCACTTAAAAGCTAATAAATAATCGCATATAAATAATGAATAATCTTTGAACTTTTGATATTAAAATTGTTTTTTTATTATACTTATGTAGTAAACATGATGCACAGAATTTTATTCTTTCTTAATTTCAAATTTATAGTAATTGAGTTTTCTATAAAACAAAGTTGCCTGCAAAAATCAATTAATCAAGAATAATTTAAAAAAATAGTATTTCAGAATTATAAAAAAAAGTCCCTTGATAAAACAATTATAGCTAATTTCAATAATTCGGCTTTAAATATATATTAATTATTTCATGACATCCAAAGATGAAATGTAATAGCCAATGAGTAAGCAATTCTTACCTAATCCGCCCACACAATCATTATATATGACTTTGGCTTTATAAGTTTATATATATAGATTATTAAAGCCAAAAAGAAAGCAAAAATTCAAAGCATATTTCAACGATCGTTGCCCAACTGACAAACTAGGTCAATATTTTAGGCCACAAAACACTTTGTAAACGGTGAACGACAACGATGACGATCAATTTTATTTCTTCTTCACTTCTCTTCTTCATTTTTATTTATATTTGAGGTTTTTTTCGGTTTTGTTTGGGTCTCCAATAATGATGGCATATACAGTAGTATATGTAGGCTATACATATATATGTATATGGACCACGACCACATGCTTCTTTGCCATCTCACTAACTGATGTTGATGCTCAGCTTACCGTGTTGACATGTCTTGCGCCATAATTCATTTAACTACCAAAAAAAATATATTTATACATATATATATATAGATGTGCGGGATGACAATGAGATGAGATGAAAGAGCAGCCAAAGTGAAAGAAAGCAAAAAATGAAGAGAAAAAAAACCTATTGACAGTTTTGCCAAAGCGATGTCAACTGCAATGAATGGTTAGATGGATAGCTTATTTGGATGGTTGGACAAACCTTCATGCATTCAAAGCCAAATGATGTAATGCATACATTCGACTGTGTGACAGACACCGAATAGTTAATGTTCTATAAGCAGTAGAAAATAATAAAAATATGAAATTTCAAAGGAACGAAGGGGAAAATATATTTGAATCATTTTCTAAGAAACTTTCGATTTTAATCATAAAGTTAAATTTATAATTCTTAATCTTAAGTCTGCAGAAAATTTTAAGAAATTTAACAAAAAATGTTGAAGCCTATATCGATAAACATTCGATCATAATCAATCATATTAAAATATATATAAAGTATATTCGATCTTTCTGTTGTGCGATTAATTAGAGATAGATTGTAGTCCAAGATGACTAATCAAATTTGAAAAGTATCGTATATACAGTTAATTTATTTGTCCGCAAATTAACTATTGAACCACTAACTATTTTGGTAGATTTACTACTTTAATCATTTCTATCTAACTACAAATAAATTGTTCAATTAATTTATTTATCTGGAAATAATAATAAAATGCATTGATGCAACAATTTACTCTTGTTAGTTAACTAGGTTTTGTACAAATTGTTAAGGCAAATTTTCTTTAATAATTGATGAGTTTTGTGGTAATATCATTTGTTAGCAAACTGTGTCGTTGTCTCTGGTAACACAAAACCAATTTCCTATTCGTATAATATTTTTGGATTCCCCATTTCAAGTTGTATATATGTATGTATGCATACATATGTATGTATGTGTGTATGTATGCGTGAATGTGGCTTATGTAAAAAGTTTGGCATCTCTTTCACACATATCACGCATACGCCGCATTGTCAATAGCAATTTGCTGCTGTTGGCCTATTGCTGTTGGTTATTGCTGTTGGTTGCTGTTACTGTTGTTAGATGCTAACAGCAATTTGCTGGTAGCTGCATTTTTTGTCATTAAATCAAACTGCAATCAGTTTTTTAACTTGTTATAGTCTCGCAAACATTTTGTTTTTTTTTATGAAACGTCTAAGCAGAGTTAAAGAAATTATTCGCATTTATTTTGCACATTTGGTATTTTAATTTCAATATTATCTCTCTCCCCCTTTACCCTATCTCTCAGTCTACTTTTCGACTGGCTATCTTTTTCTTATATATAATTTATTCAATTCAAAATGTTTTTTTTTTTTGTTTTTTTTTTGAGTTGTGGTAAATTGTTAATTTAATTGTGTCGCGTATTTTTTATTAGTTTCGTTGTAGTTGTTTTTGTTGAACAAGGTTTTAACTAGCAAACAAGTGGCTTAAGGCTTTTAGCTTTTATTTATACCCTCTACCCCAGATAATATTAATGGGTATGATTGAGTAATAGCAAAATTCCTCTACTTCTAAAATCAATTTAATTGATTTAACTCTCATTACATTTCTAGCTTAAACAGTACTTCAATGTTTAAATATCAGTTAATAAGAAGAGATTTAAGGTCATTTAATATCATATATTATATATATTTAGTTAGTATTATTACATTTATATATTATTTAATTAGTATATATATTTATTTAAATTCCTTGCGACTTCTTAAGGTTTTCGAAATGACTTTCGTTAGTTGTTTCGCTGAATCGATTTAGAAAATCAGTTTAATGGGTACAACAAAGCCGATTTGGCTTAACATTTTAATATTGTATTAAATTGTTTAACCACCGCCCTTTTTCGGCTTAGCAGTGGGGCGTGCTTAACCATAAATCCATCAACTTTGATTACAAAGATATTGAAAATTTTCAATTTAATGGAATTTAACCAAAGCAGTGACTAAATCATATATTAAGTTTCGTAATAGCATAAAAATTGAAGGTCAATTTGACCTTCATAATGCTATATACATATATGTATATATGTAGTTGTCTCAACTGATGGTTCCTATAAGAGATATATTAATAATCATATGATTTTATAAGACAGATTTTATGACCATACAAAATTTTTTATCAACAGATTTTTTAATTATTATAATCTCGAACGATTATAAAATAATTAACCATTAACGCACAGTGTGATTCCAATCCATATAGGCAAGGATATATAATATATATATATATTTCAATAGTAATTTACTTACTTATGTACATATATATAAATATCTTTCGATGGCAAAGCTATCGCAACACAAAATACCAAATTAATTGTTATGCATTGAACATACGAACAAATTGTTTCACGTCCATATAAACCGATTCCGGGTCTAGGAGTTAAGTTGTCCTTACATTATAATCACAATTTCTGTGATTTTTCAAATCGGATGGGGAATGAACCAGTTTTTTAATTCAATCGATATATTAAAATTTATTATGTTTCGTTCTAAATTTTCTACCATTTTAATGCATGAATACAATCTGTATAGATTCGATATCAATAATTTATGCATTAATCGAATCTAGTTTTATACTTTAATTTGTTGCCGCTGATTGGTTCAGTTTTTTCTTTTTTTTTATCTTTCTGACAGTAATTTGTGGAATTTTATATTAAGTTAAAGTCGATTTAAGTTGGTTAAGGTCAAGGCAAATTAAATATTGTCTGTCTGAGCTCTTTTTTTTACTTAACTCAATGTTTTTTTATTTTTGTATTTTTAAACCTATCATAAAACGATTTAACGAAGCAAATTTATTGTATTTGGGTGTGGTATTAGAGATGATAGCGTGATCACCCACAAATTGATTAACACTAAAGTCCAAGAGTCCACTTGTCAATTCTTTTAATATGTTTTATAAAGATTCATATTAAATTGTTGATGCTTTGTGTCAACTGTTATTTCCGTCATTCTTCTACTATTTATATAGATATATTGTAGTTAATTTGCCAACTGTTGCTGATTAATATTCACAACAATAACTTTAATGACGTTGCCATTCGCCTCCTGGACTTGAACTCATTTGAAATTCATTAAGATGTCTCCAATAAAAACGTAACTTTTGTTGCCTCAACTCTTGCTCGCACTCTTTCGGTCTTTGGGTCTCTTTCTCTAATTGTCTCTGCCACTACTCTCTCTCTCTCTCTCTCTCTCTCTTTCTCTCTCTATTTTTCCCTTTTCATAATATACCAAACAATTGTCGTACACTAAACTGACAAACAGACATACCAACAGATTTAAGTATGATGGATACAGAAGACAGAGAGAGAGAGATAGAGAAAAAGAGAGGGATAGTATTATAAGCGAACAAGAGAAATGGCAACTGAGAAAACGTGGAGAACAATAGAGGGAGAGTATTAAAAGAGTGCCAGTTTGTTGGCAAAAGTTTTATCATCATCGTCATCGTCATCATTAACATTATCATCATCCTAGTCGACTGACTTCCGCCCGCTTGTAAAAGTGACTTCCGCACTGACTTTTGAGTCAATTAAACACTGCACCTCCAAACTATAGCTACGTGCTACTCATACCCATCAACCAACCCCAACCCAAAAACCCACCCAACCCACCTGTATATATGTATGTATGTATTTATCTATAAGTAAACCGCTGAGCTTTAGTAGTGAACTTTCTGCTGAATGGAAACAAGGCAGAGACTTCAATTCCATTCCAT
The DNA here is from genome assembly GCA_037075365.1 of Drosophila emarginata. Taxonomy (NCBI): domain Eukaryota; kingdom Metazoa; phylum Arthropoda; class Insecta; order Diptera; family Drosophilidae; genus Drosophila; species Drosophila emarginata. The sequence continues at coordinate 842,913 of JBAMCD010000160.1, forward strand.
CTTTTATTATTAAATTGTTGAGCACAATTCAAATCTTTTATTTCTCATCTTTTGCAATTAAAAGTGACAGTTTCATTTATCTTAGATACATAGTATGTACATATATATAGTACTATGCACAAACAGAAAGTTATCGATAAAAATTTTAAAACATAAACTGTAAACAGTTATAGTTTCCCTTTCTTAATTAATTGGAAACTTAATTAGCTGATAATAAGTTGTCTTAATTTTATTTTTTTAACTTCCTACTGTAAACAATAATATCGATTTTCCTTTTTTATCGATAGACCTAATGATAACCATTTAAAAAAAAAAGTACAGTTTGTCAAATGGTGTTTGATGATTTTGTCGATCACTTTATCGATAGATCATTTTACAATAGTTTGATTATTATGATCCATATTTTAGTTTAACTTTTTCTCAGTGTATAACTTGAAAGGTAAAACTTGTGCAATTGTTAAAGTGCTGATGCTACTTAAACTTATTATTATTAGATTGTGCAGCCTGCCTGCCCCACTTGCATCTTGACAATTGTTATAACTACAAAAGATGAAGTGATTGTTGCATGCTAAGTGGACTCGTGCTGTTGATTGTCCAACTTATATATAATATATATATATATATATATATTTCTTTTATTACTGTTTCTCCTTCTATTTTATATATTATTTTTTGTTTTGTTTGCCTTCTCCTCCCCCAAAAAATGCAATTTGAACATTTATTGTGCAATAGTTTCTTAGCCTTGCTTAACGTTGTTGTCGTTGGCAATTGCCCATTAACGTGAACAACATTTTTGTACAGTCATTTTCGGTTATTTGGCCGGGGATGGACTTGAAGTGGATGCTGTGCAAAATGTTGCAAACAGGCGGAGACCGCCCACTAACCGCCAGCACTAAAAACCGTAATGCCTGAAAGCCACTTAATGATATAGGAAAATTAACGAATGGAAAAAGTGAATGCAGACAATTTGCTGCACATGGCAATGGTAGTTGAAAGCGCCCAACGTGGGGACCTCAAGTGACACACTAATAAGTCAAGAACAACTTCTGCACAATATAAGAAAATTTGCTTTCCAAAGTAACTGAAATGAATGCATTAAAATTCATAAATATGTATGTATATATAAATCGTCATAAAAAATTATCACTTAATCTAATGAATCGATTGACTCTTGAACCTAGTTATTATTGTAGGGATATATGCATATTTTAAAAATGTACCACATCTTAATTGATATGTTTTTATGATTTTTTAAAATTTCCTTTCCTTCTATTATTTTTAGTATAATTTTCTCATTAATCACTATCAAGATCATTACGCTTAGATATAATTTTGCTTGTTCTTGGTCGATTTGGCTTAAAGTATTAATTGAATGTGCATAACTCAATATGATAATATTCAATCAATGTCCTTTAAGAAATCTAAAAAAGTTATTATTAGTACTAATATTTATAGGCAATAGCTTTATGCTTAATTCCAGATATCAATATATTTATATTTTTTGATGCACATTTGGGATATGTTAGTTTCTCAAGATGCTTAAGATGGCGGCCAACGTGGGGCTTGCTTGTTTTTTTTGTGACTTAATGACGATTCAACCGCAAAAACTGAATGGAACATGACATTCGCAGCTTGCTAAACCGCAACAGAAATTACAATTTACACTTGAAACTTGATTACACAAATGGCAGACAAACCAACAACGAACTACCCAGACAGTGATACAAACAGTGGAAGAAAAGACCACGACTCATTGTCTCAAGTGAAAGTTCGTCAAATTTGTTGGCAAGTTTTTTGTTTTTTTTTTCCCATTTTTTGGGAGAAGATTGCCAGGGGTAACGGCATATTTGTATTTAATTTTTTTTTTTTTTTTGTTTGTCTCAATTTTGATTGTCTTTTGTTTTCACTGCCAAAGATTGTTATGTAAGAGACTAAATAATAAATTTACTTATTTTTGTATTTTCCTTATTTTTGGTTTCTCGGTTTCATTTGTAGGAAATCGATGTACTAACACTTGGGGCCAAAGATCAAGAACAATTGATAGCCGATCGGAACAAACGAACAATTGGTTTGCTGCGTGAACTATTCCCCGATATTACCAAGGTATGTATTCATATATAAATCATCTAATATATAATCCCTTTCCCGATTAAAGAACAGAAAGAAAAAAAAAATAAATGAAAAGAAAAGTAGCCATTCTGTCTCTGTCTCTCTCCTCTGACTCTATCTCTAACTCTTAACTCATCCGCAAGTCAATCGTTGTAGATTGTCCTTTTGATCCACACAATTTAGGAGTTAAAAAATAAATCATATATATGTACATATACTTGGCCTCTGCTGGTCTGTGTGTTCGTTCTACATAGGAAATCAATATGCAAATCAATCGTCTAGTCAATAATATCTTGCAACGTGTTGGTCCCGTTATCTTGGGTACGGTACTAAATCCGACATTTGATCGTGGAAACAGGATTGGAGGACAGAACCAGGATGTTGCCAATAATAATAATAATAATAATGATGGTGATGATGATGATAATGATGAAAATAATGATCAGATGCAATCAAATGATAAGGACTATGAAAGCCTCCCCGATGAGTTGACCAACTTTAAGCCTGAATCTCTGGATTGATATAAAAAATAAATTTTTTCTTTCATCAATAGATATACATACATATATAAATATGGATATATGTATATACATCAATGTATATATATCTAGGACTATTTTTTTTTTCTATATTTTATTATTTTATGCAATAATTTGTTATCTTTTGGCACTGCAATCGGTTCTTAGCCACACTGCATGAGTCCCCTCAATGTATGCAAAGTAAAAGCTTTAGCAAATGCATCCTTTGTCCACCCCCTTGTATCCGCCCCACCCTGTCCTGCCCTTTCTGCTCGTCATGCATGTAAACAGGGAGAGGTCCCTTACCCCCTCCTTTTAAGCATTTAACCTACACAACAATCAGCCAACGACACCACAAACAAAAACAACAACAACAACTTAAAAAGAAGAAAAAAAAAAACTAATTGGCCGAAACAATCAGATATTTGTATATACATATATACATACATATGTACATATATATATGTATATATACATATACCAAAAAGAAAATTCAACAGCAGCATCATCAGCAAGAACAACAACAAGAACAAGAGCATCTCTCATCATGGACGCACCACCACAAGAACAACAAGCACCACCACCACCACCACCTCGACCAATGTCCAATGTCATCCTCATGGGAAATTAATGAAAAAAAACGAAAAATTTGCAAAAAAAACAAACTTCATCAATATGTATCTGTGTCTGTCTCTCTGTTCAATCTGTAGGAAATCGACTCAATAGTTAATCGCATTATAGCCCAAGTAATACGAGTTGCCGGTCCCGGTTTACTCAATAGTGTATTGAGCGGAAATCGTGGTGCAGCCGGAGGCGGACGTAGTACCACACCGTCTACTGATTTTGATGCCGATTTTGATGATGATAGCTTTGGCGATGATGATGATAATGATGTTGCCTCCTCATCATCATCATCGTCGTCGTCGAATGGTGGAGCTTCAGTTAGTAGTTCAACCACCGTTGCCAATTTACCAACCACACCAGATAATGATGAAAGTTCAAGGGTTAAAATTGATTTGCCCACATTTGCCCCAAATGCTGATCCAACTGAAAATAATAAAGTGAGTCCGCGTGAAAGTTTAACAAATGTTGCATCTTCATTATCAGAAACGACAACAACAACAATAAGACCAACAATTACAACCTCAACTACCTTAATAAGTTCCCCAAATCCCAGCTATATTGAAGAGGAGAAACCTACTTCTCCTCCGGTTCCTGTTCCTGATCCTGCTCCCATATTGTTGCCACGTATTTTAGAGCCAACAATAGCAATGAATGTAACAGCAACAGCAACAACAACAACATCAACCACCACCACTACCACTGATAATCCCCCTCCGTTACCTACTACTACCACAAGCACCACTTCAACCACAACTACCATCTCGAATAGCATCGATATCGATGAACCACAATTGTTAACAATTATAGCCGATATCAATCGTTTATTAAATTCTACCAATTATTTTATTACAACCAGAGATAATCTAACAACAACAACAGCAACAGCCCCAACAACAACAATGGCCCCAACAACAATTGACAACAACATCATTACGAAATTATTACCGGTCTTTGATTGATTACAAATCAATCGATAATTAAATGTATGAGCATTAATTAAAAAAAAAAAAAAAACAATAAACAAAAAAGAGAAAACAATAAAAAAAGAAAGGATTTGCGCCACAACGACAACAACAATAGCAACAACAATTTAAAGAACAACCACAGCAACAACAACAACCACACAAGTCCAAAATAAAGAGGCGTCAGCTAACTTAACCATTGACCCACATTATTTTTTCATCCATTCTCACATAAAATATAGATCAAAATTTGGCTTTAAGTACAGTCGTTCATTCTCAAGTAAATTCTTAACTATTTCCTACATTTCAAGTATTTTTTGAAAGTAAAAATTTTTTAATTTATTCTAAGTCAAATTAAATGAAATGAAATTTAATCAGAATGATTGTACTTGAATTCCCTTAATATTTCTGAGTGTAGATATCTCTATTCAGTGGTATCTCTATTTTATTTATTTTTTGGCTGGTTTGGTATGAATTTACAAAATCGTTTCAAAATTGTTTATCATCAATCGATTTCATTAAAACGGTTCAAAAGTTATCTAAAATGAAACGAAATGTTTTTCAACCGTTATCAAATCACTTGCACTATTCCATTACATTTATTCATAAAACATTTTTGATGATCCATGTTGTAGAACCCTGAAAAAATATAGCCCCCTCCTTTCCGACCCAGTAGCGAGACAAGAAACAAGAAAAAGAAAATAAAAACAATACCCATATATATTTCCATTCTCCCACTTTGACACTTTCAACAATCACTCAAGTAAACTTATTTCCCCACTCTCTATATACATATATATACACACCAATTTATGCACCATCCAATCCACTCGAAACGAAACGAATTAAATAAAAAAAAAAAAAAAAAAAAACGATACAAAACAACCAAAACTTTGGTTGTTGTAGCAAATCGATGAGCAAGCGAATCGCATCATTTCGAAACTGTTGCGCACTCTGGGACCCACTGTGCTACGTACAGCCATTCAGGGGAATAGCGCCAATGCAGCACGCACTAGCTTTGATGCCGATTTCGATGATGATGATGATGACAATAAGGGTGACAGTAGCTCAAGTGGCACCAGCAGCAGCAGTTCCAGTGATAGTGGCACTCGAGTGACCATTGAATTGCCAACCTTTGAGCCAGATGATGACAACGAAGTGGATGCCGATGACAAGAGCAGCTCTAGCTCCAGCAGCAGCAGCAGTAATAGCAACACAACCACATCAACAACCACCGAGTCATCTTAGAGAGGAAAAGTGCGTGTGTAAATTTGCTACAACAACTGAATGATGATCAGATAAAATCGAATTGGCCTTATACATATATATTTATTTTTTAAACAAATTTTCCAGCACCACCATCACTACCACCACCAACAACAACAAAAACAACAGCAAGAAAATTCAATTTATAATCTTACAAAAAAACGGAAAAAAAAACAAAATTGGCATTATTTTAGCATCAACACTCAAAATTTGTTTTGAATTGCTGTTTACAACACTGGTTTACAGCACACAACTCACAATATTATTTGTATACATCTATCCCACTCTCGCTCTCGCTCTGCCTATGAGTTCACTCTGCTAACTGTCTCATTCTTTTGTCATACTCTCTCGCTACTTTTCCCTTTTATTTTTCCTGTGCCTCTTTCTCTGTCACTCTGTCTGACTACTCTATTATTGTCTCTCTCCTGTCTCTGTTTCTCATGCGCACTGTCTCACGTTTTTTTGGTTTATTATTAAAAATGTTTTATTTTAGGTTATTAGGTGTTTTTTTATACATTTTTAAAATATTGTATTAGATTTTGTAAGTGAAAATTTTGCTGTCAAAATAAATGGAAAAGAAAAAACAAAAACGGAAAAGCAATATACTTACATACATTTTTGATATACATATACATATGTATATCCCCTATTTACGAATATATTACATATTATAATGCTCTCATCTATACACTCTGGTACCCAGACAGAAGGCATTTCAAACAGTGCGCCATCATACACATAAGCTCTCGCCCTGTATATCTCTCGCTCGATCACTCGCTCAACCATACAATTTTTGAATTATATTCATAGCTCTCCCTCTATTTCTCTCTCTCTCTCTCTTTCTCTCACTGTCTCTCTCTCGTACTCTCAATATTTGCACTCATTGTCCACTTGTATTTGCTCAATAATAAAGAAACAAAAACAAAAGAGTTAAAATATTGACGTAAAATCTATTTTAAAATGAAAATCTAAACTAACACAAATCGAATTTGATATATCCTGTATCTGTAGATGTAGCAAAAAAAAATATCTTGCGAAATACTTAATTCCTAAATGAAAAAGTACAGTCTCTCTCTCGCCATTTAGTTAAATTTTTTGTAACGCTTTTTTTTGCGTGCTCTATTGGCTTCAATTTTAATAGTATTAATTTTCTTCTTTTTTGTTTTATTTTGTCCTGTATTGCCTTTTGTTTGATCTCTTTTGTTTATTTTGTATCTTTTTCTCTTTATTTTCATGTTCCATTAAACAAAATATAAACAAACAAAAAAAATCAATATAATAACCAACTACAAAACTGAAAAATGTTGTAATCACAAAATCGATCAATATGCAAATTGAAATAATAAAATTATAAAACACCAAACAAAATATGAAATGAAACAACGAACAAAATGTATACAAAACTACATTCGAAACGCATTTGTGCACGTGCATTCCAAACTCATCAATATCAAATTAATCGATAACAAATCAACAATCGACCAAACAACAAAAATCGATCGTGCAAAATGTCTTAACCTAACCTCATTGATCGACGCCTCAACAAACACGCATATACACTCACACACACAAATACACACACAACTACACCCGCAACCATACACACCCAAACAAATACAACTTGCGCCAAATCCTTTGCTATGCCCTGACCCTATTTTCCTTCTTCACTCCACTTCCTTTCACACCACCTGCCCTCCACAAAAAAATGCAAATAAATCAAAAACAACAAAATTCAAAATTGATACAAAAAACAAAAAAAAAATACCGAAACAATATCTAAAACTGAACAGAATGGCGCCACCGATACACAAATCGATTTATCGGCTATTAACAAACAACTCGAGGAGACTATTCGTGTGGCCCGACAGGTTAAGGAGGCAGAAGCCGCTGCCGCCCAAACATCCTCATCCTCCTCCTCCATATCGCCCATTGCCCAGGCCCCCATACCATTAAAATCCAATGAACCAATCCAATTGAGTTTCAACAATGAGTTGGCTTCGGTAAATGTAGCCGGAGCCGGTGCTAGTATAGGTTCTGGATCCACCATAGATGTCAAAGCGTTGAGCACAAACGATTTACAATTATCGGAATCGAAATCACCGGCTATTGATGAATTAACCCTGGATTCGGCGGAAGAGACAGCCGAATTGGATGATCGTAATAAGAGGTAAGTTGATCTAAGAATAATGAAAAAACATCATCACAAAACAGACATCGAATTGGCAATTGAAATTAGATATTGAGCGATCTATCGATAGTACTACGATTTGATTAATCGATATTTTTCCTTTGAATAACAATTGTGTTTTTAAAAATTTTACCCAAAACACTTGATTAATTTGACACTCTCCTCCACATCTTACCATCCCTCTTCCACCAACCAAAAAAAAAAAAAACGAACACCACCACCAATTAACACAACTGTACCTCAATCACACAATATGACAACAACTGCTCGTGGAATTCGAACCAAACCAAACCATAAAGTAATCTTTTTAAAAGGTTCCTAAGCTTTGGAGGTGCAGGTCTGGCTGGTGGCTCTAGCGGCGGTGGTGCCGGAGCATCGCCCAGCAGCAACAGTTTGGGTGCCGGAGGTTCAGGAAACTTTTTACTGGATGTGGTGAGAGTAAGTACAAACCAAAGAACCAAAACGAATGTGAATTCAATGATCACTGATTAATCATTTCGTACCCAGCTATTTTCGGGCAGTGTACAAACGCAACAGGGCGATGAGGCGGCAAACAGTGTGGGCGGTGGTGCCAGCATCAGCGGCAGTAGCACAGACGACACCGATGCTAGTGGAGATAGCCAACGTACAGCTGATGGCTATACCGAGGGTATTCCCGGCCCTGTAACGCGTCTGGTTGTATTGGCCAATCGTGGACTGGCAAATTTAGTGCAGGATTTGATATTGGTAAGCGAAAACAGAATTTTAATAATTTATTAATTAATCAAAATATATACAAAATATAATTTTATACAAATTTGTATAAATTTCATATAATTTATAGCGAATCGATTATCTTATTATATCGTTATCTTTTTTTTACAGCGTGTTGCCGCAACCAGCGAGAAGTTTGTCAACTTCAAGGCCAAATTGATAACGGCGCTTATTTAGGCAGCAGCGGCAATCCTTTTCCCATACATACCGCTTCCTGGCCACGCCCTCGCCGCCGCCCTCACGTTTTAGTCAAGTCAAATTCAATTGTACAGAGTCAAACTATAAAAAAAATCTCAAAGCTCTTCTTTCTCTTGCTCTTAATTTCTCTATCTCTCACCCCTTTTTCCCCTACTTATCGCTCAAAACACACCGCACACACGCACACACACATTATTTTTTTTATTTTGGCAATGTAAAAAGAACAAAAATTAATATTTTTAGTAAATTTTATAAAACAAACAACAACAAAAAAAAAACACAAAAAGAATTTTAATTAGTAAAATAGAAACAATAAAAAATTGTAAAAAAGAAAAAAACACAAAAAAAAACTCAAAAATTGTGAAAAATCAAATAAAAAATTTATTTATTTTTTTGATACGAATAAGAATCGAAAAAAAAAACCAACACAAAAACAACAATTTTATAACGAACTCGAAACGCCCTCACTTCCCTCACCTAATCGATTTGCATTCGTTTCATGCATCTTTTGTAAATAATTTTGATACTGCCGTCCCCAAGATCTGCATATACATATGTATGTATATCTAAAAATATCTACATATATTTCCCTGCCACCCTCAATTATTCTTTTTTTTGTGTTCTATATGAGGAAAACTAAGAAAGAAAAAAAAGTAAAAAATCAATGACTGTGGTGTTTTATTTACTATTATTTTTAATTATTATAAACAAATTATATAGCTGAAAGACGACGATAAAGAAGAAAACACATATGTTTAAAAAAAACTTTACCTGTACTACATCAATATATCAATTACGGAAATGTTTTCAATTTTTGAGACTATCTTAACATTTTTTTTAATCAAAAAGAATATGATAAATTAAATAAAAAAAATTAAATTCAATTGGAAAATTTTTCAAAAATACTATGAAATTGAATTTGAAACAATCCTGAATACAAATACTTATCTACTTGCTTATATTCTTCTTTTTATTTTTTTGTCATACATTTATCTCGTTTATCAATAATATATGCAACAATTGGAAAAATCAGCTGTGTCAAATATAAATTTACTATATTTTAACACTAATTTCCCAGTTTTTGCTGTTTTGTTTACTCAATTATTCCCATTTTTTTAAATAACTTAAGCGAATTGTGTTTTTTTCTATAATTTTTTTATATTATAATTTAAGCGAATTTCTGAGCAATGTGTGTATAAAATAAATCAAAATTTATTAATTTTAAAAAATTTAAAATAAATAAAAGATGTTGTTTGATATGTTTTATGAAATACTTCTAAGATAACTTCTATGATATAGCAATTTGAACGATAGTTAAAATAATAATCTGAGGGAATCGCCAATGTCTACATATTAATCAGAACGAATTACTACTTATATCTTTAAAAAATACGAAATACGAAAAAAATCTTTGCTTAATATTTCTTAAATTCTAACAATATGCTGAGAATCAGAGAAACTATGTTTTGAAAGAATATAGAAACTGTTTTACTATACCCTTGTAAGGGTATATTAATTTTGGTCAGAAGTTTGCAACGCATAGAAGGAAGCATCTCTGACTATATAAAGTGTGCATATGTATATATTCTTGATCAGCACGATGAGCTGAGTTGGTATAGCCTTGTCTGTCCGTCCGTCTGTCCGTATGTCTGGATCAACGGAATCTCCTCCGAGACCCTTGGAGCTACAAAGCTGCTCATAGGATTCATTTTCCTGCAGGCATTATATATCTTGGATCGATCAAAAATAAGGTTTAACATCAATAACTCTGTTGTTTTTTAATCGAATGCCACAAAATTTGGTGTTTGTGAGTTTTATATAATCCTCCACATCCACCAAGTTTTATCAGAATTGGTTGACTATATCATATAGCCCCCATAGGAACGATCGGTCAAAAATATAGTTTTTGATCAATAACTTGGGTGTTTCTGAAGCGATTATCACGAAATATTATTTGCCAGTTTGATATAAATAGAAATATATCTTTTAAGTTTCAGCAGAATCGGTCTACTATATGCTATAGCTGTCAAGCCAAAAAAAAAACTTTTGTATGATAAAATTTTTTTTTAAACCACGTAAAATAAATTCAGATTTGATGGGTTTTATATACTTCCTTATGATTCTGGGAAATTATATATAAATCAAAAAGACAGTTTGCAAGGGTATACGAACTTCGGCACGGCTGAAGTTAGCCCTTCTAGTTTTTTTTTTTTTTTTTGCTTCTGATAGAAATAACAAACAGAAAATTGACCATAAATCGCAGATGCAAATTCCTCTCCCTTTGCCAATGAAAATGTATTGCATCGTTGGGATTGGGTAACTTAATGATGGACCAATGGAGGAACTTCAGCCAAATGACCAACAAAGAAGGGGCAGTTTTGGTCATTGTTTAGGTACTTGAAACGTGCACGGCATGTGGCATGGTTTGAGCTCAGATTTTAGGGTCTCGGGTTCAGTTGGTTTGACATGAGGATCGGCTTCAGATTCCAAGTGCTACTTCCGTTTCCACATAAACACAAACATAAACAATTCAATTTATCGATTGATACAGGGACGGATTTTTTTGAATCAAGATGGGAATTATTATTCATTATCGATCAGAAAAATAATAGTTGTCTAATGGAAACTAAAATAATTGTCTATTTTAAATAATTATAAGTCTTTAGGTAATAAAATGAAGGAATAACTAATTGGCATATTAATTTAAATATAGTCGGACAATCAAAAAAAAAACTTTAAATTTTTAGAATATGATTTCATCGTAATTACTACGAATATATGTATGTATGTATATAGATAGATAGATATATAGATCGAATATTTTACAAATTATTTAACTTATAAATATAAAAAAATTTCTTGCTTTAGAATTGCTCGTTCCGTTCCGTTCTCAATTGGACAAATGATGATGCATAGTTTTTCAAGGATCATTTGCCTATCCCATGCAAAGGGATGGGATGATGGCATTGAGGATGAAGTGGAGGAGTGCAAGCGATGGCTAATTAATATTACACAAATATGTTTGTTGTTGTTTTGACAAGTGCGCAACAAGGGAACGCTCGTGTATGTTTGTGTGTGTGTGTGGAAATGCTCTGGTTATTCTATTTTCTTTTTTTATTCACTTGCCTCACCCGCACTCTACAATTTCTTTATGATGTATATTTATATGTATGTATGTACATATGTACATACATACACATATTTCTCATTCTGTGTGGCTTCATGCACAATTTGTCGTCACTTGGCGATGACTTACTTAATTCATTTAGCAGTCCAGAGCAGAGACTGTGCGGCTTGTAAAAGTCATTCGGTTGCTGTGGTTTGCGGATGATGATGATGCTGCCTCGTCGCCATTCACTCACCGATCGCTGCCGACTCGAGATCACACGACTGTAAAGTAAAAAAGAAATCAGGATGGCCTTTACATCATCCTCATCCTCATCTGCATCGTATTTGCTAACAGCGTTTACCCATCATCATGATAGTAATAGTTCAGGTGGCAGTGGAAGTGTTAGTAATGGTTGCACTAATGCCGATTCCGAAGATTCACAATTATCTTTAATGGGTCAGTGTCAGAATCAAAGACAGAATGGACCACCCAGACAAAAGATAAATGCCCGGGAACGTTATCGTACATTTAAGTAAGTTGAAATTTCATAAAAATAACTATTTTTGTAACTTTCATAATTTGATTAACAGTGTAAATTCTGCCTACGAGGCGTTGCGTAGTTTAATACCCACCGAACCCATGAATCGTAAGTTATCAAAAATTGAGATAATACGACTTGCAAGCAGTTACATTACACATCTAAGCAGTACATTGCAAGCGGGTAAGTAATACGTAACTGCAATCTAAATAAATAAATAATGCTATATATATTATAATTTCTTATCAATCATTTCAAAAAGGAACCGACTACCAGCCCTGCTTAATGCATCAACAGCAAAATGAAGGAAGTGATTTAGCAGCACGCATACGTATATGTACCTTTTGTTTAAAATCAAAATAGCATTAATTGAATGAAACAATAAATAAAAGTGATTGGCAATTTTAGTTGAGTTTGTATTGAATAGCCCGCCAACAATAAAGTGTCATCTATGGTGCTTAAACTGCAATAATGAAAAAGCGACACCTATCGGTTTTACAAGTGAACTCCCCACGGGCAACTGACCTCATCAGTTGGGTAGTTTTTATACCCTGTACCCAAACATTAATGTATATAATATACACTAAAATTGAAATTTATGGAATAATATATATGTATGTATATATATATAATAACATAATGGAATAAAAGTGGGAGACAAAACTTTGAATTTCTGTCTCAGTTTAAACATTTCCCATAGACTAAAAAAGAGGAAAAGCTCCTACCACACTGTTTTAAATTTATATTAATTAAATATTTGTTAAGTACATAATTTGATGTTTATACATGTATGTATGTATATATGTATACTATATCCAATCAATAATTCCATCTTCGTAACAGCACTCTCATCGATTATGCGTTGATTCCAAACTCATGAGTGAGTTTCATCGAGTCTGGCAACACTCCGTTAGATGTGTCCAGCATCGCCATCTGGGATATTAGTTAGAACGTCAGATTGTTGACAACAAATTGCGCCAAAAAGTTGGCGTAAAAATATATTATAAACATTTCGAACGAAAATCATAAATAAGTTTTAAGATATAAAAAATGCAGAATGCCAAACGCGTTTTAACGCCCGGTAAGCACGAGAACGATGTCCCACAACAGTCGACAGCAAAGAAATTCAAACAGCAATTGGACTTTAAAGAAGAATCTCAGTGGGACAACGATGATGATTTCGAGGATTTTGATGTGGATGCTGTGACAGTAGCACATAAAATGGATCTAAGTCAATGGCAACGTTGTATAGTGCAGGAACTTGATCGCCAGACCAAGAATCATGATGTAAGACTCATTGTGCGTCAATGGACTGGTGATGATCAGGATGATAAGGATGATGTTAAAGAAGCAGCAACGGCAGTCTGCCATCTCCAAACGCCTTGGAATCAAACGGAACTATCAATCGGTGATCTTATCTCATTGAAAGCCCAATGGCGACCTTCATTGGGAGCCTATGTGATCAATCAGGATCACGGATATTGTGTCATTCATCCAGATTTACTTATATCGGGTACAACGGTGACTGGTTCGTTATTCTGCCGCCGGAAGGCAGTCCTCCAGGAGCGTTTCCGTGGTCTAGATGCGGGCAACGCTGTGGTAAGTCCATGTAGAATGTTTACTAGATAATCTTCAGTTTTTTAACCCTTTTTCCGTTCCTCTTTCAGATGGTTATTGGAACGCTAGTCCATGAATTGCTAGAAAAGGTTCTTAGCCAAAAACTTTACAAGGCAGATCAAGTTCAAAAGGCACTGGAGAAGATGTTCTGCAGCCCCTCTATGGCCTCCATGCTCTATGCTGGTCGCTTAAATCTACAAGATTTGGATCAACAGCTCCAGCAATATATCGAACCAATTTTGGCCTTCGTTCAGCACTACATTAAGGGTGTTAAGCCATCTATGGTGCCTTCTCACGCATTTCTCGGACGGATTGAGCAAATTCATGATATAGAAGAGAATCTTTGGGTACCCCAATTGGGTCTTAAAGGCAAAGTTGATGTATCGGTTAGATTGTCCAAACAGAAGCAGCCCATTCCACTTGAGCTAAAGACAGGACGAGCCAGTTTTTCAATGGAACACAAAGGTCAACTGATGCTCTATCAAATGATGCATTCGGCTCAAGGTCGGGAGACGAAAAGTGGACTGCTTCTCTACCTACGCGAAGGCCTCATGCAGGAGATACGTAGCGAGCATAAGGATCAACGTAGTTTGATATGGCTACGCAATGAACTGGCTCACTATTTGACCCGTCAAGTCAAATTTCCTGCAAAAGAAAATGAACTTATATCATCTGTGTTCCAATTGCCGGAACCAATTTATCATCACAAAGCCTGCGAGAATTGTGCATATAATACGCTCTGTTGTAGTTTTGCCCAAAAGGAAGCTTCCGAACTCCAACTGGCTGAGGATCATCCATTAAAAGTCCTCATGCCAAAGGTACTGGGACATCTTACTGAGGCCGATCAGTTATATGTTGAACACTGGTGTGGCCTTTTAGGCTTGGAGGAGCAGCATTCACGCCGATCCATTCAACTGAATGCTATGTGGACAATGAATCCTCTAAAGCGTCAGAAGTTGGGTCGTGCGATTGATTATCTAAAACTTGTACCAGATCAGAACGTCATCTATGAGGAGGGGCGTTACAATCAGATTTTGGAATTATTTGATCATAAAGATGCTATATTGGATTTAACATTAAGTGGGGTAAGTTTCCTGGGCCATTGATCACATATGTATATATAGATAATCATATTGTTAATAATGTTTCAGTTCGATTTGGGTGAATATGTCATTATTAGTAGTCATTCACGTCTGGCCATTGCTGCGGGTCATATCATCTCCTTGACCAGCCGCCGTTTAACCCTTCAGCTTGAGCGTGATCTTAGCCAGCTTTATGGTGGCGAGACTTTTATAATGGATAAACATGAATCGCAAACTTTCGCCACCTTTAATTATACAAATTTGGGTTTATTAATCACATCGGGTGAACGATATGATGAGCTCCGTTCCATTGTGATAGCCCAAGATTTGCCCACAGAGCACAAAGTGCTGCCACGTCTCATTCAAACGGAAGGAGCACATATGCTCGACTCTCTGAATAAAGTACAAAAATCAGCTGCTCTACGGGCATTGACAACTAATTCCTATTTGCTCATCAAGGGTTTGCCAGGCACGGGAAAAACCCAAACTTTGGTCTCCCTCGTCCGTCTGATGCATCTTCTGGGCCACAGTGTTATAATAACGGCACAAACTCACTCCGCAGTGGACAATTTATTGCTTCGTCTGATGCCATATAATTTACCCATGATAAGATTGGGCTCCCGATCTCGTGTTCATCGTCAACTGGAGTCGATAAGTGAGACCACATTGACGGCAGATTGTAAATCAGTGGAAGAGTTGTCGGCTGCATTGGAGAAGCCATCAATTGTAGGTGTCACTTGTTTGGGAGCCAATCATCCGATCTTTCAGCATCGTAAGTTCGATTATTGTATTGTGGATGAGGCCACACAAGTGCTACAGCCAACGGTTCTTCGTGTATTAATGCATTGTAAACGATTTGTACTTGTCGGTGATCCGGAGCAACTGCCACCAATTGTACGGTCGCTGGAGGCTCGCCAAAATGGAGCAGATGAGACGCTCTTTCGCCGCTTGGATAGTGGGGAAAAGACCACAGCTGTTCTCACCTTGCAATATCGCATGAATCGGACCATTACACGATTGGCCAATCAATTGACCTATGGACAGGCCCTCAAGTGTGCCGACGATCAGGTGGCAAATGCTCGTCTCCAGCTAAAAAATGTAGTACCTGTAGCATCGAAATGGGTACATCGTGCTTTACAAAGTCACTTGGAGCAGGCTGTCATCTTGATGGACACTCTTGATTGCTCAGAGCGATGTCAAATCTTTGCCAAGGGATCGAAAAAGCTTGGCGACACGTGCTCATCCATTGAACAGCACTATGGTGAGGGTCAGAACGAGGACATTAAGCGTTCCCAGCGTCGTCTATCCAAATATACCAATTATTGTGAGGCTGCCATTGTGATGTATTTACTACGGCAATTGCTTTCGATTGGCTACGATCCAAATCGACTTGGTGTCATTGCTCCCTATCGTGCCCAGGTCGAACTGTTGCGAAAATTTGGCACTGCCCTCGATAAGAATATCGAATTCAATACTGTGGATCAATATCAGGGCAGAGATAAAGATCTAATCATATATAGTTGTGCTAAAACAGGCTCGGTTCCAGCCAATGGCAGTGATCAAATGGAACGTAGTCGTGAATCCGAAATCCTTGAGGACCAACGTCGTCTTACCGTTGCCATTACCCGTGCCAAGCATAAGCTAATTATACTTGGCGATGTCAAATCCCTGGAGCGCTATGGCCCATTTAAACGGCTCTTTGAGCATATACCAGATCGATGTCGCCTTCAGTTAATCGAGAATCGCATGGACTTTAATTGGAAAATATTGCTCGATGAATTGGCCAAATTAATGGAAGCTTAAATAAGTGATAATTGATTGATATTATATAATTTATTAATAATAATAAGTAGTATCATCTGTGTTAATGAATGTAATTATACACTATTTTATTCTTTTTTTTTTAATTATTGTTAAATTTCTTGTTTACTTTTTACAAGAAATGCTTGCTTGCTAATAAATTCAAAATTTCTTAATACTTTTGTATAATCAAAAATATTTAATTATTTTTCATTTAAATTTAATTACCCAAAACATCTTCATTGTAAAGTATAGAAAATCAATTTCTCCATCTAATAATGAATTAATATTGCTAAATATTATTTCTTGGATAATTCTCAATTGAAAGGAGTATAATTTCCCAGTACTGCAAACTGTGGTTTTATACCGCAACTAAATCCGATTTCTGTAAGTTGGTTATCTTTAAGCCGATTTCTATAAAATTTGATCGACCAAGTTTTTTAAGACTTTTGAAATGGTAAAAAAAAATGCAAAAATTCGGTCGAGTTTTATTACAGTTTTTTAACTACGAAAACTAACAATGACATTGTTGTATAACATTTTGAAATCGGGTAAAAGATGGCCAATAGGGTAAAGAACATCGGATAAATCTTTCTAAAAAACTTCACCTTCAAAAGATCACAGTTTAGGCTATTTTTGGTCGATTTTGTAAATCTAAATCATTATTTGCTTCTTGGAATCGAATGTTTTGATTCAATTGCAATTTTTAACGTTTAATGTTTTGAAAGTTTTACTACACAAATTTGCGATAGCGTTGACTCAAAAATTTTCGACTAAGGGACATATAGCTTTGAGTCTCATAGGTCTAAAATAGTTTTTTGTACTTTAAGTGTATATCAAATTGGAGTTAATTAGGCCTGCCATTTTTTATTTACTATTGTTATTGTTTGCAATTTTTCAGTTCAGTCCATTTGATTTTTGATAGCATTAAAGTCCATTAACATAAACCACGGCATTCCTTCTTGAATTCTTCGGTAAACAACCAAAAACCTTGACTTTTTTTTAATATATTTCGATTTTACAACATTACCTCTTAAATTTTGTGAATGCGTCATTCTTCAAATTAAGGTATGTAACTTCAATGTGTGTTTATGTTAAAGCGCCCAACAAAATGTTAACAATTGGTAATTTAATTTCTATAATCTATAATTTTCGCACAACATTTGTGGATTGAGTTAATTGCAAATTATGACCATTGATTTTTAATAGTTTCTTTAAGCATAGAAGGCCAAAAAAAAATAATGATTTTTTGGTATCTTGGCAACCAAAATGCGGTTAAAGAGTATTCTAAATATAGACCAATTTTAAAGAAACCAAACAAAAGTTGTACCTTTTGTTAGAAGGTTGTATCTTTTTTTAAGTTAAAAAATATTCTAAATCGAAATAATAAATAGAGTAATCCATATTTAACTACATATAATTACTTATCTATGTTGAAGAAGTTTCCTTGTAGAAGTTGCCATGCCCTAAACTTCAGAGCATTGAATCTTCGGATTTTCATTTTGAGTTTATTTCCAATTCAGTTTATTTAAGTTTTAGCTACATTTTATGGTTATTTACATTTACATACACACGCGCATTCGGTTCGTTGTTTAGATTATGGACTACAAAATTTCATACATATGTATATATGTATCTATGTATGTAAATACGATCGCTTTGCAAGTATGTATCTATATATATGTACATCCACCTTACCTCCATAATTTGTATTCATATACTCTTCATAAAAGAGTATATTAATTTTGATCACACCTGAATTCAAATAATTTTAATAATAAAAACATTAAAAATTTTTATATTTTTTAAAAATTATGAATTTACTTTTAAGAATTTTCTCACAGTTTGGAATAGAAATTTAAAAAAATTCGAATACATTTAGTTAAAGTTTTTATTTCTAGAAATTTATGTTTTCAACGACATTTTCGAATACGGAAATTCATATAAACTTTTACAAAATCTTCAATATAAATGCAATAAAATCACTGAAGAAATTCTTATTATATTTATATTTGAATTTATTTTAATTCATTATATTTTATTATGTTATAATTTATAATATTTTATTTATTTCCGCTAATTGTTTATATTTTAAGCAAAAATCCATTTTTGCGGTTTGTACTTTTGTAGGATTTTTAAATAATTTATTTCTAATAATAAGATTGCCCATCGCATTGATTCACCTAATACGAATGAAAGTTTATATAGCAATATTAGTCATAGTAATCTGTTTCATTCAGTAACTTTAATTGGCAAGGGTATACAAATTTCGGTAAGGCGGTTTATTTGAAAAGTTCTTTAAGTATTTGCGTGATGACCTCCAATCGAATTTTGCGTGCAGTTATTGCGTTGATTTTGCAATATTTGTCAAATACTTTACATACATATGTCTGTATATGTGTGTGTGTGTGTCTGTTTTTGTTTTTTTATGTAAATATGTCATCACTCTTCTTCTTTGTCGGAATATTTTACAATCGCCATCCTTTTTTTTTCTTTTTTTTATGGTGACGCCCCCATTCGACCATTAAGTGCCAGTTGATGGCGAAAAATTTCAATTTCGTAGTTAGTTGCTGCTACTATTTGCCCAATGTCAATATGATTAGTGAGAGTTAATGGCAAAGTGCTCGAACTAGAACTGGAACGAGTCGAGTGCCTTATATAAATGTAACTACCGTGCCGGAGCCTTGAGTTAGTGCATAATGAAGGCTCGCCACATTGATGGCGATCGCCGTTCCGGCAATGAAAGTGCCAATGAAACCGACGATGAAGATGACGATGAAACAACAATTTGTAGCTGGGAAGCAATTAAACGTAACATTATCTATTATCTGAAGAATACCACACTCCATGGACTCAAATATATAGCTGAGGAGCATATAACAATACCGGAACGGTAAATTTTTTAATAAATTTTCATTTTACATTACATTTCCCACATTGTGTGTAAAGAGTTTTCTTTGGCATTTCGTTTATTGTGGTATTTTGCATTTCGGGATTTTTTATTTCCAATGTTTATATTAAATGGAGTGCCTCACCCATTATAATATCGACGAGTGCTAAACAAAAACTGACCAGCAATATGCCATTTCCGGCCATAACCATATGTAATCTTAATCAGGCCATGCTCAGTCGTGTCCAGCGTATTTCAAGGTAATCGATAATTGAAAATATTTCCTTTCAAGTTAAATTGATTACTCCTAGTTTTAGTACAAATATCTCTCTACTGATGAGCCTTTGCGATAAAAGTGGCGATCAAACGATATCATATATCGGTACTTGGAAATACTTTAAGGCCATATTGATGGAGGTGGCTCAGCCCTGTGATGACATGTTAATATCGTGTTCCTTTGGTGCGCGAAGAGAGAAATGTTCATTGCTCTTTAATTCCATATTAACGGATGATGGTCTATGCTGTAATTTTAATGCCCTCGATCCCAGTTACCTTATACGTAACTATAGCGATGATGTCCGTCTTGAGCCGGAAGAGGAAAATTCAAAATATAAAGCCATCAATTGGACACCGGAAAAGGGTTATGCTAAAAAACTACCAGAATATTATTATCCCAGAACATCGGGTGGAACAGGTATACGTATGGGTTTAACTGTAGTATTGAATGCATCAATTTCCGAATATTACTGCACCAAATCCATGAGTGTGGGATTTAAGGTGAGTATCTGATTGAGAATCATTATTAAATATTTAATTATTAGTTTGATCTTAAAAACGAATATGATCGATCCAATTGGTTTAGGTTTTGGTACACAATCCTGCCGAACTACCCAAGGTGAGTAATTATGGTTTTCTTGTCACCGCCGGTCGGGAAGCCCGCATACCAATTGAACCCATCTACGAAGATGCTTTACCCAGTATTCGATCCATTAAGAAGACAGTGCGCCGTTGCCTTTTCTCGGATGAGAACGATTTGGCCTACTATCGGACCTATTCACGAAAAAACTGTGAACTCGAATGTGAAGCGAAACTTTTGCTTCAGGTATGCCGATGTGTTTTATATTATTTGCCACGTATTGATCCAGCTGCCCGGGTCTGTGGACCAAATGATAATGCCTGCACCAATCAAGTTCAGACAGAGATTGAGTCGACACAATCAAATCTATCGTGTGAGAGCTGTTGGCCAGGTTGCTTTGAATTGACCTACAGGACGACTGTATCGACATCTACCATAATGACTGGTTCCAGTTTTCAGGCAAGTGACGATCTGCCAGCACGTATATTTCGAGATCCGTATACAAATATTACAGAATTATCGATATTGCATTTCTACTATGTTTCCAATACATTCCGAAGCACTACCAAATCAGAAATGTTTGGCTTCACCGAGTTCCTATGTGAGTTATTGATCCTCAATCCATTAAATGGATCTGTAATTTGTAATTTTTACTCCATAAACGCAGCAAATACGGGCGGACTTTTGGGTCTCTTTATGGGCTTTAGCATATTCTCGATTATCGAGATTGTATACTATATAACAGTGCGTCCATATTGCGCCTCTCGGACTATACAGAGACGTCGTCGTCAGCATCAGGCCCAGCTTCTATGGTTAACTCCAATACGAAAGCAGCAAAATCAAAAATTACGAAGAACTAGATGGCCACCTTCACTTCCACCTCCCTCCTATAGTCAACTTCAGGGTAAAAACAATTTAAACTCAAAAAAGAAGAGTATATGGCACACCTTGCGTGCTGGAGCACAGGAATCAACTACTGTCTATCCCTATGTGGACTAGTTGGAATTTGTTTTTGTTATTCAACCAATTTTATGGCCTAGAAAATGAGTCTGGAGCAAGAGTGAAGAGTTTGTTGGTATTTTTTCTTTTTCAACCTCAAGTAAAATAAATAAACAATAAGACCAACGAACTTACACACTCAGTATGTAGGTGTGTGTGTGTGTGTGTGTGAAGGGCTACACCGGATATATTTTAGGTAAACGCCCACAACAAAACAAACCAAAGTAAATCGAAACGAAACCAATTTAATTTCGTATCAATATCAAATGGCGCTAATCGCCACGCGACTTTAATTTTAATTGCTTACCAAAAATAGGAAAAGAAATCAACAAAAAGAAATAACAAACAATCGATGGCAAACAATCAAAGTAGAATAAGTATTCTTCTTTGCTTTTTGGGGCCTAATTATTTGGTCAAATGGTTGGTAAAACCAAAATCAGAAACTTTAAAACAAAATTTATAAATGTTTTACAAAACGAAAGTAGAAGAAAAATGGAACTAGCCAAGTTAAAGAAGGCGAACACCATTGATTGGAATTCTAAAAGCGTTGAAAGAAGTCACCGAGTTCAAGATACCCTATAATGAATTATAGATTTCATTTAGATTATCTATTATGGTATATAGAGTTTACATACAAAATTTAAAAACTTGAGCTCTTATAATTTTCGAGATATACTTAGTTGATATACTTGTAGAGCTGCTGGTTTATGCTGATAATGTCTATAACTATTGTTTTAAGGTATTCAAAATATTTTGTTTTTAAATATTAAATTTGAAGATTTATATTAACCTTTAACATTTGTTTACTTTACCAATAAATTAAAAATATATTTTGTTAGAATAACATAAATTTATGTATTTTTTCCACTATCCAAAATTTCAAGCAGAAACAAATTTTTTTTCGATATTTTTATTAGAAATAAAAAATTTTTACAGCTTTACATTTAATTGAATTTCAATGTCAAGAACAATTTCAATATGTTTCAATTCACCCCATTTTTTCTTTTTTATTTAGTGTATTGGTAAATCGGTGGTTTAATTTTGTATTCCCTTCTTTTATTTTGTGTGTGTCAATTGAAAATTAATAGATCGACAATTTTGGCTTGGCCAATTTGGTTTAAGTGCGGCGACGACGACGACGACGTTGAGTGAAAATTTTTGTGGCTAAGAGCATAGCACACTGATGTCACTACCCCGATGACACTTTCTACCCTTCTTCTGCTTGTCACCCTCCCCAACGCTTCCATTGAGTGTGTGTGCTTGTGTGTGTGTGTCCTGGGACCTATGAGATTGAATTTTATGTGCGGAATTGTCGGGAGTGGTGTTTTTGTAGAGCGGCAACATGTATACATATCTTTAACCATCAATGTCAAGTGGAATATGCTGTATCGCGCCTCGTTTTAAGTACATAAGTGGCCACCACTCACAGTCACCCGTCCTTGCACCCGCAGTCGTTCCTCAGCCCTCCATTTAAATTCTCCTTTAGCTGAAAAGAACACGCTGGTTTTTATTACATGGGCAGCTGGACTATTTCAAATCGCGCGTAAGTTTTCCTTTTCATTTTTTTTTTTTTTTGTTGGTATTACGAACTCTGTCGTATGTAGAGAATACGCGATCTCTGTGAATGTAAACAAACAAGTGTGAATCGTTCGGTTCTTCTGTATCCATAAAGTTCAATTTTGTATTAGTATCTTTGCCTACGCTTCACTTTCATTAAATGTATTCTACATTTTTTTTATTTTTTGTATTTGGCTAGATCTCTATCGTTTTTATATATTTTTCTTGGCTGTGATTCATTCACACCACAAAAAAAGGAAAGAAAAACGAATGAAAAATGGAAAAATATAAATTTTAACACATGTGTTGCCTTTTTTCTTCGCAGAAGAACTGCACACCTCTCGAATTGGACGTGGCCAAAAAACAATTGATGGCTTTAGATTTATATACATACATAAATCTCTTGAGAGGAGATGCTTTTCCATTAAGAGATGTTTAATCGGTTTTATATAATAGAGAGACAGCAATTTGTCTCCTTTATTGGCAGTTCAATTCCATTGTTTATTGCCCATGATCTCTTTTTTTTGTTTTTTGTTTTTTTCCTTACTCAACACTAGTTTCTTTCCTTTGCCAGTCCATTTCAACCAAAAGTTTTATTTAAAAATCACATCAAAGTTGTTCGATTTTGTATATTTTACATGTTAAACCGAAAATTTTCTTTATTTAAACAAAATCTTAGAAGAAGATGCAAGAAAAATTGAAACAATTATTGTTCTGATTTCATTCCATTGTTTCAGTAAGCCATTGTGTTCTATTTTCATAATTTACCGTAACCAAAATCCCCCCAACCCTCCCTACCAATCACCATAGTGTACTGTCTCTTGTCTCACTGACTATCAATTCGACATTGCGTATACGTCATGTGTACAGGCTGGGCATTTCCGTGACAGTGTTGGCGGCATTTCCAGATTTTCAATGGGTATAGAATGAAGAAAACAATGACATGCATGCACACACACACACACACACACACTAACATACACACATGGACACCTCCCTACGCGGCTTTCATATATGTATACATATATTTTTTTGTTGTTTTTTGTATGTTTATGCTAAGACAACAACAAGAAGAACAACTACAATCGGCAAGCCACGTGGGTGGATATGATGCGGCTACGTACGCCATCATGGGAGTAAATATAAGAGCGCCTTGCCCCATCTGCCAGCGTAGCAGTCACTGCTCTGTCCGCGTCTTCGTCTCCATCTCTGTGGTCTTTCTGTGAGCGTCCTCAGCGGAAATAGAATTTTAGTCAGATACTGAACGTCGGGAAAGCGCGAGCTAAGCAAATAAAGAATCACAAAAAAAGTAATAATAATAAGAAAAGAAGTCTCAAAATATCATAATAGATATTTCTAAAGAACGCGTGCGCAACAGCAGCCAATCGTCACACAGTCGTTCCACAGAGCCCTTCATTCATCATCGACAACTTTAATACTCCTTCAGCGCTTTGGACTGTCATTCGCATTTACATATAAAATTTATAAATTTTTTTTTAGTTCGTTTTTTTTTTTCTCAATTTTGGTGCGTGCATTGGCATAAAAACACATAAATAAACAATAAGTTTTTGGTGCGAATAAGGCAGCACAGCTGCTTTAGTTATTTACCTGCATATTTAGTTGCATAGAATTGTTGCAATACAGAAATTAAAGTTGCAAAATGCATTCCACGACATGCGGTGTTGGTGCCTCAGCCACAAATCTATCCACACTTCAAACGTAAGTACAGTAAACACCCAAAATAATATACATAATATTAATACATTAATTTTTACAATTATGGCAACTTTCGATATTAGAAAATGAAAGCATTTTTAATAAATCGCTTTTCACTTTTATTAAGACATTAAATTAAGAGAATAAATCGATTTTACTTCATTAAATAATTAATTTTAGTAAGTGCATATTAAAACATTTATTTTTAGTGTAATAAATGTCAAGATTTGATTTGTTGAAACTGTTGGATTAAGTTATTTAAATTCAAAACAAATTAGAAAGTGAATGGTTACTTCAATTATTTTGATACAGCTTTTATTTTTGAATTGTAAATTGAAATTTTCTTTTACTTTGGCCAGAGGAAATTTTCCATAAATTAAAGTTTTATACTTTCCTCAATTCCTGCCTGAAGCAATCCATCAAAGAAAACTGAACAAAAGACAAACACAAAAAAAAAAAGAAAATTACTTGTGGTTTTTGTGGGCAAAGGAAACGGTATGGGGTGGGGTTCAGTGGTTGTTGTTGTTGTTGTTGTTGTTATTGGGGGAGAGGGATGGTGTGGAATAGTGTGTAGTTGGCATTCACACGCTGTGCTAGTTGAAGTAGCGTAGTATAAACAAATGCCTGCCGACTAAAGAACTATAGAACTATGTATGTATGTCAGACAAACTGAAAATAGTTTGCAGTATGTATGATTAAGAGATGGAGAAACATTGAGTGAATGGAATATACATATATGTATACAGGCAATGGTAAAGGGGAGCGAAGAGAATGAATGATGCCACATGAAAGCGCAACGCAATGAAATGCATTGCAACGCAACTAAAGTGGAACACTCCAAACACACACAAAAAATTGTTTCCTCAACTAATTAATGAGCATGCTAAGTGTCTTCCTCACTATCCCCCCCACCCCCTAGCACTTCCCCTTTGTTTTTCTTTTTTATTTCCATATCTCTTCGAATCCCCTTACAGATGACTGACAGATGCTCCTACACCAATTTGCTTCTTTTTTACATTCTGTGAAAATTCCATAATTTTCCCGCCCATAACATTTTCCCAATTTGCTCAATGACAAGTTCCAATTCAAAAATGCACTAGCAATGCCCAAATTTTAAGAGATCGGCCAAGGGCAACAAGTTGTTGCAAGAGTATTATTATTTTCTGTCTGTGACATCATTGCAAATGCAACACCCACACAAAACGAATATGAATACACTTTACGATCAATCTATGTCGGTCTACACACCTACCATATTCAGTTGTAAATGAACAAATGATCGTTAGATAGAAATTGTAAAATGAAACTAAAATTATATATGTATGTATATATATAACAAATATAAGATATAGGATACTTTGGCAACATTATTTAATTTGACAGTTTTTCAAATTTCAGTTATATCAAATAATTATAAAAGTTTAATTGACGGAAAGAGATTTTAATG
The DNA here is from genome assembly GCA_037075365.1 of Drosophila emarginata. Classification (NCBI taxonomy): domain Eukaryota; kingdom Metazoa; phylum Arthropoda; class Insecta; order Diptera; family Drosophilidae; genus Drosophila; species Drosophila emarginata. Next base: position 869,142 of record JBAMCD010000160.1, read on the forward strand.
TATTAGATGAAGTTGAAACAATCTTCATCAATGTTGCCACCCACGCACAAACACAGAGAGATATGGAGAGGGGGAAGAGGGGCAATCTGGTAATAAAGCAAGCCATTTGAAATACAATACAAATTGAATGTGAATAACAATATAAGCTAATATCCACCAGAGACAATTTTATATACATATATATATATACATATATATATTTTGTTATTTTTCCATCATAATCAGTCTATTGTGCAGTTTTGACCCCGCCACGCCTACACACAAATTGGCAACGCCTATATAATACCCCAACCCTTTGCACATTGGTTAAAAATTAATAAAATATTTAATCTTTTATAAAATCTGTTGAAGTGCTTACAAATAAGCCATAGAATAATAATATATATGAAATTGAAAATAAATGTTTAAAAATTATATTTATGTATTTATATAAACAACATTGATTATATTAATGAATTAGTTTGTTTGTTTATTTTTTTGTCGCATTGAGTTTGTCTGTTTGCAAGTGAAATAATGTGAGCAATCTTTTGTTTTCTCAGTTGCATTTCTATTAGCAGATATTTTAAGGTACATATGACCCCACTGTACAGGGGTATATTATGCCATTTCATTTAATATGTATTTCAAGTACAGCTGCTTTCATTTGAATGAATGGTAGCGACGACTCGGACTCGATTGTTAGTGCTTTTGTTGCTGCGGTTACTGTTGCTGATGTTGCTGCTGTTGCTACTGATAATTTGTGCAATTTGTTGACACACATTTCAATTTTTTTGCATGTGCGTGGCTGGCAAATTGCACACTTTAGCTTCCAGATTTGCCGGCACGCCATCAACATTCGGACATGAGTTTATATGACTACTAAGCCCCCCCCCCCCCCCCCCCATCTCTCATCTCCCGTTCCATTATTCCATCACTATCTATATTTCGCTCTCTATCTGCTACTCTTCAAATCAGAATTTTCTTTGACTTTGTTGTCTTATCACTGTGTCGGCCAAAGCAAGGAAAATGTCAAATGAACTGCACCGGAAATCTGCGAACGCCCACCAAGCCAAAAGACCGACTCAATGACCATACAACGGATGTGATGTGCATACTCTGTATATATCCAATCCAAGACTATGACAACGACAACGACGACGACGACGATGACAACGATGACAACGTCATTGCAATGACCTCACTTAAAACTAAACTACTTCATTTGCATTTGTTTTAGTTTGTGACCTCATCCAACAGGTGAACCAGTTCTTTTACAGACTTCAATCTATATATCCCATACAACATATAATATATATCTATTTAGATTTCGATTGTGTTGAAAACTTCTATTTTTACATTGATACGGTACATTGAACATAATATATTGAACAATCCTCATACTGAAGGGTTACACATATGTATGTACATATGTACATATATACATATATATAGAAACATAATTCACTTTCAGTATATAGATTCTATTTTAGTACAATTTGAGTTCATTAGAATATATTAAATACCAGAGAAAATGACTATTTCCAAAATCCAGATAGGAAAGTCCTATTAATTCCATATATTGACAGAAAGATCATGCCAGGATAAATACTTATTTTTAGTGATGAAAGGAATTTCAGACAACAATTATGAAAATCTTCCTTTGTTCCGTCATTTCGGTTTTTTTACCCAATTCGATGACATCATTTTAATAGGAATGGAATATACTTATTTTGAGTTTTGGTCCCGTCCTCATTTTAGTGTATATGTGTGTGTGTGTGTGTGTGTGTGTGTGTGTGTGTGTGTATCTCTCTCTCTCTATCTATGTGTGTGTGTGTGCGTATTGTCCGTGTTCCAGTTATGGGTTGTGGCTTCACTTTCTGTGTATCCACTTTTTGTGTGTCACTGTCAACAAATTGCTTTTAATGGCCCAGTGGGTGGGATGGATGGCTTTGTCTAACGTAACCAATGCCCGCCCCTGCCCGCCGTGTCCCTCCCGTTATCCTATTCAACGGCTCCATGTGACAATCACAGGGGGGAACCGAAGTGTGTTGGTGAGAAGGCCTTTAACATCCATTTGGGGGCTGCCTAATATTTGTGATTTCCGCACGCCAGCAAGAATTTGCACTGCAACAACATTAGCAACAGCAGCAACATTAGCAACAGTCTCAACAACAACAACAACAATAGCAGCAACAAATAAAACATCAACAAGAGCAACAGTGACGGCGACAACGAAGTGCCTCCTCGGGGCTAGACGAATCGCAGTCGCTATCATCATCGCTGTTGCTGTTGCCGCCGTTGATGTTGTCGTTGCTGTTGCCGTTGCCGTTGCCGTCGCTGCCACTGACTCTGTCGACGTCCCATTCTTAATTCAGTTGACCAACAGACGCAGACGACGCCGCAGACAAGACACGCGACTAAATCAAATCCAACGGAAACAAAACGTTAAACCTAAAGCAAAAAAAAAAAAAAACATTTTCGAATATTATCTTAAAAGAAAACATCAATATATATCAAGTATTTATATTTATATATATATATACAAAAGATATATATAAATATATACCAGCTATATATGTATATTTAACGAGCATAATTGCGAATGTGAAAAAATCGCGCGCGCAAAAAAAAAATATTCTCACAAAATCTGAAAAAAAAAGGTGACAACGAGCTTATAAATTTTTTCTATATATTGTAAAATTAGTTTGTTTTTTCGCATTTTTTTTATCTTCTTATACATTTTCTGTGCGTGTGCGTATAAAACTCGAAAAGTATTATTTTTTTTTATTTTGTTTTTTTTTTTTTGTTGCTGGTTCGCCCACCTGTAACAGGAAAGAGACGTTGGCGATTTTAGCCATTGGCAACAGCAACAAGTCCAAGTCCAAGTCCAAGTCTAGGGAAAATAAAATTTCTTCACTTCAAAATGTTCCTCGTTGTTTAAAATATTCTTTTCTGTTTTTTTTTTTTTTTTTTTTATTTCTTCTTGAATTTTTTTGTGAGTATTTTCAGTTTCATTTTGCAATTATTATATTTATAAATAACTGAGGAGAAATAAAAAAAAGAAAAACAACACACACACATCAAATAAATGCCAGACGCCAAAAAAAATAAGAAAGAAAGAAATTGCCGCCAAGACACAAAATGGGGAAACTTGTTGTTCAGATGCATTGAAAATTTTCGAATAAAAATGTGAGAGGAGGAAAAACAATGGAAACACACACAAACGAAAATGAAAACAGAAACGTAAAATCTGTGTGAAAGCTAATTTGTCATTAAATCTTCATGTGGTTTATTTAGTTTTATTTATTTTTTCTTAGTTAAGATTTAGAATCAGTATACCGGGTCATCGTTTAACCTTTAAAATTATTCAAAAGAAAGCTATGTACATACATATATCACAGAATTGGAATATTTCTTCGACAAGACAGTGTGAGCTCTCTTACCTATTGGCGAATTATTTTGCGCAGAAAAACCTAACCTAAGTTGAAAACTTAGAACCATCTTCTTATCATATGGAATTACCACTCTATTAGTAATATAATTCTACCCAAAATTAGTTTGAAATATGACTCCACTGCTTTAGAATTTAAATAACTTCCTCTGATTTGCAACATTTGTGGAAAATTTGATTAGTTTTTGGAAGGCTATCAGAAAATATACAAAGCCATTTCCTTGCAAAATGGGTATATTAGTTTTCATCAGAAGTTTGCAACGCATAAAAAGAAGCATCTCTGAATATATAAAGCATGTATATATATTCTTGATCTGCATGATAAGCTGAGTTGATATAGCCCTGACCGATCCATCGAGAATAGAGTCATAAATAACTTTCTTGTTTTTCACTCGAATATCACAAAATTACATATTCACCAAGTTTTATCAGAATCGGTTCACTATATAAAGATCGGTTAAAAGCGAATTTTTAGTTCAATAATTTTGGTTGTTTTAAAAGCGATAGTCATTTGGTATTTGTATTTTTGATATATGTTCTATAACCGATTCTATAATCGGTCTACAATGGCAATGGCATTATTGCTGCCATAGGAATAATCCGACAAAAGAAATACTTGTTTCTTGAGCAAGTTGGCAAGGGTATTAGAACTTCGGCACAGACAAAGTTATAGTTTTTCTAGTTATAGATTTCATTTAGCAAATTCCTTTGAAAGAAATAAATAAGAGGTTAAATTAAATAGACTTTTCATAATTCAACGCCAAACTAATGGAAATATTTCGAAAATTTTCAATTCGGACATATTTTTTAGAATGAATTTAACTAAAATAGTAACAATTAGTCAATTAGAAGAATAGTCAAATAATATTTGTGGTATATTTATTTTAGAGTAATATACATATGTATATATTTTTTATAATATTATTTTTTTTTAGAAATTTTGATAAGGACAAATACATATATACATTTACATACAGATATATATTTTCTATAATGTTATTTTTTCTTAAAAAATATTGATAAGGACTGGGAATAAAAAAGGCCTTTTTTATGTTACTCATTGCTACGATAAAAGATTTTTGTTTCTGTTGTCTTATTCAAAAACTTTAACAAAAATTCCATTTAAAAGACCTAAAACTGATGATTTAAAAATATTTACTGCTAAATTTTAAAATTATAGTCTTTTGAAATGGAATTATCAGTGAAGTGAAAGTGAACAATAATTGAACTTATATATATTTGTTTGAACTTTCTATTGCTAATTTGACATAGAGTTAGTTATCTCTAAAAAAAAATAAAAAAAAAAAAGTGCAGCTGTTGACAATTAACCAGTCTTTAGTGATAAGGTTAGATACAATACTGAGGGCTCACTGTCCTCTAACAAACTGTCTCTCTCTCTCTCTCTCTGTCTATCTGGCTCTATCTCTTTCTTTTGGTGATTGTGTGTGTGAGAGTGTTTGAATGTATCTTTATCAAGCCTTTGAGTCTCAATTGTTAACTCAAATCTCGGTCTCTCGGATACATTTGCTTTTTATTATTATTATTTATTTTTTTTTCACTCTTGTTTTATTCATCTTATGTTTGGTTTTGTTGAATGGCAGGCACTTAGTAGTTACCCTAGTTGCATTTATTTTCCACACAGTACAATAATCGACGATAAACGGCGTCTCGTTTTCATTTTGGGAATCTGCCGCGCACTGATTGCTGACAACTTAATCAACATTTTGAGCACAACAATCATAAGGCATTCTCTCTAAATATATGTATACTTATATACATATATAGAGATATACATACAAACGAATATGTATTATATATAGTATCAATCTTTTATACTGTGTACCATATGGCTACATATGTATATACTATACTATAATATACACAAATATCCATGCATCCATCCGACCATCCATCCAACCATCTATGTTTGTGTATATGGGACTATAATACTTATCTGTCGGCTAAAAAAATGTCCCTGAACTTTGGGCGCGATCAATTTGCACTGTCACGAAATGGAAAAATGCGAAATGTGTCAAAATGTTCTAATATAATAAGTATAATATATATATATATGTATATACATATATATATATTTATGTATACATAAAATGAATGTGAATCGGCAGCACGCAATCTAAGCTAAACTCAGCTAAACTAAACTAAATAAAGCTATTCAGTGCAAGATCTTTGTCTCGAAAAGTACCTATGGTTATCATATATATATATATATATATATATACATATATAGGTGCTATTTTTAGCACTAAATGTGCAATACATACATTTGTATATAATTTTTCACCTAGGTGAATGATAACTGACTACGATAAACTATATGAGACAAACTATGTTATTCTAATTATAGATACATACAGAACTGTAATCCAACTAAAATGTTATTAAAATGATTAAATAATTAGTTTTTTGTTACGACTTACCTATACTCTATAAATTTGTCACTATGCATTCATGGGATATAATTTAGATTACTGAAAAATTCCTAACTATTTTCATAATACTTTCATAAAACAATAACAAAAAAAAAACTAAGAAAAATAATTGCCTTCATTAACTTTAAACACTTTGAATTGCCTAGGAGGAAGGGGGTGGTGGCACTATTTCTATATCTTTCCACATATACATATATTGTTGTAAAGTCAATGGGGTCAACGTGGTCATCAGTATTGCGTGCAATTATATTGTAGACATACATAAATTATACATTTGGATGCTTTTACGATGTCTCTTTGTCCAATGTATGGCTTTCCTTCGTATTCATTTTCATCATCTTCTGTTTTGTTTTTCAGTTCTCTGTAGTTTTTCTACACTAAACTTGAGAAATTTGTAGGTCAGTTTGTGGGGAGGGTAAATTGGTACACCTATGTATATATATATATAGTATGTACATATATTGTCTAAGGTCGTTCAACAACTTTTGACTTAACTTGGCCTGACTTCACTTGGCTCGCCTCTTATTTTGATATTTGATTTGTCTGGGTGTTTTTTGAATACCCTTTAAGCATATAGGTTAGAAGGTTTAATTAGTGCTATCAAATCTACGATATATATGGAATCTATTTATACATGCTTAAACAGTTTCGCAGGTGTATTTATATATTTATTATCTATAGAAACTATGATCTATAAAATGGGATATAATAAGTTTAGAAATTGAAAATAGAAATTAAATAAAATATTAGAGTAGAGTATGTATGAAGTTTCTATGCCGAATTTCAGTTTAATTTTTAACTTAACTTAAAAAGTTTAACGATTACAGGGTACCACAATGTCGATAATGTGACTTTATCTAAGGGTATTTTCGATTTGATTTATTTGTATGTCATTTTAGTGGGTTTTGTCTTTCATGCATTTTAATTGTTGATTTAATTGCTCAAACGTTTTGGTTTTCAGTAAGAAAAAACAAAAAAAAAATTCGAATGCAAATTTTTTCTTTTTTTTCGTGAAAATGCTATTGAATATGACCAATGAGCTATGATCTATGATCAATGAGCATGTCCGTGATTGATAATGGTATAATTAGCTGTCACTAAATCAATGGAAACTACTTAAATAGTTTCATAATTGTGAAAATAGTTTCAATTGCCCGATAAGTTTGCCGGCTGAGATGAAAGTCAAGTGCCCATATAAATATTTTGACTATATAATTTATACATATATAATAATGACTAAGCGATAAAGTTAATTAGTTAAAGTATTTGCCATGCCAATCCCCAATTTTTCTATTTCTGGTATAGTAATCGATTTATAGTTAAACATTTTCCATACAAATCACGTATTTCTTGAATAATTGTTTTGAACAACCAATTCCGATTCCAATACCGAATTCGAATCCGTTGTCTTTCATGGTCTAAGCCAAATTTGGCTATGTCGGCGCATGCGCCATAGAAATTGTATGAGGGCTTAGACATTGGCCAGACATCCAACTGATCCAACAACCCGGACATGGCAATCCATAAATTTAATAATTCTCTGACTTTCTATTTATCATATGCCAATATATATTTTTAAAGAACTAAAACCAAAAGGCATATTCAGTTTATAGTTCTTTGGCAAAAGTAAAAATATCTTTTAGATATTTCATATTAATTTAATGTACATTCTTTTGATCCATTATAGAAATCTTATTTATTTTTCAAGTTCTAGCAACCAAATTTATTATCTATTAATTTTATATATGTAGAATCGTATTTCTATAGCATAGAAAAGGATATTTCTTCTTGTTTCTTAAACTTTTTTTTTTTGTTATTTGTATCAGATTATAGAATAACTTGCTTCCGGTATATAACTCAAAGATATAGTGTATATATACATACACACATCCAAAAGCTTTTAATCTTTTTTTTTGGTTGCGTGTAATGGGTGGCTATAAACCCAAATTGCATTCCTCATAGCTCATAATTGTTGCTTCTTGTTTCTTGGCTGTTCTTTAGGCGTTCTTTTAACGAAAATGAAATTAAATTAAATGCAACCCAGAAATAGCAACAACAGAAAACCCGAATGCCTTGTTAGTAGCAACAACACATCAATTGCCAATTAAACAGGGTGTCCATAATAAATCAGTTTAAACATTTACAATTTTAAAAGAACCAAAATTAATATAAAAGAAAACAAAAAAAAAATTTCCAATCATCTTGATGAAGTTTTCTTTTTAATGCATTTTGTTATATTTCTTAACTTCACTGTACCACTGAAAAATACAATAAATCTATGAAAATTTATTGCAATTTCTTTCTTTATATTAATCTTGAGTAAAAGAAACAAAAGCAATTACAAAATGGTACCCTGTATTGTTGGGAATGGGAGCAATACCATCAACTGAAACATTGTTGTCCAGGTCATGTCAGGTCAGAAGGTGTTGAAGCTATAGCACTTTAGGTTATTGTTTTTGTAATTCCGAGTGCATGAACTGTAGGCGCAATTAACCCAATTTGCCCGCCCACCTTCTATTTTTCCAACACCCTTTATGCAATCACAACATTTAGCTATGAATGTAGAAAAAGTCAACACTGCAGGAAAAGAAAACCATATGGGTGCGCCGAAGAGTTAATATGCTTTATAGGATGTTCAAATCCCAGTTTTCAAAGAAATCAAACAAATTGCAAATGCTTTGATTTCGTTACAGAAATCTATATAGAACTTTTCACTCTAGAATTGTGAGTTACTAACCCAATTGTAGAAATTTTCATGTATAATTGAAATAGTTTTAAATAATAATTAAAGTCACTTAGTTAAAGCTTTAGTTTCAATGAGAAAATCTATGTATATGTAACTTCCTGTTGTCTGCTAATATTGATCAAATATATATGAATATATGTATGTATAGTACGTATGTATGTATACATAGCATGTTGTACCCTTTCCAAGTAGCAATAATAGCAATTGAAAGAAATTCGTAGAAAAGTGCATAACACGCGTTGCCGTTCGGTCTAAAACCGGCGTTCATTCGCGACCTATTTCGCCATGACAAGGTGCACCCACACCCACTGGGAAGGCACACGCAACCACAAGGCATATATCCTGCATTAACATCGACGTTGCCGATGATAATGACGATGACGGCAGCAAGTCGGTTGGTCGTTTGGTTGGTCGGTCCTCCTTTACAGTCTCGGTCGAATTCAACTGCTTCCTTTGTGCGCAATTTAGTTGTTCTGGCGACGTCAGTGAAAACTGTTGCATATTTTAGTGCGCGCTTGTAAGAGGAAGCAGTAGATAAGGAGAAAAAGCAACAGCGCAATTGCGGCAAAAATAAAAACATTTGACATTTGACAGAGAAGAAAAAAACTAAATTTAACTGTTGCACATCTCTATATTTCTAGTACTGGAGGAGGAGCAACAGCAGCAGCAGCGGATGCTCACAAAATGGTCCACCACAGCAATGAAGATGCCATGAATAAAATTCCACTCAAATCGGCCAGCGGTTTAGATGATGAAGAAAAAAATGGCGGCGAACTGATGCAGGACACGGAAGCCGTCGAGGAGGCGCGTCGTGAAGAAATGTAAGTGAGAGAGATAAACAAGTATTTAGTATTAAAATAAAATAAATAAATACAAAATAACTAAATTTTGATGAAACGAAAAAAAAAGTAAAATTATTATAACATTTATGTCCTTAATCTAAACTAAAAGTTAGTCTAAGTAAAAATTAATATGCTGTAATTTTAGCACTATAAGTTAGCCCTTGATAAATAACAAAAAAGAAAGAAATAATAAAAAAAAAGTTTAAAAAGTAGATAAATTACTTTCAAAAATAGTGAACTAATTTTTAAAATGTTTTTATATAAAATAATAGAAGCAAATGTATTTTATTCAATTTATCTCATTAGTTGTAGCTAATTCTAGCCAATTTGAGTTGGATCAATTATAAAATGTATTCGATATTTATTGATTTTGTTTAACTAGAGTTCAATTTTATTTCACAGGCGTGCGAAAATGTTGGCCTGGATGAAAAAACTCACAATTGTTCTTATCTGCTTTATTGGCATTGCTTTGATAAGCTACGTTATAATAAGCCTTTGTTTTAGCGGTAAGTTACAATTGATTTGTTTGTATATAGAAAATATCGAAAGCAGCAAATTCACATCACTAACACCTCACTCACCCGCAACTAATACCAACCCAACACCAACTCACACAAACACACAGATGCAGATACAGACACAACCGATACACATGCACACACAATCATAAATAAACTTACACACCGAGACAACTCACTTGAAAAATTTGAGATCATTTTATACCCTGTACCAATAGGGTAAATTGGTATATATAATTATTAGGTAAATGTTTGTTTTAGTCAGTAGAAAGCGGGCTATAAATTATATATGTAAGTATATTGATCAGGTCAACTAAAAATAGTAAATCCGTCTGCCAGTCCATCCGGCGAATATAAATAGAGGTACTAAGTTTTAAATCTATATCTTAGTTAGTTTTTTTCTCAAGAGATCATGAATTAATCAGTATCTTATCAAAGTAAAGGAATATTTTAATATATCGATTGGAATAAAAGCGGTTTGTAGGGAATTAATGTCAAGCGATAAGACTGAGTTAAACCGGCTTAGATGGATTATGAATTGAGGATACAAATTAATTTTTTTTTTTATTTGTTTCTTAAGTTTAGTTGGTTTCGAGCATTTTAGAGTCGTTGTTTCGATTATTTACCTATTTGCATGCTCTTGGCCTTAGTCATCATTTTTTTCCCCTCTTGTTCATCTTAACCAAGCATTTGGCATTTAATAAAAAGCAAAATCAAGTTAATTAAGAGAATATTATATATAGAAACTATTCCCTTTTATTGTGGCATAAAAAAAGAAGTAATGACATGAGAAAAAAAAACTTTAAATTTACACTCTAACTCACTAAAAACAACAACAACAACAACAACTATTGCACCGACACCACCACCAACAACAACAACAATAATAACCACAACGCAGACTGGCCAAAATCAACACCGAATAGAAATAATACAATGGCCACAACGACAGCAGCAACAGTCTTGGCCGCATCGGCATCAACAGGAACAGCAACGACACCACCACCAGCAACAGCAACAACAATAGAAACAACAATTGCAAGTAGCACAGCACCAGCAATAGCACCATCAATAGCAACAACAGCAACAACAACAACAACAACAACAGCAACAACAACAACTACAACAACAATAATAATAGTTAGCACAACACCAACACCAATTACAACAACAGAAAGCACACCAACAACAACACCAATCAACACAAATACCAGCAGCAACACACTTAAAACATTTACTTTAACAGATGAGCAACAGGATACCGAACATAGCAGCAGCAATCTGGATAATCTTAGCATTGATACAGGATCAGGAACAACATCTGCTTCTGGTCTATTATCACCAAATGTGGCTGCCTCAACATTACCCACAGCAATGCCACCAAATATACCCCTCACGGAACAGATGAGATATAAATCGAATGGAACATTTATTTCTAAAATGGGTATCTATGAGAAAGCAGCCGTTTGTACTGATAGAATTGAATGCAGTGAAATTGCCAGGTGAGCCAGATGGATATAGAATTAGAACGAATTGATGCGATTAACATCTCTTTACACAGCACTATTCTTCGTCGTAATGGTAGTGCCGTAGATGCTACAATTGCTGCCCTTCTATGCAATGGATTACTTACACCACAGAGCATGGGCATTGGCGGTGGTAATTTGATGAATATTTATAATCGTAAGAATCGGCATGCCTATTCGATAGATGCCCGTGAGGTAGCCCCTTATGCCGCTGAAGAGGATATGTTTAGTGAAAATCCATCTGCCTCACTTAGGGGACCCTTGAGTATTGGTGTACCCGGTGAAATGATGGGCTATTATGAAGCACACACAAGGTTTGGTAAATTACCATGGAGCGAATTGATGGCACCATCGTTGAAGTATTGCGAAACTGGTTTTCATGTGAGCAGTCATATGGAAAAAGTATTGCTCGAGCTGTGGCCAAAGATCAAAGAGAATCCAACATTTCTGTAAGTATGTCCTCCTGCATTCCATTTTCTCTCCAATTAATTTTCTCTCTGTTAGGCATTATATCAATAAGGAAACTGGAATGCCTTATACGGCTGGATCATTAATAAAGCCAACGAAACAATTATGCGCCACATATAAACTACTTTCCGACAATGGACCACTGGACTTTTATAATGGCACAGTGGCCAGCCTGCTGGTGGAAGATCTGCAGGATTTGGGCAGCCTAATAAGGACTGATGATCTGCAGGCCTATGAAGCTGATGTGGTTAACTCAATCACAATGACTCTAGGCGAGGATACTCTCTATGTGATGCCTCCAGTGAGTAGTGGATCACTTATTGCCCATGCTCTTAGCATACTGCAGGGTTACAATTTAACCAAGGCCGATATAGCTGACGATGAGTCCACAGCCCGTACATATCATCGCATTGCCGAGGCCATGAAATTCGCCTTCGCCCATCGCGGTGAATTGGGTGACCTGCGAGCCAATGATGTGAGAGATCTCATTAGCCAGCTGAACAGTCTCGAATACGGAGCCAACCAACGGGTCAAGATAAATGACAGCTCGGTGCTGGATGGCCCACAGGAATATGGAGCACAATTCGCCAATGACGATAAAAGCCATGGCACTGCCCACTTTTCAGTAGTAGCGCCTAATGGCGACGCCGTTTCCGTGACCAGCTCTGTAAACTTATAGTGAGTAAATAGAAATAATTCTAAGAAGCTAACTGACTTTTGTGCCAACTTTTATACAGTTTTGGATCTTTTCTGGTTGGTCCTCGAACGGGTATCATTCTGAATAGTGCTATGAATGACTTTTCCGTGGAGAACAATTATTTTGGATTACCACCGTCCCAGGCAAATGTCGTTGGACCCTATAAGCGACCCATGTCCTCAATGTCGCCACTATTATTGGCTAACAAGGAGGGCGATATACGTGTCGTCATTGGAGCGGCCGGTGGATCTCGCATTTTGGACGCAATCGTTTTAGTGTTAGCCCGCCTTCTATGGTTCGGTGATGATCTAAAGACGGCGATCGATGCACCACGTTTCCACCATCAACTATTTCCCGATATTTTTGAATATCAGCCAGGTGGTTTTCCAGATGCAGTACTCCAATCGCTGGCAAAACGAGGTCATATATTAAAAGAAGGCCCACTAATAACATCTGTGGTCTGTGCCATAGCGAAAAATGCAACGGCGATTTATGCTAATGCCGATTTCCGTAAGCGTGGCGATGTTGCCGGCTTTTAGGCGCACTCATATACACACAAACACACACACAAAACACATACAATCATCGTCAAGTGAGATTAGCAAAGAAGCAGGAGTAAACCGCAAAATCAAGTGCAAGTGAAAGTATTTAAGCTAGCTAAGTATTTCTTTTTTTACATATTATATATATCGTATGTTATATAAATTTATATTGCTACCTACTACGTCTGTACTACTCTTATCTTATATAATAAAAAACACACAATTTAAAACAAGTCATTTTGAATAGCATTACCGGATCAACCTGTAGGACCTTTTTATCTCTCCCAAATTATTCCCAGAATAAGAAAAATTGAATGGGTCCCATTCTATTCCCCCAAAATAACGAGCATTTCTTCTACATATTTTTGAACATTTTATATATATATATATATATATATATGTATATATATAAATATATATATTATTAATAATAGATTTAAATCATTCCAACACTAGTGGCTCTAGCGTTATTGTTTTCCATGTTTCCTTTGATCGCAGTAAACCATCCATTTAGAACGTTGAAGGCGTTTTGGCTTCTTTATACTGATATATCACGTAGGTGTAATAATTTGATTGTTTACTTCCACGCTATATTGACATACAATAGGTGGAAGGGGTGGTGAAGTAACGCTATCGCAAGAACTGGTTCCATTACTTCGCTCCTTTATATATATATGTATATGTAGTATTGGCTTAAGCTATCATAAAAAGGCAGGTTAAAATTCACACAGACCCATTGCAATACTCTCAACTTACCTGAGCGAGTTTCCATAAAAAATTTGTTACCAAATTATCGAAATGTTGGAAAACTCCAGGTATTATTATAAAGACACGAAACTAATAAACCAACCAATAATATACAATTATCGGACCACATATATTTTTTTTTTCCAAAGTTTTGTCCGTGTTTACAAAACAAAACAAAACAAAAAAGACGAAACCACTGGCAGCAATTTCATGAACAAATTTAGATACATTTTTTAGCCAAAATATTTTAATTTTTCACTTTGGTTTTTTGAATTTGTTTTAGCTGTTCCTACCCAGACAATGTCTGGAACAACACTGAGAAATACATGCCGTAGCAGGAGGTAGTCGACTTTTTGAGAAGCAAACTCGGCTCCAGGCTAAGTTGATCGAAAAAAAAATAAAATTTATTTAGATAAAGAACAATTTTAACATAAATACAAAATAGTCGGGTTTTTGGTTCATATCGCTGGATATGCATATTTAAAGTAGGAAATTAAGGACTTTTTATCATCATACATATATAAAATATATGCATATATATCAATTAAAATAGAAATAATAATTCGAGAAAAATAATTCGAGAAATTTAAATTAATCGTGAAAAATATCAATATCGGTGGAATACATCGTATATAAATTTTTTTTAATAACAATTTGATGAAATTGAAAATGCAATGAAAAAATTAATATGTTAATATGCATACTTTAATGTACAATAAATGCGTTCCCTTTAAAATAAATGATGGGTATTACAATAAAGCCATCTCTATAGTTTAGTACAATAATGAATTATTTAATGCTTTCGCGTTAAGACTTTTTGTGTAACCAAAATCTGGCTGTCCAGGAACATACATATATATCCCAAAATTGGTTTAAGCTCGAAATCCAGCAGTATTGAAGACAAATGGCATAGCTTTGTAGTTATGTGCAAGGGGTTGTTTCGTTATAACTATTTATATAATTAAATATATAAAATTATGAATTTATTCGAAAATTAATAATTAAATATATAATTAAAAGAATGAAGTAATAGCTGATCATTGGTCTATGTACATAAATAAATGTATGAATAGTGATTCTATAATATATTGCATATAAATTCCAAATATCTACAATTAAGTATCTATATCTACAAAAAAAAGGCAAAACAAAAAAAGTTGACACAATTAAATGCTTATTAAAGCGGTCGTCACTTGATAATTATCTCAGCTGGTGGCAGTATATTATCACCATGAAGGCAATACCAGATGCTCGAGTACCAAATGGTGCGATCTACCCACTCATTGCCCGCCAGTACGTGACCAATATATGGAGCATCCCGAGATCTATTAATACAAAGAATGGGGGAAAAAAATGGAAATACTTAGTTGATATTGTTCGATCATTGGGGTTATTATTCTTTACCTCATTATCTGCGCCTGAGTACGTTCCACAAAAGTGATGGCCCAACTCCAGGGGAAATCACGCTTCCGCTCACAACCCAAATACGCAGTACAACTGTGTAAGAAAATCTCACGGACAATAGTAGTCTTGTCGTTCTTATCCTTTTTCGATACAACAATTTTGCCATCCCGCAATTCGCATTGGAATGTTTTAAAGGTTTTTGTCCGATAATCAGCAAAACGCAAATCCTTTCCCGGTGTGACTGTGGCCAAATTTTTAACAGCACGATGCACTTCGCGAAGCATTTCAATGGGACGAACCATTAGATAGTTATGTTTGCGATCCTCTTCCGGCCAATAGGACCAGTTTAATATGACATCAAACACTTTGGTATCGTGATGGAGAGGCCGTTCCAGGCTATCATTCAATATGACCTCATAAAGCGTCAATTGATGAGTGGGCAATTGCATTTTACTTGAATATTCCCGGCACAGTTCGTAGGCAGTTTTGGTAGGTGAAATTGTTGCATTCACTTGTGTCTTTTCCTATTTTTATAACAATGAATTAAAGCGTTTAAATCAAAAAAAATCCAATTTACTACTTACCTCTGTGGTATTATCTGGATTAGGATTAAGACTAATCCAAATTTTAATATCGCCCGATTGCTTAACCGCATCTTTAAGTGTTTCCGCTGCAGCATAATACTTTTGCAGGCATGCCAGCATGGCCTGCTCTCGTTTCTAAATATAAAGATACCATTAATATATAATATTTATCATTAAGATATTAAAAGTAATTACAATTTCATCGGCACTGCAGGGAAAAAGATTTTTATAAAGGACTATCAGATCACTAAGCACATCAGCCTCTTTTTGTGAATAGATGAGCTCATCGGTCTGAAAACAAAGATTAACATAATGGATTAGGTGGAAAAATTATTGAGAAAAACATATGGACACACCTTCTTAGCCAGCAATGTAGGTCCCCATATCATAGTTAGATTCTGTACACTCATCTTATTCTTGGCCTGTTGCGAACTAATGAATACCAAATGACCGACAATTCGCCGCAATGTCTCATGTTCGATAGTCGAGAGTCGTCCAAGGAGTTCTTTATAGATGGGTATCTTTTCGGTGGCCACAGCCAATTCGGTGACAAAGACAAAGCTATCGGTTAATTTGCCAAGCAATCGCTCTGGTAGATCTCGCATAAAACGCTTCAGCACATTGGCCACGTCGTGCTCATTGTACTCATTTCGTGTAATCTCCACATTAAAGGCATCCGCACGAAAGGCGCTCATTAATTTATGCATCGAATTCTCCGATCCGGATTTGCGATATATACCCTCTGACATGGAACCATGGATATATACAAAATTAATACATTTATCCACAATAACCGGGACATCGTAACGCGTCAATTGTTGATCTGCCAGCGAGAAGCTATTGTTATGGGCCACCTCTCGAATGATATGACGCCATATTTTTGTTTCACGAGCTGAACTCATGATCATATAAACTGAATAAGGTGGGCAATCAATCATAAGCATTGGACCACTTTCCACATGAAGATTATCAATGGATTCATCACTCTCCTTAAGCACTATTATCAGAAAGTGAAGAAGAAACAATATTTAGGACATCCATTAGGTATCGCTTACTGTCATCCCTCACCTATGCAACGTGCCTTTCTCAAGTCCATTTTCTCCACATTTCCATTGGCCTCGCTAACAAAGATCAAACGTCGCTGGCTCTTACGTAATACCAACCAGGTACCGCTCCACTCAGACGTAATCGAATTCTGCAGAATCGTTAAATAAATAAATTTTGAATTGAACCAAAACCAAGGTTACTTACCTTTAGGTAACACCAGCCAGCTCTGTAATAATGACACGTATATTTTACTGGCAAACTATTGGTCAGACTTTCGAGTATCTTTTGCATCCAGACGCCACGCTCGGACTCCTTGCCCACGCCATATAGATGGGCTACCCGCTGTTGCTTTACATTACCCGACGAACTGCTGGTCATAACCAAATTTGGATTAGATGACATATTGTCGCTGCCGCTGTTACCATTCTTTGGTTGCGATGTAGTTATCTCAAAGCAATAGAAATGTGTGGCACTATCCGTGACCCGGCTATTGCTAACACACTGAACAGTGGTAATGGTATCCAATGGTATACACTCTCTGGCTGTTTTCATCTCTTGATCGAGATACGTTTGGAATTGACGCTCTCTTAAAATTGCCTTACGATTCTGCATCTCTTTGAGTATATCTTCGACAACGCCGGAGGGAAACCGTACAAGGGGACCCTCATAGCGAACCAATAGGGGGGAGAGACTGGGACGTGGTACCATTTGTAAGGCCACCTTAACATCCGATTGCCTATGTCCACCCTTAAAGCTGGCCCTGCGCTTCATTGCGTCCATCCGGAATTTCACATTCGAAAATGCGTTCATTGTCTGACGGAAACGCGACGTGAGTGTGGAACGATTTTCACTAGAGGTGGATCCTGTTGATGATGACTGCTGACCCGCTGTTCCAGACACCCCAGAATTGCCACCAATGGCCTCTAGATAGGTGGGTGGACTATCACCTTCAATTTGTGGCTTAGTCGTTGGAGTTATGGATGAAGCGGCTGCTGTTTCGCTTACAAACCAATTGGTGCGATGTCGTGAGGGTGCCGATAGATCCACTGATGCCCCACCGGCTGACGATTTCTCCTCCAATCTGCTGAGAAATGGTTTAGCTCGCTGCTCCAATTGCTCATCATCATCTAATTGCTCCATGCTGTCACTCAATAGATGGGCATTCTGGTGGACTATTTGCGGAGAATTTGGCGAGGATTGCATACAAACGGAACTGGTGGGCTCCTCCTCCGAAGTACACATACTGACATCATCCTGCTCTCGCTTTAATGATCCATATGTATCCTCCTCGAGCAGATGTTCAAGCAATAACAGCTCGTTGCTCTTGTTCGAGCGAGCCAAAGTTGACGACTTGCCTTTCAATGGATCAAACTCTTCAATCAGTTCTTGTGGTGGTGCCCCGGACCAACCGCCCACAGCTCCATCATTGCTATCCAGTTCCCCATCCTCACTTATGCAGCTTAACTCTGGCTGAGGAATAAGAATATTGCCAGATGCAGTCCCCATTTCAGAGAGTTTTCCATATGTGGCCTCCTGATTGGCATAGAGAGGTTCCGGTGATGAATTCTCATCCTCTTCACCACCAGTCTCACCATCCTCACCATAGAACTGCCACGAGTTACTCCTCTCTGGTTTGGGAGCACGTGCCTCTTCGGCAGCAATGCTGGCCCGAATTAGCAAAGATTCCTCACGTTCGGCCAATTCGGCTACCCGATTCAGTTCCTGCAGCTCTGCTGAGCTGGCCACCTGTGGTCGTCTCAGTTGTATGTGTTCATAGTTTTTTCGACGCTTCTGTCGTGCTGGCGGCTGCACTGCTACCGCCTGCAATCGAATGTCTTCCGGTTGCTGAGATAATCTTGGTGCCGGGAATGTGGGCATGGGCAGAACAGGTGACTCATCGCCATTGGAAGAGTCAGTCGAGGGACGTTGCGGCCCTTTATTGCGCAACTGCACAACTTGAGCAGCCTCCTGGGCCAAATTACGAGCCAAGGGCGAAGGTCGCGGCGGAGATGGTCGAGCCTTTAATGCCTCATCATAGCTCGGTGGTTTACTCTGACCCAAGGACTTTGGTACTTCATAGGTGCCACTATCATCTGCCTGCTCCTTATTCTCGGTGAGATCGGTCAAAGCTGCATTACGATTCAACGGACTGGAAAACTGAATTGTATTAAAGACATCCGTATTTGGCATAGTTTGTCGTCGTTCCATATCCAAATCCAATGTTCTTGTGCCGCCAATCTCTGGATCTATATCCTTGCCCTTGCCCAATGTGAAATTCGAACCGAAACGTTTGCTGGCATGCTTTAATCGCACTCCAGCATCCGCACTGAGATTACTAATCGCCTCCGTTGAGCTCTTCAGATTTCTATCCAAACGCTTCTTGGCCCCCTTTGCTTTCACAGTCAATCGTTCGCCAATAGCCTCACCCAGAAGTTTGGAGGTAGTTCCCAAGGAACGCAACAGATTGCTATGGAGAGAAAATGATTAGCTCGTTAGTTAATTCGATTTTACTTTAAGGCCCAAAACCTGGCGGTTAGTCAGAGAGTATCCCATTACAAATATTACCAGATGGGTTAGCCCAAAAACAAATACCAAAAAATGAAAGTAAACATAATTTTATTTTACTATATAAATAGATATTAGTGAAATTTAACCAAAATCTTTGCCGGTATTACAGGGAATATATATTAATATCAACGACTTACGTAAAAATAATTTTACGATTTGTCATTGATCTTGAAAACAAAGAAAAATCCTCACGTATTAAGAAACCAAGTACAAAACCTATTTTGGGAATCCTCTTGATATTTTTCATTTAACGGAAGTTGATCTCTATAATTAGAGTTTGACGACTGCAATGGAAATGCAAGCTGGAAATGATCAGGGAACGTTTCCTTTTTCTAATAATAGAATTCAGAATAAAGTTGGGGAAAGGAGAATGATTTATATAGTCAAATGGAACAAAAAATGTATGGAATCGTAAAAAAAAACAGCTGTAAAAAAAATGTCACAAATTATATATACTATGAGAAAATATAAATTTGTAATTATCTTTAGTATTATCTATTTTTAAACTGAATGTAGATATCGTGAGTCTTTACACTAAGAAATCTACTTTTATTCGATTTAAATTATTATTTTTATAAAAAAAATAAATATAAATATTCCATGACTTTCTCTTTCAAAAACGAATTGAACAAGATAACAATAAGTTTTTCATTTAGTAGGTACAGATTATCTTAGAATATTAAATAAAAAACAAATATTAAATATTCCTTGTATTTATATTCTTGTTTAAACTATTTCAATTCTATCTGCCTCGTATAAAGTTTACCACAATTTTAGAAGAAAAACAAAAGGTCTATAGTTGATTAAACCAACTAGATTCTTGGGTAATATACATTATTCCGTGGAAGAAGTTCCACGCCAACTTTAGCCAACTTTATAGAACATATCTCTAAATGGTCAAAAAATTTTCGTATTTTTATTGGTTACCACCAAATCAAACATGCTATAACAAATGTAAAACCAAAACCAAGGAAGAAAATTCAATGGATTACTTTGAAAATGGTATTTTATGTTCCATTACAATATGGTTCCTGTATAGTTGTGTGTGTGTGTGTGTGTTGGATGATGGGTGCATATGTTGGTATCTACGTGTGTGTGCAGGTAATAACCCCAGGTAGAGGGTATTATACCGTAAGTCAAATTTATTCCCAGCTACCTAATTAAATTACAACATTTTTGAGGTTAGGTAACCTAGGAATTTTGATCTTTAAAATATCCCTTGGGGATGGTAACTAAGTGTGCAAAACTAATATATGTATGTATATACACTAATAAAATAAAAACAAATCGAAGTGGGAATATAATGTGTCGAAAGTTTACTTGTCATTGCTGGCTGATTGCTCCGAGGATTGACCCTCGTCCACTGAATCACAGTCTTGATCTTGATCTTGATCTTTATCAATATCATGAACTTGATCTTGATATGACTGATCATCTAAATCCAATTGGTGATCTTGCTCATCCATATCTAGTACGTACCCGGGTGATGGTGACTTGTATTTGCCACTCTTCTGTGAGCTCTCACTGCAATCGAGTGAAACATTCGATGCATAACGCGACTGAACCTCATCATCGTCCTCATCTCCCTGATCTTGGTCGTTGCCCAGCTGTCCAGCGTTAACACTTGTGGTAGAAAACTCACTGGAAATTGAATAGCGCTGCTCACGTCCTCGATGTGATTCCGTTTGTATGTTTAGTGTTTTTGGGGGTACCATAGGAGCTGCTCTCATGGCCCTCAATGGACCAGCTGCTCCTTCATCAACATCCTGCTGCGTCTGCTCTACTGTGGTGCGTTGCCTAGGCGCCGGCTTTGGTGTGGCATAAATTGCTTGTATTGCATCAACATTCTCATTGGCATCTGGACTATAGATCGGCTGCAATTCATCATTCCCATTATGTTGTGTTTTTAAAAGGAATTTATTCTGACTATTGATGCCCAGTTGCTTTTCTTGGCAGTTATCGTGCAGATTCACAGCATTAATATTCAATTTCTTATTGAAATTTGTATTATTTTTATTATTATTATTATTGTTGTTGTTATTATTGCTGTTGTTGCCTCTTAATTCAATATTCTCATAGTTAGAGGGACGCAGCTCAGGATAAAGTCGACGTGGAGCCGGCACTGGATGTGCCTGTACGCTGGCTGCCTGCTCCATGCCAGAACTGTAACGATATAATATTAGAATGAATGAGTCACTAATTATAGTTAGAATTTATTAATCAGTGAGCATTATAATTGTCGACTGTACCATAAAGATATAGCTACCATATCAGACATTTATTTACTCTCATGATTTTTCAAGTTTCTCCTATCCACTGGCATTTCCATATTCATCATTTCTCTGTATTATTATTTATAAATATATTTTTGTAAATATATTTATTGTGAGGTAAAGTAAAACCCCGCTAATTTATTTGACCTGAAATTGACTTTAATCATGACTTTCTACCTAAAAAAGATTTTATACCTAGCCACTGTCCTAATGGGACAACAGGTATAAGTCAATTATTAATCCTTTTTCTTTTGTATAAATTATGCCATTTTGTTGAGAACTTTACTCATTTCCATCCATTACTTTGAGGCAATAACATGCAAATTGCAATTGCAAAACTTTACACATTTGTCCAAATCTTGATTAAACTCTGGCAACAGCTTCTAAGCGAATTTGGTAAATTAAACAAAATGGAATACATATCACAGACAAACCATAAAATGGAGCAAGAACAACGACGGCAACAACAGAAAGAACAGGAATATGCCAAAATTGAGCTACTGCATCAAATGCTGGTCAGACAGCATCTGCAGCAACTGGAGGAGCATCGTCTAATGCGTTTGGCCATTGCAAGACGAAGAGCAGGCGGCAGCCAATGCCGTCAGTAATTATACAATTATAATTAATATAATTTAAGTAGCAATTATGCAAATACAAATCTAACGAAAACTAACAAATACACAAACTCAACTTAAATGGAACAAACAAAATAATAATTAGAAAACAAAGTGAAAACTTAAAACACGTGTCTTTTCCTTCCTTTCTTTAAAACAAAATCGAAGCAATCAAAGACAATCGAATCCAAATGAGGGGACAGTCAAACATTAATTGCCAACATTTGCTTTCACTTTTTTTCACTTGGCGAAAAAAAGTTCAAAAAATTTGGAATGAATCCCAAATATAGTTTTTGTCTAAATCGGAAAACATTATCATTAGTTACACAATGTTTTTTTTTTTTGTGGAATTCGGAAGCCTCCGATAAGCAAGTAGATTCGATTACATTTAATATATGGCTATGTTTGTACATATATATTTAGGGAAGAGTCAGTAATTGTGAGATAATGGTTGGTCGATTATTTTCTGGAAACATTATGATTTAGTTATACACCAAAACAAGTTTATATGCTATAAAGCTCTTGATACCAAATAGATATCCTTTACCTTATAGATAAATATACATATGTATACAAGATATGATATCAAATGAACAATTTAAATCGGTGCTCTACTTATTTTTCACAGTGTGTTTATAAATTGTATTGTATAGTATTTTCCACTTTTACTTTCTTTTGCCATTTCCGCCTGTTTATTTGTTTGTCTCTTATACAGTTCTCTGAACTTTTCAACTTTCAACAATGCCAGCGGCCAGCCAGCTGATGAAGTCTCCTCAATCCTCCTCAATTTGCTCGTCGCTTAAGTGGGCACCCAGTCCCCACTTCAAATGAGAATTTCGCCTGTGTCCCAACCCCAGCTCCATCTTCATCACTGCGGCTATATCTGGTTTTGGCTTCAACTCCTGCTATATATATACATACATATGGAACTAACCATGCTCAATGATTTTGTTTATAAAATGTTTTAATGAACTTGTTGTTGTTCTTTTCAATGATTGTATGGTGAATCATGAATAATGTAATCAGTGTAGTGGTGTCTTTAACTGGACGCAAAATCACTCGTATGACTATTTTCCAAGGAATATATCTAAATTTCTAATATACATATAAAATATTGCTATAGCTTTTGATGATTAATCGGAAAACTGCGGCGTTACGCTCTCTTAAACACGAACACAAAGCAAAGTGAATCAATCGTGTATATATGTATGTACATACATACATATGTATGTAGGTATATATGTAGTTAGTATACCAGATACAGATATCGTTTTATATTTATAGTGCAGACGCCGGGCGAACGACAAGATAACACTGAATTCTATCAACAGTGAACCATCGTTTATTTTAAACACATCACGTTTCACAGGGGAAGGATTATATATGTATTGGGATATATAGCGAAATAATGCCAACTGTATAATGTGTATCGATAAGTTACGAAACTAGATACCGAAATCTTTGAGTGGATTGAAGTTAATTACCAATTTTAACTAAAAATATAAGTTTTTTAAATCCCTAGTACCTAGTTATACAAATTTTAATTTAATTTGAAATCGGGTTTCTTTTAAATTTATTTTATATTGTATATTTCCAAAGTATTCAAAATACCACTGTACGAATTATGCCATGTGACACTGTAGAATAAATTTGAATGGAAGGTCCACGTATGTATGTACATACACCCAAATTGTTTTTCTAAACTTAATATGTTAAACAAAGACTACGAACACTTTAACTAGAGTTTTTTAAGCAAATAACATTATCTGGATGTACATATAGTATATTCTATAAAATTTATATATACATATTTACAAAACATAAGTATAATATGTGATGGAATGCAGATTTTATTGGTTTGAATCATTTCAGTTCTTATTATTGTCTGGAATGACCATTGTCCGGTTCGAGGCTCGTTCATAATCAGAAAATGGAAGTGAGAGAGACCAAGGGATAGCAATGTACCAGGCGTTCAGTTGGTGCTGATGAATGAAGCTTTATTTTGTAGCTTATCAGCATCCCGACTATAGTTATTAGCACAAAGCAAATGTTTACCAAATGTCAATTTGCTGAACGTTCATATACATATATATATATGTATATGTATATACATATATGTATATATGTACTTTGGGTATACTCTAATCATGATTCTATAATCTTGGTCAAACACACACATATTTAAATATATATTTATTCTTGGCAGAAAATTGCATTTTACAAAACAAAGCACTTTTGAGTACTGAAACCAGATATCCTGTATACATATGTATGTATGTATGTATATGAACAAACATACTCACGTATTTTCCAGATTCGCTAGTTCATTGATAAATCGAAAACGAATGCTGTTTTCCTCAATAATTTGGGCACAAGTGATTAACAATTTGTATATATTGACACCAAATTTATTGATCTTTATAATTCATTATCTTTTGAGTTATGGAAAATGTTTTATTTGTTGCTTATTACAGAGTACCTATAAGCTTTCATTCAATATCATGAGAAAGCAAATAACTATTGTCTTATATATAAACTTTTTAATAGAATTATAAGTATTATCTTACACATACATATGTGAATCATAAGGATAATTTTATGAATCGCTAATATTCAGATATATGTAATTTTTCTGTTTAGTTTTTGCTTCGATTTATTTGAATTTTTTCCCTGTTCTCAATTGGCCATTATTATTTTCGCTAATTGGCCGTGGCAATATCAACACAAAATTTGTCATTGTCATGGAAATATGAACTCTTTTTCATATTTTTTTTGAACGGATCGGCGAGCTTTATTTATACACACAATGTACGAGTGAGCCGTATGTATACTGTCAATTGAAGCAGTTTTGTAACGCATTAAGGGGATTCGAGTGATTCACCACAAACACTTGTTGCCCTCGCCCTCTTACACTTTCTGTTTATTTTTTATTATTTGTGCCAATTGCAGCATTTTTCTTCACATGGACCATGTGAATCATTTTGATACGGCCTTAATGTTGATGCTTGGCAATTAAAATGGAAAGATATCGTTACATATGTACATACGTATGTATGTATGTATATGTATACATACTAATATACAGGGTTTGGCTTTACTCTATAACATTGCTTCGATATCTGCCTTTCTTTACACTGAACATAATCAATTCAGTTTCATTTTCATTTAAAAATGCTTTACTACCCTTGAAAGATAAATCAGACCAATGAAAGTATGCAAATTCTTGAGTAAGGAATTCTCCTTTTGATTAGTAATCAGAAAGCTTATCTTTTTCCGGAATCAAAAAATCAAAAGCTATATTTATTTATGATCAGTGCAGTATTTGACTAAAGTAAATAAACAAACAAAATATTTATTTTTGCCAGCATATAAATATTTTGAATTTGTACTTCCGTTTAAGTTTTGTTTATGCAAGCTAAAATATGTCAAATCGGATGGAAATCGTTTGAAATAAATAAAGAAATGTTATTATAGTGACGATTTAAAAACTGTCAACTGTTCACTTGTTTTTTGCCAGTGTTGTAAAAACGATGAGCTAGCTGAGAATTTTTCTAATGTATACAGTATTTACTGTACAATGTACATACAAACACACATAAACTATATGAGCACATGTATGTATGTATGTATAAATGTATCTTTACTTCTCGTGCGACATTTGCCACAGAAATGAGTAAGTACCGTTGGAGTGCTCAACAGAATTCTGCCATGGCCCCAATTACAGTAACCAACAAAATATGCGCACCCAAACGAAATTAGACATTTGGTAACAAAATCCCAAAACTTGAGTTCTTGAAAACATTTGGATTCGTGCAAGGACAGTTAAGTTTTACATACATACATAAATAAACTTTAATTGATTTATATTAAATATGCATATACATACATACATATGTGCAATGTTTTGAAATACAAAATTTATTCTTTCAACATTAATGTATGCCAAAGAGATGTTTCAGCTCAAAAGTTGTTGCATAGTGTTTTAAAAGTAACAGCTAAATATGCATATGTGTGTATCTTTACATCTGTATGTACAGCTGTGTTCACAAAAATAGCAGCGCCCATGAGCTGTTGCTATAAAGTTGACCAATATTGTTAAAAAAACCATGAATGCTTCCAAAATCATTTAATTTATAATTTATATTCATATTTGACTAAATTACCACTGGTTTTGGTTAAAAAAACCTTTTCGAATTTTCAGAAATAAAGGAATTAGGGAAAAATCCAAAAATTTTGCTGTTCACAAAAATAGCAGTGGTTACCAAACATAAGAAATACTTCATTATAGCATCTTTAAAAGTTTAAATTAAGAATCAACTTTGTTATTGTAGAGTTTATATTTGGTCGTAAGCCCCTTATTGGCAATAACGGCTTCCCATCTGCGGGGCAACGAGTCCACCAAGTCCTGGCACCGCTTAATAGGGATATGCACCCATGCTTCTTGGCCAACGTGCCAAAGTTGAGCCTTATTCAATGGTTTTTCTTTTGCGACGCTTCATTTAATGTCCCCCCATAAGTTTTCGATCGGATTTAAATCTGGCGACTGAGCTGGCCATGACATAACATCGATCCCTCCTGCTCCAAACCAATCCTTAGCGTGCTTGCTCGTGTGTTTTGGATCGTTGTCCTGCTGAAATGTCCATTTTATCGGCATATTCCAAGCAGCATATAGAGGCATAACATTTTTGAGTATATCCACATACAAAATGCGATCCATAATACCGTTAATCATATAATCTGGACCAATACCGCTGTATGAAAAACAGGCCCAAATCATGATTTTCAAGCCACCATGTTTGACCGTCTTTAGCGAGTGGTTTGGATGGTATTCAGTATTTCTTTGGACGTCGCACAGACTGTCTGGACCCTGCTAAACCATACAAGACAATTTTACTATCATTCGTCCAGAGTATCCAGAGTCTAGAGTACGCCAATTCTGTACAGTCCACTTCAAATCGTTTTTGGCAAAACCCATGCGTGCTTTTTTTGTGCTAAAAAGTCAAAAAAAGGACTTTCCTGGGACTTCTTGCATTTAGTTTTTATTCCTGAAGCCTTCGTCAAATAATGACATATTTAACCGAGAAGTTTAGGTCCTTTTTTACCTCTTTGGAGGATGCCAAAGGATTAGCTCTGCAGTATCGAAGTAATCGTCGGTCATCTAAAGTGGATGTTTCTCGTTTTATTCCACGTTTTTTGGGTTTTAATTGATAAATTAGAGCATTGCAGACCATCTTTGCAGAGCAGCCCACTAAATTTTGAATCTCCTTATAAGTTTTACCTTGTTTCGGGAGGTTTTGAATCCACTCCCTTTTCTCACTCGAGCATTACATGGGTCTACCCACTTACATGAAAATGTTACCAATATTTTAGTGTTTTCTTATGTAAATAATAATAAACAATAGTAATAAACTCAATTAATCTCACTTTTGCCAAATTTTTTGATTTTTTCTTCATTTTTTGAGCACTTGAAGTTAAGACTGCTATTTTTGTGAACAGCGAAATTTCGGTGCAAATGCACAAAAACACGTAAAACGCACCAAATCAAGGCAAAACTAACGAAACTTTTGCGTTTTTCTAAAGTCTATATTCCATTTGACAAAAACAAAGTCCAAGTGTTTAATCTAAAAGAAGGAATACGCAAAAATTAGGTCCATTTCTGTTAGGATCTACTGCGCTGCTATTTTTGTGAACACAGCTGTATGTATGTACATACATACATACATACATGTACATACATATGTTTAAATGCAGCTAGCTAAGTGTGGATAAAGTGTCAAGTTGTTGAAAAAAAAACTACGCTTTATCAGAGGCGGACTAAAACTTATGCGTACATGGGGCCCACAAATTATAAAACTCTTAAAGTAATGGAATACAGTTCAACTTCCCAGATTTCTAATATGCACTTTTTCTAGTTTCATAATGTGTAAATACAATATCGATTAATCTTATGGATTGGCATACTTTTAATCTTTGGCCCACTGCCCTTTAAATGCGGGCCTGCGATAACAAAAACTGATTTCCAAGTGGTTTGACAACATTTTTTGTCGTAGTTTTTTTTATCGATTTGTTATTTACACATACAACGCGACGCATTACGTTGCGCCTGCGCAGAAGAGAGCAAAACGGCGGTCGAGGGGGAGATGGAATACTAGGGCAAAGCTTGATTAGCCGATAAAGAATTACACACACAGATACATATGTACATATGTACATACATCTCTACCATTCTGGGCTTGGCCAGGCAGCGGAACCAGTTCATAGATTTTGCATACATGAGATATATTTAATGAGTACTAAGATTTGTTTAATTTTGTAAATATACAATGTATCAAATGGTAAATGGCAA
This sequence comes from Drosophila emarginata, assembly GCA_037075365.1. NCBI lineage: Eukaryota > Metazoa > Arthropoda > Insecta > Diptera > Drosophilidae > Drosophila > Drosophila emarginata. The sequence continues at coordinate 897,944 of JBAMCD010000160.1, forward strand.
GTGTTTATTTGTTTAGTACCGTTAGTTAATTATCAAGATAGTCACAAATGAAAACAAGTGAACAAGTTAAGGAAGGAAATTACAACTTAAACGGTCACATGGCCACTTCTAAATATATCCCTCTCTACCCCCTCCCATTTGTAAACGATCGAACTGTTCGAAATTTTTATTGTATTACAGTCGAATGCCATTGTTAACTATGTAACTGCATGATAGGTAAGGTTTAGATGATGATGCAACAATTACTTATTAGGTAACTGTTATTGAAGAAATACTTTTAAATTTAAACGTGAATTTCATTTTGGTTTATTTGATCTAAATCTAAACTTTTGGCGCAAAGGAAAGTTTCAACTTAACCAAATGTGTGCCAAAAAGAGCAGCAGCAGCAGCAGCAAAAATAACAACGAGAATAACAACTTAATATGTTTATAATTGTTCAAATTGCCAAACAACAATTAAAAAAAGCAGCTAAAAGTGAGAATCACACAATTTGTCCATGGGAGAAGACTAGTAGAGGAGTGATGAGGTAGGGGATAGGGCACCAAAGACAGTAGGATAGATGATGGACAGCTGACACTCTGTCATTCGACATTTAGTGAGTGTGTCATAACGGTTATCCGATTCGCTTACCCACTGTATTCAGTTCTAGTTTCAAATTAGACCAAAGAGCAGTTAGAAATGTGAACAAGTGCAGCATAAAACGAAAATTGACACAAGAAATAAATATCAATAAAGCCAGAGTCGACGAATTATAATCAATAGAGAGTTCAAAGTTTTAAGCGAAAGTTTCCAATCGGATTTGTATTGTTCTGAAGAGGAACTTATGATTAAATTTGCACAAAGATTTAGAAGAAAGCAAATTAATAAATTCTTCGTTTTCTTTTTTTTTTTGTTTTTTAATTATCTCAACTAAACTTAATCTTTTCTACTGTATATAAGTTGAAGATATTACTATCTAATAGGAACATTTAACACTATGTATAAAACCTGTAATGCAATATGTATGCAATTTTTTTAAGTTAAGAGAAAAGCACTCACATTCTATAGATAAGAATTTACCGCAAATACCGAACGTATTACAGAGATATCAAATACAAGAGAGAGAGAGAGGAGTGGGTCAAATATACAAATAAAGATAGAGAGTGAGAGGGAAAGAGAGAGAATGTTTGAGAGATAGCCAAATAAGTTGTTGTTGCTGCTGCTTTTCATATTGATTGATATTCATGAGATACTTTTACCTTTCGCTTTCACATCTGAATAACACAATTATCTAAATGGAGAGTTTGGAGTCGAGTCGAGTATCTAACGCAGAAACAAACACATTTAGCTAAATAATTATTCTTGCTCTTTTATGTGAACAATTTTATTTATTTATGGTTTCCCGAATGATTCATTTGCACACACTACACGACATACACATACGCACACACACACGCAGACACAGACAATTGTATTTATCAATGTGAGTTCAGATCGTTTCAATGCTGGTCAACCAGTGGAGGGGTGGGGAGGGGGGTGAAGCATACATACATATATGTATGTACATACAGCTACCATGTACATATATGTATCTGTACAGCACCAAAAAAGAACAACAACAAAAAAAAGAGATATTTACTGCATACGTACTTAGCACTTGTCACACATGCAACAACAACTACGCGTAATCGTTAATTGTTGTTGGAAAATCATGACCAGAGCAACAACAACAACAATAACAACAGGTTCTTCAGTTCTTTGTTTTAATTTTTGCAAATATATATATAAATATATGTATGCATTAATTTATACATATGTACATATATCTAAAACTGATCGACGTAAGTTGCATACATAAATAAATTGCACTTGAAAATAATTGCACTTTTGTTCAATATTCGTTTTTTAATTTCGTTTCAATTTTATTTCTGTTTTACGAATCTTCGGCTCTCGCGATCGCACAACCGGATTTAAAATGAACAAAATGTTTCTGTGTTGTTAGATCTGAGCACAAAGTCGATAGAATCATCGATGACATTGTTTTGCTCAAATCATCGATATTTTGTCTGATCGGTTTTCTCCATCTCCAATCCAAAGAGGCGCGGTTCTCCAATTTCGTGACAGGTTGTGCTCGTTTCAAAATGTTTCTCGTCTTCATGCCTGTTGCCAGACCCCAGGTTTACAGTAATAGGATTATGTTTATTTATTGTATCATATTTGATGCTCCAATCATGACATATTGCCGCCGGCTATTTTTACGAAACTATTAAAAATTAAATTTATGTATGTCAAAATGATAAATTTATTGGTATTTTTACAACTGGAAAGGAATGGGATTGGAAACTTAAAGTATATGTGGAACAATCCAGGATATTTATTTTTTCCTTTGCTGATAGATTATTTTCAGCTGCTGTTGTTGCAACTGGAGTTGTAATTGCTGCTGGTGCGTTTGCTGGAATTGTTGCTGCTGGGCCTGCAATTGCTGTTGATGGGCATGCAACTGCTGTTGATGTACCTGTCGACGTTTCTGCTTTTCGAATTCTGCCAAATGCTCCTGCTGTTTGCGAACCAGCTCATCCATAACCTCGTGATTGTACGTGGAGTGCAGCATCAGGCCAAGCAAATTGGCACGCGATGTGAGCTGTTGTCGTAGGATGCGCTCTTGCTCCATCAAATCGTCCATTTTCAGCCATTGTCGGACACGTTCCAAGTCAATCTCAGCCCGGCGAATCTTTTCCCAGGCATAATGCTTAAAGCAATTCTTTTTTGGTGCACGACAAAACTGGCCGGTGGGATTAAATACATTATGAACAAGGGGTGCACCACAGACATCCGCATCACTGACTTTGGGATCTTTGCTGTGCTCGGGACAAAGGACACGCAACCGTTTGCAATATGTTTTGCTCGCCGGATTGTAGAAATCGCAGAACATATTATTTCCCTCCATACGGGTCTTAAAAATGCTACCAAAACTGGCCTGGGATTCATATTTGTTAAAGCATTTTTCCATGTGCTTGATGGCCGTCCTCGAGTGAATCTCATGGCCACAAGTAATGCAATACATGCTCTGTTCGTCTTCGGCAGAATCACCGTAATCCTGCGGCCGCAACGTGTCAATGGAACTGCGCTTTGCCCGATCTACTACCATATTCAGCTCATCGGACCGCTTCTCCAGCTCGGCTAATGCAAATCGAACCATCGACTGTTTCTGCCGTATGCCCTCTAATTGAGTTCGATTCTCTTCGGCTGCATTGCATGGTGTTAGATTCCATTCCTGTAATCGTTGCGGCAGGACTTGGAAGATTCGATTGGTTGCCAAATTAAAACCACATTTGTCGCTACAATATTTACTTTGTGGCCTAGCCTGGCAGCGACAACTGGGGCCATGGCATTGTCGCACGCCCTCCAGATCGGGATTAATGTAGATCTCCGGACTGACTGGCGGTGCAACCATTCCTTTGACATTTCGATCCTTAGCGGCTACCTTTTCCCGCTTACGTCCAGCTGCAGTTGTTGTTGTGGGCGGTGGCGCTCCTCCAGCGTTTGCCGCCTGGACTACACATGTCCGAAAGATGCAGCGCGGCTTGTGACCCACACGAACTCTACAGGCGTCGCATTGATTACAATTGGCACGCCGGCAACCTTCGCAAGTCCCACAACGTTTTAATCCCTTGGGTTCTTTGGCATTGCTATTCTTTCGCTTTATTGTGACGGCAGGAGTTGGCAATGAAGCAGAAGGTACTCCTCCCGCGCCGGCATTTGTCATACCCATTCCGGAACCTACTCCCGCATTTGTTCCACTGGTCGAGGCAGCTGTTCGTTCGGTAGCAACCAATCGGAATATGGTCTGTAGATCGGGATTCTCTTTTTTGCAGCGGCGGCAGTAATATTGCTTGATATGTTTCGCCTCCTTCTCGGTGATGCCAATGCAATCACCATGATACCACTCCTCACATCCATCGCAGCCGCTATAATACAAATGGTCACAAATGTTATTCGTATCGGGTCAAGGCTTACAGACTTGTTCGATACTCACATCATGAACCTGGAGCAGTCGGATGTGCGGCATATGCAGTATGCCTGATCATCTTGTTTGAGTATTGTTGCTATTTTGGATTTGCGCTCGGGTAAATCGAATTCACGTGCAATTTCCCGGCGAATTTCCTCTTTCTACCCAGCCACCAGAATACGAGCCGCAGCCATAGTCAACCAATAACAACAATAAGCAATCAACAACCAAATTAATAAAATTAAAAAAACAATGGTGAAAATGGATATAATATGAAAGGTAATGCTTACGGTCTTTCTGTATTTCCTTTTCTCCGCCATGCTGCTTCTGAAGATGCACAAGACGCCAAGGATCTCCTAAATTTCCAGGTTTCAAGAAACCTAGACTAGAGTAAACTGGCCACAGTGTGACCGTGCTGCAGACCGTTAGAGATGGCCAACCTGACACTGATTAAAAGTTACTGGCAAGTCACATTGTTACTGTGACTTATAGCAACCGAACCAATAATAGAGTTCTTTCCCTATCAGTAAATTGTGAAAGCGTAATGTAGATATTCAAATTATTTAATGACACTCCAAATAATGCTTTGGAATCGGAAAATTGTGTTCCATGCCATCCTATATACAAGTCGCAGTAAAGAATAGCAGTTAAGAAAGTAATATCTAAAATCACTGTGAATTCTAACCAACGATAGCAAGTCGATAAAATTTGTATTATCGGTAAATTAATGGCGGGTTTCGATGCAAACAATTTGTGGCTGCTTTTGCAAAATATTTCAGCATTGTTTAAATAATGGCTGCTCTAACTAATTTAAAACAATGTCCACCATTTTCCATGCTTCCTGATTTGGCTCTGCGACACAACCATATTCCTGAGTTAGAGCGTTATCCGAAAATAAATCTGAAAAACGAAGTAATCAATCACACAGGGCAACGCTTCTTTGCCGGCCAGAGATTTATGTCAGTGCATGAAAGTGTACTAAAGCGTATAACGCGTACGTACTTTGACACCGGCTTTTGGGAATCACTGGCCGAGGCTCGGAATGAAAAGACACGGGAACAAGCTCCATGGATTGCAAAAGTCGGCGATCAAGTCGCTCAAATGTTGTCCATACTCACCTCCCTGAAACTGAAGGTATTTCCCTACATTCAGGAAGTGAGTGAGGATAGGATAGCCCAGTTTGCGGAGACCCGTGAATGGTTAACCAGCGATGTAAGATGCATTGCCTGGCATCGGCATTGTTTCAAACTAGCTGTGGTCGGAGGAGATGATGTTGTACGCATCTATGTGAAAAGTACTAACGCTACGCCTCCTGTGTTAAAGGTAAACCAGAAAGTCATTTCCTTTTTTCCAACAAAAGAGTCTCCTTCAACCCTATATTATTTTCAGAGTCCGTCGCAAACACAAATTACATGTCTGGAATGGCGTCCGTTGTGCCCGTCAGAGATAGTCATTGGCTGCCGTCAAGGACTGTGCTTTTGGGTGGTCGACAATAATGTTCATTTGGGACGCACCACAATGCCAAATCAAATTTTTAGACAGTAAGTAAATCCTTAATCAATTGCTTAAGTTACTACTTAAACTTAAATCCTCTTACAGTCCCTCTAATCTACCCATCACTTCTCTGCAGTGGAATAAGGATGGCACACAATTAGCTACCGCATCCATTGGCGATCGTTCTATACTCATTTGGCAACCGGACAATGGTCTTATGCAACCCCTAAAACGTTTGGGCCCACCCTGTTCACTGGTGAAATGGTCACCCGATAACGATTGGCTCTTTGCCGGCACTGTGGATCGTGTATTTCGTGTATGGAATTGCTATAATCATTGGACCACCGAACGTTGGGTATGCGGCAATGGTGGAAATGTTCAAACAGCTTGCTGGTCACCTTGTGGACGTTTTCTGCTATTTGTTAGCTCCACAGAGCCTATCTTGTATCGCTTACAGTTTGTGCAACAACATTTACTGAAATGTAAGTAAAGCAGGACATGGTAATTTCATTATTGGGGTAGTTTGTCTATTCCAGTGTCTGCCCGAAATGTCTGCTCAGGCACTGAGACAGAAAACCGCCCAAGATTAAATGCTCAATTGGTCACAGGTTGGCGGCTGTTTGCAGCTTACAGACCGCCTGTATAAGATCAATAACAAAAAAAAATTGACCATGGTCAAGTTATCACTTAAAACTAGAAACACCTCTCCATTTGAATATGTGTACTTACTATACATATACACTTTATTTTCTCCATGTCGCCCATTAGCATCTACTGATGACAAGGAAGTAATGCCAATTGCCGATCTAAACGCCTGCAGTCTGGACGGTAATCAAACATTGATTGGAGGTCCTGTACAACAGCTCGCCTGGGATCCTCATGGCAACTATTTGGTTATCACTTTCAAGTCGACCAATTGTATTGCCGTCTTTCGAACATATATACAGAAATTCGATTTACAAATATCAGCTGCGTATTATCTTAACGGCGAAACTCCAACAGAATATCCTAGCTATATATGCTTTCAACCGTTGTATAAAGATAATGATAGATCGGTATTGACCATTGCCTGGTCATCGGGACGCATTCAGTACTATGCATTTGATTGATTTAGTTGTAATATATATATATTTGATTTTTATAAGAATAAAAGCAATGTTACATACAAAATGTATAGTATTAACATATTGGAGCCATCATAGCAATCAAAAAAGAGGAGCATTAGAGAGAAAATATTAATTAAAAATCGACATGGATTCTAATTGACATAATCTGAACTCAGTTACGAGTATATAGCAATGAAGAGCACTCCGTTGGTCAACTATATTCGATCAGTTTCCCTGTCTTTGATCTTTCTTAAATTTTAATACTCTTGTCGTTTTTTTTTTTATAATAATTTGGTAATCGCAATAACTTAATAATAAAACAATTTATATAAATTTCGGTATCGGAATGAAATCAGGATTAATTTGAAAAGATTATAAAAGAATAATATCGATTTACAGAACTTGTTACCGATTCTTAATTGAGTGTTCTTTGGATTTTATATTGGGATTCTGTATAAATTGTATCAGAAATTACTTCTCGCTCTAATTCATAAATATGCTCTCTCTCTCTTTTTGTCTCTAAGAAACATCTACATAAATACATATATAATTATATATAAATAAAAGGGTGTCATATGCATTTATATAAATTGGTTATTCTTTATGCATTAATAACAAAAACAAACAGTTAATTAAATATCAAACATAATAATAGAACAAGGAAAATACATGTACATATATATATACATATATATATATACATATATGTATATATACATATATATGTACAGATATATATCGATTATAAGGCTACGCCAGATTACGCGTAGGCGGGATCACACTTGAAGAAAAATACTACGATTCATATAACATACAAAGTAAAATGGATATAACCATTATATTCACAATATTAACTAATGCCCGATTATTGAATATTCAATATTATTTGGTCCCCCATGCATTTGCCGCAGTCTCTGCATATTTTAAATGTCTCCAAAGAAATAACCCAATGCAGTTGCCGCCCGAGCACGTACAGTTGGATGCTCATCCTTGAGCAGAACTGAAATTTTAGTGGCCACCGTTTCGGTTTGAGGATTATGTTCGCTCAGAAAATTATGTAGAATGCCTGTAAAATAAATTAACAATTTGTATTATACAATTTAGCTTCGTAAATCAAAAATTACCTATGACTATGGCGGCACTGCCACGAACTTCGGGCCACTGACTACGTAACTTTGGCATACAGGAATCAATAAAATCCTGAATATGATCGGTAAACTCCAAGGCCTGCAATATGTGTATTCGGAGTTTTAGTTAATAATAGAAATTTTAGATCTTATAGTACTTACAATTATTTTAACGAAATCCACCACAAATGTGGAAAAATTAAACTGATTGTGGTCATCGCCCAGCTGGTGTTGGGCCATCTCCAGTACCTTTGGGGCATGGAGTAGACGGCATAGATGCTGCAATGTGCCACGACAGGCACTGCAAATGGATGGCGCCTCACTCTCACTGAGATGTAGAATCAATGGGAATAGATTGGCAAAGAGTTGTTCGCGTAGTGCCTCCATGGAAGATGTGGGTGAACTACTGCCATCATCGTGCTTATCTTTACAAAGATCACCAAACAGAATGATGGCAGCCTCGCGCATTTCCAGCGGATAGTTACCAAAAAATGGCCGTATTCGTATGGCCAGGGACACATGAAATGATTCCACCCGTTCACTGGGCAAAGCTTGAAGAATGCTAGACAGACCGCGCATACTTTCCAATGGTATATTAATGAGACAATCCCCGACCGTATCGTCGACGCCTTTAAGTAATGCTGCTATGGCCATCTCCGAATAACGGGACGCCTCATGCTCACCCAATTGTCCCACATAGCCCATGCCCTGTATGGCTAGACCACGAACAACAGGATTCGGATCACTAAGTGCCGCACCCAGATGCATTATAATACAATTGGATAGCTCTAAATTAGGCTTAAGCGGTACCAGGCGCGAATATAGACCAACGGCGGCCACCCGTTGACCATCATGGAGAGAGGCAATATATTTGCCCAATGAATTAACCAATTGACGCATCTGAGGACTGGACAATTGTAACTGATGGGTCAGACCAATAGCTAAGGGAGTGAGGAGTTCAATAAATCCATGCAAATCGGTGCAACTGGCCAATTTGGGATTTACCGTTAGAACATTGGCTATTTGATCCATTTCAAGATTGGTGAGGAACGCCTGAAAAGTTTCCAACGCCACTTGACAGGGATTAATCTTGATGAGCTCTTTGGTGGACGTAAAGCCGAATTTCGATTTGTTCGATTGTTGTGATTGTTGGCCAGGACTAGTGGTCGATGCAGAGATGTGATTTGGTGCACTTAAATTGGTGTAGCTGCTCAATGAAGTCAATAGAATGGCAAACATATCTGCGAAACGTATCTCCAGTTGCCCCTTAATGTCCTTGCAGGGCAACATCTCATGCAGGGCACAAAATATTGCAAATGGCTGAACACTGGCCAATCTCTGACGTTCCAAAGATCCATCCGGTGATTGTTGTTCATGGGGACTGGCACCGCTTAACAATTGCAAAAAGTTGTCCAACATGATTCCAGTTAGTTCAGGATCATTGCACACGAGATGCCAATATTCAATTAAATGATCATTGTGGGGCAGTGGTTGATTCAGCATTTCGGCACAAACCAATTTCGGATGATGTTTGGCAAGAGCCACTAGTGCCTTGAGTACACCGGATCTGGCCCTCGGCACTTCGCACATCTGAAGGGCCAATAAGCTATCTTTGACCAGATCGGGTATGGCATGGAATAGCTCTGAACCCTTCTGTTGGATGAAAAACTTTAACACTACACTTGCCCCAATAGTGGAACTTTGCTCTGGATCGTTTAGTGATTGAAGAAGTGTTTTGCTATGTACAAAGGAGAGAAGAGGAATTGGATTAGGATTGTGTATCCGAATATGTTGCTAATTGAACTTACCAGAATTGCAAATACTGAAAACTGGAGATCCGTTGAGCTATTACTTTGGCAATGTCGCTAGCAAGATTATATATCTGTTTGGAATCATCCGTTATGATGTTCTCCTTGATGATTTCGATCTCCTTAAGCCAATCTGCACTGGCATCAATGCTGGCTATGGTCAGTGTCTCATAGACACAAGCAATTTCCAAAGTCTTTTGTAAAATATCCACCGAAACCTGCCGCACAGTACCATTGGAGTCGATGCAGCGTGGCACAATCTTACCAAGCATTTGTCCTGTCTGATTGAATTTTGACGGTGCCTCACAGCCAATCCGCATCGATTTGATATAGACATCGAGTGTGTTATTGAACACATGACTGGCGCAGATGCGCACCTCCGAGTTCCTGTCGCGAGTCCAACCCTCCAAAATACCAATGATCAGATCCAGCGTTGAGGGTGATGCATCCTGTTCAACAATTACTCGAACTAGAGCGTTCAGTTGTGGTAGCGATTCATTCAGATGCTTGGCCAAGAAACTATTATGCTCATCATCCTCCTTGGAATCGAATTTCATCTTTAGATTCTGGGCACACCCAAAGAAATTGCGACAGGCAATCTCAAAGATGACACCGCCATCCACACAATCGTTACTGGCAGCAGTGGGACTAGAATCATTCGATTCGGATGCACCGATCCTAATAAAGTCCGTTCCCAATTTAAGAATTGTCGGCAGCAAGGGAAGATCATTAAAGGGCGACTCAATGGGTATACTAAAGACAGTTTCCATAATCTTCTTGCGTTGCTTTAATGTGCTTGGAAGCTCCTCTTTGGTCACTATTAATTGATGGCTTATGCTGAGCAATGTCTGCAATATGGCGCTCATTATTGTTTGATCCTTGTGGACGGCCAGCTGTTGCATTAGGAATGTCATGATAACATCATCATCAAGATGTGGCACAGATTGCAGGGGATCCGCCTCATCCATAATGCGTCCGAAAGCCTTGATTACCAATAGATTGCTTTTGTACGTCTCCAATTCCTTGTGCGTATCCTTGATAAAGTGTAAATTACTAAAGAAACCGGTCGAATGCTTCCGTCCACCCATTTGGGCCAATTCCGTGAGTTTCTTAACCAAATGTCCCAAATGTTGCCGCGATATATAACCCAAGGCCAGGGCGCATGGCTCTATACGTCGCTCGTAATCCGCATTTTTCACATGCTTATCGAGCCGCTCCTGACGCGCTGTGGTGACAATTAAATCAATTTTCGTATGAATACATGCCACATCCGTCACCTGGAGGAGGCTCAATGCAAGGGCCTGCAACAGCATACCCCGTTCAGCCGACAAGTCTGGCAAATGCCACTCCGAATGTGGCATCTGCATGGGATACAAATACATATGATCCGCTAGCTTAATGGCCAAACGTTGGGCAAAACCTTCATCCAAATTGGTTAGAAATTCATTTGTATTAAGAATAAAGTCATGGAGTTGCTGACGATAGGAACTCTCTTTGTTAATGTGCAGCATTAAATCCGAGATACGCCGTTCCCACAATTGTTCCAATGCTGGATTCAGCTGGGGATAATAATAGCGTAAAAAGCTGAGGATATTCAAGCAACGTTTAATACACTGCTGATTACCCAAAAGGGTCAGACAGCGGGCATAGATGGTTTCTGCCGTGGGCACCATAACCTTGCCCCGCTTAATCACCCCAGCTGCTGCTGCCCCCGATACCCGATCATCGCCAGCTGGCGCAGGTGGCGGTGATAAATCAACTCCTCCTCCCACCATATCAGTCTCATCTCCAGCAATTTCATATTCAATATGTGGTGATTTTGTAAACAAACTGGCCAAACATTTTGCCAAATTTCCACAAATTTCTGTATAGTCCAGGAGCACTAGATAATTTAATAGCTCCCGCTTAAGCAGTTCATCCATCGTACCCACTGTGGAGGAGAGCATGAATAGTGTATTCTCACAGCTTAATACCAGATTGGCATGCTCCTCAAGGCTACCCATTTCCTGATTAATCTTTTGGTATTTGCAACTGTGGCGTACCACAAACCAAACGAACTCCTTGTCCCGAATGTGTGACTTTTGGGCCAAGGCCACAATTGCCTTTAGCAATGTTAGTTTCATTTTAATACTCCGCTCACTGAGAATCATCTGTTTTAGACACTCGATGCAGTGCAGCAATCGACTCTCAATGTGCCCCGCACAACTATTTAGCAGATGGGTAAGTATAAGCAGAGATTTAATCCGCTCTCTTTCACTATTATTGCGCAAGTGTATGAGGATAGTGTCCATGATTTTGGTGGCATAATGACCGGCCAATAGGTGGAAGCAACGCAACACCTCATAATGCCCCTTGACCGTCTGGGGCTTCTCATAGTCGGGATAGACACAGACCAAATCAAAGAGATGCGAGACCAAGGCATCTATATTGCCATCTAGCACTTGGGGATGTAGAGAGAGATTCGTTTTAAGGACAGAGCATAGGAATTGAGTGACCGCATTGCGATCCACACTGCGCCGGTAAAGGGCAAAAATTTGGGGCACTAGACGAGCTGCCTGGTCCTGAATGCGATCCTTTGGCAACAGCGGATACATGCTGGACAATGCTTGAAGTATTTCCACACAAACTTTGGGCTCACGGGAGTGGAGCCATTGATTGAAGAGCACATCATAGGCCACACTTATTTCAGTGGCACAGGATGTGGAATCGCCCTGTTGTTCCTCCTCCTCCATTAATGCCTCACTGCAACGTCCAATTGCATAGGCATGGGCCTGCTTAACATGATCCTGTTTAATGCCCCCCAAATGGGGCAGGCACTGTGATAATATTGTCTTGATGTACGGCACAACACCAGCCGGATTACCCATAGCCAGTTGGCCAAGGCACTGCATCAGCATGAAATGGGGTATACCCTCACCGCCGCCACTGTGAGTTGTCCTTAGAGCATCCATGACCAGTGCACAACCCTCGTTATTTCGTCCAATGGCAACCAATATGCGTTGAGCTGGATTCTGTACATGGGGCACATGCTCCGAACTTCGTGTAAGCTCCTCCAGAGCTAAAGCAATCAATTTTTCAAGCGCCGCCTTGGGTAAAGAAGCATCTGAGCCAACAACTTGTCTAATGCACCTGTAAATACCAAAGATTAACTCTTGAATGAATAAAATAATATGTCTCGATGATCTTACTCCAATAATAAGGACACTACTTGATCGTTCATTTTTGGATGTTTGTGGCGATATTCGTTAAGTATATCGATTGCTCGTTCTGTATGGGTTTCCATTATCTTGACGATGGCCATTTGCATGGATTGACGCACTTGCTCGTCCTTATCCGACAGTCCATCGAATATATTTTGCATGACACCTAAACATAAAAAAAAAAAACATCACGATCGATTAATTATATTACAAATTTTATATAAAATTTCATAACTCGGAGTGAGTGAGAAGGGCATATTTTAAATAAGTGCATGGAATCAACATGTTTCAATGTCTTTTGAAGGCATATAATGACATTCCATTCAGATCGCTTAAATCTATTAGAGACCTTGTACATGGCCTAATCTAAAATGTGACTATATGCAAGGTATGGCTAAGATCTGGCTCTAAAATGCATTTGATATACATATTAAAACTATCAAATTGAATCTAGTTAAAAGATCTAGTATATATACTATATATCCTCTATATATGTATTAATACATTTTGCAAATTAATAGATGTGTTTTTCATATAAAAATGAAATCTGGTAACGGTTTCATATGAAATAAGTTAGCTTTATGCTCTACTTAATTATAATATGCATATATACATATGTACATATGTACATATATGTATGTATATACATATATTTGTATGTGTGTATGTATATTATAAATTACATATAATCGTTAGCTTGGCAAATTGTGGGTGTAATTGTGAAATACAAAATTTTTTTTCGCTTAGTTCAAAGCAAATGTATATACATACATACATATGTGTGTGTATGGCTGTATCTTTATAACTGACTCTAAAAACCGTTGTATGGCTTCTTTCCCCTTCTACCAAAAAAAGCTTTTACTACCATTTTACGCATTTGTTATTGGTGAAGGGTTAGGAGAGTAGCGGTGCAGAAGGAGGTGAGGTAAAATCAACAGGTCCTCCCCTAAAAATAAACTGAAACACAGCAACAACAACACAGAGGGAATCCCTTTGTGCACATGTACGCATGTGTGTGCGTGCGTATGTTTGTGTGTGTTTTGCGTTATCCTGGCGCCAAAGCCAATGCGTAGATATGTGTCCTTAGACATACAAACATATCTACGTATGTATATATTTAGATGCATATACATATATTTAGACCAGGACAAGGGCTTTATGGATTTATTAAGACTACGACTGATTCTGCAGCATTGTATGCTTTTTTTTATCAGTAAAAACCTACAAATAGAACGCCCAACTGACACACACATCCACTATCACTCAATGCACACATATACACATATCTATGTGTGTAGGGAGTGTGTCATCTTTGTGTTGTTTTTCGGTTCTCTTTTGTTTGCTTTGATGGTTTACCTTCCAGTACCGTTGGCTTATCAACTGTCCCTGGACTGGAGGCATTTACTCCGGCCCCACCACCCACCGGACTGGGATGACGATGGTCCATCTTTTTTGTGGAATTACGTGTTCTCTTCCACTTCTCCAGCTTGGCTGAGATTTTAATTTTAACGTTTTATTGCGACTTTGAGACGAACAACAATAATAATCTTCAATGGGACAGCACGAAATTGTTTGGAGTCAAGTCCAGTGTGACCAGGTGCTGGCGGCATCAAAAATCCTAAACGCCGCAAAAGATAGACAATTCCGTTACGCTTTCACTCGTTTGCCGCGATATTTAAATATCACTATTCAATTTTAAATTTCATATTAAATTTATCCAATTGGAAACTACTTATGATTTTTACAAATCCCCCATTTATACCACTACACTCCAACAATAAAGCTTGAGTTATTCTCAGATGTATGGGAATTTTTTAATTGGAGAGAAAAATCCCGCTAGAGTCAGTTTAAGGGCTTTGATTATGACAGTACTAGCGGGTTACCTGTTTAGTACATATAATACAATAGGTGGCGCACTAGCCGGGAAGGCTCGTTTAAATTTATTACTGACTTATGGTTTAAATGCTATTTAGTTTTAGCATGATGAATGCGAATTGATTTAAATTCACACAATTCGCTATATTAGGGGCCTGGGAAAATGTTTCCAATATATATATATATATATATATATATATATATACATATATATTTAATTATATGTGTGCATATGTATGGAATTATACTTCTTGTGACCTTCATTCGGTCTTCTCACAACCATTTAATGAAATGATAATACCCATTTTTTTTATTATTTTATTTATGTATCCAAGGGCGTAGTTAAGATTTTAGTTATATCGGGGACCTGAACTGCAGTACAAATATAAATCTCTTGAAACATTTGTATGTATGTACATATGTATACATGTAAGTAGTTAGAAATGTTAGGAGTGGTCGTTTAACCCTATTTGAAGGCACCCCTCCTTCTGCACCCATGTCAGTATGTATGTATGTAGTACATATATTATTCTGTTGCTTTGCAATTAGCAAGCTTAATTTTTTACTGATAAGCAGTTTCCCACGAACAAAAAAGCTATGATAAAGCAGTTAAATAACTTTGAATCAATAATGCAAGACAAAACATGAAAGACATTCGTAAAATAACAAGTTAATTTTAGTTAAAGCATGTATAATGAACGAATATAAACAAAAAAAAAAAAAATTTAAAAAAACCACTGAGTATATAACTAAACGAGTAACTTACATACATATGTATATAAGAACAAAATAATATCGTCTTACAGGGCTTAGAGATATCATCTATTAAAATAATTTAAAATATTTCACATTTTTAAAAATATTAAACACTTTTTACAAAAATATTTATTAAACATAAATAAGTTTAAATGACTTTGTGTGTATGTATTTACATATATAGCTGCAGCAATATTATTATAGTTCTATTGTTTTGTTTAGTGTATATTACAGGTTTCAACCTCTGGCAAAAGACATTTTATAAGCATTTCGACGATTGCCTCTTATCGACATTGGAAACCGCATAAACGTTAGAAACCTCAAAAGTGTTCGATGTGATAACATTATCATATTATCCCAAACATATGTCGGCATAGTTTATTTATTTATTTTCCAGTTGGTTCCTAACAACAATTTACAAAAAAATTCAACTTGGAAAGAGTTAATTACAAGATACCGCTAAATACTAAAAACATAATACAAAATTTAGTTGAAAACTATTTCCACAATAATCTTTTAATAACAAATCAATGAAAATAGATAAATATTTGTGTTTAAGTTAAATGTAAGTAGAATACGCGTATTTTTAAAAATTTATATATTTACCGATTGGCATTATAATCTGAATAGTAATATTACCGACTTTATAATTACTAATTTTGGAGTGACTATTTTTGCTCAGGAATTTTATTAATAAATCGAAATTGTAAATTTAAGGAAATTTTATTTTTTTCACTTTTTTATAAAATATAAATTTGGAACACTCCCTGATATTACCTTTTTTGATTTATTCGTGGAAGGAATTATTATTGTTTTTATAAGCGGTCTAAATTATTGAATAACTAGATGAATTTGGTTGTATGTACGATGTTGGTTATGAATATATAACATACAAATAGAGATAATAATAATTTGCCTTTGCAAGGGCATTAAACATAAGAGTTTTGAATTAAAGCTTTTATTGAAAATTGCAATTTGAAGTTTCACCCAATTCCGCACTTCCGCTATTTCCGTTCTATATGTTAAGCCTTTTCACTTTTGTTTAGAAAATATTATCAATGGCAGGTCCAGTTTTTCATTTTATGTGTTTGTGTGTGTGTGTGTGTGTGTGTGTATGTGTGTTTGTGGCATCTTTAGACCCGAGTTTAAAACCATTAAATTGACTTTTCATTTTACGAACGAATTAAAGACAAAAGTAAAAAAGCAAAAACAAATAAAATAAAAATCTCTTGAAATTGCAAAGAAATGACCAGCCAATGGAAATGCAGCACTCTGTTTAGCTGTAACCAATCAGCGTTTGTCGACTTATTGCCACTCAGCAAAGCGCTGAATGAAGAGAGCAAAGCGAAAGGAAGAGAGCGCTGAATGTAGCGATTTCGTTTGTTTTAAGTATTTTGTTTATTTTGTCGTTGTTCTATCTTTACCGTTGTTCAGTACCGATTTAGTAAGACACGCGAACGGATCGGCTAGACTATATGAACAAATATAAATAAAAACATATATCCATTAATAATTTTTTTTACTGTTCTTCCAAATATTAAAAATATGACTATTTGACGTATATGTGTGTGTGTGTGTGTGAGTTAATTTAAAAAATTCGAATGTTTAAAATAAAATGCAATTAAACAAAAAACTGTAAATAATTTTAAATTTCTTAAAAGAATAATAAAAACGAAACAACAAAATAAATATTTTTTTTTTATCGCTGAACAAATGTAAAATTTATATTCAAACTTTTTTTATGGCGCAAACAACAGCAATAATAAATACAAAACAATAAAACATAAAACTGATTTATTATCACTTATTTGTTTAACAACAAAAGGCAACCGAATTTAAATATAACAACCGATTTTAATATATAATCGGAATTCCATGCATACTATATATAAATATCAGCTATATATATTTATATATCGAAAAATGTGACCACCAACAATAACTAAAAAACTCAATTACAAAATTTTATGAATGTTCTTTCTGAAATAAATTAAATACAAAAAAAAAAGAGATATTGTATTTAATTAGATAATGTACATATATGAAAAAGACAACTTTGATCCAACAGAATGTAAAATATATATAAATTATTTTGAATCTCGTTTTTTTAAAAATCCAATATAAATTGGTTTTTAAATTTAAAATATACATATTCAGTGAAAGATATAAACATAGTGATCTTTAGTATAGTGTTCAAAGTTTCATATAGATATATCTTAATGATTTTGTTATACAGATAATGAGTCAGTGGATTTATTTTAGATATTCCTTCAAGTGATGTTTCTATTAAAATTCTTAAAACCTTTAATTATATGTACATTTGTTCTGTAAACATAAAATAAATATTAAATACTTCGACAACTTAATTACAATTTGATAGAAAATATATTTAAATATAAGATCCATGGTTTTTTGAACTATCGATTGGCTGATCTTTATTTTTGAATATAGTTTTGAATATTGTTCAATAAATAATTTAAATTTTAAAGTATTCCATTAGTATTCAAGTGAAATTTTAATTAGAAATTTCAAATGTTTTTTTAAGGAGGATTTCGGGATGTAATATTTATATATTTAGAGTTTTATATGTGAACCAAAAGTGATTTAAAGTTGTGGACAAAATAAAAGTGTGAAATGCCTTAAAAACTGCATAACAAAGTTCCCTAAAGTAGGCAATGCAAAGTTTCATAATTCATTTTTTTAAAGTGTTTATATAAAATTCGTTTTGTTTTTTTGGTTAATTTCTTGTGTAGATGAAGGCAAAATCAAATTAAAGAAAAGAGAAAAAAAAACAAACAAAACAAGTACTGATAAAGCAAATAATAAAAAATACCCGCAGAAAGAACAACAACTTGATATATCTGTAAATAAATATATATATAAAGAAAATATTGGACAATTGTCCGCCAAATTGGCGCCCAAACAAAATTTAACATCGGCAACATCGCATGCATTTGCATTGCTACTTACCCAGCGAAGCGGCGGCAACAGCAACATCAGCAGCAACATCAGCAACCACATCATTACCATCAATATCGCCATCAGTTGGCCATACGGGCATATCGGCATCCACATCCATTGCCGTTTCCATTACGGGATCAACAGCCGCTGTGGCGCCTGTTAGCATTGCCGGCCGCCTGGCGCGCAGCATTCACAGCAGCAGCGTCGGCAGCAGCCATCACCATCATCATCATCATCATTCACACAGTATGGTCACATCATCGACCTCGCCAACGGGCACTGCCGGATGGACGACAACTGGCGATTATAAAGGTGCCACTGTTGGCGGTGGCGGCTCCAATTCCGCTGCCACAGCAGTGGCCATGTGCGATGTTCTTCCAGTCTCCAGTAATGCCAGTGTGGGCAGCAGTTCGCCAACAGGTGGTGCTAGCAATGGTACAGCCAATAGTGGACATAGTGGTGGCGGCGGCGGTAATTCTAATTCAAATTCAAACAACAATAATAATAATGCAGTGCATCAAGATCTACTATGGATGGAAAGATATGTGCTGGAGAGACAACAAGAATATCCAGGAGAGTTGGGTAAGTTTTCTAAAGGATTTAAATCAAAAAAAGCACCCAACTGTTTGCCCTAAAAGAAGTCCTCTAGGATTCATTATGCATTCGTTTAAGAGATCATCATCCTTTCTCCTTCTTATTTTTATAAATTTCTTTAATTAATATCAATATCGGAAAGATTCTCTAAAAACAAAGTGACGAAGCATCGGTGTAACGCAACCTAGCCCAACCATTCCGTTTCCTAAAACACAAACTTATTTTGGTACTAAGAAATTCCACTTTAATTGATATTTTTTTTGTAATGATAGTTTTGCAATTTTTTGAATTTTGTTTTAGCGCGTGTCCTGATGAGTTATTCCCAATTTTTTTCTTTTCTTTTTTTTTTACTTTAAGAGAGTAGCTTTTTTTTATTTTGGCATATCCTTGGTCAGAACACTATTGGGGCTTCTTTTTTTTCTGGTGTGCTCTGTGGTGTCATTCGATAATGATGCTGATGATGATGATGCGTAAATTGATATCCAATAATTGTTACCGATATCGCAGCATGGAACGCACGAGTCTTTGTCCGTCGTCAGAAATTTTCTTACCGGGGGCGACTGCCCCATATCAATGACCCATGAAAGCTGTTAATGAAATCTCAGCTCATCGCCGATGATCGAACCAGTTTCAATTTAATTTCTTGTTCATTATTTTCTTTTTTATATATTTTATTATTTTCTTAATATAATTATATGAGCATTCCTTCTTGCTGATTTTGGAAAGGAACCCTAATCCTTTCATAACTTGTGCTCAATGAAGTAACACCAAGAAACAAAAAAAAAGACAAGAAGAACCCAAAATCATTGAAATTAAGATTGAAGAGAAAGCAAAAAAAAAGAAAATACAAAAAAGGAAAGCAAAGTATATCGTATTGCATAAATATATAGCACATTATATAGATATATAGATTTGACTTATAATTACTAATCGATTAATTATCTAATATTTCGTTCCATTAAAGTGTGTTAATTTATTTCAATATTTTAATTTTGAGCTAAAAATTTATCTCGGAAAAAATATTAGTATTTATGACTAATTTTGATTATATTGACTAAAAACCTTTAACTGCTTTTTTATGTAAACGTAATTATTGATTTTGCCAACTTAAAAAAGATATATTGTTCGATCATAAAATGTTTATATATGATTAATTTTGATATATATATATTAGTCATGACTATGATCGTATGTTTTGCTATTATTTACCCTGAAGTAACATTTTAATTCTTGCTTAGCAAAAATGAGTCTGACTACATAGTTAAGATATTCATATGAAAAAAATTTAAGATTAAAACTTAAATGAAGCATGCAAGTCGTCCCTGCCGACATTGAGTATACCCTGCACCAAGGGTACTCCATAAAGTCAAAAACGATCAAAATCGCCATCAATTTACATAGAAATTTTCTTAGCATGCAGCAACAGCAAACGCATGCTATCTCGCTCACACTTAACAGCCCATTTTGCATGGGGCGTTTTAGTACAAAAC
Source organism: Drosophila emarginata (assembly GCA_037075365.1). Classification (NCBI taxonomy): domain Eukaryota; kingdom Metazoa; phylum Arthropoda; class Insecta; order Diptera; family Drosophilidae; genus Drosophila; species Drosophila emarginata. Next base: position 918,343 of record JBAMCD010000160.1, read on the forward strand.
GGGAATACGTATATCTCCGATAATTATTGTCCGATTTCGACAGAATTTGGTCAGCTGATGCACATTAGCTATATTATTAGGTGTGACAAATAAGAATGCAATATCTTTATTACAGCTCTAGTTATATAGTTTTTAGAAATTGCAGTGGCGGAAGTGGGCGTGGCAGAAATTTGAAACAAACTTGACCTGCGTACATACTAGACAGATCTCCAAAAAAAAATGATTAGCTCTAGCTTTTATAGTCTCCGAGATCTGTTCATACAGACGGACAAGTCTCAATCGACTTCGCTATTGATGCTGATCAAGAATATATATACTTTATGGGGTCGGAAAATTCTACTTCTGCTTGTTGCATATATTTTAGAGACTTTAATATACCCTTTTACCCTATGGGTACAGGGTATAAAAATACAAAAAAAAAAAGACTTTGTATAGAAGAATTTATATTTGAAAACCGATAAGCTAATCCAAAAATGTGGAATATCCAAGTTTTAGGCAACGTAACAATGTTTTTTTCGTTATCAAACAAAAAATAAAATTAAATAGGAGTAATGATTGAAATAAAATTCCTTTTAAAAAATATATATATGTATATATATATATATATGTATACGTATGTATACAGAAATGTTGCTATTAAATATTTTCATTGAGCTGAATCAATTTTTATGACACTTAGGTCAACTGTCAAATGCCACCTGCTGCCCCTTTATTCACTCTCTAATTAATTATGCACCGCCGTGTTGCGGATTCAATTTCGCATTCATTGATGGATGGATAAATGGATGGATGGATCCACTCCCATTCCAGAATGACAGTGGCCGACAAAACACTATCAATAATTAATAATAATTTAATAAAAACATTATGTAATTATTGTATGCATAAATCAATTAAATTCAAATGTTTTTCTTTTTTTTTTTTTTTGTGGGATTTATTATTTTGTTTATCAAAATATCTCAGTGACACTCTTACATTTATTTTATTATTTTCATTTTTGTCTGTATGTTTTTTTTACTTTCCGTTATATTTTTCAGTGCGCACGAGCAATCCATATTTCCTGTGCTCCGCCCTGCCATCCCATTGGCGTTCGAATAAGACGCTGCCGCTGGCCTTTAAAGTCGTCGCTCTGGCCGATGTGGGCGATGGCACCTGTGTGACCATAAGAGCTGGCAACGATGAGAACTGTTGCGCCGAATTGCGCAATTGCACGGCCCAAATGAAGAATTGTGTGGCCAAATTCAATGATCTTCGTTTTGTGGGACGCAGCGGGCGAGGTGAGTACCAAAAAAGAAAACCAAATAAAAAAATTATTTATTACCAACTTAATTATGTAGTAAAAATAAAGTGGCAACTGGAGAATTGTTACTAAAATATGGAATTTTGTCGGTCATTTTATCTAAAAAAAAAAAAGTAATGAAGCCTACAAATCGTCATTGAGTATACCTTGTGCTAAGTAAAGATAAGATTTAATTTAAAATTCCCTTAACATGCATGCTATCTCTCTTACTCAGCCAATGTTGCACTTGGCAACTTTCGACAAAATTTAATCAACTTGTGGATTTTGACTATATAGAATTCATTACCTTTGATACAGCTCGAGTTATTTTTATTTTCTAAATTACAGTTGCGTTAGTGGGCGTGGCAAAAATTTAAAACAAACTTGATCTGTGTAGACCCTAGACGTATGTTGACACCAAATCTTTGGTTCTAATAGTCTCTGATATGTAGGTATTTAAACGGACGGACACACAGACTGACGGACAGACGAACTATCTCAATCGACTCGGCTGTTAATTCTGATCAAGAATATATGTATATACTTTCGAAAATGTTTCCCTCTGCCTGTTACATCAATTAATATAATATACCCATTTATCTTATGGGTACTGGGTATAAAAAGGATCTTAACTGCTTGTCCTTGTGTGTTAAACGAAGTTTTTGGATAAGTAATATATTAAACCATTTAAGAAAAGGCTTAAAAAAAGAAATGACTCTATATTGAGTATTAAACTAAATGGAAAGTTATTTAGCACTCAATGATCCTTTTAGGATACTTCCTGGTAAGGAACAAAATTTCATATCTTAATTGCCAAAATCAGTAAAAAGAAGAGAAAGAATTGTTGCGGAGAGTCTCTTTTAGTGTCTTATTCTCCGTATGAAAGTGTGAGAACATATTTGCATATCCAAGCGGAAGCATCTACTCAATAGCCATCTGAGGAGGAAGTATTTTTGATTGAGTGACATGACATGTCGATATTTCAAATGTGAGGAGAGGATCCAGTACAGAACAGTATGGAATCGAACCAATGGAGCAATCTTTAATAGCAATCGCAAACCCATATCCAAATCGAATGAGTGAGCAGGAGGAAAATTTGAATGAGTGGGAAGTGAGGATTATTGTACAGCAGTCATCACATTAGGGCGCTGTAGTTGGCGCTGGCCTCGGGCCAACATGCAACATGCAACATGCGTAACTTCACTATCAAAAGCGGCAGCCTCAAACAAACACATGAATTTATATATACATATATACACATATAAAGATATACATATATTTATGGTATATCTTCAGATATATTCAACCATACTTGGACGTCACGCAAGGCTTAGGCCTGGCTATAATCGATTTGAACCCACAATTAATGTAGAATTGGCCAGGCCAGAACAGAACAGAACCGAACAGAAATTTAACTTGCTCGAACAGCGCAAAACTGTATGAGAAAGGGAGAGGGAAGTAGGGTGATTGGGTGACAGAAGAGGGTGGGGTTAACAATGGCTAGAATTGCCAGTTGGCAGTTGGCTAATTAGCTGCAACTGTTGTTCCATGACTTTTGCGCCTTCTTTGCCAGTTCCTCCTTGTTCTACTGCTGCTGCTGCTTCTGCTGGTTTTCATCCTTTAACATCCCTCCATCTCCACCTTGCGTCACTTCACTTCACTTCATTTCATTCCACTTTGTTTGGGCTCTGCAAATTGACGGCTCGTGCCCGGCAAAAGGCCAAACGGAATAATTATAATGCCCAAAACAATGGTTCGAGCATGCAAATAACAAGCTAATGATGTAAGAACATAAGCGCTAACCAAAATTGTCAACATCAGATGCAGTCAGTCATTCAGTCAGTCAGCGGCAGTTAATGGTCACGCCCTTTAAACTCCCCCCGACCCACCAACCCCCAACCCCTAACACCAATCAACCATCTTCAATCTCCATCGCGAGAATGGACATCATGCAGCGTTTTCTGATTAAATGACAAAGCACATGATGGACATTGACCATCAGAGTCCACAAAACAAAGCAAAATATACGAAAATAATAATAAAAAAAAAAAACAACCGAAACCGAAAACGGGTAACAATTTTCAATTATTAAAAGATCGATTTTGTATTGCTCTATGTGTTATTTATAAATAGATATATCATGAGTCATTCCATATTCATATATGGGAGTTGTAAAAGTACGTCATTCCGTTCAACATTTTGTATATATAGTATCAACATTTGTTTTATCTTTCAAATGATTCAAAGATATTTTTGAAAATCTCTTTAAATGAATCTTATACTAAACGAAATGTAAATAATAAAAATGATTTAAATAAAAATTAAAATTACTTCATTATATAATTATCATAACTGAGCAACAGTATTCCCATAATTTATGAGTTATATCTTTTATCTAGTGTATCTCTCAGTTTGTTTTAAATTTAAAAAAAAGGGGGCGTGGCACAAGTTGAACCTTTACTGAATTTTTGGGTTTTTTGTTTTTGGTTTTTGTTTTTGAATTTTGCTCATTTTCAAGCTTTTCAAAATATAAACCTCTCTAATCATATCAAAGGACTTGACTTTGACAAACTCACATACATACACACACACACACACACACACACACAAAGGATTAGTAAACCAAAGGAAGAGAAAGCCAGAAAGTGTGTGTGTGTGTGTGAGAGAGAGAGAGGGGGATATAGAATGGGCAAATGAGAGGCACGCGCCAAATGAATTTTCAATATAATTAAATGCCTTTTAAAGGGTTTGAAATAAGATGTAAAATGATAAATACTTTTTTTTTCGTTGTTTACCATATAAACCATTCTATTTATATACGTGAACTAATATAATTTCTGCTAAATTTCTTTGAGTATAAGATAAAATGCAAGAACACAAGAATTTCTTTCTTATCAAATTAAATAAAGGAAAATGAAATTCGTAAAATACTTATATATATTATATATGTACATATATACAATTCGACTCATAAGTCTTCAATTGAAATTGTGTTAAAAATATTTAAAGTTGAAATTATTTTGTGATAGCGTACAGAATCCAATTTATATAGGATGGAATCTTTAACAAGAATTTAATATGATTAATTGGATCCACTCTTTTCTATCAAATGTATGATTTAAACGATTGTTTCTCTACTAGAAATAATATATTTAAAATGCCTATATTAGCATTAATTTATCTAATTTTTGAAACAAAATTTCAATAGTTTACAAAACTGGAAGATTTTTATAAACTGTCACAAACTGTGGCAAAAATCTACACCTTTTTTTAGTTCTATATAAGATTAAAAATTTGCATTTTCAAAGTTTTATATTAAACATAAAGATATTTCCTTATACGTATATATAGAGTAAGTACCTACATATATCTGTGACGATTTCAATACAAAACTATGTAGTTATATATAACACATGGACAAAGTTAGATCATTGGAAAGTTTAGTCACATTAAAAGTCATTGTTGTTTTTCTTTTTCATGTCGATGAGTAATTTGAAAAATCCATTCCTTACCCCATTCGATCTCATCCTACTGACCGATCTTCCCGTTCCACCATATTCGTTTGCAGAGGAGCTCCCCAACTTGAGTTCCATAATTAAGTATTATTATTATTATTGCTCCTCGTATTTATGATATTTTATCATGACGAGACAAAGACACAGTCATACATACACACTCATAAAGAGAGAGAGAGAGAGAAAGAGAGGTAGATAGAGAAAGATGGTGAAATAACATCTTCTTCTTATTATTATTATTATTATTGTTGTAACAATCTTTTACATATGACACGAATGAATGGAAATGCTCCAGTTCTCAATTTGAAAAATGAAGGAGATATTTTCAGGTTTTCAGTTTTTTTTTCTTTTGAGCCTCGTGATTAATTTGCCTTCATAGTTTCGATAGATTTGAGTTTGAAACGCAAAGACTTTGTTTTTTTTTCTTTCTTTCGAGTAATGAAGACATTTGAAACAAAAAAGAAACGAAGAAAAAACGCTTTCTAACTGATGGCAGGCAATTTGAAGCCAAATAACTATTTCTTCTTTTCGCTTTTGAGCCAACTCAATTTAAAGTTTAATGATTTCTTTTCTTATGTATTTTTTTCCTTTTTTTTTGGGTTTTTGTTATTTTTTTTCTTGGGGATCTCTTTCATGAGGGAGAAATAAGCTGAAACTGTATAGGAGAATTTGGAATAAGTCGATGGCTCTAATTGCCCATAAAGCAAAATGTCCTCTATTAGCCATGTGAATTCTATTTTTTGATATTTAATTTTGCATATTTTGCACAACGTAAAATGGGCTAATTAAATGACTACTTATAAATATTAAATACATATTTATAAAAAAAACAATAGAACAACAAATTTAAATGTATTCCAAAGACAGCGCAAATAGGAAGGCATAAAAATGCTTCTTAAACACTTTCTACATTAAAATACAATTCCCGACTCGTTCTGGTTTAGCATTAAATAAGCTTGATTATATAGGAAAATAATTTCTTTATATTTTCTAGAAATCTGCATTTAAATATAATTTCCAAATGGTTCTGACTAAAACATTACCATCCAAATCCACGTAAAATTTTACGATCTTGGTATCACGGCTTATTATATAATCCGACCGACTTTTTAAAAAAATAGTAGTTATACTAGCTTATGCTCTAAGTTGGTCATCCTTTAGTCGTTTTCCAAAAATTTTACATCAATTACAGCTGATTTTCGCAGTAAAAAACTACGTTAAAATTTTTGAATTTGAAGAAACAAAATTTTGATTGTATTTTTTAAAGTTTTTACAGTTTAAAAATAGCAAAAATCTGGTCGAGAATTAGTTTTTCAGATATTTATGTCAGTTGAAAAATGAAATTTGAGTCAATTTGAGCCTTGCCAAGTTTTGAACCCTTTTAAGCAAAAAAAGAAAATAAACGATCTCTTTGTCAATATATGATTCGTTTAAAAAAGAACTTTTATGAACTTCATCGGTTCTATAAAGTTATTAAGAATGTTTTCGTTTTTCAAATATTATAAATAACATTTCAATTTCTATCATTATTTGATTCTTGATTAAGAGAATCTCTTTTTCTTTCTCTCTCACTCTCCATTTGTATATCTCTTTTGCTCTTTATCTGTTTTTGCGTAGGTGTGCAATATCCTTTTGGCGGATTGGCGGCATTGTTGCCATGATGGTGGGCCATATCGTGGTGGTAAATGGGATGGACAGGGGGGGGGGGATTGTGGGCATGTGGCCTGTGAATGTGGATGCGACTGAGGTTTTTGCGGTTAACTGGCTGGGTAGGTTTTTGGGTTCGAGTTCTGTTTCTGGTTCTGGTACTGTACCAGCAACAACAATGCGACAATGTCGCTTTTGTGGGTGTTTAATTATATGTTCAAATGAATGTCTGCAAAAGGAAAGTGTATTAAATGGCCAGACAAACAGACAAAATGCAAACATACATACATACATACATATGTATATATAGAGTTTAAAAAAAAAATATGTTGACCAGACCGATAAACTTATCAAATGTTACTACCCACCCAAACTTTATCTATGCTGCCACCCATTCCCCTTACTTCCTCTCCTGATGGCACACCCTCTCTTTGGGTTGATTCTGTCTCGTGTCGTAAATAGTGTAAACAGTATAAATATGGTCAAGCCCACAATGTTGCCACACGAGCGGCAAAGACAGGTTGCAACATTTTTATGTCCCTTTATGTTTTTGTATTTGTTGCTTTTATTATATATTGTTCTTGCTGGTGTTGTTTTTGTTTTTTTTTTAAGTTGTAAAATGCAAAAGCAAGCCGGGCCCAATAACTTGTGCGGGCCCTCATAGTCATTAATGGCAGGATAAACCAAATTTATGTCAAGAGTTCAAACAAATTGCACCGCATACCAAAACACCCAGCGAAGACACAAGACAAGAAGAAGAATATGCACACATATGTACATATATATATATATATATATAATATACATATGTATACATACATATGTATACATATAGAGACCCCTTAGTGGGAAAACGAAGTGATATATACTCTTTGTTTAGGACAAGAAACTAATCTTTCACCTCATTTTAAGGAATTTCTTTCAAAATTTTTCCAAAATATTATATAATTATATATATCTAAGTATAATATTGAATCATGGTTATATTTTCTTTATCACGAACTAGAATAGCACAGAGTTAATAGATTAACTAATATAATAAGTTTTAAATAATGTTGTTTCTCTTAAATATAAAAATTTAGTCACATATTTTTGGTTTATCATCTAGTGGTTTATCTATAGCATTTATATGTATATACTAGATACATATATATATATATATAATTATAGATAATGATATACATAATATACGATCTAATGTTCATTTAGTTATTAAAGTATATTATTTAATCCTTTCTGAATAATCTAAGGATCGACTTGGGCAACTTTAATATATAAATACTAAGAATACTAAAAATTCGAATTCGACTTCGTTAGTTTACCTCATGAGTTCTATATCTTTCTTGGAAAGTCTTTTTAAAAATAATCCTTAAATATTTGGTGAACTTATTTATGAATTACTTTTTCTTTATAAATCGTACAGTTAGAGAGGGAGATAGCCTTCAATTATAATCTATAAAATATATATAAACGGTTTCTTGAGATTTCGAAATTTTTAAAACATTCCCTGAAACTTTGGATATACATATATAATATAAACCATGTTTGTCCAGATCCATATCTTAGTGGGAGTATCTCGTTTTAGCATAGATAATATATGCTCGTGATGGGGGCGTGTCTGTTAATATGGACACACACACACACATACATACATATACATACATAAAAAATCTTTTTTGAAAATTGATTCGGTAGCCGAGTTTTGCTTGTGGCAGGCATAAATCACCGAATGACATTTGAATGACCCGACAATACTTTTTTTTTTCTTCTTTTCTTTTAACTAAATTATGATGCCATTTTTTCTTTTCTTTTTTTGCAGGTAAAAGCTTTACGCTAACAATTACGGTGGCCACAAGTCCTTTACAGGTGGCTTCCTATGCCAAAGCCATCAAAGTCACCGTTGACGGACCAAGAGAGCCACGCTCCAAGCCAAGTAAGTAAAGTAGTTAATGCAATTAGCAATTAGCACTTGGCCACAAAAGGCAACACATAAACTGAAAGAAGGAAAGAAAGATAGAAAGAGAGATTGCGAATATGAATATGGTAAAACGAGAAGGAAAGGTGAAGGGCGATAGAATTGAGGATATGGTTGATATTGCTATTGTTATTGTTGTTTTTGTTCTTCTTGCCACCCGTGGAGTTTTGGGTTGCAACATGTGTTGCGACCACTACTTAAACCGCATTAGAACAAGTGTCTAATTAATGTAAATAGATAAGCCGATCTGGTTCTGGATCTGGGCAATTGTCCATAATAATCATTTGCCACTAATCCCATTCACTCATCCGAGCAAACAATACGCTACACAAGCAACATTATCGTGCAACAGAAGGTTGAAGTCAAAATATTGAAGGCACAAAAAGGATCATATGACATGACGATGTCGGCCATTTTTCTTTATACAGCCGGTTTTATGTATTATATTGTATTGGTATTGGAATTTGCAATTGGAATTGCTATTCGAATCGGAACTGCAACGGAACTGCAACTGTATATGCATACTTGCAACTGCAACATGCACAGACACACACATACACACACACACACACACAACGAACGACGGAACGAGTGTTGCACCAAAAGCGTCTGAAAATTTTGCGGTTTTTAAAGAAAACCTTCCTTTGCTCATGTAACTCATATTTATATGTATGAATTATATGTATATACTTTTGTTCTTTATTAATTTTGTTTATGCATTTATATGTCTTCATCTGGCTATGTATGTATTAGTTAGTTACCTTCATTCACACACACACACATACATTCACAGTTTGAGTTTACCTTGAATTTGTGTTAATTATAATACAATGAAGGCTTTGCCAGGTCAAAGGGTAGTAACAAGATTCCTTTAAACACTCAAAGAAAAACTACATTAAAATTTAAACAAAATTTAGTAATTAAAAGTTTAAAAATAATCGAAAACCAAGTTTAAGAATGCTTACTTTTTATAAAATATTGTAATTAGTTTTAAAACCAAAAGTTTTTCACGAAGAGCTTAAATAGTTCTTAGCTAACTAATAGACTATCCCGAAACACTGCTATGATAAGTAATTACGTATAGGGAGTGCCATATAGGTATATATTATTAGTTATTTTATATATATATTAATTTATGTTTCTATGCAGGTCCCACTGGACCAGGTTATCGGATCGGTTTGGGCCCATTGGGCTTTCCAAAAACTTTACACGAACTCGAATCACTACGACGCTCCGCCAAAGTGGCAGCGGCCACAACGGCAGCCGCCGCTGCGGCATCTGCGGCGGCTGCCGCTTCTGTAGTGACCGCTGCTGTTGCATCAACCGCAAGCGGGAGCACAAGCACCACCAGCCTTGTGCAACAATTAAGTAGCAATTACTCATCGTCGAATAGTACAATAAATTCCGATTGCCAGGGCTACAAGCCAAATGCACCTCAGATTCAAGGTAAGTTTCAAATGTGGATTGAAGAAAGCAAATGAAATTCAGAAATTTGAATGTTTTAAATATTATAACTGATGAATATATATCTCAAAGACATTCAAATATTATTATATATTTGTTATTTAGGCAAACCAAAATTCAGTTATTCCTATCTTTATCTGTATCTCAATCTATCTTTAAATAATTAGTGATGAAAGCTTCCAAATTTACATTAAGGGTATCTGTCCGCGTGCCATGTCAATGCCTGTGTGTGTGTGTGTACGTGTGTATGTTTTGGCTGGCACCAGGCTGCCTAATCGTTTTAATTGAGTTAATGAACTTCTCCCTTTTACCATCTTCCACTCCCCCGTCACAGTGACGATTTATTTTTGGTATAATTTATTTTATTATTGTTGTTGTTTTAGCATTCACTTGCTAATTTATTTATTTTCTTTAAAAATAGTTCATCAATGATCGATATTCGTTAAATGTCTTCGCAAAGTCTACCAAAATGCCATACAAATATAATACATAGATACAAAGACCCTTAGTTGCCATAGGGAAGTCCAAAGAATGAATTTCAAATTAAAATTAGCTAAAAGTGAAATTTTATTAACTAAAAATCCTTTCGTTTATTAATAATTAATTTATGAAATTTTCTATATGCTTGATCTTGTATTGTATAAAAAAGTTTTATAGGTCTTAACTATTTTCAATTAATAAGCGAATTTGATCTTTAACCTATGTTAATCTTTATTCTCCCTTCTTTTAGGGGATGAAAAACATCTCCGACCATAGAAAATTTACATACTTCGATTTATATATGTACATGTTTTAATAATATTTTTATTATTTTTTATAGAAATTTTACCTTTTATATTCGCTTTATGATCTAAAAAAGAAGTAGATTTTTTTTATCAAACTTTTGTTTAACATTTTTTATTTCTAGAAGTCTTTTTTTTTTTATTGTAAGTTTAAAACTAAGGAGTTTAATGTTTAAAATGAGATACATATATGTGTATATGTAGATATATATTTATATATATATTTGTTTTGTAATTTCATCAATAAGATGACCGACTTGGAGGTGATGGAAAGAAATTAGTAAAAGAAATTCCAGTTATTTTTTAAGAATTATATTTTAAATTTTAACAATGAGCTTTAATTAAATTTATTATGCTTATATTTTTGTTAGGTTTTGAATATAGAAATAGTAAAACTGATTAATATAAATGTTAATTTAATAAAAAAAAGAGGCTATTTATCTCGTACTTTCACATTGATTTTCCTTCTAGTTTTCTAAAGGGTTTTTCTCTTAAACATTTTTATCTTGTGTCTTAGCTGATTTACTTTCCTTTTCATTCTCCTATCATTTTATTAATATTTTTGCTCCTTAGTCCTAATTGCTTTTATTCTTTTAACCTATTTATACAATCGAAATAAGGTATCTGGTTCGGGTATCCATTGTTAAGATATTATTATATATATTTTGTGTTTAGTTTCGCATATATAATTTGAAACACTTGCCACGCCCACCAACAGTATTAACCACATGGATGTCGTATTTTTAGCCTTTGATTTTATGATGGTAACCGCATGACCAAGTGGTTAGAGAAGCCATTGTCCACAGTAGTCTCCAGTTGATCCCCGTTTTGTTGTTGTTGAAATATTCCCGAATTCCATTTGATCTGCTAAATTTAGCAAGTTTAGAGGCTTGTCCATCCATTTTATCACTCGATTCACAGTATTGCAAAGCGATCTGAACCAGTTTTCACCACCCAATAAAATATTATATTAATTATCTATTATTATTATCTATTATTACTATTTGCCTCAACTGAAGATCTCATGTAAAATGGGAATGGAATTTTTTTTTTTTTTTTTTGCATTACGTTTATATCGATATATCTGTATTTTGTTAATAAATTTACATTAATTTTTGTTGCTTTGTAAAAGTCTATGTATGAAGTCCATTTGGGGGAACAGTTGATGGGTTAATTTGGTTGACTCACGATCGATATTGGCCATGACTCAGTGGCAAGTTTGGAACTAGACGAATCTGAAACAGAGACTAAAAAATATATATGTATATATATATATATATATACATATAAATAAAAATAAAAGAAGAGTGACACAGACATACACACGCTGCCTTATGCTAATTAATTTATTAATGTTATTTTGCATATGTATTGTTGCTGTTAACTTTGCTTTTGCCAACACTCCTTCCCCTTCCTCTCTTCCCTGCCATCGGGCACTCAATGAGTTAACGGACGCGTCGTCGATTCAACGAGACTGGCCAAAATGATAACAAAACGCCATAGCTATAGACTTTCAAATACTCTTTAACATGATATACGTATAATGATTATGGTACACTGGCGATACCTATTGGCCAATATTTCAACTATATGAATTTCTGTGTATAATCTAAATATTATTAATAGTTTTAAAATTAATTAATAATCAGCTGTTTAATTCATAGTCAAGCAATTGGGCGCATATTTCTTGAATTGACTGTTACAATGGGCTATGGAATATATTTGAATATTGCTTATGGTCAAACAATAATTTTCAAAAAGTATCAGTCAGTTTTAGATAATGAACGAGAATATATGTAATTTATATTGGAATTCTATTTAATACACAAACAAATTACTAATAATATTTTTAGTTACCTAAACTCTTCCAACTTTATAAGAATATATATAATTCTTTTAATTCCACCTGCTATAAATATTACAATAACTTTGATATACCTTTGCCTCAAAAAACCTGTAATTAAAGGGTAGGCAAAAATACATAAAAAAATTTGTCAATAAAGTGACACATCGTTGTCGTCTTTCAATTATCCAAAGAGCTAGCAAGAGAGAGATAGAGATAAATACAACAATAGCAACAAATGCAATGTGATTTTATTTATTTATTTTTTTTTTTGATTTTAAGCGTGTTGAAACCGGAAATGCCCCAAAAATCGAAATCAAAATTGAAGCATAGCGGGCCTGAAAGCCAAGTAAAGATATATATACAATATATATATATATATATGTATAAATATTTAAATGTGGCGCTTAAGCTGTTAATTTACACAACAACAATAACAAACAATAAAAAAAAAAAACAAAAAAAAGGCAACAGCAACAGAGTTTTAGCGCCAATTTCAATGGAAAGCATTTCAAAATTCTTGGAAATTTGTGATTGTGATGTTGAATATAGTGACTGAGAGGGGAAACATTAAAAAGAAAGACTAAAGGGTCAAAGAATTAAGAGAAGAGAACGAAATCTAAGAGCTCAGATTAAGCAAATTATTTTCATACATACATATTTGATTTTAAATATCCTTTAAAACTTTAATGTATATACAAATTTGTACTGCATCTGTTCAGATATCTTTTCTAATTAACTGTTACCTTTGGCACACCTGTCTGAGGAATGCCTTTTGGCTGCATGACACAAACTAAAAGATCTCCCACCTTTTTATATGTACATATATATATACATACATATACATATATATATGTACATATATATTTTTTTTGTTTTAGTTTTTTTTTTTTTGATTTTGCTTTCGTGTTTGCATTCATTAAAAGTTTTTAAAACAAAGTTGTGTTGAATATTTTTTTTGTGTATTTTGTTATTATTCTGTTTTACTGCTCGTGTGCAATATGTAAATTGACCTGGCTAAGGTATAGATGAGACATGGAATGGGGGGGGGGGGTAAATACTAAGTATGTTGCCTATAGACGTACAATGTTTTTTTTTTCGTTTTTAGTTTCTTTTTAGTTGCTTTGGCTCTCTCAGCCACAAATCAATCCAAATGCGGTTGCGCAGCTGTTGCAGCCGCAAGAACACTCAAGATACAAGATACACATACGAGATGCATGAAATACATAAATGAATGAGTGTATGTGTGTTTGTGTGTGTGTGTGTATGTGCAGCATTGGGGGGGTTAGAGAGAGACAACAATGTCACACATTTTGAAATGAAATCTTTTTGGCCCATAAAACGGCAACTATGGCCAAGTTTTGGTGGCAAGCAAAAAGCCCAAAAACAAAAAAAAAAAAAAATAAGAGAGAAGCAGAAAAAAAAAATTAACAAAACCACAAACTCACTTCCGTTTCGTGCTTACAGCAATATGATGTGTTGTTGTTGTTGTTGCTGCTGTTGCCGCCATTTTGCAAGCCCAAAAAGTACAAAAAAAAAAAAGAAACATGTTCAACAAAGAGAGGCACCTTAATTAAAATTACTTTGAGACTTGTTCTTGTTGGCTTTTTGCAACTTCTTCATACTCCCCACCCTCCCCTTGTCTTTATATTTATATATGTATATACATTTTTTTTTATTTTTTGCTTCTAATGAGGCTTCCCAAAAGATGGCGACAATGAAAGTTGAAAGCTGTGAGAATCTGGCATGGCACAAGGTAGACTAAGTAAATGACAGAGGGAGGAAGAATGAAGAGGGCCAGAAGAAGGGTCCCACTTTTGACTCTCTGTGGTTTTCTTTACATGATCTCTCTTTCCCTCTCTTTCATCGGGTAAACCATCTTGCCCCTGCGCCGGTTGATTGCACCAAGCCCAGCGGATATGGAATATGGCCCGGCCTGGCCAGCGAAAATCGAAGATATCCGGTCGAAAGGCCAGCTGCAAAAAAAACAAAAAAAAAAGACCCACAAAAAGCAAAACTAAATGCAATGGAATTTGCTGTAAACTGTCTTTTTTATGCCAAAAACACTGTGAAAATTGTTCAAAGACTTTACTTAGTTCTTCCTTTACATAAATATATCGGAATAATGTGGAGATTTCTTTTACAGAAAAGATAGAAGCAATAATGAGACAGAAGAAGAGTAATGAATAAAAGATAAAAACAGTTTCCAATGAGAGATTTATTCATATACATATCTATAGAAAGTCTGTCGAATTTTCAATACGTTTTCCAATTTTCCTCTTGTTTAACTGGATATGTATAATATAAAATAAATAGATATAATCTAATAAATTATAATATTATAGCTCTAGAAGCAATTAAAAAAATGTTGAAAAATTCAACTTTTATTTGAATTCCAATATTTTTAAAGACACACGAACTCTTTTTTTTCCTTCAAGTTTATGATGTTCTATTTTAAGTTTCTTTTACTTATTAAAGTCACTCACAAAAATAAGTAAAAGTTTTATTTAATTTTAATATTATGCTAGAAGAGTTACCGCAACTTTTGCAAAATTTAAGAAAAATTATTAAAGATGTTCGTGTTTAAGTTTATAAATCTATGCATAAATAATAAATTGAGACTTTTGGACTCCTATAGAGACTAACTAGTACAGTGAAAACCACAACTATTTTCCATCTTTCAATTTCCTTAATTTTTTTTTTTTTTTGTGGAAAATGCAAGTTCAAAGCCCTTGCTAGTTGATATCAATTACTTGTGACACGGTACTAAAGCAGTTGACATTGCGTATACGCAACGTGGCTGCTGGCAATTAAAGTCAAATATGATTGGCCAAATGACCGCCTTCGTCTTGACAGTTTTGTAACCCATTCCCCACTTTCCTCCCCTCCATTTATGCAACTTACTGCCTCACTTCATCTAACATTTTCTTGTCATTTTAGTACATAGTAATTTCCACGTGCCAGCAGCAAGAAAATTATATATCTCTTGTACCAGCACCGATTCACCATTAACCCCAGTTGCTATTACCACACCCTCCCCCCTCTACTTATTCTGCTTGCCGCGCAAACATTCTGTTTGCCATCCTTAACCGTTTCGCTTCATTGCAATTTTGTTGCAATGGTTTTTTGTTTTTGTTTTGTTTTCTTTTTGGTTTATTTGCGGCTAGCGTTGCTTTTGTTGCAACGCAATTTGCTCCCTTAATTGAAACATTAAAATGTGATAAGTGGCGGGTGAAAAGTTGCATGCAACTTGCAATTTTGCTTACCTTTCATTACGCCCGGGCCAAGAGGCGGCGATGTGTAAAAAAGACCCAAGAAACCCCAAGAGAAGAGACAAGACAGGATTGCAAATTTTATATGGAATGACAAATAAATAAATATTTTCATTTTCTTTACGTGGAAATTGTTAAAAAGAAAACTAGTAAATATATTTTTATGATGATATCTAACAAAGATCATTTTATACTCTTTCTTATGACTTCTTTTAAAACCTTTGTTCTAAAAATTAAATTTTTTCTATGGAAAAAAGATTTTTAAAAAAGATTTAAGTAAGAAAAATTATTAATAAAATAGAAGAAAATTTTGTATATTTTTATAATATTTACTATTCTCTAGAGAGCGTTTTTCAACAGATGTTCATTTGATTCAAATTCAATATTTCATTTGAAAAATATAATTTTTGACTATCTGAAAATATTGACATTTATTTGTATTTCATTTATATTGTTATGACCTTTTTAAATGATTATCTTTTGACTATAGTCTCATTTCTTAGTAGTTTATTTAACATATTTAATAATTTTATTAAATTTTACCTGTTCATTTTGTGGCATTATTTTAGTTGATTTTAGATTTTTGTTAAATTGAGTGAATTTCCTTTTGCTTTTTGCTTTCGTTTAATTTCTAATGAATTTGATTAATTAGGGTAACATTCTTTGGCGCTGACTTTTTTGGCATCTTGTCAGCTTTGTCGTCGTCGTCCTTATTGTCCTTGTTGTCCTTGTCGTTGTACTGTTGCATAATTAATCAAAAATATGCGAGTAAAGATATCCTGCTGTGTGTTGCCTTGGAATTTGTCATGAAGCGATTTTTGGCTCAATTTATTTAACAATTTTTGTTTAACCCATTGGCATGCAAATTAAATGAGAGAAAATATTAGAGAATATTCATAGGGGCTGGGGGGAGTGGCATGTGCCTCCTTTTTCATTACGAAAATATTGCGATGAAGTGGGAAGGGAATGGGTTAACGCACATACACACACAAACACACACACACCTATGTACATATACATATGTAATTTCTATTTTTCATATGTTGCATATGAAAAATTATTTTTCAATTATCCTTTCATTCCGCTACCCTCCCCACGCCCCTTCCAGCCATCTAGTGAATGTTACTGACAGGTTGACAAATGTGCAAGAATCCGTTTGTTAAAGAGAGAGGGGAGGGTGGTAAAACTGATTGAAAGGGGGGAGTTGGGGGGTTAATTGGCTTCCAGCTGGTATTAATTTTCTTTCATTTCTTTTTTTTAAATATATCCATTTTCTTTCATATTTTGTTATAGAAACCGATCTGATAGGAGCCGCCGAATGGACTGGGTCCACAAGCTCCTCCAATGTAGCCTATACGGTGGGTGTACCATATCCGCATCATCATGCTACACATCATCCGCATCCACATTCGCATCCGCATGCAGCAGCCCATCACCTGCAACACCATCATCAAATGTCCCTGCCACCGCCTCCACAACCACCAGCAGCTGCACCAGTAGCTGTGGGCGGACAGGCCAGTGGAATGGGCATGGGTATGGGTATGAGCATGGGCATGACTATGAATCCATATGGAAGCACAATGGGCGGCTACGATACCAGTTATGATACGGCCCATTTGCCCACCGTTTTACAGGATATGCATGGTCATGGATTTGCCACTGATCCATATCAGACAGCCGGCGGATATGCTAGCGCAACTGGTAATCCGCCAAAATCCACCACAGCTGAACTGGAGACCCTTAATGTGGCCGGCTATGGAGCTGGTGCTGGCAGCGGTTATAATAATGCCTGGTCGAATGGCTATAACAATTATCCTCAATATGGCAGTTGCTCGGCCACCGGTCAGTATGGTGGGGCAACAGCAGCAGCACCACCGCCGCCACCACCCCCCGTTGTACTCTATCCCCAGCTATACTCGACAGTCAATCAGAATCAAATTCATTTGCATCTGCACAGCAGCGAGAAGTTGGAACAGTATTTGGGAACAACAGCTGAACAACAATTGACCATTAGCTCCCTAACAGGCAATCGATCCAGCATTGAGATCGGTCTGGGTGGGGGATCTGGTACTGGCGGTGCTCCTTTAGCGGTGTCTAGCAGTGAACAAGATCAACAGGTAGTGGCAGCAAACGAGGCGGTAGCCAATCAGAGCTATCATCTGACATCACAGGAAGTCCAACAGCAACAGCAGCAGGAGGTGGGTGAGGTGGCCACGCGACAGGAGGAGGATCTAACGCAGGTGTGGCGACCCTATTGACATAATCTCATCACGGTCCCGCCGTCTCTTGCTCCGCCAGGCAGGCGAGCCTATCTCCATATAGAACTGAACTGAACAGTAAATTAGTTTCATATAATTTTCATTTCATTTTCTGTTTTATTTTGTTTTTTTTTTTCACTTGTTTTTATATTTGTTATATCTTATAACTAGGAATTGTATATAATGAGCTAAATATATAATCTATTTATATATATGAATATATATGTATGTATCTGTACCGATAAATCTACTATAACTATGATTTTTTTGCTAGCCCTAAGTATAGAGAGAATGAAAGATATTCGAGAAATGTATTCGTAATGCCGCACAACAAATTTATGCTGTTTTTTTTTTTTTTATTTGATTTGATTTTTGTTAATTGACGCGTTAAAGAACAAAGCAAAAGACTATAAATAAAGTTATCGTATTTATTTAAATATTCGAAAAATCGATGCTTTCTATATCGAAAATGAATCAAATCTGACAACTCAACAATGAATCTGTCTATATGGTAAGTTGGCATATATTTTATATATTTAAAAAAAAAAAAAAAAGTTACTTGAGGTGAAGGTTTATAAATAATGTTTCAAGATCCTTAGAGCATTACCCTTTGCAAAGATCCTTTCAGCGATCACCTCTGAACATGCATTTGGTCAAAGATTGGCTTAAACAACAATTTAAGTCGAAATTGCATAAAACAACAAGGAAAAAAATGATTATAATAATATGTTGCCTTTTTTTTCTTCTTTTTTTTTTGCATAACCACAAACGAAATGCAGAAATAACAGTTAATTATGCGCATATTTTAGATTAGAAGATGGAAAATGAGCAGACAAAAAAAAAAAGAAAGAAAAATAAAAACTAAATAAATAGAGAAAAATAAAACTGGGAAAAAATCATGAATTTTGAATGTGAAGCCTTAAAAATGCGCGTGTAAATAAATTATGATATTACAAAAGCAACCACAAAGTGTGCACAGGAGAGTGTCTGCCTCTCTCTCGCACAGTCTATCTATCTTTGTATATTGCTGTCTCTGTTTCTATGCACTATGTATCTCCGTCATTGTCTGCTTCTTTTCTGCATTTCGGATGATTCTCTCTCTCTCTCTCTCTCGCTCTGTGTCTCTCTGGTCTGGCAACTCTCTTCTACATCATGGATCGTGCAAGCTTTTGCGGTTTGTTGTCATGGCATAAATAAATTGAACATTCAGTAGTTAAAGGGATGAGGTTTGAGTGGGGTATACATACACACATACATACATACATGTTAATCCTATCTGCCTAACACCAAGCAAAGCTAACGCAATGTAACGCAATTCAAACCAAATCACCACCTCATCACCACCATACCTCACCTCAGCTCACCACACCTCACTTTAACCCCATATCTGCCTATCATTATAGCAAGTAGGTGCCGCCATTTTTGTTGTTATTGTTGTTGTATTTGTAGTCGCGTAGTCGTATAGTTGCACTCGCAATGTAAATCAAGACAGGGCAGTCAAGTGTTAAATTGCAAAAGACATTTCCATTGTCGGCATAAAAAAAATACAGCAGAAAATATAAAAAAAAAACAATTTGCGAAATGGAAACCCTAGACAATCGAAGCGCCCACCTTTTGTAAAATTCAGGCAAGCGTTAAAGATGCCAAAGATCAAAACCTAGACCATACGACAAGAAGAAGCCCGACACACGTCTCCAGAGACAGGGATAGTGAGAAACAGATAGAGAGAGAGAGAGAGAGAGAGAGAGAGAGAGAGAGAGAGAGAGAGGAAGAGAGATTTCCCCCTATAAATGATCCACACTTGGATTACTTCTATGTGTGTGGATCATCTTGCGGTAAGTTTAACGGCATCGGTACTGGTCCCCAAACAGATTTGTCATCAGTTTATGATGAACTACTTGAATTACCATTATATGGATTAATCTAGACCACCAACTAATTAACTCTCTTTTGATATAGAGTTGCTTATGCTAGTTCCGCTTGAAGAACTAGTTTCATGCAATGGATTCTGCCTTTTAAATCACTATGATTCATTATCATAGAACTTGCATTTACCATTTAATCGATTTTTCATTAAGTACCATAAAACTAAACTGACCTTCCATCCATTGCATCATATTGTACTCATGGTTGGTGATCGTGCTTTTCAGCTACCGTTGAAGTATTCTGGGTGGTCCTGTCAGCGAGTTGATGTCAATGCAATACAATACGATAGGCTTGTATTAAAGGAGCAGGAGCAGGAACAGGAGACAGACAAGTTTTTCATGAATGAAACAAGTTTTATTCGATCAAGAGCAACTGTACAGGTATTCGTGTGTGTGTGTGTGTGTGTGTGCATTTGTGTGTAAGTAATTTGTAGCCAAATCAAATAAGTAAGTAAGTATGTATGTGTGTGTGAGTGTGTGGGCATATAATTAAGCAATCTTATTTTAATTATCATCAGTAAATCCTAATTAAGTAACTTTCATCGAGGTAATATTATTATGGCATATCAAAAGTTAATTTTTTTTTCTATTCCGGTTTACCTATAGGAAGTATGATTAGTCTTATAACGATTATTGGTCCATAATAATAAATATCCATAAGTGATGATTTATTTAATAACTAGTCATAATTCCAATGTATTAATATGATATCACCGCTTTTGAGTTTTTTGCCAAATTTGCAAATCAAAAAGATTTGTATCAATGAATCAGCATAGCCGAAGGTCCATACTAATCATTCAAGTTTCTCTACCTGTGCGTAAAATAAATCGAATGGAATCGGTAGTAGTAGATTGCGCATATACATATTTTCAGCTAAATGCTCAATTTATGAATGAATTCCAATATCGAAAATTAATAATAATTTTGCTTAAAGTTATAAAAATTCCCTAACCCACTATAAATATATTTATTAAAATATCTTTTGCAGTTGGAGCTTATTAAAATCATCTTTCATAGTTGATAATCGTCTGAACACTCTTTAAGCGCTCCTTCTGCAACTGGTTTTACTCTTCTTCCTTTCTCAAAAAAGAGGTCACAAAGAGAAGCTCCAAATCTGCCCTTAAAACTTTTTACCATCTATATTTAAGCCACATCAATGACCCAAAACAATGGTAACAAACCAACGATTTAATCAAAATCGACATCTCTTTCTCTCTCTTGCCAATTCCTTTTAGGTGGATTAGTCGAATGGTAAATGTAACTGTAATTTATAGTGTAACTGGGTCTTTTAACTTAAACACAAATTGTTAAACAAGTTGAAATGTTGTGCGTGCATTTAACAAATAAAGAATTACAATTAAATTGAGGCCAAGAAAACGGGGCAACAATGAAACTAGTTAAGCGCCACCCACAAATATGTTCGGGCCAAATATAAGAGTACTACAAGTACTACAATACATACATACATATGTATATCTGTATCCATATATCTATATATATATATATATATGTATGTGTATATATGATATGTATGTACCTTTAAAAAAAACCTACCTACGAATGGAAAACAAGTAACGAAACTTAACGAGAAATGACGATGCGAACGAATAGATAATGTTACCACCCACAATTAAGAGCATTTTCTCAGCATTAAGAGTAAGCGAAGAGAGCACAAGTGCTGACAAAAGCAACAACAAAAACCAACCAAAAGAGAAAAAACGAGAGGAATGGAGGATACCACATGAAACACAAAATAAACGGCACGCGCTGAAATTCAAAATGTAAATCAATGTCAGAAAGGTGTTATAAAAAACGAATTTGTTTACAGCATGATGGAAATGAAATAGATATTTGAATAGAAATTACTAGAAGCATTAATCGTTAGAAATAATTAAAAGAAAAACACTTAGAACATAAATATTAACTTTCTCGATAAAGCAATTAATATACATACATAGATAATATGACATCTTATCCTAAATTCACAGTGGGTTAAATGTTTAGAGTAATCTGAAACAAATTTATTAAAATATACGTTTAACTATACATTCAAAACCTTTTATTATCAACTCTGTATTATTTTTAAATTTGACTCACTTTCTTATTGTAAGATGATCAAATTGTTAAATCTAAAATTAAATTTCAACTTGATTCACTTAAAGCAACAAAATGTTTGCACCACAATTATTCCTTTTAATTACTAAATTGTTATAGAATAAATAATGAATGTGGAATTTTTTATTTAGATATATGTATACATACTTATAACATTTCCAAGGGAAATTCACAAATAAAAAGTATTTTCAGAATTAACTGTAAAGATGAGATCAAGATTACAAAAGATATATTCAGCATTTTTCTGGTCTCTCACACATTCTCTTTATCATTAATTCTCTTTTTAATGTATAATGACAGTGTATAACATACATATTTATACATCTTTTGCAATTTCCATTAATTTTTTAAATTAATTTTTGACTTGTCACTAATAATCGAAACTTGATTCGGATTTTCTAAGTTCCACGGAAGACTAAAGACTTAGAATAAACTATGATTCAATCTTACAGCTTAATCACAATTTTTTTGAAATTGTCATATTTTTCCCCATAAACCCGTTTTAACCGTAATTTTCTAATCGTTTTTAATTGGGCTTGGCAAAAAAATATATATAACTATATAAATGTTTATATTATATATTAATATATATTTGCATGCATTTTTATATAGTTTAAATCTCTCATTAAAAAATGGATTAAAAATATGATGCGCACCTTTTTAAGTTGTTCATCATTTTCATTTGATATTGGCTTAGGCTAGAGCGGTTTTAGCCCTCTCTCTATAAGATTCATCAGTTAAGTTTGCTTACAATTTTAAAATGGCATTCTTGGGCTTTCCAATGAATTGAATGAAGAAAACAAATACTTTCAATTGACGTTAATCGCGTATTCAAGGAAAGACCAATGCGTATGAGTAATATATACATACATATGTACTATATTAAGCCCAAATCTCTGTCTGAGTTCTACAATGAGTGTTATATAAAGTCAAAGTGTGCCTCACTTCTTGCTCATTAGGCTGTCAAACCAATTTCTTTTTTTTTTTCGTATATAACTGGTAGATCACAAGAAAAAATTGAGTACGACCTGTGGAACACCTGGTCCAAGGATCATAAATAAAAAAAACCAAATACTACAATTTTGTATGTAAATTTCCTTGCCTAATTTTATCTGTTTGCCACGCACAAAATAATAAAAAAAAAAAGAAAAACAACAACAACTATGGCAAAAATTTTGATGCAAACCCAACAGACAAAATCAGGTGAAGGGGGCGTGGCTGGCCGCGACTAATGTGTTGGCATGTGTCAGACACGCATCAAAATCAAATGCATGGCATGTGCACGGCAAAGAGTCAACGGTGGAAGGACGGAGAGAAGCAGAGGCATGAAAAGGATGAACAGCCAGTCGGTAGATAATTTTGGTATATTTGAAATTGGAACATTCTTGAAATAATGGAATTGAAAAAAGGCTTAGCTAGAGATGGCCCAGTAAATGCCTCAATGAATGAATCAAGCCACATTAAAAACGAAAACTGAATCATTTTGTTCACGAATCATAAAAATATCAAATTCGTACAAAATACATGCTAAGAATTATATGGAAATATGATAAGATAAAGCTCTTTGTTCTTTTAAGGCAGTTCAGTAAAGTTTTTAAGTTGAGATAATTATTGTAATTAGGCATTATAATTAATGACTTAATAATTTTTGGCTCAACGAACAGGATAATTAATTAAATTTGCAACAATCCTTCAAACAAATTTAAATTTCAAAATTTAAAGGAAATTTAATGAGATAAAATGTTATATCAGATTATCACCTCTAGCTTATACAGTTATATGTACATATGTACATACATACATACATACATATATCTACATTTAAACGCATTTGACGTTACTTTTTTTTTTGTTTGGCGTGAAGGTCATGAGGTTGCATCACATCGGCTGCTGGCAGTTGGCTCCTGGGTGAAAGTGTGGTCGCTGACCTGTCACACGCAACGTTCGATGAGGACGATGATGATGCCCCAACAGAAAAGGTGTTACTGAGGTTGCGGATTTTTCGGTTTGGGGTTACCTGCGAACTTGATTAGCGGTTTGATTGCCGCTGCCCCTGCCACTACCACTGAGGCTGTTATTTTTTTCCCCTCTTCCTTGTATCCAACTATCCAATGAGTGATTAGTGAGTGTTATATGGATGCACATACAGTCAATGCATAATGTTATTGTCCACCACGAAAATAACTATTATTATCTGTACTAATTGGAATTTTATTGTAAACAAACTTAATAAATTTATGACAAATTTTGAAATTATATTTAGCTTCTATAACATGGGATAACTTTGCTGTATAAAGACATATAGAACCGACTGTGTATTGGTATGTAGATTTACCATTTAGTTGTTACCTACGTCATTATAGAAATTTTATTAGCCTCTTGATTATTTTAGTACCAGTTTGTTGTGCCCTTGATGTGGTCGCTGTTGTATGCTGCTGTATGTATGTATGTATATATGTATGTCTAGGGTAAAATTCACTTGTTGGCCTAATAGAAAAAACCAACAACAACAAAAAAGCAAAATTACATTTGTACAGTTTTTAATTTGTGAAGCGGTGAAAGTGGTTTAATGAGACTCAAATTGCCAACTAAATTTAGTCAAAGTAATTTGCACAAATGAAATAATTACAAATATTTTATACAAATATTTTCGCAATCAATTGAAATGTTTTTGAAAAATTAAAAGGATTTGTAATACCTTTTTAAAAAGAATTACACTGGAAAAAACAATTATTTTTCTGTGGTTTTAATTTGTTACAAATTTATTTGCAATCATATTAAGGATAAACAAAATCATTTTATTAATAATAATATTTAACTAATAGGTATATAAATGTTATAACATAACATAAGTATTTGTAAATTCTCTCAGTGTACAAAAAAATTAGCACATCAAATTAAAGCGATGTGTAAATTATTTACGGAAGGTGTTCAACGTAATAAACGACAATTACATTCAGAGAAAAAAAAATCAAGCTTTATCACCGATCGGAAATAACAATTGCTGATAAAAGAAACAGGGGAATATCTTCAACTCCTCGGGGGGAAATAAATTATAAAATATCTTAAAAACTATTTTATTTGTTTTCGTTTTTATTAATTTATAAACTCATTGAAAACTCATTCCTTTTACTTTCCTTTTTGCCCACAAATTTTGGACCACTCTAGACAATTCCACCCTAATTATTAGCTAAACAAACTGATTTGTCATTGGTTTTTGTTTTTTGGGTAAATATAATAATATTTTCAAATTAATTTGTTGCAATAAAAGGCCATTGTGCTATGGATATACATATGTAATAGGTTCAGTCAATTATCTTAGTTTCTTTTTAAACTTAACTAATTCTGTTAAGTCAATATATAGGTAAATCAACATCTACGTCCGATATTTAATCATTAGTTTTCTAAACAACCGTTTCCAGCATGGTCATCAATGACCCAGTTAAGGTCATAATGTTTTCTTAGGAATATATCTGCAAAATCTATTGCACGTTTGTCTTATGCATATGGGAAAAACCCAGTTGTGAATGGGCTTTATTCACTTTCATTAGGGTATCTTTGTTATGTGAATAGCATTGCAAATTTTATATACGTATGTATATATATAAGATACTTTTAGCTGACTTCGCCTATCAACATTATATATAGCTTTACTATATATCCAATAACAATTAATTTTAAAACTTTGCTTTAAATTTTATGAAACTTTTTGTTAACTTCTTTCAAGTTTTCTCTCAACTCTCTTAGAAAAAACTTACTTTCTTTTATTATTTTTATATATAGCTTGTATGCATATATAAAGACAGATATGCTAATAATATCTGGTTAAGAGTATAAAAAACTTCATATAGTCCTTTTATTTGTTGTCCACATATTTACATGGTGCAATAAAATAACAACAAATATGAAAATTGTTTATTTTTTTATGCCTATACGAATTGTCTTTACCCTGTAATGAAAATTTTTAACAATTATATTCAAGAAATTTCATATGAATAAGTAATAGAAATGTATTTCAAATGAATTGATAAAATTTGCATATTTGAAATATTAATTGCTATTGGCATTAAATCGATCAATATTAGGTAATACCCAACTTGGTAGGAATGCCCAACAAGCCATTAAATGGCATAATCGAATGCAACTGGGCAAATACAATAGGCAATAGACGTTGATAATGTGGATATGGATATGGATGATCATGATGACGATGATGACGATGATGATTATGATGGTGCCGTGATTCATACAATCGGCGATGACTACTTAATAACGATCAACAATCGTGTTTTCAATCGAATGATGTGCGTATGGTATTCCTCTCTGAATCTCTGAGAGCTTGCACGTAAACCAAAATCGTAATCAAACTTTGCTCTGAACTCGATGATGGCTAATTTGGTATGCATAAAGTCAACTCGATCAATGGGAACTCCAAAGTACCGGCACAACAAAAACAACAATAACACCAATACAAACACCAACAACATTGTGTGATGTATTCCCCCCCCCCCCCCCCCCACCCATCGGAATTGATGACGGAAATGGAATGGTGGTGGTTGGGACACACGGACAAAAACCGGCCGGAGCCACAAAGACAGAGTGTAAATTTGAAAATTAACAATTAACGTAGAATATTTGGTGCAACCGCAAAAAGCGTGGGCAAGTCTCGTCCTCATCCTCGTCCTGAGACCATCATAAAAATAGTGTGCCAGCTTTGTCCCTTAAAACATAAATCAAAAATAATACACTGTACGAAATGCCAATGCAGTTTTATTTTGAAATTCTTAATTTTTTCTTTGTAAACCTTAGGATGCAGCAGAAACCAAATGATTTAATTTTACAATTAATTACAAATAATTAATGAATTAATTATTGTTAACTTTAAATTTTATTGCGAAAGGTCAGTTGACTAGAAATATTTATTAGGGCCAGGCCAACTAACAAATCGCCTTGTCAATATATGTAAAATATATTATATCTAGACGGAAATGCTTTGCTCTCTGTATTAAGCAAGTTTTGGTAACAACTTTTGTACAACTGGTCCAAATTGTCTAGAAAACAAAATATTTACAGAGAGCAAGAGAGAGAGAGAGAGAGAGAGAGAGAGAGAGGGCAATTCCTAACAGAAAAAGCTTTTACAAATAAATTTATTCTTGAAAATTTGAAGTCTAAACCGATTCATGTATATATATATACATATATATCTTTTTACGTGAAAAAAAAACCGGCTTAATGATGATGATCGATGTATGTAAATGTTTTTAGCCAAGTACGTGTACATGTATATATATACAAACGTATGTATATGTATATTGGTTGATTGGTAGTTATGTATATAGGTAGTAAGCGTGCCATTTATTGAGTCATATCGTTTGGGGTTCTTTGGGGGA
Source organism: Drosophila emarginata (assembly GCA_037075365.1). Lineage (NCBI taxonomy): Eukaryota > Metazoa > Arthropoda > Insecta > Diptera > Drosophilidae > Drosophila > Drosophila emarginata. The sequence continues at coordinate 945,808 of JBAMCD010000160.1, forward strand.
TTTTCTTAAGCGACTAATGTTTGCACAACTTTTGCACTTTTTATTTTTTTCTTTCTTTTTTTGTACAACACTTTTACAACAACATTTTGCCCACTCCCATATGGAACTGGAATCTCTGGCTTTTGGCTTTTGGGCTTTTACGCTCTCACACGTTCGTAGAAGTGTGCTAATTCAACGAACTAACAAACTGAACAAAGTGCCCCCCAGTCCCTAAAATTGAACTTGGGTTAGGCCAAGCTAATATGACCCAACACCCAATATAAATCCCCGTCCTTTACCCCAGACAACATGCTCTCATTCTAGAAGTTAAACGTAAAGGCATTTTTCAAATTGAAAAGTGAGCTGAAACCGCAAAGTTCTTAACTACCTCTATTTATTGGACTTCACATAATAGATGCAAATAGCAGAGATAGGGGACGGTAAGAGACAGATGGGACAGTTAGTGGAGCTATACCAATCTGTAGGCGATGTCCTGTGGGCAATTGCGTTGTGTTCAGTGTGCCTTGCAGTCAAATTGCCAGCCAAACGCACCGGATGCACCCATTGCACTTCAAAAAGACTCCCTTCCATATATATGTATACACACACACACACACATATAGATACACACACATACATATAGAAACAGTGAAAAGCCAATGCAACGAAACCTACAATTTGATTATCGCAATGAGAATTGCGGCACTTGGCAACGACAATGTTGCACTTCTCCCATCCCATTTCCCCCCACCTCTCATTTCACCATTTCCATTTGGGAAGAAGAGAATAGAAGAGGGACCAAAGCTAATACACTTGTTGTGGCCAAGAGCAGCCCTTTGACTTCCACCTCTTGACTCATCATCAAACTTGGTCACAGTTTTTACATCCCTTGCATGTAAGGGGCAAAAAACAAAAAAAAGAAAAGGGGTATTATGAACACACTTGGAACAGGACTAAGTATATGTACATATATGTAATATACATATATTCCACTCATATTTAACTATATATATATTTGTCATGTCAAGATTCTATTTAATATAACCGATTTTATTATATATTTTATGCCCTTGATGGATTAAAATTTATGTATTTTTCAACTGACAATATGTGAATAAGTAATCTAATGCAATGTAGGGTATTTCAAAGTCGACTATCCAACTGTAAGTATAAAATTTTTCATACTTTTGGGCTTGCTCCGTATTTGGTCTAGGAATCGGAGCCGGAGTCGCGTTTGCATTTGTCAACATGTGTAGCTGTCTGTTTTAATGGTCAATTTCTCACTGTAAATGGCCTAAAGGCTTTGGCCAAGGACCATGTATTCTGAAGGCGATGCAGAGGAGAGACTGAAACCGCCACCAATTTGCTGAGGTCAGAAGAGCAAAGATTGAAAAGTATCTTAAATAAAGAGGTTAACTTGGAACATTAAATACAGACTAGAATAAAAACAATTATTAAACATTTTCAATTAAACATACATCTAATATGATAGATAATACATCTAACTTGATCAGGCCTTTTGATTTAATTATTTTGGTAAGTAAACCCATTAAAATCAATATATACATAAATGTAACGTAACATACGAATAAAGAGTATTTAATTGTTGGTCATCCCGATATCAGGTATATCCTAGAAAAATGTCGTTTTTTCTTGCTCAACAAGAAATTGCGAATGGAACGCATTTTGTGGCCAGTGGTCCAGAGTCCAGAGATCTGTATGCCTCTTCATTGCCATCTCCATCTGGTTTCTACATCTCCGATCCAACTGCCTATTCCCATTTCATTGTGCGTTGATGAACATTTGGTGCCGGAAGTGTGACAACAGAAAGGAAACAGTTAGGCACCGACCACGTCTCCAACTCCAACTCCTCTGACTTTCGACTTGACTCCGTTTACGGTCCGATCCACTGGCTGCTATGTCTTCTAATGGTAGCAAATCATTTACAGATGTCGCAACATTTTTGCATTAAAAATGTCACAGACAACTCCGCCATTCCATCTCCATTTTGCTCCACAATTATACATATGTACATACATATGGACACAACATATACATATGTATGTATGTATGTATATCATACTTATTCGTTGGTTCGTTTGTTGACTCAAACGCTTTTCCAATCAGGAAATGCATTTTCATTTAGCAACGGAAGTAACTGCAAATGAGCTTTTAGTTTTTCCTCACTTTCTCTTCTTGACTGCGTGCAATTTGCATTTCCGGTGCTTCTGATTCGCGCGCTCCATTCTGCACACACACACACACACACATATATATAGCTGGCACAACCTGTTGCCCCTTAAGTTAGACTATATGTATATAGTACTTAGCTGTATTTACGCATAATTTTAAGTTCATTTTCAATGAATAAGTGCAATAATTTTTGGCGGAAATCGGCGTCTAGTCATCTGCATCTCCGTTTCCCATTAATAAAAATAAATTGATGCGTAAGGCATTTACTTTCCAATGAATCTGGGCTATAAATATAAATCGAAAGACTTGCTTGAGACCACAAAACACTGAATAATATGGCGAAATATGATAAGAAGTAAACATCACAAAGCATTCAACCGACGTCCATGTCAACATTATGACGTACTTAATTAAATATCTAACCAAAATTAAAAACAAAATACATTATCCAACAACAACAATTAGAAGATTACTTTTGAATTATTCAAATGAATACAATTTCTGCAATAACCAAAGAACGAATAACTGGGCAATTAATTAACTCCCTTTAGTTTAGAATTATAGCTCCCATTAATAAACTAAATATACATATATATATCATCAATCTCAATTTCAATTTAATCGTTACGAGTTTCGCTCTTATGGTAATCTCTGTCCCGTTGTTCATTGATGTTAAAATATGAACTCATCCTTTTTATAAGTTCGCCGGGTGGGGGTAGACGATTTAACCAATGGCTGTTACGAGTAAATATGTCAAGTGCAGGCGGGTGACCAACAAAAAACAATATAAAAATAAAGTGAAAATGGGAAAAAAATGTCAGACACTCGTAAGGTCACAGAAATGGCGGCATGTGGAATACGGGGTAAGGGGGTACGAACGGAAAATTCACAACAACAATTCAGTTGGTTTTTTGGCTGCATGCGTTTCCGGTTGCACTCAATGTGCAAACGGACGGACGGACGGACGGTTGCAGTGTAAATTGGTCAACTAAATTATGCAGCATCAGTTGCAGTTGCATAGAGTCAACATCAACGTCAAGTGGGAGCAGCATTCCATTCCATACATTCCATACTACCCCTTTTAACCTACGACCAGGGCCAGGACCAGGATACTGGCATTCCCGTTAACAGGACAGGCAGCAACAGCTGAATGAAATTTGCATTCTATAAAATTTTAAAGTGAAATAAAGTGTTGCCCCCTTTGTGAGATGTGTGTGTCCATTGTGCATGTGTGAGTGTGTGTCCCTGCTCCAGCCTATCCCAACTATCATTCTCCCTGACTGCGATATAAGGAAAATTGATTGCCAAATAAATATTATCTTTATTTTAATAGCAAAAAGTATGTTACAACTTATTCAATTTGGAATATTAAATTTGGAATGATAATATCCTTTTGGGTTATATTTTTGAATCAAATTTAAATAATTTCTTGATTAGACTGAGATAAATGAACATAAAACTCGGTCGGTCAACCGTTTGCTCATCTCTGATATTTTGTATATATTTTTTTTTTGGTTGGATAGTCATTGGTTTGTCGGCCAGAAACATATGTTCGCGGTCTTTATTTGGTGGTACACGCCTAACCACCCACTGTCCCTTCCCTAGAGACATGCACCAGCCATGGGCTATTTGTCACTTGCAACCGCGACAGCCATTTCCGTTGGTCACTCCTCGTCGGCTTCTCGAACGCCATATTTGCAACCGATGCAGTAAAATTGCTGACAATTGATAGGCAATGCCTTTCCAGACTCCAGGTCGGGGTCGGGATCATGTTCGGTGGCCACAATTTAGCGCTCAGCGACTACCGAAAACTGCATTGCCAGAGAGCGATGAGATTGCCCTTAGTATTTGTACTCGAATTTGTATTCTGATGAATGCACAAATAATGGCCAGAATAATGCAGAAACAGGCAAAACAACATAACAAATAATAAAAAAAAAAGAAAGAAAAAAAGCAACAGGAAATAAATTATTCCTGTTGGAGATCAGCGGGCCAAAAGAAGGCAGCGAGACCAGAAAGAAGTCAGAAGCCAGGCAGCGCGTAATAACAACAATCAGCGAATTATCATCATTATCAATCATAATCAAGACACTGGTGAGCAAATGTTTCTTGGATTGTCTTTGTGAAATGATTCCTAAAACCCGAATTATGTCAGATATACCTTATATCCAATATAACATTATTTACAATTAGATATTGCTGATGGCAATTGATTTTTAGTAACCAAATCGTTAGAATATAATATATATTGTATGTATATAGTAATTATATGTAGTATTACATTTAATACTCTTTTTCAATACAAAATGCATAGAGCAAGAGTTTTTAAATTTTGAAATATATATTATCGACTTTTTTAAAAAATTCAAATTGAAATTATAGAAAAAACATTTTCGAAAAGGTGAAACCAACAAATATCTAGAAATCAATATTTAAATCTGTTTTATGTACATATATGTATCTTTATGTTGCCCTTTACAGAAAAGTGTAAGATTATTATCGTTCGAGGTTGAGGTCTTAGGGCTAATTTTGTTTGATTTTGATTCTGATTGAATTAAAAACGGGGCATTCGGCAACCTCTCACTGCAACGAACCCAAGGAGGGTAAAGCGACGTGTGCTAATTCCAGGACCGCAATTTAATATTTATGGGCCCTTGGAAAGGAGAGAAATAATGGAGAATTGAACCATTAAATTGCTATTATAGAATCTTACCATATTATCTGAATTACAATAATTATATTCTATATGATAAATACATACATATTTTCAATAAGTTTTATTAACCCTTTGAAACACATTCATCTCTATATCTCACACAGTATGTCTGTTTAAAAAGGCTAAGAGGAAGGTCTTTGTTAATTAACCTCGAATTGTTGAATAAACTTATATTTATAAAAAGATCTCGCGGATGACTCTTTTGTTAATATTCCGGCCCTGATGGATTGACAAAGTCGCAGTTCGGGAGCGCAGGCCATGATGCCGCATTGTTGTGAGGCGTGGAAATGTTGTTGCTGCTGTTGATGTTGCCAACTCTACGCGAACGACTTCTTTTGATTTGCATCTGCAGCGTTCGCTACCGCCGTCGCTGCCACCGTCTCCTCCATAATTGGCCAAGTTATTTTGCGCTTTTTGCTTCCTTTTTTTGTTTTTGTTATTCTTTTTTTATATTTTTTTTTTTTTTTGGCTAAATTGATTTTGCTTCGTGCCTCATCAGCAGCGACAATTGCCGTCTCATGATCATGTTCATGATGAGGCACGTAAGCCGTTGCCCCTCGTTCCACTTTGACTCTTATGTTTGTAGTTGTTGCTGCTGCCGTTCCTGCTGCTTCTGCCTGGCTACTGATGTTTTTTGCGGTTTCACACTTTGGTTAAGGTTATCTGCCCTTCGCCCTTTATGGTGGTAAGAATGAATCAAGCATTACCCAGACTTAGGACCATATACGGATACAAAATTAGGATTTTAATTTGACAAAAGAAATGATAAAAAAAATGAATTAAAAGTTACAATTCGTGAACATATTTGTGGCATCTTAGGCCACTACTTAATATACTTGTCCATGAACTTTTTATGGAAATCGGAGCGTAGGGCATCGTTCACAAAATGTGTTTTCTTTTCAGGCACAGAGCGGGCACAATTTTTGAACACTACATCATCATCCCAGCGACGTTTGACTTTAAGATCGGCACCCATGCCGGAGGCACGGCCTGCCGCCGATGCCTGGACTCCCGGCTCATAGTTAATCAATGGATTGCCTGATAAAATGTTTTCCATTCGTATCCGCTCGTCTTCTTGTTTCTTTTCGGCCTCACGACGGGCTGTTTCCTGCATGCGTTCCTGTTTAATCTTTTGCAGTTCAGCCAAAAGGGCAGCATCATCATCATCGGAATCGCTGTCCGAATCGGAGCTATCATCTACAGGTTCGTCGGCATCTAGATTAACAGCCTGTTGTTGTTGCTGCTGTTGCTGTTGGGCCTGACTGTCTAGTTTGGCACGTTTGCTGCTGCTACTGCTACCGCTGGTATTATTAGCCTCAATGGCCTTGCGCACGATGGAGGGAAGAGCCTTGCCTGTGCTGGAACCAGTGCGGGCGTCACGTTCGCGTTCTTCCAACTCCTTGCGGAAGTCGCGGTTGCGGATTTCCTCACTAGTGCCCTGTCCAGTTTCTCTGTAGGACAAATAAAACATGGTTATACGAAATTTGAATCAGCTACTTTAATTCTTACCTGTATTTCAGTTTCGTATGTCCAGGTAAATCGCGACTGGAATATTGTTTGCTCAATGCACTTAAATCCTTCTCACCACGCCCAGAGCCACCACGGGCTGGATCAAATGTGGGACGCGCCGCTGTGGTCATTTGGTTCAGTGCAATTCGATGAAATGCTTCAGTAAAATAATTTAATTTAATACGTTTTTATTCTATTGTATAAATTATTGGCTTGCAGTAAATAATGTGACCAACTGACAGCTGGGTATGTTTTAGTGTGAACGTAGCACTCTGATATTTCACAATTGCAATATGACACTACATTATTTGTAGCATCAAGCAAAGCAATATACATTTTTGATAATATACAAAAATATTCATAGACTACTTGATTTATAAAAAATTTTTATTTTTGAAATTTTATTCTTTCCCGAAGTATTTTACAATTTCTTAGCATAATGCACTCACTTAAGTAGTGTCATGAGGTGGCACAAAAAATGTATACATTCTGGTCACACTAAAACATCAGCGAACTGATGGGCGCGCGGCTCCCAGTGCCACTTTCGAGGTAATGATAGTAAACTCGCAAAAGATTTAACTTATTTCAAATGACCGTTGCCAATGACTACAATTTATAGATTCCCCTAATCCCTATACCTGTCATTGCTAGTCATGCTGACCAATTTGCGAGGTCGGAGTGGACAACTGTTGCGTCACAGTATTCAAAGAAGATGTAGAACCACGGCCTCCAGTAGCAGTGCTAATTCCAACCTGGACCAGGGTCAGCAACAAGATAAGACAACATCAGCTAAAAGTGACAGTTTGACCATAGGAGATATAACCGTGCGTCTGACTAAACCACAGCAACCGCATTTGGTGCCGCAACAATATGGTAAGTAAACAAACGGATTGAACCAGATGATGAGATCAAAGTTCATTTTTGTTCTTCATCTTTTCTATGTCACCTCTTAGTTCAGTATGCACCGGATGGAACACTTCAGCTGACGCAATCGGCCTTACATCATCTCCGTTGGATGTTGCAGAAGGATGAACTCAAACAGGATATGTTTCTGCTGGGTCAGCCTGGGCCTCTGCGTCGTCACTTGACCATGCAATATTTGGAACTAACACAGAGGGAAGTGGAATATGTGGCTCTGAGTCGAGATACAACCGAAAGTGATTTGAAGCAACGACGGGAAATTCAGGATAAGGCTGCCATATATCATGATCAGGGAGCAGTGAGAGCTGCCCTCAATGGCCGTGTCCTTATTCTTGATGGTGTGGAGCATGCCGAGCGAAATGTTCTGCCTATACTGAATAATCTGCTAGAGAATCGAGAGATGCATTTGGAGAATGGAAAATTTCTAATGGCTCCCGAACGTTATGATAAACTTCTCCAGGTTAAGTTCTCGATAATTTTATGGGATTAATAATTTGATCTTTTATTTCTTTTATTTAACAGACACATACCCGCCAACAGTTGGAGGATTGGGGTCTGTTGCGTGTCTCAGAGCATTTTCGAGTGGTGGCCTTGGGTCTGCCCACACACAAATATAAGGGTACACCATTGGACCCACCATTAAGATCGCGTTTCCAATCACGCAATGTCGAGTCACAGACATTTGGCGAGCTTCATGATGAACTAAGTCAAGTGGGACCCCAAGTGCCCAGTGAGCAGTTGAAAAAACTACTCACTTTTGCCCTAACACTTGAGACGGCGGATCAAGAGTTGCAGTTACCTGACTTTCCAATGCATCATCTGCGTCTGGGTGTCCAAATGATGGTAAAAACCTTAGACAATAAATAATGAATTTACCTTACAGATTATCTATTCCAATTGTTGTAGCAAGCCAATAGCAATTTGAGTGTTTATGATGTAATCACGAGAATCTATCCATATCAATCTCTACTGAAACCCGAGCAAAAAAAACGTCTGGCGGAGCTTTTCAAGAGTCTTCAATTGCAACAACTAAGTGGCCAAAATGTGCACAAAATCTCTAGTAGCCAGAAGCAGAATCAATTTCTTATAAAACTGGATGATGTGGAATTATTATTACCTGGAGGCCAAACGAATACAAACTCATCTAATCAATTTGTGGATCTGCCACATCAGAGGCAAGCTTTGGCTTCTTTACTGCAGTCTTATGCAGTTGGCGATGTCTGTTTGCTGGGTGAAAAAGGTGTGGGCAAGCTGACTCTGGCCAAAGAGTTACTACGTCTTCTCCATCAAACGGCAGAGCCCATGATGTTGTATGAAGACATGACCTCCAGAGATTTAGTCCAACAGCGAATTACCAGTCCAAAAGGAGACACGATTTGGCGGGATTCACCCCTGGTAAGGGCGGCCAAAACTGGATCAGTAGTCATATTGAATGGCCTGCATCGACTACACAAAAGCACAGCCACTGTACTCCAGCGGTAAGTAGAGATTCTATAATTGCCATCATCATTTGCATTATGTATTATATTCCATTTAGAATTATCCATGATCGTGAACTGCAATTGTGTGATGGTTCAACACTTCTCCGTCGAGATCGCTATGAATCACTTTTGAAGCAGGGTTACACATCAGATCAGCTGGCCAAGCAAGGCTTGCTGCCCATGCACGAGTCCTTCCGCATTGTAGCCCTGGCAGAACCTCCTCGTCAGCCTATTAATTGGTTAACACCGGAAATGCTTAGCCTATTCCTTTATCAAGAGTTGCGGCCCCTTCACCAAAGCGAAGAACATGAACTGCTTGCCAAACTAACTAATGGACAGTTGCCCGAATCCATGGATAAGATTTTAGAACTGGCCCAACTCTTGCGTACCTCGCAGGACCCATTGCTCACGGCTCTGGCTGGCACTTTGTCCACCAGACAGCTAGTGAAATTAAGCCGTCGCCTAAGTGCCTACCCGTCAAGTGGACAGAGCCATCTGTACGAGATGCTACAGAACACATTCCTAGCTAGATTTATGCCAGCTCTGTCGCGTACAGCTTTAGAACAAGCCATGCAGCAAGTGGGTATACATCCCAACACAAATAGCAGTCTGAGAAGGTCCCCATTAAAGATCTCTGTTAACGACGATATTCTCAGGATTGGAGAAACGCAAATGAATTTGCAACAACTGAATCAGAATGAGCAATCCAAAGTGCCCAGCACTTTGTTTTATGAGATGCCCCAGCATGTTGAGCTATTGGAACGTCTACTGCAAGATTATCTCATTGGTGAACATCTGCTACTGGTGGGTAATCAAGGTGTGGGCAAAAATAAGCTTATCGATCGCCTCCTGGAGCTTATGCAGCGACCCCGCGAGTATCTGCAACTTCATAGAGACACGACTGTCCATAGCCTGACCATGCAGTCGACTTTGAGAGATGGCCAGGTGGTCTATGAGGACAGTGCTTTGGTAAAGGCAGTGAAATCGGGTCATGTCTTGGTAGTCGATGAGGCGGACAAGGCTCCCGTTAATGTAACTTGTATTCTGCGCACTCTTGTCGAGAGTGGCGAAATGGTTTTGGCCGATGGACGACGAATTGTGCCTCATGGTGCTTCTATATCCTCCCCGGATTGCATTGAAACTCATCGAGACTTTCGTTTAATTGTGCTAGCAAATCGTCCAGGTTTCCCATTTTTGGGAAACGATTTCTTTGCTGCTCTGGGCGATGTTTTCAGCTGTCATTCCATTAACAATCCCGAGCCGGAATCTGAAATATATTTACTCCAACAGTATGGCCCAAATGTGCCTGTTGCTACACTGCGCATGTTGGTAAATGCATTCGGTGAACTTCGCAGCCTGGCCGATGAGGGTCTACTAAACTATCCCTATTCTACACGTGAGGTGGTTAGCATTGTGAAGCATCTTGAACGTTTTCCCGGAGAGAATATGTCAGAGTTAGTGGGCAATGTACTCGACTTTGATCGTCATCAACCGGAGGCCTTACAACAGGTGACACAGGTGCTAGCCAAACATGGTTTAGGCATTGAGGCATACGCCAAGGGTGAGCTCCAGCTGCTGCGTGAGAAAAAGAAACTGGAGGCCACAGTGAATCGTCATAGTGGTCTAGGTGTATCGGGTCCAAAGTTTGGCAAAATTGATCCCAAAAACGAGCAGCATGTTGGCGGCAACACTTGGGCCGGCGGTAGTGGTGGTCGCGACACAGCCGGCCTTGGCGGCAAGGGTGGACCCTTTCGCCTGGACAAGGGCCATCAAGTCCATCAGCTAAGCGATGAGGAGAAAAACGATATACCCGAAGAGATTAAGAAAAAGGCCAGAGAAATGAATCGTAAAGCCTTCGAGGAGAAACTAAAAGAAATCAAAATGTCATCGCATGACCATCAACTTTATGCCCAGTTCAGTGAGCCAAATCGCAGACAAGTGCAACAGTTAAAGGCAATCCTAGAGGCTATGCAGACCAAGAGCAAGGAGCGTCAGTGGCAAAAATATCAGACACATGGTGACCTAGATGACACGCGTCTAGTTGAGGGCATTACCGGCGAAAAGAACATCTATAGGAGGCGTGCAGAGGCTAATCCATGGGCAGATCATTTACAGGAGAAACCCAATCGGCTTAAACTAATTGTTGATGTATCCGGCTCCATGTACAGGTAATTTTGTCTAACACTAGTCGATATATATAATTATATATTATTATATTCTATATGCAGATTTAATGGTTTCGATGGAAGATTAGATCGCCAGCTGGAGGCTGTTGTCATGGTCATGGAGGCTTTTGAGGGTTTTGAGAAAAAGATTGTCTATGACATCATTGGACATAGTGGTGAGGGCTGGGAAATACCCTTTGTCAATGCTGGAAGTCCGCCAAAGAATGACAAGGAGCGCTTTGAGACAATTCGCATGATGCACGCCCATTCACAGTTCTGTTGGTCGGGCGATAGCACCGTGAAAGCAGCACGTGAGGCGTGCACTAACCTAGCGGCCGAAGAGAACTATGATAATGCCATTGCTGTTATCCTTAGCGATGCCAATCTTTCACGCTATGGCATTCCACCCAAAGATCTAGCCGTTGCACTTAAGCGTGGCGAGCCCAAAGTCAAGGGTTATGTCATTTTTATTGGCAGTCTGGCCGAAGAGGCTGATGAGTAAGTTATAGTTACATCACTTGGGAATCCTAATCTAATTTTTTTGTCCACATTTTCAGGATTAATGCAGAAATGCCCGCCGGCCAGAGTTTTGTCTGCATGGACCTAACCAAGTTGCCTCATATTCTTAAGCAAATTTTTACCTCTTCCCTGTTATAGTGCAATTAACACAAAATACAATCGGAGATGCTACATATATATATAAATAAGCTATAGATTAATTCAAATATTCAATGTCAAAATGTCTTCCTGTTGAAAATAATTGTTATTATCGTTTTAGACTCATTTTATGTCTAGAAATGTATCACTGTTGTGCCTAATTAATTGATCGGATATGGTAGTAATCAGTAGTCCTTTAGGACTACTTTAGCTTTAGCAAAAGTTATTATTTTTATACCTTGTAAAGAGTAAATGGGTATATTAAAGTCACTAAAATTTATGTATCAGGCAGAAGGAAACATTTCCGACTCTCATTAGCATCTACTGCCGAGTCGAGTCAAAGCTTTGTCCTGTTTGCCAAGTGCAACATTGGCTGGTATGAGTGACCCAGGTAGCATGCGTTCGTTGTTGCGCCATGTTAAGAATAGAATTTCGAAGGGGTTTGATAAGTTTATATGAAATATCTCTACTTGGTACAGGATATAATCAAAGAATAAGCTTTATGCCAAAAAGCGTTGGTTATCTAGGAACAAAAGATTTTTAAATTTTACAGATTTCTAATTCCATTCCTGAAGTATACAGCAATAAATATAATCCTCACCTCATCTATATAGATTGCGAAATCAAAAGCCATATACAATAATATGCATTATTATTTTGTATTTTTGTTTGTTTCGTTTTCTTTGCTTTTTTCATATTGTTTATTTAAATTGCCTTGCTTGTTTATGTTTTTTACTATTTGATTACTTCTGCTTGGTTTTTGTTTTTTATTTTTTATATATATTAATGTATATATATATATATATATATATTTTTACAAAGTTTATAAGTATTCAAAAAACAATTCACTTTATTTTTTTTGTTAAATTTTATTCACTTAGAGCTCGACAACGATGAGTGTGGACTGATGTGGTTTGGAGGGAGGGAGGGGTAGAGTTGTATGCGGTAAGGGAAAAGGTGTAAGATGGGAGAATACATTAATCTCAATCTATATTATAAGAAACTCATCTCGCTTACAATGGAGTAGAATGGGAATCGAAAGGGATTTGGAGATGGCGCTGGGACAAAAGGGATATACAAAAAAAATAAACATTTTGATTTTACATTGAATTTTGGTATAAAAATCTATAACAATGTGTGTGTTTTTATTTGTTTTTGCATTTTGAATTTTTTCTGTTGCCTGTTGCACGTTTCACATAACATTTCTTCAATTCGGTTGAAATGTTTGTTGTTCATTTATAAATATGCGTATATTAAATATTGTTGCAATTCACTAATTTATGTGTTAGCAAAAACGCTTAAATATATATGTATATATATCTATCTTCTTGTTCTCTTCAAACTCCTATTATTTCTTTTAGATACTTTTTCTTTCATATTTGTGTAGTTTACATTTTTTTTGTTATCCCATTCAGAATTCATTTTTGCCTTGAAACATTCAACATACATACATGCATATGCTTAGACATATATGTATAATTATATATGTATATATTCATAGTCATATATATACATATACAAATATGCGTGAGGTTGTTCTGAATATTGATTCGTTACCTGCCCTGATTTCAAAGTATATTCAATTTTTTTTGATTTAGATAGAGCGGAATCATAAAAGGAAATTTCAGAACAACCTCAATTATTTATTTTTCGTTCATTCCTCTTTTGTTTTATTATAGGTCCGAAAATTTTATAGCTAAACTTGAATAAAATGTTTATGTATTTTTTTTTGTTATTACTAGCAAATTTTGTTCTTGAATTCTGCAAATTAAAGAAAAAAAAAGGGAAACTGTGAGGAGGGGCGGGCGGAGGAAGGAGAACCTTCTGATGTTTCAACTTTGAAAATGAATTAATTAACAATAGGTAAATAGCACATTAAAATAAAATACATAAATAAGCATTAGTTTGACTTAAAAACATAACAACAATATTTTTTTTTGTTTCTTTTCTTTACTATTTGGGAATAACACCGAAATTTTGTTTCAATATCGGTTCTTCATGTATTCAAGGCTCTATTACCCGTTTTCGTTTTACTCTACAAGATTCTGAAACTGTTTCCTTGCTTTTTTTGTACCAGAACCGAAATGTCTCTTGGTATTATTCGCTGATATGAAATTGAAATAAAGGCATTAAGTACGGTGATCAAATTGATTCCAGTGTCGGCCTCTGTTTGCTATTCGAAAGTTTCTTTTCGGATGCGGTTACAAAACATTTACATACCGATACGATACTATTATACCGAAACACCGATTTATTATTCATTTAACAGAAACTGAAATTTAGTATCGGTGTTATTCCCTTTCTTTCTATCTTTTTTTCGTTTTTGCTTGTGTTCTTGCCTCAATACACAATTTGTTATGTACAAGGAGAAAATGAAAATGGACGACATTAATGTTACACAGACCATGAAGGATCGGTTTCTTAAGGGTAAACCCATATTTCTATATAATATATATATATACGTATATATAAGAAAAAAACAAAAATCTCTTTAAGGAGTACCTTATTACCATATACTAGCATATATATTTATATATATATATGTATATATATAGCATATATGAACGCGTTCGATTGCCTCGTCGGATTGACTGATTTGTTTCTGTTGTCTTTGCTTTCTCATTATTACTCTATAACTTGAACAATGCGTTTGACTCTGTACAAAAATGGATGTGTGTGGATATATATTGCGATTATATATATATGTATGTATCCTTATTTACATTTTACAAAATGATATATTAGTTATATCGTAACTATTTATTGTTATTGTTCTTATACCCTCACAAAAAAGCGTGTACTTGTGAATTGGTCAGCCAACTGCAATAAAAAGAGGAATCGGTGGCTGTCCGGTAAATATTTTATAATATATATGCATATAGAGTTTATGAACAAGAGACGTAAAGGCAATGGAATATATACTCTGAAGAGGCATGTTCATTAATTTCATCAAACGGATGAACAAATTGCAATTAAAGAAGCTTCAAAAGGGGAAATGTTACAACTCCTTTTTATATGCTCTTAATCGATATGATCATCCTCTCCTCCAACAAAAGGAAGTCCCTTAGTTTTAAAGCTATTATTTTACTGACATCTATAGCATATATGTGTATTTGGTTCCATCCGGATCAGCAATGTTAAATTACAAACTTTCATAGAAAGAAAAAATTGGAAAATTCCCTTTATTGCAATTACTCCCCCTCTCTCGTTATTTGGTTTGGATTTAAATTTTTTTTATATTTTTGAATTAAATCAAGGCCGGACGACTATATCTGGTATACGAGAAAAGGGGGATTGATTTCCTGAATTCTATCAGTTATGGGCACTTTAAGTGATATTGCTATATTGCTCTTATATTATAAGACTATCTTATAAAGTTGTTAATCGGTCTAAACGCAAAAATTTGTAAGGGTATAGAAACTACGGCATGGTCGAAGTTAGTCCGGTTCTCTGGTGTTTTTCTTGTTCAATTATTTGTTGCATATAAAGATTGCGTAATATTTTTTCTATATACATTATATATGGCATACCTAACTACACGCACACACATACATACACAATTACACGCGCACACATAAAAGCACATTCACACATATACAGACACAGACATTATTTTTTTTCTATTTCGTTTACAAATTTTGGCGTTTGCATTCAATATTTTTCTATATAACTATATAGTTGATATATAAATGTTTTTAATTTGATTTGATTTTGTTAATTCAATTTTTCATTTTAATAATTGTTTCTTCTTTCGTTTTCGTAACCATATATATTGATCATATATTAAAAAAGATAATAATAAAAAAAAAACTATTTAGTTAAATAAAACCACAGACAGTATAAAAAATAATAAAAAGAAAATAAAAATAAAAACTTCACAAATGGGATTATTGATTGTGGCACAACTAATATATGTAAATATTGAGTTGGACTATGACCAGATATCAGGATATTTATTCCGCAGTATGCACGAAAAAATAAGAGAACTCTATGAATTAGGAATGATAGAGAAAAAAATGTAAGTTAACGGCTATTGTATATGAATCGGAACAGTTTAGTCGATTTATATATATTCCGAATAAGAACATTTCGAGATATTAAGCAACTAATTCGCAAATAACAAAACATAATCGGAAATATATATATAAGGATAGATTCGTTAGCCAAAACAAATGAGTTTTGTAATATTCTAATTTTTGTTGGATACAAATATGTATATATATATATACATATATATTGCTTGATCTGCAGTGAAGAATAACCCATTTAATTGAATACTATCACAAGAGGCAGTAAAATTACTCACATATTTTCGAAATGTGACCAATCAACAAAATTTGGAATATATATACATAGCATATAAAATGATTTTTAAATGAATATCTTAAAATATGCCGATTGTGAAGAGAATAGTTTATAGCGGAATTATGTAGTGGAATCTATCCTTTGGATTTATATGTATATGTATATGTATATATGTATATAATTTATAGTCAAACCGTGTCACGCAAACATCAATAATCCCATTTACAAAATGGTACAAATTAAGTTTTACAACATTATTTACAAAATCGGAACTGGGGCTGCTTAATAGCTGGGTCGAGGCTGCCGCCTTTTGGGCCAATTTAAAAGAAAGTTGAAAATTTTCGTTTATTTGGCATTTGATGATGATGGGAACCAACAGCACCAGTAGCACCAATGAAGCCATTACTTAGCTTCCCAATGGGCACCGAGGCATAGGCTGCCGGTTCAATGGCCTGCGAATGATGCTGTTGATGGCTGACGACAACTGGTGAGGCGGGTGGCATTATGACAACAGGCACAACCACGGGTTATACGGAGATCTCATAGTTCATGTCATAAATGCTGGCGCGATCGGGTGTGGCCGAATTGGATGAATTTTGCATTAGATGTTGGGCAGCATTATTCTGTTGGGCGACACTGTTGGTGTTTAGTCCTCCATTCTGTTGCTGTTGTTGCTGCTGTTCCAGTGTCTGCATTTCCATCGAGTCGGTCATCTCAAGGGCACGTACAAAGCTCATGGGTCGTGTGGGTGTTTGCTTGCGTTTAATTTGCGGTGATGGTTGTGGTTGGAGCGACACACTAGCACCCGATGTGGCAGCAGCCAGGGGATTGGGTGGAAAGACGGGTACACCGCCTCTAAGAGCTGGCTGATAGCCACCACCACCACCACCACCGCCACCAACGACAGGTGCACCGCTAACAGTATTACTGGGACCAGTGGCTCCGGCAGCTGACACACTGGCCAGACTGCCACTGCTACCGGCTGCCCCGATGCCACCGCCATAGCGTAGTATATAGGTTTGTGCGGCTGAAGTTTGCGGCATTGTTGTGGGACTTGTGGGATTGGAGCGATGATATGAGGCAGCTGCTGCTGCTGCTGCAGCAGCCACCGCTTGTTGTTGCTGTTGTTGCTGGTGTTGTTGGTGTTGCTGATGCTGCTGCTGGGCTGCATAATCCTGTAGCCGTGAATGCGTCATAATTAAAGGATGAGCCCCACCGCCAGCTGTTATATACTGTGCATGTGGCATAACTCCTGCTGGCGTATTACTATTGGGCAGTGTGCCCGCACTGCTTCCAATACTTACAGTGGGCTGTCCACTGTTGCCATTACTAAATCCCGGTGAGGTATCCTTCCACATATACACTCCACGCTGTGGACTACCAGCAAGTTCCCGTATATTATCCACAGTGTTATTTGAGCGAGCATAGGACAGCTCATTACCGCCGGCACCCTGACGCACTAGCTCACCTTCAGAAAGGAAGCGACGCTGTGGACTGCCTCCATAGGCAGCCTGAGCCAATGCCGCGTGCTGAGGATGTGCATGGGCAACTGCTGCCTGTTGCATGGCTATAATTTATAGAAATATATATTATGTATATTCGATTATATGAATTTGACGTCCATGGCCATGGGTGGTCTTACCTTGTTGTTGTTGTTGTTGCTGTTGTTGCTGCTGCTGCTGATGTTGCAACATTACCCGTTGCTGTTGTAAAAGCAATTGTTGCTGTTGCTGTTGAATGGTTGGTGCTTGTGGATGTTGTGGTGGCAGACCGCTGGAGTATTCATAGTAGGCAGCTGCTGCCGCTGCCGCCTGCTGTTGTTGTTGTTGTTGTTGCTGCTGCTGCTGCTGTTGTTGTACAGCCTGGGCATTGAGACCTATAAAATCGGGACGCCGCGGTTGGGTGGGTGTGCCTGGATTTGATCTGGATTTAACAAAGAAAAGTATGAAAATAATATTTATTATACGCATGTGAAATGATGTTAAAATATGATTTTAATCAAGTTATTTTAAGTCAGTTTCGTTAATCATTATTATTGAGCCAAAAAGCTCCGTCAGCGCCAGCAACACGAGTGTTAATTGTATAACAAAAATCAACGGCAATCGGCAACTGTTAGACAAAATGATGAGAGCGAAGACGACGGCAAGAGAGAAATACTCATTGATTGATTGATTCACGAATGATTAAGATGAGTATATTAAATATTTTTATGTATTGTATTTTGTATGTGTGTATGTGTGTGTGTTACTGCAGTGACACAAACACATAATGAATATTAGATAATTTATTATAAAAGTGGTAAACACAATTTTTTTTCCTAATTATTCTTTCATTAATTTTTGATCAATTTTGGTAACATGCAGTTGGTAATTAGGATTTAATAATCAAATTAGACTATTTTTCCGCTTTCCGATATCATTAGAAATGTTTATAATATTCTTTTGGTTACCCCCTAATTAATATTGATATTATCTCTATTGGTCTATCCATAACTAAATACAAGTAGAGGTATATACATATGTGTATATATCTATTATAGAAAGATAATACTTCATAGAGATACAGACAAGACCGAGAGCTGAATGTCTAGTTTATTTTTGTGTTTTATTTATGGGTTGAGGGGAAATACTAATCCATTTGCGGGGCATTTGGAACATGTAATAAATAACCTTTTATTAGTTTTTTTATATCCTTCTTTTTTATTAGAATGCACCTTTGACTACAGGATGCTCTACGATAATTCTATGATTTGTAGCCATAATTAGTTTATATTGTGTGGACATTTTGTGATCTTTTTGGTGTAGAGTTAGGACCAACGGCATCTGCCACTATTGCTCAATAGACCACTATTGGCCACACGTTGGACAATATCGACCACAGTTCGAGGCACATCAGCACGCACCACCTTGACCACCAGATGGAGTACATTGACCACACAGTAAAGCAAACTGCAAACAACTATTATTGGGGCTAATATCAATTTGGTTTGCATTGAATATCGCGTTGTATCTTCAAAATCAAAGAATTCCCAGAGATTGGCATGGCCAAGGAAATGTTTACGCAATTTGATAACCTGACATTTGAGCCAGCTGAAGTACCAGCACAGGAAGAACAGTACATTGGAGGCAATGCATCCCAGCAAGAAACCTGCAAGCGTTATATAATCCATTTTTGAATAATGGAGTGTAGTGCCCAAACCGGCTCCACGAGCCAGTATGGATTGCGCTAGCAGAAATCTGGGTACAGGCACATTATCTCCCCTTGCACGACGATTTACACCATAGCTATTGATCCTTGAATTTGGTGATGATTCCTCGACATTATTATTATAACCCTCATCCTGATCGCTATTGATCATTGTTTTACTTTCGATAACATTTTCATCATCCTCGGATTGATTCGATGTTATAGATGGTGCCTTTTGATGGAAACGTCGTCCGTATTGTATATTGGCACGTTCACCACCTGCCTTATCCTCAGATCCATTTGTTAAGTGCCATGACAATCGTTGTTGTTGTTGTTGCTGATTTTGTTTCTCCGCCTGTCTCATCCTAAACGCTGTGCTCAATTGTGAGGCCCGATCGCCCAGACTGATCCTTGACATATGCGCATCCATAGTTGTTTTGCCAAACATTTGTTGTCCATCACCACTCTCCTCTGAACGTGGAGACAGATGATGATGCTGATGTTGTTGCTGTTGTTGGGTTTGTTGATGGTTTAAATGATCATTTTGATGATGCTGATTATGTGGATAATTAAGAGGACTCGAAGAGTTGGCATCCCCTCTCATCGTTGTACCAGTTTTCTGCATTAGAGTGCTGGTGGCCGCTCCTCCACCTTTAATCCTTTGGATGCCATTGGTCTCAAATCGCATACCATTGAAATTGAATTGACGACGAGAGCGTAATTGTGGCGGTGTCGCCGCCGTTAGGGGCAACGTTCTTTCTAACAAATTTAATGCCCTCATCTGACTTTGTGCAGTTTTGCCGTTGTTGATATTCATCATTCTTTCCATTATATTTTGCTCTATTAGTGCTTTAGCCAAATATTTAAGAAAGATTTTCACGGAAAATTTAAGAAGTAAAACTACATAAAAAAAAAAACCAAAGAGAAAAACGGAAATTTTTCGTATTCTGTGTGCTGCTTTTGTGCTCGAGCAATGATATTAAGTTTTACAATATTTTAGAATTTTAGTTTTATACCAAACTGAAATTTTATGACAGATTCCTGATAGAGACAGAGATCGGAATACAGATATAAAGCCGAAGAGAGGGTAAGAAATATATAGTTATATATAAAGTAACCATATGGTGACTTATTTGATAAAGTCATGGCCAACTGAAAATAGCAGTTCGTTTTTATACGGTTAATACCCGACCTCTATCGGGGTCACCATTGAGTTTTTAGGCTTTCATTGCCACTCCAATAGTTTAACCGATATTGGATGACAGAAAGAATCACGAATATATTATTACATATACATAAATATATTTTTAATAACCGTTTTTGTTAATATGTCTTAGTTCAAATGAAAGTATGAAAATTTCCATTTCAATCGATAATGAAAATCAAAATGGACAATACTCTAAAGATATAATACTTTGAGTCTCATAAAGTATCCCAAAATCGAGGTTTTCTGGTAAACCCTGGTCTAGTGCACATTTCACAAATGTTGACATATGTAGTATATATTATATATATTTTCCCTGCACCTATTAGTTATCAATGTTGTGTGTATATGGATGATAGATAGAAAGAGAGAATGAGTTAGGTTGATTATATACATATGTAATAGATATATACATATGTATATATATATATCTGTACATATATTTATATATAATAAATGTATATCATATATGTATGTAGATAGTAAAAAGTTTTGAGGTGTTAAAGGCGGACGCAAAAACAGAAAAACAAGAATGAGAAAAAAACCGCAAAGGAAAAGAAAAACGAAAAGGAGAACTCACCTCAAATGGAAAGAAAGTAGAAGTAGGTAGGTGGTACGTACTAGGGTGCAGTTTTTTTTTTTTTTTTTTTGGTGTTTTGTTGTTGATGGTTGTAGTAGGTCGGTTGGTTGGTTGGTTGGTTGGTTTCTTGGTTTTGTTGGTTGGTTGTTTGGATGCTAGTAGTGGGGAGACTTAAGAGCAGAAAAGGAGCATAGAGACGACGATAACGACGACGACAACGAGGTCGATAAAGCTGAATTGAACTGGTTCATTCCTGGTATCCTTCTCTCTCACTTATAATTAACACATTCAACTTATTATAGACTTAATTTTAATAATTATTCATATATTTTTTGTTGGTTTTCGTTTCATTGTTTGTTTCATTTCTTTCTTTCTTTTTTCTCTTTTTTTTTTTAGTATTCAATTTAAACCTAAGAATTAGTACTGTTCTCAGAATTTGAGTATTGACTAACAAGCAAAAAAAAAAAAAAACAGGAGCAGACGCGCGCGCGCATTGAAAAAAAAAAAAAAAAAAAAAACCAGAAATAAAAAATAAAATTAAGGAAAAAAAAAGAAAAAGTTGAAAAATAATTAATTAGTTTTTCATCAATTATTTAATTGGGAGAGGAAAAGCGTTTTAATGATAATAAATGTAATGTATGAGATTACAAGGAGTAGCGGGAGTGAGACAGATAGTGAGAGAGAGAGTGAGAGAGAGAGAGAGAGAGAGAGAGAGAGATAGAGAGACAGACTTCCATCTCATTTGTTTCTATGGCAATTAATAGGTAAAACTAGCTAACTTCGAATCAGGTCCAACTTTCTGTCTTTCTTTCGATTTAACCAATGCCAACAAATTTTGAACTAGTTCCACACAATTACACACAATAAGCAGTCAAAGTAACGGAAACTTGAGCAGGACGATCGGCGAGCGGCATGAAGCAAACGCAATTAAAACAAAACAAATGCAACATCAAAATCAATGCGAGGGCTGCCCAAAAATTTACCATCAAAGTGTAATACAGATATACAAAATTAAATGAATCATATTTTTTTGTTTTATTGTTTGTATCCATTTTTTATATATTTTTTTTCTATAGTTTTACAATGTACTTTTTGGTTAGCCCTCGCACTTGCAGCGAATGCATTTTGTGAATGTGAACAGCGGCGTTTTTGGGGTTTTGTTTTTGGGCAAACGAATATAGCGAAACAATCAATTAATTGCTTCAATTGCTTTTGCAATTTCAATTTGAAATTATCTAACTCACCTTCTCACTGGACTGGCCATTACTAGAGGCGTGGCCACGCCCAGTGGCTTAATTCGTTGCTGCATTGTGGGCGTGGCTGTAGTGGTCCCACTACGTTGATTTTGTGCTACTGATATAACCTGCTGCTGCTGTTGCGGTTGGCCATTAGCCCCGACACCGACATAACCAACACCGATTACCCCGCCAGGATGATCCGGCGATAGGGTATCATTTGTCGTATACCCACGCTGAGGATCAAGACCCCTAAAACGAAAATAAAAAAAAGAGACAATCAAAATTGTTGAGATGGATTATAATTAAATATTTAATCTTACCTAGGTCTCGCATGCGGACTATGTCTGGGATGATAGACACGCATATGTCTAGGTGAATCACCGCCACCACCTCCTCCTCCCCCTCCACCAACGCCCCCTTGTGAATTATTGGGCACACCCATGCCCGTGCTAATGTTACCATTTAGACCCGCAGGACCATCACTGACCTGGGGCAGATAAAAATTACTTGAATTGTGACGCTGCAATGGCGGCGTCGGTTCGCAGTCTTGACTCTGTGAGGCAGGTGGCGCTTCCAAATCTGTATCCGAACATTCTCGACCAGGTGACAACTAGATATATATATATATATATACATATAAAGATAAAGATATAATAATAGAGTTAGTATATATATCAATATAGATGACATAATAAGGTCAATATATATTTGGATTCAAGAGATTAACACAGAGACTTAGGCCTACATAAAAATGCAAGATTTATGAAGAGACAGAGAAATATATAGAGAAACAGAAATAGAGAGAAAGAAAGAATAAAAGTTTAACTGATAAACAATAATTTAGATGACAAATGTATCGACAGATAGATAGATAGATAGATAGAGAGAGAGAGAGAGAGACAGGGCCTAAGAGAATGTATAGGATGAGGTGTGATTCCTCTTCCACCTCCGATAACAAATTTTATGGCATTGCACAGCATAAAAAAGACCGTAAAAACGGTGGGCAAAAGCATTGCAAAATACACAAAAAGGAATCAACGTAAGGATAGATACTCCAAAGAGAGACATAGAGAAAGAGAAAAAAAAATGAATTATCTGTTAGAGCATAACACGGATATTCCAATGTTGAAAAAAGTTTTTTTCCTTCGGAGAAGTGAAATTTTGAAGTGAGGAAAGAAGAGTTCACCAAACATTGGCGAGAAATCATGGAAATCAAGTTAAAATATAATAATTAGAAAAAAAAAAGAAACAAATTAAAGATATACTAATTGAATAGTTTTCTTTTCTTTTTTTATTTTGTTCTCGTTTAGGTAAAGGTGGTGGGTGGAAGGTAAATCAATTAATCAATCGGCGGCATCAATCGGTAATTAAAAAAATAATCGATAACTAAATGATATATTAAATTTTTGTTAATGTAAGTTGGTTTTTGTTTTTTAAAATTTAATTTTTTTTTTTTACCTTTCTTGGTGCTTGCAGTAAGTGTAGAGTTTTGGTTTTGTTTTTCGTTTATTTTTTTTCTTTGTTGTTCTTTTCGTTATCATTTTCATTGTCTTTGACCAATTCTTTTCGATATAAATATGTATGCTATATATATTTATATTGCAATATATAGAGATAATACGACAGTCTTGTAGTAGTAGCATTTACAACAAATTAATTTAACGAAACTTAAATAAAAACAATAATCATAACGGGGGTGGGGGAAAAAAAACAAAACTAAAACAATAGAAGGCAAATAGACAGGAGAGCGCCGCTACTAACTAAAGTGAATGGTATTAATTTATAAATAGGATAAGCGAAGTATATGTATATGTTAGATTAAGTATACTAATAATTCAGATTAAAATGCCAGCAACTAACTAATTGAAGACATAAAACGAAAGCATTAAAAGCTCTAAAGTTTATCAAATCCTGTTAGCAAATCTTTAAGTAACAACCAAGAAAACAATGTTTTTTTATTCTTTTGCGATATATAATATTTATATACATTGATCTCAATATATGTATGTAATTTAGATTGATATAATTTATGCTGAATAATCAAGCAAATTTGTTCATCGAAAAACTTAACAAACTTAAAAAATTTACTAAAATGTGTACATCAATTTTGAATTTATTTCAATGAAAAGGAATAGATTTAAATTCTTTTTTTTGAAATCGGATAAAGTGTAGTTTTTATGTTTTTATTTCTGTTTGTTGCAAACTTTTTTCTCTTTCAAATTAATAAAAAAAAATCCTGCGCCAGGGTATAGAAAGAGTGAGAAAACTATGTAATCAAAACTTTTCACAACTAATAAATAAAAGAAATAAACAACAAACATGCAAACCAAATAACAGAGAAAGAAAAGTATGCTATCAATTCGTGTGTGTGTGTGTGTGTGTGTATGGTTATGTGTGTGTTTGTGCGCTTCAATAAATACAGTGCAATCTGATTTATTGATACATGTAAGCCCTCAAGGAATTGTGTGTTCTGTTAATAGATTGGAAAGCTGCTTTATACTTTTATATCTAAATCTGTTCTTAGAATATTCAATTAGTTAATTGGATTTAATAATCAAATTTTAAACCAGGCTAATGACGAATTTTGATTTGCAATTACTTTAAATGATTACAGCTAATTATGTAAATGCCCACCAGCGCACCTATCGACCAATGTGTAACTCGTTTAACTTTCTGTATAAAAAGTTTCATTAGCTATTTTTAGTCCAAATAAACCACTGGGTCGTCACAAAATAAGAATGTGTGTTGACTGGCATTCATTGCGGTGGACTAAAGGAAGTTTTATAAGGAATTAAGTCAAGTTTGTCTGTTACCGCAATCTCATTTAGGTTTAGGGTACTTAAAAGTCGGTGAAAGTATTGTACCTGGCCGTGAATAAAATTGGGAAAAAGGTGTGCTTCTATTTGACTACTCGACAAAGAGTGGTCTGGCTGACTCCTTCTTACATGTGAATGCATGTATGTGTGACTGTCTGTGTGTGTGAGTGTGTATGTATGTGTGACTCTCTGTCGGTGTGTTTACAGTGCATAAATTATTTTGCTTGTCCTTCAATTACAGCTGATGGGCGTGGCAAATACAAAAACAGAAACTTAGATACTGCTTTTTTTCGAATGAGAAAACTTTGCGAAATGCCAAAGAAGGTAAGAAAGCCAGAGAAAAAAGAAAAACAACAACAATGGGGAATGACAAAAGCAAATCATAAAGAAAATGTAAATAAAACTGAAAACTTGAAAGAAAGCACAAAGAACAAAATAAAAAAAAGAAAAGAAAGAAGAAAAGAGGCAGCCGAAAGCTGAAACTTTCGTTTCGGGATAAAGATTTTACAACAACTTTTCTAAAAAGAAAAAAGAGAAAGGGAAAGAGAGAGCAAGAGCGAAAGAAGAAGCTAGAAGGAGCGCCACACAACACAAGGGGGACAAACAACAATAAAACTGTGCGCTAGTAGGACAAAATTTCTCTTCGAGGTATTCTCTAAATGTACATAGAGATAGATGGATGTATGTATGTATATAGGATAAGCGGGAGGGAGGGGCGGGTTTTTGGAAGTGGATGGGCATTATTATAATACGAATAACGAATAACAAAGAAAGGAACATAGATAATGAACCAAACACATACACACACACATACGCAGACATACATATACATATAAAGAAATAAATATAAAAGAAAAGGGAAAACAAAAAAAACAGAGTTAGGATTAGTGTTTACTTGAAGCACTTAAATCGAGACAAATGAACAAACAAACAACAATCCAACAAAACCAACAAAAAAACAAAAACAATAGCTATAGTTACAATTACGAGAATACAAGCAAACTAAAAACAAAAAAAAAAACAATTAATTAATCCAAACAACAATAACAATAGTCCAAACTAAGGGAATGCAACCGTTAACCGAAAGAAACAGACCAAAGTCTTTTTAGCGATTAACCGTTTCGATATACCAAAATATTGCAAAAAACATCGTAAATGATGTAATACCGATGTAACGCAATATTATCTATACTAAATCTTTTAATTTAATTTGGTTGCACATTTCGAAAAAAAAAAGGGAAACCGTTTTAAACTGAAATACCGTTACGTAACCATCAAAATTCATTTGATTTTTAAATTAAGTTAACTTTAGTTAAAGTTTGAATGTTTTTTTGGTTTCATTAAAATCTTTTATCCTTATACATACAGTCATAGGTAATCGTCCAAAGCGTGTAACAACCGATCGCTCATTACCTATTTCACGTACATATATGCTTAAAACATATTTAGTGCTATTAATTAGCAAGAGGAAAACGGGATATAAATTTTCAGTTTAATTATCTTTTGTTAATATACAACAACCGCAACCAAAACTGCAACCAATGAATACTTTAATAACCACAACCGTTACCATTAAAGGATATCCCAATGTTCGAAAATCATGTTATTACCGTTATAAAATCATTAATTCGTTGCGGTTGCATTCCTTAAAACATGCGAGTAGCAACAATTGACACAACTGTACCTCAGAGTTAACAAATTTTCAGTTGACATTTTGAATGCTTTTAAAATTGAGTTGTGGCTTTTCTGTTGTTGTTTCTCTTGTTGCCACCCACATAATTACGCACAAATACACATAAACAAACACACACAGACATACACAGACAATACATACATATAGAAGTTATAGATACATAGATATATTTAATAAGAATTTGTTTTTTTTTCGCATAGCAATTGAACTATGTTGTTTTGTTTTTTGAAGTTTGTATCGTTTGTCGATATTTGCAAACAAATTTGTTTACCCACCTTACTATAAAGCGTTGTACTGCCCGACCGTTGATTATAACCATTGCCCTCGGCCATATAAGTCTTTACCTGAATTCCACGCTTCTCCCGACTTGACTCGTAATAGGAGCGAGGTGAATATTGTACAGATGATGTACCACGCATACCGCCACCGACGCCAACACCACTGCCAATGGCATTGGCCTGGCCATTTCCACCGGCACCGCCACTATTATTGGTCTGTTGATTGGTCCGATCGTTGCATATGGTGCTGATGGCTGGATTTTGTGTCTGTGCCCGTCTTGATGCGTATTTTTTAGGTTTGAGTAAGCTGTAAATATATATGTATGTATATGAGACAATAGAATTGAAAAACAATTAAAAATTTTCTTAAATATCAGATATGTATAATGTTAATCAATATGTATTTGTTTGTGTATTATATATATTTTACCTCGGATACTGCGGTCCAAATTGAGTATAACAGCAATTGTGCCAGCAGCCACGTGAAAATGGATTATAGCCACCCTTAAATTTGCCCGTGACCTGCTCATTGGTAGTACGACCACGCGATACTAATACCATATGAAAACCGGTCAAACCGAATATGGGTATGGCCAAAATAGTGACAATACCCATTAGCACGATACTAAATGCATGGATAATAAAAATATAAGTTAAGACTCAACCAAAATTTTTAGGATCGATTAGCTGAAAAGAGAGAAAACTACTAAATAGAATTGAACTGTTCATTGATTGGAAAAGGATACGCCACAATGGGAGCAGTTTGTTTAATATGCGGCATTATCTTGAGCACATAGACGAGGCACAATGAGAATATGCTCAGCATATGTATGGATAGTGAGACGAGAAAAAAGAAAAAGAATCTGTAATTTCGTCTGCCAATGCAATTATTCACCCATGGGCAATGATGATCGAAAGTCTGTAAAACAAATGATTAATTTTGTATTATAAATGGACATATAAAGGATATTATTATTTTTAATATTTACCTCTATGCAATGATTGCATACAGAGCAATGAGAACAGCGTGGCGGTCTATAAAATTTACAGGTAACACACCATTTCATTTTAACCGTTATGCCATTAATTTCGGCATTCTTATAGAGCGGGGCGCGTAACTCCTCCTCGCAGTCTTCGTCGGGCGAGGCTAGGAATGCAGTCAAGATTTAGGCTGTGCGGGATTGATCCTGAACAATATTTAGGATAACGTTACATACCTTTGGGTATAATGCCTGGATCCATGAATGTTGCCAGAGTGAAATTGGCCAGCACAAAGAATGTTATAACACCTTGATATGCTAGAACCCATGGATGGCTTTTCACATAGTATTGGCAGCTGCAAAAACCAAAAGAGAGCAAAATATAACAATTAGATGATTCGGAGCCACATGAAATCAGATTATTATATCATTTAAATACACACAACTCAAGTAAATAACTTGATTATATTTATCCACACATACATATATGTATATGTACATACATATGTACATACATACATAAATATAAATATATGCAAGAGTATATACAATGTATTTTTTCATTTCGGTTTCAATTTAATTCCCCTCGTGGGCATTTCTATACTCTTCAAATAGTGTACATTCATTTTATGAAACTTCATGCACAGGAATAAATTTCCATTTCTGTGAGAAACATTGGTAATCTGGTATCGATATACCATATCAGAAACCTTAAAGTTGATAGAAAAATATTATATAAAAAATAATTCCTGTAACCTTTAGTTGTTACATTCAAAATTTACATTGCAAAGATCATCAGAATAATTTTTATAAAAAACTGATTTTTTTGGTTCTTACATAAACATAAAATATTACAAAAAAAAACCGAAAACTTTTTGCAATATTTATTTACATATCAACATCATAGATGGAGTGATATACATACATATGTATGTACATACATACATACATACATATGTATACCTCAATAATAACTACATATTTATTTCAATTCAGGTCTTATTCTTTGTATGAATGTAGGTGTAAGTTAAAAAGTTGATTTTACGCAATTTATCGTTATTCTCAGCATAATGTCAAAGTTTGATCAAATAACAACAGTTTATGCAAAAAGTCTTTATCCAATAAAAAGAAAATGGAAGAAGGAACGGATGGGGCACATGGTGAAAGGGTATAAAATTGTCGGTAAATGTTTGACCCGTGGCTCAAATGAATTATATTTCGGTTTTGGATAAATACACACATACATATGTAAGTAAGTATGTGTATCTATATACATATATGTATACATACATACATATGTACATATGTATGTGTTTTATTTTTTCTTGCAAAACTTGTTAATGAAAATAAATTTCTGACGCCGTCGTCATTGTTGTTGTTGTTGCTGTTGTTGTTGGCGTCGTTTGCCTGATAAATAATAACAATAATAACAAAAGTATGTGCAATTCTGTACGCTGTTGTTGTTGTTGTTGCTACGGCTGTCGCTGCCCCCGTTGATAATATCCGCCGGCCATTGCCATAAAAAGCTGACAATGAGAAATAACGAAAAAAAAAATAGTAAAATAAAACTAAACAAAAAAAAAATAAAATAAAGAACTATGCACAAACAACAAACAGACGTCAGCAGCGGCGCGATGGTCGAGGTAAACGCTTAGTCAAGTCGAGTCGAGTGCCATTGCCACGCCTTTGTACGCCCATTTCCCCACTTTTTCCTACCAGCCACCATTACAGTCTCTCTCCCACCACCTGTCTCTTTCTCTCTCACTAGCTGAATTCTGAAAATGAGCGCGCCTGTGTATGTGTGTGTGAGCTATTTGAATACTGCTCTAGTTGTTGCTGCTAGACTTGCTTAACAGAAATTTAATAACTTTACACCGAGAGAAACAAGAGGCAGTGTCGTGGATGCCATGATTATTAACCATTTAATATACATTTCTTAAATTATTATCCAATTAGATAAATTTTTTCACAAATTATTTGTTAAATAATATCAAATGTAAGGAAACTTATATGATTGTTCAAACCTAATGCATTAATCCATATTTATTTTTTTTTTTGTAGTGCATAAAAATGATTTTAACTGTTGATGTCCAGTTGATGCTCTCTGCCTCCGTTTTTCTCACTCTTTCTCTCTCTTTCCTCTCTGTCGGGTATTCTGTTGCTGTGAACAATCAATAAAATTCAATTGCTCAATCACACCTTAATCGGCTCCCCACCATTCCTCTGCAACCTCACACAAGTCATAGTTTTGGCCATCAATTACAGTGTTTGTTGCTTTTGCTTTTAACGATTATGTCGTCGCTTTTACCCTTCCCAATGGCCCCCGCTGACCAGACCAATGTCAATGACGTTAGCCCATTTAGCCGTTAACCGTTTAACATTGTAAATTATCATGTTTGTGTGAGTATATCTGTGCGTGAGTGTGTGTGCATGTGCATATGCGTTTGGTGTGGGTGTCAGTTTAGGTAAAACACCAATTCGAACTGCTCAATTTTCGTTTTCATTTTCATTTTAATTTGAGCACGGGATAAATTGGTCCATTATCCAATGTTGCTTAATTGGAAATTTATGAAATTATTTTCCCTACATGACAACTGTCTCGACCCTTACATCCCCCCATCCCTTTTCACCACGTACACAAATGAAAACATTAAAAAAACATATATTTTTAATTAGCATTAAAAATTGCCATGCACAGTTTAAGAAATGGAAAAGTCTGCCAAAAGACTAAGAGAGGGAGGGCGAAAGAAACAGTGAGACGGAGAGAAAGAGGCATTTTGGGGCTAAGAAATGGAACTGGAAAACAGAGTCGACATTGAGGCATTTATATTTTTAGTTATAAACAAACAGACACACACACATATGTACATACATATATATACATAGCTGCACACTCACACCATTTATACACATGTCGTAGCTAACATTACGCATACGCCCCAGAGGCCCATCCATCCAAATCCCAGAAAAACGAAATACAAAAAGAAAAAAATACAAATTTCATTTGCCTGTCATAAATGCTACAAAAACACACACAAACAAAAAAAACAACGCAAAAGTAAAAGAAAACAAAAACTAAACAAATTTCAACGCTTTGTTAATAAGAGAGTGAGAGAAAGAGGGGGGAACTTCATTTCCCTTTATTTAAAAAAAAAAAGCCAACGAATTGCTAAATACCATATAGATAAAGGACTAAATAATATATTTTTATTTATATGTACATGTATCTCTATCAATCTTACGATCAATACTTTACCTTACTTTAACATCTAGTGGACTCCCTCTGTGCTTCTATTCATTATATATTTATATACATACATACATAAATATATGGTATATACATTATACATATATATACAGATATATTAATATCACCTAACGAAAGGGTGTGAAAGCTTTAAACGAAAAATAAAAACGCAGTGACGAACTTATAATCCCTTCGATCGATAATCATTATATATTCAATTACATATCTCTCCAAACAACTTGGTGTATGAATCTTTAAGAACCATATTATTAAGTATCCGACCCGTTTCCGATTTCGAAATTGAACAAAGTCTAATATTCGATTCCATTGTTCCCATTTCGCAGAAATTTATTACTCGTATTAAGACCATTGAAAATGAAGTGAAGTACCTATTGAAATTTGCCGAAAAATGGATATAACCGCCTGAATGGGATTCTAAATATGTATGTCTAATCTAATACATCTCTATTTCTTGGAGAATAAGATTTTTATTTATCCCTAACTTGAAAAGGTGTCAAGTGTACTTTTCCCATGCATGTTTACCTTATTCTTTTCGATTTACTTGCGTATATGTATATGTATGTATATGGAATCCATGATATATCATGGTATAACTGACTGCCTACCTATTGAAAAAAAGTCAACAAGCAATGGCAGCAGCATTATTAGGAGTAGATGATGATGGATGACGATGATGATGTAAAGTCAATGAGCCTTGGGAATTTGCAATAAAGTTACTTGACCTTGCTTTGGCCTTTTGCTGCTTTTGCTTCTTTTTCTTTTTGGTTTTTTTTTTTTTTTTAAAGGCTGCACCCATTTTTCTGTTTTTGTATTTTTTATTTTTGAACCCTGTTGCCTGTTTTTAACATAATAAAAAAAAGGCACATCAAAAAAATCAATTCTTTCTGTTTTTCCCCTTTCCACTTTTTGTTTCGTTACATAAATTTTTGACATAGCGCATGACAAACTGAAGGACAGAAAGGGGAGAGAGACCCCAAGCGGGAAGACCACAAGAGAAAGAGAGACTGAGAAAAGAGACATTGCCCCTTTTCTACAGTTTGCCTGATTATCCAAGCTGTGACCCTTCCCCTTCTTCTCCCATCATCCATTCCATCTCATGAGTCACAAAATGTTTCGTTTATGTGAAGATTGCCCAATAATTGCGTAGAGAAAAAAAAAAAAACCGAAACGAAATAAACAGAAACTGGCACAATTTTATTTTTACCTGTACAAGGAGAAAAAAAAAAGAAAAAACGCGAAACGATGGAGTATAAGAGGGAAGGGTAAGTGTTGGAAACATGTGGACATCGGAGAATCTGTAAGAGATCAGAAATTCAACTGGCCCAAAACATATCTCGCAACAATTTAAATTTAATTTAAATTTATAATTGAAATTGTATAGTAATATTTGATATATTCGTCGAGTTTTGTCATGGTACAAAGTCTTTTAAATTTTTTTTATAGAGATAATGTTCGATTTGTTGATGCAAAAGTATACATTTATATAAACTTATAACTGATAAATAATATTCAAAAATTGCGGAGAGTTTGAAAATCTGAGTTCAGACAAAACAGTATTATCTAAATTTAAAACGATCTGTTAAGGTCACACCTACTTTGTATGTATGTGTATATAAATCGATTATTTTTTTTACGACTATCAATTGAAACATAATATTATTACATAATTAGAAATGGTTTTTGGCATAAAGATTAATACATACATAGATAACATTTAGGTTTAGGTCAATATGTAAGCATTTGTGTAATTATCGATTAATCGATCTTTCAAAATCAAATTTCTGTTTAATAAACATTTTCAACTCTATCGAATTTAAATAATAGGAAAATATCGTGAATTGTAAAAATCATTTCCTTGGAGATTTTCTACAATTAATTTTTGCTTAATAATTTTTTCTTAAACTTTTATAAACTTAATAATTAAAACAATTGTACAGTAAATTTTTTTTTCATTATTGCAAAGGTATGGTATAAAATTCAAAGGAATTATTTAATACATAATACAAAAAAATGTTTGTATATTCCAAGAATTTTAATTTGATCCGCAATCCAGTTGGAAGTTATTTCTTTTATCAGACCGCTTTTTTTTTTAGAGGTCGGCCAACTAATTCAACAAAATAAAATGGCCCTAATTTTGTCCCCTTCTCTTTGTCCCTCTCTCTCTCTACCCCTCTCCCATTGGGTAGATAAGAGCAAGCATTCAGAGTTGCGAGGTGGCGGCCACCACACTTGGACACTTTTGGTTGGATGACTAATGCTGCCTTCGTACTCTCTCTTATTCTCTTTCTCTCAAATTCATTCGCGATAGTAGGGATATTTTTACAATATGTGTATGTATATAAATATATGTATATATATAGATTTAGTCAGTTTGAGTGTGAGAGAACAGACCAACAAAATGTGACACATGACGACAACAGCAACATTTTCCTTATCGTCGTCATTGACTTTTCTATATAATAATCATACTATTTAGCACTATGCAACAAAATACATACACACAAATTCTTAATATAGAAATGTGCAATATGTTTATGTACACATATATATATATATACTTATATAGTTAACCTATCAATTATTATTTAAAGCTTACTCACTTCCTGAGCTATTCATGAGACAGACTCAGGTGACTATAATTTCAATGAGCTGTTATTCAACTTGCCAATTATTCAGTTTAGCCAATAGATAATCTATCACCTTTTATGGTATCTAATTTAATTAAGAGAAAAAATAGATGTTCCGACTAAATAACATTTTTTTTTTTTTTTTTTTTTTTTTTGTGGTAACAATTTTTGTTCATAATTTTGAACACTATTAAGATTTTTCATAGAATTATTTTTTAAAAATAATAATATTTAAAATTAACCCAGTGACCACCTTTGTTTAGTAGTTTACTGGAGTTCCTTATGATAAGTTAAAATTGTTTCGTTTTTATTTTGGATTTAAGACAAATTTATTTTGTAAAAAACGTGTAAAAAGTCGAAATTGGAGTAAATAATTGAAAAACATTTTATAAAACAATTAAAATACGTAAATACATACACGATTGTGACTAGCATAGTGATTGTGGGTAGTATAGTGTAATTAAAAGACAGAAAGAGAGAAAAACAATGAATTTAGTAATTCGCTCTTTGCCGGCGGTCAACGGCCACAGGTTGTTGCACGCACAGGTGGAGTGGGGTGAGGTTGGTTGGTGGGTTGGAGGGGTGCAGTCAATTTCATCAAGTCGATCGAATTAATTGCCGTTTGCGATTTTATCATCCATTCCTCCCCCTTTCCTGTTCCACTTTTCTAACAACTTTTCTTTGTTTTTATCATTCTCAACGCTTTTTATTTTTCTTTTTTCCCTCTCTCTCTCTTTGTATCTCTTCTGCTGTTGCTGTTTTTAGCCTTACCCTGACCATGAGACAATGTTAACCATAAAATTTGGTCTGTTGGAGACATTTTGGTTTCGACGCTATCTATTCACTTGTCGCTTAGTTACCAAGAGGAATTAATATTTTTTTCTCTAAGATTATGTGGTACCTATGTATATATATATGCATATATATGTACATACATATATATGTGTTTATCCTTCAAGAGTGAGGACAGGTTGGCGCCAGAAATACTTTTGAAGAATGCAAATAATGTGTTTTCCTCTGTTCTCTCCTTTGTTCGTTGTTAAAACCTGCGCTAACCCTTTCACAATATTTCTTATAAAGAGTAGGATATTTGCATTTTTATTTAAGTCATTCTTTTTTTTACACAGTCATTCATTCATTCACTCTTGTTAAGTTTTCAACTTATTTATCTTTAACTTAAATCTTTGTCTTAAATCAATAAAAAGTTTGCTCGAAATTACATTTGTAATTTATTTCAATTTTTGGTCTTGAAAATACATTAATTGATGTGGATGGTGCTGCCTTTCTTCCCTCTCCCCACACATCACCTACCTTCTGTTGTCATTACTAATTTGATTTACAATTGCGTAGTTCTTTTTGGCTGTCCTTGTTGCACAACAAATCCCTGTTCTATATTCCTCTGGGTAATTTAATATTTCTTTTTTCTCACTCTCTTTCTGTAGACATTTCTGAGTCATTTCTTGTGTCTCTCTCACTTAGTCTCTGTTTGTCTCTCTCTTGTGACTCTGCATTAAGCTTGATGGAATTATATTTTCCTCATTTTGCGAAACTTAATACTTGGTAGGTATTTATTTTTTTTGGGTCACTGATTACTACAATTTCCGAAAATTCAAGATGGCGTAACTAGGATTCTACAAAAAGTTCCATTTTTATTAACTTGATGAAATTACAATTTTAGTAGATTTAAACTCTTTTAATACATATATTTTAGGATCAAATCAGAGTCTTTCAGTCTTTCTATCTCGCTCTTTTTGTTTTCATCAACATTACGCAACTTTTGCAGGGGTACACATGTCACGTCGCCCATGTGTCGCCCATTAACATTGACCATACATTTGGGACCGTGAGTTATTGGTTTTTGTTATATTCCGAACAATGATTATGCAATGCAACGACTCACGATGGAAGAAATGTCGCTTTTAAAATAATTTAAAGTTGTTTATTTTAAATACATAAGGTTAGCATTTTACTTGTGTCTAAGAAGCAAACAGGTATAAATTTTTTTCCAAATTCAACCGTATCAATCGTATCCTATTGAAATTAATCATTGCTATGTCCTGAGGCTCTAAGCTGGCCACCCTTTACCCGATTTCAAAAATTTTAACATCAACGTCATGAAAAAGAAATAAAAAAGCACGTTAAAATTTTCAAAACGTAATAAAAAAAAAGGTTGACCATATTTTTGAAAACTTGTTACATTGTTAAAAATTGCAGAAATCAAATAAAAAATTAGTTTAAAAAATTTGAGCCTTTTGAAGTTGAGTTTCCTTTAATTGAATTGTACGATATATTTTCGGATCATGTTTATAGACAAGGCTTAAAGAAGTTATTTCATGAACATAAGCAGAATCAAAAAATGGATTAAAAGTTTTTTTAAACTAAGCAAAGTGCGAATGGTATCGAATATCGATATATGGGTATATCGAATCATCTCATCGTGAATATTCATATGTATATAGCATATATATTCATAATTCTATTATCGCTTATTTCAAACGCTGAGTTGAAAGAGGGAAAGCAGGTTAAAAATGCCCAGTTTATAATTAAAATCAAGAGAAAAGAACTATAGGGTATGACGAAGTCAATGTCTAAACTTGGCTCATACACGACCATCACTTGATCTTGTTGTTGTTTACTGTTAAGTAATACATTCACCTTAAATAACCTACAAGTCTTATATAGGAAAAGTTCAAATTACTGCAAATGCAGAGATGCAGATGCAACTGTGTGTCGCTGTGTCTGTCTGTCTGTGTATGTGTCCTAAAAGGACACGTGTATTGCATGGCTTCTGAAACATTTATACATGCATAACGTATGTATATGTGCGGCGGTAGTACAGTTTGTCTCCCCATTTCTCTATCCACCCCCCCTCTTTTTCTCTCTCTGTCGCCCTCCATCAGGATATGACAACCACAAAGCTGAGAAGAAGGTGGCTTGTATAACGAGAATTGGTAGAAGCGGGCAAGAGAGCCACACGACAGGCAGTTCCGGTTCAGTAGACTCTAAAGTGATTGTGGCTGCACAGTCGACGGATTGAAGGTTGATGCTGTCATGATGTTGATGATGATAGGGGGGGGGGGGGAGGGGTTAAGTGGGTGTTTCATTTTGAACAGGTATGAGCAGAGTACATACTGTTTCTTGCCTGCTTTCTGTAATGGTCAATAATTGTCAATAAAACAGCTGCATATTGAGTACACAGTACCCGAAAAATGATTCACTTTAGTTGCAGTTGCTTTTCTATCAACTGATTGATTGATATATGGAACAAATGACGAAAACAATTTTCCCGGCAAATGCAATATTAACAACTTTGACGTCAATCAAATATGTAAATCAAATTTAAAACTTGTGTATACATGAACTGAATCTTACTAATATTATATTCGTTTCAATAATTGGTGGCAAAGACAAGAGTAGCGGGGAAAGAAGGACAACTAAGGGGTATGACATAACGATACAATTGTACAATCTCATTAACACCGTAAGGTTTTTCACTATCATGTACTTCTGACGTTTTTTTTTCGTTACTTAAGTTGTCCGATCCAATTAAAATTTAGTGAAAAGATACAAGTTTGTTTAAAACAAACTTATTTGGATATAGCTATATAGATATAGCTAATGATCAGACCAATTCAAAAACTTAACTTACCTACATGCCTCAAAAGCTTACAAACCGAGATTTATCCATATATGTAATTCTAAAACTACTGTCTAAAATACGCATAGAAACAGATAGACGAACGAAATTGGATCGATTCGATTGGATGATACTGATCAAAAATATATATCATATATATATATATATACCGAAGTTTGTATACCCTTTTGCCTTCTTAAATATTTGGAAAGTTCTTTAAATCAAAATTCTTATAACACTCCTACAGCCTCCCACTGCATCTGTCGATTTATATAAAAAATGTTATATATATTTTTAGTGTGTAAGATAAATATCAAAAAAGTTCAAAGCGGACAGAAGAAGGAAAAGATAGATTACTAGATTATGAATGAGTGGGAATGAAAAGACCGTCAAGTCATGTCACGAACAGACAGCAACAAACAGCTGCAATTTACATACACACTGCAGATTGAACTGAAGACACCCTGTATCTATTTTTGATACTCAAATTTTCAATTGAACCATTTTTACTATATATGTATGTATATTCTTATTATAAATCAGTTACTGATGTTTCATAGTTTACAAGTTAATCTAAAAGTAGTTAATCATCGACTCCATGTCACTATATATTTTTGGTTGAAAATTGAACACATTATTTGTTAATTGCCACCTTACAATCTGTCATTTAAATACACTTAAATCATTTAAAAATTTATATAAATTAACAAGATAGAATTGATATAAATTAACAAGAATTAAAAACTTCCCTAAGCCAGGTTAAGGTTTAATGGGGTTATGTTAGCTTCCTTTGCTAAGTTGAAGAGATGAAAACTTTCTTTGGAGATACCCTGTAATATTGCTAAATCTAGTATTTTGTGCACTGCTGGATTTCTACTCATACAGAATCATGTTCATTGATTTGTTAAACTTGACAAAGGCGTTCGATTATATTGTTATTGATTTAAAAAATTTTGTTTGAACTTTAATACAATATCGTAATTAAATTACATATAATCTAATATACCCCTTACTTTTTTTAGGTTGATGAGTAGCAAAAAGAAAAAAGAAGAAGCAAAAAAAAACAAAATCAAATCCTTGAAATGCTTTTAACACAAATTACAAACAATTTAATTGGGGTCCAGTGGCAGCGAAGGAAACGAACGAGATAAATGTACTTGGGATTGGTTTTTCCCCACTTCTTCCCTCTCTCGCTCGCTTGCCGTCTCTTTCTATGTCATATTTTGCTGCTTATTTTCTATTTACATTTTAGTGAAAGACATCGAAGTGAAAGACTAAACCACGATTACCCCCTTCTCCACCCCATGAATTCTCCTTCTAGCCATCCGGCGGCTTTCATTATAAAGTTGCCAAAGCAACAACGATGCTAGAAATTCAATTTACTTGAACAATTCTGTAATTAAAGTTAACTTTTACTTCTTCCAACAAAAACAAAAAGGATATATATATGTATATATATATATACATATATATATATATATATATGAAGAAGGAGGAGAACATAAAATGAGTAAATTAATAATAAGGACGACCAATTAATAATTCAAGTGCAGTTTCACGAATCAAGGCTGCGGGATCTGAGTAAATTTTATGCATTATAAATCCTTCTACCGACTCCGATAATGGTTACAATCTTGCAACCCAATACAAACTAATTGTTGAT
Source organism: Drosophila emarginata (assembly GCA_037075365.1). Classification (NCBI taxonomy): domain Eukaryota; kingdom Metazoa; phylum Arthropoda; class Insecta; order Diptera; family Drosophilidae; genus Drosophila; species Drosophila emarginata. The sequence continues at coordinate 984,904 of JBAMCD010000160.1, forward strand.
CCCAGAATTAAATGATTCGATAGTATCGATAATGATCAGGTCATATGGATTGTGTTAATTCAACATCAATAAAATTTTTTTGGATAAATAAATATGGGTTTCACCTTAATAAAGATTTACCCCAAGTTTTATATTGAAGAAATTTACATACATTGACAAACAGAGTTGTTAATAGAAAGTAAAATTATTTGCTTGCATCGCTCCTGTAAAATATCTCCCGACCACCAAAAAAGAAGCCATTTGCATTATCAAAAAAAATTGGTGGAGTCTTTTAATGATTAATAGAGGTATTGAGCGAAGAAACAATATAAATTTTTCTAAAAAGGTCTTGTAAAAATCGTTAGATCACTTTAAAAAACGTCTTTCTTTAAAATTTTTGCTTCATGGTTGTGGACACTTTCAATAGTATCGATCATTGCATTAATCTAGACTTTTTTTTCTCCTTACAAAGGGTATTCAATTGTTTATCCAAGTCTTGTGAATTTATTTTTATTAGTTTGTTTATTTCGGATTTTTTTTAAGTTATAAGTTTAAGTTTGTCATTCGATATGTCTACGTGATGGAGGTGGGTGGTAGTGGGACTGTAAGTGACAGCGTCTAAAGGTTGTCCAACTTTGAATACCCTACAATATTAACTTGTACAAGGCGTTAAACAACATTTTATAAAACTATTTGCTCTATCTACCGATTCAATTTTGAATGAAATATACTTTTTTACTGAGATGCATTGATAATTGAATCCATTTTCTCTATAGTACAGTATAGACAGACATATTCATATATGTATATATGTATGTTCCTACATCTCTAAATGAATCATAATTAAAAGACTTAGTAATCGAACAATCTGGCATATCTCCGAGGGTATTAAAACTTCGGTTTACGTTTTTTTTTGTTTAGCGTTTCATATTACACGACTGAATTTTTCTGATGTGTTTTTTTACGATAATTTTTTTTGGTTCCCGGAGATGGAAAACTTTGACATACTTGTGAACGACAGTTGGTTGAATGGTGGTGGTGGTCGGTTGGTGCCACAGGTTGCCCGGAGGCCACTTAAGCGACGAGTTTCCCCTTGATAAGCAAAAGGAATAGCAGGATATTTGGCCTAGTTTTCCCTGTTTTCTCTGTTTTGCCTCGAGCTCGATTTTTTGTATTAAATACTTTTTGGACCCTGTGCAAATTTTTTCTGATTGAATGATCGAACTGGGTCACAAAAATAAACTTTGATTCTTAATTTAGAAATCATTGTTAGTTTAGTTTTTGAACACTTACGGATAGAAGAAGAAGAGAAATGTTGTTAGGAGCAGCACAATCCAGGCGAAAGTCGCAGGAATGTAACGGGTTTTCACATCACATTTGGGCATTGTTGTTGTTGGTGCTGTTTGTTGTTGGTAGTTTATTTTTTTTTCTCAATGTCGTTGACCGTTGCGCTGTCAGTTGCTTCTGCTGCGCTGCTAATATTGCTTTTGTTGTTGTTATTGTTGGCAATGAAAATGCGTGATGATGATGATGACGATACAGTTGGTTTGGCTTTTGCTTAGCGAGACGTAGACAGAGACAGCGAGACGAAGCGGCGACGCGTGAAATAATATCGAAGAAAAAAGGAGATACAAAACAGGAGAGAGGGAGAGGGACACTGCAGGGGCAAAAAAAAAAACCAAAGAAATTAAAAAAATTGGTAAAAAGGAAGACCAACACACTCACACACACACACAAATACACAGAGGGAGAGAGTGCCAAGACACACACTTTGGATTTTATCTTTAAGAAAAAGACAATCATAAAAACGCCCACTAATCGTTAATCGAACGCTTAAGTCTCTCAAGACACTTGAATAAACGATAATAGAGATGCGGATTCATCAGGAAGATAATGACGCCTAGTCGTTCATTTGATGCTGAGTCATTTAGTTGATTTGCCACCAAAATTTATATATACAAATTATCCTCACTTTAAGTATAATAAGATACCGAGGAAACCCTGGAACATTATTGTTTCTGTTTGGTAATCTAATCAAAATGTCCCAATAAGAGACAGAGATCATTATACTAAATCAATCTATCTATGTATGTATATGGGAAATGTTTTAACACTTCATTAAATGACAATGACAAATCTTGACATATCACCTATGTATATATAAAATCTTTCTCATTTATTGTGTATATCTTTAATCTTGTTGATATTATTTGGACGATATTGAAAAAAATACCTCGATGCGCTTAAGGGGTATCGTATAACCAAAACTTTCCTATTTAATACCCTTTAACTACATTATCATAATCGCAGTGCATAGATTAGTGTGTATCTACATTGTAAATCACCTTTATCAAGAGACTTTAACCTGTCATGGTTGAATGAATAGCTTAATTTTTAGTTTGCCACACCTCCTTTCATTACGCCTATGAACTCATAAATTTATACGGTTTTATTCAACAAATATCGTTGATATATAAACATATCTACATAAGGAAATCGTAGTTATAATGTTGGTCGTTAGATGGCGACAAGGTGTTCATGGGAAATTTCACTTTTATTTTAGATATATGGAATATAAATTCTTTTTATCATTTGACAGGATATTCCGTAGTCGCCATAATATACAGCTATTTCTTTGTTCTAACTAAATCCATTGAAAAGTCGAAAGGTGTTTTTATTCTCTATCTCACTCGCTCTTGTTGTTGGTGTGGTGCTCTTATCAAGCTAGGAAAAACTATTGCAGAAACTCCCATCTCTAATGCCGCCTATCCCATGCTACACACACACACATACACCTAGATACATATACAATAGGTATTGCATTAAAGCATGTATAAACATGTGTGTGTGGGTGCGTGAAAAAGCAACAAAAATTCACATTTTCGTTTTTATACTTTTTTTAAAGTTTATTGTTTATGTTGTTATTTAAATACGGTCAATTTGAATGCCAGTCGGTTGGCCAGTCGAATGGTCTTGGGACTATAAGAAGGGGGTGTATGGGGACGAGCGCATTTCTGTGTGTGTGTGTGAGTGTTTGACTTTCCCTATTTTTCATACAATTTTATTTTTCCAGCCTTCTTTCTTTCTCTTTTCCTTTCTCTCTCGCACACACGCTCTCTTGGCTTTTAGTCCGTTTACGCTGCTCTCTGCTTCTTGTTCCCTAAGTTCGTTCCGTTTCGTTTTCTATACACACGCACGCACGTTGTTGCTTTTGCTATTCCAAGCCGTTTTCTTTGCGTATAGTGCAAATTCTCAAACGCCAAATGCGCACATTTCAATATCGTACACTTTTCATTCGCACTACATTACAATAATTATGCACATTTCTGATTGTATAGATTACGAAAAAATAAATAAAAAAAATAGTTCCGCATAGTTTTTCCTCGCGTATTTGTCGGCAGCAGACTGGCTTAGAGTTGCCAGTATTTTATTTTCTAGTGTTTCTGGCAGCACTCACCTAGCCATACACAGCTAAATTATCGATGAAACTATCGATAGTACAATGCACCACTTACACTACACTAAGTTTGCTATCGATATCACAATATAACGCAAAACACTATTTGGGTATTTATTTCCGTTTAAATCGTACGTTGACAAGCTAGTTAGTTGCTGTTTGGATTTTGTAAAAAGCAGGGAAATGAATGAAAGAATGAAAAAGAAAACAAATGTTTGCCATCTTAGATGAAGAAATATAATTGTATATTATGTAGATTAAAAATTTGTTTGATTGTATCGAGTTCACAATAGTTCATTGTTAAGAAAAATGTAGAAAAAGTGAAACAAACGCACCTTTGTCCAAATCCAATGCAACTTTAATTCAAGCTTAGTCGTGTATGCGAAACATATTCATTCCGTAATGCACCAAGATGTAAATAGTCCATAACATACACATTTGTGATTGTCTTTCTGGTCACACTGTGTATGCACATTTGCCGAATCGAATGTTTACCAACACTAATTCTGAAATTTTCGCTTTCGTTCGCGTCTCATATCAGAATTTTATCATTTAAATCAAATATATATATGTAAATACGGATATAAAACAGGAGACTTTAAGCGCATAGATTGTATATCCACACATAAGCTCCGTAGCGTTGGATGTTTAGGAATTCAAACAAGTAAAAGCAGTTTAAGTTGACGCCGAAAAATCAAAGCAAGAAGCCGCAGCTCCCCCCGCCACCGCCTTCGCAACCGTTGAAAGTCAGAAACACCACATTCTCTCCCCCTCACAAAAGACGACTATGTCACGCAGCGTGCGCGCCGAGACACGAAGCCGGGCCAAGGATGACATCAAGCGTGTGATGCAGGCAGTGGATAAAGTTCGCCACTGGGAAAAGAAATGGGTCACCATTAGCGATACAACCATGAAGATTTATAAATGGGTTCCCATTTCATCCAACAGTGAGAAGAAGTCAAAATTGCAATTAAGTAATAAGCTCAGTGACAAGGAGAATTCCCAAAAGGGTACACCTACACCGCCACAAATAACGCCCAGCTATGCCGGCCTGACCGCTGAGGATTCCAATACCTGTAATATTGTCCACAAACCGCCATCCATTTGCCACCATAAATTATGGATTTTAATTTGTTTATGTTGCAGGTTTTTCCGTGGTCTCGGATAGTCAGGGAGCGGACTTCGTTTCCAGCATGCCATTCTCTGAGGATTCCAACTCTCAGGGTAGCGATGGGCCCGTGAAACGTCTGAAGACGAGTGATTAACCCTTTCCCCTTTGCTTGTCTCCACCGCCCACGTCAGTACCAGCCGCAATCCCAACTCCTGTCCCAGTTTCGGACCCTGTCCCAATCCCTATCCCAGAACCAAACCCATCGGATATCGTAGACCCAATGACATTGACGATGACGACATTCAACCAATCAATCTATGATTAGCTATATAATTAACTAAGATTAAAAATCCCAAATCTTTATTTTTATCTATCGGCTAGCTCTTAAGATTCAAATAGGAAAAGAGAATCAATCATTATTAATTTATTTCGATTAGAGTGTAATCTCTTTTCGATTGGCTAGAAATTAAGATTTGTACCTCATCCTCACGTCCCGTACTGTCATTGAAAGACTTATGGCTATTTTATATTTAACTGCAATCTTTTTTTATTAATCGTAAGCTCGATTTATGATTAAGTATAAGAAAAAAATTATTTATTTGTTCTAACAAACTGAAAATGTTCAATTCTTACCTTTCTGCCGATGCTGGCCCTTTTGAGCAGTGAATGATACCGAAGGAGATAGCTTTTTAAGAAATTATATCGAAATCTGCTTCGATTGTATTCTCCGCTCATGAATCCTTACGATTTGAATGGTAAATAAGTATTGTATTGATAGTTGGAAGTTACTTATTAACCCAAAAATATGTCTCCAGACTAAGGCTTTAACCTAAGATAAGCATACTGCATACAAAATATATATCTTTATACTATAAGCATATTACTACTATTCATAATGAACCGATTTTTAATCAAATCTGCCAATATCAAATTGATCAATACCGTGTTATTATAATCAGCTTAAGAAATCGCTAAGATTAATACAATATTTTTACCGATTATTCCTATTGAAAGTGTATTATATAGTAGAACGATATGACAAAACACGTATAGTTTATTTTATTAATTAATTTCACGTTTTATTTTTGTGTTGCCACCCCTAAAAGTATGCCAAAGAATCTTTCTATTCAACCAGATTTTGAAATCTGCAAAGAAAAAAACACTCGCACTCTGGCAAAATTATTATTTAATCGAAAGATAGATTAAATTGTTAAGATTTAATTGACACCAATTACATCCTTTTCCGTTCGACATGGGCTGCTTATTCCAGCTGATTTAAGAGACTACACGATCTGATATTCGAAACTTCACGATAACTCACCTTTCCATGGGCCTAACGAAAAATTTTTTGCCGAGATGATATAACTATTCGGCGAAGTTAATATAGTCTATCGATTTTATCTGATTTAGCAAAGGACTCACTAAAATTTTTCTTGGTTAAAACTCGCTCTTGTCTTAGCTATTAAAAAGGCTTTCATGGAATCGGTGATTACAGTCGACGCTAATAAACATGGCCCATTGTAGTTAAAATTGCCATATTTTTTATATATTTTTTTTTACTTTTCTGAGATTGTCATTAACACAATTGATAGTAATTGAGAGATAAGACTTGAATTGAAACATATTTTTTGTAATTATTTTTATTGAATTTTTTTGTTGTTGTTCTTGTCTTCGTTTTAGCTTTTCTTTTTCTTTGTATAATAAAAAAAATTAATTTCTTTCAACAAATAGGTTTTTTCTTTCTCTTCCATCGTTTTAACTTTATCATTTCGCTTGACATTAAAATATACATTAACTTTTCACATCAATACCACATCATACATAGATATAGACATTACATAGTTTTCATATCTTTCTTCACTAAAATTTATGCTAAAAAACACGCTTAAAAGAAAGGAAGCACAGATTTGCACAAGTTACAAAAAAAAAATGCATATATATATAATAATAATAATAAAAATAAAATTTTTAAAAATAAACTACACACACAATCAAAAAAAAAAGACGGAAAAAGAACAGAAAAAATTAAAATGCAGTACAGAGAAAATTGTAAAGGAACAGAAAAGCTACGCTTTTCCTTTAACTATGGAATGGTACATTAACTGGAATCTTTTATCAAACAAAACTAACAAAAAAATCATCAATTTTGTATTAAATTGTGTGTAAATTATTAAATTATGTATATATATATATATGGATATTGTTATTTTTGCTATTTAGTTTTCATTTTTTGTTGATTTTCGTGTTTGTTTTTTTTAGAAAAATATAGAAGTTTTAGCTTGAAGTGGCTGTTTTTTTTTGTTCTCGCTTTTTTTTTTTTAACAAATACACATATAATTACATAGTCGCCTTGTATACATATATACATATATGTATATATATAAGATATATATAAAGTTTAATATTGTCATTTAGCATTCAAAAAAATATATTCTATGCCATATTTTTTACACTTTCTATTTTTCTTTCTTTTTTTTTGGCGGAAAAAAACTTTTTGAATAGCTTTTTCAAAAAAAATGGTTTGTGTGTGTGTATATATTTTTGGGTGTGTGTTGGTGTATGTGTAGGGTAAAGGATATGCTAGGTTAAAAAGATAAAGCAGGCTTGTATTACCTCACAATAATGGACTTGGCTTTGGGTGGCATTAGCCCTTCTTATCTTTAATTTCCAGCTAGCACAAGAAACACAAAAAAAATATATATAAATTATCGGACTTGAAGCCCAATCCGACCTAACCTAGTGTACATATATATGTATGTCTGTGGCATTAGACTGGCCGCTATTTCGTATTTTTCTTTTGAAAAGTTTTCCATATCAAGTTGTCGACGACTTAAAAAAGTTTCCATTTAAGCTCAATATATAAGCTGAAAAAGTTCAATCTCGATTGATAAGATTACTGAAATAGATGTCCACGATTTTCAAAGATATTATTTGTTTTGTTCGGAGTAGGATTGATGATAGTATTACGTTATATATCGGCATTCTATTTTACGTCTTTGTAGCTTCCTTTTTAAGGTTTTTGGGTTTCAATTTTCAAATATTATGTTTGATCCTATGGAACTTGAAAGTATATATGTATAAAGAAATTTGCATTGGGAACAATCCTTTAGAATCGTTTTGATATGACATTTTTCAAATTTAAAAAACAATTAATCTCTTTTGGGTTTGGAAATCTCCAAATATTATATTAAGTTGAAAAGGAAACTTTGTTTAGTTATTCTTCAATTGATATTTGGATAAAGTTGTCTAAAATGGCCACCCTAATGTATGTATATGTATGTGTGTCTCTCTGTTTGCTTCTGTGTTTGTCTGTGTGTGTGTGTATATAGGTATATATATATATATATATAGAGATTTATATAATAATAATTGCAACATTTAATTTTTTTTTTTGTTTTAATCGCTCCCTCAATATTGGTATTTTTGTTTCGTTTTGGATATGTTTGGGTTTCCTTTACACCTTAGTGGTGATTTTGCCGACATGCCAGGATTTGTGATGTTTTTTGGGTCCCTGTTGATGTTGTTGTTGTTGTGGTTCTTGCTGATGTTGTTGCTGTTGCTGGAGGACAAGTCTGTGTTATGTTTGCAATGGATAACTGTTGCGTGTAGATGCCACCAATTGCTGCATTTCGGCTCGGCCAGGATCCTGTTGCCGCTGTTGATGTTGATTTTGGCGTCGACAATCGATAAACGATGCCGCCGTCCATTGGGCTTGATATCAGCATTCAGATTTATCCTCCTCCACTAGATATTGCGTATCCTTGCCAGTATCAGCCGATGGATCCAATTCACGTGTACGCAACTGTAACTGTGGTGAGGATTTATGCGTTATGCTGCTGGGCGCAATTATTGCTGATGCCGGTTCAGTGAACGTTGTAGCTGATTTTGATTTAATCGTTGGATCCTGGGGTACATCATAAATGCCTACACAAGAGATAAGAGTGTAAATATAATCAATTCAAATGATAGATTAATAAATTATATAGACTTACCTGAACCATTACCCATGCCCGAATCGGCAGTGGTGCCCGATTGTACGGCATCGTACATGGGATTGGCAAAATCACGAGCCTTATTCGCATTGACTGTTTGAAGGTTATAGCCCTCAATGGGTGCCACATCGCCACCAGCACTGGGTGCCGATGCGCCGGGGAAGCCGCTTTCATTGAATTCCACATTCGAACCATGTCGGAAGGTGACGCTTTGTGAGGATGTCATGGCCGGCATGCGTGCCAACTTGCCACTAAAAAAATTAATTCAAATAAATATTTTTTAAGTTAAAAATCGTGATTATGGACACCAATAGATACTTACAATGGACGTTTTCTTATGATATACCAGGCACCGGCGCCAGTCATCATCACCAACAAAATGAGTGCAATTGCCATTACCACAGTTGTGACATTGGCACTGCCTTGTCCAAAGGCTCCAGCTGCACTGCGATTGCAATGCTCACCCTTGAAATCGGGCAAACATTCACAATAGAGTTCGCCGCGATCATCCTCCTTGCATAGGCCACCATTCTGGCATGGACAAATGCGAGGCGCTGGTCGTGGCCGTTCAGCAGCCGCATCACAAATGGCCTCATATGTGGTACGATGAGAGGGCAGCGGTCCAGATGTATCCGGACAGGCACAACGATGGCCACCGGGTACCAAGAGGCATAGATGGGAACAGCTTGATTCGTAACAGGGATTACGGAGCGATGTGTTGTAACGTTTCTCGTGATAGACCTTTAGGCCGGACGGATTAACGAGATTACGATGGACAACAACTTGAACACCGCGTCCGAATTTATCCTGACGCAACAGTTCGCCTGTATCGCGTGTCACCCAGAACATGCTCGATTCGAAAAGATCCAGGGCAACGGGATGTCTCAATTGATCGCCCTTAACAATGGCCTTACGACGAGAGCCATCGGCACGCATCGATTCAATGGCATTCAGTTTGGTGTCCACCCAATAGATGATATGATCTTGAGCATAATCAATGGTTAAACCGGCTGGATGTCGTATTTGTTCTGTTATCAGGGGACGGCGCTTGGATCCATCCATCCAGGAGACTTCAATTTTTGGTGCCGAACCGGCATCAGCCCAATAGATGCGTCCCAATTGAGGATTTACAGCAATGGAGGTGGGCACCTCCAATCCGGCATTCACAATTGATCGTCGATAGCGTCCATCCGTTTTGGCCACCATAACACGACCTCGCGGTTTTGAACCAGTACGATCCATTTCGGTCCAATAGAGATTCGATGCTAACCAATCGACAGCCACTGCTGTAGGTTTAGAGCCACCCTTCATATTCAAATCCTGAGCGAAACCAATCTTGGCCTGACCATCCAAAGCATTTACCATATACGAACGTTTAATCGTCTTGTCATAGCTATCCGCCCAAAAGACAATCTGTTGCTGGGCATCATAGTCCAAGGCCTCGATACGTTTCTCCGCTGCAACCACATCGAAATCTTCCCTCTTTTGTAGATCCAAACCTCGTATTTCAGGGCCATTGGCATAGACCAAAATGACATCGTCCTTTTCGGCTTTACATACGCCACTTGCTCCATCGGATAGACGGAATCCTTCGCGACAGCTACACGAGTAAGTACCATTAACATTATGACATTGATGGGAACATGTATGTTGCCTGGTGGTACACTCATCGACATCAACGCATTTCTTTTTGTTATCTTGGGCGATAATATAGCCTGGATAACAGGTACATATATAGCCACCTTCGGTTAGATTATGACAATGATGTTGGCAACCACCGCGATTTTGTTCCGAACAACTGCTCGTGTGATGGCAGCCCAATTCATCGCTGGCATCGCCGCAATCGTCGGAGAAATCACAAACCTGCGATCTCTCCACACAGTGTTTATTGGCGCAAGTGTGTTGGGTATATAGATCGCAGGGTTTCTGTTTTGTGGCGCATAGGGTCATGTTATTCTCATCGCTACCATCACCACAATTGTCCACACCATCACAGATCTGATACCGAGCGACACAACGATGATTGGCGCATTGGAAGCGACGCAGAGTATCACAATTGAAATCACTGCACACACTGGGATCTTCATCGCTGCCATCGCCGCAGTCGTCGGTGCCATCGCAGAGATCCGATAGTGATACACATAGATTATTTGTACACTGGAATCGTGATTCGGGACAATAACGAGCCCCTGGATAACGTGGTGGGCAGCCAACCTCATCGGACATATCGCGACAATCACGATCGCCATCGCAACGGAAATACGAGGCAATACAATGACCAGAGGCACACTGGAATGTACCATTCTTACACTGATAGCCCTCACAATTCAATTCATCGGAATTATCGCCACAATCGTCCTCATGATCACATTGCCAACGTGATGAAATGCATTTGCCATTGCCGCATTTAAACTCTGATTCGGAACAGTCACGATAGCGTCCCTTACAGATGGCATCATTCTCATCGCTGGCATCGCCGCAATCGTCAGCAAAATCGCACATCCATTGTCTAAAATAATACAATTAAATAGATTATTAGTTGACATTAAATTTTAAATAACCGTTACTCACTTGGGTACACAACGATTATTGCCACACTTGAAATCCGTTTCGGAGGAACATTTTGGACAATTCTCTGGCATTTCATCGCTATTGTCACGACAATCGTCTTTGCCATCGCAGAACAACCATTTGGGTATGCAACGGTAATTCGATTGACCAGGACAACGCTGCCAGCCGGTTGTACAGTTACGTTGGCGACACATATAGGCAGGCTCATCTGAATCATCGCCACAATCGTTATCAAAGTCACACATCCACAATTGGGGTATACAGCGTCCATTTTTACATGAGAATTCAGTATTTGGATCACATGATCGTTTATCTAGAGAACAAGAATGAGAATATATATATTTAATTAAGTTATCATTATAAATATTATGAATCTAACTATCTATCTATCTATCTATCGAGTTGTACTTACGACACACAGCTGGATCCTCATCGCTGCCATCTTTACAGTCCGCATCACCGTCACAGCGCCAACTATCCAATATACAGCGACCGCTGGATTTACATTTGAAATCGGACAGGGGACAGGGTAAATCACAATTCTGTTCATCGCTACCATCACCACAATCATCGACACCATCGCATATGGTTGCCGATGGGGTACAATTTGTATTCTTGCACTGGAAGGTGCCGGCTCTGCAGTGTCGTGGCGCACAAGTTGACGGCTCATCGCTACCATCTTTGCAATCCTTTTCACCGTCACATTCCCAGAACCAGGGTATGCATTTTTCATCTGAACCACCGCACAAATGCTGTCCGGTCGTACAGTTAGCTATACATGTCTTTGCATCCTTGTCCAAATGGAATTGATTCGGGCATGCGCATTTATAGATCGGTGCACCTTCCTCAATATAGCCTTCGATATTCAAATATGTGGACTCTGGTGGTGGAGCTATCAGACATAGGTGGGAGCAACCGCCGTTATTTGTGCCACATGGATTGTTGTAGGGTAATTGTCGTAGGGGATGATTGATATGCAAGTCGTAGGGTCGGTGGGTTGTATTCCTAAGTACCGTATAATTGGCACCATGGAACTTATTTGCTCTAACAATGGCCTTCAGATTCCAATCGCTCCAATAGATATAATCATCGAATAGACTCAATGCAAAGACATGCGGCACCTTATTGCCCGATAGAACCGTATGCCGATGACGTCCCTCCAAATCAGCATAGGCAATATAATCCAAATGGGCATCGGCCCAATAAATACGATCGGTAAAGTAATCAATAGACAAGGCATTTGGCCAGGCAATCCGATCATTCCAATTGAGTATCCGTGTGAAATTAGAACCATCCATACCCATTTTTGCAATATATGCCTGCAGATGCCATGATGTAAAGTACAAATAACCGATGCCCGGATGGACAACAATTGCACGAGGATCGACAACACCGCTACGCAAAGTTTTTCGCTTTGTGCCATCCAATTCGGATACATCAAGATTCTTTGAATGCCTATCCAGCCAATATAATTTACGTCCAACCCAATCTATGGCTATGCCCTCAAGACCATGGGAATCGTGTCGTATGATAGCTTCACGTTCTGGTGGCGTTTCATCAACCTGTGGATCTGTGTACTTGGCACGGAATATTGTCTTGGCCGTTACATCACAGAAATACATATACTGCTCCTTAATGTCAAAGTCCAAGGCGACCACATTCATTAGATCCTGATGCATTAAATTATACTGATGTCCATCCACAGACATATTCCGCACATAGTATTTATTGGTAAAGATTAGCCAGGGTGGTATATTATCCTTACGCTTACAAGTATGCTCATCGTTCTGTCGCTCATAATAATTATCATCGCATTTACAATAGAAGCTACCAGGTGTATTGGAGCAATGTTGGGAACAGGCACCGGGTTGTTCGAGACACTCATCTACATCGGCACAGGCTTTGCCATCGGCTAAAAGTCTGCGAAGAACAAGAAAAGTAAATATTATTGGTAAATCGAGTTACGTTAAACGATTTCTTAATCATATATTGAGAAAAGATATTTGTTAACAGTATAACAGTTTTAACACTTAACTAATTACCTTTACTATTTTTCTGTATGTTAATCTAATCTAGAAGAGGTTAAGTTAACACATAATCAAAAGTTTCTATATTTTCCTGTAATACTACTAAGAATTCTAACAGTTTGAACCATATAACAGTTTTTATATATAAACCATATGTAGCGTTTCCACACTTAACCAATAACCTTTAAAATATTCCTTCAATTTAAGAATTTAAACAGTTTAAACCGTATAACAGTTTAATTAGATTTCGATTCCATATAACATATAATATATATTTATTGTTATTAGTTCTATTAAACTTACTTGTATCCCTCATTACAGTCACAATAGTAGCTCGTCAATGTATCTACACATTTGTGTCCACATTGATTAATCTCCACCTTGGCACATTCATCGACATTACAATGGGCCGGCTCATCAGATTCATCTGTACAATCGGGAGATTTATTACACACCAAACTATAGTCAATACATTGGCCATTTGCGCAAGTGAATTGTCCATGGGGACACGTGACATTATCCTTTTTGCAATCGACCTCATCGGAATGATCACCGCAATCATCTTCACCATCGCAACGATATTGATTCCGTATACATTTGAAATTCTGACAGGTGAACTCTTGGGGTGAGCATGTCTTATATTTTGAATTACAGAATTTGCCCTCATCGGTGCCATCACCACAATCGTTATCATGATCACATATCCAACCCTGTAACAACAAAAAAAAAACCAGATGATAAGAAAATAATATTTCAATATGAAATTTGGATATTTCTTACCTTATTGATGCAACGTCCATTGCCGCATGTGAACATATCCTCGCCGCAGGGCTGTTGAGTAGCGCAATTGTGAAGTGTTGTATTCTCATCGGCGCCATCAACACAATCCGGATCACCATCGCAAATCCATTTCTTTGGTATGCATTGGGCACGCTGCCAGGATTTGTTCTCGACACAAGTGAATTCCGTTTCCTCATCACATTTACGATCATCTGAAATAAAATGAGTTTTATGATTTAGCAAAGAGATATTTTTCTTTATTTAATTGTATACTCACTGCATTGATGACGGTTATCCTCATCGCTGTTGTCCAGGCAATCGTTATCCCCATCACATATGTAAATCCTTGGTATACAGTTGCCATTATCGCATGTGAAGAGATCACCAAAACAGGTGCGTCCTTCCGATTTGCAATAATCTGGCGGTTCATCTGCACCATCACCGCAATCGTCATCGCCATCACAATACCAAGTGGCTGGTATACACCGATGATTGGGGCAACGGAAACTGTTTGTGGGACAAGTGCGTTGGCCGCAATGTAATGGATCCTCATCGGAGTTATCGCCACAATCATTGTCGCCATCGCATAGCCAATAGGGTTCGACACAAATGTTGGTCTTCTCGCACTTGAGATGATTGGGCGGGCATGTTGTATTCATGGGACAACGTTCGCGTGTCTCATCCGATGTGGCATTATCCTTGCAATCATTAACACCATTGCACACCTGAGTTTGTGGTATACACCGTCCATTACCGCAGGTGAACTCACCATCCACGCATGGAGGATAACTGCAACCAATCTCATCTGAGCCATCTTTACAGTCATTCTCGTGATCACATTTCCATGATTTGAAGATACAGCGACCATTGTTGCAACGGAACTCATTTGGTGAACAGGAATGGTAGGCACAATAATTGGGATCCTCATCGGAATTATCACCACAATCGTCATCACCATCACAGGACCACATCCGTGATATGCATTTACCATTCTGACAATAGAATTTACTTGACTCGCATGTATTGTTTCTTGGAGCACACATGCGTCCCTCGTTGACCACCTTGGAGTTATCATCGCATTTACATTCTGCTTTGCCATTTGGAGCCGGATGACAGCTCTGGGCACAGCCACCATTATTGATCCGACATGGATTCACATTGCATTTCTGTCGATCGGCACTAAAGATGCGTATGTCACGCGGTGAATCCTCCAGTCGTTTCACCATCTCAACCATATTAGCACCCGTATGCTTCTCGGCACGATAAACGCCACGTAATTGCAAATCTGTCCAGTAAATATAATTTCTAAAGACTGTTATGGCAAACGGATAAATGGTGGCGGCCACAAGTAACTCTCGATTGCGTCCATCCAAATCGGAACGTTCAATCTTCTCGCGTACTGCATCACTCCAGTAAAGTCTCCGTTCGTCATAATCGATTGCCAGACCACTGGGCTGGGATAACTCCTTATCGACAATAGCACGTTTTAACGATCCAGCCATAGTGGTGCGGAAAATTTTACCCGATGTACCGTAACGTCCCCAATCGGTAAAGAATAATGTGCCATTACATGGATCCAAGACAATTGCTCGTGGTCGTTCCACACGTGCAATCATTACCAATTCAGTGCCATCTAGATTCATGGCATAGATGGAATTATTAGAGCTATCTGTCCAGTATATCTTTTGTTGTGTCCAATCATAGGCAATGCCTTCTGGATTGATACCCTTATTCAGAACGATATTAATATCGTTATAGCTGGGTTTATTTGCCTTTGTATAGGCTATCTTGGCCCATGGACGTATCTGGGTATAAAGCATACGATTATCGGCAAAATCAAAGTCCAAGCCAACCACATTAGTGAGATTTGTTAGCGGTGTAAATGGAACCTCTGTGGAATGAGGATCTAGATTGACAGCTCTGATCTCAGTACGAGTGGCAAAGACCAAATATTCATTGACCGTTTCGCATTTACGTTCATCTGCACTCAATTTACCCGTGGCACATTCACAACGGAAATTCGGACCAGTTCCACTTATAGCATCTGGTGGGAAACTAAAACAGAGTTGATCGCAGCCACCATTACCCAAATGGGCACATGGATTGGTATCATCATTGGGCTGATTATTTATATTATAGATGGCAATGTCACGCAATTTCTCTAGATTTGTCCGTACGCGAGTGACCTCTGTTTCATTGGCAAAGAGCTTGGGAGCCTTGAATACGGTCATTAAATTGCGATCCACCCAATAGACATCATTCAGATAGATTGCTATGCCCATTGGATTGGGTAAATCCCGTCGTATTATTTTGCGATTAGCTCCATTATAGTTAATCTTTTGTATGGTATCCAGTTTGGAGTCAACCCAATAGACATCATGGGTTTGCATATCGATTGTTAGATCCCGAGGCAAAGATATGCCAGATGTAACCAATGGCATCCATTTGCTGCCATCCAAAAGAGCCTTGCCAATACGCGGATGCTGGCCATAATCGATCCAATAGAGGAGCCTCTTAATTGGATTAACAGCTAACTCCCGTGGAGCATCGTTCGTGGTCTTCACTAACACTTTACGATTCGTACCATCCAGCCAGCACACTTCCACATAGTTCTCATGCGGATATACATTGGTGAAATACATATTGCTGGCAACCCAATCGATGGTCAGGCCACGTATACCATTGCTACCGATGCCATCCTTTACCACGTGCTGCAAATCTGTGCCATTTGGTCGGGAGCGGAAAATGCCATTCCAATAGCCTCGATTGAATTCAGCCCAATAGATCCATTGTTCGCGATACATGACATCCACATGTAGGATATGATGTCCTGGTCCACTTATTGGTACCATGGCTTCTGAGCTATCACTCAAACTATAGCCACGTATCATATCCAGTTGGGAGACAACGGCAAATGTTTTATATGCCACACAATTGATCTCGTTATCCTTGCGATAACCAATGCCGCAGGCGCAGGTACGTGTAGCCGAAGGTCCTGGTATACAGAGCTGTTTGCAACCCCCATTACCCGTCTGGCAGGGATGCTGCATTAATGCCCGTTTCTTATATATCATCATGGATCGCAAATCTGGCTCATTATCTACAATGGTCTTTGGATTATCGCCACGTGGCAAATCTACACGAACAATTTTCTCATATACCGGATCGAGATAGTATAGACGATGATCGAGTATGCCCAGACTACGTGGACGCGATATGGCCTGATCTTCGCTTATTATAATTGTATGATCATCACCATTGTAATCCATGGCACAAATCGATGCTGGCGCTCTGGTACTATAGTAGATCATTTTCTTTTCAATATCCACAGCAATGCTTTCCGGATGTTTGAGATCTGCGCGTAAAACCCTGGCATCCTGACCATTCATGTCGACACGTCCAATTTTCACTGGCACCTCAAGTACACCCTCATCGATCCAGAACAGTTTACCCTCGCTGGGATCCAGGACCAATTGTTTTGGCTTGGACACGGCATTGGCATTGCCATCATTGGCCAAGATAACAGTGCGATATTTTTGCTTACCATCGACACGGACAGCTTCGATATTACTGGCCACACGGTTGCCAATATAAAGATTACGTCCCAGCCAATCGAATGCTATGGTATAGGGAGCACCCACAATGCCAGTGTCTATGCCAAGGAAAAGTGTCTTATTGCCACCACCGTATGGTGTGGTGAAAATGGTGCAATTCTCATCATCATCCTCACGTCCCTGTATCCAATATAGTGTCTCACCCTTACGATCAAAGTCCAGTCCTGTGCTGCTCTCAATGCCAATAACAGGCGCCAGAGCACCGGCACGTGCATCCCCACCATTCAATGGCAGATCCACAATTTGGGTTCCCTTGACCACCATTAAATAGGGATTCTCCTCCTCAATGCAACGTCCTTCGCTTAGCAGCTTATAGCCGGGCTTACACTTACAGGAATATCCTTCTGTGGCACTGGGACTCAGCAAACACAAATGCTGACATTTGGACTGAACACACGGATTGGGATGCATCGGTTGCAATGATGCATGATGGACATGTATGGACAATGGTTGACTTATTAGATGCGAGACAACTGTCTGATTTTTACCACGGAATTTATTTGCAGATAGAACCCGATTCAGTTGACGATCCGTCCAGTATAGAGTGTCCTCGAACAGGGATAACGAATGCGGATGCAATAAGTAATGACTTCTGGCCAAAACCTGTTGCCTTCCTGTGCCATTGTAATAGCAAAAATCAATGAAATCCAATTTCGAATCGGCAAAATATACACGTTTGGTGGCTATATCCAAGGTCAATCCATTCGGCCAATATATCTTTGTATTGATAATGGTCTTTCTCATGGTACCATCCATGCCAATGCGTTCGACACGTGGATTCTCACCCCAATCGGTCCAGAATATCCAACGTGCTCCAGGACTGGGATCAATGCACATGCCTCGCGGTTGGGTTATATTCTCCCGTACCAAGACCAAACGGTTAGACCCATTCTCAGCCGACACCTCAATGGTATTCAGTTTGCTGTCCAACCAATATAGATTCTGTGCTATCCAATCATAGGCCAATCCTTCGACCAAATCCAAACCGGTTGTAATAATCTCTTGCGGTTCCATGCCCCTATCCAAGCGAGAGATCTTCTTTAGTTTCATATCGCTCCAGAATATTGTTCCTGTATGCATATTCGAGGCAGTGGCCACCACATTCTCCACAATGATTGGCACCCGCTCCAACCCCTGCTCCTTAAGATCGGCCACGAGAATCGAATGTCGATTGGAGATAATTAAAAAGGCCGCTGTATGATTAACAGCCTTACAGGTATGCTTATTTGGTTCCAATATATAACCATCTGTGCACGAACAGAAATATGAACCCTTTGTATTGGTACACTGTTGTGAGCATAAGCCAGGAGGATCACATTCATTTGTATCCACACAGGTGAAGCCATCCTCTCCAATCTCTGATCCCGGCGGACATACACAAAGGGCACCACCCGGTGTCTTTTGACAGAAATTGGAACATTGACCGGTCTGATGTATACACTCGGCTAGATCACAGCCTTCACCTTCATCGGACCCATTGGGACAATCGGGTGTGTCATCGCACACTGAGGTTATGTTCACACAACGTTCTGAAACTCCGGGACACTGCCATTGGCCGTGGGCACACTTGAATGGCGGTGGTACACAGGCATGTTCGGCACCCTCATCCGAATTATCACCACAATCATCTTTGCCATCACAAATGTAAGCCTTGAATACACAATTTGTGTTATTGCATTTAAAGAAATTCTGGGCACACGTTATTTGGCCACAATCCTGTTCATCGGAGTGATCAGAGCAATCATTCGAACCATCACAATGCCAGGCAATTGGTATACAAAATCCGGTCGATTTACAACGGAAATGTTTCTCAATATTACATTGATTGGGTCCCATTGATGGACATCCCAGTTCATCACTGCCATCATTGCAATCTGGTATACCGTCGCATTTATAGGATTCCTCGACGCATTGTCTTAGATCGGCGCACTTAAACTGATTGGCCAGACAACTAATGGGTGGACAATCCTTCTCATCTTGCTTATCGAAGCAATCATCATCGCCATCACAAACCCAACTTTGTGGTATACAATGTCCTGTTCTCGGGCATGTGAATTGGAAGTAGGCGCACGTTTTCTCTGCACAAAAATCACCTTCGTCACTACTATCGCCACAATCGTTCTCGCTATCGCATTTCCACATATTCGGTATACAGCGACCATTCGCGCAGGCAAATTGTGATGTACCGCAGGTTACATTACCGCAATCCAATTCGTCTGAATTATCACCACAATCGTTTTCCTGATCGCAACGGAAGTTCAAAGGTATACAGCGACCTGATTTACATTGGAATTCATTTGAGCCGCATGTAGGTTCTAAAAGATGTAAAAAATGAAGCGGGGTATAAGTTATCTATAATTGAAACTCGTTCAGAATTAATGTATAATTATGGATTGATTACTTACTTGTACAATTCTGTTCCTCATCACTATTATCCAAACAATCATCATCGCCATCACAGACCCAAGATTTTGGTATACAGCGTTGATTGTTGCAAGTGAAATCCCATGAGTTGGGACATGGTTGGACGGGAGGTTCAGCACTCGGATCGGGTATACAACTCATTTGATCTTCGGCCAGACGCTCGCCATATGGACAGGAACAGCGTGCTTGAAGACGTCCCAATGAACTATTCTGTCCTGATGTAGCAGCAATGGGTACAGCGAAGCAAATCTTCTGACAACCACCATTATTCATATGGCATGGTTGGGTCTCGGCAATTCGTTGGACTTCATGACTGTAAACTTTTACGCCATATAGACGATTAGTTTGGGGTTCACGGACCATCATTTCCTCTTGCTCTCCAGTCAGCTTATGCAATCTTATGATGGCATCCAAACGCCAATCTGTTATATACATCCAATCGTTGTGTATGACTATAGAGAATGGATGTCGCACTAGGCGGGAGTTCACCGTTTTAATATCTGTGCCATCTAGATTAGCATGCTGGACATGATCCAATAGGGCATCACACCAGTAAACACGATCTTCTTTGAAATCAATGGACAATCCATTGGGCCAACCCAAAGTTACATTGCGGAAGACAAGCAAATTGCTGCCATCGGTGTTGGCTCGTGTGATATTTGCCGGTCGGTCCCATTCCGAGAAAAAGATATAGCCACGATTCGGATGTACAACAATCGCACGCGGACGTTTGAGATTCTTGAGAAGGGTGCGACGATGGGTTACATTGCGGGTTGATAGTACATTCAGTGTACCCTTGCGTGAGTCAATGTAATAAAGATTTTTCGAGGCCCAGTCAACGGCCAATCCCTCGACACCCTCATTTTGTGAGGCCAAAACAATTTCACGACCTGTACCATTACGATGAACTCGATAGATAACATCCTGTAAAACATCCGAATAGTAGATAAACTCATCGCGAGCATCAAAGTCTAATCCAACGAAGCGAGCGCGCCGAGAGACTACTGGCAAAATGGCATCACTGAAACCTTCAATCACTGGCTCTAGGACTTTACCTTTAATGAAACGCTGCTGAGAATACATGAGAAATTCTCGGACTAGTTTACAATTCTTCAAATCTGTTTGCAATTGGTAACCAGTGTGACAGGCACAACGGAAACCAAGACCAGTTGGAGCACCCTTCACTGCAGTCACTATACACATGTGATTACATCCGCCATTATTGTTGCCACAGGGATTCGAGACACGGGGTTGACTGAGGGCATGAACTGCTATGATGCCCTTCGGTTCCCGTATATCCTTAGCCTTGTATGTAACTTGAATTGAGCTAGGGCCTTCAAATTTGTCAACCGACATAATGCCTTGCTTTGTGGCATCCGTCCAATAGATACGATTCTCAAAGAGTGCTAATCTTGATGGGCTGGGTACCTGCTGACCACGTAGAACCATCACACGATGCAAACCCTCATAATCCACCGACTCAATATAGTCTAGCAATGAATCACACCAGAAGACACGTTTCGCTATTATATCGACTGTCACACCGCTCGCCTTATAAGCTGCTTCCGATACTATTGAACGGGCATGGGTGCCATCCATATGGGCACGTAACACTTGACCACCATCGGCAACAAACATCAGACCGGCAGTGGGATCCAAAGCCAAATCGGCGGGACTGGTTAAATTTGAACCCAAGACCACAGCATGCCAATGGCCGCTTAGCTCAAAGACATCAATCTTCTGACCAACAAGATCAGCCACATAGATCTTATCGCCCACCCAATCGACGGCCAAGGCAACGGGTGCCCATGTACCAGGCAAGGTTTGATCTAGCGGTGCCACAGCATTCGATGGATCCAATGGCAGTGATTGCACCTTTCTTGTCTTAATATCCGACCAATAGAGCGTATTGCGTGCATAATGGAAGGCCACACCAGCAGCAGCTGTTGCATTGGCCAATATCTGGGGGTCACTACCATGTGGTTTCATGCGCATTATGGCGCGATCGTGAGCGAATATCAATTGCAAATTATTCGCATCCGGTGCGATACATTTCGAATCATTGATTAGCGTATATCCTTGAGCGCACTGACAACTGTACGAACCGAGGGTATTTGTGCACAATTGGTCGCAATGTCCCCATTCGGCGCATTCGTCAAGATCGGCACAGGTTCGATTGTCAGGGGCTAGCGATTGACCAGGACGACATGAGCAAACACCTCCCGTTAGGGATGGTCCACACTTGTACTCACAACTCAAAGCCGGACACGATGCCATGGCTGAAATCAAAAAATGACAGAATGTTAAACGGAAAATTAGTCACGACAAGCCAAGACATACAGATGTATAGTCTTTTCATCACTATAGTTGACATTTAGTTTCAATTTTATAAACTTTTTATCCGAATAATAAAATGGTACTCACAGCAGTTTGTCTCCTCATCGCTACCGTCCTCACAATCCCGTTTGCCGTCGCATAGCTGTGACTTGAGTATACACTTGGGTGCCCCATTAACGCCGCCGCGTGGGCACAGGAACTTATTGTCCGGACAGGCAATGGCCGTACAGTTGGCCTCATCACTCTCATCCGCACAGTCGTGATAGCCATCGCAGTGAAAGTTATACGGTATGCACAAGGCATTCGTACAACGGAATTGGGCATGATGGCAAGGCGGAAAGTCTACATTATAGGTTAAAAAAATATTATAATGTACATATGTATGTATGTACATATGATGGAAATCATTTATATATACTTACTGCAACCCTGTTCATCCGAATTGTCACCACAATCATCCCGATGATTACACTTAAGAGCGGCATCGATGCACTTGTGTCCGCTAGCACAACGAAATTGATCCAAATGACAGGCTGCACCACTGCAACCCTCCTCATCGCGTCCCGTACGGCAATCTAAATAGCCATCGCAACGTTTCTCTTTGGGCACACAAGGACCGGCCAGACGACTACCCTCCGTTGGTGCCGTACCACCTGAAGCATTGCAAAAGACATCCGTGTGCTGGCATTTACGGTAAGCTAAAAGGGAAAAAATAAAAATAAATAAAATAAGCATAAATAAATGGTGAGCGGGTGGATAAAGTGAAAAGTTTTGGCTTTCTATTTAATTACTATTATAATTAGAGATAAAAACCAATTTACAAATCAAATTAAAACTCATTTTCACAAATTAACTGCCTAGGGAAAAATATAACTACTAGTAATAATAGTCGCCTTACAAATCCCAGATGAGTTTTATACCAACATTTAATTTAATGTATCTTTGATTGAAGAATTTAATGTTTCTTGACCCAACAATCTGGTAAATTTTGTGTCATTGTCCCCCGCTCCTTAAAGCAATTCAATTTTCAGATGAAAAGGCTATTCATTCATTAAACGTCGTATTTCATTCCTTTACTACACCAACTGGGAAAGGATTTTTTTCTTATCGTTGGCTGTTTGTTTGGTTCTCTGTTTAACTGTCAGTTGTTTAGGGTAGATGGTCATGTCATTATACTTAATTAGAATGCTAAAGGTAGGCAGCATGAATCTCGGGATACTTACTACATACGCTTACATACATATATATGTATGTATGTATGTATGTATGTATGTATGTATATACTTGAATAGATAGACAAATTAATCAAATTTACATTATGTCAACACCGATAGCACAATCCAATAACTCACTTGCCCGCCTGCTGAGCCAAGTTAAGCTGAGCATTTAGGCCGCCGCTACTGCCGTCGCCCCTTTCTTTTCTCTTACCATCCCATGAAACTATAGAGGGATATCGAAAGCGTTGTGTTCATTGTTTGAAAGGCTGCAGGTTGCTAGGGGATCCAATTTGAAGGACTTATCGTTTTTCTTCTCTTGTGTTTTTTTGTTTTTTTTTCGCCAGCTTAAAAATGCCTGCAAACTATTTTGGGGGCAGCCAACGACATTAAATTTTGATGCGCCTGGAGACCAGGCAATACATACATACAATACATACATATGTGCAGCATTAGGGTGACTCATAAAAAGTTTTCTTTCTTGGTCATTGTAATATTAACTAATAAATTCCTTTTGATTTTTTAACGAGTTTTGCCAATTGGAAATTTAACGATCAAAACAATTACTAACACTGATGTGTGAGGAAGTCAGATATTTAGCAACACTAGATTATGTTAATAACAGCAGCTTAAATGTTAATGTTAACAGAGAGGCTGATAAACTAAATGATCAGAATTGATAATTTGATAATTTGTAATACGTTAATAAGGCTATCACATAATTTTCTTAGTCAATATCCTATATTCTTAATCAAATCAGAGATTACTTGATTATGAGAAAATTCATTTCACATTGATTTGATCAAAGTTTTTAGATATTTGTTTTCATCTATGTATGTACATATGTATTTATGTTCAACTTTCTTGTTTTACTTTTACTAATTTGAGCCATCCTAATTCGGGATTGGCAACATGGTCATCGGTATAACATAAGGGTGAGCGGGTTGGGGGTACACATTGAAAGGCGTGGGCGTGAGGTCTATGGCATGGATGAGAGATGAGGTAGCGTGCAGGCGGTTGGCACGCATGGGGACGGTGTGGTGTATACATAATGCATGGTTGGGGCGTGATTGTCTGTCTCACAGTTTGTCTGTATTGTGCACTTGAGTTCCCTATGTGACTCTATCTATACCCCTATACACCTCTTTCTCTCTCTCTCTCCCTGTGTGTGTGTGTGTGTGTTGACAGGCAAAGTGCTATAAATTATCGAGTAGTTGGTTGCAGGAACCCAGAAAAACATCGAAACCTCCCTTCTACTCTTATCCTTGATAAAATCGTCCCATCAGTTTATCACGTTTTCGGTGGCTACAAGAAAGAGGTGGTCAAGGGAATAACTAAATTAGATAGTTAATACAAAGAGAGCAACTGTTTGACTGAGGTTAGAGAAAAACTTTAAGTTTATGTTTTGCATTAGTCCCAGGAGACTTTTTTCTAGTTGATCTTCGGTCACTCTCTTTTCCTGTTTCGCATAAACAACTCGTTCAAGTATGGCAGAGCAAACTTAATTAGTGCAAGTTAAACAAGCCAACTTGTATAAATAGTTTTTCCCCTTTACTTTTCCCCCCTAGGAAACAAAACTTTTTTGTTGCAACAATAAAAAAGAAATATACATATACACAAAGTACGTGGTGTGTGTGTGTGCCTGGATAGCACTCTCCTTTCTATTGACAAAGTGGAAGCCAAAGCGCCCAACTCTTGTTGCAACCTGCATTCTACCGGAGCGGAGGTTAAACTTTATAATCATAAAAATGTGTCACGCAGTCACAGCTTCCATATACAATTCATACACATTTACACACAGAGAAAAACCTCCAATCTTTTCCTTAAGTTTACAAACTAACCAATAAAACAAATCTATATATATACATACATATATTTATTATATACATTTATTTTGCCACAGTAGGAAAAACAATGCAAATATTCAAGGCACATTAGCTTTTGTTTTATGCAGATAGATTATTTCAATCCGTTTACTTAGAGTTTTTTCTTTCTTTTAGATTTGCATTTCTTAAAGAACTTTGAACACTTAAATTCCTGATTCTACTATAAAAAGGACACTGTTTGATTGAATAAAATGTCATTTTGTATGTTCGCTTATTAAAATGGAATATTGCATAGCTCTAGGGGAACATAACAAATTTTCATTTACACAAAGAAAAGATAGAAATGTTTTATATATATATATATAGGATTAGTGCACACCCTGTATCTGTCACATTTAGACATTTTGCTGTCTTTTTGACTTTCAGTGCATTGACAAGATTTACGCGTACAATTTGTTACAAATTCGTTGCATTACATTAAAAGCAAATCATAATGACAAATGAGTCACATTGGGGAATGAGGGCGGTGACATAAAGGCGTGGCCAGATGGTCCAACAGTTGTGCAAGGTCATAAAAATCTTTCAGTAGAGAGCGTTAAACTTCATTTTTCACATCTTGCAATTTGGATGAGAAACTTTGAGAAAACGCAGAATGGATTAGTTTTAAGTAGGGTGAGGGGGAGAAGAGGAGAAAATCAGAATAAACAGGAAACGGGAGAGTGTAAATTTGGTGTTGGGTGTGGGTGTGGTTGTGGGTGTGGGTCATTGCATTGTTGTCACTATATAAACACAACAACGGACAACTTCTACAACTTTGAAGTTAATACAAACTCCCTCCCCTTTCCTCATAACTAGTAACTCTGTCTTTTTCTCCTTTAATTGTTAAGGTTAAGGGGAGAAGGGGCTTCTCTTTTTCTTTCTTTTTTTGTTTTTCTGTGCATTAACTTTTATTGCAACTCAAGACTTTTACGAGGGTTTTTGGCAGGGTTTGGATAGTCTCTGTGTAATTACGCTCTACAAGTGCCACATCTCTCTGAGTCCTCAGTACTCAGTCTCCTACTCTGGCCAATTCTCGTCACGTTTAGCTGCAGTCAAATAAACGTCAGCTGTAAACAGAAACAGGAGGGGGTCTGGGTTATCATGGAGGTGTAGTGGCTTCTCTGATGACAGTTTACGAGAGACATGCGAAAATCTTGTTACCTTAGAGGAAAAGGGAAACCGTTAACGTGGGAGAAGTAAAAGTAAAACTTCTTGCCAGGTGTTGGAATGAGTTTGAGTTGTTATTTCTTGTTGTCTACTTTTCTCCTTATATATTTTTTTTGGTGGGGCTTTAAGTTGGCTTTTACGCACTTTTTACGCCCGCAATCGCAATCTGCCTCATTAGGTCCTTAGCATTAGCTACAGTAAGCAGAAACAGTACCAGCATCAGAGTTTAAGTGCAATGCAAAATGAAGAAGATGGCAAAAAGGCTTAAAGGGTAAAAGAGGGCTAACTACTTTATATATGTATGTATATGTACAAGTGCTTACAGCTTACAGCTGCTTGGTTAACTTGCCATAGCTTTTTATCGACCAGAAACCAGCCCCATTCCCATCTTTTTCTCACCCTTCCGCTCATGACCAACATTACTAACTGGTTGAGATGAATGTGTCTGGTTGGAGTATTTCGACAGGAAGAATAATCGATTCACTGAGACATTTAAAATTAAAGAAAACTCAAACAATTAATAACTGACAAAACATTAGAAAATATATATAAATAAGACTAAAATATTTTCAAAAACTGTAAAATAAATAAATAAAAATTAAAATAATATATGCCATATAGCAAGTGTAACCGACATATGTAAGTATAGGTTAACCGAAAAGCTAAGTTAAGAAAAAAAATAGGGCAAAAAGATAGAACCATAAAATAATATGAAAAGGGTTAATTTAATAAAAAAAAAATTTAAAGCAACACTAACTAAGCACGCGGTAGACGATCATAAAATTTGTCTTTTTTTTAGATGTAAAAGGACATTTTATTTAGGACTCATTGTCGGATAGATTAACAAATCCAACCCTTTTTTTCGTTGGAATATATCCTTTGGTTTTATGTTTAGATATTCTCCAGGTAATAAATGGGTTTATTTAAATTTGCAAATTACAAAGCAAATGCATTTATAAAAAACATATTTTTCTTTTAGCAGATTTAAGACAATTTAGTCAAGATGAAAGAAAATATATAAAATGTTAATTTAAATAAGAAATTTGCATACATTTGATATGTATAGATAAACATTGAATTTCCGGTAATTTAAAGCTTTCTATGGGGTATTTTAAAAGTCAATGGCATTTTCTTGCGTTCATTATTGTTGGTGTAAAACTATTAGGTATATCCTTCCTCCCTTAAGCCTTAGTACAGAAACAACAACAAACACCTGAAGTAATTAAATAGTTGAAGTAAGCTTTACTCTAATATTTATATGCCATAAATTAGGTAAACAAAAGAGTAGAATACACACACACACACCAAACTTACACCCATTCAAGCAGACACACACAGACACAGTCAGTTTTCTCATTCTATTCAAAGTGCGTCTGCTGCTAAGACTTCCTTCCGTTGAGCCACCACCTCCGTTTTCCCTTTGAATCCATCTCCCTTCCTCTACCTATTCAGACATGTCACTCCAAGACGCGTTGACACGTACGCAAAATAAATTTGTTAAGAACGCAATAAGAGCGAACATTTTGTCGCCATTTAAGCGCGATAAATTATTGTGCAAGTGAGACGAAATGAGGAGACAAGACAGAGACAGACAGAGTGTGTGAGAGAGAGAGAGAGACCGAAAGCAGGCGTCTTATTAAATTTAAAATGAAATTTAAACTTGATCTTGTGTAACAAAATAATAAAAAAAAAACTTGTAATAGAATAAAACACAGCAAGAAAAGATGTTGAGAAAAGGCGAGAGAAAGAAAGATAGAAAGAGAGAGAGAGAGACAGAGAGAAAGAAAGAGATGAAGAGTTTTCCGCTTCTGTCTGCCAGCAAATTGCCCTTCTTGATAAAACCAGACGGCCAGGACAAAGTTCTTGG
This sequence comes from Drosophila emarginata, assembly GCA_037075365.1. Taxonomy (NCBI): domain Eukaryota; kingdom Metazoa; phylum Arthropoda; class Insecta; order Diptera; family Drosophilidae; genus Drosophila; species Drosophila emarginata. The sequence goes on from JBAMCD010000160.1 coordinate 1,013,309, forward strand.
ATGCGTTTGTCTAGCGTCAGTCAAAAAAGCTTAAGTAAAGTTGTATAAGGCATCGGTAGTACTTAGAAATTGGTCGCCTCAAAGATATTTAAATATAAATCTTAAATAACAAGCAATAAATGCTAGCTGCACAAGTCCATACCGCACCCCCAGGACACAGGACACAGGACTCAACTCGACTCGACTCGTCTCAGGAGCCGTGCAGTCTCTACTTCGCATTCACATTTACATGCCACGGACTAAAGAACTAAGAGGGACTGGGCCTGGGCCAAAAGTTTTAATCAAAATGTGCGGCACACACAAAGTCTGCTAGTTGAATGCACTTGAACTTTGTGAAAGGAGAAAGCCAAAGCCAAAGCAAAACTCAACACAAAAAAAAAAAAGAGGAAAGAAAAATCCCCACGCTAAACTAAAACTACACAAGGTCCAGCCAAGCGAAAGCTGTTCAAAATGCATTAAATTCACGGATAGCCAAAGATATTTCAAAATTCGATATACGATGACAAAGATGACTAACGAAAAGTGAGTACATTAAGCGTTCTTCTCAAGTCGATTTCGAAAATCACCATCGATATGTTAATTTACACAATGAATGGAAACTGATTTTCAATGGCTACAAAAATACAACTAACCAAAAAAAAAAAAAAATGCAGACTTACCTAAAAAAATAGTAGATAAAGCAAAAGCAAAGAAAAGATTTTTAAAAGGAAACACTTGAAAATGCTTAGAAAATTCAGCAACTGATGACAAACCAACAAAATGTAAAAAAGTAGGAAAATACTTCAAAAAAATATTTCTATGTAATTATTTTTCTTTTTCAGTCTGATTAATTTTGCAATTGTTTCAAAAAATTTTGATTCTACACAGAGCTAGTGCAAAATTTCAATTTCGTTTATACAAAAATCTTTAAAAATTTTCATATTTTGTGTGGAATTAATAAAATTTAGGAATATTAAATAGGTGAATTATCGGTTAATTAAAAGGATCTATTAAAAGTCATTGGCCTTAAGTACATTAAAAATAACCAAATAATTGAGCCAAAGCGGAAGATTTAAATCTGCATGAAAACAATATTGTAATTGTAATAAATTTATTTATAATTTAATTTTCTAAGCGATTTAATAATTCATTAACTAATTAATTGGTTGAACTATCAATTAAAGAGAGCTATTAATTAAATGCGTTGAATTGTTAAAAAGTAAACGAGTCCCAGCAGATCATAAATATATTCATATATAAATTTTTATATATCATTAACCTGCAATAATTCAAATAAAAGTTACCAACTTTTTAATGCGTTAATAAATTTTTCTTAAGGAATTGCACTTTATGTTTTTCTTTGTTTTACAAATTGTTTTTACCACAAAATTGCTCAATTTATGGCAAATAGAAATAATCTTAAATCGTTTTCAATTAGATAAAAGGATTACACTTAATTGAATGCGAAATGTTTTACAAATTGTTGTAATAAATGTAATTTGCATTGCATTGTCTACAGTTTAATCGATTTTTCACCTCTGGCACTCAAGTCTTTAATGCCTAATCCCTCTTTGAGATGTTAAAATTTTGTATAAAATGGTCAATGTCTTATATTTGACATTTTAGCCTTGGTTCAATTTGATCGATAGCCTGGCTTGTATGCTGCTTGCCACAGAGCTTGCCACCGCTTACCACCTTTTGCCATACTAATTTAGTGACTGGGCCACCTGAAGCATTAACCGAAATCCAAATACTATATAGTTTTCTACCTTGGCTACACACTCACACACACACACACACGCACACTTAACTTGACTTTGCCAGCCAACAAAATGTGGTCTCTCTCCCTCTCTCTTCCTTCGGGATGGGTGTGTGTGTAAATTTGGTGAAATTTGCATAAATAAAATTGGTATAATAAAATGTAAACATTTTCCTAAGCAAATTGTTGGTGCACACACACACTTATATATATATATATATATATATGTGTGTATATACATATATATAGTAAGGGACAGGATCTGAGAGTGAGGCAGTTGGAAAGTAATGTGTAACTTCTGTTAGTCCTTTGCATTTGAGATGAGCTAACAAATATTTGTTGAGTCAACATCAAATTCTGCCATTGAGAGCGAGAAAAGGTATTATATAAATATTTATGTATATACATACATGCATATATTTGTATATACTTTCTGTTTGTATATATCGAATTAAATGATTTATATATATCGGTATATAGCACTTACTGCATTGCGCCTCATCCGATTTATCCTCACAGTCTTCGTTCATGTCACAACGATAATGCGGTGGGATGCAATAAGTCTTATTAAAAACATATTGGCCACAGTTCAATTGGGGTGAATCGCATTCGGGCGGTGCTATAATATAAAATTAACAAAAAAAAAAATATTAAAAATCACAATAATAAAAAAATTATAAAGGAGAGTATTTACGATATATATTTTGGAATAGCAGAGAAATCTATTGAATCTGTGTATGAAAAACTATATATAGTCTGGTTTACTAAGTTCAGATATTTAATATTGAGATCTTTAAAACAAAACATTGTGAAATGTCATTACTATTGGGTTGCATAAAGGCAGCCATCGTTTGAGTTTTTCAATTATATTTATTTTATATTCTTTTTGAAAAATTTCAATTAATGGATTTTATATTTATGTATATATGCATGTACTTACGACAAGATTGCATCTCATCCTCGCCATCATCGCAATCCTTTTGGTAATTGCATACCCAATGCGATTTTATGCATTTGCCATTGTTGCAGCGAAACTCTTCCGGTAGACATGGCACATTTGAGGCGGTTATTGAGCTGCTGCTGCTGATGCCAGCTGATTCGCCCAGACGTACACCTAAAAGTTATAAAAGATATAAAGAAAGCAAGTAAATTAATAATAATACAAACAAATATATATACAAAAATATATATATATATATAGTAAGGGAGAGAGGGAGACAATGAGAAAAGAAGGAAGAGCAATTAAATTTTGTTCCTCTTTCGATTTAGTTCTATTTGAGCGTGATCGCATTTCCATTTTCATTCCCATTTTCCCATTCTCATTCTCATTTATTTTAGCTTAAAGTTTATTCTTTTGGTTTAATCTTGAATTCTGTTGCATATCTTATTCGTATGGCAGAATATGCAGGCAAAAATGCCATTGTCCTGGCCAACACAAAGGAAATAGCAACAAAACAGTCAGCGAGACGCAAAATAAACCCACAGTTGGTTCAGCACACAAAAGCCAATACCCATTTTTATGTGTAATGCTAAAAGTCGACTACGAAATACCCTATAAATACAGTTTAAAAGAGAGAAATGGTTGTAGGGAAAAAATTTGAAAAAGGAACGGAAATATAAACAGAAATTGGATAGGAAACGCAACAGAATTAGAAATGAAATATAATTAGAAGCAGAAATGCAATGTGAAACATAATGGAAAAGGAGTAAAGAAAAACGGAATTGGATCAGGAACAGGAATAGAAACATAATTGAGATTAGGACAATGGAGTATAAGGGGAAATGGAAAAAAGTTAGAAGCAGAATTGGGATATGGAACATAATAGGAAATTAGGGAAAGAAAGAGGTGAAAATAAAAAAGGGATTACATATAGGAATACGAAAAGCAATGGGAATGCAAATGATTAGGAATATTGGAATCAGAAATTGATATAGGAATAGAAAAAGACATGTAAGAGGAATATAATTTATATTTAAAACAAAAAAGATTAAGATTACGATTAGCACTAGAAATAGGCTTAAAAAAAAAAAAAAAAAAAAAATAGGTAAAAATCAAGTCGTATTATCTCATATACCCTGAAATACACTATTCATAACCCTGCATCAAAACCAAAGCGAAATAAAAAAAACCCATACATAAACAACATGGCGAACCCTTAACACCCGTCTCATCCCATTCCATCTCATCCCATCCCATCCCATCCCATCCCCTTCGTCAGAGTCAATGGGCGGTGCCAGTGACATTGGAAGTCCCATGCCTTACATATTGCTATTATTATTACGACTGTTGGCTGGCTGGCAGTCTGCCTGGCTGTGTGGATATTTTTCGAGTTGCTGTAAGATTTAAACAGACATCGTCCTTGTCTTGTTGTTCCTCGCTTCCCATTTAAACTTGTGCAAAAAAAGCGCAAAAGAAAAAAAAATATAATAATAATAACACCAACAACAACAAAAATAAAGTAAAACTTTTCGTGGCTGGAGTTGGAGAGAAAATCTCGGCAGGAAACTTCTTTTTAAGCACGTTGTTTGCAGCAAGCCCAGTTTGTGTCTCAGTCCCAGTCGCAGTCACAGTACCAGCAGCAGAAGCAGAATCAGGACCAGGATGAGAACCAGGACAAGTTCCAGGCCCAATTCTGGTTTACACTCAACGTTGTTTTGTGGCTGTTTGGGGAACGTGCCCCGAAAGGAGCAGCCGGAGCATCGCCAGACAACGACGGCATTTTGGTAGGCATTAATTTCTCCCGTGTGCCACATAACATTCGCTCGCACTTTTCTTTACTTCAGTCTCTATCTCTTTGTTATTCTCCCTTGATCTTCGTGTTGTTAGGACGTGTTTATGGAGTCACTTCTTAGATTGCAATAGCACGTTTATATGTTTGTATGTATGTATATATTTAAATACAAATATATATATATGTATATATGTTTGTATGTATATGTCTCGCCTTGGGTCCTTTGCCAAGCGTTGACAAACAAATTAAGCCGCAATTGTTTAGCACTTTGACAAGATAAAATATTCACAATGATGTCACAATATGTAAACATAATACACCGTTTCATCTCAATACCGTTAAAGGAACTGTTAGTCAACGTAACAAATTAAACAGATTTTGTAATATCATTATATTCCCATTACAAAAGTTATTAACAATCCACACCAATTATATTAAACTGATTCTTTTTGCTCTCTTTAATGTTCTTTTTAAACTCGTTATTTCTTACTCGTTAGTTGTTACTCGTTAAATATTACTAGTTCCTTTTTTGTTATGTTCATCTAAACATAATTACTTAATGGGTTTCTTTTCTTTATTTAACACAACTTTGGACAGGTTTTGTTCGAAAAATGTGACGAAATTTGAACACTATGGCTTCCGCACGCTTTTGCCCCATATTCAAAGTGGTTACATTAGGGTTCTGACATTGAAGTGCCTTCATTTGCATCTTCTACTTTATACTCATTGAATGCAAATAAGGCGCAATTTGGCAAAATTCAAAGGTGTCGAGGTGTAGTCAAAAGGTTTCCATTTAAGCATCGATGATAAAACTAAAACTGATTGACGATGCTCCAGATCACTGTTCAGTATTCTATATAGGTAAGTTATGGGGATTTTGGAAGTAATCTGTCTAGTTATAAGAAATATTTGATTTCATTTTCAGTTACTTTCCTGCAGCTTCTTTTTGATTAACTCTCGCTTGGAGGTTCGCTTCAGTTTATTCATTGGCCATGATGATGGGGATGCATTAACCCCTGGCCGGGCAGCGTCACTTTTACCATCATCATCATCCTCATTGTCGCCCACGTCAGCGCTAAAAATAATAGGCCGCCTGTCTGCATACAAATGAGTCCCAGGACAGAGAGATGTAGCTACATACATACATAGTTACATATACATATGAATATACTGATGAAGTGGAAAGAGAGAAAGAGAAAGATAGAGAGGAAGAGAAAGAAATAGAGGGATCGAGTGAATGTCTGGACTGGAGCATGCAATTATGACACTGCCCCATTGCACCTTTTCACTTCCGCATTCTCCTTTGGCCTGGATGCATATATTTCAAAGAAGTTTTTTTTTTCGTTGCACTTTTAGATACTTTATTTGTTTGCAAAATTATTATTTTTTATAATGAACACAAGAAAGCAAATAAAATATAAAAACCCGAAAAAAAGCTACAATTGCAATTTTATTCGCATAATTAAGAGAACTTTGACATCTTTTTGCCGTTCACCATTTATTTATTTAACTTATTTTTTATTTCAACAGTTTATTTGTTTGTATGTGTGCGCATATTAATTTTTATTTGTTCAATTCTTCTTCCTCTTTTTGGTTTTTTTCTCCTCTTTTTTTTCCTTTTGCGCGTTAAGTGTTTTTGTTAGCCCTCTCTTGTTTCATTTTTTATGTTTTTGCATCTCTCTCTCCCTCTATGTAAATATTTTATTTATTTTCATTTATCCATTCTTCATTCGGAGAGTGATTAAAAAGTTTGTTAATGTGCAAATTACTATTTTTAATGTGGTACACCAATGCCAGGGAATTCACTATTATTTTAAATACAATATTTTCCCCATAGTGTTCCCCAATCGCCATTATATCAGTTATTAGTTTAGATCAAAAGCTTTAATATTTAACTTTCCAAAAATGAGTTTCATTTTCTTTTGCAATATTTACTTATTTTCCACAATTTGCAAATATATTATTATATTATTTTAATGACCACACCTCGTTAATATATATGTAATATGATACATATATAAATAAATTTATTTTTAATATTCAAATACCTTTTTTTTATGCAATTTCTTTCCATGGGTAATTTATCAAATTTAATGCCAACAATAACAAATTTTGCCGTATATATCATATAATTTAATATTATAAATTTATTTGTTGTCGACCGGAAATCACATTTTATGTATAAAATTTATTGTTATGACAAAAATAATATAGACGGCATATATTTCTAAATAAAATAATATTTAATTTGAATAATTTTTTAATTTCGAAAGATCAAAGATCTCAGACATTGTTGAGTACATAAGATATTTAAAGCATCTTATAGTATTGAAATAGTGTTCCAATGTTAAAGCTTTACTCAGATTATCCTTCATCTAATCTTTATATTTCCACAATTTCTAATATCATAAAGAGCGTTAAAGGAGGGAAATCAAACTGAATTATGATATTATAAATTGAAGAGAAAGTTGTTTCTATAATTCCCATATTCAAGTCAATGGAATTGCTACTGCAGCATAATCGTGATTCGATAGCTACACTGCAGGACAATTTGCAGGACATTAGGTCCTTGGTTCTAGGCTTCATCATTTTAACATTACTCTCTTGGGGCACGAGAAAAAATGCTTTTTTGTTTCATTCCTTTTGATTTTCTTTTTCATATGCTTCTTACACAGACACAGACATACATGTACATACATATGACCAAACTTCATTTCCGCCAATTCGCCATCATTCAAACCGTAAAAAAGAAGCACAAAAAAAAAAAAACCAACGAACATAAACGGGAGTCCGAGTTACTCGAGTTTTTCAAATCTGTTGTCTGCCAGTTATTGGCTCTCGTTCTCGCTTACTCATTTTCGTCCCATCTGTCTGTCTCTTTCGAATTTGAGACTAGAGATGGATAGACTTCAGTTTATGCCACGCCTCACGTTCACGTTTCCCCCATCAATAAATAATAAATTGCCTATAAAAACTGATAAATTCATTGATGAATCTCAAAGCGAAGCGCCATAACGCGCTCTTCTCTTATCCTTACCACCATACCATGCCCCCCCCCATACCCCACCAAAGTCAACGATAACCCACCACACTCCACCATACCGTTATGAGTAATGGAAATTCATGAGAGCAAAAAAGTATGGGCCGTTTGCCAGCTAAAGAACCAGTTAGAGAGAGAGAGAGAGAGGGAGAGATAGTTAGAGAAAGAAAGATTTGAATGCGGCTTGCATTTATGCATTACCCCCCACCACGCCTCTTTGGACATTGACAGTATCTGGTGATTTTATGGTAGTTATATGGAGACCTTCATCTATTCATGGCATACTTTAGAGTGTGTGTCCCAGTATTGATATACATATAGTAGTTGCATCTATTCCATTTTCTCGATTTCGCTTCTTTTTTGGCAAAGGGAAAATCATTCTTTTTTATCCCATTTTTTTTTTTGCAGCTACAAACATTGATTTATGTTTTGTGCAATATTTGCAACATAAGCTCCTTTGCTGCCCAGGAACCCCTTAGGATTGCCCCCTTCTCGTGTCTCTATTGCTTTGGCTCCATTTTATTGGCCTGCAAAGGAAATATGACAAATTTCTTTCTCTTCTCCTTGCCACGTTGTGTCCTTATTTCTTTTATTTTTTTTTTTTTTTGGTAATGGCCTTATGTGTGAGTAAAGCTCAAGAGCATATTTAACTTGCTAAGTGTCGCCAGATAAAACCAAAAATTCGGAACAAAAAAATTTGTAGAACTATTGGTATTTTGTCATCTTTTACATTATCTTTAAAATTTTCCCCTTAGGTTCATAAGCACACGTTTGTGTCGTATATATGTAGGTATATAGTAAACAATTTGTTTGACCAATACAAATTTAGTTCATTTTAAATGAGAAAGTTAAAATAGAATAACTGAAACATCTTTAAAAAGCTTGAAATACTTAAAACAAAAATAGATAACCAAAGTTGGAATTGAAATTAAACTGATATAACATTTAATGTTATATTTGGCTTCAAATTAAATAAATATTACAAAAAATGGGTAGTAACTTTATCGCATATTATCGATAATCTTAATAAATCTGGCGTTATTTATTCCGGTTGCCTTGAACTACAAGTAATAATTCTGTTTCTTTACATATAATTTTTGTTTTATTTTATTTTTGATTATGTGGCAAGCAGCCATTCGTCTACATTTTGATTTTCTTTTCTGCCACATTAACAGGGGACCGAGACATGGTATAGGGGGGGGAGGTGGGTGGTGTGACCAAAAAAATCGCAGACAAACATTATTTCTCGCCTTGACCCCTTCTCTGTCTGTCTCGCTCGTTTTTGACGGGGTTTTCTTTTCTCTTTGTTTTTTTGTTTTTTTTTTAATGTAATTTTAAGTGACGTTGCCCAAGTTGAAACGTGACAAAATTACAAATATTTTGTAAGCTTTTAAAACCGTTGATACTCTGTTGCCGGTATGACAAGCAACAACAACAACAGCAATAATGGCAACAACAACAAACAGGAGCAATAACAACATCAGCAACAACAATGACAAAACATAACATTGGCCATAACAATAAAAACAAATAGAAGTAACAACAACACCAACAACAATAACTACAAAATAATACTTAATAATGTGCATTTTTTGATGTTGCTGTCCTTTTTGATGGGACGTTTCTTTGGTCTAGGGTTTCTTTTTTCTTTTTTGGGATTCGATCGCATACCCTTTTATCCATAAGCTAAAAGGATATATTTTAGTTTTCACATTGACTATAAATAATATTTATATATCTATTATTGTTGATGAACATCGAAAAATTTAATGAAATTCTCTATATATTTTAATTGTCTATCTAAAGTTCTAGATAAATTCTGATAGATAGATAGATAGATAGATAGATAGATAGATCGGAGAAGTTAGTCTTCATTCTAATAAATCAATGACTCCATGACTTTTTATTCAAAACCAATTTGATGTATAGAGTAAATTTTGGTCGGTGCTTTAATTTTACTTTTTTAGTTTTAATTTTTATCTTTTTTCTTTTAAGCGGCATCAAAAGACTTGGCAAAATAGTTTCTCTGCTGTTGTTATGGCATCAAAACAATTTCAAGAGCCTTTTTCTTGTTTCTTTTTTTGTTGTTGTTTATCAAAAGTTGCCACATTAAAGCCGTCAGACACATGTACACGTTGTATGGCAACTTAAGCAAATACCCATATGGCAAGGATGTGGCTGGGGTCGTCCATAGGGTAAGCCGTTTTGAAGAAGGAAAATATTTCTGCAATTCCAAGACATTCCAGTAAAGACAATGCAACCTTATTCAGTCTCAATATGTGAGCATGTAATCATCAATAGTAAACCAATATAAATCGTTAACCAAAAAGTAACTCTTTATTTCTGTCGACTATTTAACCTTTTAATTTGACCTCACTGTTCATTCTTAATTATTACTATTATATTTATTGCCCTGCAAGTGCGATAAATGTATTCAATAATCAAAGGACATGACAAAAAGCGGGGAAAGCCATGAAAAAAAAGAAACATTAAATAATGCGAAAATTTAATCTTGCTCAACGAAATTTAGATGCCCTTTCTTGCACTTAGATTTCATTTAAAATCTAAAAGAAAATTGTATTTTATTTGAATTCAAAATTTGATGACCTTTTCGTTATTCATTAAATTTTTATAGAGTTTTATTTGCAAGACTCCCAAGCATGAATAAGACTATATGATATATATATATATAGTATAATTTATTTTATCCAGGGTATTAAAGCATAATTGTAAAATTTTGCCGCACAGATAAACTTGTTTCCTTTTATTTTTTTTTATTTTTTGGTCTTTTTGTGAAAATTCGTTTCTTGTTAAGGCATGCGTAGTTAAATTTTCTACAAATTAAAAGCAACCGCAGAGGTGAGTGCAATGTAGGTTTAAGGGATGTGGTCCAGGTGGAGGCAGGCAGCCAGAGTGTTGGACAGGTTGGTGGAGAATGGTGGGGGATGGTGTTGCCATCTGCGGTTTGCCTTTTATTTTATGCCAGCCACAAGCCAAGCGAGAGCGCTACAAATAATTGCTTAAACAGAGAATGCACTCACTAATTAGATGCATAATTAGACAGGAAGCACGATGAAGGAGGAGTGACAAGGTGGCAGGTGGCATGTGGCAGGGGTAGTTGTACAGGCGAGGAAACTCAGCTGAGCAGAAGACAGCCACAAATTGACTATAGCAACTTATTTGCGGCAACACACTTTAATACATGATGCATAAATTGTCTTATATCTTCTCTTTATTTCATTGTGAAAAAGATATCTTTAAGCCTGTAGATCTGTTATCGAAAATCTTATAGTTTAATCGATAAATTAGTATTTGTTACAGAGTAGAGGCTTTTACTATTAAATGTATCAATTGATAATGTCAACCAATATTCGTTTCTTTATAAAATTAAACCAAAGGATCAGGTTTACAATCTAATGGGTCTGTGTATGATTTGAATTGGATTTAGTACATATCGATATATCGTTCTTTAAATATCAATTTTATTGTATAGTTGCAATTGCTTTTGGTGTATGAAAAGCCTCTAAAAACAGCTGGTCCGACCGCCAGACTAAATAAACTTTCTTGTAACATCAATTGCAACTCCTGCTACAGAGAGTTCCCTGTTGACTCGTTCTCTCAAAGAAAAACCAAAATGAAAACAAAAAAATAGAGAAAAGATGAAGCACGTGCAAAGTGCACGTAGCCGGAAACAAATGACATTGTCAGCGCTTGCCTTGGCAGCAGAGAAGCAGTAGAACTAGCTGTACAAGAAGGCCAAATCCCAGCTAAGCATTTCCGGCTCCTCTTCTCACATGTGACTCTGCTTTTATTTGGCTGTGTGTGTGTGTCTGTATATATATGACAAGGCCATTAGCCCTCTCGTTGGCGGCCAAAACCGCACAAAAGTTGAAGACACACACACACACACAGAAAGCGTCTTGCAGCTGCCATTTTATGACAGTCTTTTGTTGTCTATTCTCCAAGACGACAAGGACGCCCTTTTCCTTGTCAACTTTACATCCATTTCCTAAACCGGCATTTTCAGTTTGTACCATTGGTTACCATTCTGGGTGGTTATTATTAAACTTTGCTTTCTAGCCAAATTGCGGATAAATCAAATGCCAAATAATTGGTTGCCCTTTTGGCTAGCTTCCCATGCCTGCAGTTTACACAGTTTTTGGTCTACGCGCATCAATTAGTATTGGCCAAATGAAGGAATTGACCTACACTCAGCGAAATGGAATGACCAATTATATATTTAAAAGAATAATGTAAGAACATTCTTCTATAATAACTCAGCTAAAGGTTATCATATCCATTTTTTAGTGGCTCAATGGCAACTTAATTGTGGCCTTTTTATCATACAGTATGTAAAACCGATCGTTGTTTTGCTATTAACTGAACTTTAGATGTATTTCTAATTTCTCATAAATCGATTTTGATATTTTTTTAGTGGAAATATTTTCAGTGTGTTTTTTTTTTGGGTCTCGATGTAACATTTGTCGCATTAATTTGAATTTGAAGCGCGTCCAAAATGAAATCACGCACAAGTCGAGACTGCAAAAAGAGAGGGGGAGAAGGCAACAGAGAGAGAGAGAGAAAGGGCGTGAAATAGGATTGTGGAAATAAGAGGGCGTGGCATTGTTTATGCCACCAGACGGCGCGAAATTAGCATTAGGCCGTTGGCATCAAACAATTTTGCCGCGAGTTTTTGCAATTTTTTTTTTGTTTTTCTGTACACATCCTTCCTTACCCCTCTCCGGCCGCCATAGACTTTGCTTGTACTGAAGGACTGTGGATAGGAAGGAAGGGCCAATAAATAGCGGCAGACCTTGGCATATACATACATAGTTCCAGGATCTGGCGCCATTATTGGAAAATGCATTTTGCCCTTTTAATTGCCTTGCAATTGATGATGAAAATGCAACGTCGCTATTTAAAAGCTTAAATCCAGTAACTTGCTATCGACGAGACCCTTGGGTGTCGTTGGTCAATCCCGTTGTGTCCTCTCGCATCCATCCTTTTTGTCCTGCTGCTGCTGCTGCTGCTGCCGCTGCTTCTGCTGCTGTTGCGTAAATCATGGCTGGGCTCGATTTTGCCTGGCAACCAAGCTATACCCCTGAGCGGTGTTAATAATCGATGGCTGCGGAACAGCGTCAACGACAACGCCAACGCTAACGCCGATGCCAGCGGCAACTGTTCCAACTACCAACAATCACAATAACAACAGCAACCAGTGATTTAGGGTCAGCAACATGGCCAAAAATTTCAGTGCACTCGGCCGCAAAATGTAAAATGCGACGAAGCCGTCGACGGCGACAACAACGACTTTGGGACATTGCAAAAGGACAACTAACAATTACCAAAGCACCATTCACAATATGCAGTTCACATTGATTTTAAAATACCCTACAAAAATAATAAAATTGAAATAGACTAAATGAAAAACTAACTAAATATTTGTAAGATCTTTAAAGCAATTTCATGGTACATAACAAAAATAAGGATTAAATTTGAATTAAAATCGCTAAAAGTTACCAATGATATTAAAACAAAAATCGATTTGCTACCTAAAAAAAAGAAAAGGAATATATACACATACATATTGAAAAAGAAGTTCAATTGCGGAATCAGATCATAATACTTCTATTAAACTTTCGACTTTATAAGAAACTAAAATCTCACATTTAACACATTTAATATTATATATTAAACTGTTTCTATAAAAATATTACTTGGAGACAACCTTTTTTTTTGAATTTTAAATTGTGCTGAACGGGCGAATCAATGAGATTAAATCATTTGGAAAGAGTATATATGGTAACAGGGAACTGGCGCTTAAAACAAAAAAGGTCTTTGTCCCCTTCTTTTACTGCTACCGTTGAAATGCAGAAAATGCAGGCCACCCACTGGGGACAAAAATTTCTAGGCTTTGTGTGTGAAAGTGGGCGTTGCAGTTGAAGCAGAAGGAACATGAATGTGGGCATGGCTTAGTGGTGCGGAAATATTAAATTCGCCACTTTGCCGCACAAAGCGTTATTTTTCACTTCCGCTCCGACGAACGGCGTTTCGGCCAGCTCTCGATCGGAGCAGTGTTTCATCGTTTTGTGTGTGTTTGAGTAAGAGTGTGTGGCATTCGGAAATTTTTCATAAAAACCGATACTCAATCTGCATTCATTTTAACTAATAGCCAACAAGAAGAGAGAAAAAATCCCAAGCTGTGTTGAAAACATTACTCAAGTGCAACACTGCGTATACTTGATGAACGGTAATAAAGTTTTCAAGGTTAATAATTTATTAGTTATTTCTCTCTTCATATTTAAAACAGAAAGGAATATTTACTTTCAATTTTCTATATAATAAATGTATATATCAGACCATATTATCACCGAAAGGTTAACTGAACATGAAAGCTTTTTGTCGCTTGATCGAATTTTGGATGATTTATTTTCATACCTGAAAGTAAAAGAAAGAAAAAAGAAAGTCAGAAACATATTGGAAATTAAGATTGTATATTTATATGTATGTATATAATTTACAAGAATCAAATATTATGACAAAAAATATAACCAATCTTCGACTTTGTTAGACGTTATCTAAATAGAACTTATTTATTTATATTCACCGATAACTTCATCGATCGATTCGATACTGAAGTTGAAAAAATTCTAATAATTGAAATTTTAAGAAGAATTTCTTATAGTCCCATTATATTACAAAAAATTATTTAACTATCTTTATAGTTTTAAATCCGTATAAAATATATGCAGAGTGTACAAAATGAATCACAATAAAATGCAATCAAGATTTTTTTCGGTAAGGTAAAACAAAACTGAAATCTCTCATCCGTTCCCATATCATTCCATTTTTATATACGAAATGTATATATTTGTGTATATATTTAAATGAATTATTATTTCATCTCACTTTGTAAAATTGTCAATTGCTTTGACCTAAATAAATAAATAACAAAAAACCGGGCAAAATTTTAATTAAAAGCAAATTATTGCTTTGAATATTTTGTTATGCAAAAATATATATACAAACATACATATATACAGGATATACACCAAGAAATAAGAGGGGGGACTAACTGCCAGCCAGAAGCCAAAAAGGAAAAATGAAAAAGGATTTTCTGAATAATTCTTCCTATTCATTGTTAGTGTTATTGCTATTTTTATTGTTGTTGTTGTCGGAGATTTTTTGCATCATAAAATATTCAAAACGTTTAAGAAAATGTGCTGACAATAGCCACAAAAGTTGCGCTTTTAGTTTTCCATATGTGTTTGTATGTGTGTGTGTGTGTGTGTGTGTGTGTGAGTGTGATTTTGTCTCTTTATATTTACTCGTGTATGTGTGAGTAAAAGTTTGACAAACATTTTATTTATTTTAGAAAAAGCATTGCTTAAGTTTCCTTGAGGCCATCTCATGTGTCAAAGACACAAAACATTCACATCTCAGCTCAGTATATCACTTACCCGGAAAAAGCTTTTGAGATTTTAATTAATGCTCCAAAAAATTTAATGAAACACAACGAATATAAAATGTCCTTTAGATTGAAGTGTAACAATAATGTAATGTAATCACTAGATACATACATATATATGCAAAAAGAAATTAAAGTTCACAGAAAACCAAAAAATTGTCAATATTAAAACTTTTAATTTAATAGATTTATTGCTATATATAATATATTCGAAAACAGTTTCTTAATTACATTAAATCTTTCATTAAATTCGTGATCTGAAAAGTTTAATGTTTCGAATACATCTGAAAGATGTGAACTAATTGATAATGTATACAAGTTGCTATTGTTTGAGTTAAAAGAAAGGCAATCGTACTTAAAAACTACTTATTGTACAAGTTTTCATTCAAAATTTGGATGTACTTTGACATTTTTGGGGAACCTGCAAGTCATTAAATCAATAACGAACACAAACAACAAAATGTCAAAAAAGTGCAAGGCAACAAGAAAACGCTTCGAGGCACTTTATAAACTTTTCTTCAAGTAAATTGCCAACTTATGCACTTCATCGTCTGGCACCTTTTGAGCGAAGTGTTTTGTTGTTTGCATGCAAATGGTGCCCGGTTACCTCTATTTCTTTTTCTATTTTGTGTTTTTCTTCTTTCGGTATCCATCCAAATAGACACACACACACATACTTGAGCATGCATATCAACATTCAGGTGCGGATGCATTTTAATTTTAAACATTAAAAGAATAAAAACTGTTTAATCGGTTATGCAGAATCTTAAATATTTCACTGGCTCTTCTTTAGGTTGAATAGAAGAAATAAGCGATCGAGATGTTTACCAACACTAACATTAACAGAAATGTACAACAGTAAAGAAATACTATATAATAATTCAAATTTTTCAACAAAGATCTACATATGTATATATTTCTAAATTGAAGAACTTTCGCACTTTTAATTTGGCGTTTGGTATTTACCCTCAATGCGGTCCTGGATTTATGCATGCATTATATGTCTCTGTCATTTGGATTTTTTCTTCTTCCTTTTTTGCCTTGCAATAGCTTGAGGCTTTCAGTTTCTAGTTCATATCTTATTTTTCCTATGCATAATATCATAATATTACCAATGATTGCATCTGAGCTAACACACACACACACACACATATGCTTGAGTGTGTGTGTGCGAAACTAAATAGAACATTAGCAAAAACGAGGTGGGGGCATGGTGAAGGGGTAAAAGGGTTCACGCCCATCACAGCTCGGGCTCGTTGGGGTCACAATAAAAGTTAAGTTCCATTTGTGTGTTCTGGGGTACATAAAATGCAATAAAAAACTTGAGCGACTCGACATTTTTATGCATATTTATGGTTAAAGGGCGCCTGAATGAGACAGGGAGAGAAAGAGAAAAGTTAAAATACCAAACATATGTATGTATATGTTCATATGTATGTATAAATGTAAGTATATACAATATATAATAAAACCGCTTGACACGACTGTACCACGTTTTTCCCTCTCTCCAAATGACACTGTTAAATTTTAGTGCCCAGTTGGTGTTTGTTTTTGTTGCTGTTGTTGCTGTTGTTGTTGTTACTAGAAAACGAATGAACTGACTTTTACTTTAAATGCAAAACGAGTGCGAACAGCGACTGAAAGCGGAGAAAGAGAATGGAAGACAGAAAATGGAGCAAAAAGATCCTTGACACAGAATCTAGCAATAGTCGTCATCATTGTTGGGTATACCCCTTGTTAACCGATATGAAATACATATGTATCTATATATCAAGCAAGGCAGCAAATTCAATAATTATGCCTCACTGTTATATTTGTATAACAGTTTTATGTGATTACAAATGCATTCTGTTTTACTGTTATACAACTGTAAAGTAACGTAGTAAAGAAGGTTAACTTTAAAACTTATTTAATTAATGCGTTGTATAACAGTTTTATATAAGTACACAAGTATTTTGTTATACTGTTATACAACTGTAATGAAACGATGTTTAGAAAGTTCATATTGAATTGTCTTCAATTAATGCGTTGTATAACAGTTTTATATACATAACTACAAATGTATTGTGTTATACTGTTATACAACATTCAACATACATGTATACAAAAGGATGTTAACTCTAAACTGTCTTCACGTACTGTATTCTTTTCCCCTTATATTAACTGTTATACATATGTATAACAGTGGTAGGATTACTAGACGAGACAATTGGTAAAATCATGAAGTCGAACATTGTCTATCATTCAGTTACCAACTAGGTATAGTAAAAAAAAAACAACGAGGGGAAAACTTTGGTTCTTTTGTATCTTTTGTTATTTATGTTGTTGTTTTGTTTGATTCTTCAGTTCCTCGTATTCCTCTTGTGTAAAGTGGAAGTGCGCGGCGGCAAATGAGTTTGTTGGTGTCGTAGTTGTTATTGTTGTTGTTGCCGTTCGTTTTATGTCACACGCCAAGTTGCAGCAACGAAGCAAAGTTAATAGCAAACGAACGCATTAAGCGAGAAACAGGAAAAATTGAATTGAATTTTTAGCATGGAGGAGCAGAAAAATGCAAAACGAATAGCAACAAGAGCTAGAGGCGAATTGGAGGAAAACTAAAGCAAAGCAAAAGAGAGAGAGAGAGAGAGAGAGTGGAGTGGATTGGAGTGAGATGAGGTGAAAGGCAAATGGCTTTTGTTGTTGTCCCATTAAATAGTGTTGCAAATAACACAGTTTTAACGCCTAGAGCAACTCCGCCCTGATTTCACCATGTATTATACATACATACATACATATAGAAGAATAAGTAAGTTCCATAGCACTTGCATGCGGTTGGTTGACGGCGGTACAGCTAACCGGATGTGTACGCGTTTAGGTGCTATTTACGCCCCTCCATTTTAACCCTAACTCCAAACATAACGTTATCCTGGCTAAAAATGATGACATGACGTGCATACATATGTAAACTATAAGTGACATGAAAGAATTTCTTAAATTGATTTCGGAATATATGTATGTATACAAGAGAATTTATCATAAAATTCTAAAATCGAATGGAATTTATAAATATCCTGTAAATTCAGATCGTTGGTTTTTGTTTTTTTTTTTTTCATAAAAGAATTAATAGTTAATATATGCATTTTTATTTTGTCTTAAGCCAAGAGTAAGCTCAGTCTTGAATAGCAATCACGCTCGCAATCACTCCCAATCTTTGGTGGTTCGTGACTTGGGTAACGCCCTAAACATAAAAGCCAATTAACACAGTGAGTGAGAGAAAGAGCCTGCCAGCCGCCGGCTGCCTTTCCTTTTTTCGTCCTGTAGTTGTTGTTGCTGTGTTTTTTTTTCCTTTCGTTGGCATTTTGCATAGTGTTGGTAATTGAAAATTCGCAAATTGTGTGTTAGTGTGTGCGTATGTATGTATCAGTGTGTGTGTGTGTGAAATTTCATTTGACTTTAGCTTTCATTACATTTTATTTGCAAGAATTTTCGCGTGTTACTTTCTAAAACACGACGCGTATGTAAAATGCAGAAGCACGGAGTTGGTTGGAGAAATGACAGGCGGCGGGGTTAGTGGGCGTAACAAGGGGCAAAGGGCAATAAGGCAGGGAAAGAGGAAGACGTGGCTTTAGGAAGTCAACGTAACAGTATGAATATTACAGGTCCAAGAATTGTGGCACTGCTGTTTCTAAAACATTTATGCATGCAAATTAAAGCCACAACAAAGCAAAATGAAAACTAGAAAGATAAAGTGAATAATACATTTATATATATGTACATATGTATATACATACATATACATATGTATATATACATACGTAGATTGCTAGTATTTTTATAATAAAAGTAAAAGCAAAAATGCAATGATGAATAACAATTCGGAATTTTACTAGATTTGTTAAAAATGATAAAGAAAAAATTGAATTACAGATTGCAAGATAAAATAAGGTATAAATAAATATGTATATAAATATGTAATATTTTTGTGAATGCTAAGAAAATAGATTAAATAAAGATTATTATTATTATTAGTGATTTGTCTCACTAAATTTGCTTTAAGATTTATTTTATAACACATTATCCTATAAAAATAAGCTAATTTGTGAATTAATTGATGTCAGAATACTAAATAATTTAGCTATAGTATTTTTAGAATATTAATTTGTGAGGAAATCGTATTTAATATGAACATTTTTTAATTTAGTTTTAGTTTGCTTAGCATTAAAAAAAATTAACAAAAAGTGGTAATTTCTTGTTCCGAATCCTCCTAATATTTCTGTAAACGAAGTAAGCTGCTTTTACTATTAAGGAACCTATGTTAACTTTTCACGTACTAGAGGCTTTTAACTAGATGCACTGCATCATGATTGACTTATTCAAGTTTAATTAAGTAAGATGAGGAAAAGTGACACTAGAGATCATGGAGGCCATAAAAAGGTTTTTATCACAGAAATGTAGCTACATAAACGTTGCACACACACACACACACACACACACACACACAGATACTAAACTAATAATTCCAGCAAAGCCCTAACATGTACACACACACACACACAAAGGCACACACAGCAATCCTATTGAAAAGGGATAACGACAGAGAGAGAGAGAGACAGAGAGAGTCTATCTGGTTTTTGGTAGATTTTCGGTTAGAAGCTTTCTACAAATTGAACCAATCAATAGTTATGTGAGTGCCAATTACACACTAGAAATCTTTCACCATCTCTTACCTCTCAGTCTCTCATTTGCTTTTCATCTCCTTGCAGTTGTGATTAGTCTTAATACCACACACACATACACGCACACACTCAAACACACATGTATACACATACATAAATAAATTATGGAAATTATACATGAAATTGTACAAAACCCATGACACGAATATCATAAGGCATACACTGTAAACAAAAATGTGATACAAAATATACACGAATAATATTATGCAACTTTAGACTTTGTTTCAGATCAATTGTACATATATTTTTAGTTGGTTGAAAATATATTTTGTTAAAGTAATCAATTTATCATATATAAACCATGTTTTAGCTTAGTTAGTTAGTAAAATGTAACTAATTTCGTACAGTGTTTGACGAGGTGGAAGATAAGCTGCGCAAATTGACGAAAGGCAGAACTAAAGTTAAGGCAAATGCATGCAGAGCAACTCCATTCCATGGCCATATTACAATTCTTACCCCATCAAAGCAATCTCTGGGCAACTTCCAGCAACTTTGTCAATGGGCCCAGATGGCCAACAGCTAGTCAGAGGTGCCAGTAGATGGATGATGGAATCGGTGACAGAGTTGGAGGCTTAACATGTGGAGTTGGAGCTTTGCTTTACCTGCCTCCTTTTGCTCCAGCAGCTTCTTATTTCTTTGTGTCAACGTGTTGACGGCAATGACGATGCTGATGATGATGATGATGATGATGATGATGATGATGATGTTGATGATGATAATAATGTTGGATGCTGGAAGCCATGTCCCCATGTTAACAATGCACGACAAAAGCGCATTAGGCTGGTCTCCTCACTTTCTCTAACTCTCTCTCTCTCTCTCTCTCTCTCTCTTTCACCCTCTCTCACCCTGTTTTTGTCTCTTTGTGTCACTCCTTTGCCTGTGAGGACACGAGGTCGCTTGGGTTAGCCGCTTGGATGGTTGCTCCTTGCATTCGCATGTCGCAACGATTTGTTGCAAATTGTCACACAAACAGCACATGGATAACCTTAGGATGGTAGAACGTATAGGGGGGAAGGGGAAACGGAAGATGGGTTTTGTGTGGGCAAATTTCTCCTTTCCTCGGTTGTTGCATTTAATTACGCGTGTCTGCGCGCTAAAGTTTACTTTGTCTCGCCATGGCACACAAACACATAGGAATAAAGATACAAATACAGTGTACGAAAGATACAATGGAGGGGGGAAAGAGATAGATAGAGAGAGGGGAAAGAGCAGCATGTATGTAGGTATGTATGTATGTATATGTGAGAAGCCTGCAAGATGAGACCCATGAAGTGCATCTGTTTGACTTTATTAAACACTGTAACTCTTGCCCACACTGCAAGGAATTGCATATATGTATGTACTATATATATATATATATATATATATATATATATATATAGATATATATATTAATTGCTAAAATTGCCAACTTTTTGCCATAATTTATTGATTATCTTTTAACCGATAAAACTAAATATTATAGAATTCATTCTTAGAGAGAGGGAACTCTCACATTTAATTCTACATTCGGAATTTCGATTAAATAAATAGTTTTGAGAATATTGCAATACTTTGAATGATTTCGGAATTAAATAACTAAATCTAAATCCGATCCTGCTTATAAGAATAACAAAATTTAACTATTGAGATTTATTAAGTAATTTGTTCATACTAAATTGTTACCTTGATTCGAATGTTTAACTTTTGATTTGAGTGAATTTTCTTCATTATTTTTTCGATGTGTAGGGTATAGAGATGTGACTGTGATGGAGTCTAACCGCCTTTGAATGACAGCCTGGGGTATATGTCTGGCTACTGGGTACGGCCGGTAATGTCTGAAATGGCTGTAAGCTTTGCCAGCCTCTCTACAACATTGCCACACTTGTACCCTCTTCTATCCTTTTCTGGCATCAACATGGGGCATGCTGCTTCATGTGCAGGTGCAATTGAAATGAAATTGCCTGGACAAATACGCAGGCAGCAGGCTGGCGATGACAATGTTGATGTGATATGCTGTGTGTGCGTGTGTGCGTGTGTATGTGTAAGGTGGGGGCATGGCGACATGGTTAATGTGTTGCAAATCAAAATTAAACAAGGCAGCCTACGCCCCAATGACAGCTCCATCCCTTTAGAGATCTCCAAATTGTGCAGTTAATTTAAAATGTCACATTAATTAAATGCAAATAAATGTCAACTGTTCCTGGGTGTATCTTTGTATGTGTGTGTGTCTGGCTGCTTGACCGAGTCAATTTCAGTTGTAAATTAAATTTGGCACCCCCCATTCCCCTTCATGTATCATCTACCCCTTTCTACTTCATTCATTCTGTTTAATGATCCATGAAATGCGTCAGACTGTTGAAAATCATGATGAATGACATCAGTTTTTATGTCAATGCTAAAAATTAAACATTAACTCGCAGGACTAACCATAACAGAGCATATAAATTATATAAACAGATTACAAGTACAACAGATTATATGTATATATTCATGTTCAACTATACTCTTTCTCTCTCAGTCTCTCCCTCGATTATTACTAGGATCAGATTGCATTATTATATGCGATAAATGTTTATAATATTTGCCATATTTAATAACTTTTCAATAGATATCAATTTGCAATGAAATGCGTCCAATTATTTATTAAAATTTAACTTATTTACTAGAGAGCATAGAAAATTCGTATAATTTTATCTATAAAAAAAAAAAAAACAAAATACTATATTTATTCCAATAAAAATGATAACTTAAAATCAACAACAATTTGTGAAAATATCTAGCCTAAACTCCATAGATAAAGTTTCTCTCTGTCAATGCAATAAATAATGATTTGAATGCATAAAATCTAATTTTGTGCAAACAACAAATTTGCTTTTCGCCAGGGGCGGAGGATGAGAATAATTAAAAGATAAACCAATAACGAATTTAGTATACTCTTTACACCTTATAGTAACTAGTTTAACTGAAACGATTTAGGGTAAACATATGTACATAAAATATTTCCAACTTAATGTTATCGCTTTGCCTTTGCGAAATTATCGATAATACTTGTTATGCTCATATCGATATTATATTATAACATTGCCGATCTCATTGGAAATTAAGCGGAAAAAAAGAAAATTTTGTTATTCTAAATTGAAATCTGTTATTACTGTTGTAATGTAACTAAAACTAAAATAACTGATAACTAATATATCAAATTGTTTATGAAATACCAACGACTTCAAAATACCCTCTGTAAAGAGTATAGAAGAACTATTTTGAAATCCAAGCAGTTGTGAGGGTTTAAGGGCGTTGCAAGTTATGCGGCCCCCAAAAAATAGGAATGTCAATTGGTATGGCTGGCGGTCTGACCAAAAAGCGAACACAGAGGCAAAGCAACGCAATGCAAAGCGAAGCATATTTTTAGGCGTGTACAAAAATGCGCAGCATGCCAAAGATGTCTGCCTTCTCAAAATTTCAGAATCCACTACTCTGTCTCACCCTCGGCAACCAACCTCACCACACCCCACCCACTGGACACTGGCCAAAAAAGAAAAAAAAAACTAAAAAAAAAATAAAACACGAGAAATATAAAATGGAGAAAAGACCAAACTTTTCCACAGTAGCCCCCCTCCCTCCGTAAACATTGCAGACTATCGTCTACTGGTGATTGGTGTGGGCGCGGTGTGGAAATTAAAATGTCGCGGTCTGGCCAAGTGGTCAAAAGTTGTACCAAACGCGTCATAAAAGTGTAAAAAAAACAAAAAAAAAAAAATGAAAAGATAAAATAAAAGTATGAGAGAAGAATGTATGTACATATACATATATATGTATATATATATATATGTAGCATAAGGTCAGGATGGCGCTGGTTGGTGGTTGGTGGATGGGGGATGAGAGGCACCTGATAGGATTTATGGTCATGTGGATTGTTTAAAACGGTTGCTCGTCAAGTGGAGACAACGACTATGGTAGCGACCAACCAAAACAACAACAACAATAAAAGCAACAAAAAGGATGTACATATATACATATATATATATGTATGTTGTGAAATATTTTACAATTTTTTTATATTATACGCTATATTTGGGCTGGCGGTTGGCAAAATGAAAATATGCACAAATATATATACCCATTAAATTAAGGTATAAGGAATATTAGCCAATTTTGGGTTAATTAGATATACCCATAAAAGAATATATACTTCATATTTGTTTAATTAGATTAGATAGATAGATTAGATTAGCCAAGTTTTGTCGATTTTTTAATTTTATACACATTTTCCAATTTTGAATTGAAGAAGACGAAAAAAGATCAAATAAATCAAAAATATCAAATAGATATATGAATATTATATTGTTGTAAATATTTTATTATTATAAAAATTTGAGTACAACATGTCTCTTCGCCCATAATACTTCACTTCACTTAGTAAAGTACCAAAAAAAAATCGATTGGTATTACGATAAAAAATAATTAAAATTTAAATGGTTAATGACAATGAAGAAAAAATACTTTTACATTACTTTCTTTTCACTTTTAATTATGTGAAAATGTATATAAAAAATGTTAAATAATACACAACTGATGAGTTTAGCAAAAATATATAATTTATCTTTATAAAAGAGAAGTTGTTTCTTATTTAACTTGTAATCTTAATTGATTGAAATGGAAAAGTGATTTTCTTTAGTTGGTTAGAGCATAAGTATATATGCTATTCATTAAAAAGTCTTTGGTTTTTATTTTTTGTTTTTATTTACTGATTTAAATGCTCTTGTTTTAACTATTACGTGGAAATGGGAAGCTTCGTTTTTGTTACGGCCACTCGGGGCAATTGAAATGAATGTTTGCTGTGATTTTTCTTCTTTTTTTTTTTCTGCTGGTAACTTTGATGTATGTGTCTGTGTGCATGCGTGTGTGTTTGTGGTGAAAAAGAAAGAGATAGTGATAGAGTCCGAGTTGTGTGTAATTAACAGAAATGCTGCAAAAGAAGAGTCTCTGTATAAGGGGGAGGCTATTGCAGTAAGCCTGATAAATGGCTTATTAAAGCCTTTGGGCCTCAGCCAGCCTAGTTTGTATATAACTCTATCTCTATCTCTTTCTGCCTATCGTTTCTGGTTTCCATTGCATACTTTAGGCGACTCTCAAAGCTACGATTTACCTGAAAATGAAAAGAACAAATTGAGTCAAATTCCATTCTTAATTCACAAAAGCTCAACTTTGAAACTAAATTCCCCTTAATCAAATTGTGTCTGGGTTTTGGTTCAATGAACTATCAAAAACCAGGAACGAAAAAAAAACCCCAAAACAAAAAAAAGTAACCGAAACAAAAACCATAAAATGCTAGAAGAGAGAGAAAGAGAGAGAGAGAGAGCTAGAGTGAGGAGAATGAGAGAAAGAGAGTTGGAGGCGCCAGTGCATAAACATAAATACATAAAGCACATTCTAGCAACAGCGGGGGACAGTAGGGGGTACGTATTGCGGTTTTAGAGCTGCCGCCGGCAAAACCCAAAAACCATAAATTCAATTTGAAAATTTACTGTCAAAAAGGAAGCAAAGGCCAGGATCAGTTCAGTTCGGTTTGCTGCTGTCCTGTTTTGTTCATTTCGATTTAGTTCAGTTCTGTTGATGAGCCACAGAAAAAATAAGGAAGAAAAAAAAAATGAAAAAACAAAAACAAAAAAATGAAAAACCAAAAACCTTTTTGGCCGGTCTGCTTGTCAATAATGTCAATCGTAGTTTGTAGTTTACCAGTTGTAGTTGTAGCCCTGTGGTTGTAGTTGCTGCTACGACTGCGGGTCATAAAAATTTTTTGACATTTTTGGAAAATGTGTACTGCAGGCAGTAAAAACTGTCATAGAAAAACTCGTTGAATTTCAAACTTTAACATGCCATTTTCGATATTGAGAAACTTGAATTGAAACAGGCATATTACGGTTAAGTTTCGCAATATAAAATCAAATTGAGAGTTGTTGGTCAAATTGATATTTGCTTCCATACAAAAAGTTTAAATATTTTAATATTAACCATTTTTTCCATGAATATGGAGAAACCAATTTCGTTTAGAATTAAAAATACAAACATTTTTAAATCGAAAACCTTAAGCTGATTAAATGGTTTTATTTATAAATATAGTAGTTATTTTTTATACTATTGCAGCACTTACTAATGTGTTCACTGTATTGATTGAAATTACTTTACTGCATAAGTATATAGAAGTTTTTTACTTGTATACATAAACATAAATCGACAGCCAAAAAATGGCCAATAAATTTTATAGGTTTTATTTCTTGTTTTATAATGCAGAAGAATTTTGATTGCTAAGAGAGGGGAGAAAGGAAGAGAAATAAAGAAATCTAGTGACATTTCAGATATTTGATTTTGAATTAAATTTAAGTAAAAATTGAAATGAAGCTTAACTCTAATAAAAAAGTAAAATAGGCAGAAGCATAAGGTGAAATGTCGCTGCTACACAGCAGGCATCCTGCATGTCCTGTCCGTGTGCCATTTTCTATCTATCTCTCTCCCTGTCTCTCTCTCTCTCTCTGTCTATCCTCACTTTCTCTATCTCTATCTCAAAGTATGCGTGCGTGTGTATGTGTGTGCGCAATAACAATCCGACAGTTGACATGAGCGTGACATTGCATGGCAACATCAACGCCATCATCACATGCAATCATCAGAGCAAAAGCCAGGAACCAGAATGAGAGGCGACCCTGCCTCAAAACATGGCAGGCAGCTGCCTCACAAACAAAAAATTCAACAACAAAAACCAACAAACAGAAAAAAAAAAAAAATTAAAGCAACAACAACATCAAATTGACACCTGAGAAGAAATTGAACGACTTTTTAGATACACTAAGTAAAGAAAAGAAAACATATAATGGCAATAAAATATATAAAAAGAATTACTTGCCATTATTTTAAAATATCTATTCTATTATGTAATGAAGGGATCAAATAAAAGAAAAGTGAAATAATAATAAAAACGGTATGAAATTATTTTTTTAACAAATAATTTAGATAATATATCAATTAAAAATATAAAGTTTACGTAGCATATTTTTACTACTCATAACAATAAAATAATTAAATTAAATATATTCTAAATTATAAAGGAATTTTGATTTTATATAACGGATAATGATAATATATTCATTTGCCATGATCTAATATACCCGTATATATGTTAGGTATGCATCTCAAGGGTGTTAAAAGAAGCACATACTCATACACACACACAAAGCAGACAACACAAAAGGTAAGCCTCACAAAAGATTTGTCCCCAAGTCAGCCACATGGACTCCCCATCCACCCCCCCCCATCCCCTCCCTCCCTCCATTAGTATTTGCCCCATCTATGTTTCTCTTTGGACCCTGTGAAAGTGTCTGTCTCTACATTTTCGCCCACTGTGTGCACTTCAAATTGAAGCGCGTGTCGCTGAGAATTCAGGTGTTTATGCTTAAGTCGACCCTCCACTTTAACTTTCACTCATCTATCTCTCATTCTCTATCTATCTCATTCTCTCCATTTACTCAGTCTCTTATTCTATCTGTCAATTCCCATCTCTCTTGGTTTTCTCTTTTTCTGAAATGCTTGCAGGCCATTTTGACTGGCAATTGTCATTATTCATACGCACTGTGGCACATAAAATAACAAGAAAAACAAGAACAATAACAACAACATATAACAAATTGCCTAACAGGCCTTGAAAATTGTTTTTTGTGCCATTTTCTTGGGCAAACATTTTTCAACCCATTTTTGACACTTGGCTATTTAACCACATTATTGCTGTTATTTGTTATTTGTTTTATAAGAATGCCGTACCCAAAAAGATTGAGTGCATTTTGAATAGTTTGTTGAAATCCACCATCGAAAAATATACCCTAGATTAAGTTATAAATAATTTAAGAAGAAGTTTGTAACATTAAAAGCCAGAATGAAAACTCTCTTTGAGTCAAAAACTTTGGGAAAAATGAGAAATGAGAAAAATTTTATACTATTTTGAATTAATTTAATAAAAGAAAAGAAATGGAAGTCTATTTAAGAGGAATAGGATTCCATATCTGGATTGTCTTATCTTACTGAATAAGAGAATATAATCTTAATCATAAAAAGTCTTCAACTGCTAAAATCTAAATAAATCGATCTAAGTAAGTTGAAATACTTATTGGGAATAACAAAAGTAATATATATTAGGGAGGTAAATTAATTTTAATTCGTGTTTATTTTTAGACATGTTAGAAATCGAAGGACATCTACATAAAAGGCATAGAAAATGTTTTCCTCACATTCTTTTGTCAATTTTATTTTCTTTTTTTCTTCTTTATTTTTTTGATTAAAAGAAAATGGCAGAGTATTTTGAAGTATCCGGACACAAAATTGCCGTACTCGAAAGTGTGCAAATGGTGTGGAAAAAATGTTTTCTCTGTTGATTTTTGTTTTTCTATGTTTTTTTCCTCTTCGCACCATTCTTGTAGATTTTTCCCTCCACTTTCTGTTGTTTCTCTTTTCTCTCGTTAAGGCTGTGAGGACATTTGTTGGCATTTACGTCTAAATTGGCTTCTACGATTGTAGCATGCCCCTCAGTCGACTGCCCACGGCTCACGGCCCAATGCCCCCCTCCACCACTCCTACCCATGCCCATACCCATTCCATGTGAATGGTAAACGGTATGTTATTGTTATTGCTCTTGTCCTGTTGTCATCATCATCATCATACCCATCATCATCACCATCATATTATGGCTGTCAACTGCAATGCCAGAGCGAGAGCGAGAGAGAGAGAGAGAGAGAGAGAGAGAGAGAGAGACAGGAAGTGGGAGGTAAAGTTGGGGGCAAGATGTTTGTAGAGAGAGAGAAAGATAGTGAAAAAAAAAGAAATAAAATCCAACCAACCAAACGATGTGTGAATAAATTGACAATTTCATCAATTTGTCGCTTAAACGAGATCAAAAACTTTTCACCTCTCACACACTAAACTGTGGACCAACTCTAAATGAGCATTGTAATTGCCAAATTGTTGAAATTTTCCAACTGCAATTTTAGTCAGTAATTAGACAGTTACTTGTTAGTTGGTCGGTTAGTTGGTTTGGTTTGTTAGTTAGTTAGTTAGTTGCTTGGTTAGGTTTTCCAATTTTCCACTACACAAAAAAAGAAAAATTAAATGAAATGAAAGTATTCCCCTCTCCCAATCGCCACACACATACATATACATATGTACATACGTTGTATTATCATTTTTATATCCATCGACCCCAATTCGAAATTAAATGGAATTTATATGTTCGTTTGAAAGTTTCAATAATATATAAATATATATCATGTATTCTATTTAGTAAAACAGTTTAATTGCCATAGATTTACAAATATATTTAGATACTTTATTTTCTTTAAATAGAGAGAAATAAATGAATTTTTAAAAAAGCAAGTCTTAATTTTGATATCTAAAATATTTAAAATATTTTTTTACTGCAATTAGATTTCATAGAATAAATATCCACTATCATTTGAATTTAGAAGAATAATGTAAATAGTTGAATTTCCATGACGAAGACAGTGAAACTTAGATTTTATAAATTAATGAATGATTTATGATTCATCTTTCTGTTATATTACAAATTATATATATTTTGGTTAGAAGTTTATTTATATTCATATTTCTTCAAGTGCATAGCTAAAATACAAACATGGCACAATTTGCGACAGTTTAATGAGAGAAAATATATCACTCGATATTAAGCTTTTGATGTTGGAATTGAAGTCTTTATTTAACTATTGGGATGGCATCTTTAATTGGTCTTTGCCACTCCGATTCGATTTAAAAGGCATTCCATTCCATTCGCTCATTAGTCATTATAAACATTATTTTGATGTTGGAAAATTTAACATTTTCTCTGGTTTCACTTTGATTAGGGTTATTTGAATTGAAGAAAAAAAAAGAAGAAATCTCTTTATGGTTAATGAATTTTCGAGTGGTCAATTTAATTATACATAATTATTTGGTACAAATGGTTGCCCAATGAACCATGTATCAATTATGAGAAGCATTAGACCATGCAGTTAATGTCCTAATAATGATATAGAATCTATGAAAGACAATGCATTGACTTTGCGGTTTTATCGCCATAGTGATAAAATAATAAACATAAAGCGACAAACTCGTAACGTTTCAATACCCTTTTTTTTATTACGACATATATAGTTTGTCTCTACATTCGTTTCAAGGACAATTGAAAAAGGAATTTTTAATTTTGGCAAAAAATATAAGTAAATTTTAAAAGGTTTTTTTGAAAATTCTTAGATTGGCAGAGTATAAAAACTTTGCGATAATTACATCTAGCTTACTTTCCTAGAGCGTTTTGACTATTTTTTTGTGTTGTTTTTTAGTCTATGTTGAAAAGTAAGCCGGAAGGAAGTCACTGAATTTTCCGTTGTCCCATAAAATGTTATACATCCTGAACTGACTGTCTGACCGAACTGAGAGGCTGCCGGCAGAGGTATGAAATTTCTGTTTGCATATTTAGCCCCTTATCTGCCTACCATTCGCCATCCGCGATTCGCTTTCAATTCTCTCACACATTTACTCTTTTAGTCGCTTCACTCGTTTTCCCAGAGTTTTTGGGCGAGTTAAAACGCAGTTTTTATGGCTCTACTTCCGTTCTGTTTTATTCATTCGCGCACAATTTGCGTCACATTATTGTTTTTATTATTCAGTATATATACGTATATATTTTGTTGTTATTGTAAATTTACACTCGATTTGGCAAAGGCCTCGAAAGTTTGAGACATTCAAAGGAGGGGAGTGCAAGCAAAAAACCGAAAGGGAAAAATAAATAAAGATAGACAATCGAGGTTGTCACCTTTTCCTTTTCCTTCTCTTTTTTTTTTTTGTTTTCTTCTGCACCTGAAAATACACAAAAAACTCACACACAAAAAAAATAAAGTTTTACAAAACAAGTTTTTATTTGTATGCCCTTGCATTAGCACGGCTACATTACCTTTTGCAGCACTAACTTAACTTGAAAAATTGCCTAAGAAGGCAATTTTTTCTATAGCTATGACATAATATGAATAAAGAAAGAGTTTATCAATTCAATAGCTAATTATAACGAAGTTTATCGGTTAAGAATCTGTTGAATTGGAGAAATTCGAAAATGTTAGTCCAACCTTTTCTTTTCATCATACAAAATAGATCTTGTTTGTCTCTTTGATCTCTGTTTTTAGATTTTTTTCCCAGACATTTATTTTAAACTTAAGTTTCTTTCAATTTTTTTCAATTGTACTCATGTTTCACTGTTTAAATCTTCAAAAGATTGCAAGGTGTGTTACAGTCGTTATATTCAATTTTATTGTTTTTAGTTTTGACCTTTTTTTCTGTTTTCGTTTTTTTTTTGTTTTGTTTACTTATCTCTCTTTTCATTCTACTTTCCGTTCTCTTTTGTGTTTGCAATTTCTTTCATCAATGGACTTTGTTTTTTTTCCTATATTGAAAATGTCTTTGTGAAAATGGAAAATGACATTTAACAAATGAAAGGAATTTAACAAATATATTAAAGTATAATTGTGATAAATATTCTATTTTTCGATTTTGTCAACATTTTGCTTAATTCATTTATTTTACATAATCTTTGTTGTTATTGCAAATGGCTTTTGAATTAAATATTTGTCCATAAAATGTTCAGACAGGCCATAAAATACTGCATGTAAAACAAAAACAGCAACAAAATGGCGGTCATAAAAAGAATCAGACAGAAAAGGTAACAAATATGGTAATAGCGAAAGTTCTCTGTAAATGATTCTGATATGCATATTGACAAATCCAAAAAAAAGTATGTGTATTATGGGAAAGTAGAAGATTTTCGCAATCAAAAAATTATTTATTATGAGTCGCTTATTTTTAAAAGTTATTTATAAAAAAAAAAACAAATGAAGTGAAAATAAATAAAATAAGTATTCCAATTGAACATGTAAAATCGAAAGCCTAAAAAATGTTTACTAACACTGGCAATAATGTTACAATTAACATAACATAGCCTTAAAATAAAAAGCAAAGAAGTTTGCACTTACTTTTAGGAAACAGACACGATTTAATAAAACTGAAAAACTAAAAAACCGAAGTATATTTCAATCTAATCTAAATACACATTTTATATTACCAATGTTACCAATATTATTATACAAAAAAAGTACAACTGAAAACACATATGAAAGAACAAGTCAAACGAGAACTGATACAGAAATATATACACTCTACATGATTCTCATTTTTTGAAATTTTCGTCTTATTTATAAGGCTCATAAACAAAAAAGAATACTTAAGCAAGGCAAAATTTATGCTGATATAAAATACTTAATTGTTAATAGTTAATTTTTAAATGCTCATTAAATTAACTTGCATAATATTTAATAACTTTCTGGCCCATTAACTGGCGTTCTCTTTTCCTTACTGTTCCTTAAGACACCTTGAGAGGCAAATATTATTTAACTTTACGAGATCTGCCCACACACACAAACACACACACACACACACATTGATATGCACACTTTTACAAAATGGCCTTCTTTTGGAAAATTGTTTATATACCCTGTGTCCATTGTTTGAAAGGGTATATTAAGATTTTCAATAATTATGGTTTGACTCCACTAATTTTAAAAAGGAAATATGTATATCTAAATGCATTTAAATTTACCGATAGGTGGCGTTATTAAAAACTTTTAAAGTTTAGGTAAAAAGTTCATAAAATATTGGTAATTATACATCTGTTGATCAGATCTTAATTATATCTATATTTTGTACAGGGTAGCAGAAAGTTCCCGATCTAAGTTGAAATATGTTTTTCTTTTTCTCATTTTTTAGCTTGGTGCACTCTTTGGGTTGGCCCTAATGGCGGCAAGTTCAAAAAATAAAAGGCATTTGTCAAGTTAAGGTAGTGATAGAGTAGACTAGTGTAGAGAGAGAGATAGAGATAGAGAGAGAAAAAGAGCGAGAGGAAAAGCAAGAGCACAGAAGGAGCAAAGTGCACTTTGAACCTAAAAGCATAAGCCTGAAGAGTTGAAAAACTATTGTAAGGGTTACCTCTCCTATTTCACTCACTCTCTCATTCTGTCTTGCTCTATTGTTTTTTTCTCTCTTACTCCTATTCGCCAGGTTTCTCTGTGTTTCTATTGATGCAGGTGCTCTTGGCTGGGAAACAAAAGGAAATTGTTAAATTAAGTGCTTGGCCTGGTCTAGCTATAAAAAAAAAACAGAAAAAAAAACAATGTAAAAGAAGGTAAAAGAAAAACTAAGGGCGGTCAATGTGGGGCGTGGCTAAAAGTTGAAGTGCAAGGCGTTGCCCGCATACAACATAAAAAAAGAAGGTAGCTAGTGAAAGTTTTTAATTTACTATGTCACACACAGACACACACGTAGATACAGGGAGAAAGAGAGAGAGAGAGAGAGAAAGTGAGAAAGAGACTAATCACTGCAGCGACAACTTTTTCGCATTGCCTACTTTTTGGAGTTTGTAGCCCGTTGTTTTTGTAATCAACGCAGCAGCAGTGGCAAGGCTTAATGTGGTTAATGCAGGAAAATGGCAGCCCCCCATCTCCCTTATCTTCCATCACTACTTCATTCAACACTCCTAAGGGGGTAGGGGGGTTACAATAGCGTTGGAACTGCAACTGTTTTCATTTTCGTTTTCATTCTACTTTGCCGCATTCGTGTGGAAAATTAAATTCACTGACTGTCTGAATGGGTCTTTTCCACTTCCACTTCCACTTCCACTTCCAGCCCCCGCCATCCACTTCCATTCCTGTTCACAATCTCTTGATTCCTACCGCATCGAAGTTAACAGTTATCCAGGTTAAAGTCAAAGAAAAATTTCACATTTTCTTTGCAATTTTACCAATTTTAGTTCAAGAATTTTGCTCGTTAAATGTATTATGTTAAAATTCTTTAATTGATTTTCTTTTTTCTCCTTTCTCCTTTTTTTTCTCATTTTCAGCTATTTTGTAATTATATTTTGGTTAACAAATGGGGGGTATCTTAAAATTAGTCAGAAGTTTGTAACACATAAAATCAAGTACAGGAAGTATTGAATCGGTTGATTATATATCATTTATGTAGCTGTTACGAAAATTATCTATATAAAATATATATTTTTTTTTATATAATAAGTATTTTCTTCAGCTATTGATACTTAATTCAGTTTTAATTAATTTAAATTACCTTTTTATAAATCTGCTAAATTTGACCAAAATCGGTCAACTTAAATTTCAGCCATTTACTCAGACAGATTTTGCTTTGAATTTGTAAGGGTATAGAAACTTCGGCAAGGATATGGTCTAACTTAGTCTTAGTCTTCTAGATATTTTGTCAATTTTTGTTGTTATTTTGTTATCGTATTTTTTTTCAACAAATTTTCAATTCGTTTTACCTTAACTTCTTTTGCTTTTAATTCAATTTTTTTCCTCTTTTTTTTTCTTGTAACAAGTTGCTTGCCGCCTGCTACTTAATTTCCGCCAAAGTTGGCGCCTTCTACAATACAGAAGGGAAAAGGGATTTCCCCATTTTCCACAGGATAGAAAATGGTAGAGGTGTAGAGGGGTGTAGCCGAGATGATAGGATGAGGTACAACAAAAGTATTTGTCGTTTATAGAGAGGACTGGCTTTTTCTTCGCTGACGTCGCCAAAATTGAATTGTAATCTCCGAGTGTGTGTGCGCGTATAAAGGTGTATGTGTGTGTGATTGTGTGTGTAAAACGGAAACGGAAGTTTGTTGGAATGCAGTTGTGTCTTAGCGTTGGTAGGAACGAAACGAAATCTAGACCATTATGAGCCCAACGAAGCGCATAAAATCACTTCCGATGAGATTTCAATTTTGCGATTACTTAATTGACACTCAACGTAATGGAAGTTGGCCAAAGTAGGCAAAAAGTGTACAAGACTAAAAGATAGACAGTGTGAATGGGAGGAGATGGAGAGTGTAAGGGAGAGAGAGAGAGAGAGAGGGGGATAAATGAAATGAGCACGTGAACTTTAAGTCAAAGAAAACCAATTTTCTTTTAGCATTTTTGCGCAGTCACAAAATACCGCTTAATTATATTTAATAAAGCTCAAGGAAAACAGAAAAAAAATACACACACAAATGGGTGAATTAATCCTTCGCCCTTCCTTCATCCAACACGAATGGCAAAAGAGGCAGGAAAAAGAATCAATATTTGCCACCATAAATACAGAGAACTGGTAACTGACCAGTTGGCCATTGCAACTCTCAACATTTACTGTTCCAAAAAATAACCAAACCTTCAGTTGCAGCAAACGACCCTAATATACCCTGTACTAAGAACAAAAAAAGAGATGGTTGAGATTCAAATGCAAATTCCATAACCTATAAAACATTTCTAACAAGAAAATATAAATTTAAAATAAATTCTATATTGTTCAATTAAATTTAGACTTGTTTAATATACCCTTTATTCCCATGGGTATAGGGTATGAACTGCAATGAGCAGTGAGTTTACTGTTGCCTGGATGTATGCCTGTGTGTGTGTCTGTGTGTGTGCGTGTGTGTGTGCGTGTGTGTGTGTTTTTGAGTCCCGGTCATGGTTGCAAATGCTTTACGCATTCTCTTTATGCAAGTGATATGGCAATTGAAGCAGCAGCAGAATGCTGATGGTCGACTGTGGCAAGTTCGACTTCAATTGGCATCGAACACGATGCACTTAGGGAAATAATTTTCAATCGAAGAATAAAAAAAAAATGTTTTTATAATTATGTTTCATTAAAAAGTCTCATTAAACTTATAAAAGAAAAAAACTTCCACTTTTCAAAATCTTAAGAAATTATAAATAAAATAACACAAATATAGCGTTCTCTGTGTATATAAATATATATTATTTGATAACAGATAAGCAGAAATGTGTAAAATAAGTTAAGAAAAATTAAAAAATAAAACTGAATCAGCGAACCATAAAACTGCTGCCATTGCTTAATATTTTTGTACATAAATTATTTTATTTGTTTTTAAGTTTGCTTTTACTCTATATATAATACATATATATATAAAGTAGTTGTGTGAAAGCGTATATTCAAGTTGAAGTACACTAACTGAAACTAAATCCACAATATGTTCCCTCTAATCAAGGTTAAATCGGCTCGGCTCATTGTCATCGATTGGTATTGGTGGTCTTTTCAATTTACTTATTTGTTGGTAGCTTTATATATATTATAGCCACAAGCTGAACAGTTGGCCAATTAGTGCTCATTAAAGGTTATCCGACTCTGTGGTAAATGCGCGGCCACAACTCTATTAGACTTAAGATGGTGTTGCATTACCACGCCCCAGACCCAGACCCATATTCAGACAACGTTTGAAGGTGAAAGTTCATTTTAGTAGAGACTTTCATATAGTATTACAAATTATGTTCTTTTTTTTTGTTATATACTTTTATTCAATAAAGCGTATATTAATTTCGTCTCTCGTTTTATTATCCACACTGCGTATACGCAATATTTTCTCTTGGTATTTTTGTTTTTGTGGTTGCACTTTCTTTTCATGCTGAATGTAATGACAAAAATTCCAACAGTAAGTTATTGTATATCATTATTTTTATTATCGTTGTCATTTGGATATTGGACACGGATTCTTTACATATTTCATTGAAATTTCTGTGTGGCGAAAAGGAATGCAATGAAATGTATCGTATTTCTATATTTTAACGTTTCTGAAGAGCTACTCTGTAGTTGGTATATCAATATAATAGTTAATATTTTTTAAATTATGTAATTATGTATTAATTATATTATCAAAAAATATTTAATTTTTCTAAAGATTCCACCTGTAGCTTTTATTTTGCTTGTTACATCAGCAAATGTTGTGAAATTTCACACAAAGGAAACAAACTTTTATTTTTTTTTTATTGATGACAAGCATTCAAGTGCTGTCACAAGGGAAAGAAGGTGTTTCGATAATCTTTTGATTGTCTTTGGTTTAATGGTTAACGTTAAAGTTTTAAAGTAAAAAAAAATAAAAAAAAAATTAAATTTTTCTTTGTTTTTGAATGGCTTAAGGGACAGTCACTACTGACTGTTTAGATAAACCCCCATGGGATACGAAGATTTTTCTCTTTACTATTTTGACTCCGTGTCTTTATATCTTTCCATCTTCATGCTGGTCGCAACTCAATAAAGCCCGGCAATCAGTGCATCAGGACAAACTGCGCCAAAGTTCAAATCCCTTATGCACTTTAGTAAGCTCAAGCTAAGGATTCTTCTTTTCGACGTTATTTTCTCTCCGATGCTCTCTATTTTATTCTCTTCTCTCACTGCTGCACCATCCGTTGGTCTGTCTTTGCTAGACAACAAGAAAAAAAAAAACAAAAATGGAAAGAAGAAAACTTTCAAGTGGCACAAATGCGTTTAACACGTAACAAGTGTCACCGCAACACCCTACCAGAGTTCTCTTGTCTTCTCTCTTTCTCTGCTTTGTCAACCCCAAAACTCTCAGCTCAACATTCTCACCCTCTTTTGGAAAAGTGTCTCAGGTGCTGCTGCCGCATTGTGGCATTTGCAAGACTTTTATTTGCCAAGTTAAAAAACAAAAAAAAAAAAAATAGAACAAAACATAAAAGCAAAATGCAAAAGGAAACTTTCTTTGCAGTTTTTTTTTTGCTCTCTCTCTTCTGTTGTTCTTACTTTTGCTTGGACAGCGTTAAATGGAAACAAAAAAAGTTCAGGAGAGGAGATGAAATGAGGAGGCAATCGAATTTGACATTTACACGTTCGTTGGATAATTTCAACACATGTTTCGACCTCGACGTTTAGCTTCTTTCCTCCTTTGCCTTTTTTTCTGTTTTTTTTTTTCTTTTTTTGTTGCTTACAAGTTTTATGGGTCTTGCCTTTAGCATTCCTCAATCTCTATTCTCGATTCCGATTCCCATACCTCCCATACATCTCCATCTTCATCATCTTCTCAGCATATTGCCATGACTCCATTCGTCTGTGCAATTTACAGGCCTTTTATGCACTTAAACGAGGCATGTGCGTTCAGATATGGGTCACCAACTGTTTGACGATGAAACAGCCTTTTGCACTGACATCAGATGAAGGAGAAGATGGAGGAGGAGCATTGGGTTAGAGTATGAGTAAGTAAGGGTTACGCCCTGTGTTATTCATGTGAAAACTTGACGATGTCTTTCTTGATGTCTTTCACCCACATATACCCACATATATTCCTCACATCTTTTGCCAAGGCATGCAAATAAAAAATGACTTCAAAACAAGACTGGGGAAGGCATGAGAAATATTAAGTGACAAGCCGCCCCACTTGATGCTCTATATCCATTTAAAGTTGGCATATTATTAAAACAAAGAAGTTCCAGCATTTTGTTGTTCTAAATTTAATGTTTTCCTATTTCGAAATGGAATTTTATCGTACAGTTTTTTCTTCTCTACAGCTTCTCTTCTCCATTTTCTGCTAGTTATTAATAATTTTTGGTTTTAAAAAATATCCAAAAATAATCCAGATATAATGTGATGTTTCCATTTCAGAAGTAAAAACTTTCTTTTGTTTTTAAATTTGATTTTATTTCCATGCTTATTCTTGGCTTGATTTAAAATATCACGCATACGACGCGTAGACTTTCGATGTGTTATAAGACAATATTATATCTGATTCAAATCTTTCGAAACTATCTTTACAATGATAGTACATAAAAAATCAAGATTTTTAAAAATGCTTTTTTTTATATAAAGTATTAAACGGTAACGAAAAGTAAAAGAAATTTCAATTTAAAGTAAAAAAGCAAAGTTAGCTTGACTCTGGCCAAGTTTACTCACAAGTGAATAAGCTCGCTGACGAGAACGAAATCGAGAACCAGTACCAGGACCAGTACCAGGACCAGTACCAGGACCAGGACCAGGACCAAGAGCAGAATGAGGATGACGAGAACGTAGCTCAAATATTTGTTCACGCTGCCAATATTTACCTGCAATGAGAATACGAGAGAAAAAAAGAGAGAGAGAGTGAGAAAAACAGATGGAAAAAAAGGAGAAACATTTAGTGAAAAGTGGAACGAGATGTTGTTGCCAACACATTTAAAATTACATTACGCATACGCAGCGTGTGACGGTACAAGAAAAAGCAAAAGTATATATGTATATTGAAATAAAAACATTTTAAAGTTGTCAGAACTCTTTTATATATGTATATATACTTATATATATGTATATATTATGTATATATATATTTTCTTCTTTTTTTTTTTGTATTGAATTTGTGTGGTTTTCTTGGTTGCTTTAAATTAAAAATTGCCCAACAGCTGCTGCTGACAATGATGATGCCACCCAATGTGGCACACTCAACTCAACCCACAGAACCTCAATCCTCAACTCCAACCCCTTAAACTTAAAAGACTTGCAACGTGGCCGCGGAATACTCGAAAATTCAATCGAGAATCGTGAAATGGCTGCCAGAGGCAAAGCAGGTGCGTCCGTCCTCCATTTCCATCTCGTCCTCTCGCTTGTCGTCGGTGAGCCTTTGAGGCATCAACCAGACATCACGTGCAAGCAACCATTCTAGGCACAGTGAAGCCCACACTTTAAATTCTTAACAAAAATGTTTCAAAAAAATAAACATAAATCCTTCAACTTTTTCATTTACACATTTTATGGAAATTAAATGTTATATGATTC
Source organism: Drosophila emarginata (assembly GCA_037075365.1). NCBI lineage: Eukaryota > Metazoa > Arthropoda > Insecta > Diptera > Drosophilidae > Drosophila > Drosophila emarginata. The sequence goes on from JBAMCD010000160.1 coordinate 1,052,646, forward strand.
TATATTTTATTATGAATTATTTTGAAATCTCTTATAATAGATTCCTAGAAACTTTAATTTTTGTCACAGAGATTATATAGTATCTTTTAAGAAGATTGGCTAATTTACAATTGTATTTCCACTGTAGATAAAACTAACAAAATTCCAAAATTCGTTTTTGGTTGAAAATATCAATTTGAGTTCATCGTAAAACGTTTTTACCTCGCAAACGTTTTCCCATCATCGAACACTTTCGGCCTGTGCCGAACGCAACAGCAATTTTAAATGAATATTTTGAAAGTCGTCAGAGGGCCAAGAAATTGAAATAAGAAAGCAAAAGATGGTCCAAACGAAAGGTAAAGGAGAAGGAATGATGGTTTGGTTTTAAGAAGGGCTCTTGACGGCTTGAATGTTGAATACATTTTCCTCCTCCCTCACACCTCTCCACAATTGTGGCTGTAATATTGTGTAGTTTGGTTTTGGTTTTGTGATAAAACAGAGAAAAGCCAGAAAGAGAAAGAAACAACAACACACAAAATATGTTATCAGAAAATGTAATAAGAAGGCCTGGACATCGGTTGCATCTGAAAATTTTGCTTATTATTAATAATAATAAATAAATTATGAAACTTTTTGTATATTTTTTGCCATTTTACTTTTTAGCCTTCTTAAGGTTTAATTAAAATTTATGCACTGGCCATCAGCATTGACCAGGCTAAAAGAGACCGCGAACGTCAAAAGCAAATGTGAGCCAATTAAAATGGTAAAAAATCAGTTCCATTATTTTTGCCTTTGGCATTTGCTTTTCCGTTTCATACCCTATACAAGTTAAAAAAAAAAAGAAGAAGGTGTATGCCGATTTAGGTAATTTAGTTATAATTGTCGGTAAGTCGTTAAAAACAAAAAAATATATTTTGAACGATTAAATCCTTGTGCTACAGATCAAAATGATAGATGTTGAAAATATTTCCTTGTTTATAAAGTTAAAGATATTGTATTTTCATTGCATAACTTTGGGGTGAAATGTATTTATTATTTATTGATTCTCTATATATATCTAGGGTATATGGAATTCGAATATTCTTGAGAGTTCTTTAGCTACTATTTTTTCCCTTTTTTTATGGAAGGAATGTACATTTTAAAATCACTTGGAGGAGTTGTCTGTGCGGTTTATAGTCCACACAGATCCATCGTCAATATTGAGTCACATACAGGCATACCCACAGACACACACACACACACACAGACAGAGAAAAAGAGATAGAGAGAGAGATATATGATGAGAGAGGGAGATACTTTCACACAGACAGTCTCAAACACATTTCCGCTAGTTGACGATGCTACCAGTGACTGACTATTCAGTTCCTCAGTTACCATTCCCCTACTCCCCTCACACTGTTTGATAGAGCGTATTATGCTAACATAGCATCCTTCGATTCCATCAGCCAAGCAACCAGCATCCTCCATCTAGAAAGTATAAATACAAAATACAAAATAATAGAGCCAGCAGGCAAAAGTGTAGCAAAACAAATACCAAACAGGAAAAATAAAATAAAAAAAAAAAGGAAGAAATAAAATCTTGTAGACTCTCACACATTGCCAAATGCCTTTAAATAAAAGAAACGGTAGAAAATTATATAAATATATAGGAATATTTAACATAAAATCAGAGATTATAAAATAATTATAATTTGAAATGGAAATTGATACTTTGATAAGTTTCTCAGTTGAATAAAAGTAAAAGATGTGAACCAAAATGCAAATTTGTTTAAATTGCAATCCTAATTGAAGTTATTCAAAAAGGTATCAAATTAACAGTTTTCATACATTGCAATTAAAGTTGCTTTAATTGTTGTTTTATTCGTCTATGCATAGATTTAAATAACAATTAAGTTTGTGTAAACTTCTTTTAAAATATTTACAAGAACTTATAATATAAATCACAAATATCAATTTACATTTGAGGATATTTTTATTTGATTTTAATGTATACAAATTGTAGATACATTTATATATTTTTTCTCTAAAGAGAAAACTTTATTCTTTGCTTATGTAATTGAAAATCTAAGTATTTAAAAGAAAATTCCTATTGAAAGTTTTTATCATTTATTTCTATGCAAATGTAATTAAATTTGTTGAGTTTTTTTCTCAGAAGTTTAACAACATTTTCGCAAAGAAATAAAGCATCTTTTTCTTCATTTAATTAGCGTAAAAACTAATCAAATGGTTTTTCATTACATTTTCTTTCATTAGCATTGCCCTTAACAGTAAGCAAAATGGTAAGAAGAATATTTTTTGTTTTTCCATTAAATTTTGTTGTTTTTTTTTTTCATATGACGTTGACGCAATGCGCCAGCCATTCAAGAGATGGACATTATTCCATACCAAAAAAAGAAAGATAAAATGAGTCGCTACCAGGATTATCAATAGCGCTCATCATAAGAGTGTTGCAGTGGCAGATGTGAGTTACGTTGGGATTTGGCCAGGTGGTTGGTTGGTAATATGGATGAGAAGGTGGATAAAATGCCAACATCAACTCGCATGCAATACAATTCTAGTCACTAAACAAAGAAGCAACGCCAAAAGCAGAGGCAAAAATAATAATAATAATGCGCTCGAGTGGAAAACGTAGCCAGCAACAAAGTAGAATTTCCTTTACAATTTTCATGGCATTTTCTTGTTGCTGCTGCTGCTGCTGCTGCTCCTACTGCTGCCCAGGCAGGCATATGGGATGATTACGATGACAGCGATGATGATAATGATGATGATAATGATGTTCTATTTGTTGTTGCTAATGTTGATGTAGATCTAGCTATATTCGTAATAATGTGGATGTGCCTTTGTTGACGTTTCGCTAAAAATTTCTGAGAGTCGACATTTATTTTTGTTCTTTTTTGGACTTCTTGAGTTTATTTTTTTTTTATTTCGTGTGTATAGGTATATACGTACATATATATTTTTTCTGTACACTTTAGTTGTATTCAGTTTTGTCAAACGTAACGAAATTGTTGAAAGCACCTAACTGATGATGCACAGTGGAGCAATTCCTTCTAAAAAACTTTAGTTTGGAAAATTAATATAGAAATTAACATATTAATATAGAAATTAATATAGAACATGGTTTCATTCTTTAATCAATTTCTTTTACTATTGTAAAGGGATGAATTAAAGCTTGGAAAACTTTGTTAAGAATATGAAAATGATATCTGTAACAAAATAGTTAACTTTTGAAAGCTTTTGTCAAATTAAATTTTCATCCTCTTAATACTTTCCAAAACTATAACGAAATTTTACAAAATTTGTACATTTATATCTATTTTGAAAAGTATTTTTTAATGTCGATTTATTGTATGGCTTTAAGGATCAAGTTAAAATATTAAATAATCCTCGATAGGTATTTCTTAAATTAAGTTTTACATTACTTATTTTTAAAAGTGTTTACTTTTCTTTCAAAACAAATACAAATGAAGAATTTTAATAAGCGAAAATAGATTTCGTTGATATTCGAAACACTGTGTGCTAGAAGGCCCAGAGTAAACGACTTGTAGCCGCAATATGTGAAAAGTAAGAGGGCAGAAAAGAATATGTGTGTGATAGAGATAGAAAGAGAGAGGTAGAGAGTGATAGAAGAGATGTCAGAAATGAATGCAGAGAAAAAAGGTATGGAGAGTTAGAGTACTGTACATAGAAGGGCATAGATGAGATTTGCCTCTGCTCTAAATACATTTGCCTGGCTTTTGAAGCACTTGTCGAATAATAGGAGGAACCAAAATATGCTATTCGCTTATCTACTATGCATATGTGTGTATGTATGTATGTATATGTGTGTGTGTGTGCGACTGTGTGTGTGAGTCTACAAATGAAAATGCCAGTTTAATAATGCTTTGGTAACAAAGCATTTGCAGATTGCTTTCCCATTGATGTGCTATCGAAGTTCCGTCCTTTTACATAGGTTTTTCCCCCACATCCCCTCTACTCCCGCCACACTCACATTTATATCCCATCGCATTGCTCTTCATTCGAATGGACGTTGTGAGGCATTAGAATTGTGCAACATTGCCAAAACGCTTGTTATGCTTGCTGTTGAGGTTGTTGTTGTTGTTGTTGGTGGTGGTGGTGCTGTTGCTGCAAGCTGACTCACTGCCTGGCTGGCTGGATGGCTGTTGCATTTTGCATGCCACCAAATTATACGGAATCTCTCTATTCAAAGCTACACTGGCAAAAAATAAAAAAAAACCCTATTGCGAATAAATAAAAAAATTAAACTTTTTTTTAATATTTTTTTTATGTATGTATGTATGTATGTATATCCCCATATACTCTGACAATTCTCTAGTTGAGTTGTTTGACAATTTCGTGACAGTGTCTAGTTTGAAATTTCCATATCGATTGATGGTCAGTCAGATGACACATTTTTTATGCTTCCTAGTTGTTTTTTTTTTTTGTTTTTTTATTATTTTTTTTCTTATTTTCTTTGTGCCAAAAGAGAGAAAAGAAGCACAAGAAAAGAAGGAAGAGAAATTGCAATTCGTTTGACATCTTTTTTTTTTTCTTTGAACACTCTGCACTCCTTATTGTGTGTGTTTCTCTCTCTCTTTTTACACTGTCCACTCACTCTGCCTGTCTGTCTGTTTGTCTCTCTTTCGATCGCTCCACTTTGCAAATCAATTAAGTGTTGTTTCCGCCTAAAAGTATGCCAGAGAGTGTACGAGCAAAAATGACAAAAAAAAAGAATGAAGCAGTTTTTCTATATATATGTACGACATATCGCCCCCATCCATACCTCACCCGCTACGTCAACATCCACCAACCCAACCAACACGCGACCACATTGTTTTGGGTTAAATGTAAACGAAAAATGTCGCCGAAAAACTCTAAAAAATACGGGCAAAATGGATTGGAAGAAAAATGAGAAAAACTTAACAATATTCTAAGCCAAACAAGTCAATGTGAAGGGATGACAAATGTGGGAGAGGGAGATTGGGCTAAAGGTAAACTCTTTAAAATCACTAGCAAAAAAAAAAAATTTTCTGTTGCTATTGCATGTTTAGTTCTACTATTCCTTTATTGAACCCTTTTCATACCCATTCCTTTCTACCCAGCATATCAAGTGGAATTGTGTGTGTATTAAATATATGTACATATACATATATGTATGTCTAGTATATACATATGTACATACATACAAATGTTTGTATGTAGGTAGTAAAATTGTTTTGCGGCGAGCCTGAAAATGTTTTTTGCGAAAATGTTTGCCTGCCTGGCGAATTCTAGGAGTTTACTTTTGAGTTTCAGAGCACACACAAAAAACGAAAATAAGACAAAAACCAAAAAGAACAACAAAAACAACAGAGAAAAAAAAATGAGGCAAAACAACCTAAACAAACCAACATGGTTGATGGTTTGGTTTGTGTTTCTCATTTCGTTTTCTTCCTTTTTTGTAATTTTTTTTTTGCTTTGTTTCAAGGGAGGAGTTGCATTCCGATTGGGTATAATGAGAATGTCATGAAGTTTGTTTTGGTTTCTAGTTCAAGTTGAAACTTTTCTTCGATAAAATGAGTAACTTCTATATTCTGCTGCTTTTTCCTTTGTCAAATTTTCTTTTTTTTTTTGAGCTCCATGGAAATGCAACAAATTGTCTGCAGGAATAGTCTAGCAAAATGAAATGAAATTTGCAACTGCAAAAGATAACAGGATTCGGGAAATCGATATTGGATTATCTAGTTATTAAAACTAACAAACGAATTATTGTTTTATGTATGTATGTATGTCGGATATATCTATCTCTCTTGTAATGTTCAAATGTGAGTAGCCTCCTGTTGGAGCGCCAAAATTGTTATGTACATGCTTGTACGAATCGGTGGCGGACTAAGGTGGTGTTTAAGTCGCTCTCGGAGTCAGGAATGCCTAGCGGGGCGGGACCCTCTGGAACCGTAGCTCTTTCGGTGTGGGGTGGGTTTTTGCTGGAAACCTGTCTCTACATTAACAAAAATTAAATTTAAGGATCCCTTCTGAAACTACCAGAAAATATGACTAAAAAAAATAAAAATAAAAAAAATGGTCAAAGGAACATAATAGTAGTATAGTCAAAACAAAGCAACAAAATTGTTGAAAGCTTGGGGGGAGTTTTTAATATTAATTACAGCGAATCATGCGGAATCCAAGATGACAACGGATCCGCCCGCTCTTTACCCTACCCTACCTATGATTTTCATTGCGGATATTTAATCTGAAAATCCCTTAAACGTTTAGATCATCTGATTTTTGTATTGCCACATCACCAACAAAATTATATTAATTTCTCATGTTGATTTTCAAATAAACAAAATTCATTTAATTTCTGCAGTAAATTTCAGGCTTAAATCAACTGACATTATTTAACAAAAAAAAAGTGGCAGTTTGCTTGAACTTAAAATTAATGTTATATTAAGAATAATAGCTCATGGCATTAGGAAGATAAAAAGAATATAATTACGGAATTAATAGATATACATTTATACATTTTTAGTTTTAAACATTTTTGTTTTTTTTTGTTTGAATTATTTCTTGTGTAACTGTGTATGATCTTTATTTTCTCTTCATGTGTAAATATGGAAGTTATTCTAGAAGTGATAAATGAAGTTCAATGACCTACATACAGTAGATCAGCTGTTCATAATTGAGTGAGGAAAGAACTGAATATTTAAGAGCGAGCTTAAGAGCTTAAACTGTATCGAACTAGAAAGAAATGCAAATAATAGAAGTAAACGGAGATAATCATTTGGATCAGATTACGAATGGTTTAGGTATGGAAGTAAATCTAAATTGAAACCGTTTTACTAAATCCATATGATTATCATAACAACATGGGGAGGTATTAAAGTTTGGTAAACGTTATAACTCACGTGCTTGTATTCATATAATGTTGTTTTTATCCAGCGGTGAAAGGCCTTCCAACGATGTCTTGGTAATTTAATTTGATTACTCCATTATTAATTATTTTTGATTCATTATTATTATTATAATTTTTTTTTGTTTTTCACTTATATAATTGGCATAGTTTTCTTTTAGCTCGATGCTTTAGTTTTCACTCAGAGGTTAATTGTTAGAAATATAGGTAATCAGATAAATTTATGAAACAAAAATTAGGAATTTAATAGAGAATCAAAAGTTTACTAGCGACCCGTTGCGCTTACATTTACTTTAAACAGTTACATATACATACATATGCTTTTGCAAACATATGAATGCACTTATAAGCGTACAGAGGCGTATTTAAATCATTTTATAAAAAGGGGAAAAAAATTATAATAATTATTATTGATATTGAACTGGTATTAGTAAAATAAGCATTATTTTATAATTGGTGATCACACGAAGAGATTAATTAAATCATCACAGATACTCACTCTCTCGAGCTTAACAAAAAAAATTCTATACACGTGCTTTCTAGGTTAAGACAAGAAAAATTTATATTTTTTTTTTTTTTCGATTCTTAATAGTTTTCACTCATGTTTTTTTTTCTTGCCAAATATTCTTTAAGTTTCTTTATAACTATATGCCTGTATGTAGCTTTGCATTGTATATAAAAAAAACACGTGGGCACAAAGAAAATTAACACTGAATACTACACTGCCAAATCTTCAAGGTTGGGTAGGTTGGCCGATTCCTTGTAGATTTCAATCCGCAGCGTACAGAAGTTTATATAATTTTCATCAGCAGACATCAAATTATGTAATTTGCGTCTTTCTCTTGGCTTTTCTATCCCACTATGAAAGTGTGTAGGAAACTCCTATCACAACTGCTGTGATTTCTGCTGACAAGAAAACAGTTTTATAAGAATTCCTAAGGTTTGCATATAGTGATATGCGACATACCTGTGAAAGCAGTTTTATGTTTATCCGACTTGTAAATATATATGAGCGGCTACACCACTTTCTTAGGGCCAGACAATCGAAGAGAAATCAATAAAAATCCTGATATTGAATTTACTTCCCAGTAAATCACTTGCGTTAAGTTTTGCTTTTGTATTTATTTGCGCTCTATGAATATTGGAAAAACTGAATTTTCCAATGAGGAAAATTTTGGCACGTGGTTTTTTTTCTTTTCTTCTTAGCCTGTACTTAGCCGTTTGTAACTTCTGTGAGTGGTTTTAGAATTAAGAAAAGGCCGTCTGCAGTTGATACACTGTCTTTTATAACCACTACCAAATTAAAGCTCTCTCTTTTAACTCCTGAAGTGAGCTGCGATCACTGCCAAAAAAAAATCTATTGCAATCGAAGTAACGCCCTCTATGACAACAAATACATCGCCTTAAATCGCATGCGAGAATTTTTCTTATTCGCGCCCAATTAGCGATTTAAAAAAAAAAAAACAAAATTAAGCAGTTCGACCATTACACCATCCGATAATATAACAACATTAGGCGGCATATTAGCGGAAATTATTGTCGAATATCTTTAGCATGGAAGGTACCAATTTTTTTTCCGTTATAGTCTTCTAATTGATAAAAGCTATTTCCTAATTTCTTTCTCACTCTACATTTTACAAATTGTTTACCCAATTTGGCATTAAAATTCTGACTAAATTTACTTTGTGCAAAATTCCTTCTGAACACCTCATCTCCTTCTTTAAATGATACAGGCTTTGACCTAAGATTATACTGAGAAACATTTCTCTCATAGGCTTGTTTTATGTGTTTTTGAATATCTTTACGCATCAGTGCTAAATTATCTTCTCTATGCAAGGGAATTAAGGGCTCCTCTAAAAGTGCTAAATTTTTCAATAATCTATAATCTGTACCGTGTGTAATCATATCCAGCCCGAATAGTGCTCGATATGGAGAACAGCCTAGTGACTGATGTAATCCAGAACGCAACGCACAAGAAATACTTGAAATATTTTTATCCCACTCGGTCTGATCTTTTTCTAGATAAGAACGAACTGCAGCCAACAGAGATCGATTTACGCGTTCTGCTGCATTACATTGTGGAGAATATAGTGCGGTGTATACATGAGTTATACCTAATTTAGTAAGAAAAGCATTAAAATCATTAGCTTTAAACTGCACTCCGTTGTCACTAACAATTGTCTCCGGCACTCCAAAACTATGAAATATGTTTTTCAACAAAAACTCGATAATTGTCGCTGTAGTAAATTTTTTTAATGGAAGCAACCAGTGAAACTTACTAAAATGATCTAGTACTATCATATTTTGAATAGCAGTATAATTGAAGGTGCTGGTATTATTTCTTGGTGCACGAGCAGGACGACCTCTTCTTTGTCGATTAACAGGTCTTGCTGAGGCAGCTGCTCCATTAGTGCTGTTGCTGTGATCTAATGTCTGCAATTGTGCACTACTGTCTAATGGTACTGTTTGCTCGCCAGCTGGAGCTGGTGCTAAGCTCATGGTTTTGGCAAGATTTCTTGTGACAGGTCTTCTGGCTGCTTGACTTGTAGATGGTCCCTGATCAAGTATAGGCTGCGGAGTTGCGAACCCGTTCACAATTACTAATTTCAAATTTACATCGTCTAGACTTTGAGCACAGCTTGGGCATTCCCTAAGCGACGCTACATGTTTGTCCAAACAATCCTTATGAAATACATGACCGCATGGTGTCATTAAACATGGCTGTACATTTGTCATTAATTGAGAACAAATGATACAGTAACATATATTGGGTGTAGCTAATGTGGAAGTATCTTGTGGACTATGTTCTAAAGGCATTATGTAATACTTCGTTATAGAAAATTTCTTTAAAGTGATGTTTTGTGGCACTAACAAAAAAAAACAGATAATCTAAAAATTCTGATTCACCGTATTAATATTAATTTCAAGTGGAAAGAAAACTGGGCTATTGCATTTATTAAATAGTGCAGGGAGTAACTATGTTGCACTATGGAAAGACTTAATTCTTTCTCTTCAATTTATGATAATAGTCTAATTCTTGAAAGTTCATCCAACTCTCAGGATATGGTATCCGATCTAAGCCAAATACGCATATAGTCAACTGAGTGTTGAGCAACGTCTAAACCAAACTAAAAATGATAACTTAAGGAAAGAGTAACTCTAAAAAAAAAACGAGCTATTATTGTTAGAGAATGTTTTAGGTAACGGACGTTAAAGTGCTACCAACTTTCTATCTTCTTCTACGAATCGAATGAAAATTTCACGACTTGGAATTCGACTTCGCCAAATTAACCAGATTCAAATGAAAATTCTCCACTCGCTCTAGAACTTACTATAACTTTACGGCAATTGAATAACTTATACTCAAAGATTTCAACGTAAACTTAGCAAAGACTTTAACTTTAAGATTGTTTCTCTGAACAATATGGGTATGTGACCGCTAACTACTCTTTTTAAAGAGACTTTCAAAACAAAACTATGTAATGAGAAGTGTTAGTTGCCCCATTGTTGGGCGCCAAATTATTTGTAAAGTTCAAATGTGAGTAGCCTCCTGTTGGAGCGCCAAAATTGTTATGTACATGCTTGTACGAATCGGTGGCGGACTAAGGTGGTGTTTAAGTCGCTCTCGGAGTCAGGAATGCCTAGCGGGGCGGGACCCTCTGGAACCGTAGCTCTTTCGGTGTGGGGTGGGTTTTTGCTGGAAACCTGTCTCTACATTAACAAAAATTAAATTTAAGGATCCCTTCTGAAACTACCAGAAAATATGACTAAAAAAAATAAAAATAAAAAAAATGGTCAAAGGAACATAATAGTAGTATAGTCAAAACAAAGCAACAAAATTGTTGAAAGCTTGGGGGGAGTTTTTAATATTAATTACAGCGAATCATGCGGAATCCAAGATGACAACGGATCCGCCCGCTCTTTACCCTACCCTACCTATGATTTTCATTGCGGATATTTAATCTGAAAATCCCTTAAACGTTTAGATCATCTGATTTTTGTATTGCCACATCACCAACAAAATTATATTAATTTCTCATGTTGATTTTCAAATAAACAAAATTCATTTAATTTCTGCAGTAAATTTCAGGCTTAAATCAACTGACATTATTTAACAAAAAAAAAGTGGCAGTTTGCTTGAACTTAAAATTAATGTTATATTAAGAATAATAGCTCATGGCATTAGGAAGATAAAAAGAATATAATTACGGAATTAATAGATATACATTTATACATTTTTAGTTTTAAACATTTTTGTTTTTTTTTGTTTGAATTATTTCTTGTGTAACTGTGTATGATCTTTATTTTCTCTTCATGTGTAAATATGGAAGTTATTCTAGAAGTGATAAATGAAGTTCAATGACCTACATACAGTAGATCAGCTGTTCATAATTGAGTGAGGAAAGAACTGAATATTTAAGAGCGAGCTTAAGAGCTTAAACTGTATCGAACTAGAAAGAAATGCAAATAATAGAAGTAAACGGAGATAATCATTTGGATCAGATTACGAATGGTTTAGGTATGGAAGTAAATCTAAATTGAAACCGTTTTACTAAATCCATATGATTATCATAACAACATGGGGAGGTATTAAAGTTTGGTAAACGTTATAACTCACGTGCTTGTATTCATATAATGTTGTTTTTATCCAGCGGTGAAAGGCCTTCCAACGATGTCTTGGTAATTTAATTTGATTACTCCATTATTAATTATTTTTGATTCATTATTATTATTATAATTTTTTTTTGTTTTTCACTTATATAATTGGCATAGTTTTCTTTTAGCTCGATGCTTTAGTTTTCACTCAGAGGTTAATTGTTAGAAATATAGGTAATCAGATAAATTTATGAAACAAAAATTAGGAATTTAATAGAGAATCAAAAGTTTACTAGCGACCCGTTGCGCTTACATTTACTTTAAACAGTTACATATACATACATATGCTTTTGCAAACATATGAATGCACTTATAAGCGTACAGAGGCGTATTTAAATCATTTTATAAAAAGGGGAAAAAAATTATAATAATTATTATTGATATTGAACTGGTATTAGTAAAATAAGCATTATTTTATAATTGGTGATCACACGAAGAGATTAATTAAATCATCACAGATACTCACTCTCTCGAGCTTAACAAAAAAAAAATTCTATACACGTGCTTTCTAGGTTAAGACAAGAAAAATTTATATTTTTTTTTTTTTCGATTCTTAATAGTTTTCACTCATGTTTTTTTTTCTTGCCAAATATTCTTTAAGTTTCTTTATAACTATATGCCTGTATGTAGCTTTGCATTGTATATAAAAAAAACACGTGGGCACAAAGAAAATTAACACTGAATACTACACTGCCAAATCTTCAAGGTTGGGTAGGTTGGCCGATTCCTTGTAGATTTCAATCCGCAGCGTACAGAAGTTTATATAATTTTCATCAGCAGACATCAAATTATGTAATTTGCGTCTTTCTCTTGGCTTTTCTATCCCACTATGAAAGTGTGTAGGAAACTCCTATCACAACTGCTGTGATTTCTGCTGACAAGAAAACAGTTTTATAAGAATTCCTAAGGTTTGCATATAGTGATATGCGACATACCTGTGAAAGCAGTTTTATGTTTATCCGACTTGTAAATATATATGAGCGGCTACACCACTTTCTTAGGGCCAGACAATCGAAGAGAAATCAATAAAAATCCTGATATTGAATTTACTTCCCAGTAAATCACTTGCGTTAAGTTTTGCTTTTGTATTTATTTGCGCTCTATGAATATTGGAAAAACTGAATTTTCCAATGAGGAAAATTTTGGCACGTGGTTTTTTTTCTTTTCTTCTTAGCCTGTACTTAGCCGTTTGTAACTTCTGTGAGTGGTTTTAGAATTAAGAAAAGGCCGTCTGCAGTTGATACACTGTCTTTTATAACCACTACCAAATTAAAGCTCTCTCTTTTAACTCCTGAAGTGAGCTGCGATCACTGCCAAAAAAAAATCTATTGCAATCGAAGTAACGCCCTCTATGACAACAAATACATCGCCTTAAATCGCATGCGAGAATTTTTCTTATTCGCGCCCAATTAGCGATTTAAAAAAAAAAAAAACAAAATTAAGCAGTTCGACCATTACACTCTATATTGCCTTGAACTTTTATGTCAAATGCAGGGTATTCCCGTTCTTTTCTTTTTTTTCCCCCACTTCTAGTTTTTATTCGTTGTGTTATTTAATTTGCAGTTTTGTGGCTTTTATTGTTTACTCTAATTTTTTTTTAACTATTCTTTTTTTTGTTTATTGTTGCGTTTTATGTGCATTTTTAGAAAAATGCATTTACGTGCGTTATTTACTTATGCAATACAGAACGAGAGTTGAACGAGAGTTAGCGTAAAAGAGGAAACAAAAAATTAAAGGAAAAGGAGCAAACAGAGAGAGAGAGAGAGAGAGAGAGAGAGAGAGAACTCTAATAAATTGCAGGGCAATGCTAAATGGTATAACCAAGTTCTAACCGGACTCTAACAGAGCTAAAGGCCAGGCCAACAACAATTCTGCCCCAGTTTTTGCCCCCCTTTTATAACGAGTAACGAGTGGAAATGAAAGTTTTGCATTTTTCAACAGACCAAGCCCGAAATCCAAAGAGCAGCTCCAACCATTGTCTGTGTATGAGTAAGAACAGCAGGCAGCAATAGCTAGGGGAGAAGGGGAAAGGGAGGAGGCGGGGTTATTGGAACTCGAGCTAGAACTGAAGGTGGGAGGGCGGGCACGGGTGTTGTTGGCCTATCTTTGCTCATATGCCAGAAACGGAAGTGCAAGGAAATGAGGCTTAAACCGCATACAGCAAAACGGGCAACCAGTTAACGCGGACAATTGAAATGTGAGACGACGAGGAGTATGCGAATGGGGACCAGAACCAGTACCAGGACTAAAAAGAGATGAGTGAGTCAGTCCGTCAGTCAGTCAGGCATCCACTTAACTCAATTCTCTTTCGGTGTCTCTTTCTCCCATTCTGTGTGTCTGTGCCTCTGTTCGAACATAGAGATGGCATTTCTTTATATATTCAAGCTACTCACGATAATTTTTATATAAAAATTTCTCACTTCTAACTAAATGAAAAGAACCGCAAAGATATGTGAGTACTGGATGGAGCTCAGAGCTTAGCTCATCCTTACACTATTCCTCCATTTCTATATATACATATATATATATTTTTGTTGTATATATTGTACGTCCGTCTGTCAAATTGTTGCAAATGAAAATGTTGGAAAATATCAGCTACATTTCTGCCACATCATTTTGCAAACATTTTTGCATGTGGCTGCGGCAGTGGCAGTGGAAGACGCTGACGTCGCTTCTGTAATTATCCAAATGCCAAATAATTACCAAACATTTTTCCACGTCGTCAGCATCAAATTGCCAAAAAAAAAGGGGGGAAAAAACAAGAGAGTAAAATGAAATGAAAACTAAAGACATATACACATATAAGATAGCCGTTTAAGAGATACCCTCTAACTGGTTAAAAAATATAAAAATTCATTCAATTTAAAATAAAAAGCTTTTAAATGATGTCTTTTTTTTATAATTATTAAATTAAACATGACTTTTAAAACTTGTAGTTTAATAGCCGTGTTTAGATTAGGTTAACAAAAAACAGATTTTTTAGAAGTGTTTTTAATTTTGTTTTCCCTTGCCTGTTGCTGTTATTTTAACATTCTGCTCTGTTAACGTTAACTGCTTTAATATTCTCTTAATGTTAGTGTTGGTGAACACCTCAAGTCAATGTGAATGGATCTGCTTATCGTAATGTTAGTCAACTCAAATTGATAAACTATTTAATTATTTATAACAAATTTCTGTTTTGTATATTTTTAAATGTTAATTTGTCCAGGAGACTCATTTTCGCTCAACGATCACTGGGTATGATAAATGAAAAAGTGAAATAAGTGGGTCTTGAGTTGTTGGAGTTTTAAGGGGAATTTGTGATTTTTATGAGAGGGGAGGGTCTTTGTGTTGGATGAGTTAGTGGCTTGCCAACTGAGATTTTGGTAGCACATTGCAAGTGGCGGTCAAACTCCACTTTTGAAAGACTGGGACAGAAGTTTCAAACGAATAAGAACGGCAAAAACTATATAAAAAAACATACTAGATACAAAAAAGGGAAGTGTACATTTTAAAGATAAATAACAGGTTAAATATAATACACTAGGCTATGGTCGTTCCATATGGACAAACCCGAAACAATTTAGTAAAATAGGTCTCTATCTAAAACTCTTTAAGACTTTGCCATAACAATTATGATTTTGATTCTTCTAACACTCTAATTATTACAGTAAAACTCATACTATATAATTATATAAACAGCATGAAATATAATAAAATTAAAGAATTAATTAAGAAATTATTCGTAGATCCAGTCTAAAGCCCTGGTAACTATAGCTCTCCCCTTCCTTAGCTTTATCTAAAATAATAATAATAATATATTATTATATTGTGAATGGTAATAAAGGTGTATATAAATTCATTAAACAGTTTATTGGATATGCAATTATCAGTAATATGACTGTCATTTGCTCTTATGTTGATATATCTGTATAATTAAGCATAAAGTACTAAACTCTACATATATGTACATATAAATCAACTTAAGTTTTCGCATTATTTAACTATTTATTTATGGTTTTTACATGTTCAATCAGCAACCCAAGATTAAAAACTATTTTTGCATTTTTTTTCGTTTCATTTTATACTTTAGAATTCAGTTTCATTTATCTAAAATTGTATATGTGTATGCACATACAAATATATATATATTTTATGCATTTTATGTTAGTTTTTGCCATTTTGCTGAGATTTTGCCATTTGGTTTTTACTGCAGTTTACCCCTTGCCAGCAATTCTAACCTTTCACGTCTGGTCAGGTCGGGTTGGTCGGTCGGTCAGTCGGTTGGTCAGTTGGTATGGTGAACTGCAGTTTATGCTTTTGTTTTGCGGTTGTTGCTTATTCTCCTCGACATTCACATCCACATGCACATCCTCATCCTCATCCCAATACTCATCTGCACACTTTTGCTGCTCTTTGTAGTTTCTCCTTTTACCTTCTACTTCAGCTCCTTCTCATTTCATACGGTCAGTTGCCACTTGTTATGTTGTGGTTTTGAACTATTCTGACAATTTTTCTCGTTTGCCTTGAATTTCCTTCTTTCGTTTTGCACTTGCATTTAATTTGCACGACAAACTAATATTACGCATACGCCGGGGTTAACCAGCTAAAAGAGTGGAGAAAAGAGGGGAGAAAATAAGAGAGAGAGGAGAGGAACCATGCAAATCATTTTGAGAGCATTTAAAGTTTGACTAAAAGAAAATTACTTAGACCCTGAAAATGAAGGTGGGTGGATTGAAGAAAAGATGAAAAAAAAAACAAAACTTTTGCCACCATTTAAACTTACTTCTGCTATGAATCCACACGCGCTACCCTCCGCCTCCCCCACAACAATCGCATCCTCCCCCTACCTCTTCTTGATGTACCTGAGACCGTTTTTATGCTAAAGCGCTTTTTAAAAACTTCTCGAAAACTCCAATTCGCCGCTTTGTGAAAAGTGTGGGTGGATGAGTGGATTGGTTGTGTGTGTGTATGTGTGTAGCCTTGAGGTGTTGGGGAAATTCAAACAGGAAAACTTGCTGGAAAACTTTTTCGCGCTGCTTTGGCTGCAAATAAGCCATAGGCGGTCACAGAGGCATTTAACGCTACCCCCTTCCCCTGCCCTGCAGCATCATGATGGCAACCTTCAAGGTTCTTTTCTCTAAATCGATGCCATATCATTTATATTGAAAAAGACTAAGAAATAGAGAAAGAGAGAGAGAGAGAGAGAGAGGGAGTAAGAGATATCAGGAGAAGGAAGAGCGTAAATATTTTTGCAACGCGGCGTTTGATGATGTTGCCAAAAGAATATATATATATCCATATATATATATATAAATTTCCTCTACAAACCAGCAACACTGACCTAAACCATCCCCCATCCACTCTCCCCCCTCCTGCAGCAGCACAAAATCACATCATAAGAAATTCAACAAAATCATTCGCAACTAATCAAACGAGAGCCGAAAGGCAAGTTTTCTATTCAATATACACTGCAAAAAAAGTGTAAGCAAAATTTTAAATTGAAGAAAAATTTTACATTTTTAACATAAAAAAAATATTGGTTAATGAAGAAATGAAAAAGAATTTAATTAAAATCTCAGCTTAATATAAAATATATAAACATATATGATACGATTTTTTCGCTTAGTGTAATATTTGTGTTTTCTATGTCTTTGGTTACTCCGCTCCTATTAAGATGTTGTAATTGTGGTCTAAAATGCTTGCCAAGAATTTTCTCTTGTTAGTGGTAACTCTGGCAACTCGTGATGGCAACATGCGGCCAAGCGGTGCGCCAAAGGCATGTTAGCCAAGTCAACCGATGAGGAGACGAAAAAAGGGGATCCTTGATATTGGCTAGTTGGTTAGTTGCGCAGAGCCAATCTGCAAGTCTTGTGGGTACACCATTGCCAAGATGCAATCTCTAAAATGTTGCTAAAAACAAAACTATTTAACTGGCCAAAGGAAATACCCTATACTTTTTAATGAAAGATCCGCTAGTCTTAAATCATTTCTTTCTGTACAATAGAGATGATATTTTAAGTAATAAGTTCCCAAATACTTTTTCTATATACTCTCTCTATATATTTTTATATATACGCAGCATATATAGGGTATCACAGAGTTGAAGCACTGCTGCAGGCGTGTGAACATTGTAGCATCCTGGCAACAAAGCAAAGGAAAAAAATGAGAAAAAGCAAGGGAAATTGGCTAACAAAAAAGAAAAAATTAATCTAGTCGACCCTAGTATATCCTGTTAAAATGAAAAAAAAAAACTTATTTTACCTTCTTAAAGTAAATCATCTAAGAAAGAAAAAGTTTGATTTTTATTCAAATTTATAGAAAAATAAATTAATAAATTACAATTTACGAAGAAAATATGTTAGTTTTGAGAATCAGAACATTTCCTTTGTTTTGCTTTTAAATATGTACCAAAATATATTAATTTACATGATTTTACATCATATTTCTAAATAGATATAGTTGACACTGTGTGAAAAAAGTCAATAGTCTATATAATTTTGCATCGGTGTTAAATGAAATATATGCTTTATACCCTGGAAAGGACAAAAATAGTAAAAATTGCAGGTAACAGCAAATTCAGGCAACGATGCGTTAAAGTGTTCTCCCCTTGGCTAACTTTTTTATTTTTCACTCTTTCCATATTTTCTTCTTTTTTTTGGCTTTGGTGCTGCGTCTGCATATTTTTCAATAAGAAAATATTATGCGATGCAGTTTATATGGCAATCCCTTTCTATAGCTTTCTCTCTCTTTTTTTTTTTTACTGTGCAGCTATATGTTCAAATCAGTGTATGATTAAGTTTTTTTTCTTATATTTTTAGTAAGCGTAGAGCTTTGAGTAGCTTAGCCTAGACTAAGCTTAGTTTGACTTCTCTTGTAAAGATTTGAAATGTCAGTTAAACGATGTATATAAAATTAACAACAAAATATAGATATATTGTCAGAGTGAAATGTGAAAGATAAAAAGAAATTAAGAAGGGAAGTAAATAAATTCAAATATAGAAAACCCGCTTAAATTTTATTTTAGATATTATATTTTTGTAGAAATAAAATATATAAATAAGGATTTTAAAATGAATTAGTGAAATTGATAAAGTATAAATTGAAATATCTCAATAATTTTATCATTAATTTAAACTTAAAATCGAAAGTTTTGGTATTTGGAATTCCACTTTATATACAACGTATTTTTCACATAGTTATCTTTTATTTTTGGGAAGTTTAAACCGATTTTACAGGATCCACTCAGGTGTAAATTTAAATAATTAATTTGTTTGCTAGGGTATAACTAAACTTCGTTTATTAAAAAATCTTAATGCGTGCCGAATCTGGTCTTGATTATATATACATACATATGAAATTGAGCGATTGTCATAAATATGTCAGTGGCAAATGTTACGCCTATTAAATCAGCACCCATTTTGACCACCCACGATGCTTACTATATGCCGCACGCACACACACAGAAATTCTACAGTGAGAGAGAGAGGGAGAGAGAGAGAGAGAGACAGGGGTCAGAAACATTGGGCTCCATCCCATTCATTCGTTAATTGCAACAAAATCTGCCAACAACTTTATTATCCTGAACAATCGTAAATAACTAAGTGGAGGTTGCTTTTAAAGGGGGCGGATTAAAGGGCAGGACTTTGCGATAAGGTTATATTTATAGTCCCAGCAAGTGCATTTAATATATATATATAATAAATACGATTAAAGGGTTTCTGGCTAAATTATGATCATTGTTTATATATATGTATATATGTATGTATATACATGGCCACAAAGTTGCCCTTACACTTTGTGAATTTAATTTTTTAATGTTTATTGTGCCACATGCGTCACCTGATTAAGTTATTATAATTATATTTTCATCTCTTACTCTCCTTCTCTCTCCTCTTAAGTTTGCTTCTCTTTCTCACTCATTGGAGTGCATTTTATTAATGGAGTGCAGTGATGGCATAATACTTACATATTTGTAATGCAAAATAAAAAAAAATTTAAAATTATATGTAAAATAAATAAATGTACGCCCATTTGAATGACAAATGTAGGGCAAAAGTCTTAATCCGTTTGCTCGGTTTCATTTATATACATACATAAATATATTTGAAGCATTACGTTTTCACTGTTGTAAAATTTCATTAATTGAGGTTATGGCAAAAGTATGGGCTCCTTTTTTAAGCACTTTTTAAATGCGGAAAACAGCTAAAAACCAAATTAAGGAAAAACCTTTTGTAAATGTGAAAATGACTTGTTGGTCTCTTTTAATTGATGCTCAGCTTAAGTTTCAAACGATAGCAAAATTACGGCATTAAATTTCCGTATCACATTATTCAACAACAAATGAACAGGATAATAAGGATTTGGCATTGCCAATATAAAATGCAAAATTTTCAGTCGTATCTAACATCAAAGTGTTTTATTTTATGGCAAGTCATTAGATAAAAGTATTTTTGGCCGTGGTACCACAATTCATTAGTTGAGTTGTTTTATTGGAATTTGAAGAATAAAACAATTTCTATGTTTTACACACATTGTGTTAGAACATTTTATTGGTTGGTGCGACAGACAGCTTCTATTGATGTATGATAGTGTTGAAAAGCAGTTGATTTTTGTTTTAATCCTTTTTTTATGCCTGGCTTTGTTATCAACATTTGTATGCCTTTAAGGTTAATAAAAATGTTTTTGTTGCACAATTTGTTGCTTAAAGTGTTTTACAACTGTACTCTTTCATGACCCAAAGGGCAAGAAATGATGTTCCAATGAAATTTTTGTTAGCAATATTTAAACAATTTACTGGCATGACAGGGGACCTCTGGTGCGTGTATGTGTGTGTGTGTGTGTGTGTGTGTGACACACGGCTCGGCATTGTGTGAATGATATGCAACTCAAACAATGCACAATATACACACACAAAATATATACACACACATATGTGCATACATATGTAAGTATATACATTTACACACAAACACACACACAGAAAAAGCAGGGCCAACCTACTACTTCGTCTTCTCCATCCCTGGCAGGCGCAGGCAACGCGTGAGCTCTGAAATTTATGCTGTAAACGCCGCATGCAAATAATGTTAATTTAAATGCGAGTATCATCGGCAGTAACAGGCAACGTACACATATACATACATGCATATGTATATACACATTTATACGTATGTACAAACAAAAATATATACATATAAACACAAATACACTTAAACACGGGCACACACACACACACACATAAACGTTAAATCCCCCCCAAACCTCGTCCATCGTGGGTCATGTAAAGTTCTATTTTTTTTTACTCTCTCTCTGTTTGTATACCCTGTAACCAGAGGGCAAAAGGATATAACAAAAGCAACATTATCGAATATATATGTATATATATGTATATATATGTATATATGTACATATCTGCAATCAAATTGAGTTGGTAGTATATATATCGGTATTTCAATATACAAATATAAATCTATTATATATGTATATATAGAAAATTTGAAGAACAGGAATCAGGTGCATATATCGAATTTTTAGTATAGGGTATTATGCTTACCAAAATAATGTTTCGGATTCATTGGGGTCTTATGTAGGTATTTATTGTAAAAGACCGACGATGAAATAATCTAATGGGATATAAGTTAACTTATCATGGATTAGCCTTTCTATCCGTTGGGATAATATTATAAAGAACTAGTTCTTCTTCAATTTAAATAATTTAAGGCTAACAGTGAGTCAAAGGACTAGTTCAGTTTTTATAACAAAATTTTGCATTACAATTATTGTTTGTAATCATTTTGAAAGCAATTAAAATCTTATAGAACTTATAAATCGTATATATATATACATATCTGGAGTATATGGTTATTGGCATAGATTTCATTGTTGTTTGTTGGCTCGTTTATTTTAAAGTGTTTTGCCACGTCGCACAAATTTAAAGCGCAATTAAGTTTTGTGGCATAAATACAGACAGACAGGGAAAGAACATTGCAGAGTGAGAGAGAGAGAGAGAGAAAGGGGGGTAAATAACAGGTAGAACAAGAAAGAGAAAAAGCAGATTGATGAAGAGGGAGAAAAAGAGAGAGAGCGAGGTATAATAAACTGTGGGTTGAGTAAGCAGAATCCAGGTGTGTCTATGTATGTATATATCGTTCTACTGCTATATACATACATTTATACATACATATGTATGTACATATGCATATGTATGTATGAACCTATGTGTGTCTTTATATAGGTGTGTGTGTGTATGTGTGTAAATGTGTGGCATATGTGACACATAATGTGCCCCTTGATTATTGTTGCGATTAAGTTGATAATGATGATAATGATGTTGATATGTGGCGATAATGCCGTTGTTAATGCTCATAATGCCTACCTACCTTAAGGCTGCTAACGTGGCCAAAGAGAAATATGTAGAGAAAGTTTAGCGACTTAAGGGGGAAGGGGGGAAAACAAAAAAAAAAACGTACCAACTGGAAATGAGATTGATGCCCCAGACTACTGCCTACTTAAGTATCTTTACTTATAATCCAGATGAAAATATGTTTCAGAGATAAATTCATAAGGGATAGGCTTTTGCGGGGATGATTTGTGCGATTTAATAGTAAAACAGACATAAATAAGAATAATAAATATCAAATAGAGCATTTACAATACATATTTTTATTTATGTGGGAAAAAGAAGTTCATAAAATTAGCGAAAGTATTCATTTAAAATGGGGATTCCATATCATTAATAATATTAATACAACATTATATTATTATTAATATTAATTATTATATTAATATAACATTATATTAATATTAAATTCAAATGCATGACTAATCTTATTGCAAAACATAAATTTACATACAAGTCAAAATCAAAAAAAAAATCAAATAGAAAATTGAATATTAATTGACAAAAATATGTTTTCTATAATTTATTGCATATTATTCACTTGAATTAATTTATGAATTTGCCATCTCTAATTCACACATATACTATATATGTTTGTGTATAGATGTGTTTGTGTGTGTGTATACCTACACTTGTGTGCATGTGCCATCATGCTTGGCTTAATTCTATGACAGATAATTAATTTTTCATGTGCCGCCGGTTCGCTTCACATTGCCGCAGCTAACTAGAAGATGATTTCTGACTTGTTGGCATCAGCCCTTATATACATACTTGAAATACGTTAGGAAACTTTTAGATTGATTACCATCACTTAATTAAATTCATCTGCATAGGCAGCATAAATAATATTTCAATGCATTTTCAATTATTTTTAGACAAGTTTCGAATATACATACATAGTTTCAAAATCTAATCTAAACTTAAACAACATGTTTTCAATTTTAAGTTTAAAAAGTTTTTAACTGTTGAAAGAGTTAGGAAAAAAATTAAATTAAAAAAGTAGCCAAAATTATATAAACTTTCTCTTGCAAATATTTGGTTACTTTAAAATATGTAAAGATAAAACAAATTTTTATTGACTTTGTTATTTTAAATAGTGATACATATATATAAATATATACAAATTGTATTCACTTTTAATATTATGGCTGAAATGTAAAATTTAAAAATCCATTAATGAAAATTGTCCAACACTTCATAGACCAATAGTTTTACCAATTAAGCCCTATCTTATTAATTTATATATAGCATACACCTTTTGGCATCGCTTTGCATTTTAAGAATTGAAAAAAAGGAGGAAACAATAAAAAATCTTGAAAAAAAATCCTGTATGTTTATGTGTGTGTGTGTGTGTGTGTGTGTGTGTGTGTGTGTGTGAGGGTGTTTGTGTGTGGATTTTGTACATTTGTTACTTGTCATGTAGAAGCGAACATTTCGTGCAAGTGTTGGCCATTCTGGATAGCGGTCGTTTGTTCTTGGTTTTAGCGGTCTGGACTGGTTGATTCTAGTCCTGGTCATAGTCCTAGAGTCCTGCTTTTGCGTTCTGGTTTGTGTTTGGTTTGGTTTTCCTAGTCAAATTACCAAAAACAGCAAATGTGGGGTATAGTCTGGGTCTGGGACAGTGGGTGTTAGTGTGTGTGTGTGTGTGTGGGGGGGGGATGTAAAGTGTTGGGCTGTGGATTGGTTTGGCTAAAAACAACATGACACAACTGAGCAAAGCAGATTTAGCCCTTTATATTTCTCCTTACAATCTTCTTACTATCTCTCTGTTTCTTCGTATCCGCTCTGGCTTACCCTTTTCCTTTCTCTCTGACTCTGACTCTCCCTCTCTCTCCCTCTCTGTCCCTCTCTGTCCCTCTCTCTCCCTCTCTCTGTCTGGTGATGTTTCTGCTCTGAGACTGCACGCCAAAGCGCAATGTGGCTAATTACTTTCGAAAGTCAAGTTATTAGCGTGATTACAAAGGCAATGCGCACATGAGGCTGGCAACGACACAACCATCAACATTAAGGAAGACCCTGCCAAGGCACTTCTACAAGGATATGCAGGATACCAAAAGAGAAACGGAGAAATAGAGAGAGAGAGAGAGAGAGAGAGAGAGAAAGAGATTAAACAGTGGCTGAGATTTTCTTTTCATGTACCTTCGCCGATCGAAAGTCTTGGCTATTATAAATCACATTTAATTACATATTTTAGAGAAATCTACATCACATATGTATTATAGCCACTATATAGTTTACATTCCATACAGTTCAGTTTTATAATTCTATTTATTTTTATAGCTATAGATTTCAACGATATTCCAAGTTAAAGGGATCAATTGAAAGCTAAACTGATCTTTCGTTTGATGACATAATAATTATATTAAACAATTGCTTACATTTTTATTTTTATTGATTTTAGTGTTCAGTTTGCTCCACTGTGCGCTGACACATCTTTGCCGCACAATCAACAAGAACAACAACAACAATAACAGGAAAACCAAATGAGCAACTACAACAACATTAACAAGCGAAAGGCTTACATGAAAATTAGCAAAGAGACGTCGCTGTCGGTTTGTAGACCAGCTAGCGGGTAAGGGTACATCGTTAGAAAGAGATCGAGTCAGGGTAAAGGGATAGGGGTGAGGTCGTTTGGGCTGGGGGTTAGTGTATGCCACCGTTCTCGTTGCCCATGTGGTTGGAGGCGGTTGCGGTAAAGGCAGCTTCTGTAATAATAATAATAATCATAAAACGGCACCAACCCAGAACAAGTGCAGTTTTTCGGGCCACAAGCGTTAAGACCATGATAAAGGGGTGCAATGAGGGTGGGGAGGAGTAGGGGTAAAAAAGAGTTAGAGGTTTTTGGTGGTACAAGGCAATGCAAGCGCGAAATTACCCAGCATTCATTTCATGTGGCGTCAATTTTGGCTGTTTTTTTTATACCCTTGCAGAGGGTATAATGAAATTGGTCAGATGATTGTCTATCTGTTTCTTCGCACGATTTAGACCTTTATTTTTAAGCTACATGGTTCAAACTTGGTAGATCAACTTTTTAGATGTGTAGATTTGACAAGTTCAAAAATCACTTGGATCGGACAGCTATAGGATATAGTAAGATGTAAGATAGTTTAATTTAGCATTTACAGAAATCGTTCTTTTAATTAAAAGTTATAAAATAGTCTAAAACTGCAAGGGTATACAAACTTCGACAAGGCTGAAGTTAGCTTCTTTGATTTTTTTCTTTTTTTGCCTGGTACTGGAACTTGGCATTTGAAGGTGATGGAAGTTGGTAGGTGGCTTGTAATTGCACTTGGCCCGACTTAATGTGTTGTGTTCAACAACAACATGTTTGCTGTTGTAGTTTTTTTTATTGTTGTTGTGTTCATGCAGATGGGGGTAAGGGGTTTAAAGGTCTGTCATCATCATCAGCGTCAGCAAAAGTCTAAGACAAGGAACAATTTCCGAATTGCAGTTTAAATCTGTTTCGGGACTTAAATATTAAAAACCGATTAAAAATTATAATGAAATCGGGATATATTTGTATATCTAGGTGAATAAGGTATTCTTTATTGAATAGCGATCACTGGACTCGATAAATCAGTCAGGAAACCTAAAATTTCACAAAGTTCTAAACTAGAAAACGCGAAGGAACTAAGATTGCATTTTATATATATGCATATTTATTTTATGCAGATTCAGATACTAGATCTATAAAAATATTTTTTGTCGAATTGCGATAATTAAACACGATAACTAAACTCGATAACTAAACTCAAAAAAAAAACAAGTTTTGAATATAAATAAAATATATATAAGAAAATATTTAAATATAATTATACATATATAACTCGCTATTAATGAGAAAATTAAATAAATTTATTTAAAAGAAATACTTTAATTCTCGTAGTCAAACTTTGTTTTTCGGTTTTTGTCTTTTTTTATATTATTTTTATAATTTCAGTGCTTGGCTCCCATCATCAGTGGCAAAAACATTGTTATCTCTAGCATCGAATAATGTAAATGTTTGCATAAGCTATGTTTTTAATACCCTATGCCAAAAGTGCAAAAAAAGGGTATATTCTGATGGTGAAAGTGTCCCTTTTGAGTTTATAGAAACAAATCAAGATCAAGAACGCAATAAACTATAATAAAGCAGTTTATCATTAAAAAGTGTTGAGCAACGTCACATTGATCTATGAAATTTATATTTTGTACACCTTTCTAAATATTAACTAAAATATTTAAATTATTCAACATTATATATATATGTATATAAATACATATATGAATAAATTTCAATTAACAAGAAAGATATTATGTAAAAGATGTACATATAGAATAACAAATTAAACTGTAGATGGCGCCACGCTTACTGAGTATTATGTAATCACTGCACGGACTTAATGTACTGAATTTGGTGGCCTTGTGTCTTGTATGTTGCTCATCTAATTTTTGTCAGAGCAAAGTGGAATTGCCAACAGGCAACCGCAGCGAGCAGCCAATGAAACCAGCAACAGGAAGGAAGGAAGGACAGACAGACAGTCAGACGGACCGAATGAATACAGAAAGCGAAAAACAACAACAACAGAAAAAAAAGGACAAAAATAATCGCCATGCTGTGTAGCAAGAGGACCCGAACAACAATTCAGATAACCACAAAAATAGTTAAATTGCATAATAGTTGCAAACATTTTATTTGCATTTCGCCTCTCCTCTATATCTGTATACAAACTACATATATATATATATATGTATATATATATATATATGTATATATATACATATGTACATATATATCTGTCTCATTTATCTCATTCTCTCTGCAGTCCGCCAGCATTGCCCATTAGCCTTGGTGTTAATGTTTGTTAATTTTTGACGCCACATTATAAAATGGACCAAAAAAAAGAAAAATATATACATACATACATACATACATATGTACATATAAAGAGAAAAAAAAGCACTACAAAAAAAAGGAGGAGCGGAATTTTTGGCAAGCAACTTCATTTGAGTTTGTTGTTATTCAAGTTGGAAAACATGACATTTGCCAGATTTTTGTTGGCAAATATTAACAATAACAACAACAGCGAATAACGATAACAAATTTTTGTTGTTTAGCTTCATTTATGCATTTTATGCATGCCATTGCATTTCCCTCTCCCTAATTTTCCTACTGCCAAATGAACATGTTTTCGCTATTCTATTTTTTTTTTTTTTTGGTTGTTGAGAGTTTGCCACATTTTAATTAGCGTGCAAATTAATTGCCAGCAATTAAGGCAAATTAAAATGAAATAAAGCAATAAAAATTACAGAAAATTGTTAGACATATTCATATATGTAAAACATATATTCAATAAATATATAGAGCGAACAGCAACTATAAAAAATGCATTTGATTAAATCTAATACGTGTCACTTTTTAAATAATTCAATTTATAACCCAACAAGTAGTAAAATATTTTTAATGATGCAACAATATTTCTCAGTAATTGATTTAATCAAACTAACTATGAAATACATATGTACATATATATACATATATATATATATATATTTTAGAGAATAACATTTGTGTAAAAGCTATTGATAGTGTTTAATTGGTATACCGATTATTATACTTGATAAATATTAAAACTACTCTTTAGCAATAATCAAAGTTTTCTTTAAACTAATAAAAATATTAAATGGTAAGTAGAATCATCAAAGCTATCGAAGTTTCCCCATTTTTACATGGGATGGGGAGAGATATAAAAGTTTTTCTTTTTAAATTTACATAGTTTTTACATTTTCTATAAAAATATTTGATGCCCTTTTTCAAATTAAATTAATACATTTAGGTTTGTTGTTACAAGTAAAAGTTTCTACTGTTGTTGTTATCTTTTTGTACTTTTTTTTCTTTTTTTTTGACCCCATTGCTTTTTAGTTATCGACAGGAGAAAAGTTTTAACTATGGTCCACATCCGCATCCGCATCCGCCATGGTCTCATTTCTTGTTACTCTTTCTATCATATAGCAAACTGTCTAGTTATATGGCTCTGTCTCGCTTAGCAAGTCAATCAGGGAACATAATGAACTAATTGAAATAATTGCTGCCTGCATAGTTAAAATATATAAACAATGCCACGGCAAACACAGAGAAGTTTTCCCTTTTTAGTAACTTTTCATAGAATACTTTGCTCCGCTAAGCGTATAGACAACATTGAGTGAGGATGCGGATGTGGATGTGGATGTGCCGGGAAGGATAAGGCTTGGATAAAGGAGGGGTAAATTCATTTCATTTTATACACATATACATACACATATACATACATATATACATACATACATACAATAGACCAAACATGCAGCAACATTTAATGGACGTTTGCCTCTTCAAGCAGCCTCAAAAGTTGTGCTGCTGCTTCTTTTGCTTTTTCTTTTTACTTTGGAGACGGGATAGAGAAACAGTAAGAGAAAAAAGAACCAAAGAGGAGACAGAGAGAGAGAGAGAGAGAGAAAGAGAGGAGACGATGACGTTGGCCACATTGGCACTCAAGCTGAAAACGGGCCACACAAAACTTTCTACACATGCAGGCGGCGTCTACAGCAGCAGCTGAAGTTGAGGCGGTTAAGGCCAAAGGGTGATGGGTTTCTAGGGTATATCAAAGGGATTTCGGTGGGTGGTAAGTGGATGGGGGAATGGGTAGAGGTTTAGGTTGAGGAACGTTGACTTTGGCAGTGGCAAAAGTTTTAGCTCCAATCTAAACGTTTTCGTTGTGTTGACAGTGAACACTCTTTAAATAGTTTTTATCATAATCAAAATAATAAAATTGGCATAAAACAATTTAACATAGAGTAAAGTTTAGCGGTATATCACTGTACTTAAACAGCTTAGCTGTGGGGTCAGCATTTGAGGTAGATATGTAAGGATAGACAGGGACATAGAGAGAGAGTGAGAAATAGAGTGAGAGAGAGAGAGAGAGAGAGAGAGAGAGAGGGAGGGAGGAAGAGACATGGCTAGTAGTAGTAGGCGGATGGTTAGCTGGCTAGGTCCAGGCACTCAACCGTCAATACGTGATAAAAGTTGCTGCCGTTTCCGTTTCGTTTTGCCATTTCGCCTACAATCCCGTAAAAATGCACTAAAATATTTCAAATGTGCGTGCAAAATTTGGACAGAATTGTTGGCCTCTCTACCTCTCTTTTTTTCCCCCTCTGTTTTGCCGCCCCGTACCTTATAGGGAAAGAGAGAGAGAGAGAAATAGACTCTTTCTGCCTCTGTTGGACTCTTTAGAAACTTGTTAAAAGGTAATTGATACAAAATGACGTTGAAATTGAAGTTGAGTTTGGTCCTTCTCTATATACACACACACTCACACACACATACACACACCTACCCATATATGCAGTCAAGCAAAAGTTTCAGTTCAGCAATTTTCTATTTATCTATACAAGGGGGAGTAAGAAAAAAATAGAATGAAATACTTCTACTTGGAATCTTCTAACTACATACATACATACATATACATAAGAAGAACATTTTTCAAGCATTTAAATTTCAACAAATGAAGAAAATCCTCATAGAAACTAACAAAAAACAGAAAAAGCAAGAAAAAAGAACAATAAAAAGCTAAAAAGTTTTCTAGACCTTTTCAATAGTAAATTCTCCTTGAATTGCTAATAAACAGCAATCGAAAAGAATTGTTTTTACTTTATTTTCTTATTTTTTTTTTAAATTTAATCTAAATGAAACAAGATTAGAGAGTAAGTAAGAATGCACTCTAGAAAATTGATACTAAATACGATAAACAAAATGAGAAACCACAAATCGACTACGAGATACCGATTAACAGGTAACAAAAGAATTGAAAATAATTAACTGGATACAATTTGTTTTAAGCAAAATAATACGAAAAAAGAAAATAAAAAAAAGGATAGAAACTGTTTATTATATACATCAAGAATTAACTTTAACTTTTGGTATAAGCCAATTGAAAATAGCAACTAGTTTATATTCTGTCTGAACACTGAAGAAGAATTCTAGCATAGAGCAAGTTTCTTTTTTAGATAATATATTAACTAAATTGTACAAATTAAAATTGAAAAAGTTATCTATTAAAGTAAAGAATAAACCTGTTACACATAGTACAAACAATGAAGTTTGTAGAAAGTTTGTTTAATTTAATTTATTAAAATAAAAACCGATCTGCAAGCGGATATATAAAATCAACTGATGATATTGATATACATGATTCCTTTATTCTTTCAGTGCTGCAACAAAACTTACATATACAGGTAGAAAGGACAATAAGCTGGCTAGACAGAGACGGGAGCGCCATATCCTCCGTGAGGACGGAGGAACAGGAATCTCTCAACCCTATAGCCAGACATGGCCTGGCCGCTTGTTTCAGTCGAAGAGCTCGCTTGCCCTGCTCAGACAAGCGGAAATCCTTTTCATGCCATTTTACGGATGCGGCCATATTTGCGGTAGATAATCGGTTTCCATGTTGGATTTCTTTTTGGGGTTCGCTTGTGTCCCTATTCGATATATATGTATATACATAGGTATATTATTTTTTTTTTTTTTTTGCTGTTGCTGTTTGTGTCGCTGACACAGCAGCTGTTGCCTTTTGGGTTTAACTTTTCTTTCGATTTCTTGTTGATTTTGTTTTTCTTACATTTTTTTGCTTGGCTCCTTTTTTTCTCCCTTTTTTCTTTCGTTTGAATGAACTTTGACCGCAGGGCAAAAGGCGCAAGGCTCTTGCAAATGAGCAAAAGTCTACAAACAAATTGCTGATGTATGAGTAATCATTTTTACTTCTGGCAATATACATATATTGAGACATCCCAGATAAAGGCGATTAGATTGGACATGGAGTTCAATTTGAAGTCCATGTCGATAAGACAACCTTTTAATCGAATTAATTGCATAAAACTTGAGAGATTAAGCCAGACAAAGGCAATAGACAAAGACTGAGCAAGATAGGAAAAAGGCGGACTGGAAAGAGAGAGAAAAAGGGAGCAGAAGCAAAGTAGAAAAAAAGAAGAAATTGGTTTCTTTTTGTTTGCCACTACTGCTGCTTGTGCTGCTGCTGTTGCTGCTACTGCTGCAGCTGCTCGGCAATCAAAGAGAGAAATTGCACTTGAATGGCTTTCATTATGCATAGAATTTTCCAAGCTTCGAGGCTCCAGACTTCAGGCCTTTTTCGGTATCGTCTAGTCAAAGGACTAGGACAATAATAAAGGACCCATCCATCAATCTATTAAATTTTCCCAACTCCCCCTTAATTGAATTACATCATGAAACGTCACTCACAGGCAAAATTTATTGAAAATTTATCATAGAATTAAATTATATTTTATATTTCTTAATTTATACTCTTTTACTTATTTGTTTGGCCCCTTAACAACTACAACTTTAACTGCCAGTTCAGGCAAATCCCTATAAATGCGGTTGGCAAGCAAAAACAAAAAAAATAACCTAACAAAAAGAATAAGAGAAGCCATAAAATATGATTAAAAAAAAGAAGGAAATAAATCCGCACTTTATGTTGGCCCATACTGACTTTAAAATTGCCAGTACTAAAGTAAACACACAAAAAGAGAACCACAGTAAGCACATTTTAATGTCTGTCATTTAAATCGTTGTAAAGTTAAACTAAAACATTTCGTTGTTAGTCATTAAACATATATACATATGTATATACATATATGTACATCATATACATATATAGCTTGCAGATTATGATCAGTTATATCATAAAGGGATTTATTTTTAGTAGTTGCATTTTTTAATTACTCAATGGAAAATTTGGTGTTTTAATGTAATGCCGTTAAAAATAATTTTTAACATAACATTTGATTTAAAAAACATCTTTTTTATTGGAAAACCTATTAAATATACATTTACATATATTAATAATCTCTTTCATCTTATTTCTCATCTTCTTTAGACTTTTAGGAAATTCCCACAAATTTTTCGCACTCTTTAAATTTGAATTTTCAAGGCTTTACTTCTTCTTATTTTAAAGTTTTTCTTAAGCTGATTTATCTATTGCAAGTTTTCTTTCTAAATTAGTTGAATTGAAATATTAATTAATAAATATATATTGAGTATATCCTGTTCTATCTTGCTTGCTCTTATCAGCCAGTGTTGTACTTGGCAGTTCAGTCCAAAACGTACTTAGATATATCTCCGATATTTATAGTCCGATTTCGACAACATTTAATCAAGTTTATTGCATTTTGGCTATCGTTTTAAGTGAGCCAATTGGAAATGCGATATCATTAATGCAGCTCAATTAACTTGTTTTACGTAGTCGGTAGTGGGCGTGCCGAAAATTTGAAGTAAACTTGATCTGCGTACGGACTAGTCGAATGTACAAACTAAATTTGGTAGCTCTAACTATTATAGTCTCGAAAATGTCTGTATTCATACAAACAGACAGACCGATAAGTCTCAATCAACTCACCTGTTGATGCCTATTTTAGCGACTTTTATATACCCTTTTACGATATTAGTATTTGGACTTATAGTTTCTAACTTTATCCACTAGTGAATGAAACTAAAATACATTTTCTGCAAAAATGCAAAGAATGAGAAAGCGAGGGAGAGAGAGAAGTTTTATATAATAGAAATAATATGCACTTTACATGCCACATTCAGGTCGCCTCACACTGGCTCACTCTTGTCCTGTCCCTGTCTGTCGTTGTCCCTGTTTTTCTTATTATCTCTCTTTTTTGCTCTAGTAGACTTTCAACTGCAAAATCCAAAGCCAAGGGCGTCAAAAAGAACTCACAAGGGCCTTCTGGGCGGTGTCTGTGTGTGTGCCACAGCATATTGTGATATGTTATGGACATACTGGTGGTACACCCATCCAGCCAACACTCCAAATGTCATATACACTCACTAACACAAACACACCCACACACATACGCACACGCACGCATTCTACATCCTGTCAGGCTTTCTGTCACTTCGGACAGTGTTAGACAAAGCAAAAAATAACTAAAAATGTCAAAAGTTGGCTTCCTTTTTAGTCAATTTCTTAAGAACTAAATAAAATTTAAATTATCAAACATTTAATCTAATAAAATATATCAAATTTCATTGGAGAAAAACGAGAATTTTGTATTAATTTTTAATCATGTTTATAATTTCAAAACTAATATGAAAAAAATTAAAAGAACGGAAATTAAATGCAACCAAATGCTTCCAATTCGTTCTACTCAAAAAGAGAAAAAGGCGAAACAGGATTTTCTCTTCTCTCGTTGCTCCCCCAGCCCCCCTTTCTCTCTTTGTATTTCTCGTTTTGGTGTTATGGTAGTTGTTGATGTTTTTTTTTTACTTTTTTTCGTAGAACGAAGCTTAACTTCAACTGTTATGTGTTTTTGCTACTGCAACTAAATTTGCATGTTGTAACGGTCAGTCGCCAACTGAATTGGCAAGCCACCCATATTCACGCCCACTAACCGCTGGCAGCTCTGTGTGAAAAATGTAATTTCAACGTTATCCTGACGTAATGCCAACGTTATCTGCTTGCACATGTCCCTCTCTCTTTGTCTCTCTCTCTCTCTCCCTTTATAGCAGAAATGGAGAAAGAAGTGGCTGGACACAGTGCCTGTTGTTGGAGATATATAATGGAGGTTGAGTTAGAGTATAGGCAAGTGAGTAGGTTATACATATGTTGTTGTTAGTTGTTCACTTCACAGCTTTCTATATATATCTCGCTCTCTTTCTCTCTCTCTTTCTCTCACTCTCTGTCTCTCTCTCTCTCTCTCTTTCTCTTATTTAGTTGCTGCTCTAACATTCTCTGTCACATTGTTAGTTACGGATTTTGGTTTATATTTATTGCATAAATTTTGATGCTCATAAAATGGGAATTTGCCACAGACCAAAAATTGTTTTGAATTTTAATTTACTTGTCAGAGTAAACAACAGCAGCAATAACAATAACAACAATGCAATTCGAACAACAACAACAGACTGTCTGTCAACATTCAGGTGTACAAGACAGGTAAAATAATAATAATAATAACCATAATGGATTCAACATTCTATCTTTACTCTTTCTCTTTCGCTCATGAGAATTGCGCTCTCTCTCTCTCTCTCTCTCTCTTCTAATATTAGGCAATGAATTTTGCTTTAAATTCTAGAATATATCTCTTGGGGCATTATTAATTGCCAATTGCAGTCATGCAGTGTTAATGCGGCAAGGCAAACAAAACTGACATAACTAGAGAAACGCAGAGAAAGAGAGAGAAACAGAGAAAGAGAGAGAGAACAACATAAAGTGGGATTGCCAGGAACCAAGTTTATCCGTTTATGTATAATATTTTCAATTGCATTTAGTTGAATTTTCTTGGGTTTTTGTTTTTTATTCTTCCCACATCGTTCTCAATGGCTGTTTCTAAAGTGTTCTTAGTTTTCTCTAAGCAAATAGAACAAAAGGTATTCAGTTTTCCCATAGAAAATATAGCAAAAGTTAGCTTTGCCTCTGTTCTCTCGCTTTTTCTCTCTCTCTCTCTCTCTGATGAGAGATCCATCGACTTGTCTATCATCTCTTTTTTTGCAATTCTAAAAAAAAAAGAATCTAATATAAGATTATATAAGACTGCTTATTATAGTATATATTAAATCCTATCTCTCTTTCTCTCTAAGATCTGATAAGCATTTTGCTTTGCTTTGTAAACATTCAATATATATAATATATATACATATACATATATGTATATACTTAGTCTGAAGCTGCTTGCAAAAGTTTATAAGTATATAAAATCACATCTATACTTAAATACCTAAAATGTAACTCAAATATATATATGTAGGCCTAGCTTTGTATATACAATCGAACTTACCTAAACTTCTATATAATAAAGTATTTCGTATAATGAATTTATTTCAAATTCTATTTTTCAGCACACATATACACAAAATATTTTTAGTTCTGTAATGTCTTTAGTTTCATTTAAAAAATATATAAATATTTTTATATTTTTTACGAACATTTAAGAAATAAATACAATTCTAACATTTTATTTTCCATTTTTTACACATACCCCGATAAAAAAATAGGGCAAAAATAACTCCAGATAGATTTACGCTATAGACAGATTCAAAGTTTTTGTTGGTTTTTGTTTTGTTTTTTCGTTTATCGTTTTTCTTGGTTTTCTGTTAGCTTTGTTTTATGCCTGCTATTGTTTACTTGTGTTGGTGTATGTGTGTGTGTGTGTGTGTGTTTGGGCCAATTCAATTTGTAGTTTATTTAGATGTCCATCTTTACATATCCATCGATTGGAAAAGAAAAAAACTAGTTTGTAATGGGAAAAAAAGTAGATACGATGTAATAGATTTCAAATATACCCTGGAATTTCAATTGGCATTTAGAGAATACTTTTTACTTTCATTTTTCAACTATTTTAGCCTTGGTATCGTTTTACTGCTGAGCTTAATATAACTTTTTAGGCCTTTAGCTGTGGGATACAGAAAATCAAACAATAAAAAAAAAATGATTCCTTTTTTTTGCTAACATTGACGTACCATGTACTGTCCATGATGTTTCCTTTACCCGATACTCGATAAATCGGCAACACACACAAAAGAAAAAAAAAGGAAAGGGAAGAGCAGAGAAGAGAAGAAGAATAAAGTAAGAGCCACAGTCGACTCTGATTCACTATACTCCATAGCACTATGTGACACGCCATGCCACCATGTCAGAACCTTGCCATGTCACTCCCATTTTGAAAACCTAATGTCAAAGTGAATGCAGCAGCCACTTTTGACTTGGTGGCTTCGTCGTCACTTTGGCCCTAACCAAATTTGCAGTCAAGTAATTTTTGGCTTTTAAGCTTTGCCAAACTGAGGGCGTTGATTGCGTTCGTTCTCTGTTTTTTTTTTCCTTCTTTCTTTCTTTCTTTCTTTCGGTAAGGCCATCTACTGTCATCGCGCTTGAAGTCTTAATTAAAATGCAAGCAGGATGCGATCCAAAATACTTATGCATCACTCGAACCCAGTAAAGGCATTGGACTAAGCTTTATTGGTTGGCAATGGCATTGGCAGCATCAATGAGTATTAAAAATGCAAATTGCAAATTACACTTGACGGCTATATACACACACAATCACACACACGTACACACAAAAATCTATTCAAATCAATTAATTTCAATGAGTTAAGCCAAAGATGTTTATTTCCATAATGGCCCGAAATGAAATGGCAAACGATCAAAATGAGAGTTTTAATGGCTTTCAATTGATCAATTTTTGTTGATTAGTTGAAATTTCTTAACAATTTTTTTATTTAATATTGTCGAGCAGTTAGAGTAAAAGCATTTGACAATCCGTTTAGGGATTTGGTATATATATGTACATATTTACATATATGTATGTATGTATGTGTATGCATATAAATAAGAGTTGATGTAATTGCTTTTACTTTTATGGCTTTCAAGTGGGTACACTGCAAAAAAGGGAATATTAAGCAATATCTTAACGATCTTTAGATTGAGAAACGATGCAAAAGAATATATTTAAAAAATCTGAAAACAAATGTTACCCAATAAACTATATAATTTTTAGAAAATCAAGATTAATCATAACATGTAAAAGTAATTTATGTTTAAATACTTACATATTTATTTCGATATATATTAGATTATTTCTATATATTCATATATCTTTATATAGTATTGTGTTTAAGTTTTAATGATTTACCTGAAAAAGATAAGAGTAAAGAGAAATATATTAACGAAATTATATTTTTGGCATGTTGCATGAGAAATATTTTCAGCAATTAAAATGCATTATTGAGAATTATAATCCATAAAATCATATTTTGTGTAAAACCAAATAACCCAAAAGGAAGAAGACATTTTGCAATTTCCTCTATTTAATAATGTTGAATATTCAGAATAGAGAATTTTGTTGTTATTATTATTGTTGTTGGCATTTTATACCCAAATAGTTAGTTAGTTGTTGCCAGGTTTAATTAAACCCAATTCCCCCTTACGATTCATCCTTTCTATGGCAATACCAAGGTCCTGCCTAGTCATGCCAATTCCCCTAACCCCGCACTATTCCTTCTACCTTTACCCATCCTGTTGTAATTAGTTTGCTCAATAACAGAGCCACATACAAACACACACACAGACTTAAACACACACACACACACACACACATACAATATAGGCAAAAGTAAATCTTTGATTTTCAGACTCAATATTCAATAGTAGAGTAAAATGAATGTGGGGAAGAGAGGAAGTTAGGTCGGGGCGGGGTCTCAGATGGTGACCAATAGGCGATTTGGCTTTGGCTTTGGTTTGTCCCTTAGATTCATTTTTGGTTTTCAGTTTTACTTTTGATCTGACCAGAAACTAAAGCAATAAACGGGCAAAGGCAAAATTATATTTGATACAGTGGAGCTTGACTAATAATAAAACTGATGATTATCAAAAGGAGCTTAGAAACCTAAAATGTGTGAGAAAATTGGAAAGATTAAAATTTTCCCAAAAGAAAGAAACAGTTCTTTATGCTGACATTCAACGGGTTTCACTGTACTTTCGATATGCATGTATTTGAGTATGGGTGTGTGTGTGTGTGTGTGGGTACATATATGTACATATATAGTATATGGACATTTTGTCTGTCTGCTAAAAAGGCGCGCTTGGCTGCACTTGAAATGAAGTTTGCTCCTATGTGTGTGTTGTATGTATGTGTGTGTGTGTGTGTGTGTGTGTCGACGACTGTCTTTTGTGCAATATCTTCATCTCTTCATCCACCCCCTCTTTCTCACAATCCTTTTTCACTTGTCCGCTTGCCCGCTTGCATTCCTTCGCTTCTTTTCTCCCTTTCTTCCTCTTTCTCTCTCTGCCACTCTTTCTCGTTCTCCTGTGTCTATGTGGCGTTTTCTTCATTCTGTTTGTGTGCTTTGAGCTGTATTAAATATTTTTCTGCTTGCATTCAGTGCAATTGTGGGCTGCTTTTCATTTGCAGTCACCGTACGTGCACTTCACATACTCATACATATAACGGTATATGTATATATACATACATATATATATACATACATATATATATACATACATATATATATATATATATAGTGTTTATATGTGTGTGTGTGTGAATTTGTCTGCAACTAATCTCATAAATCCCAAAGGTAAATATACACAAACAAGGAAAACGTTTAAAAAGAATTGCTCAAAACTTTTCTGGCTCCTTCGTTGCTTCCACATGCCTTCATACACTTTGTCTGTGTGTGTGTGTGTGTGTGTCACATCATTCAAAGTATAATATACATATATACATATATATTTATTCATATGGATATATAACATTTTTCCTTAATGTCACTGGGACTGCATTTTATTTCCCATTTAATTTGCGGTCCAAAGCGCATTTCCAACTAAATGCATCTTGGACGAGTTGGACGTCAGTAAGTGAAGGATACTTACGGGAATACATACATATACATATACATATATGCATATATATTTATTTATACTGACAATTTTCTTTTAAAAAAATTGAAATCAATGTTTAATATTTGATAGATAAAATGCAAGTG
The DNA here is from genome assembly GCA_037075365.1 of Drosophila emarginata. Lineage (NCBI taxonomy): Eukaryota > Metazoa > Arthropoda > Insecta > Diptera > Drosophilidae > Drosophila > Drosophila emarginata. The sequence goes on from JBAMCD010000160.1 coordinate 1,091,067, forward strand.
AAAGAAAACGATTGAATAAATTAAGTTTGATTTTTATATTTTACTTTGCACTTTGAAACTTTTATAGACCAATAAAGCCCTTAAAACAAATCCTATATAAAAAAAGGCGTGGTCGAAATTGCAATAAAACTAATAATTTCAATAGATAAATATTTATTTAAATGGCAATGCCAACTGTTGCATACTTATGTTATAATTTTGTGTTTTATTTTTTTGTTTGCAGGATATAAAAATGTTTGCCATTATGAGGGTGGGGATGGGGGGGGGATGGCAAACGAGTTGAGGTGACGACAGTTGAGTTTTTGTTTCCGTGAAACTTTTTTATGCCTCTGCTGACTGACACACAAAACTCTTATTCAAGCTGTCCAAGTTATTGAGTTGCCACAGCACCAAATGGGGAAAAGGAAGTTTTGAGTTGTTAAGCTCGTTGGGGACTTTCTATCTGTTAAGACCACACACATACATGTACGCAATATACACATATACACAAACACACACAGATATACATAGATACACACATATGTACACGTAAACATGACCATTGCCATGTTTCATTTTTGTTAGAAATAGCCAAGAGGTAAAGGAAGAGAAGAGTTTGTGGAGAAAAAAAGTTAACGCTAGCGAATTGTCCTTGGGATTTCAATGTTGTTTTCTCTTCCCCCACTTAGTTGCTTTTTGTGTTATAGAATTTTATATAGTAAATTTTCTAAAACCAGGGATGATGAATTGACTATGATTTAGAACAGAAACTAAGAAATAATAATATTTTTAAAGGAAATCTCTTAGCTATATTAAAATATCGACATTAAACATATTATATATATATATATATCTATATCTATATCTATATACAGATAATATGTTTTGGCCAGCCCTGGTTTAGTTCAGTTTTAACTAGCTGCCTTTGACCAGTTGACTTTTATTTTTTGGGCGTCTTTGTCTCTGCAGTTTTATTTATTTTCGTCTACCAAATTATTTTCTAGTCCCACACACACACACACACAAGACTCGTTTTAGCTTAGCCACCACCACACTTACACACAAGCAAACACATGCATATATACGTATACATGTACATGCACACACACACATCCATACATACACATCATAAATATGCTGAGGAAAAGTGCCGTTTTGTCTCTTCTTTTTTTTTCTGTTGTTGTTGTCCTTGCATAGAAATTACTTTTACTAGGGAAATGGAATTTTCTTTCTTGTGTTGCTGTTGCCGCTGTTGAAATTGTTGTTGCTGTTGTTATTGTTGCTGCTGTTCATACTGCGGCGATTATGCGACACCCGAACAATTTACCCCCAGGGCCAGCGGGGGCGCCACAGAATGCAGCACATTGTAAAAAAAAGGGATCATAAGCAGAAAAGCATTTAATATTGTTGCCATATTTTCTGTAACTTTTTTTTTTTGTTTTTTTTTTTATTGTTATACATTTTGCTGTTGCTGCTTTCCTTTTTATCGTTTCGAAACATTTCATAAATATTCGCTCACACTCTTCACAAAAATTTGTGCATTTATTCATGTAGAGAATGTTTTTGAGTGTATAGAAAATTCGGTATTGTTAAAATTAGTTTCATATTTTATATATATTATTTTCAATTTTCTCTTCGATTTAAATGCAAATTGCATATGCAGCACACGGTGCGTATGCGTGATGTCAGCATGATTAATTAATGAGACTCAGAGAGAGAGAGAAAGACAGAGAAAAAAGAGAGAGAGGGAGAGTGAGGAAGAGATGAATAGCGGATAAAAAGTGGTGGGGCATAATCATTAAGAGCAATTGCGAAAAACTGTTGAAACAATTAATTGGCCAGCAAATTTGGTTTTAATTTTGCATTACGCATAGTTTAGTTATGAACTATGTATAAAGAATGGTACTACAGTCTGAGTTCGCTAAAAAGTCAAGCAAAATAGAGAATAATTTTATTCAAATTCAATCAATTGAAAATTTTGAAAAGGATTTTTAATATAAAATTTTAAATAGTTTTTTTAATTGCCAATTGAAACTGAAAAACCTATTTTTCATTTATCCATTACAGTGATACAGTCATCCCTAAGTAACTAATGGATATATATATATATATATATATATATATATATATGTACATACTTACGTACTTCTATCAATATATTTTTCTGTCTGTAATTGAATTTTGTTCTTCGTAGCATTGCTTTACTGTATATTGGACCTTAAAATGCAAACTAATTAGTTCAACAAACGTAAAAATCATACATATATACATATATATACATATGTATATATTTAAGCCCTCAAACACAGGGCAGGGGAGTGGCGTACTAATTTAAGTCCTTCAAATAGCAACGATTTACTCTATATATCCTCCGGATATAATCAATCAGTGAATGCTTAACGAAACGTGTAATTTCAAGGGTATATAAACTTCGATAATTTATATTTTGATTTGTTTTTTCTTTTTTTTTCAACGGGGCGTATGAGTAATATATATCAGTGGAAGGGGTGTTGGAAAATAGATGACCACAAATTGAATAATTGCATGAGTTTTTCTTTCTTTTTTTATCTTTCTCTTTAGTTGGTTTTTTTTTTGTTAACACAAAAATTGTAGAGCTTGTTAAATTTCCCACGCTTCTTCAAAGGCAGCGAGGAGAAAAAAAAAGCAGAAGAAGAAGTCTGTTAGATGGGGTGAGGTGGGTGGCAAGTTGTCTAACAAGGGAGGGGGAGGGAAGACAACGGGAATAGACCATAACAAAATGCTCCACACAGACACACACACACACACACACATACTGAGAGGGAAAATCATGATAATTGAATGAAATTGCATGTCAACAGTGGATTAGCAAACATACAGAGAGATAGAGAGCGAGAGATGAGAGAGGGAGATAGACAGCGTGAGAGTGAGTGAGAGAAAAAAAAACGGCAGGAGAAAAATTATATAAAAATTGCACTGAAAATGATTATTTGAGAAAGTAACTGAAATGTGGCATAAGAGAAAGAGCAGCAGCAGCTACCGCACCGCATCGCATCGCATCTTGTATTTGTTCCCACGACGACAAATAAATATATACACTCAGACACACACACACGCAGACACACTCGTCTTTACTCCCTTTCTCTCTCCCTCTCACACACACACATACATACCACTTACTTAGTCTGTCTACCTCTTTCACCCACTTGAGGCTTAAAAACCAACAACTTGCCAGCACGCAAGCCAAACGAGTGCCTCTTCAAAGAGGCAAAAGAACGAATAGCAGGAGCAGTGGCAACAGTAACAGCAACAGAGGATTCCGGGCCACATTCAGGACTTTTTCTGGTCCATCTTCCATCTCCCTGCTAAGAGGCACATATATTTTTTGTATTAAAAACAATGAGCTGCAAATTGCGCACAGAAAAAGAAATAATATATATATATATATATATATGTATATAAATTTAAAAGGAAGCCGCCAAAAAGCATACCACAAGACAAACAACGAAACTGAACCCAAAACGAACTCCAACTATACAGAATTCTTAAATGAGGAATGAAATTTGTGCGTTTTCCAACATATAGTGCCAATGCGGCGTATGCGTATTATGTGGAAAAAAAAAAAAACAAAAATTAAAATACACGTATAAGAATAACAAAATAAAATCAAAATCAACATGAATAAGTAAAATAAATAAATACATACGCTTGCAAATTAAATTCTCTTGAATTTTTCAATCAAAACTATTTTCGAATTAAATTTTTACCAAATTAATTGAGTTTACAGTTTTTTAAGTAAAAATAAATCTGTTACATATATATATTTGTATATATGTACATATATTTTGTGTAAATCAAAGCATTTTTGAAGCTATTTCTCTTAATTAATTGATATTGAAACTGTATTTTAGACTATATAATATATAAAGAAATTGCTTTGAAAAGTATAATTTTTATTCTGAATTTTGGATTTGAAATTTTGTTTTTAGACTTGTTATTGATATATATTAAATCGAATTATATAATGCTTCAAAAATTTGTATTACTTTTTTGGTACTTCATATTCTTCAGGTTAAGGCAATTTAGACTAATTAACCTTAAAGTGCTTTTGTGCCAGTTATTAACAGTTCAAAATGCTTAAAGCAGGCAGAGAAAGCCGTAAATTTTTACATATATACACTTACTCATCAAGAAAAACTTTCTATTACATTTAAGAATGTTTCGTACCACAGTTAGAAATATTTCGGTGTTTTTTTTTTGTATATATTCCTGAGGGATAGCATAAATGAGATAATTTAACATGGTTATAGTTAGATCCTTTTTCCATTTTGTACAGCAAGTTTATTGTCCCTTGTCGGACTGACCATTTTTCTTTTCCTTTTTTGGAAATTTTGAGTTTGTCTGTTTACCTATGTTACCTGTTGAATTCACTTGATATTACGTTTCATCTGTATAGTATTTATTTGTATATATGTACATTTTACTGGCAGTATGAAAATAATCAAATCAAATGTCTTTAAACAATCTTGAAACACTTTCTGTTGACCCCCAGTTCCACCACCGCCCATCATCATCGTGCCACACCCACCAGACTTGCCTGCCATTGCCACTCCCACAACTGCCATAAATGTACAAGTTTGAGAGCATTAAAAAAACCAAAGTGCATTGCCATATTAAGCGTCTGTGCAAACGTGTGCACATTTACTATATACATTTATATATATATACATATATATATATATATGAATTTTTTTCCATTTATGTAAGTATATGCATATAAATATTATTGTGTGTGTGTATGTGTGTGATACTTTTACTGGCACATCAAACACAAACAGGAGGCAAAAGTTTCAATTTCTGCAATTGTTAAATTTTTGCACGCACAAGAAATAAAGATGAACGAAAACTCCCCGAAAACACACATGAAGGAGAGAGGTATCTGGGGGGTGTACAGGAAGTAGATTGGAGAGTGGGGGAGGAGTTTAACTGAGGGTTAAGCCACATGCAACGACAATGTGAATGACCAGAGGAAGACCGAAAAATCCAAGACCAAGACCAAAAAGCTGCCACGTCGTCAAACTCCATCGACAATAAGAGCAATGAGACAAAACTGCAAACACATTTCACAGACATTGGAGCAAAAATACATTTTCATACTAAATAGAATTTAACAAAAATTAGTAAAAAAAAAATTTAAAAAAAAGATATATAAGAGCAAATCTCTTATTTCTAATTCTGTTTATTCGATGTCACTTGAAATTGCAATCATCTAAGCTAATACGATGATTTTTATAAATTTATCTACAGAAGCTGATAAGAACATGTGTAGAAAGTCTCTGAATCCTTTTCTATTGCATGCTTGCAATGTATAAAATACTTTTGTGCATATTATTGCATGATTTTGTGTCACTGTAGTGGCACTGCTTACGTTGCATGGCCTGGGATATGCCACATCTTTGTGTATACGTGTTAGAAATGGACAGGCAACAACCCAACGTCAACGAAAAAAAAAAAAGAAGAAATGTTTCGTTGTCAATTTGAGTTGCTGTGCACGTCTAATTAAATCAACATTTCGTTGCGGTTGTCACACTGTCACCCCACCCCACCACACAAATTACCAAACATTATATATAGTATGTATGTATGTATATAGTAAATGGTATATTCCTGCCCAAGCGCCTTGATCGGAATTCAATTATTTCATTATCGACAAGCCAAAGTGTCAAAGTTATTCCAAAGAAATTTCAATTAAATGCGCAAAATTTGTGCGTGCCCATACGTTCAAGGCCGGCAAAAAGACACAGATTTTCAAGTTGAGTTCATTTCAATGAGAAATATGAATGAATATTAGTACTACACATAAAGAAAAAGCAAGCAAAAAGTAAGGAAAAGGATTTAGTATAACTATTATTATACACTAAATTAACTAGTTTAAAATTTTATTAATCAAGAAGTAAAAACTATTTTTATTCTATTTGATTAATTATAAAAATATTATACAATATTTCAATGTAATTAAATTAAGTAACTAATACTTAAAGTGCAATTCAAGTGTTTTTTGTTATGTTTATCAAAATCTCACAAATTGCAAATATAATTCGATTCTAAATAAAGATTTCACTCTTGCTGAATGTTTCCAAAAACCGTTTACCAAATTATATATATCTTATAATGGTATTTTTCTCTCAGTGTATATATGTACTTGAACGTGTAAGCAAACATATGTACATATGCCAGGTTGACACAGTTTATGGTGCCTAAAACTGGTCCTCCGGTCATCACTGGATCTTTCTGCTTTCTGGTGCCTGGTGCCTAGTGCCTGGTGACCGGTGTTTGGGGCCTGGTGCCAGGTATCTGGCATCTGTCATGGCAATTATGGCTTTGGGACTTTATGCAGAAATTAACAATTTCCGCTGCAAACTCGTTTTGGCCTAAGACCGAATAGAGTTAAGTTTGGTTTTCCTTTGAAGCCAGTTTTTCCATCTCTTTCTTCGAGTAATATGCAATTAGTTAATAAAATCATGCATGTATCTATGTGTGTGTGTCTATGTGTGTGTGTGCGTGTGTCATTGACTTTTCAAATTGATTGTTGCTCAAATGGCGGAAACTCAACGACTTGTTGTCCCTCTACCCGTTGCACCCTCCTTGCAAAAGAAAACTGGACAAATCAATTTGTACACAACACAACATGACAAATATACACACACGCATATGTATATACGCGAGCGTTCACACACACACACACACACACACATACGCACAAATCGAATTGAGTGTTGATTTATTGGCCATGATCTGATTTTGAACAAACAAGAAAACCCATTTAGCACCATGTCCAGGAATAAATAAACTGAAACACATACACAAACATACACACACACACACACATATATACATACCCAGATATACAACCATACATATTTGTTGACCGTGCAATATTGAAGAAGGAGAGGTAACTAGAGCAAGACAGAAATATGTCAAATGGCGCACATAAATCTAATTGAATTAGCGTACGAAAATCAAATCAAAAGCTCTTCATGTCCAAGCAAAATGGGGGTAAAAGATACAAACAGAGTGTTGAAAAACAACAACAATAATAACAACAACAACATGTAGAAAAAGAAATTGACACTTTACAATCGGAAAGATGGCAAAATAAGAGAAGGGGAGTAGACAAGACAACACATCAAATGGAGTGCGATTATATAGGAGGAGAAGGAGACGCAGCTAAGGCAACGCACTCTTGCATGATGTGAGAATAAGTTGAATGAACTTGGTCGCTAATAAATATAAATACATATATACATACATACAAATGCTGCCTAATATTACTATATACATACATATGTATATATATACATACTTATATGATATATACATATGAATAAATATAATACATCAATTAACCTAGTTTACATATTTCACATAGTTTTTAAAAACTCTTTTACTTATCACACTAATAATTTAACATTTCTCTGAATCATAAGTTTACGTAAATCATTTAGTACTTAATTTGTATAGTGTTTTATACGGGTTTATTATGGAACTGGTCACACTAGCTGCTGCTTGAAGAAAGTGTATAAATCGAGTGAGAATATAATTTGGTGACAGGTCAAGGTTTAATTCTTTTTTGAGGGGGTTAGGAAATCGGTATTCAAATCAAATCTCACACAATTTTCTATTTTCATTCCTTTTCAAAAGAGTATTAATATATTTTTGTACAGTTTGAATTAAAACAAAGTAAATTTTAATTTACATTTTTCATATTTCTATTCGAGTTGCTTATTTTTCTTTTCCTCTTCTGGCGCTTTTTTAATTTCTCATCAGCTTTAGCATACCATTTCAATTAATCTCTTAACATTTTAGCAATATCTTTTAGTATTCGTTATCGACTGCGATTGCGGTTTTCAGGGGATTTGCCGGAGGATGCCGATGGGAAAGGGGGCGAAAGGCGGTTAAACTACATATTTATGTATGCATGTGTGTGTGTGTGTATCATATATCCTTGTTTGCATACAAAGCTTTCTAAGTTTAGTATTAATTATCAATCATTAGCTAACGGAAATTAATTGGTTTTTGCTTTTTCTTAAACGAGTTTGAAGCTGGTCACACTACTTATGATTTCACTTATCCTAGATTGCATCAAAATCTTTTTAAGCTCCTTATTATTTAGTTTTTTGGTTTCTAACATTTTTTTTAACAAGTTAAATATTGGTCACACTATATAAAGTTTCATTAAATTATATGTTCTTTCGCCCACTATTTATTTTATGTAATGAATTTTATTAACATATCACGGTTTATAGCTAAATCAATTTCACGCACATGTTTTCCAAATTGGCTTAATCAGGTGATATGATAAATGAGAGACAACTTGCTCTATTACATGGTTCTCGACTAATTGGGTAAATCAATTTAACTTAAATTAGTTTTGTCACTATATATATATGTACATATGTATATATGATACGAATGGCAAAAATATTTCAAATAAACTATTTGTCTATTTGCTATGGCAAAACAAATCATTTTCCATCTAACATAAGTGGAGAGAAGTAGTCCACGACTGGCCCGCCAATAATGTGTCAAATAATCGTCGCTTAATACACGTTCCACACAATGCAAACACGTGTCTGTCAAAAGAATCTTGTGTCCAAAACTATCCATCATGATGCCTGTTATCTATTCCAGCCCCACTATTCCCTTCTACTGCCATCACTTGCTCTCCGGTCCGACTTCTCTCTCATTCACTTTGTTTGCTCTGAGCTAGACAACAACAAAGAGTAAATGCTAATAGCATGGCAAATTAAATTTTCACACTCTGCCCGTTACACCCACACTACCCCTTGTATCTGTGTGTGTGTGTGTATATATATATATATATATGTATATGTGTTTGTGCGTTTGATTCTAATGTAATACAGAATTTCAATTTTGGGATAGCTTTTTATTTAATTGAATTTTCTCTTTATTCTCTTTGGTTTTTATTTTGGTTTTCTATGTTAAAACATTTTCTGCGCTCAATTATGTTGGCGTTAATTTCATTTTTGTTCTGGCGGAGAAAAACAAAAAACCGTTATCTCTATAGTACTTTCCTGCCTGGCGTTTACTAGCACTATATTTTATGGTCTTTTGTGCCTTTTTTTATGTGCACATAAATAAGTAGTGTATACCCATTGTGATCGGAATACTGAATCTACTAGTCTGCTAGATCGCCTTAGATGGCATCCCTAGGAACGAAAAAAACAGTGTTGCCATCAACAGTTGTAAATTGAATACTAGTTTTATACTATTTTCTGATCGTTAGAGTTAATCTGGTGTGGTCAACGACTCTTAAAATCTATATATATATATATATATATATATATCATAGAATCATTTATTTCTATGATATGCTTTCAATTTGAATTATATCAAGGATTTTATATTAAGTATAGGGTATAAATACTACGAAATAGTCAATGTTAGACCGGAACTTTCATTTTCTTTTTTTTTTGTTTTTTGTTTTCCGTTTTGCTTTTGTGTTGTAAGCGCCATTTAAGCCGACGTCCAGCTGTCAATATGTGAATGTATGGGCATGCACATTTGATATCTTTCTCACTCTATCTTTCGCTCTGTCTCCCTCTAGCCCATCCCATCTCTAACTGGTGCGTATGTTAGAACTGACGGCTTAATCGTTGAACGAGGCAAACAACATCCAAAACGAAAAAAAAATAACAACAAAAAAAAAACGAGAATAGGGAAACAATATTTTGCCAGTGTTGTACCCTCCCCCTCCACCCCTTTACTACACCATGTCCATTTCAACTATCTCTTTCAGTGAACGCCTGTTAGAATTCATTCTCGGACCTTTACTCTAAATCCGACTATCTCCGTCCCCAGGCAGGCTTTAAGCTTCACTAAACTTTAAGTTTTTCTTATTTTTTGTTTACAAGTTATACCCTTTGCACAAAAAGAGTGAATGCACTTTTGCCTATATAAGGCATATGTATGTATATAGTCTTGATCTAAATCAGTTGTACGTCTTTGTTTGTCTCTAACAATAATAGTTTAATTAAGTACAATAGGAAGAAAGTAACTTCAATCCAGTGTGAACATTTTTTAAACTAAATTTTTTAAGCGTTAAGCTAATTTGTAACAATTCCAAATTTCCCGAATTATAATATATATTATTCATTTGTAGTTGATATTTGAAAAGTAAATGATAACTTGAAGTTCTTGAAGATTTAAAAAAACTGTCTTTCAATTATTTAATAATTTTTTTAAGCAATCAAAATCATTTATAAAACCTCGATTATATTGGCACACTAGGAAATTTGTATGTACATATGCTGTAGGCAATGCAAAAATTTTATAAATTCGATATTTCAACACATATTGAAATATCATAAATGAATATATCGTAAATAAAAAAAAAATAATAAATATTTCGTATAATTGCAAAAATATTTAAGTATACTTTTGACACGCACTAATGGGTATCTATATACATATGTAGATATATATGTATGTACATATATACACATGTATGTATGTATATATATAGATTGAAAACTTTATGAATTTTAAGCTAGAAGGGTATTTAAAGTTTAAAACAAATTTAAATGTAATTTAGTTAGGGTATATTTCTATTCAATCATACTTTCTCTTTCCATCAAACACCCTTTTATTGCAATTTTTACTCTCTCTTCAGTTATTCTATTTATCTGTTGTGCATTTCTTTTAACATGGTTTAAGCCATTTTATTTTTATTGTTGCTGTTGTTGTTACTGTTGTTGTTTCTCCTGCTGGGTACTGGTCAACCTGACATGTGAGCCGCAAGGCACAAATTCAAATGCTTAAACTGTGGTACACAATTTGCGGCAGTAATTGTTGTTGCTGCTGCTGGTGTTGTTGGCTTTGGATCTACTTCAGGCTTCAATGCACCAAAGAAGCAAAACCAAAGTCATAAAACAACAACTGCAACAGCAACAACAAGAACAACAACAACAAACGTAACTCATAGACAACGAACTGGTTAGAGACATTTCGGCTAGCAGGAGATGGAGATGGGTATCGAATCGAATTTGAAAGGGGAAGCCGGTTTCTCTCCTACACTCTCCACTGATCCCGCCTTACCCACTCTCTCTCTCTCTCTCTCTCTTCATCATTTTCTTTATTTCCTCTGATTTTTTTTCTCTCTCTGGTTTCGCAGTTTCTCTCTCTCTCTCTCTCTTTTTGTTAGTTTTGTTTAGTAGTGTGTGAAAGCCAAACAAATTAACAACAACACTTGAAAAAACATTGAAAAAATACAAAACTCTACAACATATGGCAAAGGGTCGACTCGCAAATACCCTATAATATAAATAACTATAAATAATTAATTTGGCTCTTTTCAATCTCAAAATAAACTTAATTTGATTAGACTCTGGTATATATACATATATGTATGTATGTATACATATTTTATACATAATTATGTTTTTTATCTTTTTTGCAAATAATATTGATGTATACATATGCTTGATTCTATTGTTTACTATATAAATGTTTCAGATATTTTAATGTAGATATTAAATCTTTTAAGTCGATAACTTGCCGTTATATTATATATATCACTCAACTTAACGATGCAGTTAATTGTCCTCATTAAACTAAGCACACCCATTTACTACATTTTTTATTTACAGGGTATTTGTAAATCTCCTCCACATAAACATACATGTAAAGAGAGTAGCACCAAGGGAGCGAGCGAGAAAGAGTATGAGGCATATAAAAAAAAAAAAGAAAAGAAAAAAATAATAAAAAATGGTTAGAAATTGGAACAATGACCGCCAAGTGGTGCTGGTGGTGGTGGTGGTGGTGCTGCTGCTGCTGTTGCCTACCAGCGTTGACTCCTTCCTCCTCACTGCTGCTGCCAAAGACCCGCGTCGCGGTTCATTCACACATTTCAGTAATTTGTTTTTGGAGCTTGGATTTCATGGTTGTGACTATGTTTTCTTTCTCTCTCTCTCTCTCTCTCTCCGTCTCTCTCTTGTTTACTACACTTTAATCATTTTGTTCTTCAATTACAATATACATTTTTTTTTAAATTTTATAGTTTTTGCTACGCTTTACTTTAAAAATTGTAAGGGCTTCCTATTTCCACTCACTTACCACAAACCCTTGTACTGACCATAAGGAATAATCAAATTTCATATACAAATGATTGATACTATATCCATACATTCGATATATATACATACATACATACATATATAAGAATATGATAGATGTATGCTAGATCACAGTGGTTCAAAAATTTACCTGCAAATGAAAAGAAAAATAAAATTAAATAATTAATATAAAAACAATTACATAGAAAATGTAATTTTTATAAGAAATATACATAATATATGTTAAACCGTATTTCTTTTGTTCTAGCTTTGACAGTTGCTTTGATTATATATGTAGAATCAGAAAATTGCTTGATTTGGTATGATGCAAAAATATCTCAAAATCTGTCAAAATTCTTTTTAATTTATAACATTTTGAAATACTAATATTTAAGATTGGATTAGATATAACTGAATCGATTAGTATATTCTTATATATTTAATGAAATTCCAATTTTCTAACTGATTTAATGTTAGTCAATTTGGTTTCAAATTGTTTTTTTTAATCGTTTTTATTTTAAGTACATTCTTTACAAAAAGGTGTATATATCAATATTTAATGACATTTATCACAATTTATATATATATACATATGTATCATTTTATTTGTATAATAATTTATAAATAATATTTCTGAATTGTATTTCGCTTGGATATATTAAAATGCAACTATTTCTTTGCTGACTATATCGCACTCTTTCTCTTGGTTTGTCTTTCTCTTTCTGTTTTGGTATTGCCTTTGAGGCTTGAATTTTAATTGCAATTTTATGCACTGCATTGTTGCTGCCATAGTTATTATTATTATTATTAATATTCTACAAATATTTGTGTTGGTTAAAAGGCAACTCAAAATATTGAACAATAACCAACAGGAAGAGCAATAAGAGCGTAGGCAATAATAGTATTACAACAATTATTAAGAATGGATTTCAAGTGTAATAACAATGTATTATTTTTATAATTTCACAAATTAATAATATTAAATAAATGGTGATAGCAAATATAATTAGCCCCATGGAACAAGCAAATAAATCAACAAAAACCAAATAAATTGCTTAAATGCTTAAGCATCATTTCAATTAACAAAATCATTTTTGTGGTCAATTAGATAAAGCCATTGGCGAAACACACACATACATGCAGGAAACTTGCATACACACACACACACACACACACACTCTAGTTCATAATCATATTTAATTTAAGAAAAAAAAAACATATTTCCCTCAATTCCTTCATTAATGCAAAGAGAGGGAGAAAGAGACCGACAGAGTGAGAGCAAAGAAACTTTTTAAGTGGCATTTGGCAAAGTTGCGTCGAATGGCGTTAAATAAATTATATTAAATACAAAATTGTTCTTCTTTATTATGATGAGCACACAATGACTGAATAGAACCAGGGATGGGCAAACTAAAGTCATTTGGTGTTTTGTTATTCATAGATGTAGAATGAGATCAAGTACAGGCCTTAGCAGTCTCCCCTCTCTATAGATTGTGAAATAATGAAATTGATGTCTTCACACCAATATCTAGATACTCTATAGCTCTAACATTAATATCTTAATAATCTTGTCTTTAATATATTTTTTTTTAATTACATGGAAAACGATTTTGAAATCAATTTGATAAAGATCATTTTATTTTTAAGATTTCGACTTCAAATTCTTCGCCAAACTTCTTTGTTCACTTTAGAAAATTAAGTATAAACAATCAGGAAATAAATTTAAAACGATTTGACCCAATTCCAAACCAAATGCCTGTCTTTATTAGAAAGAAAAATCGAGTAACCATAACCAATATTTTAATGCGATTACACCACCTAAAAACCCCCCAAAAGCTTCATAATCAATTTGTCTTTAGTATTTATGTAAATTATTTGGTCCACATTGGAGTTTTGAAATCATTCAACTAAGGAAGCCAAAACCCATATTATTGACCCAATTACAAGTCTTTAAAAGTTGAACCACTTCATTGACCTAGGAATTGGCGCCAAAAAAAAAAAAAAACAAAAAAAAGAAACAAAAGAACAAAAACAACTGCGACTGGTGCACTTGAAGTGCAGTTCAAGCGCAAAACTCCGAGACGTCGACGGATGTGGATAGCGCGAACTCTGGTCAGTGGGGGGTGGAGGGGATTGGCATTTGGGTTTGGGGTTGGAGAGTTGAGGGTTTAAGAGAGAGAGAGAGGGGGGAGGATGAAACCAGAAACGGAGGCAGATGGCTGGCCAAACGCGGTTCCGAGGCATTGAAACCAATTAACGAACAATCAACTCGGGCAACCGCAAAATCCAAAATGCGCAGAGGCCAGAAAGAGTCTTCCGACTCTTCCACTTCATGTGTCCATGTGGTGCATTATTAACTGCACTAGTCTGTATCTGTCTGTTTGTCTCTTGGTGTCACCGTGTGTGAGAGAGTGTGTAAAATGCAATTTTATATAAAATATACATGCCAATCGAAATGAGAAAGTTGAATATATGTACATATATACGGCCAATATATAAATATACATATGTATATATATATATATTTCATATATACGTTTGTAATTTGTATTAATTTTGTAATTTTCAATCTCAGCATTAATTTTGTTTCTTTAATAATTTGCAGCAATTTTAGTGAAAACATGACAAATAACAAATAATACAACAACAACAAAAAATACCATAATAATAATCAACATTTTAATTAAACTACAAAGAAAGCAATAACAATAGCAACAAAATTAATAAATCATTTTCATTTTAAACGACAAATCAAATTACATTTAAATATGTTTAAATTGAGCAAACACCCCAAAGGTGCAATTTGCCAAACAACATAAGTGAGAGAGAAAGACACTGACAAACAGGCAGACAGACGGTTAGACAGACAGATATAGTAGTAGTAATAGATAGATAGATAGATATATGTATGTATCTACATACATACATAAGAAACTGAGGAATCCATAAATCATATAGACCATAAATAGATTATGATCTACACGATGAAAGCTTCTCTCTTTCCAAGTCTTGGATTTTTCTCTTTGAACCTGTTGCAACAATTTAACATTTTAACAATCAAACTAAATCGCTTTAAAAGTTGATTTATAGTTGATCAATTAATATATATATAGTGAATACGTGCAAAATCTAAAGACGAAAATAATTTGTCCTTTAATAACTAGAGAATTTAATAAACGATATGAAATTCTCAGTAAATTAAATTATAGATACTATTAGCAATTGATAAAGGATTAAGTGTGGGGAATTATATATATGGTAACAGAATCCGACATACCATATACATGGTAAACATTCGACCTGATTTTTTAGATATATTTGTTTTAAATTTAAATATAATTATATATGTAGTTTATATATATATTCTAATCTGTTTCCATCGGTAAAATAGTTATTTAATATCTATCTAATAATCAATCCAACAAACTATACAATATCTATATCCTATATTTTCTATATTTTTCTATCGTTTTGTATACAAAAGTTATTCTTTTTAGTTAAAACTGTTTCATATATTCAAATATTAAGACATTTATTTCTTATTTGTTATTATATTTATATATATATTTCTGATAATAACTGAAATTAAAAACAAATATGTATTACATTTATGCTAGTCTAAAATACGTATTAAGTAGGCTGTTAAAGGTATTGCTTAATTTTCAAAGGTCTGTGCATTGATTATGGTTAGAATTTGGTCTTTGGGTGATCGCTTTTAATCAAAAATATATATAACTATATAAATTTACATTCTAAAACTGATTCTGCGAACGTTTCTTTTTTTTTTTTTAATTTTTTCAAAGAAATTTCCGTATTGTTATATCATTTCCATAGCCAATTATTTGACCTTATGTTTCACTGATTGACTTACCCCGGCAATTTTCACCACATGTGGGAGCGGGATGGGGTGAGGAGAGACGGGATATTCGACCCTTACGCCTAGTCACGTATTTTAATTAAAACGCAAGTTCTGCACAAACCGAAACAAAATCAAATCCAATTTGTATCCACGTTTTTCCCCATATTGTAGAGACCCGCCTATTAATTAGGCAAAAGCCAAACTGCATAGTGTGGGAGTAAACGCAAAAAAAAGAATAAAAAAAAAACACATTAAGGAGAAAGGGTAGTGAGGGGGAAGTAGAATAGGCCGCACGAGGTCTGCCCTCGAAATAATATAAGCAGCCTAATTATGGGCGTTTAGGCGTGGCAAAATTTAAATGTCGCTAGGGATAGAAAAAAAAAGAAGAGACTAAAGCATTTTACAAATTTTTGATTTGTGGCTGATTGTTGTTGTTGTTGTTGTGGTTGTTGGTGCCGGTCACCAAATGTTGCTTATTGTTATTGTAGTTGTTGCCTGTGGTCAGGCGTTTTTTTTTTGGGGTTTGTTCAACGCCATTGACCACGAAAATTGCCCATGCATGACACTGTAGAGTATTTAGAATGGCATTTGGACTAGAGGGGTTACCATTCCGTTAGAGAGATATGGAGATGGTGAAGGGGTTTAAGCTAGGTGACATTGAGGGTGGTAGAAATACTAGTTTGGAGGTGGACAATATGTATATATATATACAGATATATATACACATATGTACATACATATATACTATTTGCATGCGTGCGCTTTTCGTGTTAATAATAATTGACATTATAGTTCCAACTTATTCTCGTTCTCTAATTCTGATTCTGGTTCTGGTTGTGATTCTGTTTGGCTTGCTCTATTTATTGGGCCAAATGATTGTCCACATTCATGGCACTCCTACCCACCTCTTTACCACCCGCCGTTGCCGTTGCCGTTGCCCTTTTGACTGTTCGTTTATTGTCTGTTTTGTTATGCACGTACACATTTTGTTTGTATATGCTAGGTGGCACAAACATTTGAATCAAAGTTTATTAATTTACAAATTGCTACACTTAACTACAGTGAAATGGAAGAGTGAGAAAGAGAGGAAGAGTCTATAACTAGTTAAACAAATGTATACAAACGGTAAAAGTGACACTTTTTCTATAAAGATGTGTGCGTGAGGGCACGAACTGGCCTAGTTTTTTGTTGATCGATCGAGAATTAATATTATTGATCGAAAACAGATATTTTGGACAGTCTTTCGACTGTGACATAAAATATAATCATAAATATTTTTCCAACATATCTAAAACCTTTTAATTAGTGAAGTTAATTTTAAATAAAAAGTGAAAAAGAAATCCTGGATTTATAAATATAAATAAAAAAAAGCACTTAACTAATTAAAAAATAAAAATTTACACGAGTCGAGTTAAAAGTTTTGGATAATATAAACATTGTGTATAGATAACAACAACTAATTTGATACTTTTTAATAGAAAATTAAATTAATTAATGTTTTATCATTGAAAACAACTTGATCTTATGAATTACTTTAGATTAGATTTTTATTTTATTTTTTTAATCTCATATATTTGCTGTCGAGTTACATCTCTAAAATCAGTTTTCTTTGCAATATTTTATATATAATATTTATATATAAAATATTTTACAAATATTAGGCTTTGTAACATTTCTATACACTGACCTCCAACTGAATGCTCATTGCCATTCCCGCGTCCCTCACACTGACCCACCTTTCCCGCTATTCGTTTGGCATTCGATTCAATGGAAATTTCACATTAATTATGCATTTTATTTTAAACGCTGTCATTTTCATGAACATTTCAGAAATAAAATTGTACAACAGGCAAAAAAAAAAATAAAAAAATATGTAAAGAGAAAAATATCAAAAGTGAAATTCAATTTGCATGCAACAATTTTGATGTTGATCAATCAGCAGCCAGTGCAGTGGCTTCTTTTCTCTGGGCTTTTTTTCCTTCTTTTTTACATTATTGAAGTGTCCATGGGTCAAACACGTAATCAAATTGTAAAATTTCAAAAGACAAAACAACACAAAAAACAAACAGAAAGGAACGGGCAAAAAATAAACAAACAAACAAAAATTTGCAAAACATAAAAATGAATGCGAAACTCAATTATTTGAGAGATGGCCACCTTGAATAATTGAATCAACCATTTCAGACAATCGACTCCGTTGACAGCTCAATGATGGTTGATGGTTGGGAGTCAATAGAGGGATTGGGATACATGAAGGAGAAGGGAAATATAGGGGAAGGCTAACGGCAAGGGCAGGGCCATGGCCACGGCCCAGAGATGGTGGCGTTATGGAGGTATGAACTCTACAATTGAATTACGAGTTATCAAAGTCAGAATGTCAGTGTCGAGGGAAACAAAAAAAATGAAATGGAAATAAAAATGCAATTAAAATCAAAGACATCTTGTCTATGTGTCTACTGATTTATCCCTTCGCCCCCCTCATTTCCCTTCTTCAATGTGTGTCTCTCTATTTCTATTTTTCTTTGATTGTATATAAGATTGAAAATGAAATTGAAAAAGAATTGAAAAGTCAAATCAATGATTAAATTACGCAAATCAAATCGAATAGTGCCAATTTGTAATAGGTTAAAACGAATTTTGATTATGGAAATTTTTTCAAAATTATTTCACAGACTTTTGTTTTAGATTATAAAAGAAGCAGATGATTAGTTGTGATTTTAGATATAGATGTAATATATATAAGGTGTAACCTAACTGTTGCCAAAATTTATATCCGCAAATAAATTACATTTGAGCCACTGTAAGAGTCAAGCATATAATATAAAGCAAATGTAAAAATGTACAGCCGCTCACAGCGAATGCAAAACTCCGTTTTGTGCGTGCTCTTTTCTATCATCTTTCTTGCGGTACTTTTCCTGATTATGTATGTACTTATATATGTACATACATATGTACATATGTGTAACTTAAGCTAGTTAGCAACACACCGCGTGTTCGATATTGCAGTTGTTTGTTTGCAGCCTATAAGTAAAGACTAGAGTAAGTGAAAATATTGTTAAGTTTAAAGGATGTGACTTCAACCTTGAATTGTATTACAGAATTTTAAAGATTGCCGCTAGAAGTTTGGCACTGAATTATAAATTTATTCAACTGGGCCTAATTGTTTTAACGGAGCTAGAAACCTAGTCAAATGAACAACACTAACCATATAAAGATGTACCAAATTATAATAATTTTAAATTTATAATGTATACTTTAAAAACATAAATATAGCATAAATGGGTTAACAAAAAATTTAACTGATACAAAATTAATACTAATCCAAATGTTAATCAAGACACGTTATAAAAAAGAATTTGTAATCAAATTTCAATCATTCTTATTTCTTACTAAAGTGAATCTTTTAATTTGAATTTCGGAATACATATGTATGTATGTACATATATGTATAATAGACTTTTAAAAAAAAAAATTCAATTGAATGAAACTGAAACCCTTTCACATGATATACACATACATACATATGTACATACATATGTATATAAATTCAATTCTAATTTTTTTCTTTTGGAAATTAAACGTTTTTGGTTGGTTTCATGAGCTTTTTTTTGCATTTGAATAAAAACTACTTGTTAAGAATTTAATTGCTCAATTAAAATGGATTTGCTCGTTTTTATTTTTATTATTATGCTATATGTACTATATGTTGCTTATTGTTTTCCCTTTTGTTATTATTGTTGTTGTATTCAGTTTCATTCTGCGGTACTTTCAAAGCTTAATGAGCGCAAAATTGTCCACAAAGTTTTATGATAATTTATATTAGTTTTTATTTATAAATACATATATATATTTGTATATATATATAAATTTGTATATATATATAAATTTGTTTGTTGTTCTTTAATACAACTGCGAATTGTCATATGGATAATTGATAAGATAATGACAGTTCAGTGGACGAAGTCAGACAATGAACAGCAAAGATTCTATAACAGCTGCATGATAAATTTTATATATACATACATACATATATATACATATGTCAGCTTATTTGTTTATTTGCCCATTTTGTTTGTAGATTTGTCTATTTGCTTGAGGTTGTGTACTTTGTCTATTTGTCAATTTTCTTAAGCGATTGACGATCATATCAATTTGACCCTGCGGTTCCATGTGGCAACCAAATACTAATTAGAATGGGGAGATTGAACAGCTGTTTGTGGTTGAATAAGAAAGAATACATTTTCTACATAATTTGAATATATGTATATATGTACATATACTTATATACATACATATGTATGTATGTATACAATGGACTGATTTTTTATATGGAAACCACACTATATTCAAATAGAACTAACGAAACCATTGATAAAAACAACTTAGAAAACTTAGAATTTTCAAAATTATTTAATTATAAATTATGGGGTTGAGATTTTCCCACCCTTCAGTGAAAGAAATTGTTTGAAATGTCTTTATATTTATACATATGTACATACGTATGTAAGAAGTATTTTGTTGGGGTAAAATTGTTATCTAAACAATAGCTATAACTGTTTGATCCGTCATTCTTAACAATTTGTAATAAGTTGAAATGACAAGTATATATTTATAACATTCATAAGATATAACTATTTGATCTATAAAGGGTCTACAACTTTTTACACCCTTGCAAAAAGAGTATATTAATTTTGATCAGAAGTTTGCAACGCATAGAAGGACGCATCTCCGACTATATAAAGTATATACATATATATTCTTGATCAGCATGATGAGCTGAGTTGATATAGCCATGTCCGTTTGACCGCCTGTCCGTCTGTCTGGATCAACGCAATCTCCTCCGAGACCCTTGAAGCTACATATGGCTCCCATAGGAACGATCGGTCAGAAATAAGGTTTAATATCAATAACTCTGTTGTTTCTCATTCGAATGTCACTAAATTTGGTGTTTGTGAGTTTTATATAATCCTTAATACATAAACCAAGTTTTATCAGAATCGGTTGACTATATATATATATGTATGAATTGAAGTTTGAAGAAATTCCTTTAAGCATATTTAACAATATACAATTTATATATATATACATATGTATGTACCTATAACATCTTTTGGCTAACATGTCGTATGAGTATTAAGTTATTGAAATTATTTTTTTCAATTTTAGTCAACAAATGCCGCATTATAGAATGTAATTTACAAAACGTCATACAATATCAACAATTTTCAATGTTTTTTATATACACATATGTATGTACACATATACTTTCCTCTATGTATGTATATTTATGTATTTATATTGTAGTATGTCGTCTCATCAATTTATTTGTATCTAAATTTTACCATTTATCCCCCCCCCCCCCCCCCCACCCCTTTCTCATCAACAAGTCAGCGTCAATAAATTGAAAGATTTATGATCGAAGCACTATTATTATACAGCAAAAAAAAAAGTAACAAGAAATGAGAAAATAACAAGTGAAGAATACACATATATGTATATACATATATTTTTATACATTGTAGCGCAGAAAATGAATATCAATTAGTTAGACGGAACTTGGGTACACTTGATCTATGCTTGATTAGAGAGACTAATTGATGTAAATTAATAAGCAGCCCCAAGCAATTGTATTTGTAATCTACAATGTTCAGCTGATAGAGCTGGTAGGGGGGGTTGGAATAAGGGAAGCAGTGTATGTGAGTGTGTGTGTGTGCCTAAGTGACGCATTTTCCAGAGAGGGAAAGGGCAATGAATGTCACAGCACAAAGGTCAAAATGCAAAAAATCTTTATCAATGTCAGCAAATCATTTGTCATTTGTTCAGGGGCAAAAGTGAAAACTGTGACCAGGCCAAAGCGCCTGCTCTCAGTGGGACGTTGAAATATCATTAAAAAATTTTTTTTAGGTATTCAAATCTCACTTTTATACCCATTACAGAAAGGGTATATTATTAAATTTCTTAATATAATCAGCCAAGTTTCCTATATACATACATATATTTCTTATACATTTCCATTCCACTATTCCTTAAAGAACATTGATTTGAGCACTAAAAACTCAATAAGAATTTGAGATTAAAACTGATGACCGATAGGCGGCGCTAAAGTGTTTTTAACGAATGAAAATTGATCGAAGAATTTAAGTTATTAGCTTTCAAATCAGGCAATTGAAGTATAAGCTTTTTATTTTAAAGGGTATTAAAGATTGCGAACCGATTTCAGGTGAGTGTTAAGTGTTGTTTTTTTCCATTTACCGTTTAGAATTCATTTCTTTAGAATTTCAAAGCCATTTTTAATTTGTTTCTTCTTTGTGTTGTTTCTCATTTTTTATTTCTATTTAATTCTTTCCTTTCCTTCTTTTTTTCCCATTGTTGTTGTTGTCTGCGGGCTGTTGGAGTCATTAAGTCAGCTTTGTTACGCCTCAATGCCTATGGAAAGGCAGACGACACGCCTACACACCAAAAGGTACACCCCCTCACCCCCATCTACCCCCTCTTAATACCACTTCACCTCATCGTTCCACCATAATCCATGCCACACAGTCATCTAAATAGTCATGCAATTTTTGCAAATGTGAATTAAAGTTGCGGGAGAGGAGAAATAAAACACAAAAAAAAGACTAGAAAATAACACACAAAAAAGGAAAGAAATTAAATAAAAACTGTGGCAGCAATTAAAGCAAAAGTTCTCCTTTTTAAGCTCTTCTTTTTTTTTTTTTTGTTGTATTCTTCTTTTGCTTTTTCCGCTCTTCGCCATTTCCACTTGCCGTCCATTCCGTTTTGGCCACTCCATGCCCACCTTTTTGGACTGTAAATGAGACATAATCAGCGTTGAGGTAAAGAGGCAACAAGAAGCAAGATCCGTGAGCTGGACCAAAAATTACTCAGTCTTTTGAAACACTGGGATTGAAAAACTTAATGGCAGAGATAAAAAATGTTTATAAACACAATTGGTCACACTACACATTTATAACTTTAACTGATAGATTTTAATTTATTTGAAATATTCGATTGATGTTTCGTTTTAAGTCCGTTTTAATTTTTAAACTGTGTGTAATGGAATGGATGGGGAACGAATATTCCTTGTTTCATTTATAATTGCGTAATATTTCTATTAGGTTATATTTTAAGTAGAGATGAGTATACTCATTTTTTATAGGGTATGCAAAAAGAGAAACTGAAACTACTCATAATTGCACGCTAAACGCCATTTGAGTGGACATTTTTGTGAAGTGAAATAGTGAATAAGAGAAGGAAAGACAGAGATAGAAAGAGCGAGAGAGAAGGGAGACCAACACAGTGGGATCTTAATGAGTTAGCTAGATGGTCGGATAAAGGGGTGAAGAAAGAAAATGTTAGGTAGCAGCTGCATTAGTGACAAACAGACATAGTATAAAATCTCGGTGAACAGCAGGATATAAAAACAAGAGAAAAAGTTAATTTATAAACAGTTCTCCTCCATCTCTCTGAGAGACTTTCCGTCTCCATTTCAGAGCGGATATTACAAGTCCTTAGCTGAGCAAAAAATACTTCATACGAATACTACTCTAGATATTTTATAGTAATCAGTCATTGATGATCCAAGAGTATTATAACCCGTGGATAGCTAGAACAAAAAAAAAGTTCCAGTAATTAAAAACTTTTGTTGCCAACTTTTTTTTTTATTGTTGTCTTGAATGACAAACTAAAAGGGTAAAGTGAAAGGTGTTTTTTTTTCTATCTTTATAGTGTTTCGTTTTCATTTTTTTTTTTAATCTTTTTTTTTACTGGTATTTTGTTCATAACTATTTCTACGATGTAAGAAATGAAAAGTTTTATATTTCAAGCTGTCAACATGATATGACGGCTGCTGCATATGGGAAAAGTTAATGAAAATGATGATAATGAAACTGATGATGACGATGAAGAAGTTGATATGATAATGATGATGATGGGGTTGATGTTTGTTTTGGTTTATAAATGCTGATATTAATTTTTGCTCTTTCATCTTTTTTGCTATTTATGTAAAAATAGTTTTCAACTAAGAAAATTCTTGTACAGTCATGGCTTGGCATTTTCAATCGCAAGTTTTTGTATTCAAATCTATAATTGAGTAGCTAGAACTGAAAACTGAAACTGAAAATGACCAAAAGAGGAGGCAAAGTAAAGGCATAGACAGACTATATGTATATGTAGGAGTGGCAACGTTGTCGACGGCAGCTGGTCACGCTAAGCAGCCGCATATTTATGGCTTTGGCATCTGTATATAAGTACAAGTGTATGAGTGTGTGTGTGTGTGTGTGTGTGTGTGTGTGAGGAACGTGTGGTGTCTGTATGCGGTATTTGAATGGTCAAATGGAGTCTGAGGCCTGAAGAAGAGACTGAAACCGGAACAGAACACCGCAACAAGCTTAAAGTACCGCAAAGACATCGTATGCAAGTTTGTACATTTTTGCATGTACATACATTTATATACATATATATGTGTGTGTGTGTGTGTGTGTGTGTGCCTGGCATCCATGAATGAAGCTCACTAACGCATAGGACAAATGGACGGCAGTTTTTTTTCTTTCTTTCTTTTATTTTTGTGCAAATGGAAAGACCTGTTTACACTAGGCTTCTAAAACTGAATCCAAACACATTTGCAAATGTATGAAACCTTTGTAGGTCAATGAGTGGAAATATACGGTCACACTTTGTCAACGTATTCAACACCTATTCATAGGCAAACCGTTTCTTTTTATTATAAATTCTTAGTTGGAGCTGATATTTCAATATTTTCGAGTTCACAACACCGCATTCGGAATGCTCTATTAAGTGTGATAAGAGAGATAACAGTGAGTTAACACCTCTCTGTAAGATAACAGGAATAGGCAAAGTTTATTACTTATGGAATTAGCAACTGTATTACCAATGTTACGTATCCTATGATTTATTTATTTAAGATTACATTTTTAGGGCCAATAAATAAATATATAATCCCAATCTTTCCCAAAGTATAACTACCATAAAGTGCATAATTCTTAAATAAATATTGAAAAGATCTTAACAAATAATTCGCAGAGCAATGCACTCACATTCTCTTCTTCAACAGACTCTCATATTTACATACATATATATGTATATATATATATATGTATATATTTTCTTCAAGAAGGCTTTAAGTATCGCATTCGACTGACTTATATGTACATATATGTATATATATATGCAATTCTAATGCCTTTTACCTCTCTCTTCGGTCGTTTTGTGTTATAAAAGTCAGATTATCATTTTAATAGAATTATAGTATTCCATTCATCATAGAGACTTTTGAGCTTTACGTTTAGTGTAAACATATCTCTCTGACTGACTAACTTCGCATGCAGTTTAAGAAATATGGCACACAGACTTTTGCATACACACACACACGCACACACACACCAAACTCACGCCTTGTGGGCTACTTGAAATTTGCATTGCTTACTCACTCGCACACACACGTACACACACACCCAACACATTCCATTTTTTGTCAGATTTTTTTTTGTACGCTTATTTGCCCGAAAGGTAAACTGCAGCCGCTAGACGTTGTCTCTCTCATACATCCAAACATACATATCTATGTATATATACACACACCCACTCCCACTTCTGCTCCCTCCCTTACCATAACCGTCAGTCAGCCAACTGTTTCATACTCCTCTCTTACCGCTTTTCACTCCATGTCGAGTGAGTGTTGATTTTTATGGTCATTGACTTTTCTTTCAGCAAATTTGTGACTGTGACATACAAATATTGCGCTATGCCTCAACCTCAACCTCCCTCTCATGCCCACCAGTTATTTCTATCTACGATCCTCAGCCACTCTCACACCTGTTACAGGTAGAAAAACAAAAACAAAAAGGAGTTAATCAAGCAATTTCATTCAGTTGGTTGGCAACAACACTAATTCAAATAATATTAAAATTTCAAGCCTCTTTTTGCAAAATCAAAAAAATATATGTATACATATATAAACAAAAAACATAAATACATTTGTATACAAAAAACGAAAACAAACATAAAAAATGCTGAAAGCTTTTCCCTATTTAATTTAAAAGAAAAAAAGAAAACGCAAATAAAAAACCTAGGAGATAAAAGCCAGTTGAAAGTATTTATTTGGACTTTTCGATTGAAAATTTCATTATTGAAACACAGACGGAATTTCGTTCTGGCCAAAAGATTTTGAATCATCCATAAAATTTGAGTGCAGGAGAAAATATAATTTTTTTCGTTTTTCAACACCTAAAAAAGTATTTAATTTCGTTTAATTCCTTTAAACTTTTCACATACTTTTATTAATATTCTTGCTCTAAAAAAAGTCGCTACGATTTGTGAGTACAATTAAGTTTAAATTAAGAATCAGCTGTAAGAATAAACTTTCAACTTAAAGAATGTACAGTTACGCTCAAAATAGGGTTTCCAATATTAGTTGCATAACTTATTTATTTATTTAAATTTAACTTATGATAAAAATGACTTTTAATATATAATGATTTTCAATATATTGCGATTGCCTGTTAACTAGTTACAGCATAATCTGCATCAGTAAAAAAAAAATGGATTTCAGGGTTGCATAAATGAAATGGTTAATAAATTTTACTACCATTAGAAGTTTCTTATTTCTGGCACTGCATAATACTGGTCATATAACAGGGCTTATGCCATAAATGAAATACCAAACATGTTTTGATCCCAGTAGTTAGTTTACTCTCCAGCCTTGGTTAAAATATATATATGTATATTTATATTCGTGCATTTATTTCAGTGGATCGGCAATGCAAATTCATTTATGCGCAACGACATAAGCCAAACAAAATAAAAAACAAAAAACAAAACACGAAAGAAACGAACCCAATCTGCAAAAAAAAAAGGTAATCATAAAAAATTGTACAACCCTGTAGTGCCGGTAGCAGTGCCCATCCGCTTTATGGAGATATTTTTGCACTTTACAGGCAGCAGCATTTTGTCATTCAATTAATTTTGCTGCAAAATAAGTGCATCATTGCAAAATGAAAAGTAAATAAAAAAACATAACACTATAAAGGGTAGAATAGTTTTTTTTTATTTAAATGTAGAATGCACATACATTCTGTTACTCTGAATGGTATAAAATTTCTAAATGAAATCTACAAAAGGCGAAGGCACTAGCTGCGTTTTAAGATTTTGAAATGTTAGCTTAGCTAACTTTAATAATGGTTGCGAAGCCAGTTCCACATACGTATGAATAATTTGGAAAATTCGAATTCCGATAACGCCAAAGCGAAACCAGTTGCAGTGTAAATCCCAATTAGATTTTCAGACTAAAAACATTGCATTGCAACCTATTAAAAAAATCAAATAGTTTGACCAATTTGACAACGAGCATTAGACGTAATACAATATAAATTATTTTTTTTTTTTGCATATATTAAAAGGAAAGAAAAGTCTCTTTCACTCTCTTACTGTTGAATTCATTTAACTAAAAATGCTACAATTTAAGAGTTAATTAAAAAATTAAAACAATATTAGCAACAAAGGCAAACGTGGACCAAAAACAACAACAACACAATAACCAAGGCAACAAAAAAGAGGCAAAACAAAATCGATTTAATCCCTCACGCTTTTGCAAAAATATTTTCACTGTCCGTCGTTCACTGGAAGGCCGACAAAAGGGAATATTTTAAAACTTAATACTGTTGAGGAATAATGGGAGAAACCAAATATGGGCAGATCGGGCCACCAGGAGGGAGTGAAGCTGAACGAAAAAAAAAAACAAAGACAAAAAGAATTTACGGCAAATAAACCGAATAGGAAAAAGAGAAAAATGTACACTATAAATACCAAACTATTGAGAAAAAACAGGAACAAATATTTTATCTATTTGAGAAAATAAAATTGCAAGGATATTTAATGTCTCGGCATTGCTTTTGAAATAGATATACATATGCTGTACATATAGAAATGAAAAAATGTTAGTTATGAATTTTAAACTTTAATTTAATCTTTTTTCCAACTTTAATTTGAAATGACAAACAAATTGAATTCGAATGGACGGCGAAAAAATAGAGAAATAAGATAGATAATAAACAGGTGATAGACCAAAGTGTTTTCCAACAAACAAATTCAAACAAAAAAAGAGTAAAGAAAGACCAATAAATGGACAAATGAATGACACAAATGTATGACAGACTCGACTCACATTTGGAATAAGGCAACAAATGGATTCATCTAAATTTGGCTTATAATTTAACCATTTAACCTAAAAGTTTATGGTATTTAAAGACAATAGGCAAATGAACTAACATTAACTTTTACTTCACTTTATTTTTATTTTGTGCTAAAAGCATTTCCAACATGTTCTTTTATTCCTTTATTACTTTTTTTCTAATTTTATTTTTTTCATTCTTCTTTTTGTTTTTTACTTGCGATCGTTCACAACTTTTGCATGTGTCACGGACCCTAATCAAAATCTCGTTATTGACATTGATGGTTGCTGTTGTCACATTGAAGCTGTTGCTGTTGCCTTGCTGTGTGTAATTAATTATTCAAAAACAATTAACTTTGCTAGCCAAGAGCACACATACACACACACACACACACACACACACAGACAGACAGACAGATAACCATTGATACTCACAAACACACGGTTTGACTGTGGCATAAGTAAGCACAGTTAGAATGTATAAAATA
This sequence comes from Drosophila emarginata, assembly GCA_037075365.1. NCBI lineage: Eukaryota > Metazoa > Arthropoda > Insecta > Diptera > Drosophilidae > Drosophila > Drosophila emarginata. The sequence continues at coordinate 1,119,690 of JBAMCD010000160.1, forward strand.
TATAATCCATGTATGCATACATATTACGTATACGCAGCATATGCACATTGTTTTGTCCTACCTTGATTCTAGTTCGATTTTAAACGTGCATTGAATTCAATATGATAAAATATATATTTTCATATTGAGAAAACCAACAAACAAAAGAAAATGAACAGCAGGATATACATATGTACATACATACATACATACATACATACATACAAACATATGCAATAAGCAAACGCTATTTCCAAATGCCACTTGTTATCTTTTGTTGCTTTCAATTGCAAATCAACTACATAAAAACAAAAATAAAAAATAAAGAAATACAAATAAACTCTTTGAAAATTGAATTTATGCAAAAAAAAAAATACATAATAACCTTAATAACCTTTTTGAATATCGAATATCAAAGTAAACTAAAAATTTCGACTGATTTGTTTGAAATGTAAAAAAGAATTTTACAAATAGTGTAACGGTAAAACTATAGAGCTAGTGGTATCCTTTTTGGCACTTTTCATTGTCTATACCAATTTCCGTAAATAGGAGTCTGTTAAACTTTTTCTTATTATCTAAAATATTTCCGATATTAAAAGCTATTCAATCATATCATTAAATTTTTTTTTTGTCTCAAAGAACCAGTTACCATTAATTTAGATTAAATATTTTACTTTCAAGCTATTGATTATTATAGTAATATCTCATCTAAAAAATAATACCACCAATTTTAGATAATAATGTTAGAAATATAGTAAATAGTAAAATTTAGTATTTTGTTTAAAAATCAATATTCCTACTATGATATGTAGCCAAAAATTTATTATAGAGAAATCTTTATAAAATTTCAAAGTTATCCAAGATCAACTTGGCATATATAGTTTTTTTAATATTGCGACTTACTATTTAAAAGTCGTTAAAGACCTAAACAATTCCGTTTCGAATGTTTTGTACGTGATTTAATTCATTTAAATTCTATTCAAAAGCATTTTATGTGTTCTCATTTCAAATGATGATTATTTAAAAAAACTCTATAAAGTGTTGGTACGTGTTAAACATATCAAGCAATATGCCCCATAAACAATATAGGGAATCATTTAATTTTCTACACATTGAAACAGTATTGATACTCTTGTAGAACCTTTGTCAATAGAAATGAAATTTCTGGCCGTTGACAACCTGCTAACTGATGGAAAAGCCCGAACAAATAGCTTCCACACACTTTTCCTAGTACTTGGTATTTAGTTATTTAATATGTATGATTGTTATTGTTGCTGCGGTATATACATACATATGTATGTATGTTTATATATGTTTTTAGTCGCATGACTAAATAAGTTGAATGTGAAGGATGTGGAAGGAGGGAAATTGTTCATTCAAATGTAATGCAATTTCCTCGAGCATTTAAAGTATTAGATCAGAAATATTAAATGTTACTTTTTGGCAAACAGAATTGAAAATGAGAAGCTCTCCATTTCAAATATCTGAGATTGATGCGCCTGTCTGTTTGCCTGTCAATTAAATTTATATTTGTTGATTACTATCAAAGCTTTAATTATAACAATTTACAGTCATTCATATATATAAAATACAAGCAATAAATATACATATTTATTGGATATCTCTTGATATATTTTAGATAAGAAAAATCATAAAAACAAGTATTATACATGTAACGGTTCAGTGGATATAACCTTTCAAACAGTTTGTTTCTGATATCTTATAAATGCCTTGGGCTAAAACTTATCAAGGTCAAAATGAAATGGTTAAATGACGAAACAAACAAATAAAAATACATAGTTTAAATTAAAAATAATTCTATAACTAGGAAATTAACTAATAGCTGGTTTTAGAATTCAGAATCAATCGGTTTAAATTGATTTTTGGTGTTCCGTCTTTTGTCAAACAGGGTAATTGTTAGTCGATATTATTTAGTCATTCTGTGTTAATATGAATTGGTAAGCCGATTTGTTATGTTTAATAGATTTTTTTTGTCTGTGAAAGTTGGAAAAAATCCAATTTTCTTAATTTTCTTTTCTTTGTTGCTAATAATTTAAATGGTATCGATCCAATTTTATATTTATTTAAATAAAATGCTGCATTCAGGTAAAGCCTATAAACATTTGCAAAAAAAATAAAAAAATATTTCATATATATATACATATGTATATCATAAATATTTCAATGAGTTTTAAATTCGAAACACAAACTTTGTACATTTTCATTGGTTTGGGAAATTTTGTTTGAATATTTCTACAAACTCTTAAATCAAAAAGGGAAATATTTCTATTTTGATAAACATACATACATATGAACATACATATGTACATATGAATGTATCTAAATAGGGTCGTCTATCTAAATCAGCGCATATATTTTGAAACACAGATATTTAGATATTGAGATCTCATCTCATAAATGGAGAAATTTTAATACTTAAAAATATGATAAGAATGTAAATATTTACTATGATAGTTAAATATTATAATGCAAATATAGATACTTATTAATTAAGGATTAATATTTGAAATTATGAATAAATAATTCGACACATAGCTACATAATAATAAAATAGGATTAGATATTTAATTATACAGATATCAGATGAACATCTATGTCGATATATGGCTATAAAGATTTTATTTATTGTATTATCTATCTTTTATTTAACCATTATATTTTTATTAGATAAATAAACGGACAAATTATTTAGATTTTAATATTCAACAATATGAAGAAACATAATAATAATCGAGATAATTGCATTTTATTTTTACCTTTGAATGAGCTTCCATACTTAAACGTTTAATAATTTGAATACTTAAATAGATAATTGGATAAATAAATTGCCATATGTATAATGAAATACAAAAGAAATAAAAAGAAACTTACAAATACATTCACAGAGAGAAACATACATACATACATGGAAAATAGATGCACAGATACATTTTATATAGTAAAATCATTTGGATTTAAATATCAATATCATTATAATAATGATAATGATGATGGTTTTCTTTCCCCCAGTAAGCAAAGGTATACACATACATACACACATATGACAACATACATACATACTTACATATACATATATACCCATCTCGCTTGCACATTTGAAGCCATAGTGCACATGCACTGCCAGTTTTGTTGTTGATTGTTGTCGCGCGGCGTCGGTGATCGCCGGTGCCAGGCACCGAAACCGAATGCTGCAGGCAGAGAGACAGAAAGAGAGAGAGACAAAGGAAAAAAAAACACGCACAGTCGACGGAGACAGAGAGACACATACACATAGAGAAGAGAGGAGAAATAACAACACAACAAAGCGGCAATAAAGCAGAAAGAAAAAAAACAACAACAACAAAAATATTGTTTATAGCAGTAACAAAATAAAAAGCAAGAAAATACCTTTTGCCGATCAAGCGAACCGAAAGAGTAAGAGCGAGTGAGGTATAGACAGAAAGAGAGAGAGAGAGAAAGATTCATGTGACCGTCGACCGGTCGACCTATGATGTTATTACCGGTGCCCACCCGCTTAAGCCACCCTTCCACCTGCCACCCCCCCTTCTTTGTATCACCACAAACTGGGATGATCTTTTCCACTTTGTTGTTGAGCGAAGCGAAACGTTCATTACAAGAGAAACAGAGAGACAGAGAGAGAGAGCGAGATAAACAGAAAAACAGAGAGACTTAAAGAGAGCAAGTAGGAGAGGTAATGTGGGGTAGATGGGGAGCGGGTGTATGCATAGGTTGGGGCCGAGGCTGGAGACAAAAAAATAAAACCAGTAAAACAACAAAAACAACCGGCCGGCTAGCCACAAAGAGTTCAGCCAAGCGCAACGACTACGTTGACTGCGCAGCTTCTGTCTCTGCCCATACAGTCAGTGTGTGTGTGTGTGTAGAGCATGTTGCATGTTGCAGCTAAAGATTGCAGTTTGAACTGGTTTCACCTGCCTCCAAAGAGACGGCAAACGAAACAAATACAAAATAAAATTTTGCAATTTACATATTTCATTTACTTTGACATCGACTTGCCTCTGTCCCTCTTTCTATCTCTCTCTCTCTCTCTATCTATCTCTCTCTGTATGCCGGGTAAATCTCTTTTCAGCGAAAGTTGACATCAAAGCTCATATGTCGAGGAGATCATAAAGTTTGTCAGCTTTTCGGTCAAAGTATTTGCTAAAGTTATGCATTTGCCTACAAGAAGAGTAGAAACTAGGACCGGACTGTGGTCTGTGCGGGTAAACAAGGCAAGCTAATTTATAATAAGTTCAAAATAACTTAAATTTGCGATCTAAAGAGAATTAAGATTTAATATATTTTTAAATACTAATACTGAACTAGTATCCTGTTTATAAAAAATATATATGGAAACTAATATTGTTATTATATAGATTAAAGAGATTATATAATGCATATATAATTTGGACAATGTTGCAGTATATAAATACTGTGTAAATTAATCACTTAAGGTGATGCCGCATGTGAAATAAGCTGAGCCTGAGGGCGACCAATACCGACCACAGCAACATCAGCAATATTGCACTCACACACACACACACACACACACACACACGTATACATATATATATTGTAATTAACTTTGCTGTGCTTAGAGAATCCAACAACAACACATTGCCTACCACCACCCACTGGCCAAGTGCCTTTGTGCAAAAAAAAAAGAAGAAGTTGCAACAGCTGCGGCAGTGGCTTTTCCTTTTGCTTTTGCTGTTGCTGTTGCTGTTGCTGTTGCTGCTGTTACCGCTGCCGTTGCATTTGCAGTTACTGATGATGTTGCCGCTGTGTCGTTTGTGATTAAAGGCCAAACTAAACAACTAGCAACAGCCAACTCAAGCACTAGGAAATACATTGTGGCATAATGGAATTGGTGGTAAAATGTGTTGGCATTTTGTTTCAATTCGAATACATGTGGTTAGGTGTTTTTGTATCTATGGGGCAAGCCATTAGTTGTTTGGCTATAAGTTGCATATTCCCCATATATGTATGTATGTACATATATACAGAGGTGATTAACCACATTTTTGCGAAGAATATGAATAATTTTTGTATAATTTTCACCATTTTTTTAATGGAATGTAAACCATTATGAACTGCAATTCAATTCTCACTATTTCCAAGTCACGCGATAATCCCTGGATAAAGAAGTTTTTGTTTATTGAAATAAGATCATTAGATTAAAGAAAATAATCTTGTATAATCGCTTAGTCGTCTATATAGTATACGATATGAATGTATAATTTATGTCTTTTGTCTTGCCTTTTGTTTATTATATTCCGGAATTAATTTCCTTGTCTCTCATTTTTTTTATTGTGTCTATCTCTGTTACTGCCTCTATCTCTTTCATTCATTCACAATCAATCTGAGTGACTTCACTCAGTTATTGCTGACATCGTCATCGTCAACTTGAATTGAATGAGTGTCAGTCTGTAACTAGCACACTGATGAAGATGCTGCGAATGAAATGATAATGATGACGACATGATGATGATTATGATGATGTGATCCTCAATAGCAACAACTTGGAACTGGCAATCGAAATTGGAATTGCATTCTCATTGAACGTCATCGGTGTCTACTGTCTGCCATACTCAAATTGGAATTTGAATCCGGTTACCGATTGCACCCACTTATATGTATGTATGTATGTATGTGTATACCATCCCCACCCCCCATTCTCCCTTTTACTCTATCATTGATTGTGGCAGAAACTTGTCTATTGACACCTTAAACATGTTGTTTAGTTTAACGTTTATTAAATGACATTTAAAGCCTAGAAATTTCTTTACTTTTGACTAAATCTTCTTCTTTTGTTCGCTTTTGCTTTTGCTCTTTGTGTGAGGGATGCGGCGCCAAAGCTCACGGAAGTGTACCCAAGTTTTTGTTTGTGTTTGTCTGTGTCTTTGTGTCTGTATGTGTGTGTGTGTGTGTGTGTGTGTGTGTGTAAGTGTAGTAGAGTTGCATTGTCAGCAACAAATTGCAACAACAATACATGGCTCAAATGTCAAAAGGTACAACAGCAACGACAGCAGCAGCAATAATAACAACAACAACAACAATAAAGCCTGGCAAGCGCAATCAGCAAATTGCATTAAATGACTTTGTATTGCAGTTGTCGTAGATTTATCATCAACTTACGTACCAAAAGGGCGACCATAAGAGAGAGAGAGATAACAATAGAGTGATAGAGAAACAGTTAGGGAATGAGAAAGGGTGAGAGAAATAGACACCAAAGGTCTGTTGTAGCACTTGTCACATGACTCTCGTTTCTTGCAACCTGACCACATGAAATCGAACTTGAACCGTTCATCTGAAATCTATCATTTGTGAATATAGATACATACATATATACATATGTATATATGTACATATGTATATCAATGTATATACATATATATATATATACATATATATAGCTAAAGGTATCGTAAAGTTGAATGAAAAATTTTTGATACCGTCATCATTTCTGGATAATACAATGAGTAATTTTATAGTACAACTTATTGCATAATTTGTAATGACTATTGGCAAAATGACCTATATATTTTTTTTTTGCTGCGTTGGTTACAACGTAATTAAATTCTAGCTTGTCATTACCTCTAAATTAAAAATGGAACTTAATATTAAGTAAAACTAATCAATGAACTTGTTGGGGAAATAAATAGGGTAAATAAATATTGACTGATACTACTATCTTATTATTCAATAAGAGAGAGGGAGAGTTAATAATAGCGAACAAGGAGTATACCTTAGTTTTAATATTTAATAGTATTAGTAGTAGTATTTAAGATAGTATTAAATCATGTGCAATATTATAAAATAGTTTAACATTAATGTCAGATAATTTGCATATGGTCACACTGTCGTTTAATCTTAAGCGATGAACATAGAAAAAAGATCTTTTATAAAATAAAAACATAGTAGTATTCATTTATAGAAACTAAGCCCCGATTATTGTTAGGAACAACTGAAAATGTGTCATTAGATGGTCCAACAAAATAAAGAAATAGACCAGGAAGAAGTTTGCCAAAAAACACAAGGAAACGCTACGGAAGGGTCTAGCGTTACTTTTGGATTCCATTCAGAGGGTTGAAAAGAAACAGAAAGTTCTAGAATCCATTTAATATTGATAACATGATCGATTGATTGATTAACTACCACTAAGGAAATACTACTGTAAAATGTATTTAATAAATTTTAAATAGTAACTACTACTTAAATAACATACTATTTAGTGTCAATAACAAGTTTTTGTACATATTTTTTTTCTGAAAATTTTCCATAGTTTATTTTTTCCACTTTCTTATTATTTTTTTTTCCTATCGCTCATTTAATAATGCCTTTGATTTTTTGTTCTATTCTTTGTCCCTGAATGTAGCAGTCAGTCAGCATCAAGGGCATTAAATCTGTGGCGCACACACATTAAAGCATTTTTACTTAATTAAAATCAACGGCCAAATGGCCGCCCCCATATATACATACATACATACATATGTACTTACATATGTACATACATATATACATACAAAATACTCGTATAAAACGGACAAATACCATGCACTGGCGCTAATAGTCTCGGATACAAAGTTGTATCAGTATATATGGTTGTGCGTGCATGTGTGTGTGTGTGTGAGTGTGCAACAACAACTATTGTAAAGACGTGCCTCGAGAGCTTCCCACTTTTTTTTTTTTACTCTGTGTGACTAACGACTTGAAATTGCGCTTATTAAGACTTCCTGATTCATAATTCTCAGGCAAGAACGGCAAATAAAAACTTGGCGCACTTTTTCCCTCATTGTCTGGCTTTTGTTCTCTTTTGCTATAATTTAATAATTCTTTATATTTTTGGGTTTTGTTTTGCTCCCGGCTGGCAAAGGTACAGTAAAGATTATTCCCTTTCTTTATTTATATATATACATATATGTATATTTAAACTAAAGTGTTAATCAATGACATCACATCATCGTCTTAATTGAGAGTTTAAAAGAGTGTTTAAATGGGTTACACACACACACACACACACAAAATCAGAGTTAAAAAATTAACGAAGTTTCTTAAAGTAACAAAAAAAATAATTGCTTAAATAAATGGAATTCTAATAGATTCATTGTTTGCAGAAACCAATTTACATTCTGTTAAATGTTTTTAACTCAAGTATCTCATAAATATACATGTATGTATATATGTATATTTAAACAAATCGTTAAAAATTTACTAGATTACATCTGTTTTGTGACTGAGACATACATAATTTAGTAAATTTTTAGTACCCGTAGAATAATGTTTCATTAAATGTTTCATTTTCTGTTAATGTAATCAAAATAATTTCAACTTTGCAAGGGAAAAACATATTTTACGAATTACAAAAGTTTTTGATTTATCAAGAAGTTTTTTTTATTACTACCAGTTCAATTGAGTATTCGATTTAACTATAATATAATAGTTTGTTTCATTGCAAATGTTTCGATTTGTGTGTTTTATTTCTATTTATAATTTCTTCTAATATTGCTTATTTCTTTATATTCTGTCTCTAGAACTCAGATACATTCTTGGGGAAACATTTTTCTTGTTATATAGTATTTATGTATAAATAATCATATTAAATATACGTATATTAAAATTCATTTAACTATTAATCATTTCCGCTAGAGTAAATGAATGTTAACTTGACCATGACATTTAACATGTTTGACTTACCTGTATTAGTTTGACGTAGACGCGACTCTCCCAATAGCGCTGCAGTGGCCGGATTATCCAGATTATTTATAAGCACTATGGCCATAAGGAGAGATATGGCCACTGAGCTGAGATGATGACAATTGCTGCTCCTTCTGCTAAAGTTGCTCCTGCTGCTCCAATGTTTGCTATGTTTATGTGTTTGTTTTGTTGTTTTTGCTATTGTTGTTGTTGTTGCTTTTATTGATGTTGATAATTCTGTGGTTAATGCTGCGGCTGTGTCTGCGGCAACAGCAGCGGCTGCTGTTGGTGGCGGCCAACGTGAGCGCATTTTGGCCTTATTAGGTGGCTTACGACCAAATCCGAATCCAATGCCCACGGGCGTCGGATTCATTTTGGTTTCCACTTTAGCCCCTCCTTCTCGTTTCTGTTTTGCGCACTTTCTTTTTCGTTTGCTCACTATATATCTCTCTCTCTCTCTCTCTCTCACTCGCTCACTCTCCCTCACTCTTCCTAATTTAATTTCTTTTATTTGTTTTATTTTTCTATTTTTCTTTCAATTGCTTCTTTATCAAGTTCCGTTTTCTGGTTGAATGTTGAACTCTTTAAAACGAGAAGAAACAACAGGAAAATGAGAAAAAAAATATATATAAAATATTATTAAATAGGCGTAACCAAATTAAACGCGTTTTAATTAATCAAATTTGTGTGATTACGCGTATATTATATCTTCTTCTTTTTTTCTTGCTCTTTTGCCTTTTTTTGCCCTTTTGCCTTCTTTGCCACGTTTTGCGTTTTTCGCGTTTTGTTTCTTTTTTTTTGTTTCTACCAACTTTGTTATAAAGTAAGAAAGATAAACGCTCTCTCCATCTTGCTTCCACACAATCTCTCTCTCTCTCTTGCTCACTCTTTTGCACACACTGTTTTAACACTTTTTACAATAATTGAAAAACTTTTCTGCTTGTGAACTTTTTTCCTTTCGTAGTCGTCCTACTGCTTGAAACTTTTTTTTTCATATTTTTTTTTATTATTATTATTTTTTGTATTTTGTATTTTTTATCAGGCCGCACTCAAAAAATTAAAATTAATCCTGCAACGAGAAGAAAAGAGAAAAAGGAACAATATTAAATCAAAATTATGCAAGAGCTTTTTATGAATGTCTAAAATATCAAATAGAACCTTGAGCAGATTACAATAAATTAATAAGACCTAAAAAAAAGGAGTAATACTTAATGCAATGAAGACAGGCTTACAGATATCCTGTAATAAATAGAGTATGAGAAATTCGTTTCAAAAAACCAATTAAAGGAATGACCATAATTCGGAATCGTGTTCTAAATGAATATCTAAAGAAACTCTATTATTGAGACGTATTATACGTATAATTATAGTTCATCCAAGTTTCAAAAACTAAATCTCAATGGGTATATTATCTAAATAGAATTATTTTCTCGTGCTGATCAAGTAAAATAAACTATGTATGTACATATATACATTTGATAACGTGTACCATAGGCGTTACTTTAAGATAGAAAACAATCAGATTAAAAATAGGCAACAGGGAGTGATTGTTTGACTTGTTTGTGGACTGGGTAGCGAGGGAGGAGGAGAAGTGGGTAGTGTATTCTCGCTCAGCTACCAGGGGTATTGAAAGTGGAAAATCACGCACTCTAGAATCCACAAAAGAAGCCACAGAAGGAGACAGTGGAGAAAGGCAGACGCATTATAACAATACATATAGGCCGCCAAATGGATAGGAGGCAAAGTACAGGAAAGGGGGATATGAATGCGTACATATATACCTATATATACATATATATATATATATGGGAAACAATTGGAGGTATTAGAAAGAGCCGTCCGGGTGGGAGTTGGTGGGTTAGACTGATAGTAGAGCAGGCTGACAACAACGAGTCAATAAAAGAAATTGCTAATGTTCGCAAATAAAAATGGCACAAAATAGACGACACATGCGTGCGTCTACCCCATTCTCTATCTCTGTTTATCTCTCTCTCCCTGTTTCTCTTTTTCTCTGTGTCTGGTTAGACAATTGAAATTGAAAATCAGTGAAAACCTGTTTTCACACACATAGACACAGACATAGACACTATGCATTATGCATGCAAACGCGAGAAAAAAAAATGCATTGAAAAATTGCAAAAAAAAAAAAAAAAAAAAAAAACTAAAATAGGAAAAAGAAGGAAAAACAAAAACACAATCGAGGAAAAAGAAAATGAGTAGAGTAAAGCTGAATTAAATAGCCACCAAAATGTAAATACTCTCACTTTCGAGAATATTACTTTGCCTAATGTAATCAATGAATATGGCCAATTTTTATTCAATATAATAATACCAAAGCCACGATAAGCGTTATTGTATTTCTGGAAGCTATATATCGGTATAACGATAATGTAATGATACCCTAAACCGATTTATCGGATGTGGTAGTGTAGTGAAATTTATCGCCTTGTTAGGTTGACAACATTCCATAAATTTTAAACATTTTTTCCTGGTTTCCGTTCAAAGCAATTAAGAATGTGCTTAACAAGCGAATATTTTAACTTTATTTCTAATTTGATGGCTAATCAAAATATAAAGTGAAAATTTTATCTCTGTTAGATATTATTATCAAATTTTCAATCAATCGAATTATAAGAAAAAAACCCATTTGTGGAAAATAAGTTTTCATTCTCAAAATGCGCTTTTATTTTTGTGTTTTAAAATACAAATAAAAGAAAATATCAAAAAACTTAACTTAAAAAAGTATTTAAGTTTTTTGATACTTTATATGGAATGCTCTAAGAATTCCTTTTAAGGATATTCAAAAATAATAAAATAAAAAAATCGCTTAAAAATAAAAATGTTATATAACTTTGCTATAGTGAACTTCTACATAATGAAATTCTCCGCATAATTAATTAATTCAAAACTTTTCTATATCATTTTATTTTCAGTATATGTGTACATATATTATAATTTCTCTATAATGAATTTATTTCAGTTCCAATGTGAATTCATTATAGAAAAAAATATCGCTTCCTTTTTGCATTTCATCCTGCAGAATTAATAATCAGACCAAAATTGTCATTTTAACTATATGAAACTGGATTATTTCTATTCCTTAACATAATTTATTTCATTTTGTATATTTGTCCTTGATATAACTAGTGTCATGGTTTAATAATTTCTTTTCTTTTAGTTTTTCCAATTTATATTTTGATTTTAATATTCAAATGACTGCCCCGGGATCGTGTCTCCACTTGACATTGGTGTTTTATGTTCATTTATGAAACAAAAGTGCTGTAAAATAATCTAAACTGTTTTTAGAGTGAAATTTGTTTAATTTTAAAGCAATTCTATTGTGAAAAGTTACTTAATGTTTTACTCGGTTGTTGTTTTTTTTTTTTTATTACAAAAATTTTCCGAGCTGTAAATACTTTAGACAAAGATTGCCAAACAGGAAAGAGTATGGGAGTGAAGTATGAGGAGTAAAATTTTCAAATCCTATATCAGTTGAAGAGCCATCAGCAAGCAAGCAAGCAACCAACCAACGAAGCAGCCACAACAATTTTCCCTGTTGTTGTTCCCATGGGCCATAGTCAACGTCGTCGCCGCGACTCAAATGAAAAGTTACGCGCAATGCCGACCGCAAAACACAAACCAAGGGGGGATGGGGGGATAGGGGCAGGGGTTGGCACGCTGGGGGAATTAGTGGGCGGAAAGCAGGCAGCGCCTAGGCGCACCTGTCCGTTTTCATTACGGTAAGAATTGGTAGAGCGATTTTTTGAAAATCATGAGGAATGGGTCTAAGGGGGTGTACCCCCTCTCTTCCCATTCGCGTCATCGTCCTTGTCTTCGTCCTAGCCCTCATCCTTGTCGACGTTGTCATAACTTGAAATTGAAATGTGCAGCCAGGAGAAGCGGGCCTAACGAGCCAATCACGCGCCCATCTTTAAGCTGCCCCTTCAAAGTCTACGCTCGAAAATCATTTTGGAGCTGGATTTATTGCGTGGCCAAAATTGAGAAAAAAAAAAAAAACAAAAAAAGAAAAGAAAAACCAACAACAAAAACAATTTCACACGCTAGGTACAAGTACCGAATATTTAAATATCCTGCCATCAAAAAAGGACTAATAATTCCGCAGCAGTTTCAATACTTCTTCGCTTTCTTACACTGTATATATATTTAGACAGTAATTTATACTGTTCAATTGTTATGGTAATAGATTAATAAATTACACTTTATTACATCACTTTTACTTTAATACTATTATATTATCTCTACATTCAATTATATTCTTAATTGTAATAAATTGTATATACTCTTTTATCTGATTTGTAATAGGTATTGAAAACCGCTAATGTGCGCGCTGAAAACCAGCGCGTGAAGTGAAAGGCATTTACCCTGCTGCCCGCACGCAGTGTCCGCCAATTTGCCACACTCCGCCCTTGGCATCAGGTGCGCATTATGTCAAAATATGAAATATGATAAGAATAAAAAAACAAAAAACACAAAAAAAACGAGGACGAAAGAAAAAAAAACCATGAAGAACAAAAATAAATAAAAAATAATAACATAAAAATATTAAATTTGAATTTTCTTCTCCGGGCGATAGGGCAAAAATATTTATCGAAAGGAGAACACATCAATGGCAAACCAAAACGAAATCTCTTTTTTTTTTATTACTTGAGACGAAATTGAAATTGAATCTATTGCAATTGTGCGGATTGAAAATTTTTAAAATATTTAAAATAAATAAAATACCCAAAGTTACGTGATTTGAGACTTGAATTTTATTTATAATAATAAAGTAAAAAGAATAGCGGCGCTATAAAACAGTTTATCTAGATGTTGCATTTTTTAAACATTAAAATAATATAGTGTAAGATACATATTTTTATGTATGATTTATGCAAAAATATGTCACACGGTATTCCATAAATAAACGGTATTTGTTTCTTAATAGCGAAATTAAGAAAAATATTGCCAATTGTGTTTAACAATAGTTAATAATAATTATTAAGTAGTTGGCTCAATCAACGTAGGTTCAGTACATGTTTTTTTTTTACATACAGGGTGTTCCACCCGGAGGGGTGGGGTGAAATGGTAAGCAGAAACTTTCTTTTATATTTTACATTTTGCCCCTAACTCCAATTCAATCATTGGGTCAGCAATTTTTTTTCTACCCGCACATATTTATTCATTTCTTTTTTTTTACCTTTTGTGTGCTTTTGACACGTCGTGCTAAATATAAAAAAGAATTAAAAAAAAAAAGAACAGGTAATGTGACTTTGCGGCATTGCAGCGCCTCTACCTGTCTGACTTCCCTTCGTCCCTCGCATTTTAATACTTGTTCTTCTCTTTGATGGTTGGCCAAGCTTTTCTTTCTTTGTCACGACTTTTGCTGCCCACTTTATTTATTTATTTATTTCATTTTGTTGAATACCCTGTATTCCCAAGAGAATGATGGATTTTTATCCATTGCGCCAGATGTAAGTGATATAGGGTATCTTAAAGTCAGCATAATGAGTACTGATTTTCTTTATTTTTTATTCTTTTCTTATTTATTTTGCTGCTTTTCTTCTTTTGCCGCGGTCATGTGAGCTTAACTGTGTTTCTTTTTGCTTATTCTTTCTCAGTTACCATATTTTATGTGTGTGTGTAAGAGTGTAAGTGTGTGTGAGTATGAGTGTGTGTAATTTGGGTTAAATATCTTCGAGTTGACTTGGGCGCAACAAAACTGTGTTAATGGGTGAAGTTTATCCCCACAATTTGTGTTTTTTTTTTGTTGTTTTTTTTTTACTTTTTTATTCTTCAGCTGTTCCATTCTGCTGCATTTTGCTTGGCCAACAAAATTTGCGGTAAGCTATTTTGTTTAAATTTAGCAAAATGTGTCAATACAAACATACACACACTTACGCACATACAGTGTTGCTTGAAAGTTATGCAACACTTAACGTAAATCAATTTCAATCGGCATTCAATTTATTTATGTATTATAATACATTTCTTTTCTTTTTTTTTAGCCTAAGCGGAAAATCATCACAATTTTCTTCCATCAATCCATCCCCCGCACACCATCAATTCCCACTTCACCTGTGCGACAATGGCAAAACATTTTCATTGTATTTCCCCTCTATGAAAATGGATTTGTTGTGGGTGTGTGTGTATCTGTGGGTGTTTTTGTATTTGTATTTGTATTCGACCCGCTTTACGGCTTCGATTTCAATTTTCTGGCCCATAGGCCAAGGGCGAAAGACCACTGAGAATTGTGAGTAGCGATAGAGAAAAGAGTGAGAGAATGGATCAAAATGGTGGAAATGGCTAAAACGCAGGGAGCGGGTAAGGTTGGATTGCCAAAACCCATGCACAAAAATCCCCTTTGCCACTATTGGCTATTGCCATTTTTTTGGTTGTGGTTCTTATTTTTTACACTTTGTACTCATTCAATGACTATGCACGGATGGATGAATGAATGGTATAGAGAATATCCAAATGGCTATTTGATAAAGTGAAATATTTTGTTTGAAACTAACTACAAAAAAATATATAAGCTTAAATTTTTATTCTAACTTTTCTCTTTTATTATATTTGGTTTATTTTCTTTTTTTGTTTGGTTTACAAACTAAATCTGTTGCAAAATCGATTAACTTGCTTTGATCAGATTCGAATGACTACATCTAAAAGTTTCCTAAAATATGATTTAAAAAAACAACGGTATAACTTTTAATTTTTTGTAAAAACGATCAAATGTATATTGGCAAACCTTAAAATAAAAAATTTGATTATCTCATTTGGATTTGATTAAAAAAATATATAGAAAATAGATTGAGAGGGTAAGGAAAATGCGGCAATGGTAATTTTTGATGGTTTGTCTGGTTTCTCATTCCAAAAATAAGAGCAACAACTATTCTTCGGATATACCGTAAAATCAACTTGCCTTTGAGTTTTACAACGAAGAGAAATTTTTGTGCTTTTTCCTGGGTTTTTTTTTTTTGCAAACAAAAATCTTCGATTTGTATGCCCTGGCTCTGTACTACAGCTCGATGGCTCTGGTTTGTTGCTGTATGCAAAAGAACAACAAAAACACAAATGTCCCACTTTATATCAAAATGTCGACTTTAGATTACCCTCTACTATTCAAATTAGCTTGAAAATCCTTTTTCTCTGAATTTACCTTAATTTCCGCAAAGTCTTTTACCTAAGCACAGAAAGAACAAGACGCCGTCTAGCGTAAAAATCGGCATAAACACTTACATTGTAACTATAATTGAAAATATCGTATGTTTAGAATACTTTATATAGCGCCAGTACTGCCTAATATAGGCACTTGTAGGTTTCTGTAAATACCCTATGATCCGGATGGAGGTATAGGGTACGAAAAAGAAAATAAAAACGAAAAGCCTTTTGGGGATTTTCGCCACGATTATCCCTTTTTGTGCACTCAATTTGTTGTGTCGTGTTTGGAGTTCATCAGTTTGCCCTTTGAACTACCTGGCCGGAATACCTAGCTGACTGACTGGCTGACTGGCTGACTGACTGACTGACTGACTGAGCTGGTTCTGAAACTGAGTGACAACCCTTTTTTGGCTGGGCATTATATGGCTTACAGCTTACGGTTTAGGCCGCTCGCTCTTTGTTTTCACACCCGACCTGTGACTGAAGCCTTGGCTATATAAAAGATTTATATTGTATGTATATCGGATATCCTCCAGTATACGTATTCGCACGTACGTCATGTGATATGCGACGGCTGGCCATAAATTAAAAGCCCCGACCCCACCGAGTCACAGCAAAAGAAAAGCAAAAGGAATGAAAGGAGTTAAGCCAAGGGGGAAGGTCGAAGGAGATGAAGAACGAAAATTGCTAGCAGGAAATCGAAATAATAGATTCAAAGAGCCAACAAAAAGAAGTGGACCGAGTTGTCGAGTAGTGAAAGTAAACGCTAAACGAAAAAAAGGGAGACTAGTTGGTATTGTAGAACTGAACCTATGCAAAAACCATTAATCACAATCAAATCAGTTGAGCAGAGCAAACAAACAGCTAGCAGATTACTTTAAGACCCAACCAAATGCCAATAATAATAAAAATAATAATAATAGTTAAAATGCCATTTAGAGTCAAAAGACTGAGATGGCAAAATTATCAAAATGTGTGTGTGTGTGAGCAGGACAGAGAAAATTGAAAGATTTATGAGCAATCAAAAGAAGAAAAAATAAAAACAAAAATATACAAAGTGAAACTATTATTTAAGGGATACCCTGTAAAGTTAACGATTTACAAAATTTGTCCAATCCGAATTAAAGATTGTGTGTAGACAAAATTTTTCTGTTTTAGTCCCTTTACGGTTATGCTTTTTTAAATTCCATCTAATAAATATGAAGGTATTAAAATTACATAAATATTCGAATGTTTTTAAACATTTATTTAGACTTTAATGGTGTTCAGCTTTCAAATAAAAAGAGATAATCAAAATTAAATCAAAAGATCGCCTCTAGGTGGTGCTATTGAAGTTATTGTTTATAAATTCAATTTTATTTAAATTACAACTTATTGTTTTTAGTCACACAGAGAAAATCATTTATCAGACTGTTCTGTTCTCTTCTCCACCTCATTTAACAGACAATTATCGATATATTTGATATTCTAGTGTTGCCAGATCTACCGTAATGAAGTTGCTAGAATACTCCATTTAAAAATGTGACATTTAATCAATTAATACGAGGTATTTTTATAGTCGTTATGTTGACAGTTTTCTTTCATTACATTTTTTTTGTTGGGAATAGTCAAAAAGATTTACGCAGCAACTAACACAATTAATGTTTAAAATGGAATAGCAAATAAGTAGAAGATTAAATAGGGTCTAAATACACAGTGAAATGTATTAGATATACATATGTATGAATGAATGTATGTACCATATGCATATGTATGTATATTTGTTGTAAGTTATTTCTTCAACTGAAATTGATTCATGTTTTCTTTGTTTCTCTCTCTATCTCTCTGTCCCCTTAAATAAAGGTCAATTTTTTGCCTCTTAAAAAGGAAGTTTCAATGGATGCGGGCTAACAAAACAGGGACAGAAAGTAACCCAGAGATAGATATGTATATAGAGAGAGGGAGATAGAAATGGTGATGAAAACAGAACAAGCTGCATCCGGAAAAATTAGTGAGCGGAAAATGAGGAATAGAGGAGAAAACAAAAAAAAAAGAGCACAGTGAGCTCAAAGTGAAAGCCAAGCCAATAGACACACGACTATATGGAATGATGGGGCATCATGAACTTGACAGCAGGCCCAAAAGCACTTTTCAAAGGTGCAGGCGACAGAAGACACACCCGAAAGCAAAAAAAAAAAAAAAGCCCGAAAAAAATGAAGATAGACAAGAAACAAGCAGATGCCAAGGCGGAAATATGCTACAGTAGAGACGCTCCCCGTCCCGTAACATGTCGTTCCGTCAGCACCCCAAAGAGCCCCCCTCCCACCATCCAAGCCTTCCCTACCAGTAGCCATCTACTTTTTACTAAAAGAGGGAGATACAAAAAAAAAAAAACCAAAAAACAAAGATTGAAAGGAAGGAACATTTACAGCTGCGCCCAATTTCAATTTCATCTCTGACAAAATAACAATTTTCAATAACAAAATTGCAAAAAAAAAAAGATAATAACACAGATACCAAAAAAGGAAAAAGAAAAGAAGAAAATGTAAGCGATGCAAGGAATGAGTTGAAGATCCAATGATATAAAAATAGGAGTGGGAGTATGAGTACATATCAATGTGTACATGACTATAAATGTTTATTTAATTTACAATTGACCAAAAGCTGATTCACAGAGGTTTACTTGAATTACTTTAAGCGAGCCTAATGTTTGCCGCCCTAATAAAAAAGTATCAATACATTTCTTATATAATTAATTTGGTATATACTTTTGGTCATAATTAGACAAATAATAACATATCAAAAAATTGTTAAAGTTGTTAAAAGTAATAAAAAGAATTTTACAAAAAAGTAACAAATTTAACCTAAATAACAACATTTTAATCAACTTTGAGGCCTAGGATTCGGTTATTGGTTTCGGTTTAAGTTAACTTTTTTAAAATCGTTTTAATGATTTATAATACCTAAACTATATATCGAATGGATTATTCCAACCAAGTGGTAAATGCAACCATCCGAATCCAATCAAAATTTACAAACAATAAAAATGCGAAAAACTAAAACAAATTGGCAACTGAAACAGAAACTTAAATCCACTTTTATTGCTTTACGATCTGAAACCAAAAAAATAAACAAAAACAAAAAATGCGTGAAAATGCAATTAGTTGTTGTTGTTGCTGCTGTTGCCGATGCTATTGTTTAATGCGATTTGTTGGCCACGCCTTATCCATCACCCATACTCCTCACCCCGCCCACAGCCGCAACCACGACCGACCACGCTTCTCCGATTCCAGAGCCAATCACAGCCACAGAACCGAAATCCCATCAATCAATCAGAACTTGAAGCATTAACAATAATATTTGTATATATATATACAAATGTATAATGAATTTGTTTAGGTAAAAAAAAGAAAGAAGAATTGTTTTCCTTTTTTTTTAACATTAATATTAATTGAATTTGTATTAATCACATAATTAAATTTGCCTGCCAAATGATTGCATTTTTCTTTTTTAATTACATAGATAAAAAAAAAGATTGGTATAAAATTTTTGAACGGCTTTCAATTAAACAAAAAATTTATACATGTAAATGCTAAAACAGGAACAGAATGTCTGTGCATAATAAAGGTTTTCAATCATTGGTTATTATAGTATTAAAATCGGTCAAATTCAAATATAATCAAAATAAAATTAGAACTATTTATGATGGAGAATTAATATAAATTACTGCATTATGGTATTTAGTTTAATTACAATTTAATATACATAAGTGATCTGATCGAATGTATCTAACAAATATATATACTACTTAAACTAATGTTGAATTAGAATTAACTGATTATTATGGCGAAAATATTTAATATTAAGAGAGATATCTCTTTCTTTCTATACACCGATAGGAAAATTCGTAGATACTTTCTTCTTTAAAAACAAATGTGCTGACATGAGGTTATTTGCATGAGTATTTAAAAACACACACTTTATAAAATAAAATTAAAGAATATAAAAAAGTATCGAAATAAGCATTCACAAGAATAAAATCGTGTTAATTTTATAATTTCCAGTCACGTTCGTTTATTTGCTTTGTCTTTTTGCGTACTTTACGATTTGGTAAGAACCGAAAAACGTACGATGTATACATATATATAATATATATATATATATATATATATATATATATACATATATATATACATACATGTGTGATGAAAAGAGACTTTGATTCCGTGGCAAATGATTCAAATTGTCAAAATGCTTAACACAGCAAAATCAAAATCAAACAGCAAAAAAAAAAAAAGAAAAAGATTCATGTGAATGAAATTCTATTACAACCAAAATATAAAAATAGAAAAATTGTTAAAGACTACTAATCCTGACCAATATCAATTTAGATTAAAGAGTTCAATGATATTTATGTCGTTCATTAATCTGCCTTAATTTCGATCTTTGCTAACAGATCACTGTGAATTGAATCACTCAATGAACAACACAATGAAATACATTATAGCCGAATTAATTGCTTGAATTGATTCGTTTTCATCTATTATTTATAATAGATTATTTAACTTTTCTTGCATGTCTAATTTGCCTTTTGCACATTTTGTGAAAGAATAAATAATAGGGTAAAACGGTATATTAAAGTCGCTAAAATGTATGTAACAGGCAGAAGGAAAATCTGTCTGTCCGTCTGTCCGTCCGTCCGTATGAACACCGAGATCTCAGAAACTATAAAAGCTAGCCAATATGCACCAGCTGACCAAAATTCGAAATCGGACAATAATTATCGGAGATATACGTATTTCCGTTTTGTACTGAAAGGCCCAGTGCAAAATGGGCTGTGAAGAGTGAGCGGGATAGCATGCGTTCGCTGTTGCTCAATGCTAAGAGAATATTGTTGTAAATTGATTTTGATTGTTTTTGACTTTATTAAGTGGTACAGGGTATACTCAATGTCGGCAGGGACGACTTGCTTGCTACATTTTTTTGGCCATAATTTTCCTTAATTCAAAATAACGAAAGTTTTCCTTTTGAAATTTGAATTTTTCCGGATTTTCTTTAATCGATTTTGTTCATTTAATAAGTTCTCAATGAATAAATTAATGTCATTGTATTTTTCTATGAAGCGTTCATAGAAATAGAATTTTAATTTTTATTTGATAAAGTTTTCTTTAATTCTTGTTTATTATTGTTGTTTTGGCATATTATTAAAAACCAATTTCAATCAATTCTTTGTTCGTTTCGCATTTCTGCGAATGTAAAATACGAAGCCATAGAAAATGATTGCAGGTCAAACAGAAAAAACAACTGCAACAAAAACAACAACAACTACCTCGATAATTATTTTAATAGATCAGGTAGCCACCCACTTAACCCCCTCCCCTTCTTGCTACTATCACCCAGTTAGTGTGTGTGTGTGTGTGTGTGTGTGTGTGTGTGATTACCTGTTGCCTAGATATACCAGCTGGGACGACTAATGCAAGGTTTCAACTTACTCACAGCGTACTTGTAATTTTCTATGATTTTCCCTATAAATGTATAAGCCAAATAAGCCAAGAAAAATAAGGAGAAGGAGGAGGAGCAGGTGGGTTACAGAAGGGGAGAAGAGAAGGCGAATGTGACGACAAAGGCAACTTAGAAAAATCTCTGTAGAAATAATAATAACCACAAAACTAACGAAACGGAGACCAATAGACGTTCCACCGACAGCGAAAACGACTGCGGCAACGACGACGACGACGACGACAACGACGACGACGCCGACGAACGACAAAAGGGTCATTCACATTGGTTGAATATGATTGTGTGTGCGTGTGTTTGTGTGTGGCACTAAAGCTCTCGTGGTAACAAAGAGAACTAAAGGGCAAGTGAGGTTTAAGAGGGGATTGAGCCAAAGTCAAGCAACAGGCAAAAACACAGCGCCAACAAGTATCTGATGCGACTCGCTGGATTTGTAAGATATATATTTTGAATACATTAGCGGCTAACCAAAAAAAAAAGAAAAAAACTAAAAGAGGAAAAAAAAAATAAACAAACTACCAACAATAAAAAATAAAATTATACTTTTTCAGTCCGACAAACACATGTGCGAAATATATTCAAGTTGATGGGAGAAAGAGCAGATGGTATCAAGGGTCCACTCATTAACCATTTCTCTATATATGTATGTATGAATAAAGATATCTGATTACTATTTTCTATTGAAATAACTAAAAGTTTCGCAACATTCAATAATAACTTTGATGGTCAATTAAGTAAATGAAAATAATGGCTAATAAGTAATTTTACCATTAACTTTACATAATTAATAAACGTACCCCAATGACAGCTTAATGAGCCATGAAAAAACAATTTTTTTTCTACAAAGAAATCGTAACTATTTCTTTATAACAAAAATCAAAGTATGCCATTATATTTTAATAGAAATATGTTAATATATATCTATGGTTTTTTATTTCATTTTATGAAATCATAAAAAGAATAGGCACCATTATTTATTAGGTGAAATTGTAAGCCATACATTTTTTCTTTATTTCAAACATTTTAATTTCACTTTCTAAATTTTCATATTGGACTTAATATTGTTTTAGCAAATTTGTTACTAGTTTTGGAAAACTTTTGTATAAATATTGTTTTTTTCCTAATGTTAATTTCTTGTAAAGATATATTTTCTATTCAATTTAACGTTCAAACTTTATTTTACTGTTCTTTGTGTAACCCATCTTTGTTTTATGATATTTTCCTATGCATCTCTAATTATCTTATATACCTTTCTTAACGTTTAAAGTTTTTTATTTGTCTCTCATTTTTCTCTCTCTCTTACTATTGCTCTCTCACTTTATTTGTATTTTCTTTCCCCCTATCTCTCTTACTCACTCTCTTGGGTATAGTAATTTCTTTTGGTCGACGCTTTCTTTTTCGGGCAGTTTAATGAACAGGAAACGGAAATCATTTTTGGTGCCTAAGTGTGTGTCTATGTATGTATGTACGTACGTGTGTGTGTGTCTATATGTATGCCAGCATTTAAATGAGAAAATCAATTTGCCACTATTCAATTACAATATATGTCAAATAATGTCAATCAACAGTCCGCAATGTTTATTCCTATATATCAATACCCTTTTAAAAATAATTAATTTGATGCGCCACAGTCTTCTAAATATACTCTAATTAATAGTCAGAAAACTAATCAAATATAATACCTGATAATTTCTTTATAATATGTATCTGTATTTGTGTTGTTTAATTCGTTTTTTAAATATTATTATTTCAAAAAAAAAATTGAAATTTTTCTACCCTTTGTATTGCGCTGATCCTTACTTAGTGCAATATTTGAAACATATAAATGAAATATCTTTCTACCGCTTACCAACCATAATAAATAAATAATTAAATTTTCCTACTGATCAGATATGTATATATTATTTGTACTGTTTATGACCACAGTTGATGCACCCCTTATAAAAGGGTATTACTGTTTTTGCCCTTGGGCTGATATTTTACCTGCTATTTTTCGTTTGTTAAGTCTTTCATTAATTAATTGCATTTTATTTGGTTTTTTCTTTTGTTGTTGTATCCACTGCTGCCGCAAGAATCATAAAATTTAAAAGGCAAAAGACCAACCAAAAAAATATAAAAACTATTTTGTACATCATAAAAAAGTTCAACGTCGAGAGCATTTTGTTTTGGCATTAATTTCATTTGTTCGAGCACCGCCAGCGTTTACCTTGCATACTAACTGACTATTAATGCGAGTAGAGCCAGCGACCCGTCCCGGCAAGAACAATAGAACACAAAAGTTCTATAGAGTATAAGTATTTCCAGAGAGGATGAGAGCGATAGGGTGTGAAGGTAAACTTAAGTTAAGGTAGGGAGAAAAGTGAACAATTTATCGTTTATATGTGCTACATATATATATACATATACATATATGTAAATATATATACATATATCGTATTCTAAACTTACAACGAAGAAAATCTTTCTTTATTGGCAAAACAAAAAAACACTAAAATATTTCGTTTACGATTGAACCCATGGTTTAAACGTTTTTTTGAGTGCCGCAGGGACGGAGGTATGCGAGGGTGGTAAAAAAAAACAAAGCAATGTAAAGTAAATTCAGAAGCGATGAAATTTGTGAATGCAAATTATTCAACTAAAATCTATATTCAATAAGTTTCTCATACATACAAAAAGGCAAAAAGAAAAGTGACCATGAATTGAAAGATTTTGTGATCATTTGACCTTTTATTTGGCATATCTTATTGATTGTTTTTTTTTTTGTGTTTTTTTCTGTTTTTGTTTTCCCATCTATAAGCTGCTAAATAAGCCCCATTGGGTCAATGGTAATTTTTATCTGAATCAATGTTTTTCAAAAGAACCGAAACACAAATATACACTTACCATTTGAAATTGTATATACATATAAAATACATATTGGTAATATAAACAAATGCTGATCATACTTAAATATATATATATATATATATTGTTATTTATTTGTATGACATAAGTGTATGTATATATATACTCATATGGGGTAAGGGTATTACAAATGAAAACCGTAGCGAAACCAAAACGAAAACTCTGAACTGTAGAGAACTAAATTTAAAATTGCGCCTCGGGCCATAAACAAGAAACAATTGTTTTGAGAGCGTTTTTTGGCGAGAGCATTGGAAGAGGAGTAAAGTGGCTAGAGGGCAAATGAATGGGCAAAGGGGGAAGAGGGGAAGGGAATTTCAAAACTAGTTGGCGGCTTGTATTGTTGTTGCTGTTGTTGGTATAATTTAGCTACCTACGTTTGTTGATGAGGATGCTGCCGACTACAACAACGATGACTGCGACGATGAAGTAGACGTAGATGTAGACGACGGGTGTCTGCTCCCAAGCCCATTAAAACTGAACGTAAACCTAAAAATTAGGTTGCCACCATACTCACATACATTCACGCACACACACACACACACACACACATGTATAGTTCTGTATGTCTATTATGAGTGTATGTGTGTGTGTGTGAGGCAAACTTTGACTCAGATGAAGCTCGAGATGAGGAGTGCTCGCTGATAAAAAGCGCTGGTCTCCCATTCCCGACAGGCAGCATCAACTACAACAAAACGTGCAATAAATGAAGATGGGCCCACACCTACAACTGCAGACTTAAACATCCCTATTACCAGACCACCCCACAGTTGCTTCCCCCCCCCCCCCATCAACTACTACATTATCAACATGCTGTATAGTGTGCCCATATATGTATGTATAGGTACCTTTTGCCATTTCATAGCCGAAAATAACGAGCATACAAAATTTATGAAATGCTTTCATGTAACAGAGATAGAGATAGATAGTAAGACAGAGAGAGAGGGAGTGAGATAGAAAGATTTGTAGAGGCAATGTTAGAGTGAGATAAATAAAAATGCACTGTAAGAAATAAGGAAATTAAATATTAATTGTATTTTAATAACAATCATAATGAAAGATCCAATGAAAAAAAAGAAATTTAATTTTTTAAATAAATATTGTAGCAATCGAAATCGGCTATACTTTACAACACACAGTGATAACTTTTAGAATAGATAGCTCTATTAACCAAAAATATCGCAAATTAATTTTTAAAACTTAATATATTTTAAACTGAGATTATAAAATGGATGTATGCTTTAGGGAACTTTCTGTGTTTAAGTAAATAAATTTATTAAGTTTAACAAGCTTGAATGAAATCGGGAAATAAAGTAGTTATATATATGCATATACATATATGTATATTTGTGTCTAAGAATGATAATCTATTTTGTTTGCTAAGCATTTTATATTTCCAAATTAACCTGATCCCAGCTATTTTAATTCAACCTTACTTTGAAATCGCGAATTTATTCAGTAAAATACTATATAGGTAAATCAGTTGATCTTAACACTTTTTTATACAATTTTTAAAGACTTTATTTATTTTATTTTAAGAGTATTTATTTACTATGAAACTATATAAATAATATATTAGGACAGATTGAATAGTTTTCCGCACATTTAGTTATAATTAAATTGTTTAAAGATTCATTCTCTCAGTGTATTCATGAAATGCTAGTAATGCAATTCTTATACCCATATAGCTCTAGTTTATATTTGAAATTTTTGGTTTCTTTCTTTGACAGCAAATGCAGGCATAGTTTCCCACTAAGTGCTCGTAGATCAGATCAGAGAAGAGCAAACTAAGTAACTATAGTATACCCGCAGTCTGACCAAAACAGTAAACGCGCTTGTATGTACATACATACATATATATTAGTAATGAGCGTAAATCTGCCCTTCCAAACCGCCATACATACATACACACATCACCTTCTCCTACTCCTCCTCGTCTTGGCCCACCCTCAAGTCATTCACCATCACCCCGGCCTCTTACTCTGTGCCTCTCTGGCTATGCCTGTCGTCCACGGTCCCCGTTGGTTGGCACAGACATCATCATACACAATGCCCAGATAAATTGCTAGAAGTAGCTACTAATTTGCAGTTAGTCGTTCAACAGAAAAATAGCACAAAACATTTGTACATGAGAAAATGGAAAAGAGGAATAGACGAAGAAGGAAAAAGAAGAGTAGAAAGACATGGAGATGGAAATGAAGGTAGTATATTGGTGAGGGAGGACGAGAAAAACAAGAAACAACAATCAAAAAAAAAAAAAAGAAAAAAAAAGCAACACAAACAACAGACTTCTATGCCAGGCCATGCCATGCGCTTTGACTGCATCTAATGACACTAATAAAGTTGGCCACTGATGATAATCTGTCTCTGGCACTCAGGCAGAGCCAAAAGCCAGTGTTGGGTGCCGTAGCCAAAGTCAAAGCTAGAGCCAGAACCAGAACCAGAACCAAAACCAGACAGAAGCAGCAGGATATGACTATAAAAGATATCCAAAGCCAGTGAGTAAAACAAGATGAAATAATTTCTGCTACGGCAATGCAAACGTCCCAAACTGAATACCCTGCACCGACAATTCTATGACACTTGCAAACTACAACAACAACAACAACTCTTGATTGTCAGTTATACGGAAAGAAATACTTAACTATATATTTATAGGTAATATACATATATACATAGGCACATATAGGCCACAATTCAAGACGCATCTTAGTTGTAAAAGGTTTTTTAGATGAAACACTGTTGTTAAACAGTTGATTGTGGTAACACTCGAGTGCATTGACGAGTTCTTTGACATGATTGTGGTTCATTGTTATTGTAACATAATGGCGGAGTAAGCTGTTTAGTTCTTTGATATTGACACTAAATAGCATTGCGTTGATCTTTGAACTAAATTTCAAAATCAGACATAAGTTGAGTGACGTAGTGATGGATAACTGTAGGAGCAATAGAAATCATCATTAACAAAAACTTGAGTGACGTAGTGACGGATAACTTCAGGTAGAATAGAAAAGATAATTTAAAAGTTAAGTGACGTAGTGACTCTACTCTCTTGGTGAAATAGAAACGATCATTTCAATGTCAGATAGCGATAGGTAGTATAAAAAAAAGATTCATTAAAAGTTGAGTGACGGATAATTTTAGGTAAAACACAATATTAAATGGATCTTTTTTATTCAATTTGTTTCAAAGAACTAAAATAATGCCGAAATGAGTTGATTTAATATCTTATATTGACACTTAAAAGTTTTGTGTTAATCTTAGAAGTGTAGTGTTGGATAATGTGCAAACTATCATTTATACCTTCTTTTAATGATTACGATATTTGAAAAAGACTTAGCTATATTTTATTTGTTGAGGATTTAACCAAAATAAATTTATATTTAAATAGCATTTCAAATTCCTAAATCGATTTAAAATAAAATTATTAAAATATATTTATAAATAGTTATACAAATAAAATGGTCAATAATACTGTCTCATATTTGGAAAATTTGAAGTGATAATAATAAAGTTATCCCTATATCTTGATAGAACGATTTAGATAGACAATATTTATAGGTAAAACGACAATTTTTAAGTTTCTGCATTTCGTGCGAAAAATTGTTTCAGGTAAAGGGGAGAAAAGGTGACATCTTTTGCATGTCTACCCCAAACTAGCAAAAAGTTTTAAAAGCAAAATCCTTATTTCTTTGAATGCCTTTCTTTTGCATATATATATATATATATTTGGAAGATACTGCTTAAGATCTGGCCGTTGAGCAATTTCAAGGTGCACTGACTGTAACAAATATCTTCATTTAACTTCTTTACACACTGCCAACAAAATGGGGTCCAGAATGGTTGGTGGTGATGGTGAAATGATGGCCAGGACAAAATACCAACCAGCCAAGCAGCAGAAGCAGCACCTTTACCTACCGGTACCAGACAAACATCTTTTTGTGCAGGTGAAGATGGTCGTTTGCCAGGGTTTTTTTTTGTGTTTTTTTCTTTGGTTACTTTACTTTTGGTTACACAATTCCCGTTTCACCTCTTGGCGCTCTGGTGTTTTAATGCCCTTGGTCTTGTTACTTACATTTTATGGCTGGACAGCGCGCAATTTTTCGGCAGGCTAATTTAAGTTTGCTTTATTTTGTTGTTAGGCAAATATTTATGATCGACTTTTATTTCATTGGCGGGGGGAGCTCTTTTGCTTCCAATTCCTTTTTTTTTTTTTTGGAAAACCCTTAGGGCAAGGTCTTAATGGAGGGGTGTGTGTGTGTGTGTGGGGGGGACTTGTAATACTTTTGACATTTTGCTTTTCTTCTACCAACAACTTTGATAAAGTTCATTTGCTGTTGCTTGTTCATCATCATATAGAATATACATATTTATAATATATATATATATATATATATATATAGTTTTTTATATATATAGTTTTTCTGATCGTTGGTTGGTAAGTTTTGGACTATCTTCTGGTTGTGGTACAGCAACAACAGTTGATAAACTTTTTTGTTAGTTAACTCTCTAAACTTTTTAGTTTGCACACTTTTTGTGACTTATGTGTGTGTGTGTGAGTGTGTGTGTGTGTGTGTGTGTGTGTGTGTGTGTGTGGAGAAGCAATTGTTGCTCCTTTTTATTTCCCTTTTCACTTGTTGGCCATGTTACTTTTTCGGTACTCTTAATTTGTGTGCAAACTGATGCAAACCAATATTGAACTTTACTACAATCGTTGGCCAACAACAAGCAAAATGTCAGCTCATTCATTAAGTTGCTCAAAGGTTTTGTTGTCCAGCTTTCAATTGGTAACTCTTTACCCCAAATACCAACCGCACTGTTCACTTCTGACTTCTTTAAACTTTACTGAGTGCATACATATGTCTGTATATACATATATATGTACATATATGTATTCAAACCATGGTACAATTTATATATGTAGTTATTTGGTCAAATAATACGATAAACAATCAATGGGGGAGGCAAAAAAAACACAAACGAAAAATATCATTAAATAAATGGTATTAAGAAAATTGCATTAAAATTGAAGAAAATTAAAAATATTCTGTTTCTCTCGAAAATCTATAAGTATAGATACATATATGCACATAAGTATGTATGTATGTATGTATATTCCAAGTGAAATATATGAATAAAAATATAATAAGAAAGTATATAATCGTTCGCATTTTTCTTCATTTTAAAAACGAGCTATAACTATGTATGTACAAATCATCGATATCAAGATTTTGGACTTACAATAATGGTTTAATAATATAATGGTTATATATACATATATCAAGTTTTATGCAAATAGTTAAAATAAAGAAAATAGTTAATCTAGCAATATTATTAACAAATTCTACTATTTTTGAGCTCTATTTAAACTATTTCATGAGTCATAGGAATATATCATATTTCAGTTAACTAAAATTCTGGAAAAAAAACTTTTGTTTTTCAGTTTTTTTGTTTTAGAACAGTGAAAGACATAAATAAAAAAGAAACCTGTTTGCTACCGAAGATTGTGTGAATGGAATGCCTAGTCACTAGATCAAACTAATAGAGATTCGGGAAAAGCGAAAAAAGAAAATTCAAGTTAATGCCATTGTACTAAACAGAGTATCTCATATTCGGTGTAGATCCTTTGGGTATCCAAACAAGTCCCTTATGACAATTATATTGAATAATTAGCATAGACCAATCTCATGTCTGTGTTTCTTTTTGCCACTGAAAACCCATAATCAAGGCCCTGCCAATCAGTTAAAATGTTTCATACTTGTCGTCTACCCGTTCCCCTTCCCCCCTAATATATATATATATATACATATATGTATATCTATACATATTATATACTCCGTGATGTGTGTACCTCTAGTCACAAGTCTCTTGGCAAGTTGTCGGTTTGCTTTTTGCAGTCCACGTAGCCCACAGATGCTCTCATTCAGCAATAACAACAACTTCTACAACAATATTTCAAGATTTCTAATTTTTATTTGCCTCAACACACACACATATATACACTCGCGCACACACACACATACCACATAGCATGTAGTTTGTTGTTGTTATTTCTAATTAAGTTTGTGTTTTTTCCAGATATTTTTTTTCTTTTCCCCTTAAACCTGTTTTATTAGACAGAGACAGTGGCAGCGCACTGTGCCAAAGAAACTGAATAAGAGTGGGAGAGAAAGAGAGGGGAGGGCGTCGGCGGGGGATTCTGGGGCTTCTCGGGATTTCTATATACCATATTCTCTCTGATTGTATAAACATTATTTGCGTTTTATTGGCAAAATGTGGGCTTAAATAATTAACAAATAAATTGTTTTTACTGTGTCTGTGTGTGTGTGTGTATTCTTTCATTTTGCTTCATTCCTAGAAAGCGAAAAAAAAAACAAAACAAAACGAAACAAAAACAAAGGCTGATTGACTTCACGTGAGTAAGAGCCAGGTACGCCAGGTACACCTCAAAGCCCAGGTACAGTTGACCACAAAAAGCATTCTAATTGCAATATGTGCAAATAATATTAACAAATTAAATGTTTTAAATAAGATGATCTCATCTATTAGAATTTTCACAAAACCAATATCATCCCCCCACCGATAACGATTAACGATAAGAAACGCACAGACAGAGACCCCTACACACACACACACACACACACACACAAAGAAACAATACTTGGAAATCAACTGCGGAAACGGAAAGCGCGTCAACTTGATTAGCATTTTGGGGGAACAAAATTTTGCCACGCATATGGCAATTGGAATTGGAATTGCAATTTCCAATTGGACTTGAAATTGAAATTCCAATTGCAATTGCAATTAAAATGCAATTGTTGATAGCTTTTCCTAATGCTCCAGCGCACACGTTTCCCCATCAATACACTTGATAAGCATCCTGGATAATTCCTACCAAAAAAAAACCAAACAAAAAAACAGGAGAAAAACATTTATCAGATTACTAGATAAAATCCGATGAACAACGAAATGAGAGCTTATTGCTATGAAACTGATATATGTATGTATTCCATATATGTATAGATAACCATGATCTATACAGATTAATTCTCTTTGAATAATTAGATAATGTATGCTGATTAAATAGAATAATAAAGAATAATACAGACAACGGAATAATTTGGCAAATACTGATTTAATTGCACATATATGTATGTATATATACCGAGTCTGTCATATATGTAAATTTAAACAAAATACAATTAAAATTTTGAAAAATTAAAAAACACGTTAATCTAGATATATTAAAAACAAGCAAATATACATTTAAAAGTTATTAACCTAAATATGGGCTATTCTTTATGCGATCTTTTGACATTATATATCTTTTGGTCTGTATAAATGTATCATATGATAATTTCAGGATTAACACGTGTTATTAACCAGATTAGAAAAAAAAATTTACCTTTAAACTATTTCTTAGTTATATATTTGAAGATTGATATTATGATTTATATAGGATATATTTTTGTATATTATATATCGTTAAACCAAAGATCTGAAGAACAATTTTTTTATTATGGAACGTATCTCTAATTTTTTTACAGATGAATCGATATTCACAAATCCTTGGATCTAAAATGGTTACAAATGAAACGAAAGTCTTTATCTAAGTTGGAATATGTCTCTTAAATTCATCATTCTTTTAGATTAAATTTAAAGTGAATTTGTTTTGTGAATTTGTTACATATATGAACAGAAAAGAAAGTCCATATCTCAGGTCGAATATGTCGCTTAAATTCAATATGAATTAGTTTTATATATGTATGTATGTATGAAGAACATTTACATTTACCTAATTCTAGAAAGCATTTAAAATTTTTTGAATTTTTGAAAAGAAAAAACTTGAAACAATTTAAAAAAGATTTTTACCCAATTATTCCGTTAATAATATTACTTTATTATTTAAGAAATTTGAACTACATATAAGAATTATTTGTAAGATCTATAATATTTATTTTAAATATACTACTTTTAATGATTTCGATTTTTTTTCTTACTTTACTTTATTTCACTATATATTGTGTAAACTAAGAAACAACTTATTCAACATTTTGCAAAGTAAATTGCAAAGGTGAAGGAAAATTTCTTACTGTGTATTTGGAAGTACAAAAATGAAAACCAAAAGAAAAAAATATTGTCATGCAGATTACCTTGACGGTGGCTGGGTGACTGACTGCATGCTTGGTTGCCTACCAACCAATGACATTTGCATATGGATTTGGGATTTGAGGGTCTGTTTGGACTCCTTCAGACCCCTTACCACCCCCTCCCATCACCCCAACTAACCACCCACTGTTACTCCTTCAACTCGTCACTTATGTATGTATGTACAACATACATATGTATGTTGGAAAGAGCTGGCATTGCAATTTGTCAACATGACAAATACCAAAAGACAAAAACAAAAACAACCACAAAAGAGAGTGAGTGAGAGAGAGAGAGAAAAAAGCTGCAATCGAGAAGTGGATAGAAGAGCCAACTGACTAGTCCGTCAGTCAGACAGACGGCAACGGCTGATTGGCGAACGGCTGCTAAATGTATGCATGAAAAATGCATTAGAGCCTGCCACAGAAACAGAAGCAAACGATGACGACGACGATGTCAATGATAATGATGATGATGATGATGATGATGATGATGATGATGATGATGATGATGATGATGATGATGATGACGATGACGATGATGTTGATCATCATGAGAATGTTTATCGAATACCAGATATAACACAGGTTGACAAAATGAAAACCAAATCAAAATGAATTTGATCTTTAAAAATAGGTAAACAAAATTATCCATTTAAAATTGTTTTCTTGCAAAAGAGATCTTCTATCTCATCACATCATACCAAAAAAAAAAAAACAGAATAAGTCACATGATCCGAATTTTAGCCATTAAATTGGTTTAAAATTAAAGCCAATTAAGTTTATTCAAGTCTCTCAATTGAAATTGACTATAACATTTTGTTGGACTGTGTAATGGAGCTTACTTACAGTGTGTGCTTGTTTTCAGACGACATTCTAATGATGACATGACACAGAGAGTACAACAGCCAGAGTTGATGCAGTGGCAGCATCATGTTGAAGGGGAGGAGAAGGGGAACGAATAGGGTGGGTGGCTAGTGAAGGATTTGAGAATGCATTAGAACTAAGCTGGCAAGCAAAATGTTCAATGTGTATTGAGGCGATAAACAATTGAGCTGATATCGAAACTGAAGCCTTTTCGATTGGGTTTTCAAATTTGTTGAAGAGTGTAAAAATTTAATTAGATTATGCTAAATAATCAAATACAAAATGTTTCTTTGATATGACATTGATAGAAACTTTATTATTTGCATAATTTTCTTGTTTAATCAAAAATCTACAAAAAGAAGATAGTAAATATAAAAAACTAATTCCCCATATAGAACTTTTGGTAAATAAAATACTTTATGACTTCTAAAAGATTTAAATCAATTGGTTGGTATATACAACGTATGATTTATCTTTTAAATATTTTACTTAGAGATATTTATAGCATTCATATTAAAGCTGAAAAATAAATTTACCTAGTAACTGACTAACATGTTTTGTTCTATTTTCGATTCATAATGTTATTGTTCCCTGATAAGATGACAAGGGCTGAGAGCTTAAGTAAACTGCCGCAAATTTGAACAAAGATAAATCTATTACTGGGGAAAAAGGGAGTGAGGGAAAGTGAGAGATACGCTTTACTCGAAGAGATTACCCAAGGGGCAAACAATAGGAACTGAGATCAACAATAATAACATTTGAGACTACAATTCCACGAAGATTTTTATACCCTAACTAAGGAAGGAACAACGACACATAGAAATTGAACTACAAATCGGATGATTAATCATAAATATAAATATATTGAAACTTTTTACTTTATCCTCATTAATTTTTTTTTATATTCTTTTAATTAAAAAAATTTTCATGACAGATCTACCAGAACTTTAATCATCATTATATTAATAAGGATCGAAACTTCCTTTTAATATCGCTATACATTTAAAAATATACTACAAAAAATTATTCTCGACCAAACTTAAGAGTGAATCTGTTTCCTTGTTTAAACAGTTTTAAATAGAGTAAAATTATATTTATCCGCATTTATTTGAGAGTAGTAAGAAATCCCAAAACAATAACCACCAAACATATTTTAAAAAAATTTATAATCGAACTAATATGAGAAATAACTAATTAACTGTTGGTTTAACCATATTTGACAAAAAGATCTTATTTTATTAAAAAATAAATTTAAGAAATAGAAATATGAATTTAAAAAATTTTCTTTCTGTATAAAAGAAGCAAGATCCTGATACCAAAAATAATAGAACTCGATTTGAGTTTTTTAAGTTTTCCCTTAAAAAAATTGACGATTCTCGAAGAAGATTCTTTTCTTCGAAAATTTTCAGTAATTCTTTTGATAGTTACATATGACTGACAATTGCCATTTATTGTTGTTTAAGGCAATTGGAAGGGAAATTTAACCAAAATTAAAAGCATAGAAATATAATTATTAATGGTGCTTACCTGTTAA
The DNA here is from genome assembly GCA_037075365.1 of Drosophila emarginata. NCBI lineage: Eukaryota > Metazoa > Arthropoda > Insecta > Diptera > Drosophilidae > Drosophila > Drosophila emarginata. The sequence goes on from JBAMCD010000160.1 coordinate 1,154,487, forward strand.
TATACAGCAATCTAATCCATTTTACCCAAATTGATTGTATTGTTTGAGTAGCGTGTTGTATGAAATTTTCAATATTCAATTTTCCAATGTAAAAGAGAGATGGAGAATATTTCGTTTTGTTTTGCCTGCACTGACACTTGCAGGACTTTCCTGGTAGCTGGGCAATCGGGCAACAGGGCAATTAGTAGGCAACAGGTAGTAGTTATGGCCCAAACGAGAAGGCACATTACCGCGCACCCACAAAAACACACACATACACACAAACACACACAGGCACTCACTCACACATTCACTTACAGTCACACTCACACAGACACATACAAGTACACAATAACAAAAACAAAAAAAAAATAACAAAATTCAGGAATTTTGTGGTTGTTATTTTCTACTATTTTTTTTTATGTTGTTTTCTTTCGTTGTTTAACAATTTTCACGTTTGCGAATTACTGAGATTGTTGTTGTCGGTGTGTTATGTTTATTGTTGTTGTTGTTACTGCGAGCCACGTCGCGACATTTTGGTAGTACCTATGAATATCAACTGGAAATGGAGACGCAGAAAATGTTAGTCTCAAAAATTAAAGGCAAGACTCATGCTGCCACTGCCAACGTCAACGTCAACGCTAACGTCGACGTCGCTCAAGAGACACGTAAGTATGTTGCCTGTTTGCCATCGCATTGAAGTCTTTCGTTTCGTGTTTTTTCCATCTCTTTCTCTCTGTTGGTTATTGTTGCTGCTGCTCTTGTTATTGCTGTTGTTGTAGTTTTATGATTTTCTCGCTTGTATTCTTATGCGTTGGCTGGCATAAGACACAAGAAGAAGAATTGAGCAACACCGTAAGAGAGAAGACAAGCAGACAAATAGAGAGAGAGAGAGAAAAAGAGAGAACAGCAAGAAAAAAAAAGAAAGAGAGTGATTTCAGGTGTGGCAAACCGGCAAAATCTGACTTGAAATGAATTTTTACATACTTATGTATGTATGTATGTATGTACATATGTATGTACATTCATACCTATTCATGTAGATATGCACACATACATTAAATATTTACATATATTTGTAAATATGTACAAAATAAATCTATATACTATATAGAAAATAAGTTTGTTGAAGATTCTTTTTTTGCATATGTATGTACATACAAACATATATTATATTTTTAACAGATTTCTTTGCGGCTAATACAAAAGTTAACATCTAAAAATCTGATATATAAATTATAGTATATATTTACAATATCGATAAAAAATTATTTAATAAACATTTCTACCACTTTTTTTGTGTTCAGATTTGTCTTGGATTATTACAAAGTTTTGTATCTTAGTAAATTAAATTTCTTTACTTTTGGAAATTTTAAAAGCTTTGTAAAGCTTCAAGATTCAAAAGAAATATAGATTAAGAAATGAACTGAAGTCTTATTCAAAATCAAGAAAGATATATGTTTAATGTATAAGAATCTGGTTAAACATAATACAAATTATATTATGCAAATCAAATATATCGGAATGAAGGAATTTTGAAACACAGTTATCGATAGTTTTACCATGTAAGTGATTTATTATAAATTTCAGGAGCAATGGATTCTTAGGGTCTTATTCTTCACACATTTCTCTTTCTCATGAAGGTTCTCTTTTCTCTCCCCCTCTCTCTCTCTTTCTTGCACACTCTATCTTTCTCTCTTTCTGGCTGCCTCTCTAAATAAAAATCGGGTCGCGGTCGCCTACGTTGACGTCGCTGCTTAGTTATTCTATACCAGCTGAGAGTGTGTATGTATATATGTATGTATGCGTATGATACCTGTTTGTCCACGCACACACACACACACAGGCAGAATGATCGTCATCGTCATTGTCGTCGTCATCATGATCATTATTATCATCTATCTCAAGTTGCCTATTTTCACCTTTCGTTGCTGCCATCAACTTTTTCTATTTCTTTCACATTTCATTCGAGTGGCTAGAAAAGGTTCTCAGTCATTGTGTTGGCTTATCCATTAACTTGGCTTATTTGATCTCTTCCTCTCTTTCTCATTTTCTCTATCTTTGTCTCTGTATCACTCTCGGTGTTTTTCTCCAAGATGATTTGGTAAAACAAAAATTTCATTTAATTTCGATTAATCAAAAACCTTAAATAGAACTTCACTTCGCCATTGATAAATGGCTTAAAAGATCAACAAAATATATGTATGTATGTATGTATGTATGTATGTATGTATGTAAGTACATACATATCTGAAGATTTTTCTAAGTTTTCGATATGAATAAATTCTTTTGGACTTTTAGATTTTGAATAGTTTTAATATATTTATATTGTGGATAAATCAATCAATAATAAAAATTAATTTTCTAATATTAAAGCTTTCTCTTTAAAAGTAGAACAAAAATAAATGCGAAAGATACTGTAAATAAACAGAGAAAATATAAATGAATGTTTACAAATGAAAAAGAATTAAGCAAAAAACCATCAACATCTTTGTTTTTTTTTTTTTTTAATTTTTGTATATGTATTTTTAAAGAGATTTTCATAGTCGATCCCATGTAGAAAACACAGTTTTTGCATTTTTTTTTCGCTGACTTTCATTTTAGAGCCAAAAACTTCTCGTGGATGTTAAATAAAGTGTTTGTATGTGAGTGTAGGTCTCTGTTTTTCCTTGCATTTGATTTGTTTATGAAAATCTACAACAACTTAGAGGGAAGGCAAGAGAAAGAGAGCTACATAAAAACATATGTACATACATATACACTAAGGCATATACATATATACGTATATGTATATATATATATGCATGTATAGGTATTTTGCCATGCTTAACGATCAACGACAACAATTTAGAAAATTAGTTGCACAGTTTAGAAAACTTGTTCATTGGCTTTCTAACTGAAGTGACGAACTGATGGCAGTCTGACTACTAACTGCTGAGACAATTTCCACATCTGCATACATACATATACATATAGACCTATATACATAATGTATATTCACATTAAATCTAGGCATGTCTAGGTCTTTGTTAAAATAGCACAAAAAGTAGAACATAATTAAAAAAAAAAAAAATAAATAAACTACAATCAATTTACGCGTTAAAAAAGTATTCAAAATTGATAATATATATACCTATATATATAGAATATTATTGATTTAAAACTGAAGATATACATTTTTAAATAAAATGTTCTAAAGCTACCACAGTATTTTCGAGGGGAAACAAAGATAATATTCAAATTATCTACAATTTGTATATATTGAAGACCTAATTTCAATATATTATCAAAGATTCTCTATTCTACGTATATAGTTTATAAACCAGAACTAATTGTGTATTGAAACAATTTTGAACCATAAAATAACAAAACTAATTTATATTTAAAACTATATATGCATTTCTCTACACTAAATTAACATTTATCTGCGTTGATTATTCAAACTTATTTAAAGTGTGAAGTTTTGAATAGTCTTTTTGAGCATGTAATAAATTTATTTGACCATGAAATCGGATTCCAAATCTTTCTAGTAATTCTTAAGCAAATATTGAGAAAAGGTTTGTCAAGTTTCTAATGAAATTTTAATATTGAATATGCAAAAGAAACTTTTCTTTTTTTTCTTCATGAGTTGCTTTGTTTATAGTTTTCCAAAAACTTCCAGAACTTTAAATAATTAAAGACAGACATGCATAAATAATTTATAGTTAAATTTTATTGTTTAGCAATGAACCGAATAATTGAAATATTTTGAAACGTTTTAGCAACATAATCAACAGGTTTCATCTTTGTTTAAGATATTTTCAAGTTGGAATTTAAATATATATTTTATTTCTACTTATTGTTAATAGTTTTCATGAAGTTTCTGTTCAAATTTTGTTCCCTCTTTTTCTATACTTTTCTTTCTAGAGATTTCAAGATGTTAATTTTGAGTGTGGTTTTTTCTTGTTTTTATTATTTTCTCTGTTTTTTTTTTTTTGGTATGTGGCATATAAATTTTGTGAAATTGTCAGAAGCGAAAAAATGATTTACAACTAGCCTGCAAGCGGCTCATTTATCACAAGCCAGAGACCGTTGCTATTCTACCCCTTCCCCCTACCCGACACGACCATTTCTCTATGGTCCCTTCCTCTTGTATCGTTTCACTTGTTTTTACGCCAAGTTCTTCAAGTTTATATAGATTTTGTTGTTATTTTTTTTTTTTTGGCTTTACTTTCACCTTGGACCAGAGACGAATTTTTGAGAATTGCAACAAAAATTCTTTTGAAAACTGTCTACAGAACTTGCAAATCATTTGCTTCCGTTTGTCGTACGTAACGCTTTATCCTGACAAAAAAAAAAAAAAGGACACACACACACAGTTAGTTCTTGTATGTGTTTTGTTTACGTTTCAAGTTGGTTTTGCTTGATAAAAAAAAATTAAAAAAAAAACCAAAAAGCAACTCCAAGTTGCAACTTACTAAGGGGTCTGGGTCTGGGTCGGGGACTGCTTTTTATATGGTAAAGACTGGTTTTCGGCTTTTGGCCGTGACTAAAAAAGGAAGTTGCTCGTAAAGTGGCGAAAGCCGCTGCTGTTGCCGCTGCCAACAACAACAACAACAACAACAACAAAAGCATTAGCAGTAGTAACAGTAACAACAACAGCACAAAACAACACCAACAACAAATTCTGCAACGCTTTCTTAATTTCTATATAGTTAACTTCCTTCTTGCAGTGCCTTTACATTTAGATTTCATTTCCAGTTGATATTCACAATTTTCAATATTTTTTCGAAAAACAAAAAAAAATATCAAAACAATTTTTTTTCTCTCATTAATTTAAGTTAACACACAATTTTTCAGAAAAAAAAACAAACAAATAATTAATTAACCCCAAAAAAAAAAGAAAATATCATATATGTATATATAATTTTTAATATTTTTCACACACTCCTAGACACACAGCGTACACACACACACACAAATGATGGGAAGAAAATTTACCCGATTGCGATTTCGAATAGGGGTCAATATTTATTTGATATCAGAACACGATTTCAATGAATGCTTTCTACTCAAAAACTCTTTCTTGATCTCTAAATGTACTTGGAGACGCTGCTGGGCACACGGATAACCGTTCACGACAACGCTCCGAGAGCGACTGACTTGGGGCAATGTACGGCTGGTGGGGGCCACACAATAAAAATGACCGACACCGAGAAGAAGCAACAGCAACAAGCAACATGGTTGATACGCGACATGATGGCTGCGACTCGATTTGATGTGAATTACCCAGAGGTGTATTCAAAATTAACCATCAAAATATAAAAAGGGGTTCATGGGGTAATAGCTTAAAGCTTCAGATGAAAAGATTACATTTGGATCCCTTGAAAAACAAGAATTTACCGTTCTTTTATAATCTTTATATATGTTATATCCTTAAATACCGTTAAATTACTTTTAAAACATTTTTGCATTTTAAAAATATATATCATCATCTTAACTATGCTTTATACATTTAGATTATTGAAACATGGAACATGGAACTTTAAAGATAAGCTTAGCTACCCCTTCAAGCAACGCCTCTGTCCATGCAACATGTTGCATGTTGTGTTTTCATTTTTGACAATTGTTGCATGCCCCTTCAGGAATAGCATTCCCACTTAAAACAATATTTGGCACGCTGTTGAATTCCCCCAAGAGATATGAAAAGGTTTTCATCTAATTATCTAAATAATGTGACTAAATGAAATGCGCCGTTTAATATACAATCCGCTCCTGTCTAAGGCAAAGGGGAATTTTTGTTAGCTGCGTGCATCTAATTGACTTTTTTAAACAACTTGTTGAATTTTTCTATAGAATACTCATACAAGCCAACAATCCAAAATTCAATCATTCCCTTCCGTCTCCGATGAGTTTTTGTCTCACTGACCCTGTCCCAAAAGCCGTTAATTTATTATAATAGATATATACATAAATTCGATTTACATAAATTACGAATTGCGCGACAAAAAAAATGTTTTAGAAAAAAAAAATAAAATCAGACAAAACCTAGAAATTCCAATTGAACATTATTTTATTGTTGAAATATGTTTTAAGACTTCAAACAAATCTTGGCTTACAACATGTTTGAAAGCCAGGCCAACATGTTGAGAATTATGGCATATGGCCGATTGCTTTGGATATGATTTCAACAGGTTGTGGTGACTGAAAATATATATATCACATATGCAACTAACTTTAGAGGTGGGAGACATTTGCAAAATTTTTGCATAACAAAATAACATAGGTTTTAACTATAAAAAAATATATATAATCATTTAATTGATGTGATCAATCAAATAATATATTTTGAATCTTAGATTTTAAAGTGAAAGATCTGTGTGATGCGTATCTGATTTCTTCAGCTCTTTCATGATCATGTAGCATCTATAATATATATCTCGAGAAATGAATCATATCTTTTGACTTTGTCCAAATGAAATCTGGCAATGCACATTCTTTAGTTTAAATAGTAGTAACCTATACTATTCCCAAGTTGCCGCAATCAGTCTATACGATTAAGTCCTAAGCTTACAATATAAACAATTCCAGACCAAATTGAAACCACTTGCTACTTGATCGCTCCGAATCCGAGTGACATCACCAACGGTTACGGATTATACGGAAAAGTAACCAAACACACACACAGACACAGCAGCACACACTCAAAAATATATCTCACATTTGAAATGTTTGTGTTGTTATCGCCCGACTGATGCCGCCGTCTACAGGTAGAAAAAAAAAGCCGCCCAGATCTGGCTACCTCTGTTTGTTCTTTCTTTTTTCTTTATTTAATTTTAAACACATTTCCATTAAAATATTTACACAAGCTTAAAGCACAAAACAAAACAAAAAAAGAACAAAAAACAAAAATGGTAGTAAAATAAAATAAGCAGATGCTAACGCAGAATACTTTTGTGGAAATGCAGTTAGAAAATCATGTTAGTAAACAAGCTAAAGATGAAATAGACAAAAAAAAGAAAATCCGCCCGAAAAATTTGAATCCAGGGCGTGTATTTAAGCCATCAACAAAATGGCACATAAGTATAATCGGTCTAAAGCCTAAACAAAAATGCCAACGTGAAGGTTATGATTTAGTGCGTGATTGCATGTTACTTATGATATTATAAAAATTAATAAATTATTGTATATACAGCACGTTTTACCTTAATCATTTGCCCAAGATTCGGTTAAAGTAATCATTTAAGTAACCTTACAGAGAATATAGAATGTATAGTTACTCAGAAAAAGAACAAAATGCGTCATTCAATAAGCGAGCATCTGAAGCGAACATTGAACAATTTAGTCAAAAAAAGAATGTCTAGACAAACACTTTCTAGACAAGTTTCCATTTGTTGTATCCTTTCCTGTATTGGAATTATTTTTAGTACTCCATTTGCAAAAGTCTGCCAAGGTTCTGTACAATAAGTTGAATGGAGTGAGATTAGGAATATGAAATATATAAATATGTATGTATTTCACATATATTTATATGTCTTTAAAATGGGATTTGTCTAGATACTGTATAGTCGTAAAATATTTTAAGTATTGCTATAAAAGTTAAAATCTCTACAATAATCAGTGACTCCCCCGATTTTACAAACTATTGTGAAATATTTTAACTTGGTAAATCCCTTAGATATAATAGATTTCTAGCTTATATTTAATGAAATTGTAATTAATTTAACGACTGTAAAAAAGATAAATTTTAATGCAATTTCATTTTTCCTCTGGTTGTAAATAATATTAATGATATCTCTGCGTCTACTGTAGAACAACATTGTATTATTAACAATTTAGCTAACTGATATCTATGTCAATAAGCTGCAAACTAATTAAGCAATCTATAATTCCAACTATTTGCATCAGTAAAATTAAAATAAACAGAGGGCCAAATTGATTTGTAAATGCTTAAAAAACGCCAATATTTGAAACCTAGGTATATTTATCTCTTAGCGCTTTTCCCTTAAATAAAAGCTTGGCGAAAAAGCTTTCAGTTTGTATTATACGATCCTAGTATGTCCTTTTACCCTACAAATTGTAGAGATAATGAAAACCATATTTTCTCTACTAAAATGTCTTGAATTTTAGGACAAACATCTCGATAAAAGCTCGAAAAGTTTTCCATTTTCATTAGTTTTGCGCATGATGGCGCCACACAGAAACTATGGCTGGATAGTGAAAGCTCTTTAATAACAGTTAAATTGTTTTGAGCTTGCAAAAGCTAGCTGCAATTTACTGCTATTTTAATATACTGTTAGGCAAAAAAGCTCCATATCGAAAAGAAAAGCTAAATTGTAGTATTTGTAATATAAGGAAATCGTTTTCTTTATTTAAATTTTTTGTTGTTGCAGATAATTTTCCATTTACACGGTATCCGCTTAAACTTACGAAATAATTTAATCGTTAAAATTAATAAGTTGTTTTTGTTTTTAATTTAATTTTTCTTTTGTTTTTCGCTAATTTTTTGTCAAAAACACAAGGAATAATGGAGACAGACAGAAAACCGACTGATAAGTGAGAAACAGAGGGAAAGAGAGAGAGAATGTAAATCAAGAATAAATTACATATCTTCCGTACTTGTGCCATACACATTAACAATGCTACCGATAAGTATTTATTGATTCATTATTTGATTAAATTTCCTTGGCAAACGAAAATGACAAAAAAAAAAAACAACTACAAGTACGTCTAGTAATTTACAGTATATAATCCTGTAATGTATATTATTATGTATATATACATATATGTAAATAACATATACATATATGTGTTAAAACTCCTTGTGTTTTCTTTTTCTTTTTAAATTTTTAGTTTTTGGTTTCTTGTAACATTTAATAAATTTTAAACATTGATTGCTCTTGCGTTGTGACAATAAGTTTTCTATATATGTATGTATATAGTATATATATATATCTATATCCGTATCAATATGTGTATAGTACATATACATACGTAGTTCAATCTATAAATATATATATATATATTTTTCTCTTTTTTTTGCTTTCTTTTTCTTCATCTTTCTTTTTGTTGGTTTTGTCCCCATTTGCGGCAAACGATTTTTCATTGACTTTTTGTAATAACATTAAAACGGGGGAAAAAAATTCTAGACTTTATTTTTATTTATTAATTTTTTTTGCGGTTTTTTTTACGTCGTCCAGCGACATTTTTATCAAGTCGAATAGAAGAAATAGAAGCTCATTATTTATATATATTTATTATATATATTTGAGGGCCTAATCCAGACTACGAAAGGATGTGAAATTGTTTGCAAAACTTTGCTCAATTTTAAGGTAAATGAAAACTGACTTAAAAAAAATTTAACTGTCAATTTGAAGGTGTGTGTGTGTGTAGCTGTGTGTATATACAATCTAATACTCTATTTTAGAATAAATACATAATTATAGTAGGTATATATTTATATATATTTTTTTTATTTTTATAATTAATTTAATTTAATTCTTTTGATATACTCTAGAAGCAACAAGAACATCAAGACATTGACAAAAAAGTATTTAATAAATTTCATTTAGTTCTTTCCTCTTGTTTCATACGTAAACATAAGTATATATATATGCATTTATATGTGTATATATATATATGTATATATAAAATAGTATTAGTTTGTTTTGGTGGGTAAGGTGGATCGAACTATAGCTAGCTGTCTTGCTGGGCTGGGGCAAGCAGCTAGCCAAGTTCAAATGTGGCACACTTGACAGTGACTTACAACGGACCAAATTGATTGTACTTTACTGTTGGCTGGTGACGCTAATGGGCGGGATGCGGGGAAGTATGATAGATCAATTGGAATGTATTCCAAAATATTTTCAATATCCAACTCGGTTTTTGTTGTATTAATTGTAGAGCTTTTGTCTTTTAAAATGAATTAATTTTTTGAATTAAACAAAAAAAAATAAATAATTTTTTTGCCTTTTACTGATTTTTATGCAACTAAATATTGCTTTAATATCGGATTCCCCTTTCCATCGAAACTTTAGTTACGAGTTTTCACTTGATTATTTAATTAATCTTTGCTTTTTTTTCAGCCTCTCATATTTAACAGTTAAATAAAAAGAGATCTGAAAATCGAAATTTGAAAAAAAATCATTCATTCGATTTTATCTTACAATTATATTTTAAGGTTTTCTATTTTTTTGTAAATTTTTCTCTACATTCCTGTTTTACTCGTTAGGTAGGTACATTTGGTAGATTTATCAACTTTCTCGTTTTGCTTATTTTTTTGGGCTGTTCATTGTGTTAGAGAAAAATTATTTGGAATATTATCAAACAGCAGAACGGCTAAATTTGTTTCTTATCTGATTAATAAATTGAAAAAACAAAAACAATTAAAAAACCATAAATCAAAATCTATAGTACTTCATAATTGATTTGTAGGTTTTAAAAGCGATGTGAAGATTCGATGGAGTTTCGTACAATCAAATCAATAAATAATAACAAAATAAATACACATTTTTCTGGAACTTTTAGATATAGAAGATTCTTTTTAAGAAAGTTTTTCGACTTTGTTCTTATGTCACTATATTCGAAGTAATGAAAATTTGAATGCTCCAATCTATTAAGAATAAAATAAAGAAAGATTAACGATCCAAGTAAGACAATAATTTAAGTGAACTTAAAAATTAAAAATCGGAGTAATAATTGAATAAGAAACGAATTTAGCGATTCTGCGAATTGAATTTTATAAAAATCTGCAATCTGAACAACCATAGTAAATGTAGCATATAAGTCTCCTCCTGAGAAGAAAAAACAATAGGTATATATAAATATATTTAGATATATATATATTATATGTATATGCTACAGTTAGGTTTTTACTGATTGAAGTTTTTGATAGCTTTGGCTTATCTTTTGCATATTTTTGGTGGCACACATCGAGGCGGTGGTTCATGGGGAGGGCAAAAAATCTAGTTACTAAATTTTAAGATATAGTTGAGGATGTTGTTTTTTGGTTTTTCATCTTTGTTTTCCACTAATTATGCACTAATTTATCAATTCCTGAATATACAATAAATATATAGATTTGGTTTTGCCACATATACATTTGCATTATATAGATGTATGTATGTATGTGTATATATATGTATATTTATAAGTTATAGTATATAGATTATGTACGAGTAGATGTTAAGACTATATAAATCGATTGCTAATGAGATACTTGTCGCTGGGCGGGGAAGATAATCTGCAAATAAAATTGATAGAAATTTTTAATCCACAATGAAATTTATTTATCATATTTATGCAAAGAAAAACGGAAAACAAATTGAAAAAAAAAATTATTCAATATTAATTGTAGTTAAAATAAAAATTTTGAAATCAATAAATAATGAAATAATTATGCTGTAGAAACTAATTTTCTTCCATTTGATTACAGCGGCTTTGTCGGCCAAATACCATATAGTATATAGTATATAGTATATAGAGATGTATATTCTAACGAGACTATTCAGTTAAAGCTTTAAGTATTAACACTTTCCGGATGTCCTTGCAGCTGCTTTACTATTAAGTAAGGCTATAACAGGAGATTATTTCTATGACGGAGTAAGCAAACACTGCAGCCCCATAAAAAGGGTGCCTGTTCTTGTGGTAAAAAAATTGTACTAAGTAAACAGACAAACAGAGTGTCTAAAGACTGAATTTAAACCATTTAAATGAAAAAATTTAATTTAATGACATTTTGATATAAAAATTTTATGATACCCATTATGAAATCAAAATCATGGCTTGATTTTTCAAAATTTTAGATAAAATGTTGCCACGACAAAAGGGAAGGAAATTCTATTGTCTCGTTTTTTTTTTTTGTAATTTATCAAAATTATAATTTGGGATTTTTATGAACTTCTGCCTCAACAATTTTAAGCCAAGCATTAAATAGACAAAACGGACAATGGCCAACATGTGCCCAGCTACTTGATTTCACACGCCCCACATTAAATTAGCTTTATTGAGCTGCAAATGAGTTCAGTTTTCTGGGATGAAGGTGGATAGGGGAGAAAGGGAAGTAGCATCAGCAGGAGAAACAAAACAACGCCAGGCCATTAAAAGCATCCTCAGCAACGAAGTCTGGCATTGGCATTGGCATTGATGCAGCTGTTGCTGCCTGCAAAATATTACTCATACGCCATGTGGAAGATGAAGAGAGAGCAAAAACAACAACAAAAAAATAATAATAAAGTTTCCTGAAGTTACCGAAGGCACATATACCCTGGCAGCTAGAAAACTATGCAATTTAATAAACGAATTCCAGTTGTTTCGCCCTTCACAACAAAAGAGAGTTCTTTTCAAAGAAAGAAAAAGAGAAAAATCAATCGATTTTAGAATATCTGGCAAGATATTCGACTGTCTATTGTCAATGGTATTTCTTTTTGTGCATTTGTTTTTAGTAGAGTATCTAGCTAGTCAGCATTTAAAGAATGTTATCGCATACCGTATTCCAGTTGCACCATTAAATGCAACAGCCTTGCGCGTGTTGTCCTTGCCCCCGAACATTCTTTTTGCTTCTTCCTCGCTTTTCCTCTCTTACAGCCCTGTGCCACATTTATGTCCTTGGGGAGAAGCGGCATTCATTATATGTATGTCTCTGTACACGTATGGGTGTGTATATATGTGTGTGTGTATTTTATGTTTTTAGTAGGTGCCAGCAGCGCTTTATTAAAAATGCAAACCAATCATGTCCATCGACCATTTGTGGTCTTTAAACTCGGTTTGACAGTTGCTTCCGCTTTTAAAAAAAATTAAAATTAAAATCATAAACTTGAAAATATTTCTGTACCCATTTTGAAATGAATAAATTAACAGAAATTCCATAGAAATTAACGAATCAGAGTGATTTCCCCCCCTCAAGCTTAAATAATAATTGTTTCAATACAAAAGAATTTTTTTGATTTTCGAAAAATTTGAAACTTACCATTTTTTTTGGTTGTTTTCTTCTTTTTTTTTAAGAGGCAGAGGAATGAAAATTTTGTTGTTTGTGCATTTTTGGTTGTTTTTCTTTGCCATTTCCTCGTTTGGTTCATTGTGCAATTTTTTTCTTTCGCGATGTTTGCCTGCGATATTTTTTGCTTATTTTTGTTTTTTTTTTTTCTTTTTTGATTGTTTTCTTTACTTTTTGTAGGTTTTCCTTTTTTTAATATAGTGATTAATATTTGGTTTTATAATTTAATCTTTTTTTTTTCATTTTTGATTAATTTTTCTTTTCTAACCAATTTAAGTGCTACTTTCTTCAGTTGTGTGTTAGTGTGTGTGTGTGTGTGTGTTAGTGTGTGTGTGTGTGTGTGTGTGTGCTTATTCGTGTGTGTGTGTGTGTGCTTATTCGTGTGTGTGCGCGCATGTTTGTGTTAGTTAGGCGGCTTGCCACATGGCAGGTGTTGGGCAATTGCCGCACTTTTGCCACCAATCAAACTAGCAAATTATTCTTCTTTTTTTCTACGGTTTTTTTTTTGTTCATTCTCCCACTATTACGTTTCCATTTGGCGAAGCTTTCTTAGGATTTTTCTTTGTTTGTATGCAGTTTCAATTTTTCTGTTTTTTCCTTTTGTGTTTGTTTTGTGTTGCGTTTTGTTTATTTGTTTTATGGCATCGCCGCGGAAAGCAATTTCACAGGAAACAAATAAAAAAAATGAAGGAAACAGTGTTAAAAAAAAAGGAAAAGAAACAGCGGGAAAGTGTGGCAAAATGGGAAAACAAAACCCAAAAATGGTTAATAAACGTCCAGTTCAATGTTCATTCAGGTGATTGCGTGTGCAAAGTTTGTTTGTTTGTGTTTGTATATATATGTGTGTGTGTGTGTCTGTGTGTGTGTGTCTGTGTGTGTGTGTCTGTGTGTTTGTGTCCATTTTCCTTGCTTCTTATGTCCCGTATACTGCCATTGCAATTGCTATTGAGCGCTTATGTCTGTACGGGTACATTGCTATCCGCCTCCTGAAGAACGGGCGCTGTCCAAACGCCACTGCCACTGCGCGTCTTCCGCTGCTGCACAATGCCATCCATAATGTCCAATTGCAAATTGTGTATGCTGCCACGATGATCGGTTAGTGGTGGACCAGCAATGACACTGCCTCGACGACTTCCACTGCAAAATCCAAAGAGTAAAAAATAAGAAAATTAAATACAATCAGTAAAGAGTTAGAAAGGTTTTAGATACAGGATTGGGCTTAAAGGTAAATGAAAATTTTACCACGAGTCTGTCATCATCATCATCGCTTTGTAAATAAATTACTCTTTACCTCTTTCTCCACCCATTCATCATCTCTCTCTCTATCTCTCCCCTCTCTCTTTGTCTGGTGCAAAACGCATTGAAGCGTTTAATGTACATACATACACAAAGGTGTTCCAGGGGAAGGGGTTTGGTTAGGGTATGAGTGAGGAATGCAATTAAAAATGACACACACACATACAGTAGGGCTTTACCATACAAAAACTGCACAAAAATGTCCGCATAACTCAAAGTCAGAGGGCAACAGTTGCAGTTGAAGGGAAGTCGTAGCGGATAATTTGTTTAAACATTACTGGGAAAAACGAAATGACCCCGAAATTTGCATAACATTTAAAATTGCATATCTTTTTTTTTGATTTTAATATTCATATTATCGAAATTTTGCAATTACTTTTCTACTGCATTTTTCTTTATTACTTGGACTATATACATATATTTTAATTTAAATTTTTTTAATATCTCATTTATCTCTATTAAAATTTATTTTATATATATGTATTCTTTATACTTTTTTTAAACTTCTTTTTATCTTTTTGATAACTTTTAGTTTTTAAAAGTTTATTCTTATCTCTTCTTTCAGTTTCTTCTCATGTTTATCTCATCTTTATCTAAGCTAATTTTGTCATCTCATCTGTATTTTATCTACATCTGATATAAGTAGATCTCATTCGTATATTATCTCCATCTTATCTGCCTTTTATCTCCACATTAATTGCATACTATTCCATCTAAAACTTACTGTATCTTATATTTATCCTACTTTTAACTTTTTTTTTTTTTCATTCTTTTTGAACTGTTTTTCTTATACTTTTTTAAAATATACATTGTTCTTGTTTTTGTCTCTTTCATATTTTATCCAATCTTTATTTAAATTTTATCTATTTTTTCCCCTTTTTATCTATTTTTAATATTCATCTACTTTTATATATATTTTTTTTGTCACATTTCCTCGTTCCTTTTACTTATTCCTCTCATTTGACGTGAGTCAATTTTTAGTCTTTTAAGTTTTTAGCTTTGACTACACTTCCGTTTTACCCTCTTCCATCGATTCATTCATTTTTTTTTCTGGCTTACTTCTTTACAAGGCAATTCACTTCGATAGGTGGCGATTAAAAATGCATAGAGACCTTAGCCAGAATCCTGGTTCACTTTGCCCATTTGATGGCAATCTCATTATAATTTCAACTACACTCTCATTGCCTTTGACTACGTCCACGCCCATGTCCCATGGCCCATCGCCCATCGCCCATGGCCCATTGGCATTGCCGTTGCCCTTGCCCTTGCCCTTGCCCTGTTATTCGCACTGGCCATGACTGGTATGAAAATGTTACTGTTACGGTACAAAAGCTTCAAAACAGCCGACGGGGCAATTCAATTAGACCACAACAGATGAAGCTGGAATAAGAAGTAAGGATGGGGATGTTGATGAAAAGTGGAGAAGGTCCACTGTCCTTGAATGCATGCACTTCCGTTGCTAATGGCGCACAAAACTCCCAATTACCAAACAAATTGACTATGTCCCTGGGTCACTTTATCCCATTCACTCTCTCTTTCTCATTCACTTTATCTCACTCATACTCTGTTATCGGTTTTACTCTTTGAAATACATATTTTACCTGAACGAAACACCGGAAATGGATTCACGACGATTACGTCCGAATAGCGTTGGCGGCACAGCCGATATAGTGACCACCGAATGACGACGACCGCCTGCGGTTGGATTAGCCTTCTGCGAGAGTGTTGCCAAAAACTCAACCTCCTTGGGACTCAGTCCACCAGTCTCGCCACCCACTTCAGACAAGCGACGAACCTGGCTGGCTGTTATCCCTTCGGTGATCTGAAGCGATGGCAACGAATGCTTTCGGCGCTGTTGCATATCGGGAAATGGGCACAATAGATACGGATTCACTGGTGAATCGGGCTCAGAATCATCACTGTTGGTACGCTTACTGGCACCGCCACCGCCACCGATGCCACTAGGATCATAACCACCGGCAGCTCCCTCCAAATCATCACCATCTTCGGCCGTATGCGATTCTTCGACCACAATCAAAGGCTCCTGAGTGCTCAGATTAAAGACGGGTGTAAATGAAGAGCGACGCATCTTTGGGCCACAATCTTTGATTTACTGCAATATTAAAAGAAAAAAAATTGAAACTTTTTTCAAATATTGTTTAATGAGAGAATTTCAATTTTTACACTTGCTCACTACACAAATGTTCTGACACTAAAAGAATAGCTACTTGGCAATCACAATTAACATGGGATATAGGTTAAGATCGGGAAGTAAAAAAAATATACCAAATACTAGGCCATAATCAGGTCATCAAAAAATAAACATATTGATTCCATATCTACATATATCTGAACTCTTTCGTATATCATTCAATTAGCGTTTCTCTCTCTCATAAAACCGCCATAAAATAGAAGATAAATATATAAGATATAGATAAATCTTTATCTAATGAACATCTTTTTTTCTATTTAATTTAAATTATGCAGTTTCTAACTGATTTTATTTTATATTTTAAATGTATCCTTTTTTTGGTTAGGGTATAGAAAAATAAAATTAAAGCTCGTCACAGCTGAGCTTGATTTCTGTTTCGAGTTTGGTCAAAAGTTTTTGCCGTATTGTGTTAACCTTTTAACCCCAACCTATTGTTCATATACAGCCTGCATACAGATGTACATACATATGTATGTATATAAATATGTATACATGCATGTAGTTATGTAACTGGGCATGGTACCAAAAACTTTTCTCTTATGTCGACAATCTACATTTATTACACAGTGAGTGAAATTAATTTTCAAACTAAATTTGAGTTTACGAAATTACATATACATATGTATATTACCGGTTATCAAAAGATACAAAATTTACTTTAATTAATTTATAAATTGTTAATAATATTTATTTTGCCCTCCGCCCCTTAACCTTCAATCCAATCAATTATCAATTGTACCATTGTTAAATCATTGTATTTGTAATTTAGTTAGTTGCCATCACACGTTGTTGATGTGTTTTATGATTAACAAATTACATGAAAATAGCATGCAACAAATGGATTATAAAAACCAACAATCGTACGGTGGATTAGATGATAAACATATTAGCCAGAGTCGAGCAATGGCCAAAACCTTAAATCAATTGTGGACAAAAAATTTGATGGGGCTGTTGCTGCCACTTTTACTGCCGTTAGTGACACCAATATTCGTCAAGGCTCTCGATCCTACTGAGGTAAGTGTGGAACACACATGACATTCCATTTGTTTAATTTAACTAATCATTTGAATTCAGAAATCATGGACATATACCCTTGTCGATATATCGGTATCATCGAGCAATGAGAGTGTAATGAAAATTGATGCACACATCGAACGCATTGGTCGCAGTGAATTTGGTTTTAGTGGTAGTATCATTTTGGGCATTGAACTGCCGAAAACAATTGAGGCTGAAGTTCTCACATATCGCAGTACCGATAGTGGAAAAACATATAAACTGCAACCATATGGTATATCCCAACAGGATATTTACAGTATTATGAATAAGTATTACAATAAACTTATAATGGATAGTGTCAAGGATTGCTCAAATTTGCCCTATTTTACCGATGAGCTGACTGTACTTGGACCGGAATCATATCATTTCGATAAATGCCAAATAAAGACCGATAATTTTCCTCAATACATGCCCGAGGGTTACTATAAAGTTTCCATTCAAACATGTGGTGAAATCCAAGCCATAGGTGAAGTTATTGTCAATATTGAAAAGAAAACGTTTTAGATAAGAAACCTTTCTTTCTTTCTTTTTTTTTAATCAAATTAAATTAAAATGAATAAAAAACAACAAAAATAATCTTTAAACAGAAAATCTTTGAATAAGTTATAATGTTATACATTTCCAGAACTCAAACTTATAATTGGCCTTCATTGTTGTACATTGAAGACATTCGAAAAACAATTCTTCATGAAAAAACTTCACGAAACAGCAAAAAAAATTCTTTTCAATTCATTTTTTTATATATCATTTATTCTAAAAAAAATCTTGAAAAATTGAAATAACTTCTCTGATGATTTTATAATAAATCATTAACAAAATCAAAACTTCTCAATGACAAGATAGATTTGCAAATTATTGGCACACATTTTATATAACAAATTTTGATCAAAGTATATATGTATGTAGGTATACAATTTCATGCCTGAACAATTTCGTTGATTTTGAATGAGAGAATTTATGTAAGAGAAGAAAAAAAATTGTTTAATACCATTTATGAATAAAAAATGCGCCAAAATGACAATCGGCAAGGCCATTCGAGAAAAAGACTTTTACAGGAAATGTCTCAATTAATTGAATTGAATTCAAAGGACCCGTAAACCTTTCTGGGAGCGACCCAGAACAATGGATAAAAAGGTGAGAGAGTCTGTTCAATTTTTACCCTTGCTCTGTTTAAACAAAAGCAAAGCTAAACAAAAAAAAAATCCCACACAAAGGAGACAGCGATAGAGAAGCAAGCTATAGAGAAATAATAGAATGGAATGAAATGTGCCGAAAATGTAAATGAAATTGTTTTTAAGCATTAGGTGGCAGGAAAAGAAAATCACAAGAAAAAATAAGATGGAAAGGTAAAAGGAAGGGAGAAAATGTTTAGGCAGTAACGATGACAGCTTAAATGCTTCTTCTGCCACCTTCTCTCCTCTGCGGTCACCGTTAGATATGACAACGTGACACGAACACATAATTATCTCAAATTGTGAATACTTTTAGTGAGAAGAAGTTGCAAATATCAGCATATTTTCTAAAGAAAAACTTCCCAACATCATTATGTATTTCATTCTAATTTAACTTCAATTTGTAAAAGCCACAGAAAACACATCGCCAATTTTTGTTTCACTTACATGTGTGCGTGTGTATGAGTATGTGTATGTGTTCACCATTTACTGCTGACTTGGCCATAATGCCAAAAAATTTAGCCGTGATTTCATTCAATTTAGTAACAAATCGAAATGAGACGAAATTTCCCGGACCCACAAAAATAAAACGGAATGAAATGCCCTCCACTTAATCAGCACAAAAGTAGTATGTGTATGTGTTAATATATGTGTGTGTGTGTGTGTGTGTGTGTGTTGAATATCATGTAATTAGCAAAAGTGCCTGAATTCTCTAATAGCATACACATCCACGACAACACAAACACACACACACACACACACACTTAAATAACACCGCATGACAATAACGGTAAACAACGAGGCCAACTGCCAAAAGCGTCTCATTTTAAATTCCCTTTTTTGTTAGCCTTCAATAAAGGTTAAGGGGGAAAAAAACAAAACCGAATGCCAGTAAGAGAACAGCAAAGAGGTGGAGGAAAAGAGAGAAACAGAGATAGAGTGGGAGTAAAATTCTCTCAATTAAACAAAGAACATAAAAAAAAAAAAACTGCTGACAATATTTTAGCAAACATTGGAGAATTCCGCTAACATTCTAATTAAAGTCGAGGTAAAAGCTACACAATAATAATAAATAGATGCACAATTTTAGATAAAGATTTAACATAAGTTTCAATTTTAGCTTTGTAAATTTAATTAAATTCTTTAATCAATATTGTTATTTTGAAAATTTAGGTAGGAATAAATAAGGTAATCTTTTTTCTTTAAATCTCCAACATTCTGATTTATTTGTTTTTAAACAGATTGCTTATTATACATATATACCAAAAGATGAACAGGCAGGATGGAAGGGCATAATACCAATATGTCTATATAAGAATTTAAGTCAAGATATTGATTGAAGAAACTCATACTTCAGTTTAGAAAAATATCTAACCGATTAAATTAATACAAAAATAAATTTCCAAAGTAAAAGTTAAAAGAATTTGTCAATTGAAAACTTTTGATTAAAATTAAGTAAAGAAATATTAATTTAATACGCCGCACAGAGATCAATACTAGATTTGTCTTTAAAAGACAAATACTTCTACGAACTAATTAGAGATGTTAAAAAGAGGTTTTGATTTAGATTATTATTATCAAATATTTAAGAATTTACAATTTTTATTTTATTTATGATAATCTCATTTTCAATGTTCCTGGTTTAATATTTAAAGATTACATATAGCATATTTATTTTGCATATATTTAAATAGAATTAAAATAAACAGAAAGCGTCAGTCAATCAATAAGGCAGTTAGTCAGTTATTCATTCAACGACAGTCTCAATTGCAGTCCCAAAACCCAAAGCAGAGTCTCTTAGCCCTTTCCTCTCACACATTTCCTTCCCCCCTTCTCACTAACCATTTTTAAATTTTTGCCCCACCGTTGGCAGTTTTTGGTAATGATTTTCATTTTAAGCTGCGCATTTTCCGGTGGCCATAGGTAAGGGCAAAGTGGCAACAAATTTGAATTCCACTCAAACATTTAAATTTGATTTATCAAAAGGAAAAAGAACGAGAACCAACACGTGCGCCCACTCCAAAAAACCACAATTACAACGAAATCTAAACGCAATCAGGTTAAAAAATGGTTTAATTAGACAAAATAAAAAAAATAAATAATATATATACATATATATGTATGTATATAAATATGTAATCTAAAGAGCAAAACGTGTGTGTGTGTGTGTGTGCACAACAATAAAAAGCCATTTACTGTAAAAATCATTTAATACAAGCTTATAATGATAATACACGTATCTGTTGATCAAGATATGTACATATATACCCATTGACTTCACAAAAAGAAGCTATATAATTTGTATAAAAAATCAAAAGGGAATTCGTTTTAATATATAAAAACTGTTTACTAAGATTAAGAAGTAAAGATGAGTCAATTGGGGTAACGAAGGTTACTCATGTATATAGTTGTTTTTGATCCGATAACTTATATGAATAGGCTATAAGTTTACTGTTATTGATACCACAAGTTTTTACACATTTTGTGTATTTGTCTCTGCATTTAGCATATTGCACAATTTACTTTGAATGAAACAATTCAATTTCAATTTTCTATGGTCAATTGAATATTCTCACTAACTTAGCCTTCTGTTGTATGTATGAGTGTGTGTGTGTGTGTGTGTGTGTGTGTTTGTGCGAGTGAGTGTGACAAATGATGCGGTAATTGCAGGCAATTTAACAAAGTTGGTCAAGTGGAATAAAAGTCAAATCGAAATGGCCATAAAAATTGTGAAATAAGAATAATACTTAATAATAAAGTAACATCGATTGACATAAATTACGAAAAATAAATAAATACATGACTGTCTGTCAAAGATGTGTATATCTGTGTGTATGTGTGTGTGAAGGTAACTGTATAGGTGTGTGTATGTCTGTGTGTGTGGGCATAAGAATACTGTTTGGTTATAAACAATATTAACAAGGCTGTAAATCTAAAAAGAAATGACAAGGAGAGGCAACAAAATTTTTGCTTGATTGGCCAATATTTTCACCCATACTCTTTCCCTGTCTCTCGCTCGCTCTCTCTCTCCTTTCTCTGTCAGGAATAATAAATGGTCAATGCCCATGAATGAGAAAATATTTGCAATATATGTTTGTATACATATACATATATATTAAAATATATACATATATAAGTATATACATGCATATATTGTTTATTTATTTTTCATTTATGTGAGCAAAAGGGAAAAGCAAATGAAAAGTAATTAATTGTTTAATTTATCAATAATATCCCTAGGGTATTATTATTCATTTTATACTCTTATTTCCCTGAGTATATCTGTTTATTACACATGAATAGCACTTAAAGAATTTTATTTGATAATCACTGCAATTTTGTGTCATGAAAATGTTGACTGCTAATTTGCACTATATTTCGAATCTCTGATTACATACATACATATATGTATGTACGTATATTAGGGTAATATAGGGTTAGGTTAGATACATGACACATTTATACGACACTTATATTTGTATACTCTATAATATATTATAAAAGAGTCTATTCATTTATACATATGATTTATTTCCATAGAAATTTAAGTTTTTTTTTAAAGAAAAGGTTTTCTTTATATTTTTAACTATTTGTTGGTATCGAAAGGGTCAACAATAACTATAAAAACTACCAATTGATAGATTCTAAATTTTCAGACATTTATAGCAAATAATATCCCAATTTTTGATTCATTCTTGTTTAAAAGAAGATCTTGTAATGAGGTATACAAACTTCGTTAAAGTTTACCCTATATATGTATCTCAACTTGTATGTTCTTCTCTCTTTTAGTTAATGTCTTGTGGGAGGGTAGGGAAAGGGAGGGGGAGGGGGGCAATAAGAAGGCATGTCAAGTGCCTTTCAAATGAGATCATAACTTGTAGGCCTTTTAACGTGACTGTATGATTTTATGTACCGTAATGAATTATTACCAAATTGTATATTTATAACGCTTATTCCTGCCTGCCTGCACTGTGGTCGGTCTTCAAAATGCTATTAAGGGAAAACTTAGAGATAATCTCGGACCGGTCACTTAAAAGAGTATTAAAAAAAAAAACTTGTTGACACAAACAACTGTTTGGTAACTAAAGAGAATTGTTTTTTGTTAACGACATTTGTAATGGCAAAATTAGTGAAATGAATTTATTCTATTTTAGTTCTCTAATAACTATGTTATCTGTTGGCCAACCAAAATAAAACTTTGTTAATATTGTGTCATAGTTTTCAACTTTGGCTAAAATGTATTTTGGCCGTTAGATGGAATTGAAGTTGAAGTTGGTGTTGGTGTATAATAAATGATGGCGCAATGATTTTGCCTGATTGCCGGCACGTGATTGAGCTACAAATGACTCAAAGTCTAGTTATTTGACACCCTCGTGTGTGAGAAGTGCTATGAAACATTTTCATCATCCACACACACCATTTCTTTTTTTTTTTACATATATATTTTTTCGGTTTCTTTTCTTTTCTGTTTTTTTTTTTTGATTTTGGTTTTGTTTTTGTGTCGAGAGTCCCTTTTCAAGTGTTGCTGTCAGCAGCAATTCGTAAGGGGCAAAAACCGGAATTGAGTGCGAAATGCTGTGGAAATATGTGCGTTGTGCGGACATTTATTGATTTAAATTGCAGGAAATAACAGAGAAAACGAAAAAAAAAATACCTATATATGAGAGGGGGGGAAAGGAAAATAAATAAAAGGGAATAAAAAACGCAGGAAAGCCAAATGAAATGAAATTGTGACGATAATTTGAAACTCATCAACAGCCGCTTAGCCCTTTTGAATGGGGAAAACCCTTTCGGATTTGAGGTTAGTTAGTTCTCAACACAAGTTTAGTTGAGTGACTGTCTAACTGACTGACTAACTGACTGACAAAAGCCATGGTAGATTAGTCAAAGTTTCTCATGTAATGAGTTGAGGCTTTACAATGGACTTTAACGAAAACAGCAAAACCCCAAAGTTCTTCTTCAAGATGATGACAAACTTTTTCGTTTATCTCAACACTCGCTGTTCGTTGTTATACCATTTGCAGTTTAGTTATATTATGTGTTATTACAATGTTCTTGTTGTCTAAGCCTTGATTAGGCACCAAATTAGATTACATTTTGAGTTTTGTGAACAAATGTTGCCCCAAGAACATATCACATATGGTATCAAAAATGTATCCTTGAGGCTCTACATCTCATTACAGAGGCGTAACAAGAGCTTCGGGATATTAAATGCAAAATCAATCCTTGTGTCTTTTACAATATCTATTGCCAAACTATTTAAAACAAGTGACAGACTCTGAAACAGTTAAACGATAAACAAAGTAAATATCAATTTAATCCTCCATTGACATACACTTACTTCATAATTTATATAGTGAATTATAAAGTAAAAAAATTCGTCAAGAAAAGATATAAAATAACATTTCAAGAATATTGTAGAAAATTTAATGATAAATTTTGAAGAAGTGTTTGGTACACAGCAGAAGATCTGGTTAAATAGAAATAAAAGATATATCAGAAGATGCAAAAGAAGATCCTTTATAAGAGCAAGTATAAGAACCAGTGGAAAATGTACTTAATAAAAGATTAATAGAAGATACACGAGAAGACGCAAACGGAATATTTTGTAGAAAATGTCATAGAATTCCACTCATTCCAATTATTATAAGATGTAGTAAAAGATTCTGTAAATAATTTTTTAGATAAAACTTTTTATGTCCTACAAACCAACTACGATAATTTTTTTTTTTTTTTGCATATATTTTTTTTATTAGCGTAGGAACCATACCATACAATAGGGTATCTTAACAGACGCAAGGATTTCTGGGGACCAAACCTAATGCTCATGTTACATTAGGACTCATGTAAGAGAATTCATGGTTGCCCAAGTGTTTTGGCGAACCCTATTCGTTTCAGACGTTGTAAAGGCCTGGCCGGGAGTAAGCTTCTTGCTAGCATATTTCTGTGCCTAGCAAGTCTGTCTCTGTACCTGCTTGTGTGCCTTCCAATCTGTTCCTCCACTGTGTGAAGGTTTAGATCCCGATGAAGGGTGGAACCACGCACATACCAGGGACAATCCGTTATTTGCCGCATGACACGGTTCTGGAGGACCTGTATACGCTTATACGTCGATTTTGCTGCGATACCCCAAATTTGTACGCCATAGAGCCAGATCGGCGCTATGCAGTGAACATAGACAGCTCTTTTTGCCCTCAATGTCATGGTGCTTTTCCTATTCATCAGCCAGCGTAACTGTTGCATTCTTAGACGGCACTTTCCAGCCGTAGCTGTTAAGTGAGGTCCAAAGGTTAGTCGCTATTATATATATATATATATATATATATATATATATATATATATATAGTCGATAATTAAATGAAATTTTTTCCATAGTTTTATTTAACTTCGATCGATAATTTGATAATATATAATATTTTCAATCCTTCAAAACTAAAAATAGAAATTCAATTTTACAATATACAGTTATTATTTATCAATATCTTTCCCATTGCCCTATAATATAAGAGTACATTTGAAAACCTTTATGGCAATGTCGAACGATTTATAATAGATATCGATCAGAGGGTTAAAAAAAAAAGCAGCAGAAAGATGGTGAGAAAGGGGGGGAAACCCAAATTGTCCTCACTCTGAACAATAATATTATTATGCTGATTGCTTTTTATTATGCCGAGAGGAGTTCTTAAACTTTTTTGCATTCTATGTCTTTCTGCTTGCTTTCATTTCATGGGGATATGCGGTGGACAAATTTTATGTTGCGCTGCTTTGTGTGTTCTTATTTGTATACCGTGTCAGTCCTTTCATAAGACCAATGGGTATATAAGACTACCGAAAATGTAGGAGGAAAAAACCAAAGTATATCTATAGTAGCTAAAATGTTTATCTCACTGCAGTGAGAGTTTCCATTTTCATTGGTGATTCATTTTTATTGAGTTTACCTAGTTGGTAGAGGGTATTTTAGTGTCCTTGTTTGTGAGTTTGTCAATGCCGACCGACTGGTTTCTTTTTTAAATTTACAATTTGACTTTGGCATTGGCTTTGCTTTTGGTCCCATTGACAGCAGTTTCGTGCCTGGCCTGACGAGTTTCGGCTTCATTTTAAGTAAATCAAATGGATGTCGTAAATGGGAATCCTTTTCATTCGGCTGTCCCTTTTTGAGCTTTCCTCTTTCTGCCTCTCTCTCTTTCCTTTGATTTTTTTTTCTTTTTTTTTTTTTTGTTTTGTGTTTATGGCTCTATATAAATCCTATTTTGCGTATCTTAATTTCACCTAATCCCAGAACATGTTTGCAGCTTCCCAGATAATCGATAAGCTTGTACTATATTTATTTGGTTTTTTTGTTTATACTTCTTCTTTCTCTTTTGTTTTATTTGATTTGGATTTTTTCTACTTTCGTTCTTTTTTCAGGCCATCAATTTTTGTGGCTGCTTGAGTTATTGATTATTTTTTTTTTCCAATGGTCCCCGGCCCTTCGGCTAAAAGAGAAATATTAATTTCAATTTGAAATTCAGAAATTCAATTGAGCAAAGCAAAAGCAAAAAGAGGCGACACGTTTTTGTTTGTTCTTCTTTATTTCTGTCGTTCTTCTTTGCTTTTACTTGCAATACCCTAAATCTATAGGTTAAAATTGGTTATAATAAATACTAAATAATGTACAATAACAGACAGGTGCAAGCGTCTCCAAAAAAATACCGAATTTAGCATCTAAATCAAGTGAGTTTTTGCTTAACATGAATGAGATCAAATGAATATCAAATTTAAATGAGTTGAAGATTTAACATATGAAATAATAATCCAAATTAGTACAGGGTATTCCAAAGTCGGTTTAATCTTCATGGCAGAGTGCCCTTTTTTTTCTTCCTTGGGCTTAGCCCATTTAATTTGAGCGCATTTTGGGAAAAACAGGAAATTGCTCAAATTGAATTCAGTGATTTCCGCACACACACACACACACATACAAAGTAAGAGATGGGGGCACATAGAGTGGGATTGAAGTGTCCTTTTATTCCTTGCAAAGTTGAATTTTTGCCTGCGTGCATCCTCTGGCAGTCACTCCAAGTGCATTTTAATGGATTTTAGTTTTGAAGCGCCAAAAACTCAACTGACAGCTAAAGATGGGAATGATGATGATGTTATTTCTACCCATACCGCTTCCCCCAGTCACACTTTTGGCACTCTCCATACACTTCTAACATCTTCATGCAAATTGTGTTCCATCTCGTTTTGCTTGTTGCCATCTCTGTCTGTTTCTCTCAATGCTTCTAGCTGACTGTTTGGCCTTCTTTAGCTTTTTAGCTTGTTCTTTAGTTAGGATTTCTATTTTTGTTTGCCAGCGAAAATTGATTAAATTTTCGCTCACAATGAAGCTGCTGCCTGTCTAACAACAACACCAAGTACAACAACAACAACAAGTACATGTACAAGTACAATAAAACAACCAACCATCCAATTTTCATCTATTTTCAATGACAAAATCAACAGAAATGTATAAAAATAAATAAAAAAATTACTAAATAAATGAAACCAGTTTTAGTTTAGTCAAGAGCTTACGAAAATGGAAACACTTTAATATAAAAAAAGAAGCATTTTAACACAGTAATTTTGCCATAAGCTTATATGCATACATACGTAAGTACATACATACATATATACCTAATCAAGAAACATTCCATCTGTTTGTTAGACAAGATGATGGATGAGACTCAATGTATGCCAGTATAGCTGACACATTGGCAGAACACCTTAAATAAAATCACAAAATAATCTTAAATAGAGTAGATGAAAATAAGCCAACGCCCTTTTGATGTCTCTTCATCCTAGAAAAAACTCTACAAAAAATAATAAAACTGATGGCATATCAATTTCTAGTTTATGTTGCAACCGTTCTTAAGAAATAATTTAAAAAGTTGACTTTCTAAATGGCCATAGAAAACTATTTGCCAACAACATGGCGTATGATTAATGTTTATTGGGCCCGCATAAGTAGGCAACATTTTATATTCAGCCTATTTTACCACTTGCCCAAATAAGTAGGCAACAGTGAACCATTTTAGTGTTGCGATTTTTTTCCCTTTTTTATAAACGAACGAATCAAACGAATCTATTATTTATTTTGAATGAACGAAGAGTCCTTGGGAATCATATATATGTATATATAATACAAAAAAAACTGTTCCATTGAAAATTTTCATAAAAACTGAGAATTTTTAAAGGTGACAATTTTTAATTTGATTTGATTTTCTCTTATTTAGTATTTGTTTTATATGTGACATGGATCCCGCTAAAAAGATTTTTTTTTTTGAGAATCGTTTTAAGACTTTGTTTTGAGTTAATGTGATTAAAAAAAACGAGTATAAATAATCTATCTACAGTTTCATGTTCTACAGAATCCAGATTAAAAACAAATAAATGAAAAAATAACAAACAATACAAGAAAATTTTCCATTTTTTGAAAGTTGATCTTTATGCTGTTCCTTTATCAGAAGGAAATGTAGGTATATCTAGTGTTATTTGAACTACAAAACAGAACCAAGGAGTTGAGCATAAATAATTTCAAATCTTTGAAAATAAATGACATATGTAACTTTCAGTAGATAATACAAAAAGAACAATAAATCAGTAAGAACGACTTTACAAGTAAGAGCAATTTAATGAACTTGATTTACTTACTAAAAACTAAAATCTATTTCTATCAAAATGATGCTTTCCATTCTTGTGTAAAAATATATGTATATTCAAATTCAAAAGGAACGACAAATTAAATGTACTAGATTGACCCAACACTGAAATTCCAAACTGCTTCCTCTTTCAATTCGTCTCTATTTGGAGCTCCCTTTTGCCCATGTGGCCCTTTCGTTTGCCAGGCAGTAAGCCTTTGACACAGAAAAACTTTTGGGGGAAAACTGAATGGTGGTGGGGGATCGCAAAAGCCCAACGAAAAGATTTACCCAAAAGCGGAAGCAGAAGCCAAGCGAAACTCAGACAGAAGCAGAAGGCTATGACTGACTGACGACTAGGGAGAGGAGAAGGATACGTTGTCAGGGTAACGTAACGTTGGTTAGCTTGGATGGATGGATGGAGTATGATGAAGTGCGGTATGGTGAGGTCGGTGAAGCTAAAGTTAAAGCAACAACGTCAACGCCACGTCGTTATCCTTAATGCTTGATGGCTTGAATAAAAGCTTAATAAATATTGTGCGCCTCAATTTGGAGGACAAGGCCGAGGATGGTGAGGACGGGATGCGACAAGCAAGGACAACGACAACACCGACTAATACCCAAACAAAGTTGCGCGTGTGTGAGCGAACATTTACAGTAAAATTTTTCATCATTTAACTTAAAGCCGCATTTTGCGTTCAAAATTATGCATAGAAAATGCGGAAAGGAAGCAACAAGAAGAGGGAGTAGAAAGGAGAGAAGAGAAGAGAAGAAGACTTCTAGAAGGAGAGAATATATGAGCCAACGAGAGTCCTTGCCTCTTTCCTTCCTTTTCATCTTAGCTGTAACTTATTTTGATCGCCAGATTTGTCTGCATAATGATTTTGTTTTTGTCACAGAAAAAAAGAAATATATAAAACAATAACACACACACACACAAACATGAATACATATGCTACTGGCAAATGTCTTCATATGTAGAATTCCTCCTTCCATTTTTTGTTTCTTTTTTGTCTATCACTTCATCATCTTCACTTTTGCTTTGGCAGTTGTTACTTGTCATGTTTTTCTTCCCATTTTGTTCAAATTGCTGTCTTTTTCATTATTAATCACACATTCTAACGGGAAAAGAAAATCATATACTATATATGCTTAAATAAATACTAAAAGACTAGTACAAGTTTAAAACATGCTAAAATATCTCCAAAATTCTTATTATGGTATTCATTCTCATTCTCCGGTTCTTTTTCGGAACACTTGACTGCCATATAAAGCCATAAATTAGATAAACACGTTAAAGAAGATGGCTCAAATGCCTAAGCCATGCCCACTGATAAGGCACGCCAATACCCTCACACATGGGCGTGCCTCAGGGAGAGAGTCATTTGAATTTTGTAAATGCTTCAAAGAGATGGCTTAGAGCTTTTCGGGCAGCTAAGGTTGCTAATTGCCAAACAAAAAATCTTTCTTCTTCATAATTTCACTTAATCAATTTTTAGTCGTTGTGAAAACTTTCTTAACAGTTGAACAACAACAAAAAAGGAAAAGAAAAAAATAGAAATATAAATAAAATGAAAATAAAAATGAAAAGCTGAGTAAAAGTTTTTATAATAATTTTTGGTGGCCTAAAAACTGGCAGCAATTTTTGCCAATTTTCATATGCAAATAATGCCAGCCAGCAATTCGGAAACTTTGTCTAAAACAAAAAGAAAAAAAGCGAGAAAAGGAAAAGAAAATACGCGCACACACACACACGAAATATAAAAAAGTGAAAGAATATAAATATGCAAATGGAGAATAAAAAGAGAAACGAAAAGAAAAAGAAAAGGGAAACGGAACAGGTAAGCACAGGTGTTCAATAAACAGTCAAGTGGGGCATATTATGAACTTGTATGCAAATTTATCATGCAACATTTCCCGCATATCTGAAATCATTAAAATATATGTATATATATGTATATATGCATATAAAAAAGAAAATGACTATTACTAAGTTATTTTATTGTTTTATTTCTTTCTATATTGCTTTCTGCAATGTTTCAACAATTTCCCACACATACTTTGAGAAACAAAAAAGTAATTATTATTTGGAGCTTTTCCATCATTAAAAAAGTTGAATATATTAATCCCTTAAATAAAGAAATTTTAGTCTTTAAGTATAAAGCATCAAAAGTCAACAAGTCCTTTAACAATTTAATAGTCTTAACATTTATCCTGGAAGTCGACTATTTCTGATATTTAAAGATCAAAATATTCTTAATATATTTTTATGAATTTCACTACCATTACGGAATCAAATTAGGGTCACTTATCTTTATATGATATATGTATGTATGTATGTATATAGATAAAATGAATACGTTTTCATACAAAAATCATTTAAATTCACAGATTATTCTTTCTTATGTTTTTGGTTCATTAATTTAACATTAAAAACTTTCCTCATATACTCCAAGTACTTTTAATTCTTCTGCTTATATTGCGCGGTATAATTCCATACATTTATAATAATATACATATATAATATCATACATATTTATATATACACATATATGTATGTATTTCCAGCTAACAGAAGAAAGAAAGAAAAAAAAGAGAAAAGGAAAAATGCCTGGAAGGCATGAAAAACGTAAAACTTGCTTTCTTATTACAGAATTCTCTACACCTGCCTCCTCCACTGGTTCACTTTACTCCTCCACCATGGAATACCGTGGGGCAATCAGTTTATGCTGTTGACAGTTCAATTTTGATAAGAAAAAAATATATAAAAAAAATTAACAAAACGCGAAAAAAAGCGAGGAACAAGAAAAAGAACGAAACCAAAAGTAAAATAAACTTCATTTGCTCAAGCCCAAAAGCCACGAACAAAACATACGAAAATCAAAAAAATTTAAGTCACGTCGATATACTCGAATACCCTTGCCATTACGGTTGTCTAAATAGTCATTGAGTTTTAATAATATTTGAAAAAAGTCGTTTGTAAATCCAAGCTTAAAAAAAAATTAAATTTTCGGCGCTAATTATTGACTTCTAATTTCATTCAAGGTCAATTATTTATTTAATGTTAATTTTAACTTTAAAGACTTATCAATTAACCATTAAGTGTTAACCATTATGCCAATCAAATGTTATAACAAAAAATTGTATATAAAATTCCTTGACAAATTAAGCAGAAGAATAGTATCGAATGGGTATATTAACAATCGATTAAACATTATATTGATATGGTAAGATATAATCTATATTAGTTTGAGATATATATATTTTTTTTTTAAATTAAATTGATAATCAAATCGATATACCTTCTGATTGTAGCAAGGGTATCAAAGAGGATGGAATTATAAGAGAGCGAACAAGTGGCAAAGGAAAAGGATTTGAATTTTGGTTTAAGTCCTAAATAAAGTAAATTTCAATGTCTACATAATTTCACAAAATTCAACATTCGGTAATTGCTTCCTGTGAAGAAGAAAGTTGACACAAGTTGTCAAGGCAATAAACTTTATTGCCCGCAGAGCGCACATGTGTCCCCCTTTCTGTCACTGTCGTTTTACCTTTCTTCGTCTCTCTGTCTTCAGTTACTGGCTGTGTAATAAGTTAATGTTATTGTAGTTAGCTAATGTGTGTGTGTGTGTGTGTGTATGTATGTGTATGTGTGCTCGCGTATATGTATTTCTGCTTGGGTTTGTGTGTGTATTGTTGCTGTTGGGCAAACAATTTTGCTTAATTTTTCGCTCATTTTACAGCAAGTCGAGGCGGCAAAAACGGTTTGCACATTAAAATGCACATAAAAATCATTAACTGAAGACAAGGCAAGCATCTCTCATTCTCATTCCCTTTCAGAGCAATTGTGTTAATGGCTTTTCCTTCCTTCTCACTTTGTCTCTATCTCTCTCTCTCTCTCTCTTGCTGTTTCTCACAGCATTTACTTTCCCATCCTCTTGAACTGTGTCTTGGTCCTTGTGTTTATTCTGGCATTACAGTGAACTCAATAATTTTGGCTACTTAATGCACACTGGTTCTCTCTTGACTCTTCTTGTATGTCTCCTCTTTGTCGTATGCCTGTCTTCATTTCTCTGTTTGTCCTTTCATGTTATCCTCTTGGGTTGGCCTCCTTTTGCCACATCAACAGGTAGATACATAAGTACATGATGACTTGTTAGCTACACTAAGAGAAATACTTACTTTCCTTTTTTTTTAAATATACTTAAAATTTGTAATTTTAAAATTTTTACATACATTTATGTTTTGAGGTTCGATCAAATTACCTGAAAGCGAAAAGATGATAAAAATAAAATATTATTTAGAGAACGTAAAACAAATATAAGCAATATTTATTTTTAATAATTGTAGTTTTCTAGACATTATTCTGCATTATTTTAATTCTATTTCAAAACTGTTTAAATCTGTTTCTGTACGGTTGATCTGTCTTAAAACAGAAAGAAATCAAAGAATGAATAAATTTAAAAAAAAAAAACCATATCAAAATTGATTGCATTTCGGTTTATTTAGAAGCAGTATTAAAAGTTCTTTTAAATGGAAACCAGTTTTAAAATATACATGTTTTTTTAAAATTTGTGATAACCAAATAAATTGTTTTAAATGAATTTCAAGTCCATAAAAGAGAATGTAGGGGGGAGAGGAGGTAAAATGTTTACTCTTGGACCTTTCCTTATTGTTTACTGGTAAAATGAAATTACCGTTATTTACGGTAGATGGTTTCGTTATTCTGTTGTTCCTCACGCATGAGATACAATTTTTGGTTGCAAATCAAAAAGCAAAAAACCGAAATGAAAAGGTTTATTTGCTTGTACTTTTGTTTTTTTTTTGTCTTTTCAGTTTATTTTGTGATTCTTTTTTCTTTTCTTTTGTTTTTTGCTTTTTGTTTTTCTTTGTTTTTCTTCGTTTGTTCAATCTGTTCTTGAGGGCACTTGAAAGCAGGTGTCCGTTTCCGTTTCAGAAAATTTCTGTTTGATAATTTATATTACATAACTGGCCATCTCCCCGTGCTCCTGCTCTTGCTCCTCGCTCTGGATCATGAAATTTTGGTGGAAAAGAAAAAGTTTCATCCTCATCTTAACAAAAACCATTTGTCTCAAGTGAAATTTTTCAACTTGGCCAACTTGCAATAAAAGAGAAACACAGAAGCACACACACACATACAAACAGAAAGAATACGTTAAAACGAAACGAAAGCAACCGGCGCCTCCTGGCTGTAATAAAATAAATTTCAGTTAACGTTCGTTGTTGTTGTTGTTGTTATTACTTTGGCCATTTTATAATAATAAAGAGAAAAGCGAATACTTAGAACAACACAACTACAATTTAACAGGAAAACAACATACAAATAATTTTAAGTCAACTTTTACTATATACACTTGCCTATCAAATATCCGGATTAACTATTACAATTTCCAACGAAAGATTTTTCGACATTTCTCATTCATGATATTTAATACTGATGATAAAATTTCAAAGCTGATGATTTTATGAAAACTTAAACTAGTTTCGATTGAACTTTTTCACTTCAACTTCGAATAAACTTCTATTTATTTTATATTTCTTTATTATTACTTATTTTTTTTTTTTTTTTTTGTAACTTGATAATATTGATTCTAGTGATTTTAATTTTATTTTTTCTTTTTTTTTTTGTAATAATACATAATATAGAAAAGTTTTGACTAAGAAATTTTTTTATTTATTTTTCTCTGTGTATATATTATAATTCCCTTGTGGAATGCTCAACTTGTAGAGTATCTTGATACAAAGTTGTTTATTGCGTTCCTGTGCCCTATATCCACAAGTTAAGATTACAAAAAAAAAGGAAGGAAATGTTAGGCATCTTTTGTAACAATAAAGAACATCTTATCTTGTAGATATAATCTGAACATTGAAAAGAAAAATTTAAATAAAATTTGATTTAATATACTAATATAGAAAAATCTTTGATCCTCTAAATAATCTACTAATACACGATTTTTTAATAATTTACAATCTTTTGCTTACGTATTACGTAAAATTAATATGCATTATATATACTCCATAGATAGATAATAAGCCGCGCTTCATACAGAGTATATGCAAGTCGTTGCCAATTTGTTTCTATATGCTTGTTTATTTTTGCTTATCACAACAGAAAGTAAAAAGTCAAAATGTTCATTTTATACTCGAGGTCATTCTCCAGCCAAAAAAGAAGAAGAAAAAAATTCCTTCACATTTTCTGTTGCCGGCGCTTAGGCGCCTTCCCTTGGTAAATGACAAAAATAAGTTTTCCGTTTCCCCGCGTCCAAAATGACATTTGTTTTTTAGTGTGTGTTTGTGTGTGTGTGTGTGTGTGTGTGTGTGTGTGTGTGTGTGTGTGGCGGTGCCTCTCACGAAATGAATTTGACATGCGTTAATTAAGTTGCTCTCGGGACAGAAATTGTTGTAGACCTCTGTTTCTCGACGAAAAATGAAATCAATTTTCCACGGCCAAAAACAATGGCAACAACAGCAAACAAGCAGCAATGCTGTGGCAGCAACAACAGCAGCAGTTGGCACAAAGTGTATGCAAATGAAAAGAGCAAATGGCGAACCTTTTTTGATGTGGGGGTGTTTCCCATCAGAAATTTTTAATTGCACGCATCGTACAAGCCCAAAAGGGACGACTCTTCACATTCCACTTCACGTGAAAAACCGCAACAAGCGAGTGGGACAGAGAGATCCCAATGAAATAAAATACAAACTCGTTTTATGGCCAGCAAAACCAAAAGGAAAAAAAAAAAACAAAAAAAAGAAGAAAAATACCCGCCGCCGCATCATAAAGCCAACAAAAGCACACACAAAAGGCCATTTAAACCCGTATTCCAAATGCAAGTTTAAAGATGCCCCAAAGTATGCAAAGCACACAAATAACATATAAAAATAAAAATTCCTCACATTATCTTTGAGAGCAGTCCACAGGATACCCTGTTAAGGATATCAAGAGGTCACTAAACCACTCTAGCTTTTCCAAGTGGCTATTCACGTAACACTTTCTGAAATGTTTCTTGTTGATCTTGACGAAAATAGAAATGCAAGTTAAAGAAAATTTCCCCCAAAACTATGCAACGCTTAAGGAAATGTAAAGGTTCTTTGGAGACATTTGCCAGCTAAAGAGGTCCCCAATCTGATCATTATATTAACGGTGTTAAATCGGTGTTCAATCATTGATGAAAGAAAGTTTGGTTATTTATTGGTTTTACCATATTTCCTTAATCGTTTAAAAATAACAGTTTTTCAAGAATATTAATATCGACAATTCTAATAACCTGGATTCCAATTAATCAAACGTTCGATTTTCTTCTAAATTCCAAAAACACAAATTTTAATCTGGCTGCCAAAATGGAAGCTTTATAATTAAAACAACTTATATTGACAAAAACATTAAAGTAAATTAATTAGTTTTTCTATAACGTTTATAAATTTGACCTACATAAATTGGTTTATTGAGGACTAAGTAAAGTTATTTTAACATTTTTTTCGTACGAATTCTTATTATGCGGATTTTGGATTATCCAATTGATCTGAATTACTAGAATTCCACTGTATTCTTAAACTTTATTTTATAGTTTTTTTTAGAGTTTATTTTTCTTAAGAAACTAGTTGTTGATTGTATTTTTTATAATCTTCAAGATGACACAACATATCAAGGTGAATCGAACCTATATACATATACATACTTTATAGTGTTCAAGCGAAGAATGCTTTTCTTTTGTTTGATGACTTTAAGTATACCCTTTTTAACCAATGGGTATAGAGGGTATAAAAAGCAGCCCCATAAAAACCAAAGAGGAGGAAAACTCAACCACAAAGGGGCATACAAAACATAAAATCAGCGTCTGTCTGGTTCACCCAACGCACAGCACACACTAACACACACACACACACACATACACAGTGTCCCGCTACTACTAACCCTAAACAAGACCTAAGCAAACCTTACCATGCAAATTAGCCTTGCTCTTCTCGCCTCTCATATGCAAATTCCAACACTGGCTTAGCTTACATTTCACATTATTCACAGAACACATGTGAGTGAGTGAATCTAAACCTCTTCTCCCAAAAGCACTAAAACTTTATTCTCCACCACCAAAAGAACAAAAACAACCAACAAAAAAAAAGGTTTAATGAGTGTTTTACTTTTCTTCCTCTTTTTTAACTTTCTCGTTTTGTTTTATATTAATTCATGTGTAAAAAATCAGACAAATATCTAAAACACTTTGAATATAAAACAGGCAGATAACTACACAATGGCCTAAAACGAAAAATTTTGGTTTGGTTGAATAGATTTCTTTTTAACCTAATGGGAACTAAATAAATTAAAACTTAAAAAAAGAAATTATGAATACAGATATGTACATATATGTAAGTTTTCAATTTTGACCACTTTTTGCTGATTTCAGACTTTTTATTCAAATTTTTTCTTTTAGAAATTTGCAAAGCAAAAAAAATATTGAATTATTATTAAGATATTTATAATATGATAATCCTATTACAATTTTTTTTTTTTTTTTTGTAAATTAAGTTTGAAGCAATATTTTTCTCCCTGAGTGTTTCTGTTGATCCTTCTGACAAATATTAACTTAAAATTTAAATAATTTAAGAGAATCTAAATTTCCTATAAAAGAACCAATTTATTTCCGAAATTTTTTAAGATTAGATTCAGGTCGGATTATTTTAACGGAATAATATATAAATTATTAATAGTTGAATATGTCTTGCTTAAGAGAAACTTGAACAATGTGAATATTTTAGAAACAATAACTTAAACTACTCAATTTTTACTTATGATACGAATATTAGTTTAAAGTGATATTGAAAACAATTTAAAAAGAAACATAAATTACTTAGCAAAAAAAGAAATGATTTTTGAAGATTTTAAAGAAACTGCTTTCAGAATACTAAAATATTTGAAATATTATCTATAATAAAATTATGGCTTTAATTTTTAAGTTTTCAAAAAACATTTAATGATTTTAACAAGAAAAAGCCAATGCAACGATCGATGCATCGTTTTGACCAATGAAAAGCTATTCAAAGCAGCCATTTACAAACTATGCAATATTCATTTTACTCTAAGAAACTAAATAGATTACTTTTCTTTTAAAAAATTTCTTCAGGAAGTGAGTAACTAATAAATCCATAAACTAAGCCAAAGAATATTTAAAGTAAAGAAAAGAAAAAAACATAAAGAAAATATAACAACAAAACAGCAAAATTAAAAACCAAAAGAAAAAGAGTAAAAAAAATGTTAACCAGTAGACAAAGTTTTGCACTGAACAGCGGCAACCAATTAGGACAAAAAACACAGCACAATGCTACAACCGTTCAGTACTACTACCCCCTTTCCCCTTCCGAGCCCCTCTTACTGTTACCATCTCCAACTACCACAACATCGACCGTAGCGTAGCCATCAGTACGCATCAGTCGAACCATAGGGATAGAGTGGCAGGAGAAGGGGTAGGAAGGTCGGTCGGTCGGTCGGGCAAGCAGCCCACGCACTGCTTGGCCTAAGGGCTGACGCCAGAGTCAGCTTTAGCTGAGAAACGGAAGGATACAACAACCAAAAGTCTCTTTTGGGACGAAACCAAATGCGGGGGAAGATACGGAGGGTATACGGAAGGAAGGGGAGAGTGTTGGACAAAAGGGGCGGAAGCACCGTCAAGTTTATGCATATTAAACAGTTATCCAAGCGCAATGAGAAAGAAAGAGTAAGTGAGTGACTGACTGAGTGAGAGCGAAATAAAAAGACGATGATACAGAAAGATAAAAAAGAGAGAAAGCAAGCGAGCGAGCAAGAGAAAGAGGGGGAGAGAGAGAGAGAAAGCAAGATATGAAGAGGCAACGTGTGTAACAGGAAATAAGAGCCATGTGAGCGGAAATTCCACATTACAAATTATGCAAATCACATACGCTTTGATTATTTCGCATTTTATTTTCATTTGTTACCAAAAAAATTTTCCAAATGACAAAAACTTCATCGTCTCCTTAAAACAAACAACAATTTGATTTCATTACATTACTTCTTATTTTTAGGCATAGAACAAAAGTTAAAAAGAAATATATATAAATCGAAAATTTTAGCCGCATCTAATGCAGCAGCCAAAATAAGATAATATATAGCATATATATATATATTCTTGTGCAATGACTTTTCCAACGGTCGAAGGGAAAATATATTTAATTTTTCAATGACTGATTTATAGTTAATAATTGGATATGATCAGCATAATTCTGGATAAAAACAATACAATAAAAATTTTTATATATATATTTTTTAAATTCACTAGAACATTGCCCATTTGAAAATAAATTGTACAACTTTAAAATTGTTACCCTTCCCCACTCCTCTGTATATAATCTGCTGTCGTAGAAAATGTAATTTTGAAACTCTTTATTTTTTTCTTTTTCTTCTTTTGTTCTGTTTTGTTTTGTTTTTAAATCAAAACGTGCCTCGTTCACTTTTGGTTTAATTTAGCTTTCTTCTTCTTTTATTACAGATTTTGTTGAAGTACATTTTTTTTCTTCTTTATCGTAAAATGCGAATGAGTAAGTAAGTATGTGCGTGTGCTTGAATATGTGTGCGTGTGTGTGAGTGGGTCTTTGATTGGGTGCTTTTATTTTGAGCGTTTATGACGCTCTCAACCTGACAAACGCGAAACAAGTGCTGATTCTGGCACTGGAGTGACGAAACAAACGGAGGCGCATGAAACCGACTGGCTAAGGCAGATGAGGGAGGGGGAAGGAGGTGCAGCTTTTATTGAACCCAATTTTTTGGTTTTATGTATATGTATGCGTATACATATACATACACATACATATACATATGTATGTACATATATATATATAGAACACGGATTGGAATTGGTTGCCAAAAAGAGCGTGCAAATGGGCCACCCAAAGGTTAAGCTGATCATTGTTATTACCGAACATCTGAACTTGACATATTTATTTGTGTCAACCAAATTTGTGATGCAAACGAGGGCCATTCAATAAGTTTAATAAGAGAAAGCAGCTTTATGGCTTTCATACAATTCTTTTAGTTCTTTGTTCTTGCCATCCTTTTTCAGCTCCCCACCAACTGCTTTACTTCAGCATAATATTAACTACATTACAGAGAAAAAAACAATTCCTAACTTTCTTTTATTTAATCATTTCTATCATAACTTTTAAGCCGTCAATAATATATAGTTGTGAACGGAAATGTGGCAACAGTTTCATTAATAACCATCAAATTTATTTCTTTTTTAAAGAAAAGGTTGTTGAAAGTGTGCGTGAAAGCTGATAAGAGAAATAGACATCTAAAAACTTTTCACACTATTTAAAGAGATAAAATTTCACAAAATTCTACGAATTGACTTTCAAGTCAAACAGCTGAGACCCTATTGTTAAGCAATTTTCAACAGAAAACATTTAGAACCCTTTATATTTCTTTGATTTATTTCCGCCTGACTTCTTTTGGCCAAAAAAGAAAAGTTTTGATTTTCAGGTAGCCAAACTCTTTCATGGTAGATGTCAAAATGGCAAAGGTACATATTTACACATAAGTAAACAATAGTATTATCTATCTGACAACAATTAACAGCATTAATAAATAAATGATTTATGAAAAGAAAAATAATAAGTTAAATAAGCAAAAACAACAAAAAAAACCATCGAATACTTAATAAACTTCAAGTTTTATTTAAAACAAGAAACGAGCTGTGTACTTTATACACAAGTAAGTTATTTTCGCCGACCAACCATTATTAGTACTTGAAAAGTTTTTCAATTAGCTAACATACTTATTAGTTAAAAATTTAAACTCAAATCGCTTTTATCTTTACTTAGCTGTTTATCTCTCTTCTTTTTCTTGTTCACTTTTAGCTTTTGTTTTAAGTTCTTAACTCACATTAATGTACCTTAATTAAAGCTTAAAATATCCACCACACTGGCAACAAATTTGTGTGTTGCTAAAGCTAACTAAAGTTGTACTCTATATAAATGTGTATATTTACGTTCGCATACAAAAGAAAGTTTTAACAGATGAAGGCGACATTATAAAGATTAGAATCAGCTAAACAATGACGTCCATTATGATGACAAAGATTTGCAGAGATTAAAGAAAGGAAAGAGAATGATTGCATTTAATAAAAATGAAGTATTAACAAGTGTAACAAGGAAGGAAAAATTGATAATATAAATATTGATGATTATATATATATGTTTTTTATTTACAAATAATTATATAATATATATACTTTTCCAATGCTGTATAATAAATCAGTTTTTAAAATAAGTAATCTTAGTAGATAAGTAATGACATTTAATTAAGGTCCACGTTTTCTCCTAATTTGCCCTTTGGGAGTAAGTGCGATAAAGTTTGTTTCAAAATAAATTTGTCAAAATTTCTACAGTCAAACATTTACTATAATTTTACAATGCGATAATTAACGGTACAATTGAAACACTTTTTCCTCAAGATGTCGAAGGATTCTTTTTTTCCAACTTTCGTGTTTTATGTGCTTGACGAAACAAAAGTCGTAGAGTAAACTTTGGTGAAAATATTTAGTTTCGGGTCGATACTTTTCCTTTTTTTTTCTTATTTTTTTCTTTCTGCTTTCCTGTCGCGTTCACAATTGGTAAGTCCAACGAAGTGTAAAACGAATGAAAACTATTTTCCTTTGCCACCCATTTGATATCGCCCCCATTTTCACTTCTCTCCAACTCACTCTACCCTTTTTTGGTATCGAAAGAAAGATTTAATTTTAGCTGCACTAACAAATCGCAAAAGGAAACAAAAAAAAAATAAAAATAAAAAAAGGATACGCAAGTTTTCAATAAACTATCGGCACGGCACACACATATGTATGTATATGCCAGTGTCAACGGGGACACATAACGATATATACATATGTATGTATGTATACCTTTTGTTTGCGGAACTGCCTTCTGCAGTGGCATGTCCTGCCATTGATAAGCTGCGAATAGTTGAAAAGACCATTTTGCCACTAGATTTGTTCAATAGTTGCTTTTTTCCCAACTATGCTCATTGAAGGTCTTCGAGTGCGGGGCGTGGCTCATACGTATTATTGTTACAGCGTTCTCTCTCGTTTTATGTAGTTCATTCTGTTATGGTATTTAATTTACTTAAATATGCAGCTACACTTTTTTGTACAAATCTTTGCAATGTCAAATTTTCACATAAATCTATCATCTTTTGTAATTTAATATCCGCTGGAGATATCTTGATAATTATTAGGGCATTTGTTTTTAAATTTCTACTAACATTTTTTTAAATATAGCCATTTTTATGTCTTTTTATTATTATCAAATTTTTATATGTATCAAATCAAGGAGCTTTAGATATAAATTCTACTTCAACTGTAAGTCATGAATTCCATTTTCATATATTTATAATGAATTTGCATAATTTTGAAATACTTTATAACGAAGTAAAACTGTATTTGGTGTACATTTTTTGCTTAATGTTACTGTTGCTGGTGTTTTGTATCCTTACCAGCCTGTTGGCGTTGTCTGCTTACTATAAAAGTTAAATTGCAATTTCAAAAAGTATTTAATGTGACAGCCGTGTGCTGCTGGCCAAGAAGGACGTAAAAGCTGGCTAGACCCAGACACTGTTGTCTATGTAACGAAAGTTGGCACAAGAAGAGAGCGGAACAAAAAAAAAGGAAGAGGCAAAAGAAGGACAAGCAGTAGGAGAAGCTGAAGAATGAAAAGTAGAAGGACAAAAATGGATTTTCAGTTTTCAAGTTACAACGAAAAAAAAAAGCAGGAAAGAAAATCTCAGCAGTAAAATGCTGTCAACGCATTTGTTGTTGAAAATGCAACTGGAAAATGTTAAAAACGAAAATTCTAGCATCTCCTTGGTCCTACAGCTTCTGCATCCTATGTACTATATACATATATATATGGAGGTACATACATACAACAAGTGCACAATACTTTTTGACAGTGAAAAGCCCTTTAGCAAGAAAACAAGGCAACACAAGCAAACAATTGGAGAATGTTGAGAAGAAATTTTGACAATGTCAGCGAATTTTCATAGTGACGGCATAAAAATGACAACTGTAGGTGATTAAATGAATGAATGTGACAGATTGTAGATGTAAGAAATTGCAAAATAGTTACAGATTAATTATAAACAGAAAACAAATTGTGACACACACAGAAATGTTATATATATTCGTACCAATATATATATTCTTGTATTTTAAATTAGCTAAAAGTTTTCATAAATCATATCAAATATACATATATACTCCAGTCTAAATATAATTACCAGAAATATGTCTGGCAATTTCATTACAGTATAAAATATTTGTAATTATTCATGTTGCACTATTATATACATAGATTAGATTAAGTACATGTGCTTAAAGTTTAACATTTGTTTTTCATTTTCCAAAGGAAACGATATGCTATAATATGTACATACATAACAAAATATCAGGCATCGTTATATGTATTATGATGATTATTAATATTTTCAAATGAATTCAACGTTTTCTTTTGAACGAACCAAACTTAGCAAGGCTATAATGAATTTTTTAATATAAACTGACAGCTTAGGAAGCAGGAAATAATGCCAGGGCAACCAGGAAACGACAACGACGACGATGCTTACGATGATTATGATGATGATGATGATGATGATGATGATGATGATGATGATGATGATGATGATGATGATGATGATGATGATGATGATGATGATGATGATGATGATGATGATGATGATGATGATGATGACGATAAAGCTAGAGCTTCGTATTCTTTTGCATCATAGCATACATACATATATACATACAAACAAACATACATACGTACATATGCATGTTCGTTTATATTCACAAAGGAAGAAGAAAAAAAATATAAAGTTGAAATATACGGCGTCACCTGTCATTTACAT
Source organism: Drosophila emarginata (assembly GCA_037075365.1). Taxonomy (NCBI): domain Eukaryota; kingdom Metazoa; phylum Arthropoda; class Insecta; order Diptera; family Drosophilidae; genus Drosophila; species Drosophila emarginata. The sequence continues at coordinate 1,197,760 of JBAMCD010000160.1, forward strand.
GAAAACGAAAACGAACGAGATGGAGAATGGATACAGAAAAATAAAAAAAAAAATTATCGTACAATCTTATTGAGTACTGACTTTAAAATACCCTGTAGAGAGGGGGAAGTAAAACAATTTAGGCGGCTCAAAATAAAGCTAGATCTTCTTTATCCTCTTTTGGCAAACATTTCTTCCCACTACAAATCACTTTACAACATCGCCAATTGGGTAAGGTTAACCACTGTGCTTAGTTTTTTTTCTTTGTATGAGTATTTATGTTAATTTGAATGCAATTTAGACCAGGCAAAAGTTTTAACTCCAACTAATACATTTTTCAAATTATTTCGACCAGTAGAACCGCTTCTGAATTTCTTTAAAAATGTTCCAATAAGTGTAACTTTAGTATAGCTTTCGTTTGAAAATTATCGATATTGAACTTAATTTTCATTTTTTCCTCTTGTTATAACATTTTGGTTAACGAAAACTTAGTTACGTATTTTATTTTCATATACCCCTTTTAATACAGGGTATGAGAATATAAGAAATGGGCCAAAGGTTTGCGCCATCAAGTATTTAGAAGACAAAAACTTCCCTCCACCTTTCTATTCCGACAACCTTCACAAAAATAAAGGACTAGCTATATACATACATACATACTTTCCCTTTTGTACATATATTTTTTTTTATTTGTATATTTAGCTGCCGAAAACGACCAATGACTAGCGGCCAGCGGTAGTGGTAACGGCAGCGGTAACGACAGCGGTAACGGTAACGGTAACTTTTCCCTTAGCCCCCAAACTTGTGCCCTTTGCCTGACTGAATTTTAAACGCCATTCACCCTCAGGTGCAATTGTCGTGACTTGAATTTGTTGTTTTTTTTTCTTTCTCAGTCTCTCTGTCTCCTCTCTACCATTTTCGTTGTTTTTTTCCGTATTATTCTCATACCCTGTGACAGCAAAACTGCACGGAGTATGTTAAAGTTATAGGTATGTATATATAAACATAAGTACATACATACATATATACATGTGTATATTAAATACATCTATAATTATTTCTTTTATTCTATTTTTCTATTAATTATTCTATAACTTTATTTTTATTGTCCATTAAAAATGTTTAAGGTTAGAGGAGAACTTTAGCCGCCAGATGGAGACACGATGGGTCCTTCCATGTGTAATGGTTTCCAGTCAACTAACAGATCAAATTAACGGAATTGATCTGGTAACTCTGGATTGTAGAACGAATTGATAAATAACTGTTAATATTACTCTCTCTATCTCTGTCTGATTAATATCGCTTTCAACACTTTATTTAATTTTAATAGCAATAATTAAATTTGACAATTAGCTGTAGATATGGACAGAGGTATTGATAAGTCGACCCCATAACTTCATTTATAAAATTCTTTCATTTCTTGTGGACTTTTTGTTTTGTTACAGTTTCACCTTTTGCGGCTTAGGTCAACAGCTTGCCAGGGGCATATAAAGAATGTATGAATATGTGTGTGTGTGAGTATATATACATATATATATGTACATACATATGTATAGAAATCATCATCTGGCAATCAAATTCCATACTTTTTTCCTTAACCCAGCATGTGAAAACCAAAAAATGGAGGTAAAATATTTAATTAAAATTCATGGGCAATAAAAATCTGGAAGCACTCATTAATTTAATGGGTTATTTGTAATAAGGATGTGCATACATATATATTTGATAAGTATTAATCAAGCATTTAAACATAGTTGTGATGGAGAATATAAGGGCGGGACAGGAGCGGGAACGGGGGGCATAGAAGCTATTCAGTTAAGACATTCATCATCCATCAAATGTTCTTGTGTGTGTGTGAACGTATCACATTACTAGACAGCCTTGACAGCTAATAGAAATCCTTACACACATACATACATATATATGCTCGCACATACAAACACACACACACACACGTACATACATATAAGTAGTAGATGATGAGGGCCATGAAATGTGGTAGTGGTGGCAATGGCGGTAATAGTGAAGATTCGGGGGGTGGTGGTATACCGGGTAGTGGGATAAGTGAAAGTGGAAATAGCAGTAAAAGTGCCAGAAATTGTATTGGATTGCCAGCCTCCCCCCGCCCACCACTCAACTTAAGCCTACATTTTCCTGCTTTGAAGATGGCACAAAATGCATATTTGATGTTTAGCACAAAATGTGGCAATTAAAGCAATGATTTAACAACACACTTTAAGTGCCTTTAAAAGATAATGATAAAATTGATAAATTGATACATTTCTCTTCTAAAATTTAGTTAAATCGTTAATCGTGAACTAACTTATATGTTATTTTAATTATAAACGCTTACTGGGCAGCAATTTTAACATATTAGATATACAATTTTATATTTAGAAATATAAATATTAAATATATATATATAAATTTTATATTTATTTATTAAATTTTTGTAAAAATAATGTATAAAAATGTATGTATAGAAATGAGTATCGGTATTTTTAATTTATTCATTTTCTTTCAAAGTTTAATTTTCGAACAATTTGAAAATTACGTTTTTTTTTTTTTGTTGTCTTGCTTTTAAGAAATTTTTCTATATTAAGTTATAACTTTTCCAAAATCTAAAAACAAACTGTATGGTGAAATCGAGAAAACAATTATTAATGATTGATGTTCTCCCATTGGAGCAATCTATTGAAATTAAAAATTTGATTTAATCTACACTATGGGAAATTGCAAGCAATGCACAAGCCTTTACGAGAAAACCAACCAGTAAAGGATGAGGGGTAGGACGGGGGATGTTTACTGTAGAAGTTTTGTAGAATAGAAATTTTTGTTTCTATTTTCAATTCCTGAAAACAAGAGCAGCGAGGGGCATACGAATGAGCAATAGTAAAACGACTTGATAAAGTTGCGTTAAACAAATTAGAAAGAAATTTCACATACACATAAACAGTACTCACATGAACACACAATAGCAACAGCACACACCCAAAACACACACACACACACCCAGGCACAAACAGAAACAGAAGTTGAAGAAGTACAAGGGAGTTTTGTTTTCTTTGACGTGTCAGTTGCTTGGGCTATTTCATTCTTGAAGTGCACATACACACACACACACTCTTCACTCGAGTAATTTGCTTCAACACGCGCTCACACACACACACGGACAAACACATCCAGGATATGGCAGCCATTTTGACACACGCATACACACACGCACGCGTGTGCTGACATTTAGATTGAAAAACGAGAGCCCAAAAGCAACAACCAGTCAGGAGCAGGAGCAATAGCAACAGCAGCATCCTCATACCAAACACACATCATCGAAAAATTGCGTACCTTCAAACAGTGTGCCGACTTTAAGATAACCTGCACACTCCAACAGCAAATGAAAATCTAGAGTGAAATTACTTTAAGTGCTTGATAATTGTTTCTTCTCTCACTGATTTTGCCCGAAAATCTTTATTCTAATTAATAACAATCAACCAATGCTGGATTGGACATCATTGAGAAATTGTTAACTCACAAGAACATTTTAAAAGCATTTTAAAAAAATTTAAACAAAGTTTGTTCATATAAAATAAAGTAAAGAATAATAAAAAAAAAATAGTATGTTTTTTTAATTAAGCATTTCAGTTGCATTCAAATTGCTTTCTTGATAAAAAAAAATGCATTTTCGTATTGTTTTGAAACCTTAAGTTTTCCCTCCATGATGAACCACTGCAGATACTTTTGTTGCTTTAATAGGAAGTGTCAAATTGGCGTTCTTTTAGCTAGAAATATCGAAAACCATCTAAAGTAGGCGATATGGTAAATTTTCTATAACATTTTTAGATTTGAAGATTTGTGAGTAATGAAAGTTAATAATTTTCAATGTTTCAACTAGATATTTTTAGAATCTGCTAAATCTAGTATCAAAATTTGTTAGCTCTATCGATCTATTTATAAATAAATAAATTACGAACGAATAAGTCAGTTTAAGTTTCACTTTAGTTTAATAAAAAGATGGAAATAATTATTGAACAAAAAAAATATATAAAAGAACTAAGGTATTGAAAGTTTTGTTTCTTTTTTCTCATCATTTACTTATAATTCTCAAATAAGTTTTAGTATTGAAGGAGTGGTATGACATATTTAAATATACATATATACATACATATGTATATTGTATATGATCAATTTATAGCTCTAACTTAAATATGCCATTTTTTAAACAAATGGTTACAGGGTATAAAAATGGATTCCCCTTCCTTTTAGAAAGCTTTGGGAAATGATACAAAGCAATGTTTTTCATGTGCCATCAGTAAGCGTTACTACAGGTGTGCGATTGTGTGTGATTCTGTCTGTAAATTTGTATGTATGTGTGTGTGTGCTTGCTTGTGTGTGGCGAATGAAGTGAAGCGTATGCTAAATTTTTATTGAAGTGCATACAAACAAACAAGGCTTGAAGGCAAAGTCAGTCAGCCATAGGGGAAAACTGTTGACAGTGCGTCGTACCTTTGTCGTCAAATCCCTCGTTCCTGCCCTCTCCCTCCTAAAACATTTCCCGCTATCCATGTTTGGTAATTTTCAAAAGAAGCAAAATAACAACAAAAAAAATCCGATTCTAGCTTAAATATAATTTGTATACTCTCAAAAAAAAACTTTTAGAAAATATATTGCTGTAGAAACGCGCTATAATAAAACATGAATGAATGAATTTCTATTTTATTACCTTAAAAATCTATTCACTAAAATAAGTTTTTCTGACTTTTGTACCAGAAATTTTGATCAATTGTTTTATGCTTAAGAAATTTGATCCTAAGCAAAGAATTATTAAATACACTATATAAAAAGTTCATTTAAACCCAAAATCGAAGTGAAACTTTGTGTTAAGTTGCAAAAAATAAGATACAATTTCTCTACTTTACAGTGAGCTTAAAAATATTTTTAGGCACTGGAAATGCTTTACCTGTATATGTATATATGTATAGGTACATATGTATGTATGTATATTCATATCATATTCTGCCTGATGATGATGATAATGATGACGATGACGATGTCGAACAACAGCACAAAAAATTGGGTTCAAACACTCAATCATTTTTATAACCCAGAAACAGCAAACAGACACACACACAGACATAAACGCCCGTATGTATACAGCAAGAGAATGAAGTGTTGACAACCAGCTACATACATACATATGTACATATGTATATACATACATATGTATATATATATATGTTGTATGTATTTATGTATAAGCAAAAAACCAGGTGCAGTGTAGCGTATTTGACTATAAATACATTTTCAATATTTATATTTTAATACCCTATATAGTACATGTACTAACGGGGTATATTAACAATAACGATTTGGTCACAATAATCGCAATTAGTAACTAACTACAATCATCTAATTAAAACCCATTGTAGTTTATTGAAAAGGTTAACATGAAAGAGTTTACAGCAATTTTCAATCTCGGCAATGGTCGTAAGAGTCCCAAGAAAAAATTTTTGCTTACTCATTCTTCCCGAGTGTTCAAAACTTATTATTTTACATTGCAGAGTCTAATACGTACATACATACATATGTATGTACATATGCATTCACACATATATACATAGATATTTATACATACATATCCTCTTGAGGTACTTACGAAATGTCCTTTCTTGTCTTGAAAAATCCTGAGATTTGGGTTAATGTAAACTATATTTGATTTACTTTGAGAAAATATAACTGCGTTATGTTTCTTATTGACTTTCTTACAGAATGTCAAATTAATGTGACCATTCATCAAAAACTTAAAAATTCCATAAAATCGCATCCTATAAACCAAGTAAGCAGAGTAATTATTCAAAAACGAAGTTTGTTCATCTTTCATTTAAATTAATATTTTACAAAACATTTAAAAATTAAATTTAACTCTTGTAAAATTGTCAAAACTATCTTTAGTGTGTTTTCATTCCTTTTTTTTAGATTTGTAATGGAATTCTTGCCTTAGTCAAGCGAATTTTTTTTGTGTATTTGAATTTTATTTTACTTCCATTTTTTTCTCTTTGGTTTTAATTTTTTATTTATTTTATTTTTTACTTTTTTTCATTTTGCTCAACACTTTGAGGATGGCCGGAAAGGTGAGGAGAGCTTTATTTATGATTAAATATAAATAATGAAAAATCAATAGAAATTTATTTATACATATTCATCAATGTATGGTTTATGTTGTATGAGCGACAGCCCAGTAGCTACAGTGACAAATAATATGAGCATCCATCCACACACACACACACATACACAAACACACACAAACACACACACAAGTTGAGTTCATGTGTCGAGGCTAAGGGTGGTGACCCCAACGACAGAGAGAAAGAGTGGGAGAGACTGAGTGGATTAACTTTGTAAAAGAATTTAGCATGTACACTCTAGAATATATGTACATATATCGGTAAATTCAATTCACAATTCAATTTTCCAATTTCTGTATTTTTACGAAACAAAAAAAAAGAACACTTAAAATGTGATAATAAAAAAAAAAGGACAAGGTAAAACTGTTTCTAAAATTGTTTTCAAGAGGAAGCTAACATACAATAAGCCTTAAATTTTGCTAAACCTGCATGTATATTTCATGAAAATATTTTACAACATTATTACAACTAGCCAAACAAGTTAAGACATCTGCTTTTGACTAAATGAACTGTAAACGCTAATACAAATCAAGCAAATATCTTAACATAAGAAAGCGGTTTCCATATTTTGGCTTAAAGTGTAAACCAATTATAATGAAATATGGCTTCTACAGTTTGAATGTTGCTTACTCCAAAGCATTCATGTGAACTAGATTCCATGTACATACATACATACATATATATGTATATATATTAACAGGAACAAAGAGATGCCACCCACAGATAACTTAACTCTTCAATTGCTATAAGCCGACCCATTTGCTTTTAACTTGGCCAATAGTTATGTATGTTTATCTATGTCATCATTTGTCCTTCATCTTTACAATTTCCATCTGTCTGTCTATTACAATGCACTACTATCAACTGTCAATTGTTAAGCGATTATAGGATAAGAAAAACTCATGTGCGAGGGCCAATTAAAAAGTATCTTTGACATATGAATACATCAAAAATAAATCCAATGCTTAAATTTCAAGTCATTTTGTTACTATCAAAAACAACATAAAATATAACTTAATAAATATAAGCAACCTTAACTCTTCTCGGCAAGGTAGATGTAATTGTTACTACCCTCGCACAAAGCTATGGCTATTCAAACCGATTGAATGCTCATCCACTCTCAATTAACTATTCAACTTAATTGACATATGCCAAGTGGAGGCCTTTTTGCCTATTATTAATTATTGTTTGCATTAATTTGCTGGTCATTTGTGTGCGACCGAAAATTTTCTGAAATGTGGCAGATCAATTTGTCGTCAAGCCAATCAATTCCGAATGTATATGAAAACTGAGCGAGATAGATAGTATTGAAAAGAGAGAGAGAGAAGGAGAGTGAATAAGAGATAACAACAAAACGAGATGTGATTTTGAGGTTGTCTGGAATGGTCGTCTAAAATGACTGACAGCTAAATATGCATATTCAATTAGTGTGGCATTGGTTATACGTTAGTGGACGAAAAAGGATGCCTTTAGGATACACACACACACACACACATACATCCCCAGAACCACACCCAACCCCACACAAACACACAAGGAGTCAGAGGAAAAGTAGACGGATGGAACCGCAAACAAAATTTCTGTTTACATGAGATTTGACTAATTGCCAAAAAAGCAAATTCTATGGCAAAGTGTTGGCTAGAGGCGACAATTTTCCAAAATTCGATTTACAAATTTAATTAGATAAAATATTGCCAATAGGTAATGGTAAAACTTATTAAATATCCATAAATATTAAAATAGTTCAATAAAATATCAAATTAATTAAACCAACAGCGTTAAAATTAATTATAAAAAAAATCTATTTTCTTTCTATCATTGCAATTTGTAGGCAACCCTAATGCTAAACAACGCCTGGCAACTCTTATTATTAATTTTTAACAAAATGATCAACACACTTCAAACCCACAAAACTATTGACAAATTTCGTTTGGAAGATTTATTTTAAGTGTATATTAAAAGTATTTAAACTTGAATCAGACAAATTATGATGTAAGCAAAAGAAACCAAATGTATCCTTGTATTATCAGAGTGTAAAAATGTATTCTATTTCTAATTATATTGAAGACAAGCCAAGTTGAAAAGTTAAGTTGGACAAGAAGAGGTTAGAAAAGTGCTAGTAAGTGTCCTTTTGGTATAGAAAAAGTGCTTCAGAGCGCACGCTTTTCGACTCTTGTGAGGCATAACTCAAATACAGACACACACTTACATACACACAAAAACTCACACATATATATATGTGTATATATATATATATATATATATATGTATTTACAGAGTTTTCAAAGATACAACAGAAATACATATCTGTATCACTTTGCCGCTCACCATGTATCCTTGTATCTCTTTCTCCCTTTGTATTTCTTTCTTTTTCCATTTCTCCATCCCTCTCTCTCTCCCTACATATATATATATATATATATATGTATGTATATGTGTGGATTTACGTTGTTGAATTGAAAGGAAAACAGCACTTCTTTAAATAGACAACACAAACGGTCGAGAGATGAGTTGAGTTGAGTTTAGTGAGAGGTTAACCCATTATAAAACAAAATCGACATATCGATAGACAATAAATATAAAGCAAATCAAATTTTATGAAGCATATAAAATCAAAGTGACTGCTATAGCTGAAAGAAAGATGTATATTTTACATAAACATATATATATGTACATATAATATAATATATAATAATGTGCATAAACATATATGTATACATATATGTACATATGTATATAAATATACGCGTAATGGAACATTAAATGATATGACATTACTAAAGTTTTATTTACCTAAACTTTGGAATTTTCATTTAATAAACTTTAAGTTGAATTAAGTTCTATAAATATTAAAAAGAAAATCAAAATCAAAAAATACCGAATTGATTATTTGATTATACCGATAAAAAAAAATAAAACCTTTTTATAATAAAATAAATCTTAATAAAGAATGTATAAATTGAAGACCTTAAAGATATTATATAGTATATAATAATATCATCAACAATTTAGATAGAAAATGTGTCTTAAATTCATTTTTATACCAACAATGGGTTAAGTTCTTGCACCCTAACCTAATGCCATTCCAATTGCTGACCAAGTTTCTTGGGGGCATATGGCGCTTTATGGCTTTAGTCCTACACAGACCCATTCACATACACTCACACACACACACAGACAGAGAGAGTTATATCCTTGGTCGTTTAACCTTCAGGCATTTGGCATCTCTCTTGTTAGTGGCACTGCTCACTTGGCAGCGGCCACCTCGTCATTGCCTCTCATCATCATCATCATCACCAGCATCAGCATCCATAGGAAACTCTCTTAGGATAGATCTTTGTTTCATTTCATTTTTCGAAGCATAAAATGTGCAAACGTTTGCAAATAAATAACAACAACCAAAAACGGAAAAACAAAAACAACCAGAAGTAGACAAGGCTCTTTTCCTTTTTTGTTTTTTTTTTTTTGTTAACTATTACTGTGACAACTTTAATATACTCTCAAAGAATTGCAACTACAATTTGAGCTTACTTAAATATACAAAAGCATAATTATGGATCGTATTTATATATCCTATTTGAATATTAGAAAAGATTTATTATTTATCGCTTAATAATTCGTTTACAGGGTTTTCTCATTTGCCTAGTTGTTGATTTTTAAATTGAAGACACTTTCTTTTGATTCGGATTTGCGATAAAAAAATACTATTCATATTTGACAAAAGTTCGGAATCTTTGGGTTTAAAATATTTCACATAAACATTTCACACTTAAAAAATTTCACAATAATTCGGTATTATTTGGTAATAAAATATTTATTTAGAAACTTAAGTAATGAGTTTTGATCAGAATATTATTGATCCCAATAAAGTAAATATTTTAAATACATTGAAATAGTTCATCATTCAATTGAACTCTAAATACACCTCAATTAAAATATGTATATAATAAACTAAGGGGCGTGGCACACATTCGAAGTTAACTTGACTTGCATATAAACTGGTTTCATACCAAAATTAAAAGCTCTTTCTATCATAATCTCTAAAATTCTAGTGTTAAAATATATATATATATGAAAAATTTAATTCACCAATTTGTATACCTTCAATAAACCCTTAAATATAATTTATAAGTACTGCAAAGTAAAAAATATGATATCAATTTTTTTGATACCGATTGAACTTCAATAATTTAAATTTTTCTTGTCATTTTTTTCTCTTCTTTTTCGTGTTAGAAAGTTTGGAAAACTAAAATTCATTTTAGCAAATTGCAACAAATGCTGTATTGCTATGCATGAATGCATTTTAAATTAAAATTGGAAATTGAATTGGTCTCTTTTCTGAGTGGGATGTGGATAGAATCCTCATGTTCAACACATTATTCTCATCGTCATCATGAGCAGTATCATTATCATTCTAATCATGATGCACACATGCTAGTTGTGGCATTGTTTTCCTGCATATTTCCCATACAATGAAAATATTGTTACTCTTCTATGAATTTTGCTTTCAAAAATTCTGCTGTACAGGGGGGTGGGGGTAATGTTTTAGCTATATTTATCATAGGTGTAAGCGGAAAAGAAATGGCATGAAGATATATTCTACATTAATAAATATTATAATAATATTATTTTGAAAAACAAAAATTAATTTTAATTAGATATTAGCCGATGCAATCATACATTTTTTTATGTAAAAATAATTTCAATCCCAAGTGCGTAATTTTCCTCCCCTTTATGAAATTCCGGTTACGCCCATGATTTTTTTTACAGACTGAATCTATAAATCGTTGCGCTCAAGCTGCAATTATTAAAATTTTCTATGTGTTTCTTGCTTGCTAGTTCGTTTTTGTCTAGTGTAAAACGTATGGAAGAATTTAACAGAATCTATGGACAATGTAATTTATGTGGTAATTTTATTAAAATCCAAACAAATAAAAAAAAAAAAAGAAAACCTAAAATACAAAAAAAAGTTGTCATAAATAATTCAGAATTCCAAGCTAGAGAAAAGAAGTCAATGAATACTCTAGAGAAGCGCACTCTGTGTAATGGGGAATGCTGTGGGGAGGTACACACACACACACACATACAGATGCATTGCAATTTGAAATTCATACAGCACTCCCCAGTTGGCATCAAGTATACGCAGTGTAGGCCTAACTAAAGCACTTGCGATTTTGATTTCGATTCCATGACGTAACTTTAGTAACCACCCACTTTCTCCCTCTCTCTTTTTCTCTCTTGGGAAAATCACAAAGAGAAAGCCAATCAACGCAATCCTCATACCTCTCATTTTTTTCTCACCCCCTCTGCTATACTACTTCTCTCGCTCTCTCCCTCCTCCTATAAGTATGCAATGTTCAATGAAAGTTTTCCGCAAACAAGTTGCAAGTTGATATTTGCAGAGTCTTGATTGTGGTAGCAGGTTACACGTGCCCCTTACAAGAGGTAGGGGAATGGGTTCAGTTTGTGGAGGCTGATGGGGAAATGAAAACCAATTTAAACTATTGTATAACCAAACTTACATTCTATATATATATATATGTATATTGTATATATACTATATGTATGTACATATATGCACATATGTATGTATGTATGTGTATTTGTACGCAACCATTTTAACAGTGTTGCTGGCAAAAGAACTTTAAGTATTTTGCACGTACGCAAAAAGTTAATAATCTGATTATCGGAAATGTATTGGATAAATAAAAATCAATTGCATGCAGGAAGCTAAATCGCTCTATATAAATACATGTATGGATGTATCTTTTTATCCCTACAGCATCTCCCTAATTTGCCTCTCACTTTTGCATTTTTGTGGCCCAGCTACAATCATATCAACAACAACAACAGCAACTAAAACTGCTGAAGGACAAAAATGGGAGGTCGTGTGATGGGCTATAGTGGGCCGCGTTTTTCATTTAAGGCCAAACACTATGGCCTTTATTCCACGAGAAAATTTTTTCGTACACTTGAAGAAATTTTGAAAGACAATTACATTTTCAGTACACTGTATTTTAAATCAATATACTACACAACAAAGAGTCTTAAAAAGAGAGATAGTACGAGTATTTATGATGAAAGTCAATAGAAGATCAACGGAAGTCTTTCCTCTGACATTGAACCTTTGCATCTTTCAATCTGATAAGTTTAATATATTTTTTTCACAATCTTAGTTCTTAAAATAATATCAACTACATTAAAATTTGAGTTGAATATATTTAGTTTTCTTTCAATTTCATTAATATTTCTTTCAGTGTATTCTGCGGTAGTACATAGTCTAATTCATGGTACAATTTGCCCGCACTTATGTGCAATGTGTGTGTGTGTGTGTGTGTGTGCGGGCATCGTTGGTATTGTTGTTGTTTTTGCTGTTCCTGTAGTTATTGTTGTTGCTCAAGCGTAAAATATTTGGCCAACCAACCGAGCTATCCAAAACCCGCAAACACACTCCCCCACTAGCCTCTTTACCCATACCGGATTCCATCTTTTAACAGCGGCACTCCAAAATTGGTTGAGTGTAATTAAAAAGGGGCTAACGCGTATACAGACTGTTACACTCACACACACACACACACACACACACACACTCATACAAGGGTAAATTAAGCATACCCGCAACAGGAAAAACCAACAAGAAAAAAATAAAATAAATATTCAAAGGTTTCGGACTGTACCATAGTTTCTATACTCTTTATAATTTCGGTAATAATTTCATTTCAAAAATGAAAATAAAAATTTGCAGGTTTAATTAAGGTTTCTCAAACTTATCTAAAATAAGATGATATTAGATCTCTATAGAAAATATATAAATAAGCATATATGTATTAACTTATCATTCTTAAATGAATATATTTTTTAGTTAGTTTCAATTAAAAATAAAAGTTATTCTTGAGTTTTATTTTTCTATATATGTATGTACAAAAGAAGCAAATATATCCTTCTTTGTCAGGGTATAAAAACGATTTTAAACCGCCGCCACTCATCCCTCGGACTTTGTCTACCACTCAATTATTTTTTTAGTAAATGTACGAGTCCAATTGAAATATATGGGAACTGTTGTACTTCTAATTGGTGTTACATTAAGTTTATTTTTTAAAATTTTTTCCGTTTTTGTTTGAAGTTGTGCAAGTTGAGGAACGACGAAAGAAAAACAGACTTGGAAATTTTACAGTATTTTCGGACTCCTGTTAAGCAGGGCTCCTTGGAAGCGGAATAACGCCATTGAAAATACTTAAAAACTGTTTGATAATTTAGAACTTTCTATTTATCCATTTTATGAGATTCTTTGTTAATTTGAGGTACACCGATTTCACATAACATTATATAACAAAGGCTCTACTATTAAATCTTTGGAATATACATATATTTGAATATTGCTGTAAACTGAAAACGTCACATAAAGTATATCCTTTAAAATAAGATTAAACTAAATACAATTCCTAAAAGCAGTGTAAATCGCTGATCAAGGTAAAATAAAGTTAAAACAATTTAAGAAGCAGTGATAAAATAAAAAAAAATTAAAAAGAAGACTTTTTTAAAATCCAACAAGAAAAGTAATTTTTCAAAGCGTTTGGCATATAGAAGTTTTTACTGTATTTTTTTTTTTTTTTTTGTTTCCTCAAAGCCAGCAAATAGTGCACCATAATTTCATCTTCCATCATTTTGTAATCCAATTGTTGCTGATGAAATCTCGTTGACTGATGATTTTTTTCACATATCATCTAATCTATGACATTTCAAGGAAAAGACATTTCCGCTACACATTTATTTTTCTTTTTTCTTCTCTCTCTCTCTTTGCTTGTCAGAAGACACATTAGAGGAAACGTGTTTATGGAAGTTTGTAATCATCAAGAGAGATAGGAAAAACAACATTTTCTCACCAAACAAAATTTAAATATCCTTTGCCCATAGATTGGGATGGATATGATGATTTTTTCCAAGTGTTTTGTAATCGAAAATCGAAATACAAAATTTTCATACATAATTGGAAATACTTAAGCATATAGTTTCGCACAACTAATTTCAATTTACAAAAATTACTTCAAGTTTTGCATAACTTTTCACATCGTTTTTTTCTTCTTTTTTTTTTTTTTTGTTGTCACTTAAAACTAATCTTTGACTAACATCTTAAATCAAGGTTAACTGTCGAACAAGAAAATTGTAATGTACAATAAAATGTATAAACGAGACGGTAAATTGTGTAGAAATGCAGCGGCACTTGTGCAACTTGCCCCCAATTCAACATTGATCCCATCGAACGAACGCCTGTTATTGTCCTTCTTTTTTATTTATTTTTTTTTTCTTTTTGCCCGGTTCCCTGCTCTGTAATCGCGGCCACTTTACCAAGTGGCTAGGATGCTACTTGTATAACTTTTCCTACGGTTAGCTTTTCTCGCCCTCCTTTTAAGTGGAGAAGAACGAGATGGAATTAAATAGAAATTGAGTGAAAGTGAAAGCGAGAGAGCTAAAGTGAGAGAGTGAAAGAGCACTTGTTTGCCATTTTATGTGCTAGCTTTTTCAGCTGTCCAGCACATTTTTTTTTTTTATTTTTTATTCCTAAATATTTAAATATATCTATTTATATGTATATATATATATATAGAAAGTCAGGAAGAGCGAAAAAGGTATGCAAGATAGAGAAAAAGCGAAATATATATTTATATATATATAGGACGAAAGAGGATGTGGCAGAGGCAGAGGCAGAGAGGAAATGTGTTTAAGTAATGTTGGTGCTCTACAGGTCATTAAATATGCAAAGTCTTTTTCAAAAATTCACTTTGAGATATACACCCGAACACCCCCAACCCTCATTCTTAACAGAAAAAAAAGAAAAAAACAAGAACAACACAGACAAAATAATGAAAACGCTGTGGGTAAAAAGGAGGGTAGAAGAGGTGAAACCATTAAATAAGCAAGCACATGGACAGAGAAATAGAGAATAATGTACATAGTAGAAAAATGTATATATAAATGGGTATATGTACAACTATATTTCTATATTTTGCCGTAAATTATGTACAAAATGCCTCGACAAAATCTATTTGTTAATTTCTTTGTCAGAGTTAACATTTCAATTTCATTTGAATTGAATAAGAGAAGTGGTTGGAAAATGAATCAATTTTATTTAGGGTGAATAACTTTAATGAAATAAAATTCATTAAATTATATTTATTCAACTAGATGGGCGGGAGTGTGTGGGTGGGGCATATAATTAACTAAAAAATTAATATATGCTGTTTGCCTATCTGAATGATGTTTATTAAAATTTTTAGCAGTGCTGATAAACGGGTTTGAAAGCACATTTATAACTGAGCTGTCTTTATAAACAATTTATGCTTGATATCTTGGTCTTAACCACTTAACCGGATTAAGATCTTTATCGGATAGATGGGCTTTTCTTACCTATATACTCTATATACATACACAAGTATATATGTATATATAAGAGAAGAAAAGTGTTGGAAATAGGTTACAATTAGAATGAGCATAATAGTATCTTATAGACACCTTTTCCGCCGAGATTTCAAACACACATATATGTACATACATTTATACATAAATATATAGGTTGAGAATTTCTTGCAAATTGTATGACCTCATATAATTCTACATGACGAGATGCAAATGAAGTGCCATGAATAAGTAAATGAAACTATAAACTATATTTTTTTACACACACATGGAACTCAAAACTAGAGTACTTTCACTCAAGATGCGCAGAAAAGAAAAAATGGAGAAGGTACCCCATAACTGTCGACTTCGAGAATACCCTTTAGCTCCTTATCGGCCACCAATTTTTCAAAAATTGTCTCTAGTCATTTCGGTACAAAACGTACCCAAGTTTATCCGATATTTATTGTGCTATTCTAACAAAATTTAATCAGCTGTTGCATGTTAGCTATCTTATTAGCTGTAGAAATATTTAATATAGCTAAAGTAACTCGTTTGATGAAGGCGAAAATGGGTGTGGCAACTTGATCTGCGTACATACTAGCTGAAACTATAAACCGAATTTGATAGCTCTAACTTTAATACTCTCGAAGATCTAAGTATTCATACAGACAGACAGACGGAATGGCAGATCGATAGACAGACATATAAGTCTCCATCGACTCAGTTATTGATATTGATCAAGAATATATATACTTTATGGTGTTGGAGATGCTTTCTTCTGCCTGTTCCATACATTTAAGCTAATTTAATATACCCTTTGGGTACTGGGTATAAAAATGCCAAAGTCAATGCTCATAGTTACTCACATGTCTAATGATAAATATATGTAGATACATACATACATATATGTTCGTATGTGAAGCGGATTATATGTAAGGTACTGTATGAATATATATACATATACATATGTATATATGTACATCCATATAACGGTACGCTGGAATTCACATAGTAGCTCATCTGCATCAAGTGTACACGGCGAGTAAGCAAAAGAAAAACAAAAAAAACACAAAAAAAAGAAGAAATCGTGAAAAGTGTCCGTAAACATTTATTTCAACAAACAAACAAAAATTAAGCGTCATTATGTTAAAGCATCGACCTACAGATACCCTTTATCAAGAAAAAGAAAAACCTTCTTAATAACGTCATTCAGTTAATCTTCCAAATTCCAAATCCTGGGTACCCAGATCCATCCACAGATATATCCATATATCCAAATGAAGTAAATGTAATACAGAGTAATACAGGGTAATTCAAGTATTTTCTTGATATCGAATTTAACCCTTTATTTTTTTTTTTTTGCATTTTTGACAACATTAAAAGGATATTTATTATAGGTAGCACATTTGGTCGACTTAAATATACCCTTTTAAATGCAGGGCATGGAATACGTGATTTTTTTTTCTTTTTGTTCTCTTTTAACCATTCTACGGCATGTTTATAGCAAAGAGAAATAGCAGAGAAACAAAACAAAGAAGAAAAAAAAACAAGGCGACAAACAACAACGGGAATACATTTTTATCTTTCTCCCACTCTTACACTTAATGTGTGTTAGTGTGTGTGCGTGTGTAGGTGAATTCCTTTCAGCTTTCAAATTGTGCAGGCAACGCATTGTATATTTGTATACTTTTGTTTCGTCTATGTATGTCTGTGTGAAAGTTATTGTTGCGAAACATGATATTCACTTGTTTTTGTTGGCGTTTATTTTTTTTTTTAAAGGGTATCAATGGTTATGCCACATACATACATACATATACATATGTATGTACAGAGATCAAACTACATATTATCAGTACGGTAAGAACGGCTTCACTGTAGTCCAAGCTCATGTTTATTCAATCTTCCAAACCATAAGACAAATTTACTTTAGCTTTTAATTAAAAAACTAATCATACCCTTTCTTTTCAGTTTCACCCTTCATAAATTGCTATATACCCTGCCATAACTTTATTTTATCCAAATTTTATAGAATGTTTCAGGAACAAAATAGAATTTTTTTTATCTCATCTTTATATCCGTTGAATCTATTCTCAATATCTATAAATAAATAAATAAATAATCTATAAATCAGCACTTTAAATTATTTGTATACTATCATTATTGAAATTTTAAATAAATAAAAGAATTAACCTCAAAATATTATTATTATTACGGAATTATCGTCCAATTGCAAACACAAATGTTTAAAAGAAACTTCAACTTCTCATTCAATATAAACAATTTTTTTTAAGTAAACACGATAAAATAAAATAAATAAATTTTCAGAGATTCCAATTTGTTTGTTTCTCAACTTAAAAAATTTTTAATGCGAGATTTGCCTGACATAAAGCGAGTTTCCTTATTAAATGTTACATTGACAGAACCATTAAAGTATACTTTTTTATAAATCGATCTATTGTGCAACAAGTAAAGCAATTCTAAAATTGCTGCTGCAATTTTATTTTCAAAATATATATATATTTTTTATGGATATATTTATTTACATTAATTTCTACTATAATCAATTCGAACGTTAGTTTTAGTTCCTATTACGGAGAAAAGCTAAGTCATTTGTTGAGTAAGCTTTTCTACATGTAACGTTTAAAGTTAAAGTTAAAAATAAATCAATTACAAATTTTACTAAAGAAAAAAATGTCTCCAAAAAAAAGGACATGAAAGTTTCAAAGTAATTGAAAAGAATTGGTTTTTAACACAAGTTTAAGTGTATGTAATTTGAGTACAATTGAAAATCCTTTAGGATATATTCAAGTCGAACCATTTGGCAATTTGGTAGCACTTGCTTGTTTCTTACTTTCTCTCATTACAAGTGACAGGTCCCTGTCAAACACACACATACACACACACACTCACCACAGATGGTCATTAGTTTTGTTGTCGTTACCAAGCAAAGAGAAAGAAAAAAATAAATGTTCTCAGCTCGAATCAACTTCAATTTACCTTACCTTTACCGTTAGAAACCCACTGTACTTTAGTTGACGCATTTTTTTTTTGTTTACCAAAAACCAAACGTAGGGAATATCACCACTTTTCCACCAGGACAAGTGGGATTCAGTTTGTTATCCATTTTACTATTTGCTTAATTAATTTGTTATACAATTTGAATTTGTAATTTTTGCTTTAATACCCTTACAGAACAAACATTATAATTTTTGTAAACGTGACTTGCAAAAATAATATATGTATTTATGTATATGTGTCTGTATGTATACTATATACATATGTATATGAATTTGCACGGATTGAGGACTTTAATTCGTTAATTTATATTAAACTTGACATGGAAAAGCACTGAGATGACAATGACTACCCACGCAATAAAGGAAGGGCAAGGATAACGTCATATGTCGTCTAGTTGAAAATAAAAAAAAATTCTTTTCATAGAGCAAGATACAAAATGTAACTATTCTCATTTTTAGAGATTCTTTTACAGATAATGTATCTTGTAATAATTCAAAATGAAACCCGATTGCACTCGATTTCCTTTAATCAAAAAAGTACTGCAGATTCCATGTTTTAATTTTAGATTTTTGATTTTAACAATTAGAAGCCAAGCAGAAAGTTTAAAGACGAAAATTATTAGAGTATTTCAATTAAAAAAAAAGAAACGCAAAAAATTTTAAAATAAATAGAAATTTTAATTCAAGTTACACCAATTTTTGATTTCACAGTTGAATAGTTGGAAAGGGTACAAGACACTCGGTCTTCAATGATTCATTACATTTTGTTAAAGTGTGGTGAAAATGTTGTCATCAGCTTTATGTGTGTTTGTATGTATGTGTGTGTGTGGGTGTGAAACGCGGTGTGAGAAATTGTTGGATGGCGGAATTTAAGGAAAATGCAATTATAATTTCATATTTCAATTAATTTCTGGTAGAGAGGACAAAAGGAAAAACAGTAAGCAACAATGTTTGAATGTATTATTTCGTAATATGTATGTATGTCTATATATACATACATACATACATAAATATATATACCAAATAATGTACATACATTCATATGTAATTAAGCTAAAAAAACGGTAGATAATGAGAATTCAAACCCCAAGGGAAATTTTATCCTTATCATTGGGAACTCTTAATTTCATAAAAATGATTAGAATTAGAATAAATTCGAATTTGGATCATGACAATATATAAAGTAGTTGCATACATTGCTTTAAATGGTTTACGAAATATTATACAGGTAACTGAACACTTAATGTATTACAATATATTATATATATACATATATACATATATGTGCATATATAATATAGAGGTGGTCATAAGCAAGTTTTCTGATTTGGACTCTAATTTTTTTTTTGTTTTTTTGCTGGGTATCAAATTGAGATGATTTGCCGACTTTTTGTCATTTAAGCATTTACCTGTTTTTTTCAAAGTAAGTTTAAATTGAGACCCATCCAGTGGGGAGCTAGTCAAGAGTAAAGACCAATCGATCAATATGTCCTTGTTGAATCCAAATTACATGAGTAATTAGTCGTAACATGAAAAATACTTATCCAATTTGTATAATTATAAAATAACAAATAAAACGACAACTGAAAAGAGTAACAAAAAATAAAATATATACTTTTTCTCTGCAAGTCCTTTGACTATGAATCCGATTATCAACTCCAAATGATAATAAACCTTTTTTAATTTATGTAAACGAATAAAAGGTCACTAATTTTCCTGTCGAATGAGATATTTTTAAAATTGGATAAGCACCGTTTAAAATGGATACAGTTGTTTTGTTCCGCCTTCCAAGATTCTTGAGAAATTTTATGTTATGTTCTCGTAACCGCAACTATAAATATTTGCACATAAAATCAGTTTGACGAGTGCCACTTACATAAGTGCGCTTAAAATTTTTAATTTTGTTGTCCGTTGTTAATTTTTAGAGGCAAAGAATGGCAAAGTAACTTGAAGAAAAACATCAATTTTGAAAACCAGTTTTTTAACCTATAAAAACTATTTTAAACGCGAAAAAAATATTTTGTTGGTAAACTGTTTAAAAGTAGATCAAAACGCATAAATATTGCAGATGTAGCTTTAATCTGTCTTTCTCTACTATTAGAGTTGAAATTTATGGCTTTCTACTTTCAATATGCAAATCACTTTGGTAAACTGAAAGCCGCAACGAAAATAAATTTAACCTCAACTAAACATACACACACACACTCGAAAACACACTTACACACACATATATATGTATATATATACGTTTATATATATAGAGAGACAGGAAAGGAGAAAACTTTATTAAAATTCCACATACGCCTAGTTAGCCGCCTTGAGCATCTTCTTCTGACTTACCCTTTTCGCTCGTTCTCTTTCAGTCTGCCTGTTTGCTTGAAATGACTATATATTTGGCTAAGTAACAACTAACAATCAATTCCAACGAAAACTCAAACTCAAACCCTCCCCACTCTGCACATAAGCCACACCTTTAAGCTTTTGAAAGGGTTCTCCATTCATTCATTCCTAAAGAAGGCAAAAAAAAAAAAAATAAATAAATAAATAAAAAAAAAAGTGATGCAAAAAGCTTGCCAAACATTTTAATGAGATTTTCGAATCCAAAGAAATTTTGCTTTTTCTCTGTGTCATTGTATAAGTGTGTGTGTGTGTGTGTATGCGGAGCTGGGGCAGGGGGGTTGTTAGAGTGCGTATGGGTGGGTGTGTGGCGACAAGCAGCCAAGTTAATTAGCAAAAAACAGATAACGTCAAACAAAACAAAAACGAAAAAAAACAGAAAGTGAAAATAAAAAGTAAAAGAGCAACAACTAACGTCTAAGGCCACCTAAGGTCCCATTTGGTAAGTAATGAGGAATTGGGAGAGTGAGATAGAGAGAGAGAGAGAAAGAGAGGGTATAGAGGGTATAGAGAGGATAGAAGGCAGCGGGCATTGAAGAAAGCTACCCTCATCCATACAGAAGGGTTTGGCTTGGTTGTGGCGCAAATTGCAAGGAAAATGATTTATTATCTGGAGAAAGCCAATTAAGTAAAATTACTTAGAAATATTTGGCCCATCCCCTCCACCCGCAAACGACCAAATGAAAGCAACAAAAACCTTTAAGAATTATCAAAATAAAGACGAGGGCAATGTGACAAGCAGCAGATGTAACCATACTCAAATTTGAATAAAAAATTACATATCAAATTTTTGCCAATATTTTGAGATACCAAATTTACAATACCATGATTAAGAACTGAAGAAAAAACTTTCTACTTTTTATCCGGTTCTGTGATTTCAAATAGTTTATAATGAACTGATAAGGCATCCATTATATTTGTTCATGTATTAAGTACAATCTATTAAACTTTATTTTATACAATAAATTAAATATCATTTTTTGGTTCAAGTCTTTTTAATTACCAGTTTAAAAAATATATATATATTTGTGAAAAACTACAACCAATTTGAAAATAAAAAAAAAAGTATAATTTAAATATACAAAATTAGTTTAGAAAAGCAGTTTATGTTAAATTTTCAGAACTTCCTAATTATCTGATTGTTACCCCAACCAATCTGGTTTTCAATCAATTCTAACATTTACTTTTTTTTTGTATATGATACACATATACATACATTTATAACCAAGATGGATAAATGGAATAATAATAAATAATAATAAATAAGTTACAAATATGAATTATTTAATCTCAGCCAAGGAAAAAATTCGGTTCGCCGATGATTTTTTATTTGAATATAATCAAGTTATACACTAGTTAGCAGATCTCTTGAAAATTATCCACCGATACAAATAAAATATATATATTCATATTGTCAGTATTACATAACGCCGTACCATTAGCCTTCATGTTATCTGCTGTAATTGTTACAACCGTTTAAAGTACATGCAAATTTGTTAAATCAATTTTTGTTATTCCTTTTGGTTTTTTAATCGAAAGTGCTTTTAATATCATTTCCTAATAACCTTTAATTAATTACAGTTTCAAGCCCAACATGTAATTAATTATTTTTCGTTTTTCTGTTTGGCATTTTTTTGCATATATATTTCTTTTTTGTTTTCGGTTTTAGGGGTTTTTATTTTTTTTATTTTGTTGATCCTAGTCCTAAAATACTCGGTCTCACCAACTCCTATTTCTCCTGTCCTTTTTACCATCCCCTTTCCCCAGTTCGTTACCCAGCCTCTCATTGAGCCAATGTCAAATTTTGTATTTACATTTTCACTCACCTTTTTTGCTGGATTTTCTTTTGTGGATTAAACCGTCCCACTTAATCCTCCAGTTAGCTGGAATGTTAACAGCTTAAATGCCGTTGTGGTTGTTGTTACTGATGTTGTTGTTATTGCTTTTGTTGTTGTTGTTGTTGATTTTGTCGTTTTAATTTTCTTGTTGACTTTCTCTTTTTTACTTTCTTACTTTGATTTGATTTTTAACGAATTCAGAACATTATCTAAATAACGTTGGCCAAAAAAAAAAAATAAGGAAGGGATATATTTATCTATACATATATGTACGTTTAAATATATATATATACATACATACATATATATCAAACACCATTAAACACGCACTCACTCAAAAATTGAAGGAAAAAAAAATTAGCGATGCGTTTTATTCAAAAAATTGCAACGGTTGCGCGCGATTACTCAAAACTAAAACAAGAAGAGGATATGAATGAATCCGAAATTGAACTAGTGTTGCTGAAACGCTCTTTCGGCTCAATTCGTTAGATTGAGAGACTGTTCTGCTCTGCTTTGGCTTTGGCGCTGTGGCTTGTGTGGGGATGCTGTAAGCTGTAGCTGTAGCTGTAGTAGCTGAGGCTGAACCGAACCGCACGAGTGTCTGTTGACGAATGAATGAATTTTTTTTTGGCATTCCTCTGGTTTTCTTTTCTTTTTTTTTTTTGGTATCCTTAACAGAGCAACAGGACAACAAGTTGTTGCCTACAGCGACGCAACAGTGTTGCCTTTTAAAATGGCCGCAAAAGCTTTAATGCCAACTTGCAAGCTTGTTGAGAGCTTTGCAGCATAGCTTTTGACTGTTAGAAGTTCCACTTGCAAGTTCAAGGTGAAAGTCAAGTTCGAATTGAAACATTGGGTAAAAGCATTGGGAAAATCAAATTCTAGTGGAAAAACATTTTTCATATAATTTCTTTATTTCCATTCTTTAAAACTTAAATGATCGTTTTCTATATTCAAAATGCTCATTTAACTCCAGTTAATTGAAAAACAATCGAGGGGTGCCTTTTATATTTCGGGATTTGGCAATCTACATTTTTTGGCCTATACTTTCTCTGAACGTTTTGGCTTACGAGCGCTATCTGTCTTGTTTACAGTAACTTAAATTCCTCTCGGTACAAAAATGGAATTAAATCGTGAACATTTTCATGCGAATATTTTTTAAAACTTTGGACGTGGATTAACTCAGCAACAATGCATGGATGAACTTAATTCAATTTTTGGCGATGAAGCTCCATAAAGGACCAGTTTTTATCGATGGTATGGTGAATTCAATGGTGGTCGTATTTCACTCCAAGACGAATTTCATGAAGGTCGTCCAAAATCAATTGTTGTTCCGAAAACCATTACTGCTGTGCGCGAACTGATATTGCAAGATCGTCATGTGACCTATCGTGAGATTGAGACAACCTTAGTCATTAGTGGGACCAGCATACACTCAATATTGCATAAACGCGTTGTATCCCACACAATTTGTCAATCGCTAATGCTCAAAAAATACAATCGCAGTGCTTCGAAACACGTCTATGACATCGTGACAGGTGAGGAATCGTGGATTTACGCATATGAGCTTGAAAGTAAACAGCAGTCGACTGTATCAAGATGACTGTTTCAAGATGAGCCAAATTCAACAAAAGCTGTTCGCGCGCAAAGCACTTCCAAGCAAATGCTCACCTGTTTTTTCGGAAAAACTGTACACGTCGCAACCGTACTACTAGAACCACGCAGAACAGTCAATTCTGAGTGGTACACATTTGTTTGCCCGTTGTCTTTTAAGAAATTAGGGTAGCCAACCGCCGAAGACGGATCACTCTTCACCAGGACAATGCGAGCTCTCACACAACGGCTCAAACAACTGCATTTTTGAGCACCCAAAACATCGAATTAGTGGGTCATCCGCCGAATAGTCCTGACTCGGCCCCGAATGACTTCTTTTTCTTCCCGTACGTAAAAAACAAACTGAGAGGTCAACGTTTTTCGACACCTGAAGAAACGGTTGCGGCATTCAGAATGCATGTTTTGGAGATACCTCATTCAGAGTGGCAAAAGTGCTTTGACAATTGGGTCCAACGCATGCAAAAGTGTATAGATCTTCATGGAGAATATTTTGATAAATAATAAAGTAATTTTTGATGACTAAAATTTGTTTTTGTTCTCTAATCCCGAAATATAAAAGGCACCCCTCGTATATACATGTGTGTATACAAAGCAAACTATAAAACTTAATTATAGTTTACTTTAAATAGTAACACTAACAATAAAATTACCGTAACCAGCTTTTACTAATACATGTCAACAGATTTAGAACTCAGTCACGAATAAAGAAAATTCGTTATTCTGAAAAGACCTGCCAAGAAAAGAAGACGGATAAAGGAGTATTTTGGAGAACTCATTTCAGTTCGATTTAGTTTCAATTTTTTTTCTAGGACTAACATTAAAACATTAACATACAAAATTCTGTACTAACTTTCCTTTTTCACTTACATCCTTCCATCTCTTTCTCGCACTTCCCAATTGGTACAGTTAAAAACTAGAAGGATAAGCTAACTTCGGCCGTGCCGAAGTTTGTATACCCTTGCAAACTGTTTTTTTCATTTGTATACAATTTGGCAGAATATATAAAACTCATAAAATCTAAAAAAAGGAAAAATGTTTGCATATAGTCGACCGATTGTGCTGAAACTCTGTAGATATATTTCTATTTATATCGAATTTTCAAGTACCAAATTTCGTGACAATTGCTTTTAAAACACCAATATTATTGATCTAAAGCTATATTTTTGCCCGATTGCTCCTATATACATATGTATATAATATATATGTATATATGCAAAATTTCAGCTCTGTAGCTCCAAGGGTTTCGGAGGAGATTGCGTTAATCCAGACAGACGGATAAGGCTATATCAACTCAGCTAATCATGCTGATCAAGAATATATATATTTTATATAGTCGGAGATGCTTCCTTCTATGTGTTGCAAAGTTCTGACCAAAATTAATATACCCTTTTTGCAAGGGTATAAAAATTACAACGAAATAGAGCGATGATCGCAACTTTTCTCTTTTACTCCCCAGTTGCTGCTTCTGTATGTCCTTTAAGTACGCAATATGAAGGACGATGACAACAACAACAATGCCAGAAAGAAAAACTTTAAAGTTTTCCGAAGATAATAACCGATATTTACGCCATTGGTATCAAATGAATGGAAAATTGACTAGCTGGATACCGTTACCAATTGATTACATCTACGCGCTATTTAACACTAAAAATAACGACAAAATTAAATAGTGATTTTTCTGAAAGTTGGCCAAATCAATACTTAACGTTTAATAATAGAAGAGGAAATTTCACCGTTCAAAAAGAGTAACCGTTATTTTAGATAACATCTGCCACATACGTACACACATACATACACATGTACATCAGACTTTGTATGTATGAATGTGTGCATGAGAAGAGACAACATTCAATTTTATTTAATGTTTTCTTTTTAATTTTGTATTTTTTATTTTCCTTTTTTTTATTTTTTAAGAAAAAATTTTGTTTTTTCATTCCTTATAATGATTTTGCTTATTCACGCAGATTTCTAGCTAATAATTTGTTCCAGACCATACACAAAATGTTAACATCATTTGTAGAAAGAAGAGAATGTAAACAAGCAAACAAAAGCAAAAAAAAAAAGAAATTAAATAAAATAAACACTCAAAAATATGCTTAAACAAAAAAAATATGAAATCTTTATAATAATAATGCTTAAATTTTAAACAATTTATTATACAAAAATTGGAAGTTATATGAAATCAAGTTTTGCTCTCCTTCAACTAAAATTGGTGAGTTGTTTTTTTGTTGATTTTTAGTTAGAGTATCTGCAGAGGATGGACACAAATTTGCTAAATTTTTGAATTTTTTTTGTTGAAAATTTCTGCGCTAAACACTAACAATCTCGTTATGGGGAAAAAATACAAATTAGATATAGTAGGTACTACTAATTAATTAAAAAAAACAATGTGTTTGCTTTTTTTTCGATCTCTCTCTGCAGCATCATGGGAGAAGAGGAGGTGGAGGGGGATGATTCTTCTTTATATGTTGCATGGAATAGTGTTTGTTTTTTGTGTGTGTGTGTGTGTGTGTGGGTTTGTGTGGTAGGGTAACAGCAGTCTCTTGGCTAATTTAATCATCGCCCGCTGATCGCTTCACCTTGCGTTGCCTGGGACTTTGTTGGCTAGCGGCTTTTGGACTGGCCTGTTTGCCGGGCTTGGGAGAAGTCTTTGGCGTCTTGGATTTTGGTGGGGATTTCTCTGTAAACGAAAACCAAAATTTTAAATTAATAAATAAGTTAACAATTAAAATTGGAGTTGTTACTTACGCAGTGCTCGCAGCGTTTCCTGTGGCACCCAATCGTAATCGATGGTCGAATCGTTGGCAGTGCCAGTTTCAATGACCTTCTTGGCAGCAGCACGCTTACGCTTGCCAGAGCTGCCCAATAGATATTGCTGACCGATGACCAATAGAAGGACCACAATACCAGTTAGCAGGACGTACAGGAAGAATGTTTCGCCATCGAGACCCTCATCGACTTCAGAAATCAGTACAGTCTCATTGAAGACAGCTTCATTGTATTGAATTCCATTGGCATCACGATATGCCAAAGCAATATTCAAACCAAATGGACGTCCAGCAAACTGATCCGATGGAACAAACATATACGATACGGTTGATTCAAAGCCTGGCTTCACCTCACGATTGTAGGAAACAGCGGAGAAATTTTGAATAAAGTAATTGAAGTCCATGGGATAACGGAACGAAGCCTCAACGGTTTCGATCACAAACTCCTCGGCTCCCTTGTTAGTGAAACCGATAAGGAATTCAACAGGTTTACCACCAGGCAGATCCAATTGCTGTCCAGCAGTATATAGAGGTTTCGTGAAGAGCAAATATGTATCGGCATTGGGTGAACTATTTGAATCTGTATCCGTATCATCATCAGTATCAGCATCTTCACCGGTTACGGCTCCCTCATCGCTGTCGACATCAACGAGATCATCTTCCACGGGTTCGGCGGCGAAAGCTCCAAATTTGCTGGCTAAAAGAGAGCGAAAGAGAAAGAGAGAGAAATGTTTTTATTAAGAAAAATTAATGCCAACTCAACAATTTCGTTACATCTGTTCCTGCCAAAATGTGCATTTTGATAAAGTTCATGAAACATGTCTGACTCTACTATATATATTTGCTTGATCAGCATGATGAATTAACTTGACTTAGACAAGTGCTTTAGTTGCAAGTTTTTATATGGTACAACTATATAGCTTCTATCAAACAGTTGCATCTGACCAATTCATGGGATATCACTATGGCTCTAACTCTCTTTTTTTGTGGTTTTTAAGAGCTTAAGTGATACTTCGTAAATATGTACTAGATCTAATAACTACTTTACTATATTAGATTTTCATAGGGTGATGAATGTAATGGACTGGGTTTTTGTTTTAGTTTAGATTTTCCTTTGGGGATTAAAAGCTGATTTTGATTTATTTCCCCTTTCTCCACCGCACACAATTGCACTCACACACACAGACGCATTGAAACGTCAAATCGACGTGTGTGCCACGTAGGCCGGCCCTTTTTCTACGAGTCTGCATTACGTCCATAACTTACGTGCGGTAAATGTTGTTAGCACTATGGGCAGCACCATTAGCAAAAGAAACATTAAATTCTTCATATTTAATTCAATGTTTTCTCCTTCTCACTTATAATATGGAAAATTTGTAAGGAGAAATTCCGATAGCAAAAACTAAACCAAAAAAAACCGATCAGACAGCTAGCCGAACCGTTGACGTCGAGTGAAACTGTTCAAATGATGGCAACCTCAGACACAAAGCAAGAGAGAGCGAGAGAGGTGACAAGGTAAACGTAAGGCCGAATGCACGAAGCCGCACGACTATGCCGTCGACGTGGTGCCACGTCTAGGGTTATCAAGTCACTCTGCCTGTTAACTAATAAGGAGCTATTTATCATTGGAACAGCTGTTAAGAACAACATTTTTCAAATAAAAGTTGGTTTAAATAAAATTTGGAAAATCTTTCATATCGCTCTATTTCAAGAGAAACGAACATATTTAAATTAATTAATCAATTTTATTTATTTAAGAAGTGTGACAACTCATTTTTTTTGTGTCACTCTAAGTGTTGGAAAATCTTACAACTGTCATGCTTGTCAGTGTTGCCAGAAGGAAAGCCGTTCTGTTTGCTAAGGGTTATTTGTAATTGCAGAAATATTTTAACGATTGTGTACAATTATGCTTAAATAAAGCCGCGTTTCATAGATAAAATTAACCCTTTTTCTATTATATCGATACTTAAGTCCAGTTGTTATATCGATAGTGATATCGTTTGCAACCCTGAAGCGCAGCCAACTTCACGTATTGGTTTCGATAACGCATCAACTTCCTTTTTTCTTGCGGCTGTCATACAGAGCGCACTTTGGCACGTGAATTCTCACATAGAAAAATACAATTCTATTATGGATAAACCAGTTGTTTGGGCTCGCGTCATGAAGGTCCTTGGCCGTACCGGCTCCCAGGGCCAGTGTACACAGGTGAAAGTAGAATTCCTTGGCGAACAGAACCGTCAAATCATCCGCAACGTGAAGGGACCCGTGCGTGAGGGAGATATTCTCACCCTTCTGGAATCTGAACGTGAAGCCAGAAGATTGCGCTGAAGTTTTTTATACATGGAGAGCACATTACTTAATATTTATTTAAAAGGTTAGTTCTACTTGCTTCTTGCGTTTCCATTGCTGAAAGAGCTTTATTAATCAAATTGTTTTATTTGCAGGCATTTCTTTTGCACATTTGCTCACACGAGGGCTTCGGTACAACTACAACAACAATAACAACAGCAGCCAAGAGAAACACCAACAACTTGCGAAAACAACAACAATGTAAATGTGGACTGCCAGCCAATCTTATTAACAACACAAATATTCTCCAAAAAAAAATTGAACACAACAAATTCCAGCTGTGCATAAATAAATTTTAAGAATGTGCTAAATGAATTGAAACACGGTTATTATATTTTTTGCTATTTGTGTCCCAGTGATGTAACAATGGCTATAAAAATTGGTGAACAATCAAGTAATTAAGGACTTAAAGATTTTTTTTATGTTCCAGTGAAAGAAACAATTTTTTTATGTTGGTGCCATGGGAAACAAACAATCACAGGCCAAATGAAGCTATATATGCATGTGAACATTGCATACCAAAATTACAGTGGAACGTTGTCAATTCCTTCTAATCTGAACAGTATAATTTACTACAAAATAACATTTTGAAATGGAATAATACGCGGGAAACTTCTAAAAATTCCTTTTGCTAATTTGAAGCTATGTTCAGATTTATTACTTTCAATTAGTTATAACTAGTAGACATAGCTGATTGTTTCAATCAATTGTGATGTGGGTATAATTGTAGGTTTATGGAAACAAGAGAATATGTGAAATATTGATGATCCAGTTTGGACAATATGTAGACTATCCATAAAACTACGCTAAGATCACTAAAGGGAAATAAAACCAGTGCAAAATTAATAAACATGCTGGAAAGATTAATGGGGTATCTAGCAAATAAATATATACGGAATAAAGTACATCGTTTCGCTGACATAGTCTTTTAATGGAAATTCCAAGCTTGAAATGTGTCGCAAATTGTATATTCAACTATTTGTGCCAGCTAAAGCTTATTAGGTTCTGTCATCTGGCCAGAAGCAATATGGATTTTAATTCGGCTTTGGCTAAACCCAAATGAATGGAAGCCACATAATTTTCGGGTAATTCCAAATCATTCTTAAACTGTTCCACAGTCGAGTTTTCTATAACATTTGGCAGCATTAAACGAGTACTTATTTCCAAATATTTGGCCTGCGTTTGAAATACAGTTAATATCTCTTCCAGCCAAGTTATCCAGTCAATCAGAGAGGTGCTCGGTATTTCATTCTGTTCTGTCTCTAGGGATTCACATTCCTGCCGAAAGTACTTGACATCTTTGGCTAACTCAGCTAGATCTTCACCAAGTTTTAAACTAAAAATTTTAAATATTTTATTAAAAGCAATAAGTAAATGTTCTAGAAAGATAACTCACATGGTTTCATGTATGGCCTCAAAGACTTCTTGGCAAGCGGACAAGAGACCAAAGCCAGCCGAAGAATTGGAGCTAAGTAAAATTAATATTAATTTATGATTACGCATTGGAAAAAAGTAGTTTGTGTTTTTTTACCTGCTCACTAAACGATATCGTTGACTTAGCTCCCACAAATTTTGCGTCTGCTCTATCAATTGAGGAGCTTTAACAGTGGTCAGTTCATTGTGGTAGCTACGTATATGTTGTGTGGCATTCTGTAAGTGCTGGTTTAAACGCTTTTGGTAATATTCCCGGCGTTCTGGGTCTAAAGACATACTTTCAATTAGCCAAAACCGGCAACATCGTGTTGCGTGAATGTGACCAGTTGTCAGAAATATTTATGAAGTTATAGTAATCGATATCATCGACAATCATATCGATGAATACCTAGTAAACATTTGGTAAAATCGCATACACATGATTTTATATTTCGTAGGTCATACAGCCTTAAGTACTTCATCAACGAAAAGGGTAATGCTGAATAAATCAAATAGACTATACGATATTATTAATTAAATATTAGATTGTCAATAACTATCGATTGTTTTATACTTTAATCGATAAAAACCACAGTCTGGCACCACTCTGACTACAGAAAAAAGTTTTAAATCTCTGAATGTGTGTGTGTGAGAGGAGTGTGTGTTTGTGTGCGTATGTAAGGAGTGAATGTGTGTGTGTGTGTATGCGCGTGTGTGTGTTAAACTGTTTTGAAACAACAACAAAGCGTAAAACGCATTTCCATTTCATGTATTTACAACAAAATCATTGACAAAAGAGTCAGCAAAGAACAAAAAGTCACAAAAAGTGACAAGCAACTTGACATTGGGGTGCTCCCATATTTAGCAACAATTCAAATAGAATATACTCTTTCTCTCTCTCTGTCTCTCCACGTTCGCTCTCGCACACAGATAGAAACGAACATAAAAAAGGAAAAATAATAAAAAAAAAAAGCCAGAAAGAGAAAAGGAAAAAACGAAACCAGAAAATAAGAACTAATAAATAGGAATAAGGCAACTTTGAATATTCATATACACACAAAGGCTGCAGAATGGATGTGGAGGAGAATTACGAGTCACAATCGCAGCCGCAGCCAGGCGATAGTCAAGAGCTGCAGATGCAGCAGCCGCACCAACACCATCATCATCTGCAGCAGCAGCAGCAACAACAACAAATGCAATGCGAGCCCCTATTTGGATTAACCACAAATACAACAACAACAACAAATCCAATGATGGATACAAATAATATAGCAATACCATTGCCAGCACCGCCTGGTATTGGTTCAACACCAGCCATTATTATGTCCACCACTACCACCAGCGCCACCCACATTAGCAGCGGCAGTAGCAGCAGCAGCAGCAGCACCATTGCCTCCAATAGCACCACCACCAACAACCTCCAGCAACAGCAACAACAACAGCAGCAAAAGGGTGTACATTTTGGTGGTTTACCAACCAATGATTATGATATAGATTCATTGCTATTACAACAATTTAGTTGCATGGGCACCACAGATCATGAGGATTTAATCAGTCAATTTCAGAATCTCATGAATAATCAAATGAATCGTGAATCGGCACGATTCTATCTTGAAATGAGCAATTGGTTAGTAATATACATAAGAACTATGGTTAAATCTATAGTTTTCCAGAATATTCGAAATTTATCGCCTTTATAAGAATCGTGTTCAATATTTTTAAATAAATTTATTTATTTTTCAGGAATTTACAAACTGGCGTCGGTTACTATTTGGATTTTTGCAGTCTGCAATCATTGCCATCAATGAAAATTGTCCAGGAACAGCATGTAAATCCACACCAGCAAGCATTTCAATTGCGAAATGATGGTCAGGAACGTTGGCCAAATGGTTGCTATCTAACATCACCAATACAAACGCAACGGATTAATGTGCCATCACTTAGGCCAGGCGAAACATGTGATATATTGGCTGATCTAATGCCCACACAGCCGCCAATTATGTGGCGATTGTGTTCACCAAATGGATGGTACTTTGGAGGTATGTATTACCATTGAATATAAAGAAAAAGTTAGGATATATATATTTCTTGAGTGTATTATCATTACCATACCATTAACGATCAAGTACGATAACAAGTTATATCCAAAGAAAAGAAAAACTAAAACTAATATATCGCATAGAATATTTGTTTTAGTTTATCTAGCAGAAGGATATATTTATTTAATTTTATATAAATATTTTATTGGGTTAGTTTGATTTTGTATAATAGAGTTGTAGAAGAATCAAAGTTTTCCGAATAGATAAAATTGACATAAAAAATTATATATTTTGAGAACAGGTAAATTATTTTATTTAAATATCTTTTGTTAATATAAATTGTCTTAATGAAGAAACTCCCTCTTTGACAGCCAGTTATTTTACTAAAAAAATGTTTAACAAAATTCTGGATATGCGAACGATCGTTTAATTGGGATACGGATAGTTAAAATTTCGTTAAATGCAAGAAACTGTTGGTTTTTCGATATCGAAACTGGGTTATAACAAGTTGAACTCAAATTGCTGAAATATAGAAGCTTTAACATATATTGTGTGATTGAATTTCAACACTCTTGGACGATTATTTAATGAGGGTATGCAAATGACAATAATAATGAATTATATATAGAACTTCTTCCTTAAAACAAATTCGATTTTTGGAGGACTGCTATGCAATTTCGTAAATTGTATGTGCATTGGATTGGATATAGGCTTCAATTTTAGCATTTATGTAGAAGAAATGAACCCCTCGGTTGGTTTTCATTTGCGTTCATGTACGATATTCAAACAATGGTTAATTTAAGCTTTGCATATATACGTATACATTTACATATATGATATTTATATTTAATTATTATTTCTCTTTGTGTTTTATATACATATGTAGATGCCATTTGGATGATACCGCCTGGAACTGAGGCGAGTCAGGATGAGTTACAGCAACGCATGGTGCAGTTAATCACATCAGATGCCAAGCCAGAGGTTTATCCGCAAATTAATATCGTGATAACGGCGCGCACTCAATGAATGTTTGATCAGTGATTGTTTTGTTCATTCGTTAATTGTGTGGTCTCCTTCCTACTGGTCCTGCTCCTGCTTCCATGCCTCTTCCCCCTTATTTCCAGCAAGTAGTTTCCCTTTTAAGAATTTTTTTCAAGTTTTCTTTTTGATTAATTATTTGTAGAATTTATTTTTATATCCCTTCTATCTTTTCTATCTATCCAAAACATATGTACATACAAATTTTCTTCTGTATTGTATGACGTTTAAAACAAACAAAAAACAAAAAAAAAAACATACCGTTCAAAGAAAAAAAAACATCAACGTTTAGATTAATATTATAATTAAACAGAAAAAAATCCCATACCAGAAAAGAACTTCGGCGATCCGAAGTCTATATACCCAGTTGCAGTTCCTCAAATTAAATATAGGCAGAATTTACGCTTAAACTTTTAAAACAAAATCCATTATTTAATTTCTATATGATAGTCCTGTCCGATTATTATGCAGCTTTCAAACACGATACTTTTAGTTAGGATTTTTTTGTACATTGTCACTAAAATATTTTTTATTGTTATGAATTTGATTAGCAAATCAGTTTAATTGTAAAATACAGTAGTTATCCAATCTGACTGAATTCGGCAAATGTTAAATCTACATTAGAACTAATCGAAAATACCAAGTTTAATTGGTCTAAATTAAAAAATCCTTAATATATATAGAATATGTACCATCTGCAACGGTATATATATATATTGTCTTTAGTGGATTTGTATACAAAACTTTTTTACATAGAGAAATATCTGTAACAACCTCGGAATGAAAAAAAGAGACAAAAAACTAAAGTTTTCCTCAATATCGTTTTCCTTTTCTTTTTGATGTAAAAAAAAGAAGACAAAAGATGAAATGAAATTTAATTTGCAATTACAATATGTTCTCGTTTATTTCCGAATTATTTATCAAAATTGTTCAATCTTGTAAAAACTTTTTTGTAGACTTAAGTGTTTTACTGAGCCAAACGCAAATGAAATTAGAAAGATAGAGGAAGATGGATGGTTTTTGTTTTTTTGTGTGTTAATTTTTCCTTACGGAAGTTTTGCGGAAACTTCAATTAAAATTGAATTTGAAGAATTTGTTTTTGTTGGGGGGTATAAAATTAAAAGATTCGAGAAGAAAAATAAAATTGGGGCCCGAAAAAAACATTCGTTTTAAAATTTGGCGCCATATTGAAACCATTAGACGTTTTCTGTAACGTCTCAACGGTCCCACTAACCAGAAGTTATCGGAGTAGCGATAGCTCTGTTAAATAATAGGCTCTCTGTTAACGTTCACGTTGAAGCTAAAAGACTTCAGGAAGAAATCAAGAAACATTTAAGTATTTTAAGTCAATTACAAAGCAACTTCTGATGGCTATGCATAAAATTTTCTTAACAATATTGGCCTTAAAAATGTTTTGCTCCGTGTTGTGGCATTTATAAAAAATTAAATTTCGCGGCTATTTGAAGATGTCGATAGTTTTCTGTGTCGAGAAAAAACCGAATGAAAATCGAAAAAATAGAAAGCTTTCTAGCTTTTCTGCAACCGATTGTGCATTGTATTTGCACTTTTCCTTTGAAACTACTGTGAAATAATATCCAAAAATAAAATGTTTCAGAAAAAAATAGTGGATCAAAAAGTGCACAAGAATCGGATATAACAATCGACTAATTTTTAAATTGATTTTGATTTAACTAATCGAGTGATTCGACTTCATGAATCGATTATCTTTTTCACCTACATTTTTTCCAGTGTTTTTTTGCTTTCGAAGTGAGCGGTTGTGCTTTTCGCCAAATCGGAAAAAGTATCAAAACAAGAAACCAAAAAATAGTAATGGAGTGAATAATTTTTGTTTTTAATAATTTAAAATTTGCACATTAACATAATTGAATATAAAACGTGTGATTCCATGTGTGTTGGTGGTCATTTTTTTTGATGCTGTGTTTATGTTTTTAATGTGTTAAAAATCAAAAAAAAAAAAAAAGAGAAAAATAATTGTAAGAAGGAAGAGCGAGAAGACGAGTTAAAATTAGGGGTTGCGAAGTCAGTGTTTGTTGTTGTTTTTTTTTTGTGGGCTTTAGGTGGAATCCTCCTATTTAAGCGGTAGCCACAGGAATCCCATACTTAAAGGCGTCCTACGCGTGCCATGCGTGACCTCGGCACTAAAATGGCCGAGCTAAAATTCGAGGCTCCATTGGCAAAATTCGAGGAGACTGACGATTGGGGTGGCTGTGATTTTATTTCCAATCAGAATGCCCTTAATGATACGCTAAATTTGAATTTGAAGGACGGCGGCAAAGTGGAAGCGGCAAACAATAAGCTCCGTCTGCTTGAGGATGCGGTACGGGATGCGCATGTAAGCAAGAATGGTGGTGGGAGCAGTGGAGCTGGCTCGATAAGCCCCAATTGCAACAGCATGGGCGGCCCCACCGATTTGGGTATATCCGATGTGAGTCTAGTGCCTGGTGATGGTGGTGCTGCTGATCCTGGTGCCGGTTCAGTTAATTCTGGACGCTCTGGTGGCGATCATGTTGATAATTTCACAGAGACATTTGGCGGCAGTTTGGAGGATTTGGTCAATACATTTGATGAGAAAATTACCAAATGCTTTGGCAATTATGAGGAAAATGTTGAGGAATTGGCTCCGGTGCAGGTGCGCAGTCAGGAGGAGATAATGAATGAATGCCAGTAAGTGAATAATATTAAAAAATAATTATTGCAATCAATTTCCTTATTTACCCCCCCACTTCCTTCCATACCCGTTGTCCGTTAGTTATGTAAAAAATGCAATGCACCATCTTCTTCCTCTTGTTGTTGTTGTTGTTATTGCCCATTCGCCGTGTGTCTATTGCGACGCGAGGTTTAGGTTAAAGCGCATGCGCCAAAACCAAATCCATCGTGCCGCCGCCACCACCCCAAAAGCCATCACCACCAACATCTCCACCGGCGCCACATAGCTACGTAATCCTGTTGGTTGGTGGTGGTTTGCATTGCTTTGTTGGATCGATATGTACATTAGAGGGATATACAAGAACAGGGCGATAGGGCAGCTGGTGCAGGGGAGGGGGGGAGACTGCTCTCTCTCTCTCAAGAGAGGGCATTTTCTTGTATGTTTGTTTTTTCCTTTAATTAAGCCAAACATTTAGCCCGCAACACTGTTGCTCCTTGATGCATTCGTAATTCAGAACCTTGTCCATTCCCTGTAGCTCTTATTCAATTCTCTGATAATTACTATTAAGTCCATGGGTCGATTTGAAAGTTCAGCAAAGTGTAACACTAAGGTTTTAATCTTTTTATTTTGTTTTCGAAAATGGAAATGAACTATTCGGATTTTATTTGAAATCATTTCCTTTGAAACCAATTTACTTTTTATGTATCAAATAACCTTCCCTTAATCTTAAATACATTGGAAAGATTATTTATTATTCACTATGGAATTCGATAGATTGGTTAGTTTTAAAAATACATTTTTTTAATAGACAATTGTAAAATAATAACATAATATAATAGTATTCGGATTGAAACCGATGTATATCCGTTTATATTCATGACTAAAATTAATAAATAATTAAGGAAAAAACGAATGCAGTAGGCAGATGAATTGCTTTGAAAAACCGAAAACGATTTAAGATTAAATTCAAAAATTCAAAAAGTTGTTGCATCATTATTTATGTATATATTTTTTTTTTGGGGTCGCAAACTTTATGAATAACCCTCGTAAAAAGAATACATAGAGTGGCCCACTTGTCAGAAGGGAAGTCACAATCAGCTCTAGTGACATTTGTCATACAAAACTATGTACATAATGATGATAATAATGATGATACTTGAATTGGGTCCAGGCTGAGTGTGTGGCCTGATAAACACTTGTCAGTGCATTGGTCACTCGCCATTTTGGTCTGGACTGGTAAACGATTTGAATAAAAGTCAAATATTTAAATAGAATGCAAATTCAACGAAAAACAAAAGTGTGTGTATATACCATGTAGATGGATGGATGGATGGATGAATTGACTGGACACTGAAGCTGAGAGAGCTGACATCAGCCATAAAATTAATAATCGCGTGCACACACCAAATACACACACACACACACACACACACGTACTGATACTGCTGTAGAAATAAACATTTACCCAATAAACACATATACATGTATGTATGTATATGCATATATGTATGTATGTGTGTACAATATATAATTTTATGTAGTATTGTTTGCACATTTTTCATATAATGAAGCAAGCAAAAAATATTTAATCACACACTCATATGAATATATGAATGAATGTGAATAGAATTGGCTGCATTCAATTAAGCTATAGGGCATAGAAAAAGATACTAAAGGAAAACGGAAAAAAGCAACAAGAAATCTAACTAACTAATACAACACATTGAATAAATAGAGAGATAAAGTATTAAATAAAATTGTTGCACTAATAAAACTATTCATTTCTCGTGGTTCATGTGGAAAACTTTATTGAAACTACAGTCATAAATAAATATTATAATATATATTCCAAAATTTCTGTGTAATCAGAAAAAGAGAGAGAGAGAGGAAGCAAGTGAGAGCGACAGATGACCCAGAAAGAGGCGGGACACATAAAACACAATTCTATAAAAGGTTATTCAATAAAACTCTATTTCTATGCCTATTATTACCTTTGTATTCAAATTTATATTCACATAAACAGAACCCAAGCTAGAAACTTTAACCTTTCTCAAGACCTCCAACTCATCATTTATCTATTTTTATATACCCTTACAAAAATGGTAGATTAATTTAGTTTATAAGTTTGCAATGCGTAAAAGTCAAACACCTCCAAAAGAAACCGGTAAAGCCTATTAAATAATTATATTTTATTATATCGTTAGTCAGGAAAAAAATTTTTTAAATCTAATTTTTATATATATGTATGTATATGAACATCTCCATTAAGTTGTATCAGCATTGGTTGACTATATAATACAAGATTATATCATAGTTACATCATTTTGATAGTTAAAACTATTTTAGGCCCTTCGTACCAAAATTGGTAAATTGTTAGTTATATATATGTATGTACATATATGTATGTATGTCTCAATAATTCATATCTATAATTCTATATGCACTTCTTGATTGTTGTGTAAATTCTAAACTATATAAAATAAATTAAAAATAATAAAAATAAAACGATATTATATTTTGACTCTTGACGGCTCCTTTGAA
Source organism: Drosophila emarginata (assembly GCA_037075365.1). Lineage (NCBI taxonomy): Eukaryota > Metazoa > Arthropoda > Insecta > Diptera > Drosophilidae > Drosophila > Drosophila emarginata. Next base: position 1,236,999 of record JBAMCD010000160.1, read on the forward strand.
AAAAAAAGCAGATCGTTCGAGAAGAGAACTTGAAGGGTATAAAAAGTTCGGCTCAAATGAATTTGCCCTCCAATTGTAGCATTGAGATTCATTTGGGCAAGTGAGTGAGTGTTATTCTTGCCCTCTCAACTGCAACATCTCTTTCCATTTCTTTCTCTCTTTTCTCTCTCTCTGTCTCTGTGTCTGTTAATTACCTTTTCTTTTGATTCTTTTTGAATGTCGTTTTTCCCACTGCATCGTAAGCTGCAGTTCTCTTTTCTCTATCTTTCTCTTTTGTTAGGTTTTTTTTGGCTTAACTGTCAAAGAATTTGTACTAACTGAAAACTGAATACGGTTTCTGCCTAATGACCGCCGCTGGGCGCTGGGCTCTGAGCAGAACTGAGGAACATAGCTGTAATGTTAGGGTCATTATCTAGTCGATGCTTTTAATTTTTTATTGCTTTTTCTACCTGCAAGATATATGTATACGTATAAATATCTGTATTAAGTATCTATGAAAGTGGTTACAGAATCTGAAGGTTATTTCATGTTATTCAAGGAAGAAAAAATATTAATAAAAATTGAAAATAAGTGCATTGATCTCAATTACTTTTTAATACTCAAGCAACAATAACCGATCGTAATTTTGTTAAAGAAGTCGTTAAATCTTTAATTATTATTTGATCGTTAATACTCACCATTCCTTCAGATGAAAAAATAAACAAAAGAAAATTAGCTTAAATATCGACTAAAAGTAGAGATGATACGTAAAACAATTTTATACTTGAAAATTGGCCTTAATGTAGAGCTTAACTGGTTTTATTTTTTATTTTATTATATCAACCCCAATTTGATGGCTACTTATATATGTACATATATGTATGATACGCATATATTGAATATTTATAGAAAAATACATATAGTACTTTATAAGAGTCCAAAATCGAGAATTCTTTAATGCAATGAGTTTTTTTCTTTTATATTGTATTCTCCATTTGAACATATTGTAAAAAGCCGTCACGTTCAGTGTTTTTTTTTTTTAATTTCTTTTTGTTGTTAATTGTCGACGCTTCAAGGACGGGAACTCTCAGAGAAATGTCAAGAAAGTTTTTAACGTTTTGCCTCAGCCCTCTTGACGTTTTGAGCCAAGTATTTGACATACCATATGCTAACTACTATTCCGCATATGGCAAACAGCAGAACACTTAACTTGGCTAAAAAAGGAATACGGTTAGCTGTGGAGGTAGTTCCTTTCCGGTTTTCAGTTTATGGTGCACGCGATTATTTTTTCTTTTATTCTTTTTGTTCCCTATATATTGTTGGTTTTTGTTTTTTTTTTTTTCTTGGACATCGATAATATGAAAATGTCGACCTACTTTATATGCGGGCAAAAATTATGCTGCTAAAAGTTCAATGTCCTGTCATATGCCGTCCTGTTCTCCTTCTGTTCAAGTCGGTTAGCTTTGTGTGGCATCATCTGCCATAAGGTTGAATTATGCAGACAACTTACATGCCATGAAAAAAAAGGCAGAAAGAGAGAGACAGAGAGATAGAGAGAGAGAGACCAAAAGAGATAAAACAAACTTGTTTCCATCCATTTATGGTCAACAAGAGAAAAAATACAGCTCAAGCTGCCTTTGACCAAATTGCAACAGATTTTTATGCCACTCTGTGAGCAAATCGATAATTGGCAATTCAATTAATTAAGAAAATACAATATAAGAAAATTCCAGTTACTGAGAATAAAAAGTTTGAACTAAACTTCAGTATTAAATACTTTTTTTGTATACATTTTTTAAAATACGTTGGATATGTCATTAAAGCCAAACCTTATTATTGACATTAAAGAATTTTTAACTGGGAAATTGTAATTGCAATGCATTGCATTCTATGGAATCAAATTACTCTACATATTTGTATGTGTATATGTAATTATATCCTTCGGCTTGAAGTACTTTGCAATCATTGAACTGTGCAAAGTTAATCAATTATGTCAAAAGGGGGACACTGTCCTATTAATAATTAATTAAGTGCTCATATAATGCTATATATGTATGTATGTATGTAAGTAGTAGTATGTAGTGACATATGTGCCAGAGGGCAACGGATTATTTTCACAGGAAGTAAACCGTCTGTATTAGAACAAGGCTAAAAGGCCATAATGCTTTCAACCCTGTGACATGAGCTCAGGCATAAAAAAAAATTAATAATAATAAAAAATATTCCATAAAATTACTTGTATTGTTTTTCATAGAATTTCTTATACCCTTACTTTGATTTGATTTATTTATTTAATCAAACTTTAAAGATTGATTAAGATTTTAATTTGATTTTTAATTTATGTTTCTTATATTTTTTGTCAGCTGTTCGATCAGCAGTTCCATACAAAGTTTTGAACATGTTAATATATATTTTTGTTATCTTTCAATAGCAATAGTATTACCATATTTTTAACTGTAAAACATATGGGGTTTCCACATATAAGAAAGAAGATTAGAAACTATTTGAAACTTAAAGAAAATCTAATTATTTACATAATTAGTAGAATTTCTTTGACTTTGAATTATTTGAAGCAACTTCAGTTATTCACTTGATAAAAATTTTAGAAAATTCGAAATAATATAATATTCTTAACCTTTTTGTCACTATAAAGTTATTGTTTGTCGATTGTGGTTTTTTGATATTTCCAAACGTTTTCAAAAATTTGAAATACTCTTTTTTGTAAACAGGGGATATTTGTACGTATAAAAATAGTCCGGGTAGTTTTTGCAGCAATTGTCGATTTGTGGAGTATGATGATGTTGTCGATGAGTCATAGTCTCAGGATAAATAAAAAGGAAGGCATGGTGGTGGCCCAAACGGCAAAACGAATTGTGGCCCGAGAGAAATCGTGTTGCCGAGTGGGTGGAGTTGGGGCGGAGGTACAGAGAATGTGAGGGAGCGGCAGATTTATCAATTCGAATGCAAGTTTATAAGAGACCCTTGCCTAGGGGTTGGTTGGTTAGTTAGTTGCATGCATGCAAATCACTTCCTGCCCACACACACACACAGACACTAAACAGCCCCTAATTTTCCCCTTGCCACCCGTAAGGACATTAACCTTTTTCTTTTCGGCAAGAACCTAACCACACTCAATTTTTGGCGCCATTTGAATTATATAATTGTCTGACTTTCGTGTAATATATAGAAATTTTTTTGGCTATGACTAAGCCCGGACACAAACAGCGCACCCAAAAGATACTCTCAGGAACAGACAGAGACAAACAAACAAACAAACAAACACACACACACACACACACAGTCAAGTGGTGTGGCGGTAGAGTGTAGCTTTGTCTATATTACATCATCAGTGCCAATCAGCCAACAAATAACAAAATAACAAACAACATTTCAAATGTCGTTTTGTCGTATTTATGTAGGTATCCATGTATGTATGTATATATGTATGTATGTACACACATACATACATATATACAGTCAAGGACAACGCCAAGCCGGCGGCTAATAAAAAATAATAAAAAAAAAGAAAAAGAGAGAAGAAAAAAAAACCGAAAGAGCTCAAAAGATGTAGAAGAAATTTGAGTGGATGTTGAATAATTGAGAGCCCACGCGCCTTCAAGCTATGCTATGGACATGAAGTTGTGTGTGTGTGTGTGTGCGTGTGTGTGGAGGGGGGATAAAGGAATGAAATGGAATGATGGAAATGGAGTAAAGTGTCAGTGCCAGACAGTCAGTCCTTGACAAAAGGCAAGTCATTCAATGCCCTCAAGGGGGAAGGGAATCTTTTGCATAGCTGCATTCAAATGCGTTGCAAACGATCTGAATGAATAAGAATAAGATATGAAGTCATTTCACTCAACTGTAAAAGTGTAATCTAACATTCTTTTTTATCTAACAAATCCAACAGATGAGAAAAATTTTAGGACTATTCAACAAATGTTTCAGTTACATGCGTCAGATAAAGATGAAGATTGAAAGAAATAAATTGCAATCAAAATCATCTATTATAATCAAAAGAGAAATAATTGAAACCAACTGTTTCCAATTGGAATATGTACTTAAATTTGGTTTATAGACTGATAGTTATACCTTATTAATAGTAAGGGGATTCCGTTATTTTAATGTTTTATAACTGACAAAAAAAATGTAAAATTGGTGGAATTGTCAATTTTGATTAGAAGAGAATATACATACATAAGCTGTGTATATTTTTTAATTTACTTTAAAAAGTAGTAGAATTTGTTGGGATATTTTTGTTAATTACTTTCGTTTAGGGTATATAGTGAACGGTGCCATTTTTCATTTATTGAATTTTTAGATTGGAATATGTTGAAATTTCATGATTAACGAACTGCGAAACTCAATTAGGTGGCTATTACTTGGCTTTTCTGTTTTCTGGTATTTTGCATACCAGTTGGCATTTGCTGTTATTTGTTTATAGGCCACATAACTGCCAAGTCGGCAAAGAAGTCGATGATGCACGAATTGTATATAGTTGTGGTTAATAAATCTATATGCCAATGGATGCCAATAGAAGCCATAAATATATATACTATGTACATACATATGTATAGCAAACTTGCCTACATTTTCTGATATTTATCTATTTCTCTTTCCTAGTCTCTTTGGGTCCCCGCCGAGCTCTCTTTCTTCCCTCTCCCCCTTTTTTTTTTAAACTCTATTTAGCTCTCTTTAGCCATCTCTTATTCGTTGGCATTTTGTTAATGTTAATGGCCTATTTATAAAATTAATCAAGTAAAATTTGATTATGCCAACAAACACGCAAGCCTCGCTTTATGTGTTTTCTCTTTAGCCTTGAAAGTCAGAGAAAGAGATAGAAAGAAATAGAGAGAGAGAGAGAAAGAGATGACAAAGAATTTATAATATTTTTCATTTTGTTCCCACCTTTTCTTTTTATTATCTCCTCTCAATGTTCTTTGCTTCTAATTGTTCCTTTAGTTGTGTCATCATCATCACCACTTGTGTCCCCATTTTCAATGTTGCTGCAACAAACGGACAAAAACGGAATCGGAATCTGAATCTGTATCCCATGTGTATGAGTGTGTCTATATATATATATATATGTACATATATATATATATGCGTGTGTGTGTGTGTGTAGTGCCAACGCAAAGTGTGAACAACTAAATTTAGACTTTTGCTTTGAAGTGTAGTTTTTAGTTTTAGGTTTTTATTTTTTTTTTTGGTTTGTTTTATATGTTTTTTTTTTTTAAGTGTGTGTGGCACATTTTTACCCTAGGGCCGCCGTCGCCTACAGCGAATTGAAGGGAAGAGAGGGAGGCAAAATAAATAAATTTCGTTAGGGAGTGTCGACCGTGGAATACCTTTAACAATTTTAATTTTAATTTTGTTTGTTTATATTTAATGACATTGTGTTGCCATATAAAGACTAATAATATGTTGTTTATTTTTTGTTAGCGAGATGCTCTTTCATATGTTTAAACATACACATACATATGTACATATACTCAGTCATATTTAGATAAACAGACTTTAATCAATTGGAAATCGAATTAATATGCTCAATTATCATTTGGTTGTAGGGTATAAAAAAAAACTTTCACACTTGCTCACAATTGAACAATGGCAAGCAAAAAAAAATATAAGACGCATACTACTCCCTTGTCTTCTTTTACTACTTTCCTCTTCCCTCCATCCCGCCCCGCAGTCTTTCTTTTTCTCGATCTCTTCTTTTTGGCATTATTGTTTTGTGTTTTTTTTTTTATTTTCATTTGCTGCATAACATTTTTTGTTGTTGTTTAGTTTTTGGATTTTATTCCACTATGATGGTAGTTACCCTTTGACTAAAAAGAGAGTATAACGATTATGTTTAAAGAGTTGTAAGACACTTTAATAAAGAGTTAAATAGAGTATCTACAATTTGCCTTTTTATTTTCGTGTACCGCACCTCAGATACATTTACGGTTGGTGTTGTTTTTTTTATTTGATTGTAACCTGCCGAAAATTAAATGTGTGAATCTTTAACGCTGTTGCGGTTGAGTGAAAATCGGAATGTGAATGAACCCACAAAAACAACAATAACAATGAAAACCAACAACAACCAAATAGAAATCAAAAATGGGCTAAAACCTATTTAGATAGTACCTAATTTTTAATACCCTTGCAATTGATTGGCCTTGTTATACAGCAATATATATTTATTCTTTGAATTATGTTAAAATTTGTCAAAAACTAGATTTCGATATAATATTAATATTTCGATCGATTACATTTGATACTCAAGATCTATACGAATCGAAACAAATAATTTTTTTTCTAATTAGCATCGATCTGTTATTCCTATAAGATATGTATATCCGATTAAGTATCTATTATGTATTTGACTTAATGCAGTCGTAAATGCCTTTTAATGCGTATTAATCAAATGTATTATGCAGCACTCTTTGGATGATAATAGCCTTTCACAACACTATTCAAAATTTCTATACAAATTTTTGATTAGTTATACCATAAAAATTCTCCTAAACGCATTAGAAAGTTTTCTACAACAACTATTCACTCTCTTTCCCTTTACTTTTCTGTAGCTTCTTTTAAACCTTCATAATACACACATTTCAAATTCATTTCCTATGAAATTTCAATTAAAAAAAAAACAACGAAAAAGAAACAAAAATCGTCAAAGTTGCCGCCACTGCGTAGGCGCAATGCCAATAAAATGGATTGACAAAGGGGAGTGAAGGGGTCAAACTCTGTCCATCATCTGATTCATCAAATTTGTCTACAATATATATACATAAATGTTATCTAAGTAGTTTGCAATTAAAATTCATTAAACAAAATATTTTCCCATAAATTTTCATAAAAAATTTTATAATTTTTTTTTTTACTTCTGTTGTTCCTTATTCTTCTTTTTTTTGTTTTAAATGATGAGATCACATCACACATTTGTTCTTGTTGATGTATTTAGGGGGCGTTTTCCCTAAAAAAAAAAATCTTTTAAGTAAATTGAGCAAATTAATTGCTCAAACATGTGGGACATTCATATCATCAACGAACGCATGGGGCTAGCATATCAGGTCAGGGTCAACTTGACTTGGTTCATCGTCATCATTAGCATCAGTTTGGCTAGGCTAGAGCCTAAGCTAATTGTGAAACCAGATATAAGAGTTTCAGGGCTTTCATTCATTCTATATATGAAAATGTAAAGATGTGAAAATGTTTTCATAGCTTGGGTTATTGTAAATCATTAATAATTTCATTAAGTTATATATGTATATACATATTTATGATCACTTTTACTATAAAACTTCAAGTAGTATCTATAACAAGTAAGTTGTTTAGCTACTTAAAGGAATATCAAAATATATTGAGACTTAAATACCGTTTAAATATATTTTTGTATATAGCAGACAATTGAAAAAACATTGAAATTTAACCGAAACTGCTTGCTTTTTAAATCGTTAATAATAAGGTTCAGTTAATATATAGTACAAGTCCGACATTACTGTACTGTATGACATGCAACTTATTTTCGACTATCTAAATATTACAACTTGAAGATTAAGTATCTTCTAATTAGCTTATTAAAAGAAAATTCATTCGTTACATTAAGCATACGCCTCGTTGGTTGAAGGCAAATGGTTTGTCTCCATAGTCGGCATTGTCATTGTACCCACACAAACAAACAAAAGAGACATGAAAAGAATTCAAAGAGAATTATTATATGCAAAGTACTTGCCATATATAATATTATATAGGAGGCCATATCCAAACACACATCATCATCATCGTGAACCAAAACACAGAGGGGCAGAGACCTTTGCAACTAGTTACACATTGCTATCGTATGAGCATGTAAATAGTATATACCCACTTAGATATTCACATATTATATATATACATATATACATTGTATATATGTATACATATATATTCATTTACCTGACGCATTTCCCGCCCATGTGTGTGGCAAATGTTGTCACGAACAATTTACGCTCTCTACTTATTTCGCACATTTTTCATCATCATTATACCCTGTACCCATAGGGTAAAAGGGTATATTAAAGTCGCTAAAATGTATGTAACAGGCAGAAGGAGAATTTTCCGACCCCATAAAGTATATATATTCTTGATCAGTATCAATAGCCGAGTCGATTGAGACTTGTCCGTCTGTCTGTCCGTCTGTATGAACACCGAGATCTCGGAGACTATAAGAGCTAGAGCAACCAAATTTGGTGTCAACATCCGTCTATTGTGCAAGCAGGTCAAGTTTGTTTTAAATTTTTGCCACGCCCACTTCCGCCCCCGTAATTTAGAAAAAACTATAACTGGAGCTATAGTGAAGATATCGAATTCTTATTTGGCACACTTAATAATATACCCAATATGCACCAGCTGACCAAATTTTGTCGAAATCGGACAATAATTATCGGAGATATACGTATTTCCGTTTTGTACTGAAACGCCCCATGCAAAATGGCCTGTTAAGTGTGAGCGAGATAGCATGCGTTCGCTGTTGCTGCATGGCAAGCAGTGCAAGCTAAGAGAATTTTTTTTGTAAATTGATGGCGATTTTGATCGTTTTTGACTTTATGGAGTAGTTTTACTTGGTACAGGGTATACTCAATGTCGGCAGGGACGACTTGCTTGCTTCATTTTTTTTTCTGCTGTCTTTTTTTTCTGTTTTGTTTTTGGTTCATTTTATTACTTATTTCCCTGGGCACAACGATTGGTTTTTATTTATTTTGCCAAAATATGTTTGTATGTATATAAACACATTCCTCAGATGCAGATTTTTTTTTTCGAAAATTTCAACGAAACGATCAGCAAAACAAATGAGAACAGATTCATTCATATATTTCTTGGCAGAAAGGATTCCAAATTCCATTTAAAAATATAAATACAACGAGGTTTGTTTAAAAAAAATAAATACAAAATGTTAAGCCCCTTTCAGGTTTTTCTTTTGTAACGACCTTTAGTTTTTTTCAAGGTTTTCACAATAAAAAATATACATATGTACAAGTAAATATAAATATGGTTTTAATTATTTTTATTAAATTTCAAAATTAATTGTCATATCACTTAAATAATGCAAATACAAACTTTTCCGATTCGTTTTTAAACGAACCTCGCATTGGTTTTTATATGTACATACATATATTTCTTGATATATGTATATATAGATATGTATATATGTATGTTTTTTCAATTGTTTTTTTTCAAATATGTGATGCAGATATATACGTAGCTACCATATAAACATAGCAAAAAAAAAAAAAACAAATCTATATTGCTTTTCCGATCTATATCAAACAAAATAATCTGCGTCGCATTATTAAATCTAGAAAAAAGATATGTAATTCAAATAAAAAACTTTAATTTAATTTATGACAGTCATCAATTTCCAATTAATTTAATTTTTTTTTTTGTGGAATAGGAAATGAGTAACCTTACCCACTCACTCATTCACTCACTCATTTTGTCTATCCCGCTTACTCAATTTTAGTCATAAACTTGGAATTCTTTTTTAAATAACAGAAGAAAAGTTTTAAAAGCTTTAAAGAAACAGTTGCCGATAAAATATAGGCAATCTTTATTATATTTTTTAGTCATTTATAAAATTTACATTTACAAAATGACAGTTTTGACATTAAAAAACAACTAAAAATTAAGATTTATTAATAAACGTTTGAGATCTATTATGGTATCTATTTCAGTATTCATTATATTATCTATTATTGTAAAAAATTGTTGAAAGATGTTCACTTTAAGATGATATAATGAACGTTTAGAAAAATTGAAAAGTTTTCCTAAACAATTCATGCAAATTACCTTTTTTAATTTTAAGAGTAAAGAGTAACCCTTGAAATAATGTTGGCAGAAATGTTTTTATCTAATCATGATTCATGAATGATGCGTGCAGCAATCAAAGAAGCATTCAAGTGCAAATTAACCACTCGTCATATCATCAAATGGTGGAAATGTAGAGCATGAATAATTATGGGAAAACAGATGGAGAAACTGAAACCAAAACTGAATTGAATACGAGAAGCAAACTCATTTGTATTAACATTGAAATTGAATAAGGAGAAGATTCAGTTTGTCAGTCATTCCAGTCAGTCAGTACGTCAAACAGTCAGTCAGCTAGGCAATTAAATGATCGACAATGATCATGAAATTTGATATCAAATGTGGCAGAATGAATGATAGACACAATGTCTGTGGCAAATTATATATATTGTGGGTAGATATACATAGGAAAAGACTCGGCACATTGCCAACTTCAACTTGGAGAATTTCCCCATGAACTTTACACCCCACTCTTGACATTTACTATGGAAATAGACAAGTGCGTTGATGGGTGAAGTGGAAAGGGTGAAGTGGGAAGCTGTTGCAATCTGAATTTGCCAACTCATTTAAATGATGCATGCGTGTTGATTGCCTAATGAGGCATTTTGTAAACGGCCCGACCCAACAACTAGTCTTCCTTTCCCCATCTCTTTCTTTTATCTCTCCTTTCTCTTCCTCCTTTTAGCCTTAACAAGAATAAGGACTGTACAAAAATTTATCTGCTTACATCTTGATTACTGTTAACCTTTATTTTCTATTTAAAAAGTTCGCAATTTCTTTTATTTTGCTACATTTTATCCTCATTTTCTTTATTATTATTATATTATAATATTATTATTATTATTATATTATAATATTATTATTATTATATTATATTATTATTATTATATTATATTATTATTATTATTATTTATTGTTTTTATTGTATTTATTTTCCTACATTTTGACAACTAGTGTTAAAACATTTATTGTAATTTTAGAAAATGCTATTTTTTTTTTTAACTTATTATATTTTTAGTTTCTTTTAGTTATTTATTTATTTCTTAGTTAGCTTTTTTGAGCTATTTTTATATTTATTTACTTCTTGTTTTTTAACATTTCTCTTTATTTTATATTTTTTTATTGAAGTTATTTTTGATACTTTTAATGTTATTATTTTTATGGGATACCATTGACTGTTACCAAACAACGCCCATTTTTACTGACTCACTTGATAAGTATTTAATCTCTTCAAAAATATTGAACAAGATTCCCAGTTAGAATTAATTTTTTATTATTATTTTGTCAGTTGCCAGTTTTTAAGTTAATATTATCAACCTCAATTTAATTTTCAATCATTTGGAATTGCATTTCTTTTTTTTTCTTTTTTGCAATGAAATAATTTTCGTTTTTAAAGAGTGCAAATTTATATTTTGTTCAATACAGTCCTTAGAATGAACATGAAATGCTACTTTGCTTTTGGCACTTGGAAGTTTCTTGTGCTAGTTTTTCATACTTAAATATGTGATGTGGAATGTGATGACGGTAGAGAGGAAGGAGGAAGAGAGAGAGAGAGATGATGAAGAAATAGTTCAAGTGGGGCGGTAATGTAGGCGTACAGAAACATGAAACATTTGTTATTTGGACAAACCGAGAAAAGAGAAAAAAAAGACAAGCAACATTTTTTTTTTGGCTCAAGCAAATTCTCTATAACATTCATTTCTTTTTTATTTTTTCCGCAGAATGTGGTGGACCATTACGGGCAATTTTGGCAATATTTTACCCATTGATTGGTCCAAGTCGTATACACGTCAAATGCACATGCCCACATTAAATCTTGGCCAGAGTCTCACAAAGCAACAGCAACAGCAGCGTAATCAGCAGCAACAGCAACATCAGCAACAACAACATCAACAGCAGCAACAACAACACCAACATAATGCACAAACTCCCAGCGATGAGTTCAACGATTTGACCAGCGAGGATGAGGCAGTGGCCAATGATTTGGATATGCATGCACTTATTTTGAATGGCCTCAATAATACTGATATGGATGATCAACCGATAAAGACAGTCGAGGAGGTCATCAAAGAGATTGATGACATTATGGATGAGGCTGAGAGTCCACTAGATGAGCCCGTGACCTGTGATTCCGAGGTCATAGAGAAGGCACGCGAAGTTCTTGGTACACCACTCTATGCAGAAAGTGAGTTATTATCATAAAATTATGTTTAAAATTATAAAATTAATAACTATATTCCATTGGCAGAATTGCAATACTTAACAACTACACAGTTGAACGAATTGTATATGGAAATGGAGGTGCTCATCCAGGAGTTGAGCGAGACACTGATCAATGAGCTTGCGCTGCGCGATGAGCTTGAATTTGAGAAAGAGCTAAAGAACTCTTTCATTTCTTTACTGCTGGCAGTCCAAAATAAACGTAGACAATACCATGTGGAGAAGAAGCGTGGCAAGTTCCAAGGTAATAAAATAATGAAGAAATTTCCTATATATATGTATATGTATAATATATATTTATTTATATAGGTCCCGAACCTAAATACTTGACCACTGTCATTCCGTATCACCTGGAGAATGGTACGCCCAATAATCAGTCATTGCAGGTTTTGATTAAAAGTAAGTACATAATATATACTATATATACTATATTCTTACCAGATATTTAATTATTGTCTAAATCGAAAAGCAAATATCTAAATGTTAACGATCTTATCTGGCATTTGCAGTACTCAAGGCCATCAATGAGGACAGTCCCACTGTGCCTGCTCTGCTAACGGACTATATTCTCAAGGTTCTCTGCCCCACATAAATGACAAAAGCGCTGCCTCTTCTGTTGCTGCAAACTAACAAAAAAAAAAAAAAAACAGATTAAAAAATACAACAAAAAAACCAACAAAAAGGGAAAAATACAACAATTTAAAATTAAAAAAAAAACTCATTTCGCTCTATCTCTCTGTCTGTGTTTATACGATTATTATCTATATACATTGTATTTATATATATATATATAATTTATAATTAGTTTTTATTAATTTTTAACTTGTTTTTTTTTATTATTACTCTTATTTGATTCTTTTTTGTTCTATAAGCAACAATAAGAGAAAATAAATAATTGCTTCGATTGTCATATAAAAAAAATTAATATAGAACAAATATGCAAAAAAAAAAAAACAAAAAACAACCAAAACTTTAAACTATTTAAGCCTGGGCAATATAAGATACATATATATATGTGTATGTAGCCGATGCAGAATGAAATACTCAATTCAATCAACAGCAAGATCAAGTACTATAATATTTCTACTACAAATGCATTCAATGTTGTTCAATTTAAAGTATAAAAATGCCGAAATATATATGTATATATATACAAATATATACATATACGTATTGTATGAATACTAGTATATAGTTGAGAATACAATTGATGCTGCTTCTCATCATCTCCTGCATCTTCCTGATCTTTCCATTGGTCTTTTGATGTCGATTATGTCTAAAACTGTCTATATATATATATAATTATATATATACATATAGCATAAATAATCGTAATCTAGCTTAATCTATATATGTGTTCGCTCTGCTTGTCTTTAATACATACACAAACTTTGGCAGCATTTCAAACTCTTAGTTTTAATATATATATATGTGTGTATATATATATAAATATATATAATATACATATCTATTATATGTAATGGGTTTTCTTTTTTGTATAGAGAGCAATCGAATTAAATTTACAATATTTTTAAGCATTAATTCCGAGTGCAATTTCCGATACTCAGCGTTATTTTTTGTTTATTTTATTTAAACTGATCCTTGTCTTTTGCTTAAGTTATCGCTATCTACACACATACATATATCTAAATATCCTATATATATTTACTATAGTTTTATTTGATTTTTGTTGGTGGCCATAAAATGCGTTCTGTTTTGTTCGAAACAATACAAAATATTTTAAGATTACTCTTGCAGAAGGTACTAAAGGAAACAAAAAGTAATATCAATACACATAAAATATACATATGTATATGTATGTATATATGATTGATCAGCATCTTTAACTAAATTCATTTATCTGTGTGCTTTGTCTGTTTCTATATAAATATATAAAATATATGTCCTCAGATTTCAGCTTACTATGTGTTTCATATGGATCGATTTAACAATATTAAGAGAAATACTGCAAGAGTATAGAAACTTCGGTATTATCGAAGTTAGCTAACGAGATTTTTTGTTTTATTTTAATGTCTATTCTTATTTTTGCTGTTTTGTTTAATAAAATTGTTTTGCATACGCTGTGTTATATATACATTTACCAAAACTTGCATAAATATAATTAATTATAACAATAATAATAATAATAAAAATAAAAAGAAATAGCTAAAAAGTATGTCAGGCGCACATTGCTGTTTTTTATATCCTTGCAAAAATAATAAAAATTTGCTAATATGCTACTGATAAGCAAGTATATCCAACTAATCTAGCATCATGTCTGTTTAAACATTTATTGATAAAAATCGGTCAACTATAGATTTGAGAAAATAGTTGTTGATTTAGAAGAAAAGAAAATCGATTGGAAAATTCTTCCGATTCTTCAGTTGTGATATCTTCATTTTAACGTTTATCAGTTTTACATATTTTGCAAAAGATTGTGGCTTATTTGTATTAAAATTGAATAAATATAATATATAGCTACCATAGAACTGATTGCTGAATAAGCAAATTTGCAAGGGTATAAAAATTTCGGCAGAGCCGAATTGATTTTGATTTGATTTCTGATTTTTACAATTTTTACAACTGCAACAAACAAACAAAGATTAACAAATAATATCATGTTTCACATTTCAACAAAACGTAAAGTCCACATAACAAGTTATAAAAAAATCATATATAAAATCGAGGGATTAATTCATTATCTCTTGGCTCATAAGCTACATAAATATAAATATATGTATTTCCAATTTCAGATGAATACTTTAGCTAGCTAAGGCAAATTTTTGAAAAAATTATAAGCTAAATGCAACAAGAAAAAAGAGAACAAAATCACATATAATGCAAATTCTAGGTACCTTTGTTTAATAAACAATATTGCAAACATATTAAAATCAATATTACAATAAAACTTATACATAAATTAATGGGAGTAGGTCAAATCCTTACTCTGTTTAAAAGACAACTGCGAAAATTGTCTATGTATTTCATATGCATATAATTTATATATATATATGCAGTTATGAATATGTAATACGATTGCGCTTCTAAAGAAATTTCGATTTAGCAAAAAATAATAATATATGTATATGTATGCATATATACTTACATATATATACATATATATACTCGTAAGTGGGGTACGACTTTGATGTGTAAATTATTTAAAAAACGAAAACGAACCCAAAAAAGTCCATGTTAAAGCAACAAAATTGTCGCATCATAAAAGCGAAAATGTGTGGAAATAATATATTTATTTGATAAATTAGTAAAACCAAAAAACAAACAAAAGAAGAACACATGACTAAGTACATTACTATATGTATACATGCAATGCTCTCTATATACAAAACAAAAAGAACAACAAATCTTTTAAATTGCTTAAATAAAACAACAAGAAAACTTCAATAAAAATAAGCACCAATGCGTTTTTTCTTTCTGAAAGTTGATGTAAATGAAAATTTCGTTTTTAAATTCAAATTACAGTCATCTGTGCGCCTAATCGTTACAGATTGTTGAGGAAATTTAACCAGCGGCCATTAATCGCAGAATATTAACCAAATTCTTTCCGAAAGACTGAATTTTAAATTTATATTTATAAAAATTAATTTGTGGTTATTTTAGTTTTTTAAACTAATTTCTGTTTCTGCGGTGTCGCCACATTAAGATAGAGGGCGCTACAGCAAGAAAGAGTGCCCCGGCGGATATCGATTGTCTGCCAATGTGTGTTTGATATCGATAGTCCGTCTTCGTTGACAACTATCGACTAGTTCCCCATCACTACGACTAGCCTAGCCTATAGTTTTTTTTTTGTATCCAAATCCAATTGTAAAAATAAGTTTAAAACAAAAAGCATATACACATAAGTTTCGTTTTTTTCGTTAAGTGTAACATTTATTTATTTTTTAAGTGCGCATTCAATAAGAAAATGTCATCGCGAAGGTAAATCAATAGGAAAAAACAATGTACACACTGCAAAAATTTCTCACCAATACACGCAAAAACCTCTCACTACACTAACACTCACTCAGGGACGGATCCAGGGGCGGGGAGTTTTTTTCGTTTTCTTATTTTTCGGGCCCCCCTATTCCCCTCAAACACCAGCACTCAAACTATCAGATTTCCTGAAAGTCCCATGCAAAATTACACTGAATTGTGGAATTGGTAAGGCTTAATTCGCAGCCACTGAACTACTTGATGATACTCTGGCCATGGTTGTGGACCTGGTCATTGGATTAAATTCAGTAAACTCTTTTTCTTCTTATATTTCTGTGGTAATTGTAAAAGATAATCTTTTGTTCAAGTGTCCATCAATTGGTGAACAGGTGAGACCATATTGCCTTGGCAGTTGTCCTGCACCGCGCAGAATTGCCAGGAAACAGCTGATTTGAAAAGGAAATTGACAGAATGCATCATTATCCCATACACCCTCTCAAAATGAAATTTTTTTCCTTTTAAATCCGTCACTGTTTCAATTTAACTAAAATCAAAATCTCGTCTGAAGCAAATTAAGTGTAAAACGAAATATTGAATTCGATTTATATTCTATTCCGATTCGTTCAAAACTATTTTCATTCTGAAAAAATGTGTGAAGAATGTATTAATAGTGAATACAGGTTTCAGAAATTCAAATTTCTTACTTAAAACTATGGTATAAGATAACACTCAAATCTGTATCGTTGAAGGTTTTTTTTATCTATGCAATTGTATATCGGTTTTCATTTTTATCAAGAAACCTTTTAATCTTTGTATGGGTTAATTTTTAAGTTAAAATAAATACACAAATGCACATTTCGTGCAGTATTTTATTTATAAATGTATTATTCAGTTTTTTCATTTGCTTTATCATAAAAAAAAAAAACAAAAAATGTGAATTTTCTTTTAAGATATCTCAACCAATTTTTATATTGGTGGATCCAATTAGTATATGTGACAGAAAGAGAGGGATAATATAGTCGAAAAGACTTATAATAATTCCATTCTTCTTCTTTTTTGGCTTGATCAAGAGTAAACTATATAAAAGAGAGATAACCGAATGACTGCCTTGTATTGCAATACATATATGAACAGACATGACCTATCTCAACATAATTCGTCACGCTGGTCTAAAATATGTTGCAAAATATATGGTAAAATAATTTTTGACAACAGTTAGCAGCGAATGCAAAGAAACAACAATCGGATCAAATCGTTTTTATTATATTTTTTATTTTAATATTTTTTTTCGATCGATAAACCAAATTTATTTATATTTATTTAGAAGAAAATAAACAAAAATATGTAATTATTATTTAAACAGATGGTTCCACCCAACGATATCTGGCATCGAAGCTGAAAAACTACTACAGGAAGCCGGTTTTGATGGTTCATTTCTCGCACGTCTCTCATCCTCAAATCCAGGCGCTTTTACGCTCTCTGTGCGCCGTGGAAATGAGGTAACACACATCAAAATTCAAAACAATGGCGATTTCTTTGATCTCTATGGTGGTAAGTGTCATATAAACACAAATATATGTACAAAGATATACTGATCTCTATCTTATTTTTTTTTTTTTAAATCATAGGTGAAAAGTTCGCCACACTGCCGGAACTGGTACAATATTATATGGAAAATGGTGAGCTGAAGGAGAAAAATGGCCAAGCCATTGAGTTAAAACAGCCGCTTATTTGCGCCGAGCCCACCACGGAAAGGTAAGTCCAAAAAAAAACTTAGTCTAAGTTAATAATTCACAAAATTTGCAATATAATAAGCATTTAGCTTAGGTTTTTTTTGTTATAGAACCAAGTCCGTGTTAGTGTTTCCAATTGTCTTTAATAAACTGTAAATAATTTCAGCAAAGTTAAACATTATTGTTATTGAATAACTTATGTCTACAATGTAAACGATATTTATACATTCATTTTAAGTGTTATGAAGTGCCTGCTTGGATCTGTTTTACAACTTTCGCTTTCTTTCGTTTAAAATCCGCGCAAAACCAAGTGGTAAATTAAATATGAATATTGCAAATATACAATACATACATACATACATATGTATGTATATATATAAACAAATCCAAATATATAATAATATACATATAAGATTATTTATTAAATGTCTGTCAAATACAGTCTAGATTTGCTTTTAACTTTATTTTTACTACAGTGATCGGATTTATTTATTGTTTTATAAATAAATTATTTATTAGCGAATCCATCCATGGATCCTATAGCTGGATAGTGTCAGTTATTAGTATTGATTAAAACTATACCAAATGGATCTGAATAGGTAGAATAGCTTAAAGGAAGGACAAGTGATAGCCAAAAACTTTATAGTCAATTTTTGTATTAAAATAAGCAATTAGCTTGTACTTACTAAATAATAAAATATATATATATAAATAATATTAATGTAATAAATTATAAAAATTTCTACTGCTAACTCTACGAGTCTAAATTAAGATGTTTTAAGTGTTAAAGAGTTAATTGCATGGATAAGCCTGAGCAATGATTAAAATTAATTTGACTATATTTTAATTTTTGCTTTACATTAAAATAAAATTTTTGTTATATATGAGACATAATTCCAGCAAAAATCACATAAGAATAATGAAACAAATTTTGTTTCTATATAAAATAAAAGTTCGAAACTTCCCCCTTACCTAAGGGGTACTGCTGACGGCTATGGCCTATAGAAAACAGTGTTAAAAAACGGTATAAAGTAAACCCAGAAGCAGAAAGATTATACCACAAGTATAACCCACCAATTAAGAACAAGAACACTCTAATAGCTACTATTAATTCTAGCCAAAGACAATATGAAGACAGTATTTCAAAATTTTACAATCCACCATTTTTATAAATATAAACAATCCACCATTTTTAAGGATCTCATAAAAGCTTCCATCTCAACATCCTAGTAAAAGATCAAACAGTAATATAAACAATGCCTTGAAGTCACGTATTCCTGCGTAGTCTCAAATGGGTATATATACCCTAGATATTACCTAGAACAGTTTCATTAAAAATAAAAAAAAAAAGAGTCAGTGTGTCACGTTTGCCCCAAACGAGACAAAGGAACATGGGTCATGCTGATCATACATATATACGCTCATATAGTATGGATACTTACGTATTGTATATGTATGTATAATCGTTTTTAAATCTCTGAATGACAAAAATTTTGGCCATAATATGTCTAGTTGATACTCACTCGTAGATTCTAGTCATATTTTTGATTTTTCTATGAATTGTTAATAAAATTCATAGAATTTTTTGCTGAATTTGTTAAATGTTTGAATGTGTTTGGCTTTAATACGAGTTGTGTCTCATTTTGAATTAATATGAAATGTGTGAATAATTTCTAATACCATTTAACGAAACTCCCACACACACACATACACATATATGTATACGTAATATACATATATCACTCATACGCACACAAACACACAGAAACGCACACGCGTGCACATTCACATTGAACCGTGGCTTTTGTTGTTGCCATTTTACAACCCCACGCGCAACAAATTTTTTGCTGTTATTTATTATATTTCTTTTGCTTATTAATATTTCGTTTTTTTTTTGTTTTTCGTTTTTTATTTATATTTTTTTTTGCTTTTTTATTTTTGTTGGACTTTTATTTGTTGCCTTTATTTTGCTTTTGTTTGAACCTCAAAACTCATCGACATTTTTTATTGTCTTCCTACACTCCTTTATAAACCGTTCCCCCACCCTCCCCATCGATCAGCTCTTCCTTCGCCTCTAAACCCTGTCTGTCTGTGTATCATTTGATTGCTTATTATTTTTATTGTTTTCATTTGGTTACCGCTGTGCATTTTCCGCATTTATCCTAACGGTGGCAAGGGGTCAGCTACCTTTAATTTATTGTTTCAAGACACGCCCACTGACTTTGACCGTCTTGTAACTAAATTTAAATTTAACTGGTATTCACAATTCCGATGCTCGTTTCACAAACTGTGTTAAGTGTATTAACCACATAACAAAAAATACAAAAAAAAAAGAATATCAATCCAATTACCATTTACGTCGATCTCGAAACTTAAACTTATGCTAATGCTCCATTATTCCCCCCTTTGCCTCATCGCCATTGCTTTATCCTGTTCCTCATTCTGGTTGCGCGGCATCGTCATCAGTATCATTTTAACCCGATGCCAAAGTGTCGTGACGTGACTTTCTGTGGGTTATATTTATAAACTCTCAAGCCGAACTCTCGCATATTTATAGCCCTAAGATCTTGTGTAATACTTACTTGCGTATTTCATGTACAAAAATATCAGTATTTGTTTTTTGTTTTTATTTTAAAATTTTTCTCTCTTGTCACAAAATTTGACGTCAAACGTTATTTGGGTTCCATTTGTTTGTTGGATTAAAGTCGAAATAAGTGTGAATTTATAAATGTTATGAAATAAACAAAATTTTACACTTGACTCTATTCGGTAAAATATGATGCTATTTTATAGTTTTATTATGCAATAAAACTGTAGCTCTATATTCTTATTTGAGTGAGTTTTATGTAATTTACCAACACTGGCAAACAATCTAAATACAAATAGTATCAGAAGGACACAACCATTTAATTTATCCAAAATCTGATGAAATATGGAAAATTACCACTGTTTTAAACAATTTTTAACATTAGTTTTCAACTTTTGTGTCTAGCATTCTTAATTAACACTACAGCATAGTGTGACCATGCCATATAGCGTAAGCAGCCGAAAGGAATCGTGATTCGATTATTTTCAAGTTGATTCTTTGACATCTGACAAATAGGTTCTAGAAAGATTAGTATTGAAAGAAAAAGTTGAAAAGAAAACTGTGATTAATATCGGAATATATGTCTGACTTTCGTTTGTTTCAGGGAGCAACTTTTACATATTCTTTGCCTTTCTAGTTCCGTATGGAATTTTCCCTTTCTCTAATGATAGATGGATCAATAGATAGATCTTGAACTTTAATCGAAACCGAATTGCAATTGCAATTTTGCAGTTAATGTTGTTTATACACTTGCACCGATTTAACAGTTTAATTTAATTGTTGCAATTAAAGATGATGATAATTGTTAATTGCTGCTATACTTTCTTCAATGCAACGCTCTCACACGATTTCGGTATATGATTTCTAATGAGATTTGTTTGTTTGTATATAATAAGTAAGTAAGTACATGTATATACATACATACATAGTTATTTGTAACTATTGGAGCAAAATAACAAATCTTTTGACAATTAACTTTTCATTTATATTGTTGATGTGTTGGCGTGTTGGATAATGCTGTAAATTCCCTCCCTCACCTCTTATCCCAAAAACAATTATACGTTGTAGCATTGTTGTTGTTGTTTTTGTTTTCTTTCAAGTGCTTTGAAATACTAAATGTTTTCAATTTTCGCCATTAAGACAAGCCTATAAAATGAAATGAATTTTTTATCTTATATAAATTATGCCGTTCACGTTGATCGCAAGCTCCGCCTCGCATCATCTACCCTTCTCGCCCATATTCTCATCCAATACAAGCTCTCGGTTTTTTTTGTTTTGTACCTGTATGTATCCGCAACTGATCGCATCTGTATCTATATCTATGGCAATAATAATAATAAACGTTTCATACGTAAATCAAATTAATTGTGCATACATACATATATATATATTAATTTTTTGATCACAGACATATAAAGTGCTTACACTTGACGACGACAGCCACGCCCCTTAATATCGCCCAACACCTTCATCCAGTTTTTCTTACGTTTTACCAGTCACATAGACAATCTTTTTATTTTTTTTTTATATTGTTTTTTCATCATTGTTTGACCAGTTAATTATGTTTTTTTTTATGTGACATCCTGATCCATTTTTGGAATGTCTGCCATCAGGTTAAAAGTATTTTATCATCCCTTTATCAAAAGATTCGCATTCCACTGTTATCCGACAGCAGAGAATGCGTGTCTATATCCACACACACACACACACACACACACAAATCTTGTGACCTGTGGTGTGTATTACTTACCCAGCGATCAAGTTGTCAAGTTGTAAGTTAAATTCCATCATGACTACATAACGTATACAGACATAGTCAGCCACTGTACATACAATAAATATCGGAGTGTTTTGCTCTAGAATATAATGAAACTGCAATTTGTAAGTTTGTTTTTGTTTTTGTTTTTCTTCCAGTACTTCCCCCTTCAGAATTGAATACTAGAAACATATACAGCGAACAATTTCATATAACAATCTAATGTTGTTTCAGAACATTTTTAATTATCCTAAAACTAATCTAATGTTTATACGATTTAATGAAAAATATTCAATTTCAAATGGGAAGAACAATAAATATACTCAGAATAAATAATAGTTTGATTCTTATATAGAAAGAGGTAAATAATAATAATGAATAATTTAGATATATTTATAAAATATATTTTATTACGTTTTTTACATCTTAAGAGATAAAAAATTATAAATTAACTTGAAATTTATGATAATTAACTCATTCAAAATTCCATACGCAATTAAATTCTAATATGATATATATATATGTATATCTTTTGCAGGCATAGCAATATAATTAAAAGAAATTTAAATAAAAGATAGTTGTATGTAATTAAATTTACAATGTCTAGTATTATAATATATTAGTCTTCATATAGACTGATCAAGAAACTATAGTACTTTAGATTATCAGAAATAATGACCCTTATTACATATACTTACAATTTTAACGACTGAATCGGCTTCAATTTTAATTTCGTAAAATAAATAATTTATTTTTATTTGAATATAAGTATTTACTTTGATCGGTATCCATTTTTAGGCTATATAATACGTTTTTTTTGATTTTTATAACAATCTATGAAATATATAATTAAATTTTATATATATCATTAAGATCAACTCTATTCCTGATTCATCTTCTACATACATATAAAACTTTTTCAATTTAATATATAAATTGTCTGGCATCTTCTTGTCATATTTATTGCTATTCATAAACTTTGAGGAAAAGAAACTCAATAGATCGATATTCTTTCATATATATCCATATATCCATTATCCATATACATTATCAAAACGAAAACCCCAACTGAACACATACTTATAATACATTTGTATCCTAAATGGCTGAGAATACAATTTAAAGCTCTCGGCACGAACTGTCGTACAAAACGGCCAACCGCAAATACGAATGTATATACATACATATATATATATATCTGGGACTGTCGTCAGTAATTATACATTCAGGGTAAATCCCTTGTACAAAAAGAACAGCCAAATAAACCAAAACGTAAAAAAAAAGAAAAACGAAAAACAACAAAATAAAAACAACAACAACAACAAAAAAAACCGTCTACCAACGGGCCATCGAACCGAACGAAATTAAAATTATAATAATGATGATGATCCTTTTGTTCTGTCAATTTTAGTTTGATGTATTTTTGTATATTAGTTTCGACCCGATTTCAGAAGGGTTAACGTGCCTGCATTGCACTCACGTGTAAACACAGATTTAATTACAATTACAGTGAGTCGAATATATTTATAGTAAATACTATATAAAAGTGAATCAATTTTTGTTTTTAACATGTTTAGGTTTCACCATTAATTATAAATATTGCATCTACTGATTTTTAGAAATCATAAATTTTAAATTTTCAATTGATATTTACCAAATTATAGATTTTAGTTAGTGCAATTGATTTATAATTTATGCATCAATATTGTGTGGAACAAGATATTTATTATGCTGGTTACCTACTGTACTTTTTAGATCATTTATTATAACCGGTGCCAAACTAATTAGTCATTGAATATATATTCTCATTCTTATTACTGCCTCGATATGGCCTAACCAAAGGAAAGGTACAAAAAAAAAACTACTCTGAGATGAAAAATTGTACCCCTACTTGTTACGAATGTACTTCGAATGGCCATATTGACATTTTCTCGGCAAAACTGCTTTATGTAAACAAATAAACTGATTGAAATATGTAAAGTGCTTGAATTAGGATTTACGGTAACAGATCAACCAGGCAGAAGAGGGGGGCACACTTTCAATTACTTAATTCAATGTCAAAACTTCTAAAAAAAAAAAAACAAATAAATGGGCGGGGACGGGTGGTGGATTTCGCTCAATTGACGCATAGTTTTGCGTTTGGCATATTAAATACGTTAACTTTGCGCACAAAATAACAATAAATTATGTTTATAAATTAATTTTACATTATTCTTGTTGTTTATTTTTCTCTCCCTCTCCATTATTATTATTGTTTTTCTTATTGTTGTTGTACCCAAATACAGTTGTTGGATCGTTCTTAGTGTCTCGTATTTCTGTGTTTTTGGAATAGGCAAGGTCATTGTTTCAGAATTGCCACTATCAAACTGAAAGTTATCAAATTTTCCAAATTTCAATTTTTTATTTATATTAAAAAATTATATAGTATTCCGAAAAGGAATATAATATTTTACGACCCCATAAGGTAAGGTATACATTAATTGTAGGTATATATTATTTTTGTTTTTCCAACAGATGGGTACCAAAGCAGTTTTATTTGTCGTAGTACTGAAGTTATTCAATCCCAAATGTATGCCATATGGTCCCACTTAATTGCATTCTTTACAAAATTGAACAATATGAGTGAGATTTTGAGTCTCCTCCCCGTGCATCAACTTCGAAAATGATAATGATTACATTTGTACATCAGCAGAATATTTAACGTTGTTCTAGTAGATTTGGCCATTAATGTCAAAATAGATAAGAGAAATAAAGGCACGAGAAATGACTAAGTTTAATATGATATATCAATTTCTAAAACATTAATTTTAAAACATGACTAATACGACTTACATTTCAAAATCTTTTATACCCTTGCAGAAAATATAATAAAATTAGTCAGATGTTTGTAACGCATAAAAATGAATAAAAAACACCGACTCCATTAAGTGTATACTTTTAAGATATAAACTTTTAAGCTATTTGGCTGGAACTTGGTAGATAAACTAATTATATTATATAAGTTTAAGAATTGATCAGATCGGACTACTATAAGTTATAGTCTCTCTTAGATTAATAGGTGTAGAAAAAAACTTTTTTTTGTCTTTTGTACTATTTGTACCTATGTATACACCATAAATTAAGTTTAAATCAAATCGGATAATTATTATGAGTAAAAAACAATCAAATAAATCTTCAATATAATCAATTTACTTCATTATAAAATCCTTTCAAATACGAAAGGTTGCTTATTACTTATCTTTGCTTTCAATTTTTTTAAAATTAATTGTTTTACTTATTTACGGGGAAAGTTATTAAATAGTCTAGAGAAAGGGTATACAAATGTCGACAAGACCAAAGTTAACTTCCTTGATATTTATTATACATATAGATCTTTATCAATGGATATTTAGGTTCTCAAATATCGGCGGGGGAACATATGATGACTAATATTTTATTCAAATGATATTAGTCATGTTTTCTGAATAAAGTTTCATAGTTAAACAATAATTTCGAAACATAAAAAATATTTTATATATGTAATTTTAGTTAGTTTTGTTAGTCATGTTTGGAAAATAACTTCAATATTACAGTCAAATGTTTTATTAAAGGCTTCAACATGTAATTAGAATGCAGGAAAATGCATTAAAAAAATATAAAAACAGTTTAAACCAGTTGAAACCAGCAAAATTACAATACATTCATTGATATTGTAGCAGAGAATTTGTAACCAATAATGCCAATATACAGTGAAAGCTTCCCCAAGTGGACACCGATGATCTTGGTAAATTTTAATTTAAAAAGTATATTTTTGAGACATGATAAAACTGTTCGAGATATAGAGATGTCTTTCAACTATATTTTTCATGATATTGTACAATTGTTAAATTGTCTTGGAGCAATATAAATGTCACCGATTTGTGAATCTCTAAGTTGCTGATTTAATTTATACATATGTACGGAATTGAATTTCCAATTTTGCCGTTTTTCTCGATTTTTGTTATATATGCATATATCGACTCCTTCATCTACATACATACATATATGTAAATTATGTGGTGGGGGGTTTTTTTTTCTTTACACTTTTCTTGATTTATGCTTAAAGTTTTCTGTCGTTGTTGTTGACTTTGAAACATTTTCGTTGTGTTGTCATATGGCAACTGCTTTGGCTGCTGTTTGATTCCAATGAAAAACCAATGACGAAATGAACTAAATGAAACCATGTTGTTTGTCATCCAACAACACAGTTCATGCTTAGTTCGGCTCTGATATTGTCGCACGTCGTCCAAAAAAAAAAAAACTAAAATGAAAACAAAAAATTGTTTGCCAAATATGCGGGGCACGTATATCCACATGACTCTGACGTCTACGCCTGCGCGTTGTAAAGAGATGCCGCACTGTGTGTTTATACGACGAGGGTATTGTCATCTCTTTCACACACGCTCCTAGATACAAAGAAAAAATATATAGCTATGTCAGTCAGTCATAGGGCTAAGTTTATTTATCATTAAGTATACCAAACTAAAACATTTCTTATTTATTAAAAATAAACTATAAACCTTTATTTTAATGATATTATTTCTCAACTGAAATCCTTCAATTAAAACTAAAATAATTTATATTATTTTAATGGAATGGGTAAAAAAACTCCGGAAAATCCTTCTATATAAATAAATTTAAAAAAAAAAAACATATACATAATTTGATCAGATAAATGAGCTTCTTTCATACATTTTAAATGTTCTTGATCGGCTAATAAAACGAATTCCATATTCGTCTATTTCGATCAGCTATTTATATGAAATACAATATTTCTGTTTTCCACTTATCTGAACTGTACTTTTAGAAACTGAACATTTTAAAATTCTTACATAGAAAAGAAATTTCAAAAGGTTTATCAAGATATTTTTTTCAACCAGGGTAATAATACAGGGTGACCAAAAGTCGTTGTCTCTAAATCGGGGTATATGTATATATTTTTGTTTTTTTGCTGTTGTTGAGCCCGGTTTAAATTTCATTTCCGGTGGCAGGAGGCGCCAGTTATTCTGTTTATGCCCATATTTGGCATGCAATTGATTCATTCACTAGTTAGTTAGTCACCAATTGCTAAATAGAATCAAACTCACCATCAACTGACCGAAGGGAAAAAGTAAAAGTGATTTATATTTTAGTTAGTAGTTATCATGATGAAACTGTACTTGATAATTGCGATTTGTCTGGAATAAAGGGGAAAGGTGGGCTCGAGGAACATCATTCACGCCCCCGTCATATAAACAAGGTGTAAAATATCTTTAGTTTAAAATTTTAAACATTAACAATGATTAAGACAATGACAAGCAAAATAGTTGATGATGAGATAGAAGGAGCAGCAGCCGCCGCAACAATTGAGAGAGAGGGGCTAGCAGGGTAAGAAGTAAGGGGTCACCGCCTCCGCCACCATCTTGACTGTGGAGGGATGATTTAAAAGCAAAAAGCGCTGGACACAATCAAGCCAGATTCATTCATTCTCCAGCACACAGTCTGAGCGCTTAGAACGCAACCCCAAAAAAAAAAAAAACAACAAACAAAAATCCAAAACGTAAAGCGGCAGACAAGTTAACCAGCAAGAGAGAAAAGACGGTGAGAGAGACAAGAAACAACGAGAGACATAGAGAGAGGGAGAGAGCATACGAGTGACGACGACGATCATTAACAACAAACCCAACCGATCACGAGAGTCAAGAACGAAACGATCAGCAGCAGCACCAGCAGCAGCAGCAGCTTTTGGCTACCTTTCCACCTTGACAAAAGCTTTAGAGTCGACGGCTGTCAGCTTCATTCTTAAGTTGCGGTTCAACGAGGCAACATTATCACACCTTTTCGCGCATAAAAATATAAAAAAAAACCATTAAGTCAAAAAGTGCGATCGCGTACGTAACGCATAATTGACATCGTCGTTGTCATTTCCGTTAAATCTAATCCTTTAGATACAGATTATGCCTTCATCTACATTCGTTTTTGAGCATTTGATTGCGGCACAATCGCGTCTGGATGATGCACCAGGCTCACCGGTAGGAGTCATCGGAAGTCCTAGCCAAGCGACAGCAGCTGGAGCAGTGTCAGCATCATCGTCAGCAACAAAATTGAAGGCATATGAGAATAAATTCTTATTGGCATTCAAGAAAATTGTGCATTAAAAAACATTAAAGTATTCATATAAACATATATAAAGAAACATATATATATATTATTAACTGAATAAATGACTGAAAAAATTACAAATAAACAATATAGAGTCGAAAGAACCGTTATTACAACTTGTTGTTACACAAAAATTGTTAAACAACACTCAAGACACATTGTGGAAGTAGTGTTTCTTTATTTTAATATATATTTGTTTTTTTTTTTTTTTTTGTTTATTATTACATATTTATTTGTTTGTGTCTGTGTGTGTGTATGTGTATATTACACATTTCTTGTCTTATTATTTAAACAAGTGTGAGCAATTAAGTAAAATTTGCTAACTTAAAACAACAACAATAACAACGACAAAAGTATATATAATAAAATATAAACAATTACCACAACAGTGTGTAAAAACCGGAAAAATAAACCAACAAACCGCAAAAATGCTTTTCAACAAATGCATTGAGAAATTGTCCAGTTCGCTGGGCAATGTGGTAAATCATAAATTGCAAGAGAAACAAGTCTACAACAACAATAATAATAATAACAACAACAGCAACATTAATAATAATAATAACAACAGTAATAGTATTAACAATAATAATGCGTACAACAATCAACGCAACTTTGAATACGAGCGTGCAATTCAGGCACATTATGGAGGCGAAGGCGGTGGCAAATCCAAGACAAAGTCACACAAAAAGACAAAGGCAATGAAATTTACAAATCGTGAATGCAAAAATTGTATGACCAATGATGAGTTGGCTTTGATCATTAAGGGCGTGGCTCATCACAATAACAACGACAACAGTAACAGAAACAACTTTAACAGACGTCGTCCTGTCTCGGCTCAACCATCGGCAGCTCCATCCACATCAACATCAACCGAATCCTTACATCATTTAACCCCATTATATGGTGTTGGTAGTGGTGCCGTTTCATATCCAGCCACACCCGTATCATGGTCAGCAACACCACCACAATTTCCCAGTGCATTTGGCGGTGATTGTTCAACAAGTACACTCCATTTATTGGCCACAATGCGAGTTCAACTCTATGGCTATAAGTAAGTTTAAAAAAAACAAATCGCAAATTATTCAAAAAGTGTCAAGGACTCATAATCTCTCACAAAAGTATGCTATGGAAATACATTAAATTTTTGATCTTATATTTATTAGCTATCCATTTGGAGTGCTTCAATCTAGTTTTTTAAACTACAATTTTATAAATTATCGAGATCGGCAATAAGTCAATTCCATTTCCAAATAATTTGATTAATTAATAATATTCTCTTGAATTAATAAAACATTAAGAACAACAATAAATTCTTCTTATTTATTGCTTTACTCTCTGCCTGATCTTTTAAGGGGTTAGACAATCTTTATGATCAAATAGTTCTATTTAATTTTTAATTATTATGGAAAATGTTTAGCTTGATTGGCAGAAAATATTGAAAAAATATATTTTATTCATCTATAGCTGAACTTTTTGCAAATCTATTTTCATTTCAATTTAATTAATATCAATTAAAGAAAGTAATTACATTTAAAAATACTATTTCGATTCGAATAAATCAAATTGTAATGAAAGAAACTTCAATTAAATATGATTTGTGTTCATTTTAAATGCAATGACGGCACAAACTTATAAAAAAAAGGCCTAAAGTCACATATCAATTTGGCAAGAGTCAATCTCGGCCCTAATAAGCCAGCCAACAACAGTAATAATAACAAAAAACGACAGCAAAAAAAAAAAATTGTCATGTGTTCGAAATTGCCACGCAAAACGAAAAAAAAAACAATAAAAAAGAGTAGAGGAAAATGAGTAAATATTTACGCAGAGCATCAGTTAAAACAACAATCACTTAATAACAGCAACAATAATAACAACAACACATAAATTGGACATTTAAATATGAATGAATATATACATATGTATGTATACTCGTAGTACATGCTATATATAGGTAAAGCACATGCCGAGATATAGGAAGTGGGGAAGAGGGAAACATATCCATTTAGGGCATATGTCCAGAGACCAGACCACCGACCAGATCGGATCAAATCAGATGCGTAAACAAATCTTGCTCTTATCCCACGCGCATATCGCTATAGCAATATCTTTATTTCCCAATTCTACTTTTCTCTACCTCACCTTTCTCTCTCTCACCCCTTCTTGTATATTTTGTTATTTATGATATTTTTGAAATTATTCTTATATTGATTTTTATATTTAGTGCTTGCCAAGTTCTAATGAAATTAGCTACGCCATTTACAAAACAGATCAGTTAGACATAAATACATATGTATATAGATATCTATTGATATATAGCATATGAATTATTGTTCAAATTAGACTGGTCTATGGTCAAAATGATTGCAAACTTGTCTTGGATTTAATAATAATTTAGTTGGCAAAATATTATGTATCAAAGATTTTATTTTAGTAGATAACGTATACGACATGATGTACACAGAATCAACTGAAAATATGATTGTCTTGTTAGTTGAATCGAATTGCAAAGGTTTCTTTTTTTTTTCTATCACTTATAAAGAACTAATAATTTATAGTAAACTTCTAACACTTAAAATTTGCATATAATTATCTTCGTCTACAAGTTAAAAATAGATTCGGAATTTAAAATGGTTTTTTCCCCTTAAAGGAAAGTTATATAAAATATTTAAAATTCCTTATTAAAACAAATGCCACTCTAATCTGTATATATACACAAAGATTAAGATATTATTAACTGGAATTGGCAAAAAAAAGCTAGACAAAGATGTGTCTTTATTCATTTTTATCGTCTATATAAATAATGTAAGATAATTCCATCCAAGACTGAGATCGTAGACAATTCTTTTTCTTGTTATTATCTTAAGCTTTTGTTTGGTCCATTCTTTGCATTAATTTTTTTTCCATTATACTTTATTTTTCCTATGAATTTTCATTATCTTCCATGACAGACTTGACAGAGAGATTATGTTTAAGTATTTCTAAATATGTATATATACATAGATTCTTTCTCTCTAGATGCCATCAATCATCATATGCGAAATATTTCAATATTCCATTCAATAACTTAACTTTCCATTTGAACTTGGTTTATTTCCGCAACTCTGATAGAGTAGGTAAAGTGTTGGATAGGGGTACAGCTGACTGGCGGTGTGGGGGTTTATATTGACAATATCATGAGACTGGCCTTCGGTGTTATGCCGAGATACGAGTAATTCACCGGGCACATTAGGTCAACATATCGAAGCCAGTTTTCTAATAGATTACTATGAAGGTATAGTAAGTGCATACTTACATATATACTATATTTCTGTATATGTGTATATAGTTGGTAGATCTGTCATTTGTCAATAGTAAATTGCATTTACTGCTGCTGTTGTATTTTTTTTTTATTGTTTTTTTACTAATAGTTTTCTCTTGATATTTGTCATATTTTTTATTTTTTTTTTTCATGTTGTTTTTGTTCTTTCTCTCTATATTGTTTATAAACAATTTATCAAATCAAATATGTACAAGTAGTTTGCATTTTGTACGTAATGCGTTTGTCTTTTTAAACATCCCCCCTCCTCCCTTCGTCTCAACTAACCTTTCTCGCTGTGGGTTTTTATATTTTGCATATTTCCGTTTTTTTCCCCCCAATTGCACAACAAAATTGAGTTGTTTTTGTTGCTTGCCTTAAATATGATTTAATTTGTGCAAATTCATTCAAAAACACAAATATAAATGATATAAATTTATTAGTTACGAATATTTAATACTCTTTGTTTTGCTGTCTGACGAGAATGTTGATGGTCTCTCTTTTGAAATTTAAATTGAATTAATTTCTCAAATCGCTTAGTTGCCTTTATAGATAGCTGAAATTCTTGTCAATAGCTGTTTTTTTTTTTATTTTTTGGCCTTAAAACATATAGCAAAATAGGCATGGCTTAAAGAACAAACAATTCCATGAGAAGACAAACGTTATCTCATTACCCACTAAATGTATCTGCACTCGAAACTTGTGGGCAAAACAAACTTTAGATAAACTAGTTTAGTGCTGATCAAATATATACATTGATATAGGTATATATACATACAAATATATAAATTTAAATGTACTTTTGGCCAAATTGTATCCAGTCTGGACTACAGGGTATACAAGTTTTTAAAGAGTATATAACTAAATCACAATTAATGTTGCAGTTTTCAGTTCCGAATTGCCAGCCCAGATGCGTTGGCACACAAAAATATCATTTCTGATTATGACAAATGATCATATTTATAAATATATACATGTACAAATATATATACATATATATATATGTATATGTGTATATAATATAATTTTATATACATATGTATTTGTACTTGTAATTATCTCATTGTTTGTTGACCTTAAGTACAGCCGCGCTGCACTTTTATGAATGCCGGCTTCTGTAACTGTAAAGATATCTTGTGAAATCTCACTGACTGACGCAAAATACTCCCTTATATATAAACATAAATAATGTTATTTTTGTTTTTTTTTCTGTCGCATTGCCCGACTTAAAATTATTAATGCTAAATATAAAAATCAATATGAAAGGATTAAAAAAAAGTTGCCAAATTTGTTAATTTAATTTAAAAAGGGCGTCAGCCAGTTGACTTTTACCTTGTTAAAGGTCAGTTTATATATATGTGTGTGTGTGTGTGAGTAGGCTATACATATATACATACATATGTGTATAAGTTGTTCAATATTTAAGAATAGCTAATAAAATAAAACAGCAACAACAACAACAGCAAAATATGGAGTAAACAATAAGAAATGTGCTAATAGCTGGCCTAACCCAAAATCTGTGAATTGCTTTATGTAAATAATGTGAAACCTTTCCATATACATATACATACATACACACATAAGTTTGTATATATGTACATACATACATACATACATATGTATATTGTATATAAACTGAATCATCGAAAAGAATGCGCAGTTCATAAATAAATCGGATGTCAATAAGAACAAAACACAAAAAAAATCTTCACTTTACATATATAAAGTTTCAATCTTTCACCTATAACTATAAATCTAGTTATACATAAATCGAAAATTGAGAACATGGAAAGTTAAGTTTAATTTGGTAGCTCTAGTCAATTTATTTGTGTTCTTTCAAATACTATCTAGAAAACTTATTATTCAAAATTGGTTTCTATGTATTTGAATATTTATGAAGCTTCTCTAACGGTTAAAATTAATATTATTTTGTTAAAATTTTCTAGTTTTAATTTAAATTTAGACTAAACAAAAATGTCTCCAGCCAAAACTAAAAAAAATTAAAATTAAGAACACAGATCTAAGCCGGTTTTATTCAATTTAAATGTAGTTAACATTTTTTTAAACAATAATATTGTATTATATCAATTTTCCAACGATTTTGAAAAATCTCTTATCACTGATCGTTGATATCACGAAACTTCCTTAGCCATATTTCCGGACTGTAATGCAACTAAAAATACATTTTTTTTTATTTCACTCTTCACTCACATGGAGGCAACTTGGCGTTCGTTTAGCCACCTTGAATGTGTAACAAATATTGCCACGTTCACCTCCACCTCCTCCTTCTCCTCCTCCAATGAAACATTGAAATGCCAATGAGTGGTGATGGAGGGGTGGGGAAGTAATGTAATGCTAATTGTTTTTAGCCCGTTTGTAACTAATTCTATTAATAGCTTACATACGGAAGATAAATTGCTTAGCACCCCACTCAAAATCGTAATCAAAATTGAAAATTTTAAAAGATTTTAAGTACATATGTACATGCATGGATATATGTATATACATACATATGTATATATATATAAAGCATATATCTATGCCCGTCATACATAACACATGAGAGTGTGATTTATGTGAGTGTGTGTGTTTTTTCTCACTGTCACCTACCTCTACTATATGTAAATAATTCAATAAATGTATTTTCGAGAACTGGCATTTTATACCTATGTATTTTATGATATCTATGACCCCAAAACAAAAAAAAATCAAAATAAATCGAATAAAAAAAAAAACAAGTGAAACTGAAACCGGCTTAAGGACAACTGCCCCCAACCCTCACTAAAGCCTCCCCTTCCCTCCCACACACTAGCAGTCAGCCGTCGATATCGATCGATTGTTGTTGCACATTTCGTTCGATTTATGATAGTTTATATTATCCATTTTATGTTGGTATGTGTATATTATAGTCGTAGTTATAGAGGCGACGAACTCTGAGCAGAACATAACAGATCACAGCGGAACAAAGACAGAGATAGAGATACTGGCATAGATATATAGAGGGAGACATAGAAAGAGATGGAGAATATCGATAATATGAAATTCAAAGCAAGTTTTTTAAGTTAGTGTTATTTATGCTAAATAGTTAACCAAAACAATTTAATCATGAACAGAAAGAAGAGCAAAAAAAATAACAAAATAAAAAAAAAAGTATAAATAACCTACCCGAATTATCGTGAGTTGTCAAAAGCAACGAGGGCAGGTTTAGAATTTACCAGAGCTGGATTCAAAATACTATAAAAAGTATATACATATGTATGTATATACATTTGTATATACAATATTAACAATTTTATTCTTGATTAGCTGATTAAAGATTGTATCATTGCATAGTATATCTATTCGCACAATTTTAATAATATCGTAACTACGCAGATTACCAATTATTTGTTGAAAAATATGCATAAAGGGCATTGCTAACTTTCAATAGCTAAAAAATCGACTATATAAGAAGGATTAATATTTTTATTCTAAGTTTAAATGTAATAAAGCTAATAAGTTTTTTAATTATGATATATTAAAGTGATTATTCAAATAGTATTAAATTTTTTAAATTATAAAACTGTAAATATTTTATCATCTATTGGATATTATCAACAAGTTTAAATAATTTTCGATTTTTTAAAAAGTAACAGTTTTGACATTACAAGCAGTCAATGCAGTGCACTGCAATGTTGAAGTTTATTGAAGGATTTGCTTTCAATTTTTACCAATTAAAGTTTTCTATGTCAACTGATGGCAGCCGCCAAATTGGTATTTGTGTCTAAAGATGCCCATGTGGCTACAATGTTTCATCGGTGTTGTCAGTTGACTTGCCGGGCAAGTTAACGAATCGTTTGACTTATATAGATATAGTAAGTGTCAAGCAGAGTCGCCAATTCAAGCAAAACAACGAATGAGCTGCCGAATGAGCCACACAACTTGCGCTTTTTCTAGCCACACTATTTTTTGTGTGTGTGTGTGCGTATATGTTGTGTTGTTGCTTTGCATTTGACTGTTTTCTTCGTGTTGCCGCTTTTGCTTATACGCCGCAATACATACTTACATGCACACGTATCTACGTACATACATTGTACATATCTATAAGTAGGAATCTATTATATATCTACAAATATATACATATGTATTGACTTGCATACGATTTGATATTTGCACTGCCTTGTTCCTACTACCACAACTCGTCGTTGTCCGTTGTCGGCATCGTTTCTGCTTTTTTGCGCGCTTCTCAGACGTTCGTATAGGTATTTTTTTTTTCTTTTCTGTGTTATTTTTTTTTTTTAAATGTGGTGTGTGCTGCACCGTGTTGTAGTTTATAATTGCATTTCAAGCGGGCACGTAGTCAAAGTCAATAGTCAATAGTGAAACGAGAATCGTCAAATCGGTCAGTCAATTGAAAAAAATATTTATTTTAAACGGCATTTCATTTTTATTGTTTCCTCTGGACTTCATTTATAATTTGATTTCTAATTTTAGTTTCGTTCGTTTTATTACAGATGGTTTCATGGCAATCTTTCTGGCAAGGAAGCGGAAAAATTAATATTGGAACGTGGCAAGAATGGTTCGTTTCTTGTGCGTGAATCTCAAAGTAAACCTGGTGATTTTGTTCTTTCCGTTCGAACGGATGATAAAGTAACGCATGTCATGATTAGATGGCAGGTATGTAAATTCCAATTATTTGATTGAACTAGAAAACAAAAAAAAAAGAAAAAAGAAACAAAATGCAAATCGATTTAGCCTGGGAACAAGCTAGAAACACCAGCAATAAGAACAACAACAACAACAATTTGTACACAAATGACTGGCACTGGCCATAAAGTTCCTCATTATTTGACCTTGAATTTATATATATACATAGTTGTTGCATATTATACAGCATGTGTATGAGTAGAAGTAATGCCCACTGTACTGACAAATCCATTTTGTGTTATTGTCAATCGATAGTATATATAAATATGTATATACTATATATATGCAAGTTTTAGTGTTCAATGTTAATTCTGACACATACATATACATAACCATATATATATATGTATATGTGGCTATAGATTTATACATATCCATATCCATATACATATATATATATGGATATGGATATGTATAAATCTATAGCCACAACTTGACCTTTTTAGGCCTGAAAAGCAGAATTAAATGCGGCTGGCCAATGTCGCGTATGTGTAATATTTAACAAGTCACTGCTTGCACTGCTTCCAGTAAGAATTGGCTATGTTAACGTTAACAGCGTACGTTTTAAATTCGAATGTTAATGCAAATCAAACACTGCTTATTTAAATTTAAATTTTTAAGTAATTATTAACTATAAAACAAAAAATATAATTGTATATATATTTTACAAAAAATTAATCCGAATCCGTTTATATAATGCTTACGCTGCCCAATTAATTCAAATGTTTTCAAAACTGCTTGGCAAAATTTTACTGAAATAATTTGCTTTAAAAATAATTACAAATACATAATAAGGTTTCACGAAAGCAAAAATGACGGAAATCAATCGTTCTTTATTTGTCTTTCGATTATGTAAAATGTATTCTTAATTTAAATTATAGTTAGGGGAGGAAGTTTTGTTTCCATTACTGTTTCACCCCCTTCCCAGCTAGCAAATCATGTCATTTACATGACTAGGTGACTTTTTTCTATTTGACATTTTAGTCACGTCTCTCTGACTTTATTCACTAATATATTTTGGGATTTTTTTTTTTGTGTTTTTGTATTTTGTTTCGCTTATGTTAATTGGGTATATTGTTAAGCGGAACATAACCGTTATTATCAGTATATATACTATACGATTTTAACCGATTATTTTTCAGGATAAGAAATACGACGTGGGCGGCGGTGAATCATTTGCCACACTTTCGGAACTAATTGAGCACTACAAACGTAATCCCATGGTGGAGACGTGTGGAACTGTGGTGCATTTACGACACCCATTCAATGCCACACGCATTACAGCAGCTGGCATTAATTCCCGGGTTGAGCAGCTGGTCAAGGGAGGTTTCTGGGAGGAATTCGAGTCATTACAACAGGACAGTCGAGATACATTCTCGCGCAACGAAGGCTACAAGACCGAGAATCGTTTCAAGAATCGTTACCGCAATATATTGCCATGTAAGTGACATTTGATTAAATAGAATCCCTAATTTGATGATTACAAAATGTTTATTAATTTTGTTTCCCTATAGATGATCACACGCGTGTCAAACTCCAGGATGTGGAGCACAGTGTCCCAGGGGCCGAATACATAAATGCCAACTATATACGCCTACCCACCGATGGTGATCTGTATAACATGAGTAGCTCATCAGAGAGCCTAAATAGTTCGGTGCCCTCGTGTCCGGCTTGTACGGCCGTTCAGACGCAACGTAATTGTTCAAATTGTCAGCTAATTAATAAAACCTGCGTTCAGTGTGCGGTAAAGTCGGCCACATTGCCATATAGCAATTGTGCCACTTGTAATCGCAAATCCGATTCCCTGAGCAAACACAAACGCAGTGAATCGCTGTCGACAAATGGGACAACCAGCAGTAGTGGCAGTGGTACCGGTCCCGGTACACCAACAGCAATCACATCATCATTAAATGTTGCTGCCGTTACAACTAGTTGCCTGGCCGGATTATTAAAGAAGCACAGTGCCGAATCACCATCCCCGTATGGTGGTTATGCCACAGCTGCTGAACGGGAACGGGAACGTGAAAGAGAGATGTACAAAACATATATTGCCACACAGGGCTGCCTATTCACACAGCAGGTGAACACGGTTACCGATTTCTGGAACATGATCTGGCAGGAGAACACACGAGTGATTGTCATGACCACCAAGGAGTATGAGCGGGCCAAAGAGAAATGTGCCAAATATTGGCCAGATGAAGGGCAATGCAAACAATTTGGTCCAGCCAAAATACAGTGCGTCTCAGAAAATTCCACAAGCGATTATACATTACGTGAATTTCTTGTCTCCTGGCGGGACAAGCCAGAGCGACGCATCTATCATTATCATTTCCAAGTGTGGCCGGATCATGGTGTACCCGCCGATCCAGGTTGTGTGCTCAATTTTTTGCAGGATGTTAACACCAAGCAGAGCAATCTAGCCCAGGCGGGTGAGAAACCGGTTAGTAGACCTTGAATAATCGCTTATCGAAATCAAATAACTAATATATACATATATATTATACAGGGTCCCATTTGTGTCCACTGCTCAGCGGGAATCGGTCGTACTGGTACATTTATTGTAATTGACATGATTTTGGATCAGATTGTGCGTAATGGTATGTAAAATGATAAATATATTATAAAAATTATTGTGAGATTTATTATGTTTTAATTATAATTAGGTTTGGATACCGAAATCGATATACAACGCACAATCCAAATGGTCCGCTCGCAACGCTCTGGCTTGGTCCAGACCGAGGCGCAGTATAAATTTGTCTATTATGCTGTACAGCATTATATCCAGACACTGATTGCCCGTAAACGGGCCGAAGAACAGAGCCTACAAGTTGGACGCGAATATACCAATATCAAGTAAGTTATATCGGCTTAATAGAATATTATTAAATAATTTAACTTATTCGATTTATAATATTTTAGATACACGGGCGAAATTGGCAACGATTCACAAAGATCTCCATTACCACCAGCAATTTCTAGTATAAGTTTAGTATCAAGTAAATCACCAGGAACGCCAACATCAGTGGCAGGGGAACGAGAGAGGGATAGGGAAAGGGAACCGATCACTACAACAACAATAGCGAGCAGCAATAAGCATATTAATAAGCAACAACCACCGCTACCACCACCACACAATGGCAGCTCAAATAATAATAATAATAATAATGGGAATAGCGGCAGCAGTGGCAGCGGCAGCGGCAACAGTAGCAACAACAGCAGCAGTAGCAACAATTGCAATGGCAGCGGTGGCAGTGGCAATGGTAGCAATGGCAATATAAATGCCCTACTCGGTGGTATTGGTATCGGTGGCCATATGCGTAAAACAAATGTATTTAGAGATGAGCAGGCAGCAGGAGCAGGTAAGCAACTAGTAGAACCGCCGAATCGGCCACGGCCCGGTATACTCAAGTTGCTGACCAGTCCCATAATCTTTCAGCAAAATACAAAAACATTCCCAAAGACCTGATC
Source organism: Drosophila emarginata (assembly GCA_037075365.1). NCBI lineage: Eukaryota > Metazoa > Arthropoda > Insecta > Diptera > Drosophilidae > Drosophila > Drosophila emarginata. Next base: position 1,276,646 of record JBAMCD010000160.1, read on the forward strand.
AGCATGAGGCAAATGTATCGTCCATCGTCCACATCTTCGTCCTCATCATCGTCATCGCCTGCATCTGCATCGGCCCCTGCGTCAGTGCCTGCGTTGCTGCCGCCACCGACTCCGCCGCGCAAAACATGACAAATGAATTTTTAGAACGGGAAACATTGAAAAGCAAAAAAAAAAAGGAAAAGAAAAGGAAAGAATCAAAATAAGAAGGAAATTCTCAACTCTTGACATGGAAATCTTATCCCAAGCCTTCCCCTCACCCCCTGCCCCACAAACTACTACTACCTGCTCCCTCATCCAATTGCAGAATTTTTTCCTGCACTTGTATCTATTGTTGTATCTATGTGTGTGTGTGTGTGTGTGCATGTTCGTGCGTGCCTGCGTGCGTGATTGTGTATGTTAATTATTATTTTTATTTGTTTTACTTGTCTAATAATTAGTTTTTTTTTTTAATTAATGTAAATGTCTCGCTTTATGTTGTAAGATCTTACCAAGAAAACTCCCCGCCCCCCCCTCTTAACCCCCTTGCAAACAAAACACACAATTTAAATTTGTATACCTTAAATCAGGCGTTTTTTATGTTTTAAGCAGAATATATATATATAGATTTAATACATGAAATATTGGAACTCATATACAGTTCCCCCCCGCACTCTCCTAAACTTCCCCAAAATGCACTTGCGCACTTGCACTTTCCAAAATGATGACGAGCCAAGCCAAGCCAACGAGCAGAACAGATAAAAACAGGTGAAGAATTAGAAGATCAGATAAAGTTTTAGTGTTGTAAGTGTTGAAACAAACAAAAAAAAAATTGAAAAATGCAAAATTTAACAAAAAATAAGAAAAAAAAAGTATATATAAAAAAATTAAACAACAAAGCGTTGATTGTGATTCGAGAGAACAGAACGTAAACGTGAAACATGAACAGAAAAAGAAACAGAGAGAAGCCCGAAAGAACAGATAGTTAGAGACAGAGAAAGAGTTAAGAGATAGAGTTAGGAAGAAGAAAAAGGGAACGGAAACATTTAGATGAGATGATTAGATAAGTGAAAAAATGGCTTAAACAAAACAAGAAAAGAGAAAAAAAAACAAAAAAATGTAGACTAAGTATTTGTATAGGGAAAACCAATCTTTAACTATTTCTATTATTATGCCTATATCTAAACGAAATCTTTGTTAATGAACTAGTGTTCTAGTATCCACTTACTCCCCCCCTCCCCATTTCCTTCTACAAGCAACATGCAGGTTTTTTTTTTTTTTTTGAATTCCAATTTTATCTCCAATTCTTGGCAATTGTTTTCTTTCTCTGCTTGTCCAATAAACTCTATCCAAATTCTGTCCCTTCTCTTTTGACTTGGACTCCTACTTCTCATTTTTCTATTGTCTTTTTATGCGCCAGTTTTGATTGTATTTTGCTTTAATTTATATATATATATATATATATATTTATATATAATATATATATGTATATATACAATATATCTCTACCAATAAATTTTATATGCATACATTATATTTAATTATAATTATTTATCAAATTTAAAATACCTTGTGTTACATTTGAAACGATCATTATGTTTATGACAAAACGTATTTAGCAAACTTTAATGTATCAGTGCGTGTTCTTTTCCTTTTTTCATTAATTAATTATAGTAATTTTCTTCTAAAACGAATACTTAATATGCAATATGTGTAAGGCACAGTACCTTGAGGGCTCCGCTTTAATTTAATTATTTTGTGTATTTCTCTTCGTTAATTTTCTATTTTAATTTCAATACAACAAACATATTTGAAAGGAAACGAATCAAATAAGATAAATCAACAAAAATTATATACAATATATACAATAGAACATATGCCCACATTACATAACATTTAAATATGTATAATTTTTATAACATTAGACAAAAACAACCAACAACAACAACAGTCTATGACATCTGTTTAATAATATAATTATAGATTTTTTTTTTTAATTTTATGCTTTTTGTAAGAGCTTTATATAAATTGTTGTTGATCTTGATCTTGCATTAAAAAAAAAGGAAAAAACAAAAATATAAAAATGAAAAACAAAGAAAAAAAACTAAGAAAAAAACGGTAAACAAGAAAACACAAATTATATTTGTATTTACAACACACCATAAAATAAAACATTTTATATGCGACACAAAAAAATTTGATTAGTAATATCCATTATTTGGTATGTATTGGTTTATAATTTGTATTTCTTTATTATTTTGTTTTTTTTTTCAGTTCGTTTTTATTCTTTCCACCACAAAACACCACTTTTTTCACCACTAAATAATGGCAACAATAAAACACCAAAGAAATTTTACAGCCAGCCTTATTGAAATCGAATCAAATAACACCAAATCGAACCAATCGATCTTTATATATACCGATTCGTAATCCAACGAATTGAACAAATGGTTATAATTACGAATCGAAGTTGATATCACAATAAGCAACAATAATTAAATACCAAACAACACCAAAACAAGAAAAAAAACGTGTTCAGCAAGCTAATTGATAACTAAATCTTATAATTATATATAACTTGCTTTATATATATGTATAAAGATCTAAACACAATTAGAACTACTTATTCAGGATCAAGACGGAGAACCGAAACCAAATTGCATGCCTTAAATCTTAAATGGGGGAAACTCCTCAAAAAAAGAAATGCTCCCCCTCAAACTGTAATTCTAAATGTTTCTGGTTTTCAATAGAACGTTATTGTAATTGGAAAGTTATGCATATATATATGTATATATAGAGAGAGAGAGAGTGTGAAAAAAAAACAAGAGAATACGCATGCGTGCATGTTAAATACATAGATCTCTGTATATATATACATACATATATGTATATCAACTATATATAGTTAGTCGATATTAAATGACAATTAATTCAAATTGATTATGTTGAAGCCTGGCTTCAACTTAGGCGTCTTTTGAAGATGAAGGTAAAGGTGAATAATGTTGAAATTGAAGAAACCAACACATTGACATATACATACACACACACACACAAATAAACATTTTTATATACATACATACATACATATGTAGCTCTACCACCCGACAAAATCCTACATTTATACACCTTATCGAATCGAAACGAATTGAATCTTCACGAAACGAAACGAAACGCAACAAAACGAAAGATGAAATAATATCTTTCACTTTCATATTATATACATACATAGATACATTCACACTGTTGAAATACGTTTATCCAATTTGTGTGTTTTTGTTTTATAAAATTGTAAAATAGATATAGAATTGGATATGAAAATGGAGTAACTGCAACTGTTGAAAGTTATTAAACGATATCGTTGACGTTAACAAACAGATGGAAACAGCCAACAAAATGAGGAACAGAAATCGCAACCAAATACTGGATCAGAGAAACCAACAATTACAAAACGCTTATAATTATTAAAAATAAATTCTAAAATACAAATCAAATACCAAAATCGAAGAGGGAACGAAACACCAACTAATTACCAAAATAAAGTAAAAACCAATGGAAAACTCAGAAAAAAAAACCAAAAAACACAAAAACCTAAAAAAAAACAAGGAACTAAAAAACAAAAAAAAAAATGAAAAACAAGCACAAAGAACAAAATCAAACACCAAGTAGACAAGCGCTTTAGAAACGAATAATGAATTACTTGATAATTGTAAAATGTTTTATGGAGTTTGGTTGATTGTTACCAAATCTGCCACTCTCCTTCATATTTATAAAAATATTCATATATGCATTTATATACATATATATATACATATATAGTACATGTATATATGCATATATGTATATTAAAAATTTAGTAGTGGGTATTTAATAAATTGCATGCAAAGCAGCATTCAAAATTGTCATACAAATAATCAGAGGTGAGTAAAAAGATATTTCAAAATGAATATTGAATTCGATATCCCTCAACCAATGTTGCCAATTGGATTCTAAAAAAAAAAAAACAAATTATGTTACAACTTAATGAACAACAAGAAAAATCCACTACAATTACGAATACAACGCAAACTTATGTAAAAATTCTATAAAAAAAAACAAAAAGGAAAAATATATAAATATGTACTTTATATGTATATACATATTTTACATACATATATTAACAAAAAGGAGTTTAAACGTCACTTCTCGAGTTGATAGCACTTAAAAATAAATTTGTTTAAAATTGAGATTGATAATATAAAAACAAATTCGAATTCTAGTTCAGGTTAGAGTTCGAATTTGCATTTAAATTGAATTGAAGTTCGTTTGAACATAAATCTCAATATCGATATTGAACTCGTATTGATCTTGAGCGCGACTTTGAGTTTAAATTTGAATGAATTGCCAAACGGAAACAATTTTCTTCAGTAATTTGAATATGTATCCTCTTTACCCTTTACCCTGCCTCCACGCAAACATATACATGCATAGCTAAGAGAACGAAAACAAGCGAAAATATAAAACAAAATTTAAACTAAAAAAAAAAAACATTGTTAAAATGTAAACAAATCGAAACATACAAAACGTAAACAAGCCCACAACAAAAATGAGTTTTTGTAGCTTTAAAAGAAAAGAAAACCAAAAAGCAAAAAAAAGAAAAATTAAACACATAACAAAGAAAAAAACGAAGGAAAGGAAAATCAAACACCAACAAAAATTAAATTCGTTGTGAATGTTAAAAAAAAAAATAATAAGAATGCTGCAAATCGATACAAGTGAGAAATAATTTCAATAATAAAATCAAATTTAAAGAAATGAAAATATTACCAAGCATAGCTGATAATATACATACATACATAAAGAAATCAGATCGGATATACATATACATATGTTAAACAGTTTTTGTGTCTGGATATTTGAAATGCGTAAAACCAAATATGTGTGCATGTATGTATATATATATATATATATATACATATATATATATATATATATATTTATTTATATATATATATATACATATGTATATAATGTATATGTACACACACACACATATATATATATATATATTAAATATTACAAATGAAACAAAAAAAAATCGTTTAAAATGGAATCCTTGAATTCAATTAGGCCAGTATATTGCCCATTAAAGTTTGTATCTAACACGTTTCATATTTATATATACTCTTAATTAGTATATATAAAATACATTCTTGTACACATAGATACATATGTAGCTTTATACATACATATGTTCATATGTATGTATATATAGATCTAGTCTTACTGGTATTTCCAGCTAATTGTCATCTCCGGCAGTTGCATTTCTATTGCCTGAATCCAAAGTTCAAGAATCTATTGTAAATTAAAATAATTTCAATAAGTTTTCCATTCGCTGCATAAATACTTTTGCCAGATTCAATGCTGATTATTTAACTATATATAATCATTGTCGATTCCAATATCAATTGCAGTTAAATCGGTCGAATAAAGACCAATTTGGGGACAGCTAATCACTAAGGTCTAGCCACAGCCGCAAGATTAGATATAGGAAGCCATATATATACATATATTTGTACATATAAATAAATATTTATATATGTATATGTAAAAATATGTAAACAATTGTAAAAGTAAATGCAAGGGCAATAATTCGATTATATTCATCCAATTGTAATCTTCTGTCTGTCCCCAATCTAATCCGATGCAGCTGCAATCCAAATTCAAATAGAGATTTGAGCGCAACTTCTATTGCAAATACAAATTCCATTTGGTTGTTGATTGTGGCGTCATCTCCCCCCCGCCCTCCTCTCTTCACCCTCCCATAACTGCCTTGATATCGGCTTTTGTTGCGATTTGTTGGCTTCAGTGTAATTCGCAATGTCTGTGTGGTTGGTACTCGGTTTGTGCCTGGGACTGATAGTTTTGGTGAGAAAGTGGCCATTGCTTAAAGTGGGCTGCAGTCTGCCTGGTCCCTGGGCATTTCCCTTGTTGGGCAATGCTCAAATGGTGGGTAAACTGAAGCCGGAATGTGAGTTGATATGGTTTCTTTTGGTTGTGGCTTAAGTTTGCTCCTGTCCAGTCATTTTCCTGGTCTTCACAGAGCTGAGAGAGCGCTTTGGTGCCACCTATCGTCTATGGTTGGGACCCCAACTATGGGTATTTCTTCATTCCGCCGAGGAGACACGTCAGGCTCTACATGATTCTACTTTACGAAAGGCCGAGACATTTCTTCAACTGGAACCACTCATTGGCAATGGATTGCTGATTAGTCATGGTGCCCATTGGACTAGACAGCGAAGGTTGCTAACACCAGCCTTTCAGCCACAGGTCTTGCGTAGATTCACCTCACCCGTGGCCATGCATGCGGATCGTCTAATTACCAGATTAAATGATTTGGAGGGTGCTAGCATAGAGGTAACGAATCACCTATTTGCTTGTCTATTGGATGCCATAGTGGGTAAGTAATACGTATATATCCAAGAGAATATAGTGCTTAAGCCAAATCTTTTTCACAGATACTTCCATGGGCAGACAATTGGACACACAGCTGACAGAGCACTCACCAATATTAGGGGCCTTCCATTTGAGCAGTGAACTACTATTTAAGCGTATGATCAATCCAATGCTAGCCTCCGATTGGGTCTTCCGACGCACGCAATTGTGGAGACAGTTGGATACTCAACTCCAGATAATACACAGCGTAATGGAGTCGGTGATCGAAGATCGGGCCCAGGAACTAGAGACACAGGAGAATCAAACGAAATCCCGCACGTTCCTTGATACTTTATTATTGGCCAGATTTAATGATGTGCCATTGAGTCGTCAGGAGATACGAGATGAGGTCAACACATTTGTCTTTGCGGTAGGTTGTCAGTGGTCATACGATTTAATAAACCTCCTTCTTACTCTTCCTATGTATATTCCTCCAGGGTGTGGACACAACCACAGCATCCATGTCATTCGTCCTATATGCTTTGGCCAAACATCCAGTGATACAGGCAAAGTTACTGAATGAGATTACAGAAATGATTTCTGAAACTTCCGAAAATTTGGATGCTCTTAATGATCTGCCTTACCTGGATGCTGTGATTAAGGAAGTACTACGCCTATATACCATTGTACCCACCACAGGAAGGCAGACTACTTGCTCCACCGTCATTGGCGGGCATCGTTATTGCGCTGGGATCACTCTCTGGATTAATATGTATGGACTTGCCCATGATGCCAACTATTATGTCAATCCCTATGATTTTATACCTGAACGATGGCTGGATGGCAATGAAGATGTTGAAAAGTGCGAACCACCCCCATTTAGCTATATACCCTTCTCGGGAGGACCACATGTCTGTATTGGACGCAGATATTCCCTGTTGCTGATGAAGATGCTTACAGTTCGCATTGTTAAGGCATTCCAGCTCAAGCTTCGTCCAGAAGATACCCATAAGGAATTGGTGCTGCAGGCTCAGATGGTTCTAAAGGCTCGCGACGGCATCCATGTGTCATTTGTGAAGCGATCTTTACCGAAAGTGGTTCATAATTCAATAATTTAGTTTGAAATTTGACAATTCTGGAATCCATCAATATTGATCGATCTCCATAAACTTCTCCAAACTCAAAATTGAATTTAGTAGCAAGGAATAAAATAAAGAAAAATCAAATATAAATATTTCGACACGTTTCTTGTTTCTATTTTGTTTCTTTTTTATAATATTTTTTATTATAAGTATTCGATCGAATTTGTAAGCGCCATGTTCTTAAAGCGCTGCCCTCCGACATTGGGTGGACTCTTCAATTTTAATTCTCCTCCGAAGCGCTCGGAGCGCAACTTTCTGCGCGAGAATGTGTTAATGTTGCGAGGCCAGCACCCGGCTCCGACCAGAATGGAAATGGCAGTTCACCATCCGCGGAATCCCCCATTGAGGGCACACAACTATGAGCTACCCACAGCTGCCTCATTGGCTAGAAGGAATGGTCCGTCTTCTCAAGCTCTGGCCGAGGTTCAGCGACGTCTAATGACTTTGCCGCCTGGTAGAAAGCGGTCTGGACGGGATCGAAAGTCTTGCAGTGGCATGACCTCTGCATCGTCCTCGTCTTCAGAAAAACAAATTCAGACGGAAGACAATTGGCTCCACAATCCAAATCAATTGGAGCCATCGATGATGCATCGCAGCGAAGGCGACGAGACCTCGCGGCCACTTGACCAGGCAGTCCAAGGTCATGGACTGAGACGCACTGCATCCAACTTTGAGTTGGGCAAAATGACCGAGCAACGTGGCAACTATCAGCCAGGTCAGTACATACTGCACCGGCCGTTAGGTGGCATTGCTGGCATTGTGCCCATCGGATTGGATGCGATGGAAAATTGGAAAGAAAAACAGCGTCAACGCAAGCCATTAACTAAAACAGTTAAGTGTAGTAAGATTAAAGAGAATGTGCCACAAGTGTTGGAAGTGGCCATTCCGGAAATAACCGATGCCAATGTGGAACCAGAAGAATTGTCAAGTGATCGCTCGTTGCGCTCGCAGCATAATTCTGATTTAAATACGCCATCTCCTACTTTCCCCCCTTCGCCAGAGGTGATGCAAGTTAATCCAGAGCCAAAAACTAAATTGGGATCGCACATGCAGTCCCAAATAGAGCCCCAACCCATGCATTTGTCAGATACGCAGCGTGTAACTTTGATTGAATTGGCTCGAACTCGCCAAAGTCAATTGATTGCCGAGTACAATCGACTGCCAATATCCATGGGCACATTGCGTGTCCGCAATCTGAAGCTTCAGCTGGAGCAGCAACTGGATGTAGTGGAAGAAGACCTGAGTGTACTAACCCAGCCAAAGGTGTATATGAGACAGGTCAACAGCGGCATTAGTCATAGTATAAGCTAAAATTTTCAACGATCTGAATCGAAATAATCAAATGAGTAAAGCGATTATAATAAAGTTTCTCGTTTAAAGTTTAGCGCCAATACACTAGCGCCTTCTTACAGTTTTGTGTCGCCCTCTAGTTTTTTTCTCAGCTGGTTGAAGGGTTGGGCTACAGGTTCGTTTTAAAAAGATCCAGGGCTGCGTTTATAATAAATACTTAGATGAAACGCGATTAAATTAAAGAAACGGAATAGAAATCGAACCGGCGTGCTGCTGCTGGCGCAGATGCAAATGGAAAAGTTCTCACACGATTTGACCCTGGCCCTGGAGGAGACCTCCCTGATGTGCGGTGTGGGCCGTGGCAGATGGATTTCGCGTCGTCGGACTCGGTCGACTGGAAATCTGCGTAAGTTTCTCTTTCTCTCGTTGGGTTTGGGCGAGTTCCTCTTTAAATACAAGATGGGCTTGAGCAGGGACACACACCTACCAGCCAATGCAGGCACCAACACCAGCCAGTAACCAAATTCCTTCATCCTTGGCAGCTTGTGCTCCGCAGCCAACGGAGGACTCATCAAGTAGCCCCAGCCCAACCGACACACTAAATGCCCAAGGTGGTGCGGCTGTTGCCGGCCCAGTTAGTGGACCCAATATCGATGGCCTAGACACACACACCTTGAAAATGCCGGCAAGCGATTCTGATGACAAAGGTGAAGGTAGCGTATTGCCACTCCAGGCACGATTGCCTTTGCCTGGAAAACAATCTCTCCAATGCTTAGGTGCTCTCGAATCGGACTCCCTCAATGAGACAAACTTTAGTCCGACTCGGTAAGTCATTGAAGTCAACATCAAAATGAAAATCCTTATAACTAGTTTTTCGTCTCTAATCTTACAGTTTCTACAAGCCGAACTCGCGACGGAAACGAAAGATCAAACGTATGTCTATGGAATTTGAACTGGCCGCCTCACCGCATAGTTTCACAGAGTCGCCACTGCAGCCTGGTATGCTTGGTAATCCCATTACCGGCACCGCGAACGTCTCATCTATTACAACAGGTACCATTCGGAAACGTTTACTCAAAACCGACGCAACTGGTCATCGTTCGAATTTATTCTTTTGCGGCAAGCGCAAACGTTCCAACCGTGACCGCTATCACGAGCAAGAGCCGGGTTCTGGTACAGGCATTGGACTTGGATTCACCAAACAGCAATTGCACTCCTCAAGCATGCCCCGCTACACGCATATGGAAGAGATTCAGCGCATGCGTCCGCGTAGCTTCTCGTCCACCTCCAAACCGCATAGCGAACGCCTTATGCCCCTTAACAAGGGTCTACTCTCAAAAATAAATCGCATGCAAGCGCAACAAACAGAAAAGACTGACAACGAGGCAATGGTAACAACTGCCGAAAAGGATCTAAAAGATCTGACAAAAACAAAGCCTGCAAAGGACATTATAACAATGCCCCCATCGCCGCCGCCACCACCACCTCCTGAACGGCAAGCAGAGGATGCCTTTGGCATGGAAACCTTGCCTGTAACCAATATTGATGCCTTATTAATGAGTACGCCCTCTAAGACTACCGCAGTAACGGGGAGAAGCAAGAAATTGGGCCAGAGTAGTAGTGCCTCCAAAGTTTTAAGCCGGCGACGCTTTTGCCATACGCCACAGCCGCACTCTCAGTCAATGGACTGCAGCGAACTATATGATTTTCTTAGCTCCAGTTCAATAAGCTCCTCTTCGGACAGCGATGATGATGGTGGGGGCCGTGGTGGACATCGACGCCATGATACGGATCGCGAAGGCGACGATGAACTGACCGATTGGCCAGGGAATGAATTTGGTCTTGGCGGCAAATACGATCCTAAGCGCAAGCTAACTAAAAAGTCATTACTACCACAGATTCGCTCAGATGATACAATTGGTGAGGACGACACACTCATGTCCGGAACGGAGGGCACTGGAGCCACTTCACCTGCCCCCCAACTACCAGATGCCTTAAAGGATTTAACTGGCTTTCAGATGAAACCAGCTCCGCCTAGCTCAGAGCCTATCGAAATTCAGAGATCGGCAAACCGGAATAGTCTACTGACTGGCAGTGATGCAAATCTCTATACAGATATGGATGTCCATATCGATGGACTGCCGGCAGCAAAGCAAATCGAAAGCGAAATGTCGGGCGAGACATCAAATCCATTCCTCTCCTCCTCACCGCCCGTTAAAGTGCAAGAGGTGCGCGAGATTCGTGCCGGTTGCCGTCGCATCAATGGCGATCGTCCTGGCTTTAGTATAAAGTTAAGCGTAAACGAGCGCCTGGCCCGTTTCCTACAAGATCCGCGTCAGACACAAATTCGCCTGCCAGACATTGAGATTTATGAGCATGATAGCCTTTACAATCTGGCAACGCTATACTCGCTAACAATGGTGTTAGACCACGGCTGCACAGTACTGACCAAGACAAGGTGAGTTACCAATACACTTACGAAACATATATTATATATGTATACAGTAGACACAGTAAATTTCACATGCACTCTCCATCCGCCGGCAGAAATACAACACAACCAGTTAGCATGGAACGTAATCAACAGCCTCAAGGAGTACAGCAGCGACAGGATCTGTTCAGTGATTTCAAACGACGCTGCTATGGTGATGGTGGTTCCGATGCCGATGACGGTGACGGTGCCAGTGCCAATTCAGATGTCCCTACAAAAATAGAACCTAACAAGAAGTGATCCCTTACCGGCATAACATATAAATTAAAAATCAAATTGAGACACGACCTTTGCTTACGGATCAGAGTCAAACTCTGTCTTGGCAATCGGCCGCCGGGAATGCAAACGATCCGTTTTTTTTTTTTATGATGTACTAAATTTTTAGTGTTTTGTATATGATGATGACAATGTCAAATGTCGTATATATATATTTATTTATATATATATACATACATATATGTATATCCTACTTTGCAACTAGGTTAAGGGACAACACCTGAATAATGAAAGAGATAGAGAAAGAGAGAGAGAGAGAGAGAGAGCAAGAAATATATAATATAAAAGAGACGACGAGAGTAGTGAAACTAGAGCTATAAAGCAAGTTGTACACGTTATGGATATTATTTATATATGCTTATGCGCCTCCGCTTACCCCACTTACCCCTCCCCACACACACACACACTGTACAAAAAAAATGTTAACTTTTCAATCTATTCCATAGAAAGGAAATAGTTTATTTGACGATGAAGTGCAAAGATTTTAATAACAGTTTGAATGACATTTTGTAGCCAAAACATTTTATATAACAGTTAACACCACCAATATTGTACAATTATAAATTTGTTTATGGGAGAAATCACACTTCTAGTAAAGCAAATAATTGAATTTATAACCATTTTATCGCGTTTCATTCTACCCAAAATAATTCCATCACAATTTCTACAATTTAAAGAAAATTATCTGTCTTAATCATTTTGTGATGGCACAGAAAAAAAAGTTATTCATAATTCAGAGAAAGGCTTTTCCAAATATTTACCAATTTTTTTTTGTTTTGTTCCATATTGGGATTGAAATTATATAAAAAATAATTTAAAACAAGTTTCAAATGATTAACTGTAAACAGAGTAGATACGACTACAACATTCAATGTATATAATTATAGTTTATCATTTGTTCTATAATTGCCATAATTGATTTTTGATCGATTTTTATAGAGAGAGATATATGTATATATTTTTCTGATACATTATTTGCAAATAGTATTTAATATTCTTGCCAATTTGCGCTTAATTCAAATATGTATCAAATTGGAGCGCATGCTCCCTGCTGTTTTTGTGGTGCACCCCGGTAACCAGGGGTTGCCATCACCATTCGATAGCAACCATATATAGGTAGATGTTTTGGCAACCCTTCACAATTCTTGTCGTTGGCATCTGGGGGTCGGGGTCGTCCTCGGCCGAAACGCTTTGTGCTTTGTGACGGTATCGTTGGACGTAGTTGGACGCATCAACATTTTGCATCGCCATCGGCATTGGATTGGGGACATTATTGAATAGACATCAAATTGATTGAATGACTGTTCAAATAATGTAAAAAGGAACTCTGTAAAATCTTTTTAATAACCAAAAAAAAAAAAAAAAGAATTGGACTAATCGCAGAATCATAATTGGTTTCGGTGTCTTGGAAGCAACGGAAAGCCAAGCTGAGTTCATTGGAATCCTTGATATCGACAGTTTTTTGGCTAGCGGTAATTAGATTCCAGGCTAAAATATCTAATCCTGAACGCATTTTGAGCCTTCTATGTGTGATGGAAATATGCCAATGATTTGTTTCATTTTGGACCTGGCGAGATTTCGGTGGCCGCTTATTGATTTTTCACGAGCACACACACACAAGAACAGATACACTCACGCACGAGGGAAAGCCGATGCATACACACACACATACACACACACACACACACACTCTCATACCTGGGGCTAATCTCTTATCAAGCGTATAGAACTTTTTGCGATTATTTATTGTTTTTTTTCTTCGCTTCTGTTTTCATTAACCGATTCCGGCTAAAGGGCGCCGCCATGATGCAGTGGAGGAGCAGGCAGCAGTGAGACGTCTGTGGAGACGTCTCTCCTGCATGCGCCGCGAGCATGTGCATCTACATCTACACTATATAGCGCCAACTGACCGGCATTAGCAACGCGGAGCAGTCGGAAAATGAGCGCAAACGAAGCGGCAAGTGGAGGAAGCGAAAATCATGCCGGTAAATTGGAAAAAGTGGAGGATGTCGCCGACACCTCTAAGAAGAAGGAAACAAATGACAAGGAATTGATTTCTGGACCACGAAATAAGAAAAAGCTAGAGCATTCACAGCAGCCCAATGGTCATGGCCTTGCCAAGGAGGAGGAGGAAACGTTGGAGAAGGATGCGCCCGTTAAAGAATTGGAGGCATCAGCTCGATCTGTCCTAGATGCCGTTACCGTGGCTGCTCCCTCCATAGATGCTTTGGTGGCTTGCAAAGATGTCCTATTGGCCCAGAAACTTTTCGCCAGCGGTAGTACTGGTCCCAAGGAGCTGCTGAAACTGAAAGAACCGATGCGTGTGGGTTTCTACGATATCGAACGTACCATTGGCAAGGGTAACTTTGCCGTGGTAAAGCTAGCCCGTCATCGTATTACCAAAAACGAGGTGGCCATCAAGATTATTGACAAGTCCCAGCTGGATCAGACCAATCTGCAGAAGGTCTATCGCGAGGTTGAGATCATGAAAAGGCTAAAGCATCCCCACATAATTAAACTTTATCAGGTATACTCAAATTGGTTCTATACATTGATCTTAATCTAATCCTTTTTTAATCTTTTTTCAGGTGATGGAGACAAAGAATATGATCTATATAGTCTCAGAGTATGCTAGTCAAGGAGAGATTTTTGGTTGGTATCTTTAGTATAGTATATTAAATTGATCTCTATCCTACTTAATTATGATTCGTTCCTGCAGATTATATAGCCAAATATGGACGTATGTCGGAGCCAGCAGCCCGCTTTAAATTCTGGCAAATTATCTCGGCCGTAGAATATTGTCACAAGAAGGGAATTGTCCATCGGGATCTTAAGGCTGAGAATCTTTTGCTGGATTTCAATATGAACATTAAAATTGCAGATTTCGGTTTCTCCAATCACTTTAAACCTGGCGAGCTGCTGGCCACTTGGTGTGGCTCTCCCCCATATGCTGCCCCGGAAGTGTTTGAGGGCAAACAATATACGGGCCCAGAGATTGATATTTGGGTAAGTCCAATCTTAATTTAATTGAAGTGATTAACTTATCATAATTTACCAATCGTCCGGCAGTCTTTGGGAGTCGTATTGTATGTGCTGGTATGTGGAGCATTGCCTTTTGATGGCTCCACTTTGCAGAGCCTTCGAGATCGTGTTCTGTCCGGCCGTTTTCGTATACCCTTCTTTATGAGTTCCGAGTGCGAGCATCTCATCCGCCGTATGCTTGTGCTGGAACCTACACGTCGATACACTATCGAGCAGATTAAACGTCATCGTTGGATGTGTCCCGAATTGGTCGAACATGTGCTAATTGCCAAATACAATCTAAATATGGAACGGCAGGCGGTACTGGAGCCCAGCGATGATATTCTAAGAATTATGTCCGAATATGTGGGCATTGGGCCGGATAAGACACGAGCCAGCCTAAAAAAGAATACCTACGATCATGTGGCGGCCATTTATTTGTTACTTCAAGATCGTGTCAATCACAAGAAGGAGCAGGCCAAACCCAATGATGTCGCTAGCTCCAGCCGGCTGCTCTTTAAGGCAAGCAAACAGGCCATGAGCTTGGAACAGCAACAGACCAAGACAATATCCACCACGATCCTGACAAAGGATCAAGCACACAAAAGACTTAGCCGCCACCAGACTGTGTTAATGAGTGAGCGCTCCACTGCCGATCCCTATTATACATCAACGGCCATGCAGCAACAGCCACCGGTTCATACCCCTCCTCATTTACCCAGTCGTTTTGCGAATGGAGAGGATATTTCGGGCACTGGCATACCCTTACCGGTTAGATATACACCACTGCCGTTGGCTACATTGGCCACCACACCAGTATCCTCGTCGCGACTTAGCCGGCAGGGTCTCAGTTCACCGCGCAATTCTGTCCATCGTCCCGTGGGCATTTCCCTGAGTATTGATCAGGCGGTGGCAACTACTCCCCCTTCATTGGTCAATTTACGAAGCCGCAATCCTAGCCAGCAATTAGATTCTATGCCGGCTGTGCCTTTGGTGTCCAGACAATTGCATCAGACCATTAGCGAGTATATAATCAAGCAGAGCACTGAGGATTGCCGTCAGTTACTACAGCAGGTGGGTCATCTAACCAATTCCATTGATTATGCAATTAATTATTGATTTCCAATATTTTCAGTCAACTGCCATTGCTGAGACCAAAGAGGATGTCATGCCAGAACCGGAAACGGCCCTGACCACCATCAACACCACCACAACCACCACCACCACTACTACCACGCCCACTGTCGATAAGACAACGACAATAAAACCAATGTCAAGTTCCACTAGTTTCGACTCTACCGCCAATCTGAATCAGAGTTTCCGTTTCAAGATGTCAGCGGAGGCCACTAAATTGTTTCAGACCCTACAAGAGAGTCCTCTACCAGTGGAGGTATATATCCCATGAAACAGTTAAAAGTCCTTTGGTAATCCATTTCAAATCCATAGCAGAAACCCAAAAGGAAAGCCCCGACTCCCAATGGTAATATCAATGATTCCGATCAGCAGACAACGAATGGAGAGAGGTAAGTGACAGGGAGAAAGTTAATAGGAGAATTCCAGAATTGATTTTTAATCCAATCCAACAGCTGCCGTGAGAAGAAGAGTTATGAGAAAAAGGTTTTGGCTCAAGGTAGCTCCAGCACCGATGAGGGATGTGAGACGGATCACGGCAATGAGGCTGGAACTGGTGTCGAAAATGGTACAGGAAATGTTACTGCCAATGGTACAACCGCCACTAAGGAGGGATCTCAATCCAGTTCCGATCTGACCACCGCCCAAACGACACGCATGCGATCGTATGCCAGTAGTAGCAGCTCCAGCGGTGTCCTTGCCGGAAGTTACTCAAAGAGCCTTAGTCAAAATTTAAGTCGCGGTTCCTCAAAAAGCAACTGCAGTGCCTACGAGAGCTTGGACTTTGTTTTACCATCTGGGAGTCTGCCCTCCTGCATGAGTAATTCGATGCTGGCAGCAGCTGCCGCAGCCGCCGCAGCTGCCTCCAGTGAGCACTCCTCGGAGAGGTCGCTATATAGCAGCCACAATTCCTGCATTCATATGCCAGCACTGGTGCTTGCCACGCCTACGCCACCGCCGAGTATCAATCAGTCACCGGTGCCCATGCCGGCACCGCATCCACCTCCTCCGCCAGCCCCGCTGTTTGTGGATAAGCGTTCGCCCATCCACTTTCGTGAGGGACGGCGAGCTAGTGATGGGCTGGTAGCCCAAGGATTGCTCAGTTCTGGCTCTTTGCTAGGCACTAGCCGAGTCTACGGTAGCTATCGGTATGATCAGGTGAAGCGCCATGGCTGGCTAGAGATACAGCAGCTCCAGCAACAGGAGGCGGCGGCGGCGGCGGCAGCCGCAGCCCATTCTCAAGCTCATTCTCATGGCCAAGCTCATCAAACCTATGGCCTGGATGAGCTTGGTCTGGGCAATTGTCAATTTCCCAATGGTCAATTTTATACGATGTCCGGAGGCAAGGCCCATCCGCATCACCCGTTGCTGCCATTGCCGCAACATCATCATGCTCATCACCACCATCATCAACTGTATTCACCGCATCCACAAATAGCGGCCAATTTTCCCAATCCGATGCCACCACCGCCGCCAATGATTTTAGATGCGGCTAGTGAAATCTACAATGCTCATGCCTCCTGCTATGCTCCTCCGCCACCACCACCTGCTCTATATCCACATCAACATCATCTTGGAATGAATGTGGGAATGGGAGTAGGCGTGGGAGTGGGAGTTGGCGGTGTGCCAATGTCACCAATGCAGAAGCCACCGCTGCAGCAACAATTGCTCCAACATCGTCTGTTGCAACAGAAACGCCAACTCTTTCAGAAGCAATACGCTCTGGAGGCCCAACTGGCCGGAAGGCATCATCAAACGGGCCTTTTTAATCATCAGCACCCGCATCCGCATTCGCATCACCATCATCATCAAAATCATCATCATCATCACCATCATCCGGCACCAGCCAGTTCGGCACCGGAACAACATTTGGCCGATGAACTATACGAGTTGGCCATGCTGGATCGTCCGCGCAGCGGAACCCCACGACTGCAACATTCGATGACCATGCCGGGAGCCAATCATGCCTTCAGTCAAATGAATCTGAAGACCTCCTATATCAGTCAACCTGCACAGGCTCAAGATTCAGGTGCAGGTTCCGGTACGAGTCCAGCTACGCCGTCCACAACACCGGGAACACCAACAATGGCCGGAAAGCAGCAAGGCAAAGGGCCCCAAGTGCCACTCGAGGCAGACTATCATGTGAGCATGGCAAGCACGAAGCATTCTTCATTCCATCAAATGATTAAAATCCTTCTTTTCTTAACTTCTTAATTATAGACAACGACAGGAACTCCCGTGCTTAGCCTCTTCACACCCAATTGGCAGACATTGGTCAGTCGCGAGAGTCCCATACTGGAGATCTCCGAGCATTTGGAATCGGTTTGAACTGGCAAATTGATTACATAATTTTCCTGGCCTTCGCCTCTGCCTCTGCTCCAGCCCCCAGTTTTCTTACGCTCGCAATCGCAAATTAATTATTTTAGTCCATATATAGACCATGTTACATACATACATACATACATACATACATACATTCATATACTACATACAAATGAACATTCCATATATGTTCAAAGGAAGTTCACAAAATCTGAATAGATCCAAGGAATTACAAAATAATTCTTTAGATTCTTGCACTATAAAGTCTGTCAATTTTCCCCTCCCTATAATATAAACACTGTGCAACACATTTTTCCTATTAATTCCTGAATGGGATTTATCAAAGTATACATATATAAAATTATATATATTAAATATTATTTTATTAAATGTGTTAATCTTTTTATTTATTTATTTTTTTTAATATTTTCAAAGTCCATGTTAAAAGTGGACAGTTAATTGTTTATATTTTGATTTATAGAAAATGTCTGTTTAATTTTAATGAATTGAATGTAAACTAACTATTACAAAAACTTTGAAAAATATTTAATTAATATGCCTAAATATACATATGTATATATATATATATATGTATACCAACTTTAGATGGACACGAAAATTGTTGCACAGTGTAATTAAATCAATAGGTACTTAAAATTAGATCAATTTGTGAACATCCTAGATATACATACATACATAGACTAATGGGAATATTCATGCTTACATACCAACCAATTTACATAGACTGCCTGATCCGGCAAGTAGAAAAGTCTATATATATATATATATATATATTGACATTACATTCAATTCAAGTTCGTATTCGATATGGAAATTTTTGAAATTTAAAACATTACCGTACCGTTACCATAATATTGGGACATTTAGTTGTGTTACTAGCTTTAAGTAGTCCAAGTTTCATACGCATACAAACCAAAGGGGAAGCAGAAAATTATAACGATGATGGAAGTGATGATGATGATGATGAAGACATATACAATATGTATATTGATAATAATATTATTAAGCTATAGCTATACTTATGATTAAACCTATACAATATATACATATATATATATATATATATGAATATATATACATATATATGCAAGTGCTTGTATTCCCTATTTAGAGCGGAACAAGTACAACGTAAACTACATATATCAATTATTCGAAGCATTTATTGGGGGCATAGATGTAATCCATTTACGGATATATATCTATTATGTATTGGTACAATAATTAGCGACAAGCAAAAACTAAAAACCAACAGAAAAAAAAAACAAAACTAACAAAATTACATACATCGATTGTTCTTAAACATGGAATTCAAATGTAAACCAGATATTAAAGTCATTTGGTATAAAATGCAATTCTCTTTTCTTTTCCAACATTCACGATACGGCCAAAACTGTTACTTGGGATAAGGATTGGGCTTTTGGATTTGGCGTTTCAGTTGATGGATTTTATTATTGTTGTTGTTAACGCATCCCTTGACCATGATTCACTGATGGGACGGAATTGAAGCATCGTTATTTTAACTCTGCTTTATTTTGGATTTGGATCTGGCACTCGATCTGTTCACCTTGCCCATGTCACGTCTTTATCCCCCGATTCGGTTCCGTGAGCTTCTTTTTGGCATTTAGCTGTTGCTGTTCAGATTTTGCCTGATGACAACGCAACAAATTCCAATAGGCTCGACGATATTCAGAACTCATTAATACATAGATTAAGGGATTTATACAAGTGGTCAGATAGATCAGTAGATAACCCATTATATTGAACACATGGACATCGGTAGCTGATTTCCAAATTTTTGTTATTGTTATGGGCAGATAACAAATGACAAACCACACAAATATAACCAAAATCATCTTGAGCAGGCGACGATCCTTGGGACTCATTCGTCCCGGATAAATGGATGATGCATTCGAAGTATTACCCATGGATACATAATGCGATTTCCTTGGACTGAACCGAGTGAAGGAAGTGCGCAAAGATGTTGTTATTGGAAATTTTCTGAGAAAGGGAGCACAAAAGAGAATGCAAAAGGTTTAAAACAATAGTTTTATAGTTTTTATCAATTAAAGTTAATAGCCGGATCAACTGACAGTAGATCCCTACAGTTGAATTTAATTATATTTACTTTGATCTAATTGTAATTGTTCCTTAACTTACGAACTCTTTTCCACAATGGTCTGCGATTTCCGAATGCCAGCTGCATCCAAGGTAGTTCCGGATGATACTGCCGATGTCTGTCCAGCAATGTCTGTATCCTTGTTTTTATTAAGAACAACATTTGCTTCAATAGGTGTCTCCGGATCCCTTCGAATACTGTACGAGATGGGTAAACTGTCGGAAGAAGCATTGTCATCAATGAAGGCCAGATACTCATTAACAATGAAGGGTCGGGGTGTAGTGGGTAAATCCGCTTCAGCACTAGAACCACTTTGCTTCTCCCGCTCCACAATTGATCCGGGTGTAATTGGTGTCTTAGGCGTGGCATTTGGTGGCGGCGTAATGGCAATAGCAGCATCGTTAACACTATTCTTGTTAGTGGTGCCCGCTCGAATAGCCGCTTGGCGGACAAGAAGAAAGATGCGGGCATAACAGATGACAATGCAAATACAGGGTAGCATAAATGCTGCCATAAAGAGGAATTCTTTCGGAGAGCGATCGTATTTGTCGTGGAGTATGGAACAGGAACCGATGCTTGGGTCCAGGCCAAAACGACCCCACACACCCCGCCAAGTGGGTATCATAATGGAGAAGGTGATGATCCAAGTGCTGGCCACCATAAGTGCCAGATAGCGACGCTGATAAATGCTAATCGGGTAAATTGTAGGATTATTGATCTATCACAGTTCGCTAAATGACATGGATAAATCTTTACCGTGGATATTGCCGAGGATGGGCGATGATAATGTAACGATTGATGGTAATCAGTGAGACGGATAACAGAGATACGGCCAGCAAGCCATATCGGAGCAATGGAAAAAGCCGGCACAGCAGTTCGCTGTGTGTCCAGGCGCGTTCCATGAATGTGGAGGCGGCTAACGGTAGATTGAAGCACCCAAATAGCAAATCCGAACAAGATAAATTGATAATAAAAATGGCCGTTGAATTGCGGGTTTGCCTTCCACGAGATAAGGCCACAATGGTCAGCAAATTGCCAGGAACACCAACAATGATGAACACAATGCAAGCCACCCAGGCAAAAGTTAACAATTCGTCGGAATATCCTTCGAAAAGCTCGTTATCCACTGTATGATCGGTATGCACATAAAAGCCGTTAACATTGATATTGCTTTGATTTGCTGCCACGACCTTTTGACCCAGGCTAAACAACGAAGAGCCAGGACCGTGGTGATTGGTCTGACTCTGTGGCAACATAATCTTCCAATCTTCCACTTCCACTCCACGCCAAAAAATTAAAAAAAAAAAAAAAAGAAAACCCTTTTTGAATTTAATTAAAGGTCCAAGTGCGGCGCTACCAAGAAAAACCAAAAAATTTTTTTTTTTTTTAACTGTGACGCGTTCGTTCCTGCGCTGATTTTGGTACTAAACTAAATTCTACGCATCCAGCACTAAAACCAAAAAAAAAAAAATAATAAAGAAACGAAACGAAACAATATAGAAAAAAAGTAAAAAAGAACAAACTTTCGAAAACGAAAACAACAAAATTTTTATTGTATACAACAATTGACTTCATCATCGGGTAATTTGAAATGAGCGTTTTGTTTACATTGTTTCTATTCTTTTCGGTTTTCTTGTTGTAGTTGTTAAAGTTGTTGTTTTTGTTGCCGCTTTTTTTTTTGGAATTTTTAAAAATACATGGAAATTGTAGCGAGGGCTACAAGTCTCTGGGTGGGTCATACGGATGCCAAAATCGACGGATGCCCGAAAAATTAGAAAACAATTGCAGCCCTGTAACCACACCCCCCTTGTAGCCGCCACCACCCACTGTCTAATACACGATGCCAAGGCATATACATACATACATATGTATGTACAAACATACTTACATACATATGTATGTATGTATGTATGTATGTATGAACGTATACATATGTACATATGTACATAGACCTCTCTCGGTAACATCGAAATTGAAATTTTTCCAAATTTTTTGAGTACACACAGTCTCTCACAATATAGTTTCCTCCCGATAATACATGCAGATATATGTATGTATGTATGTACATACATATGTATGTATGTACATTCAAATGGACCAAGCAATAATTTATATGTATGTATGTATGTATGTACATACATATGTATGTATGTATATTTTAGTTTGCGATATTTTCATGAATCATACCGATGTATGATTACCCTTTTCTTGCTAAACACACCCTCCTCAACCATTCCTGCTTGTCCTTCTCTATGCCGTCACAGATGATTAAAACAGAAAAAGCTCTTGTTCTTGGATTGGGTCACGCCATTCTCTCATCATTCAAATGAAAGTCTTAATTAATCAAACAAAATGCCAGTGCTTGGGGTTGCGGGTGCGGGTTTACATATTAAGTATGTATGTACTTACATACATATGTGAATACATACATACATACGTCTACATACATACATATGTACATACATATATACATACATACAAATGCACTTACATACATACCCAGAAAACTAAAACTACCGAATAAGTGGAAAACTCTTTGCCCAATAATTGAAAATTGACCGTATGAATTGTTTGTTTTTATGCAGGCGAAGCGAGATTTGAACTGAAGTGCATATCAAAAGAAAGGCAAAAAGAAAAGAAATAGCAACAAAAACAACAATAATAACAACAACAAGCAAATGGTGAAACAGTGGCAGAGGCAGCGACCTCTCCACCCATCATCAGTGGAAATGACGAGGGCAAAAGTAATTCGGCAATTTTTCATATTAACGGATACAACTATTAAATTGCTTTAATTCTTTTAGATGGTTGAGCAGCCAAGTGCATATATGTATGTACATATGTAAATAAATATATATGTATGTATGTACATACATACATACACATACATACATACATACTATACACGTCATGGCAATCGATTTATTGACAATTTCCTCGTTTTTTTTTTCAATTTTTCACTCATTAATATTTTCTTTTAAATGTTAAAAAACAATCATAGAAAATGTTAACAAAAAATAACATAGAATTGGACTATAAGGTCAGATAGGGTCATCGATTCCGTTATTGAACATCAAACCGTAATTTAAAGATAATCGTATTTGGCTCTCTACATATTCGATACGACGCCCATGATTTGAAATTGATTAATTTATTTATTTATTTAAGCAAACAAATTGGAACCCTTATTGGCATTATAAAGATCGCATAGAGCAAACTCATTGCCATCCAGGAACAGCTGCCGCACTTATTCAGTTTTCAAGTGAATATATTTAGATATCTATAAACTAAACTATCATGTTCTTCGCACAATCACAAACAATAAACAAAACAAAACAAACCAAAGACCAACCGACCGAGCGAGGATCGACAAAAGGGCGAGTAAAGAGGGGAGGAGGAAGTAAAACGAAGAACTCTGGACGATGTCGATGTCCAATTGTGTAAACATTAGAAGATAGACTTGGTTGGCCCAACCCAACCCAACCCAACTCAACCCGTTCCCTTCACACTTAGGCGTCAGTCGGACGGACGGGACAGACCTAAGTCTTATCAATATCGTCGTGTGCATGCGTATCTATATCTATGGTTGGGATCGCCAATCATTGCGGGTATGAGCACAATATTGTGTATTGCCCAGTATCCGCTCTCGCAAATGCGAAGCGATCGTTACTCAGTTGACTTACTATGTATGTATATGTATGTGAATGTTTTTGTGTGTGTATCTGTGCGTATGCGAGCGAGGGAGTAAGAGACAGAGAGTGAGTGCAAAGGAGAGTGGTAGTGAAAAAGCCGCTCAGCTCGTAACTGTCAACCAATATCACGACCAACAACGACAACGACGGCAACGACGGCGACAAACGCTCAACACTCGATAAAGTGCACTCGTTCTATACATACGTCAAGCTCCGGATCGTCCAAGCAATTTGTCCGTTACGGTTTAGTTAATTTGGTCATATCATTTCGAGGGTTACGAGTGTTAAGTTTCAAATAAACATTCAGTGGATTGCATTGTGGATTGTGATGAAACTTTAAACGTTGATAAGACTACTGACCCTGATCGGCAAAGTGTTGTAACCTTGCCTCTCCTTTACCTGCACCACAGCAACAACAACAGCAGCAGCAACAGCAGCAGCAACATTAACATCAACATCAACAACAACAACGACAACGACGCCTGAGTGGCATGCTAAAATCCCAAGTGTATTAGTCATGAATGTCAAAGTGGTTTTTGAATCACCAACAACAAGATCTCTCCCTATTCCCTTACCTATCCCCTACAAAAGTAAGAGCAGCAGCAACAGCAGCAGGCCAACATTAATGAATAACCAGCAAATGCCGTAAACTTTGTTTACATTGCTCAAAGCATTACTCATACCCCCAACAGTACACATACATATGTATGTATGTATATGTATATGTATGTACATATGTATATATTTGCACGATCGTAACTGGCATTTGAAATTAAATTAAACTGCAAGCAAACGGCTAATGTTAGCATCATTTTTTTATTTTCTAAAGTTCGATTATGTGAATATTTACTATACTAAATACTGAACATAGCTACTGATAAGAAATATTACTGAAGAGGTAGAGAGAGAGAGTGAGAGTGATCGAGTGGTGATCACAAGCGATATAAGAGCAATCAGAGAATTTTGAGTGCCATTATAATCTAAGCCTCAAACATACAAAAAAAGAAAGAAAATAAAACAAGAAATAACAAAAAAAACGAAAATACCAAAACGCATGTGGCAGCCAAAAATAAACTAGGTAAGTTTCAAATACTGATAAGATATAAACAAGCGGCAAGCAAATAAACAAACAAAATATATCGGATAGACTAGGATTTACCGAGTAAATGATCATGTTACGTATACGTCATGTATATCGGACTGACACTGAACATAATTGACAATTGTCTCCATTTGTGATGGATGGGAAAGAGAATGAAAATGGGTATAGATGGAATAGATGGAATATATGGTGGATGGTTAGTTTATCCAAGAGCTCTTCACACTCAATTAATTAAGGTTCGACGCTGATCTTTGCACCCGCAGCATGTATGTTCATACACATATGTATGTATGTATGTATGTACATACATATGTATATATATGTATGTTATACGTATTCATGGAGAGACAGTGGCGACCTCTTTAAATTATTTAATTGACACTAATTTAACATCATCGTAAAGGAAAGGAAAATGTATCAGAAGAAGAAGGGTGCCCGCCCCTTTGACTTGCATTTGTCAGATGTTGAATGTCTCTCCATTGGACAGTTAGTTGGCAATTGTCATTGGTGGCGTTCGGTGATCGGTTTTAAGCGGCAGATCCAAAAACTACCAAAAAGGATACAAAATCAATTTAAAATTGAATCAAATCGAATTACTTGAATCAAATTAAATAAAAGCATATTAATTAACACTTAGATTGTAAGACAAAATATTTAAAATCTTAGATATCAATTGAATTATATCTTATTAAATGTATTGATTACAGGATGGATGATGATACAAGTACTACAATTGGCACCTCGCTGGAGCCTCTGTATACGACTACGGATGCGACAACATTGGTGATGGATAGTGAGGAGAATGGGTAAGTTAGCTTGCCTTGTGTGGCACGACCCTATCTGTGGCTGTCCGGTGCCCGGGGTAATTATAGCACAGTGGCTCTGGTGTGTAAAAAGGTCTGATAACAGATCGTTAATATTACGCGGACCATTTCAAGTGGCTCTTGCTCTTGCTCTTACTCCGTCCAGATTGTGAGTAAGACACAATGATTGAGTCTGTGAATGAAGAGCAGCGGAAGCCACTTAGATAGCAGGCTAAAGGTCGTTACGATCACTAAGATTAACGCTTCAATTCGTTCCCTTTCCACCTCTCTCTTATTTTAAACATTCTATTATGTATATTCTATTGCCCATTCTCATTACAGCTTCTCGCCTTCGTTGATGACCTTTGCCGCAGTCATGACCTTTTTAATCATGATCGTTGGCATTTGTGGCAACTTTCTTACTGTGGTTGCGCTGCTCAAATGTCCCAAGGTACGGAATGTGGCTGCCGCCTTCATCATCAGGTGAGTTTTGGCTTTAAATTATGAAGATTACATAAATCAAATAAAAACATATTTTGATCTCGTCTGACAGCCTTTGCATTGCCGATCTCCTTTTCTGCGCTCTAGTATTGCCCTTCCAGGGTCTTCGTTTTGTTCAAGGCACGTGGCGTCATGGCGCTGTTCTGTGTCGTATAATACCGTTTATTCAGTACGGCAACATTGGAGTCTCACTACTCTGCATTGCCATGATCACTATTAATCGCTATGTGATGATTACCCATCATGGCTACTATGCGAGGATTTACAAGCGACACTGGATTGCCATCATGATAGCCGCTTGCTGGCTCTTCTCCTACGGAATGCAATTGCCCACATTGTTGGGCATCTGGGGACGTTTTGGATATGATAGCCGTCTGAAGACCTGCTCCATAATGAGTGATCGACATGGGCACAGCAGCAAAACGACGCTATTCATTACAGCGTTTGTTATACCCTGCATGGTGATTATCGCCTGCTATGCGAAAATCTTTTGGGTGGTTCACAAGTCCGAGCAACGTCTGAAGAGCCATGCCAACAAACAGAATTCCATACCCAATAATTTGCGGACAGTTGGAGGCAGCGGTGTTAGTACCAGTGGTCCTGATAGTCAGACTCAGGTGCAAGGACAAGCTTGTCGTGTATCCTCTGATAGCAGCAGTTACTCCACAGATGTTCCAGAGCCAGCTCCAGGCGGGGTTAAGCAGCAGCCGACACGTGTCAAGGATCAACGGGAGGTGAGGGCCAAGCGCAATGAGTGGCGCATTACCAAGATGGTATTGGCCATTTTTCTGTCTTTCGTTATCTGCTACCTGCCCATAACCATTGTCAAGGTTGCTGATAACAATGTGGAACACCCCAGTCTTCACATCTTTAGCTACATTATGCTATACTTGTCCGCCTGCATTAATCCGATCATCTATGTGATTATGAATAAGCAATACCGCAAGGCCTATAAGACGGTAGTCTTGTGCCAACCGTCCCGTCTTCTACTCCCCTTTGGGAAGACAAACGGAGCCAGCAGTGCCGCAGGTATGTTTGTGGATATGCCGTTTAGGCTTCATGTCGAACCGCAATCACTAAGTCACGGTCACAAATCGTTTCAGAGAAATGGAAAGATACCGGGTTGAGCAACAACCACAGCCGCACCCTGGTATCCCAAATGTCGGCAGGCGCCATGGGAACGTCACTGGGGACAACGACAAAGGAAGCTCCGCCTTCGCCCTCACCATCGCAAGCACAGGGCCTCGAACTGATGTCCCGACCAGGTCCAGATCTGATCACCAAATCGAATCTGCCTCTACCGCAGCCACAGCCCCAGTCCCCACCATTTGTTACACCTCCGCCGCCCCCATCGGTGACGAATCTGTCCAGCATTCGCTTGCCGCTCAAGAAGAGCAATCACTCCTACATAAACAACGGATTCAACAGCAGCAACAACAACAGCAGCAGCAATCCCACCACCAGCACCAACTCCAATCCGATGAGCATGATCGCAAGCAGCATTTATCGACCTTCAACTGGCGTCCACTCAGCACCAGTAAGACGAATCACCATGGTGGGGGACGACATCATTCTGGAGGAGGAGGAGATACCGTCCACACCACCGCCGACGCCACCAACAGTGCCACCGCCACCACCGCCATCCAAGACAGCACCAACAACACCAATTTACATGAACGTCAACAGTCCGAAGAGAAGCCAAACTTATAGCCAATCTAATAATCCAGATAAGAATGAGGCACCAAAGCAAGTGGCGGGCGAGGCCCAAGATCACATTCCTAGCAAGGTGTCGGCTAAATTGAAATTTCCAAAAGACTAACGAAATGCTTTAATTCCAAAAACACAAAATGTAATGCCAATCCTTTTTTTTTTTTAAAAAAAAAAAAAAAAAAACAAAACCAAAATTATGGCTTAGGCGTAGATCGTATATTATTAGACCGAATATCGTATGCTTGATTAACTTTATATTTATGTATATCGTAAACGTACTTTCTAGAAATGTATTTATCGTTGCCCGCGTTTAGTATTAATCTAACATATATGTATATATATTTATATACATATTTTTTTTCTGTTTTGTTTTAGTCTGGCCACAAAACCGACCCAAATTGCTATACATATATCGTTTAAATTTTCCCTTTTTTATTTACAAAAAAAAAAACGTTACATTTATATTACTTATTTATGTAAAAATTTATACCACTGACAAAACACATGCACTCCATTTCGCAGCACTGCGAAGTAAAAAAGCAAATCGAATATAAAAATGAATTTTAAATATATCATGTATATTTACATATGTATGAATGTATGTACATATGTACATACATTTGCATGTATGTATGTATAAATATAATAAACATTCAGATTGAGCATCAATTGAAAACTAGAAGCATGGGCTAACTTCGACAATGCCAAAGTTCGTATACCCTTGTTTTTTGACAACTATCTTTAATTTAGCGGAATCATTATGTAGTGGGAGCTACATATATGATATAGTCAACCGATTCTGATCAAATTTGGTGGATATATGTACATATGTTTAGAGGTACAGTTGGACCCCGATTATCCAGGATAGTCGGGACCAGAGCCATCACGGAAAATCGAAAATCCCGGTAAATCGAGAGATTGAAATTTTATAAGTACATATGTACATATGTATGTATGTAAGTACATACATACATATATTTTAATCAATCCACAAACAATGTTTCTTAGTTCTACAAACGTTTATTGATAGCCATACAACATATGTACATAAACCCGTGTTTCTCATTGATTGCTAACTAAAACGGGGAAACCCCGAATTCGTTTTATTATTTTAGAAAAAAATTTTCGTTTGAAATCACAGATAATAGATAATCACGGTTAACATTGACAATGGAACAAAATCAACTTCATCCCGGATAATAGGAGTGTCCGGTTAATGGGAGCCCGGATAATCGGGGTCCAACGAAACCACACGCTCAATTTCGTGGTATTCGATTCAAAAAACAATAAAGCTATAAATGTTAAGATAAAAAATAGTACTATGAGTCAACTTTCAGTTCTTTAGGTCTGATAAGATATTGAGTCGATCTAGACAGACGGTATTAACTCAGCTCATCGTGGTGATCAGGAATATAACTATACACATACATACATATGTACATTATATATGTAGTACATGCTGTCTTCTATACTTTGCAAACATCTGACCAAAATGAATATATGTACTCTTGTTGCAAGGGTATAAAAAATTAAATATGGTTCTCTAATTGTTAGCTTTAGTATTCGCCACATTGTAAGCCGATCAACATCAACTTAATCACGTCAGTCCACAAACATTTGTATGTACATACATGAGAATATGTTTGAACATACATACATACATACATACATACATATGTACATATTTATTTTTACTCAGAGATTTTAAAGTAAACTTGGTGAGAAAAGTAAAAGTGTTTTCACTTAATAGCAATAACGTTTCTTCTCTCTCTTTGTTTTAAATAAAAACACGCCCAATTTCTGACAGCCAATTCGTATTTTAAGTGTAGCTAGCGGGGGTGTGGAGTGTATTAACAGTAACCCAATTTCATAAACAACTTTAGAAGGCGTAGCAAATACGCATTAAATCAACAGTTAAACAGGAGAAATGTGGATGAGAAGAGAACAATTAATAGTGTATTGTTGTTAGCATTCGGTCGCTTCTTATCAGTCAATGGGCAGAGCAAAGCGATTGCAATTGCAATTGCCCGTTATAATATATTGCTTCAATTCTACATTGTCAGTATGGTGATTTTTGCTTGCCGACCAACACGGAGGGAAAATTAATATTATGGGCGACAAAAATGTATTTTGTACCATTTGTTCGGAGCGGTATCTCTCTACAGACATCATTAAAGCGGGAAATTGTGGTCATGCCTTTCACGGGGAATGCCTTGATCGTTGGCGAGAGGAGTAAGTTTAATTTTATTAAATAAAACTTCATACAGTCAGTACAATAATTATACGGATATCTTTACATTTCATCTTCTTTTATCAATAACTTGAAAAATAATTAGGTGAAATGTAAAATTTGTATTTCAATATAAAGATCCATATATGTAATTAGTTTTAATGTTAAACATGAAACCAAAAAAACCTTACGTACGATCGTATTTTTTGTAGATCATCTAGTTGCCCCATTTGCCGCAGAACTGTCGATGAGTATTTTCAACTCTATTTGGACTTTGAAGATCCCACATCCGACGATCATTTACAAGGGGAAACATCGATTTCCCCCAGCAATTTAACTTCACAAAGTGAGAACAGCAGCAGTAACCCCAGCATTAGTGATGAAAACAAATCGGACGTAGCGAGCAACGAAGAGGCCAACAAAATATATGAAAATATGTTATATGAGACGGGCTTATATCGTGAGGAAATCGACTATCTAAATGAACGCATTAGCAGTTTGATGTTAGAGAACTCTAATCTTGAAACGATGCTCGGGATGCAGTCTCAGGAATTGGACGAGGAATTGAACGAGGAAGCGGACTTATCCATAGAGTAAATAGTAGACACATATATTTATACATAAGTGTATACACACATATACCTTAATATACATACATACATACATACATATGTACAAAAGTGGCTTAGTAATTTATTATAAACCTTCGCGAAGCATTTAAGCGCGTAAGAAATTAAATGACCTACATACAAATTAGTCCAGTAACCATATTATCATTATGAAATATCTAGACAATATATAATATCTAGACACCTAAAATGTCTTGGTCATACTCTTGTATATTTTTTAGGACCAATCAGTTTTACCAATCTAATGACACCTAAAGAACAGGGATTGGTCAAACTTATGCCTTGCTATAGTTACTTTTAGTGTACTGTAAAAATTTTAAAGAATTTGGATGAAATTCAAGTTTTGAAAGTTTTAATCAATGTAGTTTTCTATAACGCAAAGTAGCAATGAAAATGATGACGATTTTTCGAAATCGGCATGAATACTTATGTACATACATGAAAAGGACATTGGACATATCCTTTGACAGAAACTAAACTTCACAATGCTTCATTTTAGCCAAATATTAGTCGAAAACCATACCTTTATTTGCTTCTAAGAATCTTTCAATTAACATACAAATCCTGCCCAGATATGTATATGCTATTTTCAACCACCGTCAAAATTTTCAAACATCTGGTCTGAATTTTTTTTCCATGTTTCGAATGTTTTAATTTAGTTTTTTGTTGTCTAATCATTTAACGGACGATTACTGCATTCTTCTGTTCAGTAAACCTGATTCCTACCGCTTTTATTATCACCCAAGCAAAAATGGACTACATTATCATATACGGTTATAATGATAAATGAAATGAAAAGAGTTGCAAAAAACAAATTTATGTGTTACAAAAAGAATTTCAAATTAGTGCGGCAATTAAAGTGCTGGGCACCCCCGCTATCAGCTGGTTTTGTTGTAGTGTGACCACAGGCCGCAATCTATTAGATACCCTTCATTGCGAATTTCCAAACATACATTTTGTGTGAATGGCCGTCAACCGCGTCTCTTTGTATCCGATTATCAATTACAAAAAAAGGAAAATTGAATTGCAGTGGACTTAATATTTCCACTGTGCATCTGTGCGTGTGTTGTGCGAAACTATCTGATAACGATAATAGAAGCCGGCCCCATTCGATCTGGAGATCCGGTACCAAATCGCTCTCTCCCCTCTCTTACTCTCACTAGCTGGGGATTGCAGAGTAAGTTGGATTTCATTTTCTCGTCGCATTTGTATTTATTCAATAGAACATTAATTAAAATTCAATGTATATGCTTCAATTTTGTTTTGCATCTTGTTGGCATCATTGTTTTGTAGTATTATCATAGATTGATTAGTTAGTTACTTGGTTTTGTATCGTCGCCGCCGATTTCTATTTGGAACGGGAAACGAGGCTGAGGTCGAAGCCGGGGGTTGGAATGGGGTAAAGCGTTCAAATAATTGCAATAACAAATTTCATTTGCATCAGTGGCAGTGACAGAGACAGACACACATCCCAGCAGACAAAGATAGATGCGCGGTATGGTGGAAATAAATGAGAAAAATCCATTGATTAAACAAGCAAAATACTATATATGTATATATTTGTCCATTCATTATTATAAGAAAGTCCTAACAAATGTCATGTTGCGAAAATAACAAACGCTTTGAATATATACATATGATAAAATCACAACTCAAAATTTGGGCAAAAAACTTCAAATCAGCAAATACTAAAAGATACTTTTGTGCTTTCTGGTCACACTACAACTAGTCTGGTGAATCAGTGACGAACAATAGATGTAAGTCACTGCGACGTTTGTAACTTCGAAATTGCTAAAAAATGTATTCGTAAATATTTTGTTATTATTAAGAACTAATAACAATTTGGTATTATTAAAATTTAGTAACATCCTTTTATATCTCCAAATTGCTGTAGCTATTTTGGAAATTTATATATTGTTACTCATTATCTATGTTCCGAAATCTTTAGACATTTCAAATATATATTTATTTAAATATTTCAAGTATATATTTACTTAAAAATTAGAATTTTTCGGAAATACTTAGAATTATAGCTAATAGATAAAACTGTGACTGGTTGCACGGTCACAGTCACAGACACCATTTGGGGGGTGGAGGCATCTCCATTGCATGGTGAATTGCAAGCCTGTATGAGTGTGGTGAGCTTGGTCTTTGTTGAGAAAAAAATATGTCGACGCGAAAAAGATTTTATTAGTCAGAAAGTCTGGCATTCTTTTGTGTTAAATGGAAAAAGAGCAGGGCAAAAGTAAATAAGAATCTGAAGAAAGCCAATTAAGAGGCAGGTGAAGATTGCAGATTATGTAAATGCAGCAAGTGCAACAGTAGCTAACAACAACAACTCGAGCTCTGACCTACAGTAAGCGACGATTGGTTGCTCTTGGACAAGAACGGTCCCAAGGCAGGGGAAGAGAGGTGCAAACACGGTGGTGGCGTTGGCGTCGACTATTCGCATACAAAGTGAAACAGGGGAAAGTCAGCGTCAGCAGCAACAGCAGCAAACTAGATATAAACAAGTAAACGAATCTTTGAGTTGAATTAGAACAAAATCGAAATCCGTAAGGAAACAAGAAAACGTGGACAGCAGAGGATTTTATCTAAATATGGATAATTGCGATCAGGACGCTGGTTTCCGGTTGGGACACATCAAAGAGGAGGTCAAGCCGGATATTTCACAGCTAAACGATAGCAACAACAGCAGCTTCTCACCTAAAGCAGAAAGTCCGGGCCCATTTGGCCTCCAAGGAATGACCATGGTCCATGTCTTACCCAATGATAATCAAATGGTGGCGCAGGCGCCCAATGCATCAGCATCCGGTGCAACACCGCAGCAATATCCGCCGAATCACCCATTGAGCGGTTCTAAACATTTGTGCTCCATTTGCGGTGATCGGGCCAGTGGCAAGCACTATGGCGTTTATAGCTGTGAGGGCTGCAAAGGTTTCTTTAAGCGCACAGTTCGCAAGGATCTCACATATGCTTGCCGCGAGAATCGGAACTGCATTATCGACAAGCGGCAGCGGAATCGGTGTCAATATTGTCGCTATCAAAAGTGTCTCTCGTGTGGCATGAAGCGCGAGGCTGTACAGGAGGAGCGTCAACGTGGAGCCAGAGCATCAGCCGGACGGCCAGCTCCTCCAAATTCAGGTGGTGGAGGCAGCGGTGGAGGAGGAGGAG
Source organism: Drosophila emarginata (assembly GCA_037075365.1). Lineage (NCBI taxonomy): Eukaryota > Metazoa > Arthropoda > Insecta > Diptera > Drosophilidae > Drosophila > Drosophila emarginata. The sequence goes on from JBAMCD010000160.1 coordinate 1,310,684, forward strand.
GCGGATCAGCCGGAGTGGGTGGTGCTGGACAAGATGAATTTATGCCAACTAGTGTGTCCCGTGATTTTACCATAGAACGTCTTTTGGATGCCGAACAGCGGGCCGAGAACCAAAGCGGGGATCGTGCTTTGTCCTTTTTGCGGGTGGGTCCCAATTCCACTGTCCAGCCGGAGTACAAGGGCGCCGTTTCAGCTCTTTGCCAGGTGGTTAACAAACAGCTCTACCAGATGGTTGAGTATGCTCGTCTCATGCCACATTTTGCCCAGTTACCGTTGGACGATCAGGTAATCCTACTGAAGGCCGCCTGGAATGAGCTACTCATAGCCAATGTAGCATGGTGCAGCATAGGATCCTTGGACGATGTGTCATCCGGGTTGGGCCATGACAGCGCCTTTGAACGGCGTTCACCGGTTCTACAACCACAGCAGCTGTTTCTTAACCAGAGTTTTTCGTATCATCGCAACAGCGCCATCAAGGCTGGCGTCTCCACCATCTTCGACCGTATCCTGTCCGAGCTAAGTGTCAAAATGAAGCGCCTGAATTTGGATCGCCGTGAGCTGACCTGTCTGAAGGCAATAATTCTCTACAATCCCGATATACGCGGCATTAAAAATCGGGCCGAAATTGAGATGTGTCGGGAGAAGGTCTACGCTTGTTTAGACGAGCACTGCCGCCTAGAGCACCCCGGCGATGATGGACGATTTGCCCAGCTACTGTTGCGCCTGCCCGCATTGCGTTCGATCAGTTTAAAGTGTCTCGATCACCTGTTCTTCTTCCGCATTATCAGCGATCGACCACTGGAGGACCTCTTTATTGAACAACTGGAGTCGCAACCACCGCCTGGGCTGAGTCTGACGCTAAAGCCCGAATGAAGCGTCCAGAAGCCGAATTCTACTGATTGATTGTGATTGAGTTTGTTTGCATTTCTCTGACTCCCTTGCCCTTTCTTTGATTCCCTCCCAGCACCTTTCTTTTAGCTATCACCCCGCTCTATGTACCATTACTCTAAATATGTGTATGTAATTGTTTAGTTTTTTTTTTTTAATATTGATCTAGAAAATGTGTTTTCCTTAATATATAATAGATGGATGCCTCCTCAACGTTTATTCTTAAGTAAACGAAAAAAAAAAAACAGAAAAATCACAAAAAAGACCACAAAATAACTTTGGCACACCGAAGTTAATATACTCTTGCAGTAGGTTATCATTCTATAAATACGATCTGACAAAACATACAGAAAATACAATTTAGGATAATCTCAAACTCAGTTGTATCAAATTTGCTGAAGTTTTCTCTAATTAATCATTTTTAAGCATGCATAATGTCATAATTGTCCAATTCAAATGATTAAGTGTTATATACTAATATAGAGTACTTGAAAAAATTGTTATACTTTCTGCAAGGGTATACAATAGAAGAAATCCCCCAAAACAAAAAATAATACGAATTGATATTGAATATAGTTATGATCGTGTACAGACAGACAGATAGACGGACGGACAGGTATGGCATATAATATGTATATATGTATATACATGTGTATGTGTGCAACATATATGCATACATGTATACATTTACATAAACCAATTGTAATTATTTTTTATTAAAATAATTGTACCCCAAAAGTTATAAATATGAAATATATATATTAATATATATAACATAATATATATATATATTATACAAAACGAAAAGTTTGAGATGTTTGATTTTAACGATTTGAAATTGCTATCATGATAAATGAATTCCCCTTGAATATGTGTTTGGATAAATATATCTACACTGAAAGAAATAAGAAATCTACTCAGATATAGTCAAGAATGCTTTTTTAACTTAATAATAAGATTTGTTTAGGCAGGCAGTAAAGAAGTTTAAAAATTATTTTGAGTTTGAATGGATGTAAATAAAAAGATTAAATGAATTTGTATCATGCTCATTATTTTATGATCGATCCAGCACAACAGTTCAAGAACTTTTAGAACTCGCATTTTGAAATTTGAATTCATTGACTTTTTTAAGGTCTGTTTTATTAAATTGCCGGTTTGGAATTTGTTATATTTTTTTTGTTACCAAATTTGCTGACTTTTTAATCCGTTTTGAGTGCATCTTTAAACACGTTAACCAATTGATCTTTTACTTAGAAAACAATATATTTCTTCTAGTGTAGCCACTGTACATATATACGACCAATTTTATGTGTAGATATATGTATATATATATATGTACTTATATTTATGAGGACGGCAGTCGTAGTCGAGATCTCCTTGGGCTATACAAAGTTTGTTTCAATTTTTATTAAATTTATAGTTTTTCCTTTCGTTCTGCAACTAACATACATATTTAAAAAATATGGTATTAACGCACAAAACTTAACTATAAATAGAATTTGTTTTTGAAAAAAACAAAAAACGAACAAAAAATTGCCGCTGACGACGCACATTATGATCCAAAAATAAACTATTTATTTGCTGTATAATAAACGAACGGACGGGCGGCCGAATTGTTGGTCTGGTGGGCGGAAGCAGCCCTTTAAACGTTATTCCTTTATTAAGCAGCCCACACAAACACTGATCCTTTAGTTGATGCGCTAGGATGTGTAGGCTTATAATCAAAAGCTTTTTAAAGCTCACTCATAGAGATAAAAGCGTGCATTTACCTATACGGACACTACATATTGTGAAGGAGTATGTACATACATATATAAAAATAGTATTTATGGGTTTTAGCTAATCGCTTTAGCTTTCCAAAATATTTAATAATTTGCATAAATATTCCACAAACAGATACCAAACGCTACGAATGTACATAATTGCGTACGTATTCAAAATATTTGAAATGAAAAATGTTTCGCACGGAAAAACCATGAAAGCTTGCCAATAAAAATCATGTGTTGCCTTTCCACCCCCGCCTAAAAGCGTCCCTATATCCCAGATGCCTATTTTTGCGTGTGTATTATGTATGTATTGGAAAAGAGTTTCCGAAGCGAAATTAACAATTTGCTATTTTCGTAGTTATGCGGGGGCGACGACTAGCGGCTGACAGATCGGACCGATCGGACACGCTGACAGACAAATAGACGGACACTACTCAGGGGCCAACAAGTTGTTGTCATACAGGGTGACCATCATCACCACGACAGCTACTCCTCCCTTACCTTACCTCTCTGCCAGTAATTTGTTATTCTGTCCCAAAATGCATCTTTCCACCGCCGAAAAAAAGAAAAGAAAAAAGAAAAAAACTTCGGAAATTGCACACATGCTTGGATGTGTAGAAATGAATGCCGCATGATCGGGAGACGACTCCTCCTCTGCTTCTGTCTGAGATGTGGTGGTACACTTGGCATACCGCACCGCACGCACACACACACAGACATACAGTAAGATACTCATACTCTTATATATGTAGGCATGTATGTACATATGTATGTATATGCATGCATGTATATTCAGTCAGTCAGTCAGTCACCAGCTACAAACACCAACAACAATCGCTTGTTGGCCAAATTCATATGCTGCTGCTCGTACTTTCTTCTTGCGCCACCCACTCCCACAGCTTCTTCTCCGGCTACGTGTATGACTCTGGTCGTATATATGCATATACATATATATATATATATATATATATGTGTATAAATGTGTGTAGGTGTGTGTATGCTCGTGTGCCTTCTTCGTGCGAGACGATCCCCAAGCACGAGCAGTCGTAGTGCTGCCTGCTGGGTCTGGCTGCTGCAGCACAGTTTTCTTTCTGGCGGCTGCCACTTCTCTGCCTCTGTGTGTCTCGGTCGCATTGTACGATATTCAGTTTTTGCTGGCGCGACATCAGTTTTGAGTTGGCTATCAACGCGAGCGGGTCTTTCTCTTCGCCAGCGACAAACGTAGATATTCCTCCAATTGTTAATACACACACACACATATATATATTGTTGTTTTTGTTTGTTTTTTTCGATATTTTTTTTATTTTTTTCGTATACAACATCTTTTTTTGTTGTTTTTTTTTGTACTCGTTCAAAAAAAAAAAATATATATATATACATATATAAAAAATATATAAAAATAAGCTTTTCAACAAACGATTTACGAATACATACGCATTCAGACCTGTGTGCATGTGTGTGTGATGGTTTTATATATATAGATACATATATATTATAATATTATATATATAAATATATATATGTATTTGTATATGAAAATGTGTTAAAAAAATAAAACGAAAGAACAAATGCAAGAAGAAAAAAATCAAGAAGAAGAACCAACCCACCAAGAAACCCGAACTGAACCCACTGCTATACTAAATGTACATATATACATCTACCTTACATATATGTATATAGATTAACCGATCTGTTTTCGATTTGATTTGTGAATCGGAAACAAAATAATTTGACTGAATTTGCCATCCTAAACGTAATACAGTGGGCATTATTCGAAATAGAAAAAATGATATTCGAATGAATAAAATTATTCAAATATGAACTATTCAGACAAACCAAAATCTTCATTCCTCCCCTTTGCACCTCGCATCACCTCCTCTTTCTATCTTTGGCGTTGACGTTGACGCCGAAAATAAAAATTTTCAAAACATACTATTTTTAAAACGGATACGATACGAAAACAGCGATTCAATTAAGAAAGCAAGAACCAAAAGCAACGACAAAGAAAAAAAAAAAAGCAGCACAAATAATTAAACAGCAAATTAAAGTGTGTTATACAACGATTTGTTATAAATTTTTTTTTTGTAAAAATTTTCCTCCAACATTTGGTAATATATATATATACATACATATATAATGTAGAAGACGTATGTGTATTTAAAACTCGAAAATAAAAAGCGGGACAATATAACGAGCATTTGAGAAACGTTCATACACCCACCTGTCGTAGGACTTCCGTTTTCTCTCTCTCTCTCTCTCTTTCTTTCTCTCTCTCACTCAATGTCTCTGCTCGTTATTCTTTATGGTTCTCTCTTGCTTTCTTTGCTCTTGATCGAATTTTCAGGACTAAAAATTTGAATTTTATTCAATTTCCAAAAGGACTATAATTTGTAAATCTTTGACAGATACGACCGAATCGACATTGCACACACAGCTACATATATACACACACGCACATACACACGGATATATAGAACGAAACACACACACAAACACACACACACACACTTACACATACAAATGTGTTAAATCAGAGTCTAATTTCTGAATCTAAATCTAAATCTGAATCTCTAAATCGAATACTTCGAATCTAATAAACAAAAGTGTGTGAATCCAGCAGTGTGAACTGGATCATCAGCAACAAGGGAACAGCAGCAGAAGCAGCAGCAGAAGCATCATCATCATTGTGAGGAGCATCATCATTAGCAAGTAGCAACAGTATCTACCCATCCAATACCAGCCACAAAATGATGATGGAGAACGGTCTCTCCATGGAGTATGGCGATGGCTATATGGAACAGGAAGAGGAATGGGAGCGTGAGGGATTGCTCGATCCTGCGTGGGAGAAGCAACAAAAGAAGGTGAGTCAAATGGAATATCCTTCAAATTGAAATCTATTCAACAATCTATATAATTTTAATACATATAACACTAATTCCAACTATAGACAGATATATAAATGTGTATATATACATACATATGAATGTACAAATATATATGTATGTATATACATACATACATACATTTATATATTTATATATGTACATACATACATATATGCTGTTTCTATATTTTTCGATTATGTTTCAATATTTGTGTGAACAGAAGCAGCAGAAAAAAAAGCTCAGCACCCAATTTAAAAATAGAATTCTTTTTTCATTTTCATGGTTCTTATACGAAATGTTTGAAATATGTTGTACGAAAATAGTTGTTGTTCCTACACAGAGAGAAATAAATAGAACACAAATATATCATCATTTTAACTTGATTTTGCTTATTTTTGTTTTTCTGTCTGTCTGTCAAAAAGATGATTATACCAATTCGATTAACATGATCAATAATAGTTTGATTCAATCTATCTATTATCTACATATATAAAAGTTTATATCCCAATATATGTAGAATAAAACGTTTTATTAAACAATTGATTCAATTCACAAAAAAAAAGAATCGAACTGGATTGAATCTTTCATTTCCTTCGTATATTATGATCTTTGATATGTTGTTAATGTTGGCTGTATATATCTTCATGATGATGAATATCGGTATCATCGGGTAATATCTGACCTAACATATATCATTATAACACTTATCATTACAAATATAACACAGAATATTTTCATTGGCAAGTGTTGTTACGCTTGTAAATGGGAACAGGGACACAGTAGTGGTTCCACTCCCATTCCAACCTTCTACCCCCCTCCTCCACTACACCTATCTGAAGGTCATATCCACTCATTGTGCCATTCAATTATGTTTCTGTTGTTCTCTATCTATGAGTTCTCTCCATCATCTTTACCTACCTTCCCGATCATCATCATTGTCATCACTGCCTCACTTTTTTTTTTGCCTATTTTCTTTGTCTGTCTGTTTGTCTATTTGTTTGTTTGTTTGCTTAAAAGCGGAAACGGTTGCCGTTAGTTAGTAGTTGGTTAGTTGGCTATATGGTAGTTGCCACTGTGAGGGGAGATAGCTGAAACATATAGCCCATAAAATGACAGTTATCTATCTATATATCGATGACATGGCAAATTGGTTGGCAATATATTTCTTTTGTTTTGTGTTCGATAGTTAATTAATGTTGTTGTCCCCTTCCCCGTTTAGCGCCCACTCCTCTTGTCTGTCTTCGCCTTCCAATAGAAATTGTTTTATTTTTTGTTTTGCCAAAAAGTAACCTAGAAGATCTGACATTCACATAGATATATATACATATATACATATACATATACATATGTGTGTATATACATATGTACATATGTATATGCAATTTATATGTATGTGTTATATATGTATGTATGTATATATTTTTCTTTTCAATATTTCTATATAAAAATATAATTTCTAAAAATTGCTGACACAAAAATTTAGTGCAAGGCTAATGTTTTTGACACGACGCTTCAGCAGCAGGTAGATGGGTAGGCGTACGGGACGATGCTATTGACAATTAAAAATAGCCAGGCCAAAACGGACAACTGCAATTTACACCATGAGTTTTGCCATGGGGGTTGGCGGCGGGGGGGATATTACATTTGAAGTACCAAAAATCCAACGTGAATAAAAAACGCTTCAAATTAGTAATTTTTTGAGCGTACTTACAATTATTTAAAATGGGGGAATCACATTTTGTAATTATGAATATAAAATGAATGAATGAATATAAAATTTTATTAATCAGTTAAAGAAAGTTTTACACATTTAAGGAATTAATAAAAAAGTTAACAAGCCAAAGACTTGTTTCTTGTTTTTAAGAGCATTATCTTGATCTCCATTAAATATGAGATCCTTGCTACACCCATGATTTACACACAAACACACACACAATCACGTGCAGTGGGTGTATTACGCCCACACACATTTCGCAGAGACATTGCAATGACAAGAAACGCTCCTGGCCAAAGATCAAGCAGAAAGAAACGCAAAGAGATCAAAAAAAATATGAATAATTTTGTTGGTTTTTTTTTGTTTTTTCTAATGTCTTGAGCTTGACACGGTCGAACTGTATGTATGTATGTACACACACATATGTATATAAGTATATGTATTAGTATATCACATATATAGATATAAGGTATATACGTAGGTATATATATCTGCATATAGATTTCGTAATCGTAAATTACCAAACAGAATTCGTCATTAGTTGAAAAGCGTAAAAGTTGTTTTCTGTTTACATTGATTGAATTTAACAGACGGCGGGTGTATTTATATATGTATGTAGATGTCAGGAGGAGGAGGATGAGGAGAAGGAAGGTATTTTTGAATGATTAGAGGGATGCGGCAGGTGTGTATGTAGGTGTAAACAGTCAGACATCAGGGGCCTATGGCATTTTGTTATTGTGAATGATTTGAACTATTTGGTGCTACTCTCTCTCACATCGGTTTGTGGGTGTGTGTTTGGTTTTCTGTGATTCAAATGATGCGTCATACACACACACACACACATACATCCCCGACCTCCCCATCTTACCACCCCATTACTATTTCAGGTGTGTGTGCGTGTGCTTGTTAATGAATGAGGATAACTTTCGGATGAGCCTGAACACAGCTAGCAGCAGCAGCATCTCATCTCATCTTATCTCATCTCTCCCACTGATCCCATTCAATCGGTCTGACTGACTAACTGATTGGCGCCTGCGTCTTTCCTTAGATGTGCGAATGAGTCCATGGTATGGGGCCGCTCATATTACATTCGGCTAAAAATGGGTGTGCGAGAGCGAGTGCGGCGAAACAACAAGAACCAAAAAAAAAAAAAAAACAAAACGACGAAAAAAAAGGAAAGCTTTCTGCAAAAGCTTCCCAGACATATCGAAAATAGAGAAGCAACAATAAATTTTGGTTTTATTTTTTCTTAATTTTTGGCGCGTGCGCATTGACTTTTTGATGATTGCCCAATCGCCTTGGCCCAAGATCATAGACCAGGCCAGGCCAGACCAGACCGGGCATAACAGGCAACACTGGCCTGGTCAGACCAGGCCACTGCCTGATAACGGTAATTGAGCCGAGTATTGGTTTTTTTTTTAACTGAAAAAACGAGTTGCTAGCGACGGAATGCAACCAGAAGAGAGGAAGATAGAGAGGGGAGAGAGGACGAGCGAGAGAGTGAGCGATAGAGAGAAGCAAGCCTTAGTGGAGAAAAGTGTTCGTGTGTGTCTCTGGGGAGGGGGACATAAAAAAGAGAAAGAGAATGGGAAAGAGGGAGAGAGTTAGTTAGCTAGCGGTAAGCCTCAACGACTTGTTTGGCGACGCACACACAGCTTCATCTTCCGCCTGCACCTCCTTCAACTCGAATCCAATCCAATCCACTCCACTCCACTCTCTGCGATTCCCTGACTTGGCTGCTTGGCCTAGTTCAACACGTTATTGTTTGAGTGGGTAATGAATGTGTAATCTGTCCCCACAGCGCCCGTTTTGATCGTTATGTTACGTGTATCGTTGTGTGTGGACCGATTTGCATTAACAGTTGCATTTCTTGTTCCCTCTTTTCCTCTCTTACAAATCTCTCTTTCTCTATATATATATATATATCATTTCTCTCTATTCAAGTTTTCTGCTTCTAAACATTTACCCATCACTTAACCATTCCATTCCATTCCATCTCTCATCTGTCGTCCAACTGAATCTGTTGCATTTGCTGCATCCGTTGCGGCTGTCCCATTGTCTCACGCACGTAACTGTAAGCTAATGGCCAATAAAGTTGCGCTTGTTCCATTTTCTATCCTCATCAGTAGTATAGCTTTAGTTAAACTTCAGTTAGTTTTTCCCAGGTTTTGACAAATGGATTGATCTTTTCCTCTCACTTCGCTCATCTCTTATAGCGGTGATCCATTGTCATGCATATGGAGAGAATGTTGCATATTTGTCACCTATGATGCACCTACATATACATAGATAGATACATACATATGTTTGTATAAACCTTATTTTTCTAAACCAACCTCCACCCTAACACATCGTTGCTCTGTGTTCTATTCATTCTGATTTAAGCTTTCCTTTTCAATTTTGCTTTTGTCAATCCGATTTTTTCGATCCCAAATAAAATTTGCATATTTTCAACTGCAGCTGTGGGCGGGCGGGGTTATATTTATTGTTTATATGTATGTATGGGCGTGGAACTATAATGCCATAATACCCAGCTGTGAATTGTGAGATCTGACCAAGCAATAACAATATAAAGCTGTAAATTTACAAGCACCAAGACGAGACATTGCAGCCGGAGATATGGTGGTAAATTGGGGTAAAGGGGTTGGGGATGGATTTCAGCGACGGTTTACCGACGTAGACTACTCCAAAATAATGAAGTGTGTGCAAAAAACTGGTTTATATACTTATAAACTTTATATATATTGTACATATATATATGTACATATATTGACTTTTCTTGTTTTCTCTTTGTTCTTTTGCTGTTGCTGTTGCTGCTGCTGCTGCTGTCTGTTCCCATTCGGTGCAAAATAACTGCAACTGTCAGCCGCAGTTACAGCGTCAACAACAAAGTCGCTACCATGATGGGCATTAAACGGGTGGTACAGGGGGATTAGGTGGGAAGCCTTGCCTGCCAGACCGGCTGTGGTCCAGATAGAGCAATCGGGCTATATTTTGGCTGCTGCTTCTAAGGTCTGCCCTAAATGGTTGCTCCTTATTGGTTTCGTGTACACACACAGACAACGAACACACGATCAGCTGATTATACATTTGTATATTAGATTTTTATTAATTTTTTTTTTTTTTTTTTTTTACAAATTTTGATTGATTTTTCAAAATATACAAATATTAAACTGAATTGCAAATATATTTATTTTTCTTTAGTTTTTCTTAGAATTGTTTATAGGGTGTGATGACTGTAGAAAGCTAAATTTGCATATTAATTCATTATTTGATCTTTTGTTGTAGACATTTACTGCCTGGTGTAACAGTCATTTACGTAAAGCTGGTACCGCCATCGACAACATCGAAGAGGACTTCCGCAATGGCCTTAAGCTGATGCTGCTGCTGGAGGTTATCTCTGGCGAGACACTACCCAAGCCCGATCGCGGCAAGATGCGTTTCCATAAAATCGCCAATGTGAATAAGGCCCTTGATTTTATTGCCTCCAAGGGTGTGCATCTGGTATCGATTGGTGCTGAGGAAATTGTCGATGGCAATCTGAAGATGACGCTGGGTATGATCTGGACCATTATCTTGCGATTTGCCATACAGGATATCTCCGTCGAGGAGATGACTGCCAAGGAGGGTCTTTTGCTGTGGTGCCAGCGCAAGACAGCTCCTTACAAGAATGTCAATGTACAGAACTTCCATCTGTCCTTCAAGGTGAGTACTCAATTCGATACAATATAAGCCAAGAATATTGTTATTAATCTTATTATATTGATTTTCATATGATTATTGTAGGACGGTTTGGCCTTCTGCGCTCTTATCCATCGTCATCGTCCAGATCTGATCGATTATGCCAAGCTTTCCAAAGACAATCCATTGGAGAATCTTAACACTGCCTTTGATGTTGCTGAGAAATACCTTGATATTCCAAGGATGTTGGATCCAGATGGTAAGTTCTTGGACAATATTAGTCAAGATTTGGTTATACTCGATTCTCTTTTAGCTAAATGATAAGTTAGTCATAATTGATATGTAATGCTCATACTTGAATTTTTTTCAATTGCAATTGTAAACAATGTGTGATAACACAACACAACAACAACAGATTTAATCAACACTCCGAAACCGGATGAACGTGCCATCATGACGTACGTCTCCTGCTACTATCATGCCTTCCAGGGAGCCCAACAGGTTGGAAATGTGACGCATGTACCCGAACCCACAAGACAATACACCTACGTCCCGAATAATTACAATGTGACTAAACTTCACAATGATACACTTAAATATATTGATATATATATACATACATATATATTCCATTTATTGTTCTATAAGTATAAAATTTGCAGTTTTGTTTGTTTTTTTGGAAAACGTGCATCGAACGCAATGCCCCCAAAAAGCCTCAAAAATTGCTTTCATATATACATTTCATACATGCATAAATATATACATAGATATACTGTTATTTGATGCATATTTTTCGTTTTGTGACCTTGCACTATGCCCGCCCCAGCCCGCCCGCCCGCTCGCTGTCGCCGCTGCCATGCTCCAGGCATTAATATTACCACTGACTAACAAAATGAAAGAGATGATGATTAAGCTTTCTGCATTTGTAAGAGTGAGCTTGGAAAGCTACCCCATATGTGGGGGGAAAGCACACACACAGAGACATAAGCTCGTACATCTCTCTCTCTCTCTCTCTCTCTATCTTCCTTGATCTTGGCCCAACTTGTGGTCATACCGTTTTCTGTTGCATGCTGCAAATAATGGCAAGGCTATAACCAATGTGTGATCATCCATCCTACAGAGAAACATTTTTATAATATTTAGAGGAATCAACTCCATCTGAGTTTTATAGGCATGATTGATGTTAAGCCAACTAACCAGCCTGCTCTAATTATACATACATACATACATACATACATACATACAATGTACATCCATATAAAGATTGGACGATTGGATAATTACTCCTTTCGCTGACAGTTTATATTAATGCATATCTTTATTGTTATTGTATAATGTGATCTAATTGATATGATGATGCTGCATTGTTTAAAAACTAACCGAAAAATAATTCAATTGTTTGTTTTGGTGCTTTTTTCTTTCTTTCTCTCTCTCTCTCTCTCTCTCTTTCTCTCGCTCGCCTCTCTGTATCTCCCGCGAATGCGCTGCGCTCCATGAATAATTGGCAAATTAACAACAACAACTACTACAACAACAACAACCATCACTACAACAACAACAACTACAACAAATACAACTACAATAATATATCCCCCGATAATCAATCAATCAATCACAACGCGATCATATATACAGATTTGCAGAATACTGCTTTACCCGATGAACGTGCGGTCATGACCTATGTATCATCATATTATCACTGTTTCAGTGGCGCTCAAAAGGTCTGTTATACGCACACACACAAGCACAAATATACATACACATACACACGCTTATAAACAGTCCCCAACAACATTACTTCCCTCATTTACCCACATCCATTCCTTACCCACAATTTTTTTTTTTTAAAGGTCAAATCACCTTTGTATAACCTTGCATATGATTTTATGTTGTTTTTTTAAGGAATTCGTTAATAAATAAATTAAAAAAAATCCTGTGAACAAAAGATATACATAAATAGATTTTGCGGACTTTAAAATTAATAAGATTTTGAAATTCGCTTCAGATTAAAAAACCGTTGTAGACTTTCTTTTCGAACGATAAGCTATACATACATACATATTTGCAAGATTATACAAACATTGACGTAAATGCCTCTGATACCTTGTCTGCAACTCCGTTCATATATATGTACATATATATGAACATACATACATACATACATATACCACAGTACACTACACAACACAGATATACATACTATGTAGATTAAACAGAGCCTGCAAAGCACTAATCCATGACAGCTTGACTAATCTGCTGATTTGCTGCTAGCCAAATGCCTGTATTGGATTGCTTCTTTGTTTGTTCTGCTCCTTCCCGTTATGTTCCGTTCCTTGTCCCTTCATTTCCGCTCCGTTCCGTTATGTTGTTTCCTGTTCGTCTTGTTGATTTTATTTCCTTTTACCAAATCTGAGTTGATCCACCGCACAATATGCTCATACTCAGTGCGGTTGCTCAATTAAAGCATACAAAATTGACGTAATTTACCAATCCCACTTAATAGGCGGAAACTGCAGCCAACCGCATCTGTAAGGTGCTCAAGGTCAACCAGGAGAATGAGCGTCTCATGGAGGAGTACGAACGTTTGGCCAGCGATGTAAGTATCACAATTTAATCACACACTCATACACACACACACATATTTGGTTCAAATTCAATCTCATCCCAGAGTTATTTTTTCCCATTGTCTTTGTCTGATTAATTAGTTGCTAGAATGGATTCGCCGCACCATGCCGTGGTTGAACTCACGCCAGGCGGACAATTCGCTTGCCGGTGTGCAGAAAAAACTCGAGGAGTATCGCACGTACCGTCGCAAGCATAAGCCTCCACGTGTTGAGCAAAAAGCAAAACTCGAAACTAATTTCAACACCCTGCAGACCAAGCTGCGTCTGTCTAACCGTCCAGCCTATTTGCCAACAGAAGGCAAAACCGTCTCTGACATCTCGAATTCATGGAAAGGTCTCGAGCTTGCCGAGAAGGCGTTCGAAGAGTGGCTATTGGCCGAGACTATGCGCCTGGAGCGTCTCGAACATCTGGCCCAGAAGTTCAAGCACAAGGTAAGTTTCAATTAAAAGAAAAATATATGTATCCATCTATTCTGATAATCATTTGGTACTCCAATTTACAGGCTGATGCCCATGAGGACTGGACACGCGGCAAGGAGGAGATGTTGCAGTCTCAGGACTTCCGTCAATGCAAACTTAACGAGCTGAAGGCGTTGAAGAAGAAGCACGAAGCCTTTGAGTCTGATCTGGCTGCCCATCAGGATCGTGTCGAACAGATCGCCGCCATTGCCCAGGAATTGAAGTAAGTTTATTCGTTGCCAATCGTGTCCCTTATCCAAAAACAATCATAATGAGAATGCAAAATACTTTATACCATGCTTGCACACGGGCAACACCTCGATCGTTATCTTCTTGTACAACAAAGTGTGAGGTTAGGTTGTATCATAAGATCATCTAAAGGTTTCATGCCCATGATCATGCTCGATACTCTATACTTGCATTACTTTCTTCTAACTCATTCCATTAAGCGATTAGCTCTTCTCATTTATTCAGTATATACTTAAGCTCATTGTTACCGCTTTCTTTTTTAACTTGGATAGCACCCTGGAGTACCATGACTGTGTCTCGGTGAATGCACGCTGCCAGCGCATCTGCGATCAATGGGATCGATTGGGTGCCCTTACACAGCGTCGCCGCACCGCTTTGGATGAGGCCGAACGCATTCTGGAGAAGATCGACATCTTGCATTTGGAGTTTGCCAAGCGCGCTGCTCCATTCAACAATTGGCTGGATGGCACACGCGAGGATCTGGTTGACATGTTCATTGTCCATACCATGGAGGAAATCCAGGGATTGATCCAGGCTCACGACCAGTTCAAGGCAACACTCGGCGAGGCTGATAAGGAGTTCAACCTGATTGTGAATCTTGTGCGGGAAGTTGAATCGATTGTGAAGCAGCACCAGATTCCCGGCGGTCTGGAGAACCCCTACACCACTCTGACCGCCAACGAAATGACACGAAAGTGGACTGATGTGCGCCAGCTGGTGCCCCAGCGCGACCAGACCCTGGCCAACGAGCTGCGCAAGCAGCAAAATAACGAAATGCTGCGTCGCCAGTTTGCCGAGAAGGCCAACGTGGTGGGTCCATGGATTGAACGCCAAATGGATGCCGTGACAGCGATAGGTATGGGACTGCAAGGCTCTTTGGAGGATCAACTGCATCGCCTCAAAGAATACGAGCAAGCCGTGTATGCGTATAAGCCCAACATTGAGGAGCTGGAGAAGATCCATCAAGCTGTGCAGGAATCGATGATCTTCGAGAACCGCTACACCAACTATACCATGGAGACGCTACGCGTCGGCTGGGAACAGTTGCTCACGTCCATCAACCGTAACATCAACGAAGTGGAGAACCAGATTTTGACACGCGACTCCAAGGGCATCAGCCAGGAACAGTTGAACGAGTTCCGCTCTAGCTTCAACCACTTTGACAAGAACCGCACTGGTCGCCTGACGCCCGAGGAATTCAAGTCTTGCCTCGTCTCGCTGGGCTATTCGATTGGCAAGGACCGCCAGGGCGATATGGACTTCCAGCGCATCTTGGCCGTTGTCGATCCCAACAACACAGGCTACGTGCACTTTGACGCCTTCCTCGACTTTATGACCCGCGAGAGCACCGATACGGATACTGCCGAACAAGTCATCGATTCATTCAGAATTCTAGCAGCCGACAAGGTAATATGCCACACATTTATCTTATAAGTACCGATACAATACTCTATAACTTATTTCTCCTACATTCATCTATATTGCAGCCATACATATTGCCCGACGAACTGCGCCGCGAATTGCCACCAGATCAGGCTGAATACTGCATCCAGCGCATGCCCCCATACAAGGGACCCAATGGTGTGCCCGGTGCCCTGGACTATATGTCCTTTAGCACAGCTCTCTATGGCGAAACTGATTTGTAAGCCCGCCCCGAGCCCCAGCAAAAGGATGAGCCCAAGGCCGAGCATCGATCCCCCACTCAGCTCAGCAGCCGCAGTAGCCAGATCATAAATTATAAAATGATAAACTTTAATAATAATAATATTTAATAAACATAGTTTTATTATTACCTACACTCGTAAAGCTCGTAACGGTAACTTCAGAAGAATTTCAGAGAGAGAGTATGATGAGGGAGAATATTTGTAATTTTTTTGCAGATTATATAGTAGTATCTCGATGTATGCAACTATATCTATATATATATATATATATATGTATATATAGAAATGTGTGTATATATATATATATATATATATATTTATATAATACAGATTATATATTTTTATGCAGAACCGATTGTAAAACAGGAAACAAAAGTGAAACTGAATCTTAAACTAAAAGAATGAAACACAAATCAAATATGCATATCGAATATCCAAAATCCAAAACACATAATCATTAAAACAAAAGAAAAGAACATTATTTTTTGAAATTGATGTCAATAAAAAACCACAAAACAATTAAACAAACAAAACATTGAAACATGAAAAATCTCTAAAATGAACTATAATAAGAAACTTTTTATGAAAGAATATTTTTAGGCAGACCCCAAAATAACGAAAGAGACAGAGACAAAAACAGAAATAAAGAGAGAGAGAGATAGAGAGAAAGAGAGATTGAGAAAGAGAAAAAAAAACAGTCCAACAAGATACAAAACTATCGTATTCAAATTCATTTTATAGAGAGAAAAATGGCATATTAAAAAACGATTACCAAACAAAATAATTGATCATTGACTAAGAAACGAATATCTTAAACATGACAGAATACTAAAAGAAATCAATTCTATTTATATTATAGTAGCTATTTATTTATCGACAACAACAACAACAAAAAAACCTACTCGTTTTCTTATATATACAAATATCTATATATATATATATTTATTTAATTTATTTTTTTTCGTAACTTCACATTTCAGCGCTAAAAACGATAAATTTTAATGATTACCAACAAATACTTATACATACACACACATACATACAAAAAACGAGAAAGTGAAATAAAGCGATTATTTGGTGATATTGTGTTTTAATATATCGCCAATTTCACTCGGAATGATGTTGTGTGTAAAATGTGTATAAGAATGGCACTGTTTGTTGCTAAGGATAATTCTGTGCAGGGGTAGGTAGAGAGGGTGGATCGGTGAGTAAATAAAACCATTTTTAACTATTAGCTTGAATGCTGGAAATTTATTTCGATATATGATATTCAAATTTCAATTCCGATAACATTTATCGAGGCTGTCCTCAATTTCGAGTCTCCTTGGCTCCTAGCACTTTTTTCAGAACTCATAACAATCTTTGTATATCTTTGCTATTGATGTTAATATCAAATATTTTGTTCCAGATTTATAAGTTAACTATGTGTATACAACATATGAAGTATATGCAATAAATTTTGTTCTTTTTTTTTCTATTATCTGTCTTAAACCAAGTTTTTTTTTTATAAAAGGCATTTTGATTCATGTTATCCCGTATTAGACTCGAATCAGGCATCAAAGTACATAGGTCTCGTTCCACTGAAGCTTTTCGTTTCTTTATCTTCAACAATCGGAAATATTCTCAACATTCGTAGATTTTTATATCTCATATTTGCTTGGTGTATATTCTATTTTTTTAAATGTATTTATATACCTACATATATGTATATATATATATATAAATACATTTTCAATGTTTAACAACAACAATTGAATTTTTAAATATATGGTACATATAAATGTACATTCATATGTATAAATATATCTATGCTTAACGGGCTAATTTACAATTGTATCTCTTTCTCTGCAAAATATATACATATATCCTTTTCAATTATAATATATATATTTAGATATATATGTATATATATGTAAATTTATGGTAGTTTCATTTGTATCTTTTGTATACGTGAAAGCTTTTGAAATTAATTCATTTTCAGTATTTGTCCGACAATCGAGGGTTTTATTCTGTTGTAGATTTTGAGAACCTTAGTGTACTAAACATTAGAATGGAAAAGACGCTCATTTTGATGTGTATTTTGTTTTGTATTTAGCAAATATGATTTTTTTTGTTTCGTTTTTGCATATAAGTAAAAATATGTACAGTTATCCTTAAAGTGTATATATATATATATATTTTTTTTTTTTTTAAATATATATATGTATACATATGTGTGTTATATATGTATGTTTGCTGTGTGGGTGTATGTGTATGTGAAAAGAAAATCGAAAATGTATACATATGTATATGCATATAGTACACATATTTCAGTTAGGAATCTAGATACAATCAGATCGTAACCATAGTCTATATAATTTAATTTCGTATAAGAAATGCTTAACTCCAATTTTTTTCTTAATTTTTTCTTTTTTGTTTAATTTTTCATTTTCAATATATCCTCCACCACACCACAATTCGTATGTGTGTGTGTGTGGAGAAGAGGTTAGGGGGGTTAAACTAATTGATTGATTTTCGATCGGTACACAAACCAAAAGTCTTTGAAAAGGCGTTATCACTCCTCAACTTTCTCCTCAGGTGCACTTCCTCCTTCTGAATAATTTTACGTTGCAGTTTTTGGCCACATTCAGTTTGTGTTTGTGTGTGTAAGTTAAATTGTAACCAACAAAGGGGGAAGGGGGGTCTGGGGGAGAGGAATTCGTTTTTTTTTTTTTTTTGGATTAGTGGTGGTTTAGGACCCAGGTAATTCAATTCTGATAAGGTATATATATATATATATATATATAGGTATATATGTAATCTATATTTTATAATCATTTTGTTCTTTTTCTTCTTTTGTTTTTGTTTTCATTCCTTTTGTTATAGGTCTAGCAATTTTGGTATCTATAATACACGAATCGCGATCGCAATTTGAATGTGCCCAGAAAATCTAATAAAAAAATATATATATCATATATATATTATATAATCTATATAAAGTTATAGTATATCTGTATCTGTATGTTGCAACTAATATTTAAGGCGTATCCAGAGATGACTTCAAACACACCGTCTACAAAACAGCCTAATTACTTACGACCTAATCGTATCCGTAACGTAAAATATACAATACACATATCATGCTATATGTAAGTTGGCTTAAATCTATATTGATTCTGTTGTGTTTTTGTTTCCTTCTCTTTTTTTTCTTCTCTTCTCTTTTTTTTCTACTCTTTTTCTTTTCTATTCATTCTTGTCGTTCTACATCTGATTAAGTTTTCAACTTAAGTCTTAGATCTAGTTATAATTTTTGTTTTTTCTTTTTAATTCTATGCCTAAACATGATGACGTTTTGCGGGTTAATTTTGTTTATGGATTTAAATGGAATTTGTGATTATCCATGGTCAAAGCAGCACCATGAATTCTGAGGGAGTCGATTTGGATCGTTGTGGCGGCGGCGGCGACGGTGGCAGCAGTCGTCATCACTCCTTTGTAGCGGCTCCGGCTGCCTCGTTGCCCATTTGCTGAGGTATGACAGTCAGACTTTTGGGTATCTTCGACATGATGGCATTCTCGATGAAATTTTGTTGGTGCTGCTGTAGTTGATGTTGTTGCTGCTGCTTCAGTGCATAATTGCTACTGGTGCCCATTTTAAGGTTACTGCCGCTACTACTACTGCTGCTTGTGGTTGATGTTGAAGGTTTGGCTGTAAGATGTGGCAGTTTGCTGCCAGCATTTGGTCCTGGCCCAGAGGCTCCGCCGCCATTACCGTTCAGCAGATACTGATTTGTATCGGGAAAATTCTTCCAGAGCCATGAGCTGTCAAGTGAATTGTTGCTATTGGCTAGAGCATTGGCCAATAGGGGTGGAAAATTGGCGGCAGCAGCTGCATTTGCATTCTGTGTGGGATTGGTTAGTGGAGGCATCGGTTTGGGTTGTAGACGCGCTAACCGTAGATTACTATTGACAGCACCGCCGCCTGGTTGAAGAGTTGGCATTTGTTGTTGTTGCTGGTGTTGCTGTTGTTGCAGCTTCTGTTGCAACTGTTGTAGTTGCTGTAGCTGGCGTGTCTTTTGATGATGCAGTTTAGCCAAATTCGAGAATGCCGGGGCCGTGGTCACCGGTGCCGACACAGACGGTGCCGGCGTTTGTCCCAATTTTGGCTTGGCATTGGCCTTTAGCATTTGATCCCTGAGCAATTTTTCTCTGCGCAGAATGCACATGCGATTGTAGTCGAAGATGGATATGAGGTATGGCTTTCCGCCGGATTGCACTTGCACCAGGGCAGGCAGTCTTCGGCCGTCGGCGGTTTGGTATAGGGCATGCGACTTATTCGGCACCTTATGCTGATCTTCTAATGGTATCAGTGTTGGTTTCCAACTCTTGCTTTCGTGGCGTTCCTGCGGCGTCAGTGTCTCTGGTAGTATGACCACATTTGGTGGCGGCCCCGTAGGACGTGCACCGGGTCCACTACCCACAGCTCTGGGTAATTGTAAACGCTTGCCGGACATATTGCCCAGCAGACTAGATGCTGCCGTTGCTGTGGTTCCTCCGACTTGGCCTGTACCAACCACTCCTGCTGCAACTGCTCTTCTTCTCTGCAGGCTAATCAATTCCGGCGGCGAGCTGAGCAATTGTGCTGCATTAAGAACGGGTTTTGTTGCTGTTACACCACCAACCATCGGCGTGGCTGTAGTATTGGTCATGGCTGGCTTCAGCTTGGGCGGCATATTAAGTAAAGTAGCTGAATGGGCCTCATTTTGGCTATTAAGCAGCTTGTTGGTCACTGGTGGCGGCTTGCTATTGTTGTTGTTTGATTGTTGGATGAAGGCAGGTGCCGCTGATGTTGCTGTGGTGGCAGTGACAGATGGCGGAAGCGGTACAATCTCCACAGCCTTGTTCATACCCAAGAGATTGGTTTTCAAGATGCTACGACTATTGGCCCCACTGGTGGGCACAAGTGGAGGTGCATCCTTGGATTGAACATTTGTTGTGGGTGGCGGAGGAGGAGGTGACGTTGTTACTGATGCGGATGTGGATGCAGATACCTGTAATGAGGGATGTAATGACTGCTGCTTGTCTTTTGGTCGGGCAATAATTGTTACAGCATTTGAGCTGAGTTGTTTTGTCAGTTTATCAACGGAGGCATTGCTAAGGCGCTCCAAAGATGCTTCCACATCAATTGTTCCCGAACTATGGTGTTGTTGGTCGCCATCATCATCGTCATTAAGTTCCACTAGGGGAATGACAGGTTCAACAGTCGGATTTTGCTGCTCCGATGACTGAGTGGTTAAGGCACTGGCCAAGACACCGCCGCTAGCACCACTACCACAAGTCACCAACGAAGCAGCAGCAGTAGTTGTTGACGGTCTCTTACTGCCACTTGATTGAGGCAAACCACCGCAATGACCATGATCGAAGGAATTGAGCCGTTGACGCACTGTTTCCGTATATACCGAAGCATTGGAAGAGGCATGGGGAGCCAGCACCAAGTCACCATTGCGATAATACTTCTCAAGTAGGATAAGATGGCGCAGGAACGAGCTCTGATTACCATATGGCTTCTGCAACTCTTCCCAGAGGCGTCGTGTGGGCTCATCGTACTGCAAGAAGGTCTGCACACGGGTCCAACCTTCGGGTGTCCGCTGACTGCTGCTGCATCCGAATGGAACTTTAAACTGCACACCGAGCTCCTCCTCGCCGTGGAACAGTTCACGCATGGATATATTGGGATTGCCACGCAACACGTTTGAGATATCGGATCCGGATTTGGAGTTTGCATTGGAATTGGCATTTGTAGCTGATGTGCAGGTGGCACCCGAAGAGATCCTGGTTGCATCCCCATCTAAACTCTGTTGAAGAATCGCCTGCAATTTTGACATTTGCTTGCTGGCACTGTTTGTATTGCCAATGGGCGTCGTTGAGGAACTGCTCGAATTGGAATCGGTGGGTCCATCATAATCCACCACCATTGGCATCTCCTGATCATCGGGGGCAGTCAATGTGGTTGGCTGGCCAGCAGGAGTAACCGTAGCAATAAGTAAATCCTCATCATCCACCTCAGATGCATCGTTGCTACCATCCTGTAAATTGTGTACCTTAAGCAACCTATCAACAAAAAAATTAGATTTAATTCATTCCCAAGGATTAGCTATTTATCATTCAATTATACCTCTTGCGATAGTTTTGGACAAATTCAGCTTTTTGTGACTTGGTGCTATCCGGCGGTTTCATCAGTAGATTAGCAAAATAGCGACACAGCTTACATACGGCCGTGCCCACACCAAGCTGGACGGGAATACCCATTTCAGACAAGGCCTTCTCTAATCGATCTGTGTCCTGCTGGAAGGAATATTAAAATAATTTGGGTGATAAGCAGTGGAACCATTTTGAAAAGTTTATCAATTAAGTTACCGATGTTATGTGGTACATATGATTCTTGCCCAGGCGTCGTTTGCAAAGCACACATCCCGATGACTGGATAACTGTATTGTAGTGCGCCTCGCATAGCCATACATTCGAGGTGCCCGCTGGGATCTCAAAATTGAGGAGAAACTTTTTAACACTCTTCCGTATACATTTACGCCGGAGCGAATGTCCCGCTGAATCGGCACAATCTTTGACAGCGCAGGCTCTCTGCTGAAGTTGTTGGCTACTTCCCGTTGGAGTTGGACCAAATTCACCTTCCACACCATCGCCAGTAAAATGCTTATCCCCACCAGCACCAACTCCAGTTCCATGCACACCTGGAACACCCGTCTCCAAGTGACCCGGCGCCGAAAGACGTTTCTTATAAGAGGGAGCATTCGCGCGCCTATCCACATGCCGGAAACAGGCATCGCATAGACAATTATCCACCGTTAATTTCTCCTCATCTGTAATATGATATAAATGTTGAACTACAGAATTAGTATAAATGCATCAGTGTTAGGATATGCCTGCACACTCACTGGCTAGAATCTTCTGTTGCCGTTCAACCGACTTGATCTGTCCCACATGGCAGGGGGTGTCATATAGTCCGAATTTGCCACTACAATAATAGCATTGATCCTCACAAAGACGACCAGGATGGAACTTGAACGAGGATGCCTTCTCTGGTATAAGAATTTTCTCCTTCTCATCCTTCTTGACCATCTGATAAAAGCCATGCTCTGCCTGACCCTCCGAATGTGATGAATCTGTGCGAGGAAAAAAAAAACACTTTAATTAAAACCGAACACGGAATAAATAATAAATTAATTGACTGGCTTTTTGTTCTTGTGGAGTTCGTGGTTTGTGAGTATGTGTTTGTGTGCGTGTGTGTGAGTGAGTGAGCGTATGTCCAAGTTGGTGAAATGTTTCGTATGCAACTATATATGAGTGAGGATCGAGGAATTCGTAATAAATTCATGGATATCAGAAAATCAAACTTTAATCTCAATGCAAAAAGAAAACTTTACAAAATTTCACGTCACCTTTTAAATTGTATATGCATATATTTATGTTTATATATACATACTTAACTGTATTATAAAATCATGTTTTATATACTTGTATTTCTTAGAAAACTCAAAGAATTTGCAATTCAATTTTTGCAATATTAATTTTGGTGAGAAGTTTGCAATGCATAGAAGAAAGCATCTGCAACTATATTAAATATATATATATATGTATATATTCTTTATAAGCACGAAAAGCTGAGATTATGTAGTCATGTTTGTCTGTTCGTTTGTCTGAGCCAACACTATCTCCTCCTTCGATAATATTTAAGATACAAAACTTAAATCGGAGAAATCAAAGAAACCAAAACTTCTCAAGGCCTCAATTTTGTCTGCTGGAATCGCATCTTTCCATTGGCATATAAATCTGGATAACTTATTTTCGAAATGATTCGTCAACTGTTTTTTTAAGTTTGGAAAGTTTTTATGTAGTTTTTTACTACGCAAATTAGCAATGACTTTAATGTTACAAATAATCGGCTAAAGGATGCCCAAACTGAATTCGATTGACTATATCATATAGCTGTCATATAGACAATAAGCGAAATAGCATGCTAGTTAGTCTTTAAAAGGCTGAATTGCCAAATGGAGAATTCGCAAGGGTATAGAAACTTCGGCATAACCGTCTAGTTTTATTTCTTTTTGCTAAAGATTGGGATTAGCTTTGAAATAAGCGAATCGTAGCATTGGCTAGAAAACCCCTGTTTGATTTCCCGATGCAAAGCGGATGATGATCGGTTTTTTGTTTTTCTTTTCTTTGGGGCGTAGAGAAACACCAACCCATATGCGATCGGGATGCATTAGCATTGCTACTTGGGTGCGTGGCTATCGTTGTGTGGTTATTGTTGTGGTTGTTAGTCGAGCTGAAACGGTTATTTGTCTTTCGGCCAGCATGGTAGCCAGATGGATGGTTACCCGTTGAAACATTGGACTTGGTCGCACCTTCGTTCTGTATTAAAAAGAATGGAAACATAAAAATACGAGATTAGATAGTGGTTAGCACATGGATAGGAGAACAACAGCAACAACAACACTTACCTCGTTTTGTATTGTGTAGTAGGAGTCCTCGGCATGTACGCCATGCTGATCGTGGGAACGATCTGCTGATCCATGACCACGGGCACGACCTTTCTGGAATGTCATCTTGAGGGATTGTCGTCGGACACCATGTGCTGAACCTGAGCCAGTTGTTCCAGTCCCTGCGGTGGCCTTGCGCGTTGTGGAGGCAGCATTGCCAGATGAGGAGGAAGCAGCACCGGTGCCATGTATTACAGTCCCAGTGGGTACACCACTATGACCACCGGCTCCACCATTGCTGCTTCGATTTAGTTTAATAACTGTCTTTAGGGTACCGCTGGATTCCACATGGGTGGCACTGCCTCCTCCGCTCTTGGACGCATGACGTTTACCACTGTGTTGCTGTTGTTGCTGCTGCTGGACTTGTCGCGAGTGCGCCTCCTGTATGAATTCCTGGCGAATAAGTTCGGCAGCTTGATGAGTGAGTAGACCCAAATTCTGCAAATGGAGTTCCTTCTCTTTTCGCTGCTCCTCATCACCATTACTGTCATCTAGATTGTCCGCCTGGATGATTACTCCATCCAGTTCCTCCACTTCCTTGCCATTAATATTAATTTTGGGTTTTTGTTCAGAGGCCATCACAGCCAAAGGTTTTTCATCCACGTCCTCATGGTCCTTCTTGACTCGTTCCAAATCTGACTTAATGCTCAGCTTGATATCGAAATCAGTTTCCCGTTTGGGCTTTTGTTCTGCAGCCACAACAGCTAGCGGTTTCTCCTCATCCTCATCGTCCTTTAGGGTTATTTGGATTTCCAAGGTTTCATGGCCTCCCGTAGATGTAGATACATTCTCCTTGTTCTCCTCCGGATAGTCATTTTCGGCAGTGGCCATGCTAGTTGCTAGTTGTAATTCTACATCATTTTGCTGTTCCGATTCCGTCTCGGCTTCTGGCTCAGCCTCACCAGCAAATGAATCCACATCCATGGGTAGATCACCATCTGACACCTGTTCTTCCATATCCTCCTCATCCGCTTCTTTTACCGTATCACAATCATTTGTCGTGCTGCCCTCTTCAAGCCCATCCAAATCTAATCCATCCTCTGTATCTGCTTCTGCTTCCTTAATGACCTCCACTTGGTTTTCCGGTGCCTGATACTCGGTCTGACTTAGACCATTGCCACTGGCATCAACAACACCTTCATTGGTTATCTCCTGTATAATCTCATTGTCGATATCATAATCGTCCGTCTCTGTCTGATTTTCGACCGCACCAGCTGCTGCTCCTGCTGCTGTCACCGTAGCTGATGGTATCTTGGGATCTCCGTTAACAATGGGAACACTTTCCTCTAATGGTTCCCCTTCTTCGTCAGGACTCTCATCCAAGTGCAATTTACCGGTCTTTATAGATGCATTCGAGCAAGAGTCCTCGAGTGATTGCTTCTTTTCCGTTCCATCCGTCGCCAAGTCTATTTCCGTCTCTATCTTTGTTTGGTTATCCGTTTCGGGTGTATCCACTACCGCTATATCTGTGGTGGTCGCTGTGCCTTCAGGTTGCGATTCGCTCTCTGCTTCACCCTCCACCTCATCGTTACTTGCAATTTGTACAATCTCACCTAATTCCGGATCCTTCTCAATCCCCAGATTATTGGCCAGGAATTCGGGCTTCTTGTAAAACTGTTTGACACTAATGGCGCTGACACCTTCACTGATCATCTCCGGGCTGAGGGATGGAGCTTTGCCCGTTTCGTTCACTGCCAAGACAGAATCTGAACAGGATCCCGCCTCTAATTCTGATCCTGTTATTGCATCCGGCTGTGCTGTCACTTCAACATTCTCCATTTTGCGTCCCATTGCCTTGGAATCATTGTTCTCGGTGTCCACGCTTACTGTGAGTGGCTCATGGCATGTCAGACCATTTGAGGATGCAATTGTAGAGCTGGATGTGGGCAACTGGGATTCCACCTCAGCTTCAGACGGAGTCACAGCTAACAGGGTCGCCTCATCAAAGTCCGGCAAGAGTTTTTCCTGTTTAATATCCGCCGCAGCAAGGAGCAGGTCATCCATAGAGGAGGCCATGCTATCCTTGGAATCCTCATCGCCGGCACCGTGAGAACCAGTGGTTGTCAGGGAGCTGGCCGATGCAGTCTTGCGCGTAGTAGAGCCAACTCGTCGCCGCTTAGGTGGAGCCGCCGGCTCAGCAGCTGCCACACCAGGAGATCCTGCCTTATTTAGACGTGTGGTCCGCGTCATTGCAGTTGCCGATAATGTGGCAGTGGGCGTCTGTTGTTTGGTTATTGGACGACCTCTACCTCGCCGACAGCCTATTGTGGTAGGGGCTGGAGTAGGTGTGGCAGCTGGAGACGATGTGTCACTATCCTGGGGCTCCTGCTTAATAGCCACCGTTGACGATTTGGAGGAGGATGCCTCCTCGGCATCATCATCAGCGGCTTCATCTTCCAAAGGCGAAGGTTTGACCTCAATCTTAGCGTACTTGGCTGCCACTTCAACATCATCCTCGGAACGTTTACGCTTAACAGCTGGCTCTGGAGGAACCGCCGCAACTGCAATTAGCTTCTTTCGACCACGTCCACGTGCCGGAGGCAATTGTTGCTGTTGCTGGGGCTCGGGCGCTATTGCTCCAGTTCCAATGGTAGATGATTTACGCCGATTTCGGGTGACACGCGTATTGTTCACCTGCTCCTGGGCAAGAGATTTTCGGGTAACACGATTGCATGTGGTTGTTGGTGTAATTGGTTCCTTTTCTTTTTCCTTGTCCTTCTCCTTATCCTTGTCTTTTTGGGTATCCTTCTGATCAATTTTCTCATCTGCTTCTGTTGCTAGTTCGCCCAAATCGGCGGCGGCTACCGCAGACTCCTCGGCTATTATCTCCGCCTTCGCCTCTTTGGCTTCTTTTAGGTCTTTGATGGACTTTCGTCCACGTATTGTCGGGGCCATTGAACGCTCCACCGAACTTTTTCTTAAACTTTGGCTACTGCTGGGTTCTTCCCCATCGCTTCCATCCCGTCTGGTAGAGCTTGAGCCGCCAGTGGTGGTGTTCGTGGTGGGTGAGCTAAGGAGAAGAAGTGGTGACGAATGCCGCGTTACTCTAACGCTCTTGCCCTCAGCGGGTGTTGTTGTGGGCGTGGTTGTAGGCGTTACCACTGGTGTCTTGGGTGTCACTGGGGCTTCTGCAGCAGCTGGCGAGGCCCGCTCTCCACCAGCTGCAACCGTTGCCATTTCCTCACTATCGACTGTTGTGAACGCCGTTGGTGTTGTCGGGCGATGGATAGCGCTTGCCTCCAAATTCTCCGATTCTTCACTGCTGTCAGCAGCGGTAACAGCGGCATTTGGAGATTCATTTTGGGGGCGAGCAGGATTCTCATCTGTAGGTGAACTATCCGTCTTGGCTGCACTTGTGGCTGGTTTCCGGGTTGACATCCTCGACGAGCCGGCGACGGGCGGCTGGCCGTCACCTTGCGCAGCTACTGTCGATGTGGCTGCTCCTATTTTGTCCACACCTCTGCCTTTAATGATAATATCTGCTGCTGATCCAACTCCAACACCGATTCCGCCTTTAGCTGGATCCACTCGGTTTGCGATTGTGTTGTCCACTTCAAGACGCAATGATTTGGTCCCATTTGTTGATCTTGATGTGGTTTATTACCCTGTTGAATGATGAGAAAAATGCACGATTAAAAAAATTACTAATACGCCCAGTAGTCCAACTAGAAAAAGAGACACACACACGCAAATAAGAAAGAGAGGGACTGAGAGATTGAGAAAAGGATAATGAAAGAGACAGACAAAAGGAGTGAGTGTCTTAGGATACGTTTGTTATTTTTATATTAATTTTGGCATATCGGCAGGAAAAAATTTTGTATTTTTTTTACTTTTTCTCTAATAGAAGTTTTCAAAAATCTTCCATGGGTTAGGCTGGCTTTTTCGTGTGTGTTTCTCTTATCCTGTCCAAAGACATTATAAAAATGAAAGCTGGCACTGAAGCTAGAACCAATAAACATGCTTTGCGGTTGGCACATACAACAGCCCCTACATATCCCCCTTTCCCCCCTTTTACCTCTCTCTATGACCTCTGTGAAACCAGTTTTGGCAGCAGCTGGGAGCTCTGCGAGAAACTAACAAGACTTATGAAGAGAAACAGAAGAAGAGAAAGAGTGACGGAAGAAACAATATAAAATTAGCCCAGAAGCAAAAACCAAAGAAAAATGTATTTAAAAATATTTTTAAAAAATCCTTCTATCCTGATCTGGCAAATAATTCTACATTTATAAAATGCCTTTTTTAAATGTGACCCTATTTTGAATTGAGGGACAGAGGAGTGACCTTCGGCACCAATTCGCAGATGATGCCTCTTCATTTCATGTCAGAATGGGAAGGGAAATCTGAATCAAGAGGAAATCGGCCTCCATTTCCATTTTTACACATACACACACATATACATATATGCACGTATTGTACATATGCAGTGGCATATTTGCTGAAGCCATGGCTGTCGACGCCACCACCCTCTCACTGACTCTCCCTCCCTCTTTTTCTATCTCTCGCTCTTTTACCGAACGATGGCAGAAAACAAAAACAGAAAATGAATAAAAGGAAACAAAAGCGAATTGCCAATAAATATATAAAACCGAAATGAAGATGGAAGTATTAAGTATACACTTAGTATTATGCATAAACTACACACATACGCACATATGTATGTATATATATATATACATATGTACATATATATATATATAAATATATATATATATGAATATACATTTATGCATATACACCAGACTCTGGTCTTATGAGTGTGCAAAAACGTTGCGAGGAAAATGCATAGTTTGTAAACACTGGCAACAGGATGAAGAACAACAGTAGAAAAAGGATGGGCAAAAACAGGGAAAGTTATGTTTTGTTGATAAGCAGATGGGAAGGCAGCGTACCAACAATCATATGCATTTACAAAAGCTCGAGATGTTTGGGCCAACTGTAAATCAAAACTGGCAAAAGTAAAAGAATTTTCACAAAATGGGGGAAAATGTTGTTAAGAATTGTTACCAGCAGAGTTGCCACCAATACCAATGTTTGCAGCACACGTCTCACTCGCTCTCTTACACACACACATACACGCACACAGAGACGAAAAACAGAGGCCCATTCACTCACACAGCAATAGCCATCTCACACATACTCACTCACACGACTGCCTAAAGTTTCGGCAAAAAGAAAAAGAAAAACTATGAAAACTGTGTGAGAAGCAATAACTCCTTTGCCTCCTTGTTTAAACCAAGAAGAGACTAACGCACAAAGCGAAAACAAAAAAAAAAAAAAGAAGCCAACAAAAACAAAAATAATCAAATGGCTAGGAAACTATATAAAAAATTTTCTTTTATAACAACAACAGCAACAAGAGCAGGCATGACGCCTAAACGGAACGGCACTCACTTGTCTCTTTCATTTTACTTTTGAGTTACTTTTCGCATTTGCTTTTTCATTGAAATCGTCTTGCCGTTCACCGAGAGCCGAATCGCGGCGAAGTGTCTCGGCGTACGATAGAAAAACCGAACAACAAATACGACGAAGCAAAACACACACGCATACACAGAGAGAGGCACACACCATACACAAACCGAAACGCCAGCTATGATACTTTTTACTTACTTTAATTCTCTTTCGTATTCATATGTTCATTTGCGAATTTTCCGCATGTGTTTTTTCATTTCATTTTCAACTTAAACATAAACTAAAACTCCGTTGTCTCTCTTTCTCTGACACTGTCTTATTCTTGGAGTTTTTGAATCTTAGTTGGCGCCAAGTTTTCCTACTATATACGAAATATAAGCTGCACCAAAGCAAGGAGCAGGAGGAAAACAAAAAAATAATAATAAAATAAAATGCAGAACCCGAACCGTTGTGAACGCAAACACGGTGCGAATCGAAATAACCGAGGCAAAATGGAGAGCAAGAAAGAGAGCGTTGCGCATCGTTGTCGATTTGTCTGAGCAACATGCTAGTGTGTGTGTGCGTGGATTCGCCGCACTCTCTCAGTCTGTCGTTCTCTCGCACGCTTTAGTCGGTTCAATGGTAATATCAGATACTCTTTATGCCCTACAATGTTGTATATTAAGGACATTTAAGGATATAGCAATATACATATGATATGCCGGAAAAAGTACGGTTTTAACGTATTTTTAATATGAAGATGATATAAAACTGTTTTATTTTTTTCTAGTAAATAACAAATACAAAGAAATAAGTGTTTATTTGAATCGTATTCAATATACATAAATACAAATACATAAATTGTCGAATCCTCCGAATCATTAGAAATGAGTTAATTTTTATAAACATAATATAAAAGCACTTCCACAGAAAGGAAAACAAATTAATGAATGAAATATATTAAATCAGATTTTGTTTGCAATCTAAACATACATTAATTTCTTATTAATATTTAGATATGTATGATTATATGCTCATAAATAATTCTATAACCCAATAAATCCCTTAGATTAAGAAATTGTTAGTTTTCCGTGTACCTGTAGGGTATATACAGGTCGACCTATGGGCGCGGCCGGTGTACGTGTTGTTTTTGCCAAATGTTTGTTGGGCTCTCCAGCTCTCGCACTGTTCTCAACGCTCTTTTTCTCTCATAACTGTCTGGCTGTGCCTCTCTCTTTTTCTCTTTCTTTCTCTCTCTAGCTACGACGCCTGACTACTTATTTTGATCTGCTCTCGGATTCGGTCTGGAACTGGCTGCTTTCTTTGGCAAAGGACTACGACTATGAGGGCTTCATTGCCGGGTCGCGTAACGGGGGCGGAAAGTGGGGACCGCTTGAAGGGTAGTAGCTAACAAAAAAGACTAATTCAAAGAAGATGAAAAAGAAATAGTAGTAAAACCAACATTTTAGAAACAATTTGATTTTGCATCTGGCATATCTCAACAACTCTCACATTTGGCAAGGCTTCGAAATTTAATATCAGTTCGGATGCCGAGACTATGCTGATGTCACGAAGATGGGATACGTTCGTACACATACACACATTCGGGCGAATTCGGGTTGGGAATCCTGCAAGTGGCAGCTGCAGGTGTAGGTCCTGTTTTCATTTTCATGTTAGCTTTTTGAGCCGCCTTTCCAATGTTTTGTCCATAACACGTTTATCTAGGTTAAAGGCAAAACTTAATTGCCAAGAAAATCTACACTCGATTTCGATGGCAAATGAAGGGCAAAGGGAAAATCAATAGCTTAAAACAATGGCCGGCTGGCTGTGCATAATGCAAAAGGGAAATGGGGAATGACTTTTCCAGCACACTGGGTCAAATGAATAGGCAAGTTTAGGGATATACCGTATGTACGCACATACAATCAAGGACATAGGGAAATGAAGGCAAAAGGACATGAGGTGATGGTATGATATCATCAACAACATAGAATCTTACATTAAAACGTTAGCGGAAGAAACTGATAAGATGGACTGGAATCAAATGTCCTGATACATATGGAGAATTTTATTCTGTTTTACTGAGAGTCAAAATCCTTTTTGGCATTTGCTTTCGTATTTACTGATGAACTGCTCCTAATTTCCATTTATTGCACTTGTTTTCTAGTGAAAGTGGAGATACCATTGGGGAAATTTTCATTAATTTTCGCAGGCTTTTCTTTTCTTATTATAATTTATTTTTTTTTGCATTACGCCCACTCGATTAATTTCACCTAGAAATTATTACATACATATATACGGTGCACATGGATTGTATGTGTGTGCAGAGCGATTGAATCCACATTTATATAGAAACCAACCCAAAACACACAGATACTTTGTCTATGTATGAGTGTGTGTGTACGAGTGTGTTTGCGCTGAAAGGCAATTGGAAAACGTAATGGCCGACAAAATGCCACGCAGCAGCAAGGCGAAGGCGAAAATCAAAGCAGAAGCAGCGATAAGCGAATATCAAGAGTAAAGCATAATTTATATTGGATGTATAGTTGAAAAAGAAAACTTCCGGCAAAGCCAAAGAGCAAAATGACAAACTAATACCATCATAATTTCCAACAACACTCACACACATGCATGCACATGAAAACCCACGTGAATCAGAGAGAGAGAGAGAGTGAGCAACTGAGAGAGCGGTTGAGAAAGAGTGTAGAAGGGAGAGCGAGAGAAGAAGAGAGAAGGCGAAGTTGTTCTGAACAGAAACATAGCCATGAGAGAAAACGGCAATTTGCTTCTTTCTTAGATCACGGCGAATTCATAGAGTTTTTCATAAAAAGCATAACGATTATTATTTGCTAATGGCAAATATTTCACAATTTTCCTTACACATTTTTTGCCATGTGAAAATTGAAATGGCTTGGTATGTGTATATACATACACATATACATTTACAAATGCTAACATTTGGGGGGGAAAATTAGTTACAAACCAGAACAAGCTCTCTCTCTTCTTGTCCACTCTCTCTCTCTTGGCGTCTGTCTTTCTCCCTCTCTCTGTCTATTCTTCGCCTTCGTTACGTCGCGTCATTCGCTTTGTGTACGCCATATTGAAATTTTGTACAATAGGCACATACTTTGCCATTTTTCTTGGTGTTTTTTATGAAACAATTCCTGGTTTAGGTTAAATTTTTTGCTTGCATTTCTTAGTTAGTAATGTAAACTACATGTTTTAAGCAAGAAATCCGCTTATCGAAGAATTAAAAAGGATGAAAAATGTAAATGAAAACTGTCATTATTAGGCATGTCGCTCTCATTCACTCCCTTCGCCCTCTCATTCATTATCACCATCTCTCTACCCCATGAGTGTGTTGTGCAAATATGGATAACAGTTTGTATTTGTATGTACATATGTATGTACATATGTATGTATCTACAGATATATGTATGTATGCATGTATATACATACATATGTATGTTTTGGATATATTAATTATTTGATACACACATATTCTACAATACATACATATGTATATATGTATAAACATGCATTTAAGTAGATATATACAACATACATATTCATATATGTATGTATGTATATTATATATGCATGATATGTGCAAGTATGTATGTATGTATGTACGGGCATAACGTAATGTATAGTATGTTTTACGGATCATATTTGTGTTTGCATATGTATGTAAATATGCACATACATACATACATATGTACATAAAGTATCAAAAGATAGGCAATGAATCGAGCGCACCCAAAGCTTGATTATAGGAGATCAAAGCTCTAATCAGGAGTTCAAAGATTGATGTAGAACTTGATAGTAAATATTCCAAATTAATCGATTACACTATTTATATTATGTCCCCGTCTAAATAATTTAACGATAGCATTTTAATTTACTTATTGGTATTCTTTGAAAGAAAGTATTATTTATATCAGTCGGAATTTAATGTAAATATATTCAAAAAGTTTGGAATTACTTGCATATGTAAGTATATGTACATACATACACATGTTACATACATACTAATTCTTTTAAATAATTTAAGTACCGTGATCATGGCAAAATTGGTGGATGCAAATTACAAAAAAATTAACTAAAATTAATTAGAAAATTAAACCTTTTATGTTTTCTACAAAAAATTTAAGTATTATTATGAATAGGTATAATATTTTGATGTCTAACAACTATTTTTGAAAAAATTGATGATCCTTTGTTTGTTTGTTTGCTTAACACGTAACACTGATTTATCAGTGTTTATTAAATCAAAATAATACCTCTTCACAGTAAGCGATTTTTCCTGAAAAATAAAAAAACCAAATGTTTTAGAATTATGATTTCGAATAAAAGCAAGCCTTGTAGATAAATATTTTGAAAAATAATAATTGTCGTGAGTGATTTCAAATGCATTATGTGTCATCTCTAGTCATATGTTTGACCATGCCGATACTTGCCCGACAAAAAACGCGTTAGGAAATTTTAGCAAGGCGTTGCACCAGCTGATTAATAAACAAATTTTATTTAAGGGCAAACATGTATAGAAAAATACTTTGTCTGCTTCTCTACTTTGGCACCTGTTTGGCCAATGGAGATGATACGTCCATATTGCACGAGGGGTTTGTAGACGCCGCCCAAAGATCGACACATACCAACAATTGGGCTGTGCTGGTGGACGCCTCCCGGTTTTGGTTCAATTACCGGCATGTTGCCAATGTCTTATCCATTTATCGATCAGTGAAGCGTTTGGGTATACCTGATTCTCAGATTATTTTAATGATTGCGGACGATATGGCCTGCAATCCCCGTAATCCACGACCCGGCCAAGTTTACAATAATGCAAATCAGCATCTAAATGTCTATGGCGATGATGTGGAGGTGGACTATCGTGGCTACGAGGTGACTGTTGAGAATTTTGTTCGCCTGCTCACCGGCCGTACCCAGAATGGAACAGCGCGATCCAAAAAGCTACTATCGGATGCCGGTAGCAATGTCTTGATTTATCTCACTGGACATGGAGGTGACGGATTCCTTAAATTCCAGGACTCGGAGGAAATCACTAGTCAGGAATTGGCAGATGGCATACAACAAATGTGGGAAAAGAAAAGGTTCGAATTGATTTTAAAGGGGTTTAATCATTTAGTGTAGTTATCTTGTATTATTTTCCTCTTGATTATTTTTATATTTTAGATACAACGAGTTATTTTTCATGGTGGACACTTGCCAAGCGGCATCGCTATACGAGAAGTTTACATCGCCGAACGTTTTGGCTGTGGCCAGTAGCCTGGTTGGCGAGGATTCACTATCGGTAGGTTAACATTTAAAATGAGTGCGAGTGGATGCTACTCTTTCAGTTTCTTAACTTTAGACGTTTGCCATTTTCTATTGATTTAAGTTATGTATTTATAGCATCATGTGGATCCCTCGATTGGTGTTTACATGATCGATCGTTATACCTTCTATGCATTGGAGTTCCTGGAAAAGGTACAGCCATTTAGCAAACGTACAATTGGCGACTTTGTAAGTGAATTTATGAACTTTCGACAATTTGAGATAATCTAAATATGTATATATCTTATCTAATCTAGCTACAAGTGTGTCCCAAGCGTGTCTGCATATCGACTGTGGGCGTGCGCAAAGATCTATTTCGTCGCGATCCCAACAAAGTGCTCATAACAGATTTCTTTGGTGCCATTCGTCCAACACATGTCTCCACGGATCGCATAAATGTGACACTGGCCAATGAAGAGTGAGTTGAGTCATCTATATATAAATATATTTATTGGTTTTATAAGTTATGATGATAATTATCGATTTAAATGCAATCTATATACTCTTTATAGATAGATTCTTAATTTGTAATGCTAAGAAACCATTTAATAATCGAATTATGAATCGAAAATCAATATGCTATATGTATTTACTTAAATTTATAATTCAACTATTTCTTTCAGCGATTTCATTGTGACGGCCGCAAGCAAGAAGCCATCATTCCGGATCATTATTGAACCGCAATTTCCAACTAAAATTTTCCAATCGAAAAAATTGTGATCCATGTGATAATATTAATTTTTATTCGTAAATACATCATTTTCATTATTAATACATTGTGTAATTTATTAAATTTATTTAATGTGATCTCGAATCGTGCTTTAAAAATTCTCAATTATGGGCACAAGTACGTTTTGTCTTGCCATTAGCCTTTTTCTTTCCCTTTTTGTTTTTCGTTCTTTTTTTTATTATTTTTTATCGGTTTTCTTTTTGTTGTCGTAGTTGCTAACGTTCTTTATTATTCATTCTGTCCTTACAATGTTAATTTTAAATTATATTGTTTTCATTATAATTTCTCTTTCTGTTTTGTTTTGTTTCTACTATCAATCCATCGAGTAACATTCATATCAAATCCAAAAATAAACAAAAACCATATTGTATATGTACTTATATAAAAAGGTAAAAGTTCGAATCGTCGACCTCTACATAGAATTAGAAATGCACAAAAAAAACAGTATTTATATTATATATTGTTATTATCCATCCATCCATCCATCCATCCATCCATTCAATCATTAATTCATTCATTCATGCAATCACTCATAACATACATAAACATTCATATGTTGGGTGAGGGTGACGGATAGGTTGGGGGGTGGGTGGCATACAGGTATAATATTGGGAAACTAATTGTATTATGGTATTCTCAATTTACTAATTCACACAAAAATGTTCATTTACCAATATATCCAATTGAATAATTTCAAGATTAACAAATAGCACACATTTTCTGTCTCATTGTTTGTATTAGAAGCGATCGATCTACCAGTTGACGATTCGTTAACATATATATTCTTAAATATGGAAGGATCTACTTCGTTATTTCTTGTTGTTTGTCTGTTATTCATTTTTCATTGTTTAAACCAAGATCTAATGACTATACATTATATATTTCTCATTAGCATTGCATCAGTCCCATTATTTGAGTTGTAGGCTTTCGTTTACTTCTCTTTTTCTCCACTTCTCGTGTTTACTTTTTGTTATCTTTATTTCTTTTTATTTTGTGTTTTATCGAGTATTGATTTGGGGTTTTTCTATCTTTTTCGTTTATCTCGTTTGTTCAAGATCAAGATTAAGCACCATAATTAGTTCATACGGCATTATCCACATTATATATTGTATATATATATATATTTATATTTATATATATATATATATATCGATTTGTATATAGACTATGGGAATACACATACATATGTACATAATATTTGTATGTATGTATGTACATATATGTATATAAAGTGGGCGCGGGTGATGTGAGGCGTAGGGGAAATTGACTGGGAGAACCGAAATTGAGCATTGGTCAGAGGCGATTCATTGGGATTAGCTTCAAGGTTTTTTTTTTAATTTTATCGAGACCTTTTCTTATCGTTTCTTTTCGTTTTCATTTATTGTTTTTTTTTTATTTCTTTGGATTTAAAATTAGCTAACTATAGATTAATGTCGTGTGGTTGAGTACGGTGGAAGGAAAAGGGTTTAATAAATAAGCCGATTCCGATTCCAATTCTATATTTACAAAGATAAATCTACTTTCCTTTCTGTTTTTTTTTTCGTTTTTATTTATTTTTTTTATTTTTATAATATATCTCTAGCTGCATCTCTGGCATCCAATCTAAAACAAAAATTTTAATTTGTGGTTGGGGTTTTAGCAGGAGGTATTGGGCCGGAGTGGGGCGTGTTTTCGATTAAATATTACATTTAAAGTCCTAACACTTATTCACTTATTTGTTAACACGCTGTGCAAAAATATTTGATCATTATCTTTCAAATTCGGCTCTTCTCTTTTTTCGTTTTTTTCTTTTCTAATTTTTGTTTTTTTTTCCTTTTCTCTACAAAAAATGTTAATTATGTTATAATTATTTTTATAATTATTCTGCATACATGTACGTATCGTATTTCGATTTATTCTTTAATTTTATAATAAAAAACTTTCACTAGAGTTAGAAAAAAAAATTAAGAGAAAATAGTACCTAATGAAAAATATCAACTGAAAAAGATCGAAAATAACTTTTGTTTGAAGGCAATTTGATGTCAGACTCTTGCTTTTCGACATTTCTCATTTATATATATATATATATATATATTTTATCTTAGCTATATGTTTACTGTTATTATTTTATTTATTTTGTTCTATAGTTAATGTAAATGTGTGTTGGTGTGTATGTGTGTGTATATATATGTAGGTATTTATGTTTGAGGGCGTGTGCGCGAAAGGCATAGAGAAAGTGTAAGTAAAATGGTTTTGCTATCTACAAACTATTGTCGTTTCCTTCTTCATTCTAACCGATATATGTATGTATGTATATGTATGTATATATGTATGCATTTATGTGTATACGAATGCATGTATGTATGTATTTTGATTTGTTTATAAATACTATATAGATATAGCCAGGGTCTAATCAAATCGTACAAGTGCTGCAACTTAATCATATCAAAATGTCATTTTTTATATATAAAACATACATACATATGTATATAATAATTGACTAGGAATGCAAATAAAATATATTAATATGCAGGTAAAATGATGATCAATTTTGGCAATATGTGCAGCATTCGTATTATTACTAATTTTTTGTCAATTATATTTTTAATAAATTTAGATTGATGAATTGCTGTCAGATTTACTCATTGAGGAACATATTAAACAAAAATATATATTCAGATACATATATATGCAAATGGTTTAGAATTCAATTCAGCAGGGATCTGATATTATGGAAAATATATGTATAATAAATGAAAATCTGAATCGTTTAACGAAATCTGATCAACTCTTAACGGCTATGTCGCAGGATCACCAAATCATTAATATATCCTATTTGCATATCTGTTGCTATGGACATCTATTTCAAAAGGAAAATTTGTTGTTAAACATTTTTCGTCCGGATCACTTTTTTCGATTTCTATTTCGAGCCTGAGTCTATGCAATACATTTACGCTTTTAATATTGAAACCCTTGAGGTAGGCAATGAAAATGGGAAATGAGAATTTACAGAACTAATAAAAGGACCAAACATTACAATTACAATATAGTACAATACAGTCTGCACTCGTTAGATGAATATAATGATGATAAGAAACTGAAAAATATGCAAACAATAAATAAAGAAATAAAGTAGGCGAATTCTTTTAAGAATTACATTTATTAAAAATGTTTTGTTAAAAAAATGTATACAGACAGCAAAAAAATCAACAAAATTAATACATTTACAAAATAAAACGTAGTACGACGATATCGATAACAAATCGGGCATCAATATCGGCCATAGGCGATAGGCTATATATATATATATATATATATATATATATATATATATAAATGTTGTATATATATATTTGATGTATGCATATATGAGGGAAAGGGGGGATTGGGTTGGGTATTTGGGTTACGACAATTTACGATTACGAGTGATCCAAAAAAAAAAAATGAACCAAAAAAAAAACTTAATAATTATAATTTGTTTTCCGATGTATGTACTAGGCGTAATTTATGTGTAGTATGTATACATATCATATATAGATATATATTGTATTTATATATATGTATATGTATGTATTTAAAAATCATATGAATAGTTATAATTATAATTAGAGTTATGTGTGTGTGTGTGTGTGTATATTCTGCATATATATTGTACAGATATATATAGGATATATATATATGAATATATATATTTGTATATATATTGTATGTGTTTGTGTAGAATCGTGATTATGCGCACTTAACTTTATGCATAGTTGTGGTGGATTTTGGAAGAGTGTGTGTTATGGGAAGGGGAAGGGGTGAAGTGATCTCAACAGATCGGCATTACGATCCATAACTAATTATCGGGTGAAGAAGCAAATTATGTTATAAAAGTTTCAATATACTTTCGCAGTACTCCATGTACATGCCTATGTATGTGTGTATTTGCATATGTATGAGTGTTGTATGTATATTTTTGTGTGTGAATCTGTTTTACATAATGCCATGATAGTAATATATTAAAGTCGATTACTCAACACAATTTCATATATCTAGACATTATTTTGCTTCTTGTGTTTAATGATCTTAAATTTGAGTGATGCTCTCTACCCACCCATTGTTTTCTCGCCCGATTTTCCGTAGCACAGGTAATTCTTGTCTGCCAGTCTCCCTGTCTGCCTTCCTGCCCGCCCTATCCAACCATTTTCTTCTCTCGATCTACTATATAGTATATGAAATTTCTCTACTAGACTTATGCGATTTTACAAATAAACTAAACTAACTACATGGACTACTATTTATACTTTATCTGGTTGATTTTCTTTGCTTTAGATATCTATATATATATATATGTATATGTATGTATATA
Source organism: Drosophila emarginata (assembly GCA_037075365.1). Lineage (NCBI taxonomy): Eukaryota > Metazoa > Arthropoda > Insecta > Diptera > Drosophilidae > Drosophila > Drosophila emarginata. The sequence goes on from JBAMCD010000160.1 coordinate 1,350,929, forward strand.
TAAATGTATACACATATATAATATAGATCTCTGTGTAGGTTTAAAAAAAAAAATGAACATACATATGCGCCGCATTCTATTTAATGCATTGCTATAGAGCTGTGTGGCATTGTGGCTATAATGATAAACATTACAAATATTCATTATACTTAATTTAAGAATCATTATACGATACATGTATATATACATATATGTATGTATGTATGTTTAAATATATATATATGTATATATATGTTAACACTTAAACTTAGATATTTTGTTTAATTTTTTTTTTCGTTTTTTTTTTTGTATTATAATTTTCTTTTTCTTTTTCTTTTTCATTTTGTTTTCTTTTTTTTCTTGTTTTGAATTACGCGCCGTGCCGAAAAAAAACACACACATTTGGTTTATAAAAAAAAAATAAAAAAAAATAGATTTACAACAGTATTTTGGTTGTGTGGTGTATCAGGAGTGGCTACTGTAGTTGGGTTGTAGTACAGGGTGTTTTTTTTGTTTTGTTTTGTTTTTTTTCTGGTTTGTTTTTTTTTTTTAAAGCCCTCATTCTGTTCAACAATTAGACACAAAAACGAAAAACGAATGAAACGCTCCTGCATTCATTTTGCAAGTTATTAATAATTAATTAATAATAAAAAATAGTTATATATATATATATATATATATAGATATATATACATATATATAATGGATGTATATATGTATATATGTATGTGTGTAGTAATAATTGTAAAACATGCTTTTTCCTTTTTTCCATCTTTACTAATTGCTCTCGTTTCTTCTTATTCCCTTCTCCTGGTCCTCCTGCTCTTTCGTCCTTCCCCGTTCATCGTGTGTGTTTAAAGTGTTTAATTCTAAAATAATTCAGTCATCAGGTAACATTGTTTTGAACACAACTACAGTAACAGAAGCTGAGGTCACGGGCGTGCGCAAGGGCTGTCGCATGGGCGTGGCGGCGGCATTCGCAGTGGCAGTGGCTGTGGCAGTGGCTGTGGCAGTTGCATTTGTAGTGGCAGTGGTATTGGCGGTGGCGAAATTATTATTACATTTATAGTTCTTATGTTGTTGTGATTGTAATTGTTGTTGTTGTTGTTGTTGTGGTGCTGTTGTTCTTATGGAAATTGGTGTTGGTGCTAATAATGTTGCATGTGTTGCATATGTTGATTGTGTGGTTGTCATCGTCGTCGTCGTCGGCTTTGTCATCATCACATCAGTTGTGGTTGTCGCTGGCGTCATCGCCGTCGTCGTCGTCGGTGACACAGCAGTCCATTGTTGCATTGCTGCGCGATTTGTTAATGCTAATGCTAATGACGATCTTCCCGATAATGATGATGATAATGAAGATGATGTGGATGATGTGTATGATGTGGATGCTATTATGGATGATGGTACTATTGATGGCAACATTTGCAACTCATCATCGGTCTGTGTGTGTATGGTGGCAGTGCTGATTGCTGTTGTTGCTGTTGATGTTGCCACTGTTCGGCAGCAGTTGCCGTTGAGCAGCCTGGTTGGCGGTGTCCTTGCTGTGACGACAATCGATGGACAATGTTATAGAGATAACAAAGTTCACAATTGTTTCTGCTTACCATTTGCCATGGGATTTGAATGTTGTTGCTGCGACTGCGGCAGCGGCGGCGGCTGTTGCTGTTGTTGCTGTTGCTGCTGCTGCTGATGCTGCTGTTGCTGTTGCTGACTGCGATTCAATTTATCGCTTATGCTGCTCAATGCTGTTGCCGTGGCATGTCGCAGCTCGGTAGCAATTGGTTTGACGGTGGTTGCTGTTCTTATACCCATACCGATTATCATTCCCGTTCCTGTTGCTTGTGTGCCTGTATTGTTATTATAATTGATTATTCTTCTGGGCAGTTTCTGTTGCTGTTGTTGCAATATCAGCAGCTGTTGCTGTTGCTGACGTGCAGTTGCTATTTCACTTAAACTGGCCAATGTCACAGCCGTTTTAAGCACATGAGCAGGTGTTGGTTGTGTTGTCATTGCCTTTGTTATAGTTGCTGCTGCAACAGTGTCTGTTGTTGTTGTTGCTGTTGATGTTGCTAATGTAGCTGTTGCTGATGGCAGGGGACGTTGTGACATTAGGGCCGTTTGTAGAATAGATTTATACTGTTGTGGTTGCTGTTGCTCCTGCTGTTGCTGATGGTCAAGTCTTTTGCTCTCTTCTAAACTGTTTTTGCTGTATTGCTGCTGCTGCTGTTGCTGATTATGTGTCGCCGCCTTGCCAGCCAAAGGCAATATTCCCAGAGTGGCAGTATGTTTGCTATTATTGCTATTGCTATTGTTGCTGATGATTGCAGTTGTCGCTGTGCTAGCTGGAACTGTTCCTGCAGCTGTTGTTATAGTTGTTCCAGTTGCCGTCGCTGAGCGTGCTATCTGTTCGGCTGCCGCTGTGAGAGTGGCCAATGTGGCTGCCGCTCCACTTAAAAGCGAAGTCTTTAAAATGGACGTAGATGTGGACCGAATATTGCCCGTGCATGGCAGCAATAACGATTGCTGCTGCTGCTGCTGCTGCTGTTGCTGTTGCTGCTGCGATGGTTGCTCAGTTCCAATTTCAATTTTTATTTTGGGCAAGTCAAGCAACAACTGCTGCTCCGCCTGTTGTGGCCTGTTTCTACGCCGCGTTGCCGGTGCCATCATCATCTGTTCCTGTTGCTGACGTTCTAGTGGATTGGGTCCAGATTCCGTTCCGGATCCCCTTGTTGCTATTGGAAGGTGATTGGTGGTGGGCAGCAGGCCATGCTCAAGCATCTGCTACCTTATGCTCGCCGAATTGAGCACGAAGGGCACATAAAACATTTTGCTCTCGAGCAGTAAACTGGCTGCCGCTTGGATCTATCAAAGAGAGACAGAGAGATAGAGAGAGGGAGATAACGAAATTTTAACTATATGCATCGATTCATTGTGCTAATCATTGGTCGATTAATCGATCGATTTAATCATCAATTCATTGATCTAGTCATTGGTCGATTCGTCGAACGATTCATTAATCAATTCATTGATCAATTCTTACCTCGGGTATATGTGAGAGCAGCTCACTCAGTCTGGCCTGCGGATTCTGCGGAGATGAATTTTGCAAATAGGAACGCAGCACTTGAACGTACCGCTCCTGGATGCTTTCCAGTTCCACTTCTGCTGAAGAAGGTGAGAGGAATAATAATGGAAAGGTACATTATGAAAATGGGAATGCTCTGCCAGTGTGGATAACCGTAAGACTTGCTACGCACCTTTATTCAGCAAAATGTATACCTTGAGGCATACATATTCCTCCATCTTCAGCTTGATGCGACGGAACATGATCGTTATTTGCGTCATCTTGTCCACCATGTGACCAACATCGAGTTTCAGCTGCTCCATGGCAATGGGCTGACCCATTAATGTGGTGAGGCAAGTCTGCAGAGTGCTCAAATGTGAATTGACCTCGCTAACAAATTCGGGATCATCTTTGTGCAGCGGCTGGGCAGGAGTTGGCGTTGTTGTGGGCGTAGAGGCAGGGGAACCATGACGACTTCCATGATTTTGATTAGCAGCAGTGGGAGTTACATTGCCAGCGCTACCAGTTCCACTGCTAGCCCCACTACCACCACCAGGAATCGCTTGCTGGGAACGTTTGCCATGTAGCGCTTGATAGGCAGCCGTAGTCAGGATGAGAATCTCATGCCATTTATCCGTCAGCAGTTTGGTGTGTATCTCCACGGGTATTTCCAGATAGAAGGGTAACTTCTTTGTCCACGACACCAGCTTATGGACAATGGAATCGCCAATGTTGCACAATTTCTCACTAATCTCTGATTTGTCCTCAAGAAACTCGCTGAAATGCGGCAATGTGGCAATATCCTCCATGGCATCACAATCGATCAGTGTCTGAATCATGGCCAGGGCGTGCTCATACGAGATTTGTCGATCCTTCGATGAGCTAACAGCTGAGTCCAGGCGATGGCGTAAATGAACAATCTCACTGGGATTGGTCAGGGCAGTCTTTAAAATGGTCCCATTCATTAAATGGGCCGGCAAGGATGGCTGACCGCCACCGCCTCCGCCACCAGAATGCTGATGCTGGTGATGATTATGCTGTTGCTGCTGTTGGGATGAGAGCTGTTGTTGCTGTCCATGATGTGGTGAACTGAGGGACAAATGCGGTGATTGCTGCTGTTGCTGCTGTTGTTGTTGTTGTTGTTGCTGGTGTTGTTGCTGCTGTTGGGCTGGACTGTGCATGGGCGGCGCCTGAAGATGTTCCGTTTTCAAAACTGGCCCAAGGAACATGGGCTTGAGTTCACCTCCGTTTCCTCCCCCACCGCCACCACCGGCCATTAGCTTTGATTGCTGCTGTTGCTGCTGTTGTTGCTGCTGATGCTGTTGGGCAGCAGCAGCGGCCACTGCTGCTGCCAACTGCTGGTGCTGCGGGGATAGCAAATGATGGGCAGGGGACAGCTGGGCAGGATGGCCGCCTGCTTGCAGCTGCTGTTGGTGCTGATGTTGCTGATGTTGATGCTGATGCTGGTGATGATGATGTATGGGCGAGTGGAGTTGCTGCTGCTGTTGCTGTTGCTGCTGTGCTACCGCTTGTTGTTGCTGTTGGACGGCCGCTTGCTGCTGCTGCTGTTGCTTTTGGTTGGTCTTCTTGTGCTTCTTGTACTTCACCTTATATAGATTATAAACGGCACCACTGTTTCGTCCACCTGGCATCCGATCTTCCCGTACGGCTACCAGAGGGATAATTTAGAACCCACGAAGAGACAAGAGAGATAAAGACATCTTTAGATTAATATTTAAACAAAAATAACTCGATAAATTTTCTGAAAATGATCGGTACATATATGCACAGTAATTTTTTGTTCACTTTTCAGTTAGTGACGGTAAGATCGGAAATCACAGTTTATGATGCTTTAAGGAAGGCCTATCGTTTGTGTATAATGATTGTGAGATGTCATTGATGTTCCTCTGGAAACTTTTATGAAATGATCATGAAATATTTGTAGATATTCGTTTGAAAGACTTTTGTGTCAGTATGTTTAGATGCTAGTGTTTATACTGACCTTGCAGCACCATGCCCTGCTCAATGCATTTCTTAAATCGACAATACTGACAACGGTTGCGCTGTGCTTTGGTTATCTCGCAGGTGCCATCCGCCACACAGGTGTACACACGACGATTCTGGACCGTGCGTTTGAAGAACCCCTTGCAGCTAATAAAAGAGATAAATGGAATTTATGGAAGGGCATATGGAATTGATATATCCATCGATCTGTGTCTACTTACCCCTCGCAGGTGATGATGCCATAGTGCAGTCCGGTGGCCTTATCCTCGCAGATCATGCAGACCAGTGGCTGATCGTCCTCATCGGTGGGCTCATGTGGAGCCTCTAATGATCTGCCCCCACCCACAGATCCCGATCCAGAGTTCGAGCTACCCCATTGCTGTTGAGCACTGAGATTAAGAGCCTGCACCTGTCCAGGCGGCAGCTGGGAATAATCTCCGGCCCACAGGCGCTCCATATTGAGTGCGTGCGGGGTGCGAAACTGATGTGGACGCGGACGCATATCCTGGATGCGTGTCTGACCCAAAGATAGCAACAACTGAGCCGCTTCCTCATTATTTTGGGGCGGAGGACCGCTCAATGGTCCGGGCCCAGGTGTGTGGGTGGGTGTAATTGAACCTGTTGAAGGGGAGGAGGCGGACTGTAGGCAGTGCATTTGCTGTTGTTGCTGCTGCTGTTGTTGCTGCTGCTGCTGCTGTTGCTGAGGATGCGAGTGTTGCTGTTGCTGATGCTGCTGCTGCTGTTGGCCAGGATTCTGAAGCGGACTCTGTCCCTGGCTAGAGGCTGGTGGGGGCGGTGGTGGCTCATAGCCCCAGACCATGGTGCGAACACCACAACTCTCACCCATTATGACTGTGGGTGTGCCGCGTGGCGGCGTCTGCGAGGGTGTCTGCGGGGAGAGCTGCGACGACGATGACGACGAGGATGGATGAGGCGATGGGCATTGTACTGAACCGGGTCCACCAACTCCACTGCCACCAACCACACCGCCACCTGGACGTAAATTGCCCAAAGGTCCGCCAATCACTTCCGGTTTCACTCCATTGATCCTGGCATTGCTAAAGCAAACCATACGTTGAGCAGCCGCCGCTGCAGCAGCTGCTCCGCCCGGCTGCATCAGATGTGGAGAGAGACCAGCCGATGCAGCTGCTGCTGCAACCGCCGCCTGCTGTTGCACCTCACTCTTTACCCGAAACAGAATGGCATCCCGACTGGGATGACGCAGCGATTGCAACGAGGCGGGATGCATAAGGGTTAAGGCCTGAGGCGGCTGTGGCGATTGCTGCAATGGATGTTGCTGTTGCTGTTGTTGATGATGCTGATGGTGGGGCGATTGGTGGGGCGACAAATGCCGCTGACCCTGACCCTGGTGACCACTGGAAGTGGGCTCCTTCTTTACGCGTATTAGCGAGTGGGGCGAGTGCTGCTGTTGCTGCTGTTGTTGGGGCGACTGTTGCTGCTGCTGTTGTTGTCCAAGCAAATGATGCAAATGCATTTGTTGCTGCTGGGTAAGATGCTGCATGGACTGGCTAAGCAGATGCTGTGGACTCTGCCCCAGTTGCAGATCTGTAGGCGGGCTAGTCTTTCTCAACGTCAACGGTTGGGTTAGCTGCTGATGTAGATGATGGGTCTGAACAATGGCCGAGGGTCCACTATGAGAATGGCCATGCAGTTGACCTATGGGCGGACTGGCCCGACTTAGATTTAGCTGTTGCGATGAGCTGATCGAGGCGGATGAATGCTGATCCCGATCTCTATCACGGTCTCGTTCTCTATCTCTATCTCGATCTCTGTCACGCTGTGAAGTGGAGGTGGATGAGGGCGAGGCTGGTGGGGGAACTTCAGACTTAATTCGGGATGGTGTGACCAGCACTGTCACATGGCCAGCAGCTGCAGCTGCTTCCTTGCGTCCCTCTTGCTCTCGTTCCCTCTCTCTCTCCCGTTCACGCTCTCGCTCCCGTTCTCGCTCCCGCTCCCGTTCTCGTTCCCTATCTCGTTCCCTTTCCCGTTCCCTTTCTCTTTGCTGGATTGCCAACATTTTGGTTGGTAAGGTTAAAATGCGTTCTTCTTTCACGGATCGGATGACGCTTAAATTACTGGCAACTCCACCGATTCCTACGCCCAATCCACTTGCCTTTCCGCTACCGGAGAGTATGCCATTAATGGGCGTGGCACTGTTCGATCGCCCAGCTATTGGTGTTATTGTTGTTGTTGTCGTTGAGGGCTTCTCCTCAAGGGAATCGGGTGAGGCACGACTACTACCGCCTCCATTGCTGGAACTAGATGCACCGCCACCATTATTATGTGGTGGTGTAGGCGTCGCACGCAACGATAGAGCCTCACCCACCACACTGCCAACCGCCAATCCACCTTCTCCACTCGTTACACCAATCTCACCACCCATTAGCGGAGTTATCCTCGTTTGGGTCTCAGCTGGCGGCGGCGACATCACAGAGGATGCAGCTGCCGCTGTTACCGCATTGCTTGATGAATGGATTTCAGTCTGCGTTTGCTGTTTAGAGGAGCCCAAGCTCGATCCGGAGCCAGTGCCTTGATTTGATTTTGCTGCTCCAGTTATGGTACTGCTGCTGCTACTGCTGCTGCTTGTGCATGTTGCAGATACTGAGGCAGGAACAGAGGCAGAGGCGGAGGCAGAGGCAGAGGCAGTGGCGGATGCAGATGATGTGGACGATGATGATGTCGCTGCCACCGATGTCGATGATATGGGCGACGTGGAAACAGAGGGAGCTGGAGCTGCTGCTACCGCAATTGTCACCGATGTTGTTGTCGATGACGATGCGGATGCGGATGCTGATGCTGATGCCACTGGCAAAACGCTCAAAGGCATCGCACTGGCTGTCCCACTGTCGCAGAGTTTGGGCGACATGGGAGCCAACAGATCTGGCGACGAGGTCGACGTGTCTGCTATGGATTCGCCGTCACTGCTGCATCTTGAATCAATTTTTCGCCGTTTGAGTTTGAGGTCTTGAAAAAGGCTCATTTTATCGAGCTCGCTGTACGGGCCACGGCTCAGTGTCATAATTCCTGTTCGATCATAAAAAGTGAAAGAGAAAAAAAATATCAGAAATAAGAGAAAAGTTTAATTGATCTGGAGTATTGATTTCAATTTTACGCTTAATACTTATGCTTAGGCTATATTAAATAAATATATACATATATATTAAATTTACGTAAAAGAGTACAGTGAAGATCCACAAAGTGGAACATAAAACTTGACGCCTGCCCCCCATCATTAGGTCAATTTTAAACAAAAGTCAAATAATTTAATTTGATCATAAAAACGGAAAACCGCGGGGCAAATCAGATGAGCATGGCTTTCAAATGCCTTTTTATTAAGAAAACTGCACTGTGGTGCCATCTATCGGGCATTATTTATCCTCATATAATAGAAATTTAGATAAGGAATATGAAATAAAAACTTGGTCCAAGTATAGTCAAAAGCTGTTTATAAAAACAATCTCGATTGATCTAGATATTGGTCCCGGAATATATACATATGTACGTATATACTAAACTAACGGTTAAATAGTAATATAATCATTTGGTATGCAAATTTAATTGATCTACAATATAATATTTTTTTTCCATTTTACTCCAAAATTGATATAAAAAATTATTATTATTATTATTTTGCCGCAAATCTGTCCCAGACAAATCACATGAATCACAAGTTGATATCTTGTATATATGTACATATGTATGTATGTGTGTATATCTCATATGCATAAATATTTCACAGATATTATAGCTAGTTAAACTGACTAACTAATGTCGATGATTTGTTTTTTTTTTTTTTTTGCGGAAGTTTTTGTTTTAGTCTTAAACAAAAACAAAAATTTGCATTTACTTCCCTCCACGTTGAATATGACGAAAAGATTAGATGGAGGTGGTGGAGGAGGAGGTGGATGTGGAGACCAACTGGTTTAGAGAGTGCAAAGCAAAACAGAAAAAAGAAGAAAAACATAGAAAAATAAAAAAACAAAATAAAGATCACCAAAGACCGATCAATGTTGAAGATGCTGGAGCTACAGCAACTAATTAGTTGTCGATTATCAAAATAATTGCCTATGAGAGGGGTGAGAAGGTGGAGACGGAGAAGCTCCCTTTGAAAAAGAAAAAAATGGGTCACAACAAATGGACAGCCGAGACGGCAATCAAATACATTTGGAAGAGTTCTGTTTTCTTCCTATCAGCAATGTCTGAAGTGATCAAGAGATCAAGAGATTATGTGCAACATACATACATACATATGTACATATATTTATGTATAATAAATAATGTTGCAAGCGCCTGTTAGACAAAGTTCAGGCCTATTGCATATACAAGAGGAATAGAGAGAGAGAGAGAAAGAGAGCGATATAGAGAATGAAGCGGAGTAACATCTGAACTTTCAATAGCTGAAACTGAAATTCTATCTCGTTTCTCCTTTTACCCCCAATTATGATCTCTCCATCTGTAAAATATGCATGTATATGTATGTATGTATGTGTAAGTGTGTGACTTGAATTGGTTGGAATCGGTCAAATGGTGCGTTGGCCCAGCAACTACATACATATGTTGCTGTTGTTGTTGTTGTTTTGTTCACTAACTCACTCTCTATTTTACTCTCTCAATCTGTCTGTATATTTACTCTCATGAATTATATGCATCTCTCCATGTATCTATCTAATAGCGATCTCTTTACGCATGCCGCGCGTTTTTTATTGTTGTTGTTGTTGGTGTTGCTGCTGCTGGTGCTGCTGCTGCTGTTATTGTTGGTGTTGCGACGTTCGCGCGATCGGCAAAAGTTCTACGATGTACCGACGAACGGCGCTCTGACGACCACGACAATGTCGTTTGTGTGTGTATTTTTAAAATTTGACCTATTTTCATTATCAAGCGCAAGATTATTCTAAACAATAAAACCATGCGTGTCTCTCACCCTCTCTTTCACTCACTCTATCTCTATCTAACAACCAGGCAAGAATGTATGTACATATGTATGATATCGTTGTATGCGTAGGTTGGAGGTGTTGGCGCGTGGTATATATGTATGTATGTATATTAACATACATATACACATGCATATATATCTTTAAGTGTGTGTATATGCATTCCCTATGTATGTAACTGCGTTCCAGAAATGCAGTTTCTTTTTATACATATATACATATGCATATAATTTTATAATTAGTCATACATGTATGTACATATGTATGTGTATATATATGATATATGTACGTCATTACATACATATAAGCTAGACATATGTATACCCAAATGTATTCATACTATTTATCAATCTATCAAAATATCGAACTTAATTTTATAAAATCGATTATTTTGTTTAAAACGTTGTAAATATTTTTTATATACTATTGCAAAATCTTAGCTTAATTTATATATTTGTTAGTTATTATTTATATTTTAGTGAACTAAACTAGAGAAATATTTTAGAAATAGATAATAATATGAATGGGTATGTGTGTGTGTGTGTAAAAAGAAAGGGAGATATATGTATGGAAGAAAAGCTGGAAAAGCCTTTAAAGGTTAAAAATTTCTTTTACAAGATTCTAGAACAATTTTTAAGTATTCAGGAATAAAAGGAATTGATTAATTCATTTATTTATAAAATTAGATATTTAAAAGTAGTAAAAAACATAATTGAATGGAATTGATTAATTCATTTATTTATAAAATTAGATATTTAAAAGTAGTAAAAAACATAATTAACACATTTAACTGAAATTTAAATGTTTTTGAAACAAACTACATATGTATGTATATGTATGTATACATACATATATGTATGTATATATTTTATATTTTTATTTATAAATTTATGAGACGAATTTTAAAATATGATTTTTCTTAGATAGATTTAGATTCAATTAAATTAAGATCGAAAAAGAAAATTTGGACTTTAAAATTGAACTGAATAATAATACATATATGTATGTATACACATACATATGTATATAAAAATATATGTACGATTCCGATTATTATTGCTACTATAGGATTTTATTTTAAATTCTTTAATTGAAACTTTAAATTGACAAATTTTATGCAATTTTTTCTATATTCAAATTCTACTTAAAGCTTTCCAACTCTTCAGGTTGTGTGTGTGTGTGTGTGTGTAAATATATAAATATAAATTTTGTTAGTTTTCAACAAGAGTTTATAAGATTTTCAATTTATGTAATTTTTTTTTTTTACCTATAGATGTCATAATTTTGATTGGTTGATTTTTGCCGATTTTTGAAATAAAATATGTATTTTTTGTTTTGTTTGAAGATTAACAAATTTTGTTATGCCAATTGTTGTTGTTGCTGTTTGTTTATGTGTGTGTGTGCCTGTGTGTTTATATGTGTGTGTGTGTTGTTTCCTCTGCTGCTGCTTATTTAGGAAGCATTTAGATTGACTCTGTGGCCATCAAATGACACCAGCAACAGAGTCTCAATAGAATTCATATTTCTATTTTTTTTCTATTTGTTTCTTTGATCGTTTTTGGATATTGTTTGAATTTTGATATTGATATTATTGAATTTTGTTGTATAACTAATTCTAGGTATTTGTTGGGGTTTGTTTTTTTTCTTGTTTTGCCAATTGTATGTGTAATAGTTTTTTAAATTTCTTCTTGTTGTTTTTTGTCATTTTTTTCTTTAGCCAATTTATGTTTTCACATTTTCACTTTTCACTTTTGTTAACTAATTGTTTTACGATGGGAAAGCGTGGTGGGGTAGAGGGGAGGTGTGTGGAGTAAGGGAATAAAGCAACATTTTAGTAAATGAAAAGTTATCAACAATAACAAGGTCGTTGGACAGGGGGCGAGGGGGGTTTGAAACGTGTGTATTTGTGTGTATGTTTACATGTGCTTGCGGCTGGGTCATTTAAGGGGGTTGGGTCATTCAAACTAGAGGAGGGGGGGGGGGGGGTGTTGTTGAGGGGGGGGGGGGGTTTATAGCTTAGACGACATATGATTATGATGTGTAAGCAAAAATATATAGAAGAAGAATGAAAAAAAATACTAACGGCAAATGGGCGGCATACGTGATTTTTTCTTATAATAATTATTATAATTGTTGTAGTGTATATTATTATTATTATTATTGTTAATATTATTATTATTGCTGCTGTTGTTGTTGTGAAAATTGCATTTATTGCATTTGATTTGATTGCAAACATTGGTTGCTGCTGCTGCTGTTGATGTTGCCGATGTTGCTGGCGTTGCTGTTGTGCATGCTGCTGCTGTAACACTTGTTGGTGTCTTGATAAGAAAATCATTTGATTGCTGCTGTTGCTGATGCTGCTGCTGTTGCTGCTGATCATTGGATGATGGTGGCGATGATGTCAATGATGTTGTTGCCGATGATGTTGTCGATGTCGATGACGATGACGGCGGCGATGATAATATTGATAATGACGATGATGATGATAGAGTTGCACCGGCTGCAACAGCACCGGCATCTACATCATTTGTGTGCTCATCATTTCGCTTATCGGTTGACCCATGATGATGGTAATGATGATGATGATAGTGATGATGATGTTGCTGCTGGTGGTGTGAATGATGATTCTGATGATGGTGATGATGATGATTATTATCATTCATAAATTGTTCTGGTTCATTGTTATTTCCGCTTTGATGGAAACCGGAATCACAAGCAAAATTCAAAGCATCATCATCATCATCATCATCGGCATCGGCATCGGCAGCATCATCAGCTGTGACATCGACAACAGAGCTGCGCAAGTTGTTGCTGTTGCTATTAATGTTGGTGTTGTGCGGCAGATTGCCATTGCTGCTGCTGCTGTTGCTGCTGCTGCTGCTGCTATTGCATTTCTTGAGCAATGTCTTTGTTAGCGGCGTTTTGATAATGGTCAATTTATTAGTCACATTATCCACCAAATCCTTGGCAGTTGAATCATTGTCATTATCATCATCGCCATCATTATCATTGTCACTAGTTAATGTATTGATATTATTATTATTATTATGTTTATTATTGTTGGCATCGTCATCATCATTCTTATCACTATCATCCTTATCATTTTTAGCATTCTCATTATCATTATGCTGATGCTTGTGGCCATTTATATTAGTCAAATTTCTTGGCGTATCCTCGTGTCCATTCTGTTTGACCATTGCCAATTGATCAGCTGTTGCTGTTGTCGTATTTGTTGCTGTTGTGGCTATTGTTGTTGCTGTTGTTGTTGTTGTTACTGCTATTGTTACCTCTGACCCAATGCCAGCAATGGCAGCTGCATTATTCGCCTGCTGATTGACATTCATTTGTTGCTCGACTTCAATTTATTATTGAATTTATTTTTGAATCTCTTTTTTTTTTTTCTTTTTGCTCCTTTTAATTAGCTCCTTCTACCACTTTTCATCCCCTCCTAATTATCAACTAGGTGGGCATTAGCATTCCTCTAGCCATGGCTAGCAAATGTCTAAGCGAATTATTCATTTTTATTCGTTATTTATTATTCATTTTTTTTTTGTTTTTGGGTTTTCTTTTTTTTGTTCTTTTTGTTTTACTTTTAATTTATAATTTCGTTTAAATTAGTTTTTTTTTTCCTTCCTCTTAGGTCTTTCTTTTTTGTTTTCTTTTGTTTTTCCACTTCAACACAAAAATATGAGAATAAACGCAATTACACTGTGAAAAAAATGTAATCCTTTTGCTACACATTCATTAAGAGCCTCCAATTTGCCAAATAAACATTAAATTGTATCAGTATACATACATATATGTACATATGTATGTATATATGTATATGTATGTATATATATTCTGTATGAACCAAACACAACAATTTTACACTCTTTCTAATGAATATCGGATGCACTTTGATAACTTTGATAAATGATAATTTCGATTTATTGTTACTGTTGTTGTTTTAATTGTTTATGTTGTATGACATAAAATAATGTAAGTGTTTTGACTGAATGATTTGATAAGAAAGGGGGACGGGGACTGGGTCGACTGGGGTCAGGGGTACTTATAAAAGGGCGGCACATATCACACTTGATAAAACAAACCAACAGAAAAAAAAAAACAACAATAAAATAGAATATGCAAATATACATATATATATATTTAATGGATATATGTATGTATATATATTATATCTATATATCGAGAGAATCAAATGCATAAAATGATCTCTCAAAACCGTTACCGATACCGAAGTTGTACATATATTACTATATATATATATATCTAACAATATATATATATATATATGTATGTATATATATGTGTGTGTGTGTCTGTTTGTGTTTATATATTAGATTCAATATATATATTTAACCGGTAACCGTAGCGCCGTAATTTAAAAACAAGAAACAATCCAAAAAAAAAAGAAAAAAACAAAAAAAAACCCGTCCGACTTTTTTTTTTTGAAAAGTCTCGTCTTCCGTATAACAGCGACAATATCGGACGATGACAACCGCAACGGCAGCGACAACGGCAACGAGACAACGACAACAACTACGACAACAGGAACAACAACAGCAACATACAACAGACAAAACCTAAAAGAACGTTTCGGTTTGTTGTTGGTTATTTGCTGTAAATGTTTGTTGGTCGCTCTTGTTGTTTGTTTGGAGTTTAGTGTTTGTCGTTTGTTGTTTGTGATGATGTTGTTGCTGCTGCTGCTGCTGCTGCTCCGCGGTAAACGTGCGTACATGCGAACGAAATAAAGTGAAATGAAAGGAGTAAGCGAGCGAAAGAAAGCAGCAGCCACAAAACGCTGCTGCTGCCTGCTGTTGCTGTTGCCGTTGCTGCTGCTGCTGCTGCTGCTGCTGTTGCTGCCTGTCAGTCGAAGTCAGCGCAGGCGTAGACGACATAGAGGGTCTGGTCCTATCCCCTCGCCCCTCCCCCTCCATTTACCGCTTTCCTAACCAAAACTAGCGCGCAACTATTTCAAACGAAGTCTATAGTCGGTCGGTCGGTCGGTTGGTCGTTTGGTCGCTTGTTCGTTTGTCGTCGTTGTTGACGTTGCCGTCGCTGCTATTGCTGTTGCTGCCAACGATCAGACATTAGGCAGCGCTGTTTGCGTCGACTGCAAATGAAAATGAAAACCAATAGACAAAAAAAAGAAAAAAGCACACACACAAAACACAACAAAAGCGCACGTCAACACCAACACATGCACAAAGTGAGAGAGAGAGAGACAGAGGGAGCACACGAGAGCGCCAAGCATAGAGCCAAAGTAACGTCGACGTCATAGTTATGCTTTCGAGGCAGCAGCAAGAGCAGCGACGCATTCGTTCCGCTGAGAGTTCGTTAAACGTTTCGTTTCGGTAATGCAACGAACAGCCTGCCACTCTCTCACCACCACCCCAACCCTCCACCACCCACCCACTTAGAGTTCATTGCAACTGCAAAATAGAAACATAAAAACCAAAAAAGAAAAAAGAAAAACAACAATTCTATCTTTTACTAAACTTTTACCTTCTCCTATGATAGCCCTCCCTGCCCTCGCTCTCTACATTCAAATTAGAATTTACATCTAAATTGGACGTTGACCGGCTGGCTGGGTGTTCTTGCTTGATTTAGTGGTTCAACTATGCTGCAGTGGTCGTGTGTCTGATGAGTTTTGTACCTGCAACATTTTTCACATTTGAACTTCCTACACGGAAATTTCTACCCTCCCTTCCCCTCCCTATCACTTTAACATAGCCAAATTGAACCTGATGAACCTAACAAGCAACATGGAAAAACTGTGCCAACATTGTTGCAGCTGCCACATTAGAGATAAAGCTAGAGAGAGAGAGACATATAGAGGAGAGAGCTTTGAGAGCTTTAAACGATACAAGAGAATGGAAGTTAGAGATTGTGGGATAGGGGGGATAGCTAGCAGGAAGCATTCACTCTCTTGATAGAAATGAAGCTTAGATCATTCTCTGGGATCAGCGAATTTTATTTAAGTTGTGTGGGTGATTTTTTTTTTTTTTTGGGGGGGGGGGTGTCTTGTAGGTGGCGCCGTTTTATTGTAGTGTTATTGTATTTATAGTTGTTGTTGCGTCTGAAATGTTGAAAGGTAAAAGTTAATCTCAAAGTTAAATAGAGCAACCAACCAATGGACAATGAATGAACGCGGAATTGCGCAACAGCAACGGCAACGGCAACGGCAACAGCAACGGCAACGGCAAGTGGAGCGCACTAGCGACAATCGCACGATGACAACGACAACAACAACATACTAAGTAAGAAGGCAATGGTCATGAATTGCAGATATAGAATTAATAAATAATATTAATAAACTAAAATGAAAACATCTTAAACATAATTTCTTAGAGCATAACTAAATACTATATATAAAAAAAGTGTGCAAATCATCATTGGAATATATTATCGTGTATATATTATATTATGTATTAGTAAATGTTTTTTTTTTAACTAGAAACTCAGTTAATATATATAAAATTCACTTATAAATAAACAATTGTTTATAAAGATTTTGCAGTAACTCTCTTAACAATACTGAAAATATCAATAAAAGAATAGATATATATTAAATATTCCAATTATATATAGAAACATATATTATAATATTCCGAGATATCTTTTCAACAGAGTTACTGCAAAATCTGGCTTACTTTTAACCTAATAAAAATATTCTTTAAATGGTATTTCTTCTTCTTTTCAAACTGGAAAAAATATATATGGAATTGAATTAGTTTATTAGTTAAACATATTAAATTTAATTAAGTTACCAAAATAAACATTTTATACATATGTATATAGAATGATAAAGTTTAGTTTATTCCTGGTATCAGAGGAATACTGGGATAAGAATTTAAATCGAATACATAAAAAAAAATAAAAAATAATTGTTTAATTTAGTTATATAGTACAAAAAACTAACAGTACATAGTTTCAGTTTATCAGCTGATTGATCGAAAATGTTTGGTATAAACTTTTGATTATTTTATGGTTTTAACTGTAAATTTGTATTGTGGCTTATAGTCGTCCTCAAGTTTTGGTAAAGCTTTTGCCATTGCACCTCACCCGCACCCTTTTTTTGGCAGTTGTATTTTTCGTTCGTTGACCAGTTTACTAGGTACTGAGTGTCTGTGTGTGTGTGTGTGTGTGTGTTTATGTGTAGGAAAGCACTTTCGATTTCAAATCGCATTGCTATAACAACAGCAACAACAACAATGGCAACAACAGCAACAAAACTAACTATAGCAGATCCAATAATGCGCACATTTCATTTCCTTATTGCTCACTGACATTTTGCCACACACACACTAACACACCAACACCAACACCAACACACACACACACACACACACACACACACAATGTAAATGGCTTACGACTTTATAATGAGCAGCAACAACAACATGTTGGGGTTGCCCAGCAATATAAGCAACAACAACAATTTGCAATTCAAGTCTGGTTGTAAGTTGGTAATGTCAGGAAGCTTGTCTTGAATTTGCACACTCACTCTCCCTCTCCGTCCCTTTCTCTCTCACTCACTCAGTCTTTCTTTCTCTCTCTCTCTCTCTGTTGCGCTCTCTTTGCTCTTTCTTCAAGCTAAAGTGAAAGTTTCTTGTTGTTGCTGCTTCTGCATGCTTTGCTTGTTCTTGCCACTTCGAAATGAAAGAGATAGCAATGCGGAAATATGCAACTTGCAGTTTTTAACGTAATCAAGAGAGCAAGGTGAATAGTGATCAAATGATCAAACGAGAGAGAGAGAGAGCGAGCCCAAAGAGTGTTAGTTAACACAAGTTGGCAAGCGTGAGAGAGAGAGAGAGAGACAGAGACAGAGAGAGGAAAAGGAAGAGAGGGAGAGAGAGTAAGAAAATATGCAATAGATTTTAAATGATCTCAGAGAAAGAGTGAAAAATATCTTCAATGATCGCAACAAATATAGGAATGAGAGAGAGTGAGAAAGGTCTTTAAAAATCAAAAGAGAATGAGTGAGTGATCTCTCTCTCTCTCTCTCTCGAGAGAGAGAAAAAATATCGTCTGCAATAACTGGGCTTGTTTTGGACTACTCACCGGACCACAAAGCCGGGCCAGGCATGGCTCTGTAATTTATCTGGGCTAGGCTCCTTCCGTTTAGATATTTCTTATGGATTTTTAATTTTTTTTGGATTTTTTGTTTTGTTATTCCTATTCGGTTATGACGTTGCCTTTTTGAAGGATAAAATTCCCGTTAACACGCACTTAGTTCATCTGACCAGCCAATTTAATTAGTTTTAAGAAACTTCACTTCATTTTTGTATCTTTCTCGGTTTTTCCACACATATTTTCAATAACAGCAAAAAAAAAAAATCAAATAATTGTTATAATATTTCTTATTTCTTTTCCTTTATGTTTTTTTTTTTTTTTTAGTTTTTCTGTTAGTTATTATGATATATTTTTAATATTTTTCTGTTTTTTTTTTCTTTTTGCGCGCGCGCTAAACAACTTTTAGCTACCAAAAGAGAGACTCTTGAAGCCAAAACAAAACTGAAGCCAAAGTCAGAGCCAACGTTGAAAACCCCAAAAAATAAGAAAAAAAAATAAATAACACACTCAGAAACGCCAACGTCAACGTCAACGTCTCAGCTGCTGCTACTGCTACTGCTGCTGCTGATGGCAGTTGTTGTTGTTGTTGTAGTTGATAGTGTTGTTGCTGCTGTTGCTACTGCTACTGCTGCACTTGTGGCTCAAAAAAGTTGCAGTTGCACTTCTTAATGAATTGATACAAATTGATTACTCATACGCAATGTTAGACGAATTATTAGTAATTTGGAATTCTTTTAGTTTCAAAGTGGTTTTTTTTGTCGAGCTAACTCGCTCGATGCACGGCCGTGTTTGGCGGATATAACGGAAATGTGCAACTGGCTGCCCCCAAACAGCGAAATTGTCAAACAGCCTCAACAGACGACAACGACAACGACGACGATGGCAGCAGCAACGACGACGACAACGACAACGACAGCGACGACGACGACGACACAGAAACAGAAATCGAAATCGAAAACAAGAGAGTAGTGGCAGCAGCAGCAGCAGCAATTGCTGCACAAGAGCGCAACATTTGTTGGCTTTTCCTGGCTGCATTTGAAAGCTTAACTGCCATTTCAGTTGCAGTGGCAGTTGCTCTTGGCCGGAATGGCTTCTAAACTGGGCATCAAGTGCAATCAGCCGCCAGCCCATGTGCTGGCACATGGTAAAGCTTGCACGTTCGCTCTCTGTCACTCTCTCGCTCTCCTTCTCTCTGTCTAATGCTCTCTCAAATGCTGCTTGCATCATAGCTCAATTTTTGCAGTTTGAATTGCTTAATAATAATAATAATACAAACAAAAAAAAAACCATCTATATATACATACATACAAATGTATTTATGCTGCACCTCCCCTTTTTCACTAATACCTCTCCTCTCTCTCTCTCTCTCTCTCTCTACCCTCCGGTCATCTTCAGTTGCTGTTGGCTTTGCAGGCCTCTGACGGGGCATCGAGAGTCAACCAACTTTAGAAGGTCATGTGGACTTAGTGCAGTCAAATATCCTTGGCTGATATTGGAAATGCATATACACATATACATATATACATATACACATGTAACTAAATGTATATGCATTTACATACATATCTGTGTGTGAGTGCGTGCGCTAGTGTGTGTGTGTGTGTGTGTGTGTGTGAGTTCGTGCCTCATCGTGTATGTATCCCAATGTTAGCATGCACTTTCTATGCCGAGAAGTTGGAATTCAATTGTTGCCATAGGATACCAAAATTGAAATAATCAAAACGCATTTTCTTTGAACTATTTTTAGAAACAGGCATGGACAAATTTTAATCTGAACAAAAGGAATCCGGACTAAAGCCCTGTAAATCTGAACAAAAGATAATCAATTGAAGTCACAGAGACTAATTAATTACTAGCACTAGTCAGAAGTTGCTTGTGTAAATATTTAAAAATATTTCTTCATTTGTAAGACATCAAAAAATTATTAAATTAATATTATTATATAATAATTAAAGACATTTTATATTTTCTAAGAATTAAAGAAATTGCTGATTGTAAAAAGTTTCTTTTACATATTCACAACTTTTGTTCAATTCTTTTTTTTTTTTTTAATTTAGTATTTAGTTTTCACTTTAAGTTTTTTATGCAATTTTCGTGGATTTTCCTCCTCGTTGACATGAAATTTGCGTAACTTAATTTTTTTTTTTAAAGAGTTGGGGCCCAATTCGTGACTTTTTGTTACCTGAATTAATACCAAATTGAATAGAAATTGTATTGAAAATGTCGTGTAAATTGCTTTGGTTAATCACTCTATAGGAATTGTTACGCGTGATGCTATAAAAATCCAAATACATCGGAAACATACATATATACATATAAAGATACTCTTTCAATCTTAATTCAATCTATCTAAATATATGTGGAAAAAGAATTCAGAAATTTATACTCTCATTTCAATCTATGTAGAATCATTTAAGTTAATGTTTAAGGATAAGTTCTACAAAAAAAAACCTTTTAATGGAGTCGAATCTTAATTAATTACATTAATTACATTAATTAATTACAATTATTCTCAAGTTCAAGTTGCAAACTGCTGTTGGTGCTATTGTTTTTTCCCTCAGTTGGGGTAATAGATAATAAAAACTTATACCGGGAATTTGCAAGAAAATTTATACATACATACATACATATGTATATATATTAAAGATAACTAAACTCTTATTCTAATTCAGAATCGAAACATATTGACAGACACACACACACACACACACACAAACAGAGAGTCATAGAAAACGTATGTAAGTTGCACTCTAATAGCCAGTCATGAGGTTCAACAACTTTCACATAAAAATCCTTGAACGCCATTTGCATAAAAAAAAAAAACCCCAACCAATAAGCTGAACAACAACAACAACAACAACAGCTGGAGCAACTGCAACAACAACTAAAACAACGCCAGCAACAATAACAACAACAACAGCAAACAAACAAACAACAAGATTACGTATACGCCACCATTGCATTAGAGACGCAAGAGCAGAAGAGGAAGAAGAAGAGGAAGAAGAAGAGGAAGAAGAAGAAGCAGAAAAAATAAATGGGGTAAGGGGAGGGCGTTTCGGGGGTAAGGTAAGCTAATGCACTGCACTTTGTAGAATGTGGTAGAAAAAATGATTGAGAGCAAAGTTAACGGCACTTCTTATACATGTATTCTGTATGTATGTGTGTGTGTGTGTTGTGTTGTTTGTTACTGTTTTGGGTTAACTTCAAAAAAGCAGAAACCGAAAAAACCAACAAAAAAACGATAATACAAAAACCAAAAAAATGAAAAAAAAGATAAAAAAACAAATTGTAGTATTTTGGTTAAACAAATTTTCAGTTTATTGGCGAATGTCAAGTGGAGAAGTGGGTTGAGAAGTGTCATTCTTTCGTGTCTTTTTTTCTCGCTCACTCTATCACTAACCGGCTCTTCCTCTCTCTCCCTCTTTTTCTCACTCATTTGTTAGTAGAGTGCAAAATGCTGACACTTTTGTTTTTGTTTTTCTGTTTCATTTTCATTTTTTTTCGTTTTTTTTCCCCTTTTTTTTTTGGTGAGCTCTCGCATAATATTTCTGGGTCACATATAAGTAATACCTATACCTACCTATAAGTATATATATATATAAATATATATTTGAATATATATATATATATAAATTTTAGCTATATATACATACATACATAAGTATATACAGAAATACGACGAATATGGGAATGTACCTAAGTGAACTTTGACCATCTTTTTAATGAATGTGTATTAAGTTGTGTGTCTATTTCTTAGATCGATCACATATTAAATGTAAACTATATATATATGTATATATGTGTATATGTACGATATAATCTTTCAGTTATCTATAGAATCATTGGACATTTACCTTATAAAACGAAAGTCCAACGCTGCAAAAGAAATGCCTGCGTCATTCCCTCTAAGAACTGCAAGTAAACATTTAAGAAAATATATATAAATTAGTATTATTCTTAAATATTGTGGATTTCTATATATTGTATAATATTTAAAGACAAAAATAAATATTATTGATATAAAACAAAAGTCGATCCCAAAGCTCTTCTTTATTAAAACACAGATAATTCCTTTGTTGCAATCCTCTCTCAGGAATATATAAATATATTGTTATTGATCATTTAACACATTTTTTATTAAATTCCTGATTCTGTAGAAGTCTCTTTCTTTCATCTAATAATTTAGGACATTAACAAGTGTGGTCAAAATGGGATAACATGGCTCCAAAAACGATCTGTGAGGAAAGCTTTTCTTATCTTTGTAACTTGTTATTTATTTTTCATTGCTTCTAGTTCTAGAATAACAATCGGTTAGATAAAAAGATTTTCTAATAAATCATTATAATTAGAACGCCCAACCTGTTTTATAAAGAGAATAGTATATGAAAGATAACGAAAGTTGGGGAGATGGGGTAAGGAATAGTAAAGTATATAGAATTTAAAAGTTTATCAAGGTTTATCTAAGTATATATACATATAGATTCATGATCACCATCGAGGGCACAGTCATATTATGTGATTCTACTTTTAAAATAAAATTTGCTTCCTTGATTTCCTTCAATTGTAGGGTATATCCTAGCTGGCGTAAATTTATGTGTACTATATTGATATTCTGTAACTTTATATGATTCGTTTATGGGTTTTTTACATATCTATTATTTTTTTTATTTTTTTTATTTATTATTTTATTTTTAATTATTGAATTTGGGTGAATATACACTTTTCAGTGTTGAGGTTGTTATTGTTGTTGGTCAAGTGTTCTATATACTACTTCTATCGTTATCTCAGATTTCTGAGGGAGTGATGAAAGAGTATGAGTGAGCCAGCACTAGACAGAGATAGCGATAATATGAGCAAGCGAGCGAGCAACTGAGCAATGTGTTCTGAGGAGGGCTATCATATTACCCCGTGTACTTCCTCCCCTTGCTTGCTGCGCTTTTTTTTTCTTCGCTTTTTGTTTTATTTGGTTTTTTTAGTTTTTTTTTTTTGTTTCAAATTCTCATTTGTTCTATTCGGTTTGTTTCTATAGTAGTATTTTCTTTTTAGGTCAATTTTGACAGTTGCGTCGACAGTAAAGTGACAGCAGCAACAACGGCAACGACAACAACAACAACAACAACTATTGCTGCTGGCATGACCAGAGATCGATTTGAAGCAACAAGAACAATCAATGGAGAACATCTTCTTCTAGTCCCTGCCCCTATCCTGTTGCCCAGTTATTGCTGGGCGCTGGGCCAAGAACTTGAAAATTTATGTGAATGTGAGAAATACAAAAGAAATTAAACAATTCTATGAAAAATACTAAATATAAATAGTTTTAAATGTATTTTATCCATGATAATGAAAATGGAATCGATAAATATTAATATTGAAATAAGAAAAAAACTAAAATAAAGCGAAACCCCAAAAGAAGCAACAAGTGTGGGTAAAGAACTTTTTTGTTTTTTTTTAACGGTTATGCAACACTGTTTTGACATTATTTTGATCACTATCAAAACTGTTTCCCTTTGCATTAATTATTTCGGTTATTCCAAAGATTAAATATAATTAATGGCAAACAACGTTTGTCAACTACATATAGAAATTTGGAATAAAAGTTATTCTAAAAATTATATTACTATGTATTTAGTTGTGATGCAAGAATATTTAGTTAGAAACTGTTGTCTTTTTGGGTGGCTCATTGGATAACCACATGACCACATGTGGAGCACACTATTTATGTTTGCTGGTGACCTATATAACCGATACATACACACACACACACATACACCTCTTTAGATGGCCCCCACTGTTGATCGTTTCCCCTAAATGTTGGCATTCACTAATTACCGAAAGGTATGAAATATTGAAAGAAAGAGATCTATGCGAGGCAAGGCAAACATTTGACAGCCAGACATATACCTATCTCTCTCTCTCTCTCGCTCTCTCTCTGTCTCTGGCCTCTCTTTTACTCTCTATCTCAGTCGATTGGGGCGACACCTTCAACACATCCCTGGACGCGTATCAAGTTGAAGGTTTATTTTTGTTTACAATTATTTTTTTTTTTTTCGTGTTTTTAACAATGAAGAACAAAACAAAAACTAAAAACAAACCAGCACACGGCTGTTTCGGCAGTCGTTGTCATTTCCCCCTATACCCCCAAATACTTGCTTCCCTCTTCCGCAACAAACTACCCGGCACTTCGCCCCTTTGCACCACCTTCCCTCTGGCACCTTCAGCAGTTCCCCTGGACGGACCATACCACGCCTACACATCCAACAAGTAGGTCGCCATCATCGCTGACGACGTTTCGAAATAGAAATAGAAAAACAAAAAAAAAAAGAAAAAACCAAAAAGAAAAAGAAATAGAAAGAAAAGAAAGAGAAATAGTGTGTGTGTTTTTTTTTTTTTTTTGTGCGTGTGTTTTATCTTATCGGTAGTCATCGAGTTTGAGTTCTTTTCTACAAAAACAACAATAAGAAAAAGTTTAAACAAAACTTTTGTTGCCTCATGTTTGTTTGCGTTTTTCCACTACAACTATATATACACACATACATATATCATGTATGTGTGTGTGTGTGTGTATAAACTAACAAATACATATATCACTTGTTATAGATGAATTTACTATACTCTATGACTTAATTAACTATTAAAATCGTTTAAATAATTATAGAAGATATATAGTAATAATGAAAGAAATGGTAAAAATACAAATTTTCGATGGTTTACGAAATAAAATTATCCGCTAGAGGGTGCCAGGGTGTTTTTAAGATGATATTACAGTAAAATAAGATAAGAAATATTTGAATATTAAGAACTAAATTTACCCTAGCTAATATACCTAAAAGAGAAGGTGTTAGGGTATTCAAAGAAATGAAATATGTGTATATATGTACATATATACATAGGTATAGGTATAAATACATATATTCCAACGATAAAAAGAAAAAAAATAAGAAAACAACAAAATATACCTCTCGAAATCTGGGTCAAACAATTTTACTTATATTTGCTTAGCTATCTCTCATTGCCCCCGCACCCCCTTACCGCAAACATCTCTTCCTTTCTCCCACACATTCTCTCTCGCTCTCTCCCTCTCTCTCTGTCTATCACGTTATCTATCTATCTTATTCACACATTATTTCTTCTACAGTTTTTGTCTTTATTTCTTTTCTTTCTTCTCATCGTAATCGTTAGACATATGGTCATGGTTAATTCCTAGATAGAGTATATCAAAAAAGGGAAAAAGTGATAAAGTCAAAGTGTTAACCCAACCACCAAGACAAAACATATACGTATACATGTACATACATATATATATGTATATATACATATGTTTATTGATACATGATTGCATATGAATATTTAATTAATAAAATAGAAATATTTCATTTATGATTAAGAAAAAACTTTTCCATTTCAATGTACATATATTTTATAGCAAACATTAAAGTTGCTAATTTGCTGTTGTTGATTAAAAACGATTCACATTAAATGATCTAAAATGCGCAGTTTTTACATACATATATCTCCTCCCTGCCCCTACCCCCCTGACAAATCATAAGCCTCATCTACATAATGGAATCACCCATCCGATCATCCCGATTAATGTCAAATAAAAATCAATTCTGATCTCTGTTACAGTCTGATGCAGTCCATTCATTCAATTAAGCATGTTTTTTTTATATATCAATATCTATTCAATATTTTCGATTATTTACAAATCATTAAAATTACATTTTCCATAAAGTTTATATAGTAAAATAATATTTTACTTCCTTATTTTTATATCTTTAAATTTATTATATTATTTAATACATATATTTAAATTTATATGGCATCATTAAAGTATTTGATTTGAAGGATATTAACTTTATACAGCTGTAACAAAAAAATTGTAAACAAATTAAATTTTAATGATTTTTTTCCCCCGAAGAAGTGGAAATTTTCAAATTGAGAGATGACAGCTTATATACACTATAATCTATATTCAATAGTTTGTATGAATAGTGTTATATGGGATATGCAGGGTATGCCTTTATTCGTTATTGCTTACCAATCTAAAGGCAATAAAAAAAAAACTAACAATTTACTAAGAAATTGGTGTTGCTGCAATGTCGGATCGCTGACTACTACTATAGATATACATATATGACTACTACTACCACAACTACTACTATATAGTCAAGGATAACTGCTGTCGCCAACAGCCGATGGCTGTGTGACATATGCGCGAAGAATGCGCCAATAGAAAAAAAATATAATAAATAATAAAAAAAAGAGAAAAAAAATACACTATACAAAGTTTAACGGCGATTCCGACGACTGCGACGACAACGACGACGACGACGCAATTGATCGGTCGACGGGTCGCTGTAATTGTGTGGGAGCTTAGCCAGAGGCATTACCGCAAGGGAGGGAAGGAGATAAATAGAAACGGACATACAGACAGACATTAATGCTAAATACAATTAACGGTATTTTATGCTAATTTCAACATTGAACTTAACATCCAAACAACAGACAGACAGACAGATAGAGAGAGAGAGAGAGAGCAAGCGAGAGAGAGAACAGATCATAGTTGTTGTTCTAAGTAAACGTTAAAGCAACGGTAAGTGGTGGGAAATTGATATTTATGAAAAGAATGCAAGACAGGTAGACATACAGACAGATGGACAGAGAGACAGAGAGAGATAGATATATGTAGAGTCGGGTCTTTGGACAAACGGGAACAAGATGGAATGGCATGGCCAGGGTCTGGGTCTGAGTCTGGCCTAGACCTAGGTAGCAGCTAAGAAAAAAAAAATGAAATGAGAAAAAAAATAGAAATCGAAAACAAAAGTCAGAGTCAGTCGTCACACCAATC
Organism: Drosophila emarginata; assembly: GCA_037075365.1. Taxonomy (NCBI): domain Eukaryota; kingdom Metazoa; phylum Arthropoda; class Insecta; order Diptera; family Drosophilidae; genus Drosophila; species Drosophila emarginata. The sequence continues at coordinate 1,377,852 of JBAMCD010000160.1, forward strand.
CCCTTCGGTTTGTGGTAAGAACAAGAATTTCAATTGTTGATCTTGATCTTACATACATATGTATGTATGTATCTATGTATATAAATGTAACTATTTACACACACACATGCATAGCCACATTGTTTTTTGTTGCTGTGACGCGTGGGCTATGCGCTGCATTGTCTGGCATTTGGTTTATGTTTATGGGCTTTGGGATAGACTGAAACAAGGCAAAGTTTAACCTGATGTTGGTTTTACCACCTTTCGACTGTCTGAATAAAAAACGAAAAAGAAAAAAAATGCGAAGTCCAAGCTAACTGCAGCCATACTAAAATTTAGCTGTATGATACAAAAGATTTAGTAAAATGAAATATTTTGACAGTGCAAAAATCGGGTCAAAATTCAATTTTGCAGATTTTTATGGTAAAAAGTTAATGAAGATAAAGTTATTCAAAATCGGTCAAAATTACACTGAATTATAGCATCATGACATTCAAAACTTAAAAATTCGGATAAAAAATTGGTTTTTCAGTTTTTAATGCCAATTAAAAGATGGAACTCTAAGAAGCAAATAACATTAATATATTTTTGTTCAAAATTGACTAAAATTTGAACAGGAGCCTTGTGAAAATGAGGATTCTTGGATGGGGCTGTCTGATGTCCTGTGTCTTTAACTTGATGTAGAATCAATGACATTGCTAACAGTAAAAAACAACATTAAAATTTATAAAACCAAAAAAATGTATGTGTGTAATTTTTTTCAAGTTTTTACTTAAATTGATTTATTAAAAACAAAAAAAATCTCTCTATAATTGATAATTCCATATATACTAATACATATGTATATGTACATATATTTTAAAGTAAATATAAATTGAAATAATGAAAGTTTTGTTTATTCAATCGATTAACCGTTAATAATGTTTAATAAATTTGCATTTAAATGAAATTGGATTAACTAATTCACATAAATTCTCCAATTGACAATGATCATAGAGGGCACACAATACGGTCACACTAATTAAATTACTTACCAACACGCACAAGCTCAATATGGGATTAAATTCGAATACTTTTACTTATGTGAAATATGTGAGAGAAGAGCTTGATTAGATTTCATTTTGTGGATTCCACACACACACACACACACACAGACAGATGCGGTTAGTATATAGAAATGTATAAAGTATATAAATGTGTATATACAATACGTTATATGAACTTTGCATTTTGGCAAGGACACAGGATAAACACATGCACAGAGGGAGCAAGATGCAGAGAGAATGAGAGGAAGAGAGAGAGAGAGAGGTAGACAGAGAGTGAGCGAGAACAATGATTGCAGTTGCAGTGCAGTTGCTCTTCAATCAGGGCCCAGGCCGAGATGGCGAGACTGCGAAACATCGGGGTCGGGGCCGTGCACAGAATCCCTTCAAATTTATAGATTGAACTTGCACTTGGGCGCCAAACAAACAAACAAACACACAAACGGCCAAAAAAAAAAAGGCACGCAGCAGCAGAAGCAGAAGCAGGAAACAGGACAAGTAGAAGGCAATAGATGGTTGAGGGAGGGGAGGTGGACATACATACATACATGTATACCTATACATACATATATATATATATATATATGTATATAGCACTTGCAGTGTCTGCAAATTGGATGGAAGCTTTTTTCACTGCTCACAGCACTGACCTAACCCACGAAGCCAAACGTTGTCCATATTCGAATAAATGTGCGAGAACTACTGCGCAGGAGCCGAAGTCATAGCCAAATCCTTGGTACCATCACATCGCTGGCAATGTTCCATGCCAACACGCCCCCCCCTCCACCACCCTTGTCTGCCTGGTTAATACTGTGCAGCCATTTCCAAGGCAACATAAAACGAAAGTTCAACGTACCAGAGCCATAGCGCCATGGTGAGTCCAAGGCTACGACTAGGACTAGGACAACAATGTTGATGTTGCGACTTGCACACATTGCATGCGGATGACAGGTTCCTCCCTCTCCTAAATATATATACATATATATAATACAATCTATATATATGTATATATATATATATACATATGTTTGTGTATGTATTCATATATTTTTATAAAAAACTATAAAAATAATGGGGGGGGGGGGAGGGACGTCTCACTAGGCCGGACTAAATGGGCACAAACCGAAAAGTATTACGAAAATATCTTGTAGAACTGTTTCATTATAATGCTAATAAGGAAAGGTTTTTTTTAGGTTTTAAATAATTAATAAAAAAATATTTCATCAGTTATATACATATATATATATACATATATATATATATATATATATATATGGAATAACATTTTCTTATTTGTACTTATCAATAAAATTCTAATGGCCAATAACAAGGCCCAATAGTGCTGTTAGTCCGGACCTGTTTAGTCACTGCTACGGTTAAGTATGAAAATCCGTGTTGTAAGTGTGTCAAACCTGGCAAATGGCATTGATAACGTCGCTTCCATCAATCCTTCACTTCAACCCCAATACAATAATATCATGAAAAATAACCCCCAAACCACAATCGTAATTTACGTCAGGAGTTTGCTCACGTTGCAACAGGACATCCTTAAGGAGCACTCTCAATGGGAGTTGTTTTTATTTTAAAGCCTTTGGCAAATAATTATTTAGTGACGGCCTAAAACTAAGCTCCAATTTTATCATTTCACCTTTACTTTGTGATTATTATTATATTTATTATTATTATTATAATTAATATTATAACAACTTGTGTGGGCTTCAATTAAACATTTGCTAATTACTTGTCTACCCTTAATGTAACTATTTCATTTATACAACTTATCTTATAATTAAGCACTTTATTTTAATTGCATTCTTTTAAATATTCTAGTAATTATTTATTTATATTATAATAATAATATTTGGGTTAGAGAGCTAATTAAATATTCGAATAAATAATAAATGAATACTTTTTTTAAATTATTATTTAAATATTATGATTCATCATAATTTTAATTTAATTAAATAAATCATTTTTCTTTTCTTTCTTTCAATCAAATCACTCAAATAAATCTTGGAAAAAAATTTCCAAAAGTTGAAAAAAAAAAGGTTTTAAAACATTCAAAGTTTCTAAGGTTTTACCGTTATATGTATTTATTATTCTTAGTTAATTGTATTTATTAGATTTGGTGGCTCATCATTATTTTAAATTGCATTCATTTCCCAAGACTCATTTCATTCAGTTCACATTCAAATTGAACGATTCACGTTTTATGTTGCGTTTTGCATAGGCGAATTTGTGTTGTGTGTGTGTGTGTTTTTTTTTTATATATTTGTTGTGTGTGTGTGTGTTTTTTCAAAGTTTTTATTACCATTGCAAGAGATAGGTGAGCGCGGGGGCGTGTACTGTCTGTAAATCGGCCTAAAACACCCACACTCAAATTGCACTCACTTTAAACACTCATTGATTCACACACACACACACACACACACATAGATATATATATGTATATATAGATATATAGCTATAGAGACGACTTTGATCGTTGTCGTTTTGGTTTGAATTTGTCGTGCGTTGAATTCAAGCGCCAAGTGAAAGTTGTTCAAATGTTTATTATAATTATTATTATTGTTGCTATAACTATTGTTTGTTACTGTTAATGTAGTTGTTGTTGTTGTTGTGTCTATCACAAAATACAACTGACTACTCTCCAATGATAGATTAAAAATAGTAACATTCTTAATCCCCTATTCCTCCTCCCCCCCTCCCACACACACACGCACACACACTGGGATGGTTAAGCCTTCATCCTCACCTCGGCCAGGGTCGAGCCAATGTAATTGTTAAAGTGCAAATAACAAAAAAAATAAAATAAAGGCAAAAAATAAAATAAATAACAAAAAAAAAAAGAAAAAAAAACACACACATACAAAAATACAAAACAAAATAAAAAACGACCGAAAAAAAAAAGTTTTGCGTTCAGCGCAAAATTTGCACTTTTTTCACTTTCTCCTTTTGTGCACGCTTTTGACATTTTAATTGCTTTTTTTTTTTGCCCATTATCCGTGGAGGGCAGGGAATAGGGTAGGGCCAAGTACGTGTGTCTCTCTGTGTGTGTGTGTGTGTATGAGAGTTAAATCTGGTCAAAGCCAAAGCCAACTTTGAGTATTGGCCAAAAACTATGGAACTTTGGCAAGGCTTCCGATTTCAATTCCATTTTTGAATTAAGCTTCCTTAGCTCCCTTTTATGCTTCTCCCTCTTTGTCTCTCTCTCTCTTTGTCTCTTAATCTAGGACTTTACTGACAGTTACCTCTTGGCTAATAATTTTTTTCTTTATTTTCTTGTTGTGTGTGTGTGTGCTTTTTATTTTTCTATGTTTTATGGCAAAGTTCATTGACTGCATATAAAATAATTATTTTGCCACACAATGGCCCAGCAGCGGCATATGCCATATGCTCACTTAGGTGAGGCTGTTGCTGCCAACTGAAGAGGAGGGAGAAGGGTAAAGTGCCAGAGAAAGACTGATAAAGAGAGAGAGAGAGAGAGAGATAGAGAGAGGGGAAGGGTGAAAGGAGGGGCAAACGGGGGATGGGGTAATGCACATGGGCACGGCATGAAACAACTGCGCAAAAAACTGGCTCGACTCTCGACTTGGATCGCAATTATGTAACATTTACCCACTAACGCCAAAAGCAGCAGGAAACCTAGAAAACGAAAAATGAAAACTCCAGCAACAACAGCACCAACAGCAACAACAACAACAACAACGTCGGCAACATCACGAAGTTTTTCGATGAAAGGAAAACTTGTCCAGTAACTGAAAGGGGTAATGGGATACAAAAAGGGGAGAGGAGTGGGAAATGAGCGGGGTAGTGGAATAACTATTTGATGTGTTGATGCAGTCGACGACAGCAAGTTTTGGCCAACATAGATATTATAGATGAGGGGTAGGAAGGTGGAGAGGAAATAGATGAAAAACCGTACATACGTACGGAGGTGAGGCTAAAAGACCTCACTAACAACTCCTCCAATCAACTTACACTTCACTTCACCTCACCTCACTTCACTCCTTAACGTACCGATTTCCCAATGTTACGTCCACGAATCCAACTGTTGGCCGTCGTTTGGTGTAAACTGTGCAAAATTTGCTTCCTTGTATGACATAACCGAAACAACTAACAGACAACCCAAACCAAAATTCAAAGCAACTTTAAGAGCAACAACAGCAACAACAACAAAAACAACGACGATGACGATGAAGCCGATCTTTACCTCCATGAACATGGATAGTCCGTTGTTGTTGTTGTTGTTGTTGTTGCTGCTGCTGCTGTGCCACATTCCAGTTTGTCTTCGTCTGGAAAATCCCGTTTTCCCATTCACTGATTCGATAAAAAGAAAATGCATAAAATAACAAAATGTTAAAAACTAAATAAATACTCTAAACAAATAATTGAGAATATTTTTTAAATAGTGCTGCCCCATAAAATGGTAACATTATTTTACAGAATCAAATTTATAAAACAAAAAAAAAAGGGGGAAAAAAAAAGAAAAATCTGTAATAACTGTAAAATTCAACTATAATTCTTAATAAATATATTAAATATATATTCTTTATGTTGAATTCTTTAACTTTCACAATTGATTTATACTACCCGATTTGTAACTATATTTTTATAGTAGTTATTGTTGTTGTTGTTGGTGTTGGTTTTTTTTGCTGCTGCCATGTGAAAATGAAAACGAACAATGCCAATACAACTGGTAGCGGGCAACAACAACAACAATTGCAATAAACGTTGCACCAAAGTCATCGTCATCATCGGTAAAAAAAAAGACAACAAAAAAAAAACAACACAACAACCAACAAGAAATTGCAAAGTTTTACTTTCGTTTTTTTCACGTAACAAATGCAGCAAAATGGTAAATGGTAAATGGAAAATGGTGTTAGCAGGCAATGTTACCATTAGGGGGAAGAGTAGTGGGCAGAGGTAGGGATGGCATGGATACAAATGGGGAGGGAGGGGAGGGATGAAGATAGTTGTTGCATGGCATGATCAATTTCAAATCAAGAAAAAGCAGGAAGTGCAACAATGAACAATTTGAAACGGGGAATTGGGAGGTTTGGCATCGATTGACGCTTGAGATGCCGCTGCCACTATTAGATGAACAGTGGAGGGAGGCGAGGAGGGGAGAGCTACAGATTTGGGGCATCCAAAAGAAAAGAACTTTTTATTTTGAAGTATTTTTTTGTGCTTCAACTTTTCATGGATTATATTATTCTTTATAGAAAAAGGTTATAGTCCAATCTGGAAACGTCAACGACTTTTAATTAAGATCAACTAAATATTACACAAATTATCGATGCATTATTTCTCATGTGATTCATTAAATATATAGTCACATGATCTGAGTAAATTTTATAGAGAAATTATCGTTTTTATAGTAAATGGACTAAAGCAACATTTATAAGAAAAATTTAATAATTTTCAATCCATATAAATTATATCCATATATTAAATATATTATATTTAAGTTTTAGTGAATTTGATTAAAAGAAATTAAGGCTAAATATATTGAAATGAGTTAAATATATTTATATACTTATATATATTGTAATTCATTTTGTATATTTTTTTTTTTTCTAAATTTCTGTATTTAATAAAAAGAAGAAAGAAAAAATATAGAATTTAAAAAGAATCAAAATATGATATAAAATCTCAGCTATGATATAACCGATATTTCGATGTTTTCGTTTGACTTTTTTAACATATTCCAACCAAACTATAACAACTTCATATATAATGGCTTAAAGTCATTTATTTTCTAATTTGAAATATTCCAAACTAAAACAATTTAATTTGATTTGTCAGGAACAGTAGAAGAATGCATATAAACTATATTTATATATGTATATACTCTATATAGTAAAGTATAATCCTAAATGGGATAAATAGATGAACCATAAATCAACATTCTTGGTTAGACTGTACCTTTGAAAGGATCCCTAACCATTGCCTATAGTCGCTTACTTAATCGGAGGTCTAGGGCTTGGCCAATCTTTGCATCAGGTTAAATCAGTTCCGACTTGAAACTTGTATGTCCCGGTTTTTCATTTTCATTTTTTTCCTTGTTTTTTTTTTTTAGTTTTCAATTGGCAAAGATAGGCTTAAAAAAAACCGCAAGCAGCAGCAGCATTAACATTTGGCATGAAAGAAAAACTGAAACCAGTTTTCCATAAAAGCGAAAATAGACAGAGTGAGAGAGAGAGAGAGACAGTGAAATAGAGTAGGAGTGAGAGGGAAAGATAAAAGATAAAAAAAAAAAATTAAGTCACTCGACGACGATCAACTTACCCCGTTGCATGCCATGAAGAAGGAGAATGAGGTAGTGACGATGACAAAGAAGACAACAAGGAGAAGTAAGAGAAGAAGTAGGAGGCAAGTTGCTGAGGTGCACCACCGGGTTGGCCGATTACTTCATCATTGTGCCAGCAATGGCAGCGCCAGAGAGAGAAAGTGGCAGGAAAAACTAACTGCGCCTGTGATCATCGGCTGCAACATAACGTGCCATGACTGTGGCACCACCGCTGCCACACTCCTCGCTGTTCCGTCATCACCCCACGTTCATCAACATTTCCCCATTTCCCATTGCGGCCGAGGCTTGTTGCAACTTCAGCCATGATTATGTGGCATTAACATTTTTTTTTTCTCTCTTTTTCCTTTTTTTTTTTTTGTTGTTTTTTTTCTGGTTACATAACCTCGAATGCAATGCATGCAGTGGCGGCAAATGGAAATTTTGCAAATCATATGAATGCCTTGCCATCACCCCACACCAAACCGAACCAAACCAAACCACACAGCACCACACCGCACCGCACCCCACACCACACCATCCTGCACCTCTACCGCAAAATGTTGCGCAAATGGAAGCCGAGACAAAACAAGGAAAACAATGATGGTTGATGACGATGATGATGATGATGACGGCGATCGTCGTCGTTGAACGTGAAAAGCGGAAAAGTTTTCCAACTTTTGGCACATAAAATGAGATAGAGAAAAAAAATCAAAAAGAAAAGAAAAGGAAAAAAAACCAAAGGAAACGATACAAACAAAAAAAAAGGCCACCACTTGCTTTAGTTTACAGAAAAAAAAGGAAGGAAGATAAAATGGGTTAAAGGAAGAGTAAAAAAATAAAATATATTCATAAATTTCCAAAATTAAATTGAATTCTTTTCGGTTTAAAAATCTTTTAGTAAATATCAATTTTGAATAAATCTTTGTTTGAAATTTGTGACTAAAAAATAGAATAATCAAATATCCTCAAAATGGATGGATGAGGGAACTGAGAGGAACGGCTACCTCTATATTATTTTATATCATTGACTAGCTAATATTTCTTCCCATAAATTTATGCAGTTTATGCAATGAAAAGTTTTCTCAAAAACTCTTTAGATTTTAATCAAATACTAAATAGTTTTTCTATACCCAAATATTACTTATACGACATGTTATCAAAACACATTTACAGAATATTGAAATAGAATATACATGATATAGGAAAAGCTGTAGGATTATCTGTATTAATCACACACAAACAAAAAAACAAATTTTTATCTTGCATGTTTAAGAGAAACACAATCATTGAATCAACATGTCGTATGAGTGATATTTATTTAAAAATATTTATTCGCTTCTAAATAAAATAAATTGTACTTGATATTTGTTTACTTAAAATCAAATATCTAAAATTTCTATTTCTAAAAATTGATGTACTTATAATTTATGGGAATTACAGTAAAAACTCTCTTGGACGGACATTGACAGTTGCCGATATTTTGTCCGAGTAGCAAAAAAATGATTTTCACCAAAAATTGTCTGCTTAAACGAAGTTTTCGCCCAACAGGGATGTTCGTTATGGGAGGTTTTACTGTATATTGATTTTATAACCGATCATTGTTATGATTTAGTTTTGGTCAGTTTTCATTTAATTTAGCAAGTTCTTGATTGATAATAAAAATAATTTCAAATTAATAGTAAAAACTTTATTTTTTAAAACTAATTATTTCCATTACAGCTTTATGCAATATATAATTAAATATTATATAAACAATTTAAACAAAGTTATTTAAAAGATCATTCAAATAATTGATAGATTTTGTATTTTTCTCTATATTATACTATATAATTGTTCGATCTAATAGTGTGAATAGGAGGATTTTATTTTTTTTTAATTTATTTATTTTGCTGATCGAGAATAGATATGGATATACATATATATATATATATGGAAACAAAGATAAAGAAAATGTGTTTTCATCTATGTGCAGTAGAGTGCAATAGGAGGGTGGAGGAGGGGTAAAGGGGGTCAAAGGAGCAATCACCCACACACATCAACCAACCACACACAAAGTCCGCTTGAATAGCATTTCATTGTGTGTTTTGTGGATTACATAAGATATTTTCATGAAGTTGTTGCACAACAACAATAACTACAAAGACATTATGACAGACAGACATTGAGAGAGGGGAAGAGAGAGAGAGAGAGAGAGATAAGCTCTCTTATATATGTATATTTAGCTCTGCTATTGAAAATATCTCTCACCTGATTTGTATGATCCTGTCAAACACTTGCTTAGATTTTTTTGCTTCCCTTCCTCCGCCTGGCATGTCTGCAATAAAAGAAATAAGAATAAAGGAAATCAACAAAATGAAGAGCGAAAATGCAATTAACATAAAAAGACAGCTGAAAAAACCAAAATTATATATGAGGCGCTTTTTTCTAGAATGCAACAGGGAGAGGAAGCAGAGGAGTCGGAGATAGAGAGATAGCAAGCGATAGAGACAGCGAGAGATAGAGAGAGAGGTGGAGGGTGGGGTGGAGAGTGGAAGAGGTGACAGCATACTAGGGCTATAGCATTTCACTCTTGATTTCGTTTTGCTTGTAACTGCAATTGCAGCGGCGCTAAAAGCTTTTGCAGCAAGCTCTCTCACCCTCGCTCTCTCGCTCTCTCTCTCACTTTCTGTGTCTCTATCTCTATCAGTTACTATATCTCTCTCGCTCTCTTTGTCTATCTCTATCTGTATATCCCTCTCGCTGCACATGTTCTGGTGCATTCGTTTGACGTCGTCGCTTGTTATTCAATAGTGTTCGGCTCTCTAATGTTTGTGTGTGTGTGTGTGTGTGTGAGTGTGTGCGCGCTATCTGCCGCCATCGCCGTGGTATTGTACGTTGCCTATTGCCACTGCAACTGCTAAAACGACCTCCTACAGGTCTTTGACCCACTGCGAGACGACAGCCATGTAGAGCTCTACGTCTCGTCGCCCTCTCTGTCTCTCTCTCTCTCTATCTCTCGCTCTCTTCCCCCTCTCTCTTTCTATCTCTAGCTTTGTGTCTTTCTTTATGTCTTTCTGCTTAGCGCTTTTCATTTGCACGTTATTATTTTTCAATTTTTTATTGTTCTTATTTTCTTTTACAACTGCTACTGTATTTGATTTAGGCTTTGCCCCCCCCACCCTCCTCCCTTCACTACGGTTCGCTTCTCTTCTTTATCTTCCTGTTAACAACAATGCCTGTCGCCCTGTACTTGCATTTTCTAAATACTGATAAACTACAGCACTCATCTATCTATCCATCTATCTATTTAACCACCTCGACCCACCTAATAATCAATATACAACTAAATTGGGTGGTCTGGCTTCATAGGAAAGGAAGGAACTGGGTTAGTTTACCTTATTTCTGGTATTCTTCTGTCTTTATGTGCTCTTCTCTTTGTGTTGAAGATTAGGTGTAATGGAGTGGGATTGGGATTGGTATTCTTCCTGTTTGTTCAGTCTTTGTGGCAAGACGCAATCAACGAGAGCGAGAACGAGAGCGAGAGCGGGAAGCGGTGGTTTAAAAGGAAGCAAAAGGGAGTAAATAGAGGCCCACCCGGAAAATGAAAATTTCATTTTTTTTTCTCTTTCTTTCTTTTTTCTTTTCTTTACATTTCTTTTTGAGGTTTGCCATTAGAAAAACTGGCGCAGCCTTCGACCATGTAACTACTTCAAGTGCTGATATGACACACACACACACACGCATACACACACTCAAGTACACACACACATAGACAAATCTCTGCATTGCTCTATAAACTTTTAACCCAATTCTTATGCCTTATTTACAGACGGCGACGTTTTTATTGTATATGTAACTACATATGTGTATATATACATATATATATATAGTATATATGTAGTATATATATGTTTGTGTTTGTGTTGTTACTTCAATGCATTCATTTGATTTTGGGTGGTGCAACAGTGCTTAAGGGAGCAAAAAGGAAAGACAGAGATAAACATAGATGTAGAACGAGAGGGAGAAAGGAGCATTGGGCTAGCACAACTGGAGGAAGTCGTCCATTTGGGGTTTTCATTTTTGTAAATACATACATACACATACATATGTATATACATACATAAATACGTACATATGTATATGTATGTAGCCATTCAGCAGAGTCTATATTTATATCTACCAGCTAGAAGAAGATGAGGCAAATGTGGCAAAGCACTGACAATCTCTCCTGGGCTAGGGATAACCATACCAATGGCATTCAAAATTAGTTTAATCTCTCGTCCTATCTCTTGACTAATCTGTCTTTTGGTTATGTCCTTCCTTTTTTAATCATTCCTATTTAATTGATGAATTTGATTCATTTCTTTATTGCCATTCCAAATTTGATTTAAATTTCAATCGTCCAATTGATTACATTTCTTTCTTTTGTTTCATATTTTTCACACAATTGAATTCTTGGTCCTTTTTATGGTCCTCATTCTGTAAATATCTTTTATATGTTTTGTAAACATTAATTTATTTCCTTGTTTTGTGGCCTGTCCATTTTCTTCAATTATTATTTCTTTTTTCTTATCATTTTTCAAATACTTTTGTCCATTTTCTTTAAGGCTTTCTATTTCTCATGTTTTACTTTAAAGTTTAAACTAATTGTAATATTATTTTACTTTTATTAATTTTTTTTACATTTGTTTTCTTTATTTATTTAAATTTTAAATATTTTATTTATATTTCTCTTTGTATTTATTTAAAATCCTAACTAAATTTTGTTTTTGTTTTTATTTGCATATTTTTTATCATTATTCGTTATTATTTATTATTTAATTTATTCTTTAGTTTTGTTTTTCGTAGAATTTTATTTTAATTAAATTAATTATGTATATATATTTTTAATCATTTAATTGTCTCCTTTCATTAGCTTGCACTTTGTCCTCTCATTAGCTTCCACTTTCTTCTATTCGTTTCTATGCTTATCTTCTTCTTGCTGATCTGATATATATATAAAAAATAGCAAAAAGCAATGTAAAATAGATAGATAGAAATATCCTTTAAAATGAACTCCCACAACTACATTAATAAGTGTATATATATACCGATTACAGGGTATACAATTGAGTGCTTAACATTATGTATGCATGAATTTGCTGCGTTAGTTGCTGTCTGTCTATGTCTGTGTGTTGTGTGCGTGTAAGTGCATCTATATCTATTTAGATATGCATATACATGTATGTATGTATGTACATATATATGCCTGGGTCTGGGCTGCAGTGGCATGCAATGCCCTCTGTCTGCATTGCCGACGCCTGCAACAACACCAGCGGCAGCAACTGCAACAACTGCAACAACTGCAACAACTACAACAACTGTCGAGTGCCGACTACTGCCCTACATTCAAGGCAACGACTCTGAGATAAGCACATACACACCACCTATAGTGTGTGTGTGTGTGTGTGTGTGTGTGTGTGTGTGTATGACAGAGATGGAGTGCAACTGAGTGAGTTATGCATGTGTTTACATGTGTGTGTGTGTCTGTGTATGTTATGCATCTACCATTTAGAGACACTTCTATGGGCACCCAAACGTTAGCAGCAACAATATCAACAAAATTCCGCTTCAAGTTCCAGAGTCTGTATGTATGCATGTATGCACGTATAGAAGAGATGCATAAAAATACATATATATATATATATACATATATGTTCGACATATCTATGTATGTATCTCTGTGTATGTGTGTGTGTGTGTGTAGACATTCTAAGCGGTCATAGTCCCAGTAAACTTTCGCTGTCGCACACGTTGTCGGGGGCGTCATTTTGGCTGAAACTGGAGAGGATTGGTATTCGGTATTGGCTGATGAGCAGATGGCAAAATGAATAGACCAAAAAGCTAATAAGAAATCTTTACAAAATAGCCTCTATCGATATATCTAAATTAAATACATTTAATGTTGATTTTAAATTAGTTGATCAACTTTAAAAGACGCCTAAATTTAAAACTATTATATGTATAATAATAATTCCAATAAAAATAATTAATAATCAATTACAAAAAAAAAAAAAATGCTGATTTTTAGCATTAACTTTACACTTGCAATCAGTTTTAAACATTTATTAAATATTAATAATTTCTTTTACTATTTTTTTTTATTACTCTTTCTCTTATTATTTTTTATCACTATTTTTATTCTTTTTTTTCATTTGACTTTGTCATCATTCTTATTTAATGGAAACAAATAAAAATAATTGGTAAATTAGAAATTTTTTTATTTTGCCAACAAAAATTCGGAGTTTTAGTTATTAAAACGCTCGATTTATAATAGATTCGACTATATTATAGATTTAAAAGTGAAACTTTATTAATATATAACTACATATGTATATTATACATACATACATACATATTATAAAAAGGAATTTGATCTATTTAAAATTTTAAACTTAAGATTTACGTTTCATTATTTTGAAAACTTTATTTACATTTTGAAGTCTACTTCAAAGAATTGGAATCTGATAATATTGCTGTAATCCACATGGTAGATTTTTTAAAACTTGTCTAAGCAAATTTTTAAATTCTTAAGTATTATCTTTCATTTGTTCAATAAATAATTTTCTCGTTTCCTTATTACTAACTAAGGCATAAGTAATATTATCTTAGCATTTTCTTTTTTGACTCTGTAATCAATTACTTTGGTATATTTCCCTATTTTTTCATCTCTCTATTGGTTTCTCTCTCTCTCTCTCTCCCGGTCTTTCTGGGCTGCTGGGCTTATCAAATTTCACCTAAACTTGAATTGAAAATTTTCATGATCAACGGCCATTACCGCCACCAACTGCCGCACCTTCTCTACCATAGGGTTAACCATTTAACTGCGATGAGAAACAATAACACACACTCTCACATACACACACACACACACACACACACACAAATACATACTCAGAGTAAAAGTGAACGGGCAAGTTCAAGTTTATTTTCTGGAAAAAAAAAATAACAAAAACAATAACGCACAAAAATTAAGCTACCAAAAAAAAAAAGGGCAACAGAATGACGCGAGAGCAGAGGCACACAGATGATGTCTGGCCTAGAGAGGTGAGCGGAAAAGGAGGAGGTAACAGCAGCTTGAAGGTGTGGCAAACATACACAAACATACATATACATGTATGTATGTATGTATGTATGTATGTATGCATGTTGACCCCCGAAAAGAGACGATGCAAATATCTCGTGTTTCTTTTTGTTGTTGTCGTTTCTTTACTTTTTGAACTGTAACTATAACCGGTTTTATTTTCGGCTTCAGACATTATCGGTTTAAACCAAGGGGGGGTTGGGCGAGGAGGGGCTAGCCCTTGGAACGAACGCTGCAGCTTCTAAATTAATGGACACCCTTTTCTAAAAATAATATTATTCAAATTATTGAAAACTTAAACAATTGATTATCTATTTTTTAAAATAGAATAATAATTCGCTAAGCTAAGCTCTTTGTACACATATTTCTTTTAGTTTTACTTGTTTAGTTTAACGATAACCGAAATTTAGTCGATTATTTTCTAAATATTTCTATATATCAAATAAAGTTAATTTAATGATTATAAAAATTGCTAAAGAAAGGGTATGCGGTTGCTTATTTAGAGACAAATTTGTTTAAACTTTTTCCACTAGTTTTCATTTTTGGATTTCCAGTTTGTGAAACAAAATAAAAAGGGCGTAGAGTAAGTGGTAGTAGATCATTAAACGTTCATTGACATTTTCACACTTTCTGTCTCTCTCTCTCTCTCTCTCTATCTCTCTTTCTCTCTTTGTATTTATTGCTAGCTCAGCTCATCATCATATGCAATTGTTTAAATAAATTTATACGAAAGGATCTATTAGTGTTTGAGTGTATTGAGTTTTGGTAAATATAAGCAAGATTTTTTTTTTTTTGGGTTCGGTAAATTGAGCAAATGGACAAATGAGCATTTAAAGTACACTTTTTGAGCACTGTGAGGTGTACATAGGTAGGTACTCGAAATGTCGACGTCGAGCGAACCCGGCAGAGACGTCGTCAACGTAATTGATGTGAAAGTGAAATTTTTTCAGTTGTCTTTTGTTTTTTTTTTTATTTTTTGCTCTTTTCATTTATTTTATTTGGTGTGGTAGAGCAGCGATGGGGTGAGGGCTCATTATGAATGACCATAACCTTAAGTTTCATGCACGGTTTGAAGGAGCCAGAAGAAGGGCAAGATTGCAGCTTTTTATGATCATCATCATATCTTGTTCTCGCTCGCTCGTTAGCTCTTTCTCCCTCTCTCTCTTTCGTTTTATTTCTGTCTGTCGTTCTGCTGAGCAGGTCAGAAGAAGAACACGTGCTGGTGCTGCTGGCTTCAAAGCACAAAGCTCTTCGGCATGAGCAGCAACACCGAAGCCAGCGTCAACGTCAACGCTGACGTCAGCAGCGACGCCTTGGCTCAACGTCAACGTCGTCGTCGCAACGGGTTCAATGGCTGACCCAATTTCAGCTACAAATGTGAAGAGACGGCAAAGAAGTGGAGGCGGATGGGGAATAAGCAAACGGGAATCGGTTGTGAAAGCCATCAAGTGAGAGAGAGGGAGAGTGTGAGAGCAAAAGCGAATTCATTTAAGCAGAACAACGAGAAACAAGAAGAGTGCAAGAGAATTAAAAATAAAAGTCCATTATGCGATCACTCTCGCCTCTGGCTCTCTCTCTCTCTTTCTCTTAATATCTTTCTCCCATGCTTCTAGTTCAGTTCGTTGTTACTTTTATGTAATTTTGTTTTCTCCCCACCCTCCATTCACTTTCTTTACCCAACTAAACACTGAAAAATGAGAAACGGGAAAAAAAGAATAATAATTTAAGCGTTTTCCAATACTTCATACGCACTGTAGGCCAAGGAACATTTTTACCACAATACTAAATAGACTTTGTTGCATATTTTTTTCTTTCTTACAAGTTTTTTTTTTTTGGTGATTACGTGAAAGTTTATTGAACTTTCGATTTCGCTTATAAATTCAATTCAATTGCAACCAAGACCCAAGACACACACACACACTTACAAGATGTTCAATGTTTATATATGTATATATGTACATACATACATACATACATATATACACACTCACCCAGTGAGTCGCTCGGTCAACGAGTCAATGGCGGCTTTGGGCAATTGGCACCCCAAAGCAAACGTCTCAGACACTGCTGACACCGCTGCCATGAAGAGAAAATGTGAAAAAACAGGAAAATAGCTAAGCGAAAAGTTTGACAAAATACCCAACGAAATAAAGAAAATTTAAAGAAATCAAACGAAGTGCTAATACCCTAATATGACTCAACAATGAATATAAAATTATGAAAGGGCTAACCTGTATGCATTTGCAAATTTCCCTCCTATCCCTTTTACTAATATTAAAATCTATTCTCGACATATTGTACCTTAGAAAACTTATTTCACAATCGATCGAAAGATAGTCCAACCGATTCTAATACACATATGTATAATCAGAAACGTTCAGAAAGTGTGCTTTGAATCGGCTTTCCATTTTTAAGTCTTAACAATCCTAAAATAAAATGAAATCACGTAAATTTTTAATTTAGTTATTAATTGTTTTTTAACTAATTTAAGCATTGTTGAAAAATGTTTTCAATTTGTAACCAGTTTAGAATGGCAAAAAACGACAATGAAAACCGTTTACAAATTGATTTTAACCATCTAATAGATATTAGGGGGAACTTTTTTTCGGCATGGAATTGGTATTATTTTTTTTCACTCGTTTCTTTTCTATGCCAAATGGTGAGTTGTTGTGTGGTTGATATTCGTAATTCGTATTTCTTTTATTTGTACTGTTTGTCATTTACTTTACATTGATTTTGATTTGTTTTGGCACTTTCCCATTACGTAAACCAAAGTTGAAGTTTGCCATAATAAAAAAAAAGGAGAGAGAAAAACCAGACCATAGAAAAGGAGAGAGATAGAGAGACAGATAACCATAGCAGATGGAGCAATGATAAAAGGGTGACGGGGGTAAGTAAACTGAAGATAGGTGAAAAACTCTTAAATCTCTTACTTCCTCGATAGACACTTTAGTATCCAATTTACCAACTTTATTTCCATCTTTTTTGCATATACATATATACATACATATGTATGTATGTATATTTTTTTTGCTCCTCTGTCTTCTTACTAAATATGTATTGTAAGTTTATTTCTATCTCTCTTGCTCTTTCTCTCTAAGTGCATAGAGCATTTACATGCAAAATATTTTTCACTTCCTTGTTTGCAAGCAACAACAAAACACAACAGCAGCAGCAACAGCAACAGAAACAGCAACAACATCATTGAAAACTATTGCCCCCTCTGCCCGACCTCGACATCAGACCCGGCCTTCCTGGTATGCAACAATATCAAGAGTCACATAGCCACCCACAGAGCATGAAGATTAGTTGGTGAAGCAGCTGTTAGACAGAGCGGGACGGGGCTATAAGAAATAGTAGTAGGTAACCACCGACTGAGCTAACTGGCTGCTTATGCCTTTACCCCCCCACCCCCGCTACAACAGCACCCATGCATAGTCTACCACTTGCTTGTTGCCTCTTCTGTTCGCCTAGTCAAATCTGTATATGCGAGTATGTTTCCGTGTGTGTCTATGTATGTATGCATTATATGTATGTATGTATGTATGCATGTATGTTTGTTTATGCCATTCACGTCATTGCATGTTCGCTCGCCAACGCATTGAAACTTCCAACCCCCCCACTCCCACCCTCTTAAGCCCATTCTCTCTCCCACACAATCCATCTCTTTTCATCATTTGGCTATGCCACTGGCTCGGGCTCTTTCATCATTGCAATTGGCGTCACTGCCTGACTGACTCTCTGACTACCACTGCCGCCGCTGTCGACTGCAGCCGGCTGCAGTTTTGCATCACCTTGTGCCGTTGTCAGGGCATTGGCACAGTTTTTCCACACATACACACAAACACACACACATACATACATACACTCACCAACGGTCGCGTTTGTGTCTATGTTTGCTTTTGGATTTTGCTTGTTTTCGCTAGTTGCTGTTCGTGTTGTTGTAACTACTGCTGTTGTTGTTGCTGTTGCTTGTTTGTTGCATTTACCCTTACACTTGTCTAGGAGTATGTCACATTTTTAGCATAAAAAGAAAGATATTAGTTTCATATTGTTCAAATACATTCTATTATATATATAGATTAATTAATATGAAATCATGTTAGAAATATATTGAATGAAATAAATAAAAAGCAACGACTTTGAAATACCCTTTACCACTCGGAGATATAACTTTGGTAAAAGAAAAAATAATTGAATAATTGATAGCACATAAAAATATTAGCTTAAGAACCATTTGAGGTAAAGTTATTAATTCTAATAAACTGAATCGTTTGCTTTTACATTTCCAATTAGGGTATCTAAAAGTCGTTCTATTTTATCTGTATATAAACGAAGAGGAGCTACTGATGAAATCACCTAGAAATAGAATAGCCTAGAAAATAGTCTTAATTAATGGGATATTGTGGAAATTTTAGTAAGCATTCCCTACGCAGTCAAAATATGCAATTTGCTTCAAACTGAAAGAGTAACAAAATGTTGTTAAAAGCAGCTTCTTTTTATACTCGTACATATATATTCTCCTATTTTTATTCATTCATCCTTGTGCTCTGTCTCTCTAGGTGTATCTATGTATCTATCTTTCTCGATTTTACATTTTATTTGAATTTCAAATGAGGTAAGAGATCCCTTTGGAAGGAACTTAATATATTTACATACATATGTATGTATGTATATGTATGTACATATGATATAGATATATGTATATATGTAAGTAATTTGGGCACTTACCGTATAAACCGAGGCGGCGGAGGTTGCAACAACTGATAATGTTGATCCCAATAAAGGGAAGCTAATAATGAAGTATAAATTTTTACTCAAATGCGAATGGCTGAAAAGAGGAAAAAGAAGAAAAACAAAAATATAATATGAAAATGTTTTAATATCATTCTATTTACGTAGGTATATATGTATGTATAAATCGGAATACATTTTTATTGGAGTCCTTTTTTTTGTGAACTTCGCCTTCTGCCTTTCTATATGTACATATGTATCTACCTTATCTACAATCTACCACTCAATATCAATGTCTATGTCTGTCTGTCTATATGGTCGCCTGTCTATATGTTTGTCTAATTGTTTGCCTGTCTACATTTGAAGCTTTTGAGGGTCGGGGTGAGGGACAACAGTTTTTTGCTGCATTGAATCTTACTCTTTCTCTCTTACTCTTGCTTAAAAAAAGCTTTTGCTTCTTAGCTCTCTCAAATTTTAGCATTGCAAAAAAAAAAAGGAAAACTTGAGCGCATCTGTTATTGCTGCTCTTGTTGTTGTTGTTGTTTCCCGACCTGCCTAACTATATTGAACCATTGGGATAGGTCCAAGTCCAGGCAGTGTCTGCGTGTCTCTTTTTAAAAATGTTTATGTGTGTGTGTCTGTGTGTGTGTGTGTGTGATCGGGTTGGGAAAGCTAAATATAGCTAACAAAAAAATAAAAAAAAAGTGAAAATGGCTGCATTTGCTCTCGGTCTGTCGGTCACTTGCCCAACGCACACATACATACATACAGACATTCTCATACACTGTGTCAGAACAACTCCCTACATTTTAGCTTACTCCTTGCACTTCCCCCCACCACCACCACCACCTGCTTTTACAGTTTTGATTGCATTTCTTTCTTCTTTATTTTTCGCTAGAACTGCAAATTCATTCTTTCTCCCTCTCACTCACTCACTCTGTCGCTCTTCCGTTCAATTTTGTTTTCATGCAAAAAGGTTGAAGACCTTTCACCTACTTTTTTTGTTGTTTTTTTTCTCTGTTCCTTTTTTTTTGTATTCTAAGAGAGAGAAAAAAACGGTTCTCGTTTTTTTTCAAAGCGTACAATTTGGTGTGTTAAGAAATAAAAGAAAGAGAGAGAGAGAGAGAAGCAAATGTATGTAGATATATGTAAGTATTTACATGCATATGTTTGTACATATTTTTGTATGTATGTTAGTCTGTATGTACATACATATGTATGTATATATGTACAGATATCATGTGAATCACTTTGTGTATAAACATTTAGCGCATGTTGCTTCGATTTTTAATTAACAGCAACAAATTAGCAAGGGTATTTGAAGTTCACAAATAAATTACATTGTATGCTTTGAGTTACTGAATATCCTGGGAAATTTTTAAAATATAGAAAAAACG
This sequence comes from Drosophila emarginata, assembly GCA_037075365.1. Lineage (NCBI taxonomy): Eukaryota > Metazoa > Arthropoda > Insecta > Diptera > Drosophilidae > Drosophila > Drosophila emarginata. The sequence continues at coordinate 1,398,399 of JBAMCD010000160.1, forward strand.
ATTCAATGAAAAAGGAATAAATAAACCGATGCACATGACATTTTGTTTCCGGTCTAAACGATTAGCGGTAAAAGCGTTTTTAAAGTTTATTCGATAAGTATTTACGAACGAAACAAGACACTTCGCGAATTCAATTGCTCGCATATTGAATTTCAATTCAATTGAATATATTCAATGAATTTTGTTATTATAACAGTTTTTATTCGTATAAATGGACATATATACTTATTTTAAAATCATATATAAAAAACATTACGCATACAACATGGTGTTCAAAATAATTATATTTACAATCGAAAAGATAGAATTTATTTTTATTTTTTGTAGTTCTTTATTAATATGATATTCGTAACAATAATGCTACATTCCCCTATATATTGATATACATATATTGATTTATAAGAAAGGATAATAGTTTTTGTTGCATACTTTAGGGCGAAGATCCATAAAAAAAATAAATTTTAGAATGTGAATACCAGAACAATTTAGTAAAAATAAAAATTTTCTATAATTTTTGTCTTTTTCATTATATAAATCAGCAATGATCTCTAAATCTCATTCTAAAATGTACAAAAGATATAGAAAACTAACTTATTAGCCACATGTTGCTATTTTTAAAGAGACATCATTCATATCGATGCTAAATAATAATACTACAAACTGTTGATTCCGTAAGGGGCAAAGATAAAAGCGGAAAAGTCAATTCTTTTATCCATATCTATCTTTATGGATATTTCATTCCATAGACATCGAAAGATACATATATACAATACATATATGAAATCTATATTCCGATTCCAGAATTTTGTATTATTTTTTTTTGTTGTTGTTGGCTTATCGCTTTCTTCTTTCTTTTTTCTTTGCTGTTGTTGTTATTTTTGTTTGGCAAATTATTTAGGTCAATTATAAATATTAAACGCAATTAGCAATGAAATTTCAATTTCATTATCACCAACGTCGACAGAGAGAGAGGGAGAAGGAGAAAGATAAGCAGAAAGAGACAAAAGTAAACAGAGAGAAGGAGAGTGATAGAAAGAGAGAGAGAGGGAGAGCGACATGTTCAAATCGGCATCGCGTCAGACATTCGTTGACAACAAAAAAAAAAAACTTTAAGTTAAATCGTCGACTTTGCAATACTCTATAACTAAAATCTTACATTTTGTAAGCTTATTTTAAATTCCAGTGTAATCCTGCTCATTTCTATTATTTTATAATATTTATGTTTTGGATAAATATCAACAATTATTTGATCAATTTTCTACATTTGGCAGGTCTTGATATACTCTTTTTTTCCATTTGTTGTTTAAATTTCGTTGACAATGCAAACCTGATAAGCAATCATCATAATCATGTTTAAATGAGCGGGTTGGGTCAATAGAGGGACGGATGAGCGGAGGGGGGGGAGGAGGTATGCAATGTCTTCTTTAGTGGTAGTCATCATCATGGTTTATTCTGACGACGCACACAATGTCAAGATTGCTGTGACCTTATTTCGGTTTATTTATTTAATTTTTTTGTTGGTTTTTCTTTTTTTGTTGGTGAACAAGTGAGAAAAAGAGGAAGACAAATTTAGCTTTTGCTACATTCTATTTAACATATGTACATATACATATATGTATATACATATACATATGTACAAATACCCGTATTTATGTACATACATATTCGATTTTACCCTCCCCTTATGATTCAGTTTTATAAGGTCCTTGACAATTTGCCAGATGACCAAAGAGACAAAACAGGCGGCATGCACTTGTTCTCTTATGGAAAGAAAAGAATCGGTGGGGGGGACAAGAAACAACGCAAATTGCCGTAAGCTTGCCACACAATCTCCTCGCCATTATGCCTCCCTCCCCAGGCCACATTACCCCCGTTGCACCCTGTTCCACCTCCGCCAAAACTGTTGTTTGTCTTTGACTTCAAATGACCTTAAACTGGGTTAAAGCTCGACAAAGTTACCCCAACGATGATAGATGAGGAGGGTAAGATAGCGAAGGGAAGTTATAGGGGAAGGTGGAAATTTTGTGTGCATTCAACGCTCTGTCTGTGTATGTGTGTGTGTGCACTGTAAAATTGAACTTTCTGTGCAACAGAGCAGAACCGAGAGCATAAAGAGAGCGAGAGTCAATGGGAGACCGAGACCAAAAGAGAGACAGAGAGTTATAGAGAGAAACAGTTATGCCTGAATGTAACTCATGAATCATTCAGCACAGGTAATTCAAATGACAGTATTTAATTCTATAGAAAAAACTACAAATAATTGTTGATGATAATAATGCCAATTTCTTTTATATATAAATATATACAAATATATGTATATGTATGTACATACATATATAGCCCGAAACCGATTAGCGATTCCTAACAAAAATTTACTAACCCAAAGGACAATTGTATGAGATCAGCAAAATAAGCTGAGTAAAATACGAAATTTATATTCAAAAATTATTGATTATAACAGACAATATTTGCAGCAAGTGTTTTGGCTACAAATTAAATGTCTTCCGGTATGAATGACAATGTATACTAAAAATCATTGTTGTTTTTTATTAACTTAAATCAGGATTTTATCTGGAACATTATACAAAAACTTGCTTACAGTTATCCTTTGGTTGGATTTTTTTCATTTAGCATATCCATTTAATTAACTTACTGAGAAAGTAAACATTAAAGCATTATATTCAACTTAACTTATAAAAAATAGCGGAAATACAAAAATAAAATACAGTGGCTCTTAAATTAAATAGATCATAACTTCGATTAGTTTCATTAAATACCTAATTACAATTTTACTTTTATATATGACAAATTTTTGTTTAAGCCAATTGAGTGACAGTTCTTCTGGCATAAAAAAAAAAACAACTTAATCCTAACCATAAAGAAATAACAACACACAAAAAAAGCTCCCCTTCTGATTGCCTTTTGCATGTAATTATTTTCTATTTGCCAAGAGAAAGTAAAATTGACTTGCACACACACACACACACACACACAAGCATTTCATTGCTCATCAAAATGAGTTTTGACGTTTTCTATTGTGCCGCCCCACACCATAACCCGCCCCCCTGCCACCTCATCGAACATGTCTTTGCCACTTATTACAATCCATTTATATGGTGTAGGCGTTAAAGTCAGCTGCGATCGCATGAGAGAGTCATGACATAGCCAAAGCCAAGCTTAATTTTGTTAGAGCAGAACATTTCGTTCAATGTTCATCAAACTTGTGAGAGAGTTAGCTCAAAAAGCATTGGCAAGAGCACAAGCAAGAGCAAGAGCAAAGGCAAGAGCGAGAGTGAGAGAGGCGGCATCATCGGCCAAAAGGTGAATGACATGTGAAGCTTGCTGCTTTTCGCTGCCTGCTCATTTCGACTTGGGCGATATCCCATATGCAGGGCACACATTAGAATCTGTTGTTGCTTTTTTCTCATTTATTTATTTTTTTTTAGTTTAGTTTTTTTTTTCGTTTTTTTTTGTGTCTAAAATTGAAGCAGTAATGCTGGCGGCTAACTTTCAAAAACCCAAAACTCAAGTAGAAAGAGCAGAGGGCTCCCAGCTTTATGCTCTTCTCCCTCCCCCTCAATTTAAAAGCAGAGCGAGCTTTTTTTTCATTTTGTTGGTAAAGCTTGCGCGCTCATTGCTTTGCTTCGGGCTTTCTATGTATGTGTGTGTGTGCCTGTGTCTGTATATGTGTGTGATTGCTCTTCGGCAACGGCAATGACAGTGTAGCATGCTCGTACTTTACATTCTGCCTTAGTAGGTCAACAAAATTCCGGACAATGGCCTTTCGCTTTCGTCTGTGATGCGTCGTCGTCGTCATCGTCGTCGCGTCGTCGTCGTTGTCGTTGGTGCTGCAACTGCAACTAGAAGTCAACGCCAGCGTTGGCGTTGGCATGCCGTCAGCTGAAGCGGCAATGCAACTGACTGGCACAGCACACATGACCGCCCCCCCACCCACTCTCTTCCCTTCTCGTATCTAATATCATTGACTTCAGTGGCAGATCTGTTTTTTTTTTTTATTATTTTAGAGGGGATCTTCCTTCTTTTTACTTTGCTCTTATAACAATTTAAAATATTTTCAATAAATTTGCCAATCACAGAATGAAAAAATTTTAAAAATAAATTATAGAACATAGAACATGAAAGTTTCTTTTAAATATTTTCCAAAAATCTCAATAACTCACTTTAAATATTGATTTGATAGGATAATATAATTATTTTTTTCTACCGTATCTAAAATTGTAATAAACATATAAAATATAATTTATTTTTGTCAATAAGTTAACAATTTTATTTTTTATAATACCAAAGTTTCTTTAATTGGTTTCCATATCCTTTCACCTTCTGTTACTGCGCCACTGTGCGCACTCATGTTTCTATTTGCAGTGACTTCAATATGGCGACGACGCCGACGACGCCGACGACGACGACGACGTCGACGATGGCGACGATGAACATGAAGATATTTTCGGTCGCCATAGTTATTGCTGCACTTTTTTTATTTTTCCTTTTTTTTCGGTTGGGTTTTTTTTTTTTTAATATATATATATTTTTTTTGTTTTTATGTTGCTTTTGGCGATGGCGTAATAGGCTGGCTGCCTGTCAGCCAAAAAAAAAAAAAAAAGGGTGGTGGGAGGAGGGAGGGAATGGAAGTTTGATATGGCAAGGCAAAGGCAAGACCAGGAAAATGCACTAGTTACTATCGATTACCATTATCAGATATTTCCCCTCTATAAATACGTTGGGGGAGGGGGGGTTTAGGTATTTCGAGCTTCTCAAAGTCGCTTTAAGACCAACTAGGTGCACTTACTCACAGACACACACATACACTTACACACAAATGTACAAGCAAATGGAAAGCCTTGAAAACAGAAAAAAAAAACTATTTGAAATTCATGATGAGCTTTTGAAATGTTTTAGCTTTTGTATAAGAAATAGAAAAATCCTTCACCTAGGAACTTTTATTTACCAACATTTGATTACAGATCGTTCTAAAAGAAATGTTTGATGGGGTTTTAATATTAGATATTTATATGTATATATAAATACTTATTAAAATATATATGTATATACTTATCTAATAAATGGCATAAAACTTTTATCGAAGCAGTTTTAAGGGTCCTAGAAGTTTTTCTAAAGGTTTCATAGAGAAGCATTAATTGAAATAATAACTTATCCATCACCGCCATCGATATATATGTATGTATATATATATATATACATATATGTATATAAAATAGTATTAAAACATTGTCTACCTGGCTACCCTTAGAAAGAAAGAATGAAGAGGCATTTGTCTGAGAATGAAGTAGACCTCCATCAGGTGCCTACATATATAAGTGCATATGTATGTATGTATGTGTATGTACATATATTACATACATATGTACATGTGTCTTTGTCAGTATAGAAAATGTATGTAGGTTAAAGGGCAGCGTTCGTTGCACTCGCATAGACTGAAGGGCAGCATGGGACGGGCGGTTTTATTGTGGTTTATTTTGGCTTTTGGTTTGGGGTGGCCTTACATAAAAGCACCCATGCAACATGCACTATGCAACACGACAGCGCCTAAGTCACGTACTCTGGAGCATATGAGTGCGTGTGTGTTTGTGTGTGTGTGTACTTCAAAAGGCGGCAGGCAACTTTGCAGGACTACTGAATGGAAATTCTGCCCATCCACCCACAAACTCGACTCGACTCAACTCAACTCGTTCTTTGCCTCTGCATATTTATGAGTATTTTGTATTTGTTTTTTTTTTTTTTTGCATTTGTTTTACGAAGGTTGTTGGCACAGATTTTGAGTTCAACCTCAGACCCTCTCCAACCCCCTCCGTTTCTTCGACAAGTGTTCTTAAGGAGGCGGCATGAAATATCCGGCACCATCAGGTGAAAAGGTTTCCAATATATGAAAACTAGGAAAACGTTTTAATGAACTGAGTTCAAATATTATTTCTGAACTTTATTTAAAATTTACTTTAAGCTGTTTATATAGAATATATGTACATCTTATACATGGAATTAATTCGAATAATAGTAAACATTTTGAATTGTTAATTGTTTGACTTTTAACTACTAAGCTAGTTTTTAATTCGAAACTCAATTTTCAAATCACAGAAAAAATTTCAATTTTATTTTATTGTCTCAAACTTACCCGTCTTTTCTGGCCCTGGTTTTTAATCTGTCCTTAGTTCGGACTTTAGTTAATGATGATGATAATATTGATGATCTTAGCGCTGCTAGATCAGATAGATTTATAGTGGGTTTATTAATAAGACTATAGCCAATATTCTTTACATTGACAGGTCGGGCAAGACGGGTGCTAGAAAGAGAAAAACAAAAAAAAATCATATGTAGATGTATGTGACGAAAAATTGCAAACAGAGAATATGTTGCACACAAAATTTTGAAAAATGTTTTCAAAATTGTAACGGCACCAACTCAGTTGGGTTAAACATAAGCGCTCATTATGAGTTAACAGCTCATATGTCAAAGCTCACCACCATGTTGCTGCTAGATGGCGCCACTAGTTCTCATAAAGCTTTGCAGAGTTAGCAAAAGTTTTACGTTTAGTGTGACCCTAGCAAATGATTTCGTCATTTGGATTTTTAGTATTTTCGTTTTGTTGTCGAAATACGTTAAATTTTAAATTTAAATATAATAAAATGGAACGTAATTAAAATACATATATAAATTAAACGAAACCTATCGCTACTTCCCTGATTTTCTCTTTAAACTGTTTGAATCTATATTGATTATTTTAATACCCTGTATTTATAAGACAAAAGCTATATGAATAAATAAACAGAAAATATAAAAAAAGAAAATATATACATAAATAAAGTTGAAAAATATTAGAAAAAATTTATTGACTAATAGACATTTGTATGTATAAAATAATATTATGTTGTCTTTAAGTTAACTTAATTAAAAATGTAAGGTTAACAATTAAGATAAGTTAAGAACGGATAAAATATAAAAGTAAATTTTCATTTCTATCAATTTTGTAATTGATGAATTTTCCTATTATTTTTAAAACGTTTTTAATGTTATTTCTGCTAATCTTCTCTTATTAGTTTTGTGGCATTTTCCCTTAAGAAACAGTATAGACGAATATAGTTCAAAGAGATTATTAATGTGGATGAAAAGGTTAAATGAAACAATCGCAAAATATCTTGGATAAAAATACAGGATTAAGAATGAAATTTGAAAGACATACAATGTGTGTGTCTCTCTCTCTCTCTTAATTTTGCTCTTTTTGTTGCTTCCGCTCACAATTTGCTGGTGCTCTCTCGCGTACTGTCACTCTCTTAAGACAACTCTCTTTGGCTGACGCTCTTCTCTATGTAGAGTTGCCATTGTTGCCGCTGTTTGTTGTTATTATTGTTGTTGTTGTTGTTATGATGCAGTTTGTGTGTCAATCGGTTTCATTAACCCCAACGATGACGACGACTACGCCGACAGCGATGCTAACGCTAGCAGAGACAGAAACGCAGACAGGGAAAGGTCAACAAAGTACGTTTCATGGACACATATTGGTAGTTTGTATGTGAGTTGTTATTGTTATTGTTATCCTCATGGCACCTGCTTTTATCTAACTCCCCCTAACCCCCTCCCCTTTCTATTCTCTCCTCATCATACATTGCCGTCTACTTGAGGGCACTGTAATTTAAGGGTCATTGCATTCTTTCTCTCTCTTCTCTCTTTCCCTCACAATTCCTACTTCTTCTTCTTCTTTTAAGCCCTATAAAAATGCGGAAGAATATAGCAATAGAAATTCCTTTGCTACATAAATATCTATGTATAGTTAATATAATAATTGGCAATAAGTTCACTCTTACGGCACCAATAAAATGTGCCATATATAAACACAAAGAAATTTAATTAATATTATTTAAAAGTATGAATAAACAATATGAGGATATAATGTGAAATATTTGATTAAAGTGGCTTCATCTGAAATTAAAGATTCCATCGACTGACTGTTTAATCCCTTTAAAAAAGACTTAAAAAATGTATTTTTGAATCGATTATTTGAAAAGTGCGAAAATATATTGCAAACACAAAATAGTTTGATTGGGAAATCATTAAAAAATATATATTTATATTTGTTTTATATTATAATAAAACAATTGAAATCCAGAAAATGACAATTAAAACGAATATTATAATATATTTATTATTAACATATAACTAAGACTTTAATTTAAATCAGAAAGAGTAAGAAAATATTTCTAATTAAATATATAATATAATAAAATATATTTTATTATAATATATCATTATTATATTAATAACGGGATAACTGAATAATCAAACTAAACATAAACTGAAGGATTGAGTTATATACAAATGTTAAGTATTTTCTTTAACCTTTATCTCCAATATTGATCAAAATAAAATATGTTTACAGATGCAACAAATTTGTTTATTAAAATTAATTTATTGATCATTTAATTTAGAAAACTTTGTGATCTTATTTAGACAGTTTCTACTAGTCAAATGATAGTTTTAAAAATTTCAAAAATTATTTTTCATTTTTATGAAATTTCAAGTGTTTAACAGAATTTGAAACAGTTATATAAATTTTAAATTGTTAATAAAATGATCCAAGAGATAATAATAAAGTCGATTTAATATAAGTTAATATTCCCGTAATTAATAAAATATCTATGAACCTAAATGAATATATTGAATATTCAAGTATTACACTCATCTAAATAACAAATTTTTAACTGAATTTAAGGTTTCGGTTTCAATCATATTCCTTAAGGACGGATCATATTCATAAGGACGGATTAACTTTGGCCATGCCGAAGTACGTATACCCTTGCTAACTGTCTATATACATTTTTGGATATATGTATATTTTTAGGAAGTTTATAAAACTAGTCAATTGTTAAATTTGGGATCTGTGATTTGTTCGTGCTAACAATAATTTTTTGCTCCGATTGTTCCTATGATAGATATAGCATATAGTTGATCGATTCTGCTGAAATTTAATACATATATTTCTATATATAATATATAAAATTCGTGACAATTGCAACAGAATTATTGATCTTAAACTTTATGTCTGATTTGGATGCTATACGATATAGTCAACAGATTTCAATCAAATTTGGGAGAATTATCAAGAAGTATATAAAACTAATAAAAAAAACTAAGCTAGAGAAAAATAAATGATTTTAATATCAAATTATTTATTTGGACCGATTGTTCCCTTGGTAGCTCATAATGCGATCGTGATAATTCCAACATATGTATACAATGCCTGCAAAAAAAAGAAGCCTATGTGCAATAGGAGATTCTATTGCTGATCAGGAATATATATATTTTATATAATTGGATATGCGTTTGACCGAAATGAATATACCCTTTTTACAAGGGTATAAAAAACTCAAATAACAAAAAAACTAGAAGGATGGGCTAACTTCGGCCGTGCCGAAGTTCGTATACCCTTGCAAACTGTCTTTTTGATTTATATATAATTTGCCAGAATCATAAGGAAGTATATAAAACCCATCAAATATAAATTTGATGTCCGTGTCATAAAAAAAAAAATTAAAACAAATTTTTTTCCCCGATTGTTCCTATGACAGCTATAGCATATAGTCGACCGATTCTGCTGAAACTTAAAATATATATTTCTTTTTGTATAAAATTGTCAAATAACAATTTTCGTGACGATTGCTTCAAAAACACCCAAGTTATTGATCAAAAACTATATTTTTGACTGATCGTTCCTATGGGAGCTATATGATATAGTCGACCGATTCTGATAAAATTTGGTGTATGTGTTGAGGATTATATAAAACTCACAAACACCAAATTTAGTGACATTCGATTGAAAAACAACTGAGTTATTGATAAACCTTATTCCTGATCGATCGTTCCTATGGCAGCTATATGATATAGTCATCCGATCGGGATGATTCCGAGAAATATGCCTGCAGCAAAAAGAAGCCTAGGTGCAAAATTTCAGCTCTGTAGCTCCAAGGGTCTCGGAGGAGATTGCGTTGATCCAGACAGACGGACAGACGGACATGGCTATATCAACTCAGCTCATCATGCTGATCAAGAATATATATATGTACTTTATATAGTCGGAGATGCGTCCTTCTATGCGTTGCAAACTTCTGACCAAAATTAATATACACTTTTGCAAGTGTATAAAAACAAATGACAATTTTAACGATTTTCACAAATGAAGCATAAAGTTTGTTTTTTTTAACCTTTAGATATTTTTTTGTTAGTTAGTTTTTTTTTTTTGTTTTGAGTACGTTTTTGGCATTTATGTATATAATCGTAAAATATTAAAAAAAATAAAAACTCTATTACGTAATAATAATTAACCTTTTTAAGATATCTTTAAAAAAAGAATACTCAAAAATTGTTCATCAATTTTCAGCTAATTCCTAACCTAGTACATTATTTGCAATAATAATATTGGCAAAGGTGCACTTGTTGTCCCATGCACAAACAACATCTGTCTGTGTGTGTGTGTGTGTTTGGGTGTGTGTTTGTGTGCAGGCATCCCTATTTTAAGCCAAACGATGCGAATGACGGCGACGGCGGCGGCCACTCCACAACACACACACACACAAATACTCACGGCATGGCATGCAAAATAAAAATAGAATTTTCTTCTCGGTATATAGGATAACGACCACGAACGACCCCAAACGCTGACGTTGGGGCTACGGCACACACACACACACACAGAGAGAGAGAGAGACATAGACATACACACGGGCAACGACCGGCAAAAAAGGAAAATAAATAACAGACGCCAGGCATGTGATATCCCCCCTCAGATTCCCACCCCCATCCCCACAGCAAGGAACCATCATCAGTGAGTCGTAGCCAAAGCAGCCCCTACAAAACTAAACTTAACTGAACGCTCCAGCATTTGTTGTTGTTGTTGTGGTTTTATTTTTTTTTTCTTTATCTTTTTTCGTTGCTCTTTCCTATCCCTATGGATTCCCTTCCGTATAAAAGAGTGAGCCGAAACATTTGGAAGAGAGAACAGTGCTCTTAAGTTCCTCGCATTTGTGTGAGTGTTAAGTGTAGGGGTTGCTGACCTCTTCTCAGGGTCGCCAAAGGTTGTTGAACTTGCCGCCGATGAAGGGAATCCACACACACACACACACACACAAAATATACATATATATATATGTATGTATGTATATGTACATATGTGTGTGTGTGTGTGTTTGTTTTGTTTGTGATTGTGTGTGGAGCTAAAAAAGGGTCGCTGTCCCTACCTACTACTACAAATCTGCTCCCTGCTCCCCCTCTACATCTTAGCATCAAATGTGTGCTGGTCGTTGGCCTTTCTCTCTCTCTCTCTTTCTCTTCTCTCTCTCTCTCTCTCTTTGTTGCTGTTGTTCCCGTGACGTAATGTGGTATTCTTCCTGCTGGGTTTTTGCGTTGCTGAAGGGAAGTAAAATGTAGGGCTGCTGCTTCTTCTTTAGCTGTTTGTTGCCGTTGTAGCTACATATATATACACACATACATACATACATACGTACGTATGCAATATACTTGTAGTCCTACATTGTACCGTATTGTTGTAGTTTTATAACATTGTCTGAGGTTAGGGTTGAATGCTCGTGCAATTGTGGAGACAAAATCGACCCCTTTTTACTTATTCTATTTTCTTATTTAGGTAGCAACAGCAGGGTAAATATTTTAAAACTTATTGGTAGATTATACATACATATGTACATACATACATACGTATGTATGTATGTATATGTTCTATATAATAAACTATATTTATGTATGTATGTATTACTATCATTTATAATACGAGCGTATCAGTAGAAATGTTGTATGCGCGTGCTTTTACTTTATTTTTATCGGTCATTAGCCTTCTCCTATGCGTAAGCTGGGTGATGGAGGAGGAGGTATAGAGAGGGAGGTGGTTGGTATACTCATACATGCACGTACGTAAATATGTATGTATGTATGTATTGGAAGGGAGTGGTTACTGTCCAGCAATGCGTCACATTGGTTTTCTGCTATCAATCACACACACACACACACACATTCTCGCACTATCCGCCTACAAAATAATAAGAAGAAAAAGAAGTAACAGCAAAACAGCAGCAAAATAAGGAAAAAGCCATGACCGTGAAGTTTAACGCCCTCCGGCAATATGGACAGTTGGACGTACGCTGTCGACGTCTCCGTTGGCTTCGCTGCTAACTATTTCGCCCACTACATACCAACACACACACACACACACACACATACATATATATAATACAGTTCGCCCATGGTCTTTTATGGTGCGTGGCTTATAATAAAAGGGCAATTCCCCGTTCTACCGCCCCGCCCCATCTACTTTATGCACCCCACTGTCACCTAACCACCCCTTTTCATCCAGCTATCCTTTACCCTAGCTAGAGATGATTACGACTCGTCATCGTCACCGTCGTTGACGTCGCTGTCGACGGTCGACGGTCGCCATCAGCCAGCGTCGTCGTCGTCGTCGTTTTTGTGGTTTGACATTGAACTCGAAATTGATGCGCGTCGCTGAGCAAAATTGCGTTGGCCATGCCCCACCAACATTTGCCCTCTCCGGTCTCTTCTCTCTCGCTTTCTTTCTTTCTCCCTCTCTCTTATTAGCAATTTCAGTTCAGTTTGGTTTTCTTTTTTTTTTAGTTTTTTTTTTTCGCCTAGATGCGGCGGTTTACGTGTGTGGGGGGGAAGGGCCACGCAAGTTCAGTGAACTTTTTTGCGTTTTTCGTTGTAGTTTTTCGTTAGAAAGCGCTAATAACTTTTCAAATTTCTTTTGGTTATAGGCAAATTAACGCGGAACCGAAAGAAATGTAGATAAAGTAGGTACATAGAAATTTATATTTACATATGTATGTATGTACATACATATATGTATGTATATACATACATACATACGTATGTATCTACGTATGTATATAGTAGGTAATGTAAAATATATAAAAGACTTCTCGTTTCCTTTTAACATTGCAGAACTGAACAAAAATGTCTAAAAGGAAAAACCTTTTCTCATTTAAGTACAAAAAAAATGTACAGAAATTTAAGAAAAGAAATAAATTAATATTTTCATGCATTAAACAAAATTTTGATGATTAAACCAAAGACAAAATATATGAAGTACTTTCTCTTTAATTGAAAAATGAATTTCAATTACTTTAATTTATGTTTTAGTTAATAAATAATTTAGTGTTAAGTAATCTATAATTTTCTGATTTAATATAAAATTAAATTAATTGACAATATTTTTCTTTTGGTTTGGTTATATTCAAATTTAAGAAAAGAAATAAAGAAAAACTTTTATTTAACTGATGATTAAATAAAAAATAAAGTACAGTGAAAGCTCCCATGTGCGGACAGCCACAGTACCAGTACTTTTGTTTGTGACAAAAGAAATTGCCAACAAAATTAATACCTATTTTAAATTCAGTTTTATTGTTAATATATATTTAAGTTACATGGAACGGATTTTGAATAAAAATCATGCTAAAAATCTTGGGACTTTAAAATTCGACGGCTAGGAGAGATGTCTGCCTGCGGGAGCTGTCCGCGACTAGAGCTTTTAACGGTATATAATATATATATGCGTATAATATATTATATTATATTATTAATTGGTTTTGAAAAATAAATAAAAGTAGCCCATTATTCATGTTATATGTACATATGTATGTATATACATACATATATGTATGTACATATGTAAGTTTTCTCCAATTATTTAAAAATTCTAATTCTTGTTAATAATATTGGAATAATTGGTCTAGAAATGTGTCTAACAATTTATAGTTATCTTAAACAAATCTAATTAAATATTCAAAATATATATGTACATACATACATATATGTACATATGTATAAGTATGTATGTACATATGTTTGTATGTATCACGATCGATCATCAGTCGACTGATATGATATAAAAATTAGCTGAAACTTTAGTTTTATCTCTGCGGGCCAAAAATAATGCTTTACCATACAAATATTTGAATTATATTCACATTTCATAATTAACAAAGGTACAAAGGTTGCCATGGAAAATTTGCTTATAGCAAAATTGAAAACTGTAAAATCAACAGAAACTCCTTATATAAAATTTTAATGATTCTAAGCAAATATTTGCATGTGATATTCATACATATGTACATACATACATATGTCTATATATGTATATACATAAATATATGTATACATACATACACACACACATACATACATATGTATGTATGTATGTATGTATATACATTTTTAGTAATGTAATTGCATAAAAATATTTTAATCCAAATAACTTGAAATATTTCTATAAAAAAAAAATATAAATTATTTGAATTTTCGGAAAAAAAGAAAATTATACATATGTATGTAAGTGTGTGAAATCTGGATATACTTTTTAAAATTTAATATATGTATGTAATAATTTTAAACAATGGATAAAATTGTGAAAGCAAAAATTGTGTCCCGCAGGCGGACAGAAGTACCGTAGCTGTCCGTCCACAGGAGCTTTCACTGTATTTATCTAGCATAAAATAATATTTAGTCATTTTACTAGCGTAAATTCAGTGTATTTCTTTCTCATACTTTAAATCTGCTTTAATAATTTTATATAATTAAATAACTAATACATTAAATGTGCTAAAATAATTATACACATTTTAATCAATATTATATTGAAACTGCTTAAATAATTAAATATATAATATATGTACATACATACATACATATGTATATAAAAAATGCCGACAAATTATTTCATAAGAAATGTTGCCTTAGTTTGGTATATTAACTAAGCAGATTTGAAATGAACGAGCAGATTCCAAAGATCTTTAATCATATTGAATATATGTATGTATGTATCTACATACACACATACATACATACATATATACAGATGTATATACATATGTATTTCGGTTAACGTACATATATACATACATATGTATGTATATATCTGTGGTAGACGATGAAAGTTGAAAAGAGAAATTCGTGTACAAAATATTTGCAGATAAGGAAAAGAAACCTTTATTCATATACATACATACATATGTACATATACATATGTATATATGTATGTTTGTATGTATGTATGCTCTATATATTTTATGAACAATCATAAGACTGATGGACAAAGCCCAATAGCAACAATCATTATGGCAGAGAGCTTTCAAGAGCAGCGACAACAACAACAATAATAATCACAACAACAACCAATTTTATGAAAGTCACAGTCAAGGTCAACATGCGTGGAAAGAGCCCAATGTGTGTGTGTGGGAGAGAGGTAAAGAGAAAGCAAGAAAGAGAGAGCAAGATCTGTTTCTTTGGTTTTCTTTTTTTGTATTATTCTTTATTCTTCTTCACGCTTGCTTTCACGCACTCAGCTGGTCTATGATAAGCCCCAACGAAAATTTTTCGTGTTTTTGCAAAAGTTAAGGAGCAGCGATAGACTGAGACAGAAAGAAAGAGACAGAAAGAGAGAGAGACAACGGTAACAATTAAAAAAAGTTAAAAAAGTAAAGATAGAAGAGCAGGAAGCAAAAAAGGATCATAATCACTATACAAACACATGAAACAAGGAAGCAAATAACTGGAAAAACGAAGCAGTTAACCAAAAGAGAACACACAAAATTACAAAAAAAAAAAATCGAATTAAAAAAAAGCACAAAAATGACTCACTTGATCTCAAAGCACACACACACACACACAAACAATCTTACACATACTCACAGATATTCACACAAAACAGACACACACACTCACACACATAAAGCGGCAGGCACACAAAAGGAAAACAAATGGCTAGGTCGGTCGTTCACCTGCCTTTTGCTTTGACCGAAAGAGAAGAGAGCAAGCGCCTTAGTTTAAGAGAGCATGAGAGCGCGCGCCCCCACAGTCGTTGAGAAAGAGAGAGCGTTCATATGTGCGTATATCTGTATGTGTGTGTGTGCATCTGTGTTGTATGCATATGCGGGCCGGCCGGTTCGTTGCTCTCAAGTTGGGGCCAACTTGCGAGTATTTCATAACGCTTCTGGTTTCTGCTGTTGCTGTATTCGTGTCAATGTTCTATCGCCGTCCACGACGACGACGCTGGCGTTGTCGTTATTGTGTTGTTGCTTTCGCTCTTGTTTAGGGTTTAATGACATTGCCGGTTTCTTTTTTTTTTCTCCTTTTTTTTTTTTTGCGCTCGCTTGTTTATTTATTCTTGCAAGGCAAATACCAACAACAGCAACAGACCAGTTGCCGTTTGCTATCGCCATTGGGGCCTGCCGCCAGCACCATCGACAGACAGAGGCCGTCGTCACTCTAGGCATACACTATATAGTCGTATAACTACAGTTTAGTAGGGCCAATCCCCATCAGACTGACTGTACATACATACATACAACTTATATATATATATATGTATATTATGTCTGTATGTATGTACGTATGTATGTGCGATTGTACATACACCACACAGATCAGCCAGCAACAATAATAATAACAACAACAATAACAAAAACCATTAACATTAACTGTAAACCATACTTTCCCAAAAAATATTTTCACCATTACTACAAGCATCTCTTGAAACTCTTTGAGAAAGGCAATCCACAAAACTAAAACGAAATAAAAAAAAACATTCCAACAATTGTACAACCTACAAAAGTTCACTTTTCTATACCCTTTCTATATATTTTTTGAATCTGAAAATCATTACATTTAAATATAGTAAAAAGCTTTATTATATACATAAATTAAAACCGTCGACAATAGTAAGAACATGTGAATACATCACAATAAAAAAATAAAAAATAAACAACCCCACCACAGTTAAAAGGAATACAATAAACCAGATGCAATAAAATCTTGATAATGGCTAGAGAAACAACAAATTGGGGGAACTATTACAAATACGACAATTAAAGACACTGTAAACAACATTCGGATCATCCATTCCAATAAACAGATAAAAGTTATTGCACTTTTTCAACCGGTTGTTTAAGGAAAACTAACAAATCAAATGTACATACATACATAAGTATGTATGTATAGGTAGTATATGATATGTAGATATACATATAACATACATAGTTGTTAAAATTCACACGATTCCAATGCAAGTGTAAACAGTGTGCTCTAACAGAAGGAAGGGCTCTATGTTACCGAGATACACCTGCAATTAAATTGAGATTTAAACAAAAAAAATTAAACGTAGTTAAAACGTTTAATTAGTTAACTTGTGATTTATCAAGACTTTAATTAATATTTAGCTAATTTTTGGAATTTTAACCAAGATTACGCACGAAAGTATGCTATAGTCGATAAGGATTCTGTGAATAATATTTAAGATTTTATTTAAAAAAACTTTATTCGTAGAGTTGGGTTTTTTATGATAGATTTATAATTAATAGATTTCTATGAATTTTGCCTGTTCCTATTTATACATATATGTATATACATATATACAATAATTAAACATTTAAATTTTTTATTTTGTAAACAAATAATAGATAAATAGATTTTAATATCAATAATAAATATATAATTGCTATTCTTCAATAGATATATATATTCATATATGTATACTTTTATGCCCAGTTAGTTATAACAGTTAAATGTAATGTAATTTCACAATGTTTGTTGGGTGTACCGCCTGCAACTTTCTGCTGTGCTGTATTTTTACTTTTGCTGTTGTTGTTGTTGCCGCCTTTGCTTCCTCATATTGAATACTACTACTGCTGCTGCTGCTGCTGCTGGTTTCTGCTGACGCTGACTGAGCTGCTTTTTTTTGCTTTTGTTTTAGCGCGCGCTCACAAATGTGTGTTAGTTGGCGGTCATTCACACCGAACGTGCCCTTTTGAGAGTAGTCGTAGTAGTTCTCTCGCTCACTCCCTCTAACTCACTCTCTGTTCGTTGTCGGTGTTGTCGGCGTCTTCGTCTTCGTCTCCGTCATTGTATCTCTGTCACTCCTTCAATGACTTACTCGTCGTACACTCATTCTCCCTCTTGGGGCTGTGCGTGAGTGTTTTTGAATGTAAGAGAAGAGAGTTAGCGTGCGTTTAGCCCTAAATACGAACTTGACGGTGTATAATTTTCCCAACAATCAAATAAAGAAATTAATTTTATATGATTTTATATCAAAATGTTCCAGTTTTTAATGACCCCCTCCCTTACCAACCATCTATATATATTAGTATGTACATATGTATATATTGGTGCAAAAAAATACTTTTGCTGCCTTTAAAAGATCATTACTGGGCCTGTATTACACAATTTATATTCATCATCAATTTTACCAAGCTAGGCGAATATAATGACCATGTCTTTTACAAGCACACACACACACACACACACACACACACACATTACTCATTGGTGGGCAGAAGCATTAGGTGGACCTTTGGAAAAACGTTAAAACGGGGAATAGCGTACGGTAACAGTTGAAATGGTAATGGGAATAGTGTAAAAGTAAAAGGTCATTGAACGTATAAACATACATTGTACCCATTCCAATTCCAGCTATATTCTAACAAACACACACACACACATATATACACATACATACATAGCTCTAATTGTTATTGCAATTCGCAAGACTTACAAACTAAACAAATAAAAAAAACAACTCAACTTCTACTTAAAATCAAAGTTTATTATACCTGGAACATACATACATATGTATGTATGTATGTACATATATACATATGTACATAGATATATGAATGTTTGTTTATATAATTTTGTACTTATTTTCGATTCGAAATTTTTAACTGAACTTTAATCTTTTTAAACGATTTTTGTTTTTATCATCGGAATTTTATATATACATAATAAGCCAAGGAGAAGTGTATATCTTTTGAGTTCTTATTGAATTGTAAATGAATTTCAAAATAAAAGAATAATTATTGCTATAATTTAAAATCAAATCGTTTATAGAATATCGAAAGGGCTGAGAGACAGCAACAAAGACCTAAATACACCATATGAGATATAAAAAACTATATACATACATACATATGTATGTACATACATATGTATCAATATATAAATTTACTAATAAAACCCTTTCAAAAACCTTTAGAAAACTTCATTATACAATTAAGAGTAATTGAAAATCTACCTAATATAAATATATTAATATATGTATGAAATGATTTAAATATAAAACCAATTTGAAAGAAATTCATTTATGTATATTAATCATATTTTAAATATACCGAAAGATCAAACGAAATTTTTTATACGATTTATATTTTATGTATAAGTAACAAAATGTTTTACCATTTTTTTTTTATTATTATTTACGATCATTTTTTATATATGTATGTGTGTATGTATATATTAAGTTTGTATTCCATATGCGCAGTCAAAGGCAAGTTTTGGAGAAATTGTAGAAATGGCAAACAAACAAAAAATGCAAAAAAAGAAAAAACTTTTCAAGTGTTTGACAGCGACACCGTTAAGAGATTGTTGATTTACAGATCGATCCGATCCGATACGATCCTCTCTGCATACCTTGGCGTAGCTCATTAGTCAAAACTCAGAGACGGAGGCGGAGACAGAGACAGAGACAGAGACGTAGGCAGAGACAAAGACGGACAAAATCTTACTCACGTTTCACGTAAGAAAAGGTTAATTTTTGAGGTATTTTACTATTGAATGAAAAGAGATGGAATGACTTAAATGTGTCAATTGAACAGAAATATAATACATACATACATATGTATGTATATTTACATATGTACATGTATGTATGTATGTACACACATACATACATATGTATGTACATACATACATATGTATATAGCAACGAAATGCATTTACATGTTTGCCTGTTACTCATTGGGTTCAAGACTAATTTAAGTTCAGTTAAATTATTAAAATTCATACATATATGTATGTGTTTTTAATACAAAATATATTCCTATATATTGTATGTACATATGTATGTATGTATGTACGTATATATGAATGTATGTATATATTATATACATATGTACATACATATATATTGCAACATTGTTTCAAATAATGTTTGTTTTTTGCCTAGATCAAAGTGGAGAATTTATAAAAGTTTAAAAATATCGAATTTATATTAAAAATATATAAATAAATATATTAGAATATATGTACATATATGTATACATAGGTACAACATCATATTTGATTCTATACAACCGTCTATGTACATACATATATGTATGTATATTAAGCTGTCAAAATACTATCTTTCTTATTAAATGTAATTATTAAATTATTACGTCATTTAAATTGCGCTCTGTTAACATATGTATGTATGTATATACATATGTATGTTATGTATATGTTATGTTATGTTACATTATGATATTGTTGCACGTAAGTAACGTAACGTAATAGACAGAAATATAAATAAATGTAATGAAAATGTAAATTTAGAAATTAAATTAATGCAAAGTATAATGGAAAATATAATTTAAAAATACTGTAATATTAATATATAAAAATGCTGTAATAAAATTTAACAATGTCACAGTTTCTCTAATATTAGAGCTGGGAAATTATTCGATTATATATACATACATACATATATCAAATCGTCTGTCAAATGGGTATACAAAATTCGTCGACTCATTTCTAAGCAAACATTGTCTAATGAGTCATAATCTGGTTTACAAAGTGCAAGCAATGCGGAAATAAAATACGAAGAAAAAATTTTTTGAAAAATCACAGCAAAATAAAAACTGAAGGAGCACAATTGACAGACAGTAAAATTTAAATTGAATTTAATAGTAAATAAAGAAATAAATGATTCAACGAATACAATTATTATAGAATAGATATGTAGATATGTTTGTATGTATGTATTAATACTTTGACTATATAAACGTGTATATATGTACATATATATATAAAAAAAAAGAGTCATGGTTAATGCTGATAAGCGGGTAAGTAAGAACTCTGTGTTTGTCTCAATATATATGTACATACATACATACATACATACATATGTATGTATATAAGCAGGTGGAATGAGAATGAGAGTGGGAGTTGTTGGAAACCCTTATTGTTCCACAGATATACATATGTACATATACATATGCATATGTACATATGCATATGTATATGTATGCGTATAAATATAAATATAATAAAAATCAAGTTCATTGGCATTGATTAAAATGCAAAAGCGAAATGAAATTGCTTGCCGATAAGACAATATTTGCCGTCAATGTGACGTACTACACATACATACATATGTACATACATACATATGTACATACATACATACATACATACATATATGTATGTATATGCATTTTTTCTTCATATAAAAGAAGGCTTACGATGAGTCCAAGTACATGAATACAGTTACTTTACAGCAGCTGCTGTCCATGATAATGTCCATTTGTATCCTTCTCAAAAAAAAAAAGTAACAAGAAAGAAAGGAAGAAAGAAAAACCCATCACCTTACTCCCTGTGGAGTAAAAGAGAGCTGTAAATTCAACCACTTCATTTCATTTCACTCGACTTCACTGTCGGAATATTGAACTTGATATATACATACATATATATGTATATACATATATTTTTTTTTGGTGCATGGGCATTTCCCCACAGTTGTCTGTGTGTCTCTGTGTGTGTGTGTGTGTGTGTGCTGCGACCCTTCCTTTGCTACTATGTAAAAACGGGGGTTACATGACATTGAAACCAATTTTGAAGGTTTCAACAACTGCTTTTGTTGTCTCTCTCACTCTCCTAGAAGTGGTTGTTGTTGTTATTGTTGATGGGTTGCAAAGAAAGGTCCTTTGCCTTGTCACAGGATTAATTTGGAGTTTTTCATGTATTATTATTTTTACGTTTCATTTCGTTTTATTTATTTTTTTTTTTGGTGAATCTCTGACGCCCTTGCCACTACATTTACGGTCAGAGAGGCGCAATGCCCTCACTAATACACACACGCACACACACACACACACAGACACACACAGACAAACGCTCATTTGGGACTTGGTAACAGGCAAAGCCACCCAATTCCCTGGTTGTCAGTTCTCTCAAGTTTTGTTATCGTACATTTGCCAACCCACCCGCTACACACGCATAACGCACGCACACACACACACACACGCACACACACATAGAAAATCCAGGAAGAAGAATCAAGCCAATAAAATCTACTTTCTTTTCATTTGTAAAACGCATTCGAAATGCTCTTTCTTTCACATTCCTTTTTTCATATATCAAAAGAATATGAAAACAATTCAAAACTATTTTCTTGATTTAATTTTTAAACTTACATTTAACAAACAGAAATTCATTAGAAAATATAAAATTATTGCAGATCGACAATCTAAATTCTTCTACAGCGAATATTTATAATGTAAAGCAATCTAAAGAAAAAAATAGTAACTAATAATACTTTCGATTTATGATTAAAAAATTCCAATTATTGAAAAATCAAAGGTTAGCTCTAAGATCGACTTTATATATTGCTATATATTTGGATACGAATTAAGATACTTGTAGAAATCGTTTATAAATATAAGAAAAAACGAAAAATTCCAGAAATATTAGTATTATCTCATTTTTTATCTATTAAATGCATTTAATAGCAATTCAATTTCCTATTTATACCAAATATTATTTTATTATATTTTTTTTTATTTTATTTTAATTTATTTTATTGTATATTTTTTTCTTACAATTTTTGATCTTTTTTTAAAAGTTTATTTTCTAATTTATTTGAATTAAAGTAAGAGAAAGAAAAAATAAATAAATAATTTTGAGAATAAAGTTTTTTTTTTAATACATACATACATACATACATACATACACATACATATGACATATTTATGTATGTATGTATACAAATTGCTAATTAGTTATTAGACAAATGTAGAAATAACTAGTTACTTGTGCTAAGAAAGTTCGTGTTCGAAATGAATTGTGATTTGTTTACCAAAAATTCGATAATTAGAGAAATATTATTTATTTATGTACTCATACATGTGTATAATGTATACAAACATAAATATCTGCAATAATTTTTATTTTAGATGTGTGAAAAATACCAAATAATACGTAGATATTGGAGAGGGGAAAATACACAAGGGAAGAGCGTTGGAGAGAGCGAGAGCGAGAGCAAGAGTATTGAAATATTCGTAATAAGGAAATTACTTAATATCAATAGTCATCGAGTGACGTTGACGCCGACGTCGACGTCAACGTCGATGTTTCAAGCGTTCTCAACGATTGTTTATCAATGTGTAAATAAGTCGACTTATATACACATACATACATTTTTATTCTGATATATTTGTGTGTGTGTGTGTGTGTGAATGTATATCGTTGCCCAAAAATTTCAATAGCAAAGGTCAATGAACTCAATACAAAGCCAGAGTGAGAGAGCAACATAGCATTGGCTTTCCGCATTGAGCGTTCTCTTTCTTTTGATTTTTATTTTGTTTCCCGTTGTTGTTGTTGTCTTTCTCTTTGGCCTTGCTCTCTCTCCCTCTGTCTCTCGTCTTAGCTCTTCTCTTCATTTCGTTTCATTTCGCTTATGTGTGTTGTGGCTCTCTCTTAATAAATTTTCCCCCTTTCTCTGTGAATCAGTCTCTTTTGAGTTTTTGCATTGAATTTTGTTGTTGTTTTTTGTTGTTGGCGGAATTTTGCGCGCGCTTCCTCGTTGCGTTTCATTCATAAACAGAGAGCGGCGAACCCGGCGAACCCAATATCTCGGCCAGGCCAACGAACCAGGTTTGACATGTGCTAACCCAAGCACCCCTCCCCCACCATCATTACCACAAATCTACCCACATGGCCCTTTCCCTTCTTAGCATCAAAAGCTAATAAAGTTAAGTGAAAAGTTACTTAAGACATTTATATTTACGAAAAATTAGAAAAATAGAAAAAAATATATTTAATTAATCTTTGGTTTTTTTGCTTATAGGCGAAGGCTATCTATAGATATACTAATTGTAAATATTTCTAAATATGTATTAAATATTCCATTCCCCATATCATGATATGGATTAAAATCTTGATATGACCATAAAATTGTTTTTAATTTTGCATATAAACGCAAGTTATAGATTAGATAGTTAGAATATATGTATGTACATACTAAATATATGTACATATGTATATACGAATACAACATACAAATCTATTTAGAATCAAATAAAATCAGTTCTAATTTTGTTTAGAAGGAACAAAATAAGGATTAAAATTATAGAAAGAATGTAGAATTTAGTTTATAGTAGAGAATTATTTATTTTGGAAGGGTTTTAAGTTAAGAAATTATAGATATATGGCCATAATGTAATTAGTTTTAAAAGGAACTCAAATTACACTTAGTACATATAGTAAACCAATAATTTTGTTGTCTGGTGACAAAAGAATATTTAGGGAATTTTTGATCTATTTATTTTCTTTAAAAATTTGAATAATCAAAATCGGATAGTTCGGAATTATGACTTAAGCTCAACAGAGCATAAAATTGGCTATCTAATTATTTAATATATGTATGTATAATTACTCTAATTTTGTTTTGAATGAGGCAGAAAGAAGTAAATATACATACATGACCTTTAATATATATGTATTTATAATAGCCAATATAATAAATAAAAAATAGTAATTCAAGAAATTGAATCCACTTTCTTTTTTTGATTGAACTCTCTATTAAAATACATTTATAAAATATATAAAGGACAAATAAGATGATGAAATAACCAATGAATCATCTAAATTTAATGACTAACACACTTTTTTTTAAATTATTTTGAAGCATAAAAAACTAAATAAATAAATATAGTTAGTGGCAATAAATTTTAAGCGAAAAATATTTATAATATTTATATAAATAAATATTTTAATATTTTATATTTTTGCAAAGGATCTAATTAGAAAAATGAAACTATAAAAGGGATAAGCAGATGTTATCTATATATATATATATATATTTATATATCTTCTACATTTTTAATTATCCTCAATAATATCCGTTTATTATTCATATTTCTGATCAATATTATAGAAAAGTGTTACCGCATTTGCCGCAAGGATAAAAAAATAGAGAAAGAAATGGAAACTTATACTAAATATTTTTCAATGGAAAAAGATTTTTAGAAGTTTTAAATGTGATCTCTTGTTGCTAATAAAAGGATACCCCTTGCCATAACGAATACCCCTACTGAAAGCTACATAATTAACGCGTTTAAATATATATAAATATTGTATATATGTACATACATACATGTATATAAATTTAGAATTTTTTAATCCTGTTCAGGGACTTACATCAATTGTTGTTGACGACGTCCTTGCAGCGGTGGCATTTTTATGGCCGGCTGGCGATCATTTAATGCCCCCAGCTAGCTAAGACGCCTCAGTTGCTGTAAATGTTGCTGCTGCTGGTGCTGGCGTTGGTGTTGCTGCTGCTGCTGCCGCCGTTAATGTTGCTAACGATCCTTTGCCCAGTTAAGCAAATGTTGATAACTATGTTGCGGCCAATGATAAGGTTGATGACATTAATGACGAAATCCATAATCAGCCAGCAATGGAACAACAAAACAAAAAAAAAACAAGCACTTTTTTTTTTGGTTGTTGTAATTTATACTTTGAATTTCTTCAAAATATTGGTTTTTTATTTTTTCTTTTGTTTTGCACAATTTACAACATTTTTGAAACAATTTTCATGCTTTTGGCAGCTTTTCTTCTTTTCTTCTTTTTAATTTTTATTTTATTTTTTATTCTTCTTTTTCGCTGTTGTTGTTGTTGGTATTCTTTTCTTTGTTTAGCACTTTTTATATTATTGAAGAGAACTTTTAACAATTGTTGTTTTTTATTTTTATTTTTTTAACTTATTGTATTTGCTTAGCTTTTATTTGATTTTTATGAACAATTTTTTTTTTGATTTTGATTTGATTCAAGATGCAGCAGCTGTTGATTACTTGGAAAATTTATACAAGAAAAAAAACATTAAAAAAATTATGTTTTAATATATACATATATACATACATATATGTATGTATATGTATATTTGCACATTATTTGTTTAATAACATTTTAAACCGTTTTCCGATTGGTCAGTTTCCACAGTACTCACACACACACACACATGCACGCACACATTCACACACACACATACGTAGGCACTAAATATGCACTTTGTTGCAAGGTTGCAAGATCATGGGGCGGCAAGGAGGAGGGGCTATATGGGGGAGTTGTTTTTCGGTCACGTTTATTTGTTTTGCTTAACATTTTTCTTATTCATTTCATATTTTTAATAGTCTTTCATGTACATTTAATATTATCATTATTTTAGTTGTTTCAATTGAACATGCAGAAAGATGCATGTGTATATATATACATATATCCAATATCTAAATAGCATTTTGTGATCCCAAAAAAAAATGTAAAAAAAAACGAACAGAAACAACATTAAACAAAAATATGAAAAAAAAAAATGAAGTGCAGTGATTTTGTTGTTAACAACAAAAAATCAACAGTAAAATGCACATACAACACACACGCACAACGCACACCACACACACAAACACACACTGAGAGAGTGAGAAAATATCTAGTTGTGGAAGAAGCGTACGTTGTATATCCGGCGAACGCTAAGAACTGAATGAGAAAGCACAAGACAAAAACAAAACGCTTGTTTTTTTTGTTCGCCGTTCTCTCTTTCTCTCCCTCTCTCTCTCTCTCTCAGCGCATACATGTCATATGCCCCGTGTTTGCATCTGTGTGTGTGTGCTTGCGAGGACACTCTTAAGCACTATTTTTGTTGCTCTTACGCAGAAATTTCTCTAAAATAAAAAGGGTATTTCATTTAATTGTTAAATGTTTAATATCTTGTTTAACAAATCTATCAAAAATGTAGTTAAAGAAAAATTAGTCATTACTTAGTTTGTACCCCTCCCCCACTCAATAACATTCAATAGTTTAAGAGAGTGCTGTGTGTGTGTGTGTGTCTGTCTCTCTCTATAGCTATCTTCATGCCATGCGGAAAAACAAAAACAATAAGAGAAAAGTTCATTCACATGGCCTGTTGTTGTTGCTAGTTGGTGATGGGCGTAGGGTTCGAGTTCAGATTCAAATTGAGATTTGGGTTCGATTTCTAATTTACCATTATTAGAATTAATTACTTCAAGTGAATTTTTTTTTTTCAAATTTTATTTCTAATTCAATTTAAAAAATAAATAGAAAACATTTTTTTAGTTCGTTAAGTGTTTTTGCGTTTAGTTTATAGGTAAATGATTTTACCTTAAAATCTTTTAAATTAAATATGTAATTATGCTTGACATTTTGTTTTTAAAATTAACTGCTAGTAAAAAATAATTGTTTATAGAGTTTAATAATATAATACATTACGATATAAGAAAAAAAAAGAATCCCAACTTTAATCCATTTCCTGATTTTCCAAATCTTGTATTCAAAAAAATTCGGATCCCAAGTTGTTGTATACCTTTTCATGAGGTTTGAAATCAAATTTGTCCCACAACCAAAAATCGTACAAATATCTGATCGATTTTTTAATACCCTTTGCAACGGTACAAAAACCTCGATCTAACATAAATATTTTTATCACTGGAAAACATTGCATTTAAATTAAAAATTGTGGATTTAAAGTCCCACACTATTGCCATTTTCATCGTACAAAGTTGAAAATATAAATAGAAACAAATTTTCTATTCGAAGTTATCTTTATTGAAGGAGAGAAACTTTCTGCAATAGTTAAAATTAAAGCTCAATGTTAGAAATGGTTTTCGGCTTTAGTTAAGTAGCTTAAATTGCTAAAAATTTTTTTGTTTATAGAAAATTCAATCAAACCCTTGATAGGATTTACCGTCTTATTCAATGAATTTGAAATTTAACCGATATTGTGCCACTAAAAAGTATGCAATAAAAAATTCTCATTCTATGGTTTTGGTATTTTTATACCATTTCGTTTGGTATTTTTTATCATACTATAAGACCATATGGTAATAATAATCACCACATGGTGGAAATCTTAATCCTAACAGCCCGTTACATTCGCATTTATAAATTGCACAAATAACTGAGGAACTTGTGCCAAAGGTGTAGGCGTCGTCTGGCTGGCTGCACAGGTGCTAGTTATAAATTTTTTCCGTAATCGATTTAATTGCATTGGATTCATGGAGGTGGTTACTTTGACGGGATTACTGCTGCCTTTAATTCGCAACTGGCCAAAGGCTTGTATTTTAACAGAGCCAAGAATTTCTTTAATTATCTGCTGTAAAAGTTCATCGAGCTCGTACAGATAGTTAGTGGCACCCAAAGGCGGCTGTATAAGAAGAAAATTTTGAAATATGCAACATAGATCAATGGGTTTTACTAGGTAAAACTTACATTCTGTGTACTCTGATTGGGGGGCAGTGGTTGTGACTTGAACAGGGCATCGTATATATTCTCCACATTTAACTCATCTTCGGGCAAGATCACCATTAATGGACTATCCCAACGATTATTGCTATTGGGTTCTTCGTAACGCATGCAGAGCGCATCAAAAATATCTCTCGTATACGGCACAGATGAATTATTGGTCAGTTCTTGCAATTCGTCCGGATCCTGACGTTTAATATTTAATGACCAAGCCTGATCTTGGGGTATGCAACAGAAGACTGTGCATTGAGTAGTGCGGGAGGCCTTTGTTAAACAGAATAACTCATAGCGGTAACCTATAAATTTGAAAAGGGTATATTAATTCAAATCAGTGCTTTTTTTTTCATCTGGACTTACCTTTTATGTAGTTCCCTGCATCGAGTATTACAACTTCCTCCTTATTGAGCTGCCTGGAAGCTTCCGACTTTAAATCACTTCGTACTAGCTTCTCCTTTTGCGAGTCACCAAAATATGAATTCTTTTCGTATCCAGCCTTGGGCACAGCGTCATTTTCACTTATTAAATGTACTTTTTTACCTCGCTCTCTTAAATAATCGGCTAATTGGCGGGCTCTTGTAGATTTGCCACTGGCTGGCAGACCAGTAATAACCACAATTGGCATGTTTAAAGAATAAAATAAAACCTCAATGCATATATAAGTGCTGGAGACTGCAAATATATGGAACATATAAACTTCAGTGTTGATAAATGTGGAATTTAATTAATGTTGCCAGAGACTCTACAGATGGTCTGGAAAATTGGCGGTTATTTTAGAATTTAAAAAAAAGCATTAATATTTCTCCACCAAATTAGGTGATTTTGACCAACTAAATATGGTCAATGCAGCAATTTGTTGCACTACATATTGTCGCAGCTAAATATGCAACTGTTTCCAAAAGATAACAAATATTTATCAAAACTAAAAATGATTCTTTAAACCACTCTGTTAGTTAAGGCTATCGCTATGAGTCATTATGTTTATTCAGTCTATCACTGTGAGTCGCTAGTTTGCATAAGAGAAGCGTTCAACGGGTGGCTAGAGTTGGCAAACCATCGATATTACCATTGACTTTTTGCCCAGCTCTACTTCACTCTGGTTAAGATCTTCAACAACGTAAACGTTTTATGATTTGATTGAATAAAGCCACGAACATTGCTATTAGTGAGATAGAAAATCTTGTTTTTATTTTTAATGTTTTAAAAGTAGAAGGCGATAATAACAAAAGCCGCGAAAGCAGTTATGGATGAAGGTAAAATTTATCTGTACCAGCCGCAATCATCATCCCTCTCGCTCTGGTATTCAATATAATATTTTTTCTCTGTCTTTTACAGCAGAGTATACGGCGTCATCTTCAGCCGGTGGTGGCGGCGCCAAAAAAACCGGCGTGGGTAAACAGCATAATACCTTACCATTTTGGGGCAATGAGACTTCAATGAATCTAAATCCCTTAATATTGGCCAATATACAAAGTTCCAGCTACTTCAAGGGTAACAGCAGAGAAGCAAACTAGATCGGCATTATCACTAATATTATCCCATTTCCTTCCCTCCTTTTGTGTGCCTTTATTTTTTTTTGTCTAGTGCACTTGTTTAAGCTGAAAACGTATCATGAGGTTGTTGACGAGATTTATTACCAAGTCAAGCACATGGAGCCCTGGGAGCGCGGCTCTAGAAAAACCTCCGGCCAGACGGGCATGTGCGGCGGTGTGAGTGGTTTATGAAATGTAGCGCTAATCGGCCGCCACTTTGACATTATTACAATTGGCATTTATATTATATTGAATTTGTACTATTTTTTCCCCATTTTAGGTACGTGGCGTTGGAGCTGGCGGTATTGTTTCCACAGCCTATTGTTTGCTATATAAGCTTTATACCTTACGCTTGACCCGCAAACAGATTAACGGTTTGCTCAATCACTCAGATTCAGCCTATATACGGGCATTAGGTAGGTAAGTTGGTAAGTCACAAGCTTGCTCCCCATCCATTTGACTTATTCTATTCTGTTAATTTTAAATACCCTTGGAAATTGACCTTTACCAAACACAGTGATAGAATAAGGTCAACGAAATTTCTTTCAGTAAGAAAAAGTAATTAAAAAAAAACAACCCAAAAAAACACATTTTATTATACTACTCTTGTTTTCTAGGCTTTATGTACTTACGCTATACCCAACCACCAGGCGATCTATATGAATGGTATAAGGATTATCTTCAGGATGAAGAGGAAATTGATGTCAAGGCAGGCGGCGGCCAGGTGAGTCAACTGTATGAGCACCAATCAATCTGCAATATATAAACACATATATTTAGTATATACAATTTTAGCTACTCATGATTACGTTGTTGATATATCAAAATTGATCTTCTATATATTTACACTGTAAGAATCAAATTTATCATTAGTTCTAATTTCAACAAATCTCCTTTTTTCTTTGTTGTTTTTTTCCCCATAGATACTTACCATGGGTCAAATGGTATATCAGTTTATGACCAAATTGGATTGGTTCTCCACACTATTTCCACGTATACCTGTACCCATTCAAAAGCAAATTGAAAAGAAAATCGAGCAGTATTGTCGAGAAGAGGGCTTAACGGTGAATCAATTGAGCTCTGGACGTACTGCAGCAGCGGCCGTAGGGCCAGCCAATCCGAGTGTTAATCCAGTTGAAAATGATTATCAGGAATGGAACAAGAGTGGTAGTGGAGGAGAAGGTGTCGGACGCCCATCTTCTCGTCCAGCCAATTATCGCAACGATCATGATGATCGTGATCATAGAAGCGGTCCAGTCCGTGGCTATGATTATATCGATTTCCCACCTCCAATGCCCACTCAGCAAATGATTTATATTGGCGAACGTGTTAGGGATAGAGATCGAGAAAGGGATCGCAATCATGATCGGGAGCGTGAGCGTGAACGTCATCGTAGCAAGCATAAGAAAAAGCATAAACATCGTCAGCACTCCAGAAGTCGGAGTAGAAGCAGAAGCAGTAGACATGAAAAGAAAGTTCGTGATGAAGAAAGCGTCAGCGGTTATGAGAGGAACAGCAGCCGACACAAACGCCACAATGATCACTATGATGATAGGGAAAGGCGCTATAGGTGAAGGATGTGTGGAACTCCACCATTTCTATTTCCACCACCTAAAAACAGTTGTTTAATATTTTTTTTCATTTCCTAGCCGATTCTTTTACTTTTTTTTAAAACCCTTTAACAAACATATTTTTTCATCAACACATACATATATTAACGAAGTCGCTTTTTCGGCTGGCTTCCTACTCAGGTTACACGCACATCCACACACCACACTACACACCCCACCCCACATAAAAAAAAAAAAACCTAGCAAAATGGGCTAACAAATATTTTGTAATTTTTGCTGTTTAATAATAGTTTTAAAGTTGTGTTTTCTAAAGTGCGCAGATATAAATAAAGTGAAAGTAAATATTTGTTTTAAAAAAAAAATTATATATATATATATATATATATATAAAACGATATCTGTTTCATCATTCATTTGACTTTAATACTAACTGAAAACGATCGTTGAAGTGTCGCTTTGAGCAATTTGAACGATCAATAAATATTTATATTATATATTCGTTAGAAAATGGTAAGAAAAGAATGAAAAAATTTATGCATTCTCTCTTGTTAGCCAATGCTGTTGTCATGGCATCGGAATATATATATTTTTCTATTTACATTACCTTGGTAAAACTGAGTGTTGTTTTTCTTTTTCATACTAATAGAAAAGAAAAAAATAAATAAGCTGCCCTGGCAAATTTCATCATTATTGAGTTTCACCTATATATATATATATATATGATGTATATATGTACTATATATAAGCATATATAGATATAAAAAGAAAGATGCAAGAAGTCAGCGAAGAGTTACCGTCCCAAAATAAGGATAATGATAAGAAGAATGATGAACCAAATGAGCTGGGCGATAAACGTAATGCTGAATCCGGTGATGGTGACGCCGGTAATGCATCGATCACAAAACCTGACAATGATACTACAAATCATGTTGTTGTAAAACCAAAAATAATTAAAGCACGTAAACCGCGTTTGTTTTTTAAACAAATATTAAATAAGGATGGTTCCGGTACTGGTAGAACACAAACGATTACCTGTGCAAAAATGACAACTGGTGCCTCATTAATACCTGATCTTAATTTGATAATAAATCGGATGCGTGAAATGCCAGATGATTCATTTGTCTATATGAATTATATGCTGCCACATGATAGTGAATATTTTACACCATATTCGTTACGTGAAGTGGATTATTCCAATTTAAATATATATGAACCATTCTATACGGTAACACGACATGGTGTAACCTATTGGCATTGTTCGGAGAATTTTTTCACTCCTCTAAATCAATGGCAACAGGAATTTGAACAATTTTTAAGTATTATACAGATACGTGCATTTTCAATATTCCGTTTATGGAAGGGCTTTAAAGTTTGGGAGAAAACGGTTAAATGGCGCAAATTGAATGCTGCCCGGGAATATCTACAGAATAATTTATTTATTGCCATACCCCAGCTGGCAAAGGCCATATTACGTATGAGATCGGATATTGTGCAAATGGAACGTTTAAATTTTGTTAATATTAGTAATATTGAAAATTGGCATCCATTCTATTTTTTGGAAACGCATATGCGTATCTATGAGCAATTGCATCGAATTTTTCATGATTTTCGAGAATATGTTGGCAAGGTTATATGTAAGTATATATATATTTTTATATTATATATACTCGAATTGTTTACTAATTAGTTGGATATATCGCTTAGTATAAAACATATATACATTCTATATACATATATCCCCCAGATCGTGCTTGTACAGATGCTATACGTGCTCGTGGTTTCTTTCCGGAGGATGAGATCAATTATTATCCATCATTAAAAAAAATGCGAGAATCTCATAGTTTTATGGATCGTGCACGTAAGCGAGCATTTTGCAAAACTCTTACCAAGTAGGTTTACAAATTGTTTTTTTTTTTTTTTAAGTAAATTATCTATAAATATATATACCTTTAGCTTTCTCACCTACTGTGACATGATGGTCTATCAAATGCTGTATCGTGTGACAATTAAAGGATTCGCCGATTTGGCATTTGCCTTTGAGGTACATGATGAATGTGGTCCAACGGAAAACGATATAACGAGACATAGTCGCGTAGATAAAACTATTGAACGTGAACGTCCAGCTGATAAGCCCCAAAGTCCATTCTTTTTGGCCATGTTGCGTTTATTGCCGGATCGGATTGATGTTGAGCCATCTGAAGATGTCATTCGACTTATATTTCAACGTATAACTAGCTTAATATTGGAAACAGTATTGGATATTCATCCTTTAACCACAGATCAGGCATTTACACAATATACGCAGTAAGTAGACTAAAAACAAAAATTAATAAGATTTTTGTTTAAAATTTTGATTTACTATTTATGAGCATAATTGTGAGCCCTTAGGCCTTCGATAATGGGACGTCAGGAAGAGATTCTATATGATGGAGCACCAGATTTGCATTATCTATTGCGGTCCGATACTCGATTTCAGAATAATCGGTAAGTGTAAATTACAATTTAGTTAAAATATATTTTAAATTTGTGTTACCATTAGAAAAAACATGTTCATACTATTGCGGAAGGCCTATGAAAAAGCTCGTCTTTATGCGGCACGTTTTCAAAATATACGTGAAAATTATGAGATTGATACCAGTACAGATCCTGCTGTCCTAAGCACTGAACGCGGTACAAAACAACAATTGATATAAACCAAAAAAAAAACGTATATATAAGAAATATAATAAATTAATTTTTTACTTTACTAGATCTGAAAGCCCTTCGAGACTATTGTGATCGCTATTGCAATAATGTTCGAGCTCTTGACGGCATTCTCGAGTACATATATTTGGGACTATTGAAATTAACTCAAACTAATTTCAAAGAGACTGTGACACCTGTTTGCCAGCGTTTGCAGAATGTTCTGGCCACATATTTACCCAAATTGGCTGAAGAGGAGACAACTCGTCTCTATGAGGAGGCACAGAATTTTTTTGGACGCATCTGCTATGAACCCCATGATACATTGGAATTAGTGGCTCATATACGTTTCCTGGACACTTGTGATGCAGAGTTAAATAATATATTTGAGGGGATTGATTATGTACACGATTTATTAATGATTATTAAAGATTTTAATATACCCATTGATGATGAACGTAAAGAAGATTATATGGATACGGAAGATTATGTAAATCGGACCAAGGATACTTTAAGAGAAATACAGGAAAAACGTCAGGAATTCATTAATCAATTGGATGAGGCAATGCAGGATGATATATTATCACTGAAAGAGGATATACACGAAGTGGCTATCGATGCCTTAGAATCATGGCTACTCAATGTAATTTATAAACAAAAATGAAGTCCTTGTTAACATTAATATTTATTCATAATTTATTTCAGAGTAAATCCGAAAGAGCGGCAGTTACCGCTAAATTAGATTCTCTTATGAGTCGTCTAAATGCTTGTCGTTTCCGTGCTGAAGAGTTCTTGGGGTATCAGAAAGAGTTCCGTATTGATTTAACCATGTACGAGGAAATGGATACAGGATTCTATGATATACGTATGCGTCAAAATCTTTATACAACTCTTGTCGATTGGGAACAAGCTTTGGCCGATTGGCAAGTCGCCGAATTTAATAATTTAGTCGTGGCCGAAATGGTAGAACTTAATGCCAAAACCATAAAGAATTGTCTACAATTTCAGAAATATTTACCCGAAAATAATATAGTACCCGTATTGCAAAAATCGGCTGAAGATTTTAGGGAGAAATTACCAGTTATTGGTTATCTACGTAATCCCAATTTAAGAGCGGTAACTATTAAAGCATAATTGAAATGTTTACATTTTTTATAATATTTCTATTCTTGTCATTAGCGTCATTGGACTGAAATTGAGGAACTTTTAGGTCGAAAATTTTTTCAAGAGAAGGATATTACGATTGCCTCATATGATGAAGTTCATGCCTTTGATAGTGAACGGAATGCTGAGGCTCTAATGCAAATATCATCTCAGGCAACTGGAGAAATGCAATTGGAGAGTATGTTAAAAACAATTGAGGGCATATGGAAAGAGACGGAATTGGCCATTGTATCGCATCATGATCAAAAGGATGTTTTCATATTGGCCGGAACC
This sequence comes from Drosophila emarginata, assembly GCA_037075365.1. Classification (NCBI taxonomy): domain Eukaryota; kingdom Metazoa; phylum Arthropoda; class Insecta; order Diptera; family Drosophilidae; genus Drosophila; species Drosophila emarginata. Next base: position 1,434,007 of record JBAMCD010000160.1, read on the forward strand.
GAAGAATTACAAATGGTTCTAGATGATTCCAATGTCAATATAAATACCATAGCAGCCTCAAAATTTGTTGGTCCTATTAAATCAAAAGTAGATGAATGGATTGTTGCTATGGATCAGTTTGGCAAGACATTTGGTAAATATTTGAATAATTTATTTAATTTCAATTTATTATTTAATTTTATTTTCTTTGCCATTTCAGAATCATGGATGGATTGCCAAGGTGCCTGGATCTATTTAGAGGCAATTTTCGCATCGGCTGATATACAACGCCAATTGCCAAATGAGGCCAAAATGTTTTTTCAGGTTGATAAAAGTTTTAAAGAAATTGTTAGACATGCTAAAAAAGTGGCCCTTGCTCTGCCCACCATGTCCAATGTGGAGGTATTTAATAATTTGGTAGAAAATAATCGTTTACTTGATTTAATAACACGCGGCTTGGAGGCCTATCTTGAGGTGAAACGTGTTGTTTTTCCACGGTAAGTGGCAATTATTAATATAATAGTTTCTAAGTATATAATAATTGTTTTCATAATAGATTCTATTTCTTGTCCAATGACGAACTCTTGGAGATTTTGGCCCAAACACGTATACCACAAGCTGTTCAACCGCATTTACGTAAATGTTTTGATGCCATCTATCGCCTAGAATTTGGCCAAAAGGAAGGCGGTGATGGTAAAATAATTGCAACAAATGATATTATAGCCTATTTATCGCCCGAAGGCGAAAAGCTACAATTTGGTAAGGGTTTAAAGGCACGTGGAGCTGTTGAGGAATGGTTAAGCAAAGTGGAGGAGGCAATGTTTGTTTCTGTTAAGCGTTATATGCGTTTTGGCTATCAATGTTATCCGGCAAAAGAGCGTGAGGATTGGTTTCAGGATCATCCAAATCAAGTGGTTTTAACCGTATCCCAAGTGCAATGGGCTGCCGATATACATCAAATTTTTGATGCCAAAGTTCCATTACTTGTTCTTGAGAAAATGTCTAAATTTGAAACAAAATGTTTAAAAGATTTGGGCGCCTTGGCCGCATTGACACGTAAAAGTATTTCCAGTCTATTAAGAAAAGTTTTATGTGCCCTAATTACAATAGATGTACATGCCAAAGATTCGGTACGAATGCTTATCGAAAAGGAGGTAACAAAACCGTAAGTACAATTAAATTAAATTCCATTACTATATTAATTTTTTTTTAAACTTTAGTTCCGATTTTAATTGGCTAAAAATGTTACGTTTTTATTGGGCCGATGAAACGGAAACCGTTTATTCTCGTATGGCAGCTGCCAATATTCCTTACTATTATGAGTATCTTGGTGCTGGTGGAGTTTTGGTCTTAACACCATTAACAGATCGTTGTTATCTATGTCTAATGGGTGCCTTTCAAATGGATTTGGGTGGCGCACCAGCTGGCCCAGCAGGTACTGGCAAAACGGAGACTACAAAAGATTTGGCAAAGGCTTTGGCCAAACAATGTGTCGTATTTAATTGTTCCGATGGCCTGGATTATAAAATGATGGGACGTTTCTTTTCGGGTCTGGCTCAATGTGGTGCCTGGTGTTGTTTTGATGAATTCAATCGGATTGATATCGAAGTATTGTCCGTAATAGCCCAACAATTGATCACCATACGGACGGCAAAATTCACAAAAGTAAAACGGTTAGTAGAAATGATCAACCTTATATATGTATATATAGTTTCTATAATTAATATCCTTTTTCTGTTTAGTTTTATGTTCGAAGGACGTGAGATTAAAATTAATCGCTCTTGTTGCGTTTTTATAACCATGAATCCCGGCTATGCAGGTCGTACAGAATTGCCCGATAATCTTAAAGCACTTTTCCGACCAATATCAATGATGGTGCCAGATTATGCACTCATTTCCGAGGTTATATTATATTCTGAGGGTTTTGAAGATCCAAAAATTTTAGCCCGCAAAATGGTCCAAATGTATCAATTGTGCAGTCAACAATTGAGTCAACAGAATCATTATGATTTTGGTATGCGAGCCGTTAAATCGGTATTAGTTATGGCCGGTGCCTTAAAGCGAGCATCGCCAGATCAACGGGAAGATATAACCTTGATTGCCGCATTACGTGACTCTAATATACCCAAATTTTTAGCCGATGATGCTGTACTATTTCGTGGGATATTGAGTGATCTATTTCCTGGTGTTGAATTACCCGATTCACAACATCCCGATTTGGAAGGAAGTTTACGTTTAGGCCTAAGAGAAAAGAATTTACAACCGGTACCAACGACAATACGAAAATGTCTACAATTATATGAAACTATGTGTGTACGTTGGGGTGTTATGTTGGTGGGTCCCACCGGTGGTGGTAAATCGGTGGTACTTCATGCCCTGGAATTTGCCCTATCCCATCTCTTCGAGAATGAAGTTTCCGATCCAAATTTTCGTCCCGTTGTCATACAAACAATGAATCCCAAAGCTGTGAACATGAATGAACTTTACGGGTATGTTGATCCAAAAACTCTTGAATGGCAGGATGGTCTATTGGGTATAGCTGTACGGACAGCTGTCAATGTTGAGGATGAAATCCATCAGTGGATAATGTGTGATGGTCCTGTGGATGCTGTATGGATTGAAAATCTCAATACCGTACTCGATGACAATAAAATGTTATGTCTGGCCAATTCGGAGCGTATTAAACTAACCGCCTGGATTCATATGCTTTTTGAGGTACAGGATTTATTACAAGCTTCGCCAGCAACTGTATCCCGTTGTGGTATGGTTTATGTCGATCCAGCCGATCTCGGTTGGATTCCACTGATCGATACATGGCGTGAAACCGATATGGGCATCAAGCTGCCGACACCTCTGGCAGAGTTTCTTTATCAATTGTTTGTCACCTATTTCGATAGGGCATTAAAAATTGAAAGGAAACGTGCGGCATACACTATACATCAAGTTTTGGGCTCCAAGGTACGTTTATGCTGTGAACTTACCTCTTCTCAATTGGAAGAGTTACGCTGGTCCACCATCAGTGATAATGTGGCAAAACCATTGATAACAAAAATCTTTGCCTGGAGTGTCCTCTGGGCCATTGCTTCGAATCTTAAGGATCCCGAAAAAATCTCATTTGAAGAACAATGGAGCCGGGCAATGGCATTGCATCCCAATATGGAGTAAGTATATAAATTTTTCAAGTGTATCCAAAATTGAACTTAACTAATGAGAATTATCCTATTTAAGTCTGCCAACTAACAGTATGTGGAACTATCGTGTTGATATGGACACCAAGGATTGGGGCAAATGGAATGATATTATGCCGAAATTTTCATTTAATCCAGATATTTCCTACTATGATATGCAAGTGCCTACAGTGGATACCACCAAATATGGGTAAGTTAATGTTCGGGACATAGGATTGATTTTGATGCCTATGGGTATATATTCTTGATCAGCATCAACAGCGAGTCGATTGAGACATGTCCGTAAGTCCGGCTGTCCATCTGTTTGTTTCTTTGCACTATTTAGACCTTAAATATTAAGCTACACGATAGAAACTTGGTAGATACGCTTTTTAGATGTATAGATTTGCCAAGTTTAAAAATCAGTCGAATCGGACAACTAAAAGATATAGTAAGATATAAAATATATATTTTTTTGGATTAATTTTGCATTTACAGAATTAATTATTTTTTTAAATTTGCATTGGAATTTATGTGACGGAAAATGTTATAAAATAGTCTAAAACTGCAAGGGTATACAAATTTCGGCAAGTTAACTAGTTTCTTTGATATTTTTATTGTTTTTTTTTCTAGTTTTGTTGCTGATTTGCTATTCAAACGGGAGTATCCGGTTATGGTTACCGGCGAAACGGGTGTGGGTAAAACTGTATTGGCTGTTAGCTGCATGAAACGCCTTTCCGAGGGCAAAGTCCTACCAGTAGTGCTTAATTTCTCTGCACAGACGAGCAGTTTGCGTACACAGGAGATGATCGAAGGACCTTTGGAGAAACGTAAACGCACTCAATTAGGTGCACCAATGGGCAAAACTGTTATCATATTTATTGATGATGTTAATATGCCAAAATTGGATACATATGGCAGTCAGCCTGCAATTGAATTATTACGTCAATTTTTGGACTTTAAAGGATTCTATGATCGTGAAAAGCTATTTTGGAAGGATATACTTGATGTGGTATTGGGTTGCGCCTGTGCACCACCTGGTGGTGGTCGTAATCCCCTAACACCCCGATTTATTCGTCATTTTGCCCTTTTCTCGCTACCCAAACCAAATGAGGAGACTTTAACCCAAATTTTTAATGGAATTCTATTTGGATTCCTGGAAACATTCTCATCGGCTATACGAACACTTTCCGAGAGTATTGTCAATGCCTGTGTGGATGTTTATATGCGTGTGGCCAATGTTATGTTACCAACACCGGATCGCTCCCATTATATCTTCAATTTACGAGATTTATCCAAATGTATACAAGGTATACTCCAAGCGAATAATCTCTATTATAATACGGAAAATCAGATGTTACGACTTTTCTATCATGAGACGACACGTGTATTTCATGATCGTCTAATCAATTCGGAAGATAAGAATCTTTTCAAAACACTCATGAATAGCGTATGTCTTGATCATTTTAAACGCGAAGTAGTCCAGGTCGATGAACCGGCTATACTTTTTGGTGACTTTATGGTCTTTGGTAAGCCCAAAAATGAACGTATCTATGAGGAAATTAAGGATCATGCTAAATTGGAAAGTGTTCTCAATGATTACATTGTCGATTACAATTCAATGGCTGTCGGTAAACAAATGAAATTGATTCTTTTTCAAGATGCCATGGAACATACAGTTCGATTAGCACGCCTTTTACGTAGTGACCGTGGTAATGGTCTATTAGTTGGAGTTGCTGGTATGGGTAAACAATCTTTAACCAAATTATCATCCCATGTTAATGAATACAATTGTTGGCAAATTGAGATGAGAAGAAATTATGATTTAAATGCCTTTCATGAGGATCTTCGAGTATTATATCGCATTGCCGGAGTGAGTAAAAAAGTGAAATAACCTTATTATCATTTATAATAATTATTTATAATTTAATAGATTGAAAACCGTCCAGTTACATTTTTGTTAATCGATAGCCAAATTGTTGAAGAGGAATTTCTCGAGGATATTAATAATATTTTAAATTCCGGTGAGGTTCCCAATCTCTTTGAAGGTGATGAATATGAAAAAATTATATTAGATGCTCGTGATATTTGTAATCAATCGAAAAAAGATCAGGTAAGTGGTGATACATATTTACCTTCTTGTTCTTCTATCAAAATATATGTTTTCCCTGTGTTCTAGGGTTGTGTGCGGGATGAGATCTATAAGTTCTTTATTAATCGTGTGCGGAATAATTTGCATGTGGTCATGTCCATGAGTCCTGTTGGTGACGCTTTTCGACGACGATGCCGAATGTTCCCATCTTTGGTTAATTGTACGACAATTGATTGGTTTACAAGTTGGCCCACTGAGGCACTTTATTCTGTGGCCTTGGGTTTATTAATGAAAATAGCTCCTAATATGGATGATCGGATCTCGTTGGCCAGTACCACAGTATTTATGCATAAGGTATTTATTTAAAAAATTCTAACATATATAAATATGTACATATTTTCATTAAATTGAAAATATTCTTGCAGACCGTTGAGGAAGCCTCCACACGTTTTTATAAGGAAATGAAAAGACATTATTATACCACACCCAGCAGCTATTTGGAATTATTGAAGCTCTATCAAAATTTGTTAAAAGTGAAAAATCAAGAAATTGTAGCCAAACGGAAACGCATTGCCAGTGGTCTAAATAAACTATTGGAAACCAATGAAGTGGTAAGTACTGAACAGAAAAGAAAATAATGAAGCAAGCAAGTCGTCCCTGCCGGCATTGAGTATACCCTGTACCAAGTAAAAGTACTTCATAAAGTCAAAAACAATCAATATCGCCATCAATTTACAACAAAATTCTCTTAGCATGCAGAAACATCAAACGCATGCTATCTCGCTCACTCTTAACAGGCCATTTTGCACTGGGAATTTCAGTACAAAACGGAAATACATATATCACCCATAATTATTGTTCAATTTGGTCAGCTGATGCATATTGGCTGTATTATTGAGTGTGCCAAATAACAATGCGATATCTTTATTAAAGCACTAGTTATACGTTTTTCCTAAATTGCGGGGGCGTAAGTGGGCGTGGCAAAAATTTAACACAAACTTGATTTGCCTAGAGACTAGACCGATGTTGACACCAAATTTGGTTGCTCTAGGTCTTATAGTCTCTGAGATCTCGGTGTTCATACGGACCGACAGACAAACGGACATGTCTCAATCGACTCGGCTATTGATACTGATCAAGAATATATATACTTTATGGGGTCGGAAAATTCTCCTTCTGCCTGTTATATACATTTTAGCGACTTTAATATACCCTTTTACCCTATGGGTAAAGGGTATAAAAAATGGAAATGGACCGGCAAAATTCGACCATGCCGAATTTCATATACTCTTACAAACTATTTGATAACTATATCTAATTTAGCAAAATAAAATACTAGTCTTACTACTACTACTACTTAAATTTAAATATCTGGGAGTTTGAAGAAAAAAAGTTTTTCCCTTCGGATTGTTCCTATGGCTGCTATAGCAGCATATAGTCGACCGATTTTGCTGAAACTCAATAGGTATATTTCTATATATACCAAATTTGCAAATACAACCAAGTTTTGGATCTATAACAATATTTTTGACCGATCGTTCCCATGGGAGCTATATGATATAGTCATCCGATCGGAATGATTCCGAGCCTGCAATGTCTGCAGGAAAAAAGCACTGTAGCTTTAAGGTTCTCAAAGGAGATCGTGTTGATCTAGACAGACGGATAGGGCTATATCAATTCCTCTCGTCGTGTTAATCAGGATTATATATTTTATACGGTTTGCGTTGCAAACTTCTGACACTAAAAACAGAGAGTCGAAATTTATCTATGTACATATCATCCATAATTACAGATTGCAGTTATGCAAAAGGAACTGGAAGTTATGGTACCCCAATTGGATGAGAAATCAGCTTTAATGAAATCCCTGCTAGATAATCTTACCAAGGAGACTAGACAGGCCGATGCCGTTAAGCAGGGCGTCATGGAGGATGAGGCGAATGCCAAAGAGAAGGCAGCTGTGTCACAGGCTATTTCGGAAGATGCTAGCAAGGATTTAGAAATTGCTATGCCAGCCCTACGTGAAGCCGAAGATGCCCTCAAGGGTCTTACCAAGGCCGATATCAATGAATTGAAATCATTTACTACTCCACCAGCTTTGGTCCAATTTTGCATGGAGGCTGTGTGCATCCTTTTGGGTGCCAAGTAAGTGACATGAAACTTTTTGGATAACCTTATTTAAAACAGACAATTTATATTCTGTATAGACCCACTTGGGCCTCGGCCAAGGCAATTATGGCTGATATTAATTTTATAAAACGTCTCTTTGAGTACGATAAGGAGCACATGAAGGACGATGTGTTAAAAAAGGTTAAAAAGTATATTGATCACAAGGATTTTGTGCCAGCGGTAAGTAATGAATATTGAATATAGATTTTTTATTCATTTGCTCCATTATTGTTTCGTTAGAAATTCGAGAAAGTTTCAAAAGTTGCCAAATCGGTTAGCATGTGGGTCATTGCTATGGATAAATTCTCCAAGGTCTACAAGGTGGTTGAGCCAAAAATAAAACGTAAAGAAGCCGCCGAAGCCGAACTTAAGGAAGTCATGATCATTCTCAGGCAAAAGCAAAAAGAATTGGCCGCCGTCGAGGCGAAGATACAGAGCCTACGCGATAGTCTGGATGAGAAGCAGCGTGAATTTCAAGTGATCCAGGATAATGTGGATCTAACCTATGGACGGATTAATCGTGCTGGTCGTCTAACAGCCGCTTTGGCGGATGAACAAGTGCGCTGGCGTGAGACAGTTAAATCCCTGACAGCCGATCTGGCCTGTGTGCCCGGTGATGTTCTGGTTGCTGCTGCTTGTGTCGCCTATTTGGGGGCATTTTCCAATGAATATCGTCGCGATATGGGTATACTTTGGGTGGCCAAATGTCGGGAACATAAGATACCATCGAGTAGTGAATTCAATTTACTTAAAGTACTTGGTGATCCGTATGAGATGCGACAATGGAATGTGGATGGTTTGCCCAAGGATAACATATCCGTTGAGAATGGCATTTATGCAACAAGAGCACTGCGATGGGCATTAATGATTGATCCCCAGGAGCAGGCAAATCGCTGGATACGTAATATGGAGAAAGATAATAATTTGCAAGTGATTAAAATGACAGATCAAGGAATGATGCGTGTTTTAGAGAATAGTGTGCGTCAAGGTTATCCAGTACTGCTAGAAGAATTGGATGAGACAATTGATCCAGCACTACGACCCATACTCCAGCGAGAGACATATAAGTTTGAGGGACGTATTTATTTAAAATTGGGCGATCAAGTTATCGATTATGATGATAATTTTAAGCTATATATGACCACTAAATTGCCAAATCCCCATTATTTGCCCGAGGTTTGCATAAATGTAACTCTGGTCAATTTTCTGGTTACCAAAAGTGGTCTAGAGGATCAGCTATTGGCGTAAGTAAAGACATTTCATAGATTTTCCATTTTTCAACTATATTCTTCTACAGAGATATTGTTGCCATTGAGCTGCCTGCAATGGAAGTGCAACGCAATGATTTAGTAGTTAAGATCAATGCTGATAAACAGCAGTTATTATCCTTGGAGGATAAGGTGCTAAAACTGCTCTTCAACTCTGAGGGAAATATCCTTGACGATGAAGAACTGGTAGAAACACTTAACGATGCCAAAGTAGGTGATCGCCTTATAAGAAGAGTAATAATTTATTATTAATTTGCCTTATCCGATTTATTTAGGAAACATCCCTAATTATAGCTGCCCGACTAATTGACACCGAGGAAACGGAAAAAGTTATAACAGCCTCACGGGAACGTTATCGTGTTTTGGCATCACGTGGAGCTATACTTTATTTTGTTGTTGCCGGTCTAGCCGAAATCGATCCGATGTATCAATATAGTTTAAAATATTTTACTCAAGTATTTTGTAATGTATTGCGGATCGATCATCCACCATTGAGCACAGCAGCACGGATTTCTGGACTAATGACTGATGAGCTGAAGGCCATTTATGATAATATATGCCGTGGTCTATTTGAGAATCATAAGATTATATTTAGCTTCTTGCTGGCACTCGCTGTGGAGCGTCAGGAGGGTCGCGTCTCGGATGAAGAGTTCAATTTTCTAACACGTGGTGCTGTGGGTAACATACGTTCCAAGTCGCAACCATTAATCACTAATCTAAGTCAAATGGAATGGGATGCATGCATATTTTTGGAAGATAATTTTGGCGAGGCTTTTGCCGGCATAACCGATGAAATAGCAAAACCATTCTATATCGAATTACAGGACAATAAGGAGATATTCGATTTTGGAAACAGCAAAATGGAACCAACAGATAAATGGAATAACCGTTTACGAATTTTCCATAAATTAATGTTTGTGGCGACATTCCGAAAACCTCGTTTTCTACTTAATGTTGTTAGCTATCTGCATGCCACAGTGGGTAAATATTTTACTGAAGTTTCTGCAACAGGAACACAATTGAGTACGGTGTAAGTTCTTCTTTCGTTTGATCCTATATAATTTGATTTTTTCTTTTTGTATCATTTCTCTTTTCAGCTTTCAGGATACTTCTTCTGTAACACCTTTAATATTTGTACTATCAACTGGTTCGGATCCCATGTCAGGATTTCTCAAATTTACCATTGAAATGCAATATACAGATAAATATTATTCGATATCCTTGGGACAGGGTCAAGGTCCTTTGGCTGAAAATTTAATTGATAAAAGTCTCCGTATGGGTCATTGGGTATTTTTACAAAATTGTCATTTGGCCACTTCATGGATGCGAACGCTCGAAACAATTGTGAGGAATCTAACACTTGGAATAACAAAAGCACATCCCGATTTTCGTCTATTCCTTTCATCGATGCCAATTAAAGAGTTTCCGATAAGTGTATTACAGAATTCGGTGAAGATCACAAATGAACCACCGAAGGGTATCAAAGCAAATGTAATTGGTGCATTGGCCGATTTAAAGCGAGATTTCTTCGAACAGCATATCCAGCAAGCCAATTGGCGTGCCATCGTCTTTGGTCTCTGTATGTTCCATGCTGTTTTATTGGAACGACGTAAATTTGGTCCTCTTGGTTGGAATATAACGTATGAATTCAATGAGAGTGATCGTGAATGCGGTTTAAAGACATTGGATTTCTTTATCAATCGTGAAAAAATGGATGATATACCATGGGAGGCGATACTTTATATTAATGGTGAAATCACTTGGGGTGGGCGTGTCACAGATTATTGGGATTTACGTTGCTTGCGTACCGTATTAACCATATTCTCATCATCCAGAATAACAAATCCAGATTATAAATATTGTCGTGGTGATAGCTATTATCGTGATCCAAGAAAATCAACTCTCAAAGAATATACAGATTTTGTACAAGGTTTTCCAGTCCTAGAAGATCCTGAAATATTTGGCATGAATCAAAATGCGAATATTGTATTCCAGACTAAAGAAACAGATTTCTTTATAAGCACACTATTATTGGGCCAACCACGTTCGGCGGCCGATGAAGGACAGGCTGCTGAAAATGATATATGCATGCAGATGATTGCACGTATACAGAAATCTTTAGCAACTAAAATCAAACGTGAACCCTTACATGATACTTTATCAATTGTAAGTACTTGAATTTAATTCAATTGCATTATCTTATCTTATCTTATCATATCATATATATATTTTTTATACAGTTGGATAATAAGGGTCAAGTGCCATCATTGACCACCGTTTTGGTACAGGAAATTGATCGATTTAATATCGCTTTGGGTATAATACATGATAGTCTCAGTAATTTAGATAAAGCCATCAAGGGTCTTGTTGTTATGTCCGATGAATTGGAAAATATATTTAAGGCTCTTCTAGCTAATTTGGTGCCAAATGCTTGGGCAAAACGTAGCTTTCTATCGATTAAACCATTACCAAATTATATAGTGGACTTTCAGCGTAGAATTGATTTTATTCAGCATTGGGCAGAGAATGGTGCTCCACGTTCATATTGGATAAGTGGTTTCTTCTTTCCTCAATCCTTTCTTACTGGCATTCTACAGACATATGCACGACGTCGTATATTGCCAATTGATTCATTAAAAATTGATTTTGAAGTCGTCGAAAAGGAGCTGATTCAACAGGATTTTTTTGAACTCCATAATGCTGATAGCGGAAATGTAAGTTATCTTAATGATTGTGGTTAGTAGAAGCTAATTAATGTATAATTTGTCATATTATTATTGTTATTTATTTAGGATGCAAAGCTTTATGGGAATTTGCCGGAATGCACTGATGCCATTATTCATGTCCATGGTATATTTATTGAAGCTGCTCGTTGGGATTTGAGTAAAGGTGGCTTATGTGATGCCAAATTTGGTGAGCTTTATACACGCTTGCCAGTGGTTAAATTTAAGCCATGTCTGGACATCGCTCCATTGTTACGCTATGAGGCACCACTATATAAGACCCAACAGCGTTCTGGTGTCTTATCGACCACAGGACATTCGACAAATTTTGTTTTATCCGTATTATTACAAAGTCATAATGATCCAGAATTTTGGATAATGCGTGGTACTGCTTTAGTATCTGGTGTCGTTGAGAATGTATCCTAAATGAAACGGAACGAACGAACAAATTTCGTTTTGCTGGGTCTTTATTTCATTTCTCTTAAAGAGAAAATCATATAATATAATTGTAAATGACGATAAAGATAAATGTATATGTATATATATATATATAAAGTAAACTCTATTATAAATCTTAAATATCTAGAATTTTTGAAATATTTTAATGATTTCTCAAAGATTTTGTGCCTACAAAAATTGATCTTAAGTTTTTCATTTTATATATGTATATTTTTTAAACGTTGCACGTTTCAAGTCTGTTTTCTTAATTCTTTTAAATTGGAACTAAAAAAAGCAAAACTCTTATATACATACATATATATACGTATATATGTATATATATATATACGTACGACGTTTCTGTTTTGCTGGTATTTAATTATTATTATTATTATTATTACATTTCGCTCACAGTCTAATTCGCATATCATTTAACAAAATTTTCGATAAGATAACAAAAAAGAAAAAAAAAAGAACAAGGAAAACAGGTATTGCAATTAAATAACTAACTAATCGGCCAATAGTACAAATGGAAAACCAAAGTTTATAACAATCTGAGATGTTAAGGTTTTCAGATATTAATTTAGTTGCTCTTAAAAGAGAACTTTAATTAACATTTCGAACATGACGAACTCTCCATTTGTACACTCTAATTGTAAAGGAATGTTTATATATATATATAGATACAATATTAATGATTGATTTTATAAATTTTCGTTATAAGTATGTTGCTTTTCGATTTGTTCGACATTTTCTAAGTACTAATACTGCCATTCTACTTCTAGGGGCATGGGAATTACAGGATTGGTCTCAGGGATTAGTTTCATAAATGGAATGCTAGTTTATGTGGAAAACTTATAAACTAATGCGATAATAAAAAAAATTTGTATATACTTATACGCATGTATATATATATATATACAAACATATATGTAGATTGCTGAACTCTTGGTTTTTGCTTTAAGTACTTAGTAAACTTATTATAAGAAACAAACAAAAAGTGTAAAAAGGAAGAAAAATCAACATTACGTAAAGGAGAAAAATCCGTTCAATTGGGTGGAAGGCGTGTGTTATGTAAGCGTTTAGTTTTTTTTTTTCTCTTTTCTCTTCTCTTTTTTTCTTTTTAACTATTTAGAGCTTTTTACTACCATCAATATCAATGCTCAGTTCTGGCAATGATCCACGTGGCTGGAGAAGGCTACGCTTTTCAGGATCCTTAATCTTCTTTGGTTTTGGACGATTTGTTTTTGTATAACGATTAATAACCCCATCCGTTTCATCCATCATTCGTAATATTAATGTCTGATCGGATGAGTCCAATGGGGCTATCGATATATCGCGTACAGCTCGAAACTTACCGCAATTATTTAAATGTTCGTTCTCCAAGCGAAAGAAATTCCAAACAAACCGACTAAAAATTATAAATTAATTAGAAAATTTCTTAATATAATATTATCAAATAGAGTTAAAGTATAGAAGTCTTACCGAAATACTTCTAGTATGCCAATTACGGAGGTCATAATATCACCGCTAACAATTTTCATTTCAGTTAGATAAAAGGAAAGGACCCATATGAAACGCAAGGCCAGATCTTCAACAATGGCAAAGTAATAGAAACCCTAAAAATTGAATTATTTATTTTTATTTCGTTATATTTAGAAGAGAGTTGGTATAACAGAAGAACTTACCGTCGAAGAGTATACCACTTCTTCACGCAAAAATGTATTCTCGCCAGCATTTTTATCAAATAGACCCCAATCCATTTTAATGTCCCACGTATAGGCATAACATGAGGATACAATTGAAGAGATAATCCATAGCCAGGTGTAAGGATTATCAAATGTATTGGCATAGTTGCCTAAATGTAAATGTTTATATAGAAATGGATTCAAAATATTTACAATATTTATTTATTATCTACTCACTGCTATTGAAACTCTTGAGTGTGGCAAATATGACAACGAGAAAGGTCGTTGAATATTTTCCAGCATTTACTAAATGTGGAAAGGCCTCGCGTGAGTCCCGATAACGACGCAAACATTGAGCAAATCGAAACCAGGCTGGTAAACAATTTACTATGGGACGTATAATGAAATCTTTCTCCATGCATATAGAAGCATCGCGTGCCTCTGACCAATTGCCATTGGTGAAATAAAAACAAATAAGGTATTCAAAATCTAATATTGCGGTGGCCAATGAATTAAGTTGATCGCCCAGCCAGAAATCGGCAAAGCCAACATGAAAAAATGGCGCTGATAGACAGCGACCTGTTATCCTTAACAGCCAGAAGCGTGCATCATGATGCAGTACATGAAATGGATTGGCCAAAAATAGTACCATAATCAAGGTAAGTGTCAATGGATTAATGAAAGCCGGTATAGCCAAACTGGCGCTGTAAAGGAAACTGAGCATGCTTAATGTCCAAACGACACCAAAAATAGCCGCCAATTCCATTAGATGTTGTTCGGATAAATGATTTCTTGGATCCAATTCGAAGATTAATACATGATTAACACCGGATGAACGCCAACCATAGATATTGACACCAATTAAAAAGATGAACTCAATAATTAGCAGTGGTCCACGATATAGACGAAATGTTACTTTCAGATTCTCGCCACTTATGTCATGAAAAATTGCCGATAAAACTACAACAATTCCCAGTACAATGAAGCTACCCGAAAAGAGGCCAACTTTAAAGGTGGTCCAAGGACTTTGTTGTTCACCCAATGGTGGGACACGCAAACGTTTCATGGCACGTTGACGATCGCCGCCTTCCAATTCGCCAGTAACCGTAGTTTCGGTCTCATTGATAATATTATCAATATCCTTGTTGGTAAAGAAATGTGATGACTCCACATATTCCTGACGCCACTTGGCACCGCTATCCACGCGCAGTAACTAAAACCATATTTAAAATACCAGAAAATACATTAATTATGTAAAAGTGAGATCAAGTAAGAGAAAAGAAAGACAGTTTGAAAGTACCCAAGAAATTAAATAATATTATCGAGAACAAAAGTAATATATTTATACATACATAAATAGTTGTCCGTCGAATTTTATTTACTTACCTTATCATGTTTCTTTAGTATTTTCCGAAATCCGGTATGATTTAAATTCTGATAATTTTGCAAGAGTATCAAACTTAAATAGAATTCACTGAATGCCAATTTTAATTCTCGTGCCTTTCGATCCGGCAATGCCGCATGTCGCTTTTGACCCTTAGACTTTTTTGCCGTACGCTCCGACTCCTCAATCGATGTCTTTAGTTCGGCATTTAATGTGGCAAATTTACGTGTTGCCTCTGCCAATTTTTCAGAATAAAATGTATTTATCTTTTTCAATTCTTTATCACAATAGTGAAAGAAATTCTCATCAAAATTGGCAAAATGTCGTTTAAGCACTTCATCTTCAACACTATCCACTGATGGAGCCTCTTCTACCGCCAAATAAAGCATGGCTTTCATTTCCTCATAGTTAATATATTGTTTACGCCATTCTGGCGTTATGTGCGCCGACAAATGTTCGGCAAACTTCATGGCTATAGCCCTGTAATGCCGTCAGAGTATAGTTCTATGGCTTAAGTACATATAATAAAAATCTCGGGGCCACTGAAGCGTGTCTCCTGAAAATATAAAACACAAAATTCCATATAGGATTAGAATCACCATCAAGCCACATAAAACTTAATACATATAATAAAAAATCAAAAAGTATATAAATTTGTAATTTTGAAATAAAAAATAAAACGAAAACCTTTAATAAAATCCTTAAAAATTGGCAAATTTGGTAAATTAGTCTAGTTTGATTTTTTTTATTTCACACTTCACACTCTATGTTATTTAGTGTTGCCATTACTGGCTAACGGTAATTAAACAGCTGAGGAGCTAAATCAATGCAATTTAATACTGACACAGTGCCCTGGGGCACGGCTAAGACAACTGACAGTGAAAACAGTTATAATCTAATCAGCTGTTGCCTGACTGCTACCAATAAAACTGCAATCATAAATTTTACAAATAAAAATAAACCGAAAAAAAAGAAGGAAAAATTACGTTAAACACGTTTTAATCGGTGGCCATGTGGGCGTTGGACTGCCTCGCTGATGATAAAAAGAAATAACAAAAAAAAAAATGTCTCCAAAAGATATCCCCAATAATAAAATCTCATTAGCAAGACAAGCATAATAAGCTAAGCAAATTGGAAAATTTTGTTCGTTTTGTGTTGCCGCGGAAAACAGGAAAACAAACAGAACTCAAATACTTATAATGAATTTTTTTGTACTCTTTCTTTTTTTTTTAATCAATTGCACAAATATTTGCGGTTTCGCCTCAAATAGCGGTGGACGAACTAATTGCAAGAGAACTTCCGTCCACAATAAATAAACATGGAAAGAGAGAGAGAATAAGTGAGTGAGAGAGAGAGAGGGGGTTAACTTTAAGCCAACAGAGGTGCAGGTGCTAATTGGATTGCTTAGGTAAGAGGGGGTCATGAGAGGAATGATAAGCTATGTCTATGTCTAAATATAGTTACACTTGTTGATTGATTAAACCAATTCAAACTATATATAAATACATATGTATATTTGATGGATGAATACATTTTTGTCCTAAAATCAAAATCATTAATTATGCTCAAGTGACACTAGAAATGGCTAATATCCAACACACATACAGGAAAAGGGTAACTCAAGAAATTTCAAACTTTTAACAAACAAAAGAACATATTCAATTAGTTTATTTTAAGATCTCTTTGTCCAAGTCCAAATCATTAACATGGGGACAAGGATTTACAGACCGATTAAGTTGAAAAATACTTCTTACTCTTGTATGTATGTAGTATATGTATATATGTAACTTTTTATTTATTATGCCCTTTCACCATATGAGTATAACGTATGAATATATTTGAACAATTATTCTACTTATTATAATTTGCACTGGTAAAAAAGTGTATCTCCCTCTCGCTCTTTCACTTACTGACTGACTAACTGTGTTCATCTGTTTTGGTGAGAACTGATAACGGCATGTGCTGTCACCAGCAGCACCAACAACAAAAACAATAATGGCACAAACAAACACAATGCCAGACGAAAAGACATCGACGTAAGCAGAAGAAGAAAATGATTATTTGATCAATAAAACAATTTGGGAACATGAACAAATAACAAAAAAAGTTAACATTTAGCATTTATTATTTGTAATGCCACAATATTGGAAATACAAACAGCTACAGCAAACGGGAAGCAGCAGAGCGCCAGCGCGCAGTCTGTCGCGTCTTGTGATTCTGATTTGGTTTGATTCTTAATTTAAGGGGCCAATTGAAAAGATGATGAATTGAAGATTAACAACATCAACAACAACAAAAAGTAGATGACAGGGGAAATTGCTTTTCAATTACATAAAATTACAATAACAATCATGGTTCGTCTTCCTTCCCCGTCTTCCTCATCATGCTACTGCTTCAGTCCCGTTGCAATTTTTTGTTGGTGTTTGTGCTCTTTTACTATTTAGCTCGCCTCATTCTTCTCACCTAGTTAAATGATTTATCCATTGCCACTATAATCTTAATTTAAGTACAAGTACACACTTGACTTTATCACAGTATTTTTTTTATTATTTAGCGCGTACGAATCAAATCAAACAACACAAAGCGGAGAACACAAGAAACAAGGCACGAAACAAAAAACTAAAGACAATAACAACAAAAACGAAACTGAAATGTTAAGATTAACATATGACCAGTGTTAGTAATCACACTTTTTACATTTAATTAGAGATGGACTTTTGCTCACTAGTCTGAATATACACAAGTTAGAAATATTTTAGATTTTAATCTAAATGAAAGTTGAAAATAGCTTGAATAAATCTTTTCAAATTTTTGATAAGTTCGAGTTTTTAAGTCTAAAGCCATTTTTGATTTCGAACCATGTTCAACTTTGTTCAACTAGCAGCGATATTTTTTTTTCATCTCTAATTCTTCGTGTTAACAGTCATATGTGTCAGGCATAACAGATCTCTTTGTGAATTGTTGCGACGCTAGCAAAACAATCTGAAAAAGTGTAAGAAAACCAAGAAAAACAGCAAAAAAACAGACGAAGAAGAGTGGACGATGAGTGGCAACATGAAGAATGTGAAATTAAGTCACTTTGCCGGCAACTCTGGCTCTACAGGAGGAGGTGGTGGATCATTTGGTATGTCTGGCGGAGGTAGTGGTGGAGGATTCTTATCAGCTGGAGCTGGAGGCGGCAAATCAGGAGCTAACTCATTGGGAGCTGGATCAGTTGGATCTGCTGCCGACATTGAAACTTTTACAACTTCCAGTGGCGTAACAATACCCTTAATACGCACACGAGATGTCTCTAAACAGTTGCCCACCATAGCTACTGCCCTGCAGCGAACCATAGAAGAGCCTTTGGCTGCTGAAGATTTGGATGCAGTGCAATTAGAATTGGAATTGATGCTATCCAATGTGGCCTTAAGAAGTCGCGTATTGAAGGGAGAATATGAGAATCTCGATAAAGATGAGAAGCGTAGGAAAATGGAACGTTTACCAGGAGGATCACCACCGGGACTTAATGCAATTGGAGTAAATGGCACAAATTTATTGGGGAATGGTAGTGTAAACCATTCCACCGCATCCTCCATCGGCGCAAAAAGAAAAAGAGAGGAACCAACTGGAGTACGTAAGAAGCATTCATCAATGACGATTTTAAAGCAACAGCAGGCGGCAGCAGCGAGTGGCGTGGTGAAGCTATCGAAAAATAGCCCTATGTATGGCCAAACAGATGATAGCTTGGACTATGCGCCACCTTTATCTTCAACCAGCAATCTGCCACCAAAAGTGGCCTTACCCAAAAATGATATGCCCAATAAATTTTGGCTATCAGTGGAACCCTATTGTATGCCTTTAACCAATGAGGATTTGCGTTTAATTGATGATCTTCTAGAGCAATACCGCGGACCCCTAGTGCCTCCAATACCACCGCTAGGGCCACACTATTCGACTCTTTGGTCGCAGGAGGATATAAAATCATTGCAACCAGGTGGTAGTAGAATCAAGGGACAAACTTCTGCTGCAAATATGCTGAAAAAGGGTGAATCTTTAATGGAAGAGAGCATAACAGGACCTTTGACCCAGCGCCTTGTTTCCGCCCTGATGGAGGAATCTTTATTGACCTTACCAAGTGAGCAGGCGGCAGTGGGTGATTACAGCAATGCCAGTTCAAATACCACCAGCACCACCGCTAGCACCTCCAGCAATGGGAACGAGAATAATGCATCAGTTGCTGCTCCAGCCTCTGGAAATTTTCGATCTCTATCTATGCTCAAACATGGCTTGGGCATAGAACAGCGTTTGAAAAAGGAACTAATCAATACCGGAATTATCGAATCCACCGAACCAGATGATGTCGATGAAGTACTTTTGGAAATCAAACGGGTTACGGCGGAAATTTCCAGCATCTCGCATTTTAATAGCGAGGAATTGAAACGTCTGCGACATGCGGCCAGTGAAGAGATCAAGCGTATTGAATTGAAACGTAAATTGGATTTTGTAGATCAGGAAATTCTTGAATGCTATAAACGTATGCTCCAATATCGTTCCAAACGCAAGGGACACTCATTGGAAGAGAAGCAGGAAATTTTACGATTGACCAACGAACAGAGACAATTGGCCGTGCAATTGGAACAAATGCATCCAATAAATCCTAGTGGGTCTACATTGGAATCAAAAATGTAGGACAGGAGTTTGGCCTGGTCATGGTTACAGCTAATAACCATGCACCGGGCAGGAGCAAAAAAATA
The DNA here is from genome assembly GCA_037075365.1 of Drosophila emarginata. Taxonomy (NCBI): domain Eukaryota; kingdom Metazoa; phylum Arthropoda; class Insecta; order Diptera; family Drosophilidae; genus Drosophila; species Drosophila emarginata. The sequence goes on from JBAMCD010000160.1 coordinate 1,453,648, forward strand.
AATGAACTAATTTTCATCGCTTCACACACACACACACACACTACACACAACACACACATGTTTTGATATGCATAAAACTTTCTTAATTAAGTAATTATAAAACAAAATTGAAAAAGCCAACCTGCGTTTCTTCTCCACACAAAACTCAACTTTACACCAAGAACGCTGCCAACACTTTAATATTATTTGGGGTAGACTTATTAACCGAGTAGCATTATATATGTATTTATGTATATACATATTTATTTTGCTTTACCGATAAGCCTTATGGGCCATAATTAATATTAAACAAATTACACAGAACGGAAATTCCACTAAGAGACAAATTTTATATAAATAAAAGAAAACGCAAACAAGTGGTGGATAAATTAAAAGTAATTTTTACTATTTCAACATAGAAATAAAAAAAATACTAAAAAATCGTAATACTTAACTTAATCGACTATATGTCTGTATATTATGCAAATTGATCGACTATATAGTAAAAACATATGGTAAAAATTATATAGTATCTATATAAAAATAAATTTAATCAAATTAAACAAAATAGTTTCTCAAAAATCCTAATTCGTAGTTATCATGAATTTCATCAGTATTATTATAATAGAATTAAGGCAAAATAAAACAAATTGCCCTTGTACTTATGTAAAAAAATGTAACTTTATTGCTTCAAAAATTATATAGTTCAGTGAACATTTCATGGTGACTTAGATATAAATATACATATATATATATATATATATATTAGAGTTAATACAATGTTGGAAAATATATTGTACTTGAATTTAGTAAATATAACCTATCACAGACATAGTCCTTTATCATTTTCATTCATACGAACGCTAAGAATCAAAAATATCTGGATAGTCAGCCATCAGTTCTGATTTGCATGAGACCCTTATGGATGTAGCTTTAGCCTTTAAACGTAAATTACTATCATTGGTAAGAAGCATAGAATTTGGCACTTGATGTTTAAGCTGAAGGCAACAATTTAAAATGCTATCATCGGCGGAATCGATATCAATCAAATGCTCAGCCTCATCAAGAGCCGATTGAGCTGGAATTAAAGAAATATAATTTTATACTATATTTATTAATTTATCGTTTAGAATTTCCTTTCTTACCTTGTATATCCCGGCTGTCATCAAATTTGGAGTTTAAATAGTGTATGGCCCGTATGGCGGCAACACGATTTATCTCACTATCACTATGTTTCGCCTTGAGTCTATCTAATTCTTTGATAACAACATAGGGTATAAATATCATACTACCAGCTAGCCCTTCCATTATTAGTTTAGGTAAATCTTTGACAAATGATAGATTCTGTATGAGAACATTTGTATCGAGAATGAAATACATATGATCTAGGCAACGATCGGGTAATTGCTGTTCTTCCGAATCGCGTTGCAGTGAATGTAGTATGGCCATTGAAACATCATCATCCTCCCAGTCCATGGGTTCAGGTTCAATTTCAGAATTAATTTTTGGTACATTCTGTGGTATATTTTGAGGAGATTTGTTGTTGTTAGTCTGCTTTATCACAATCTCCTCTTTCACTTCTTTCTTTTTCTGCTGTTGTTGCAAGGATAATCTCAATTGGCGCAAACGTTCGTGGGCTAACAGAGAAAGAGATAATTTGAATAAGAACAGACAACGAAAATGGCGACTTTTACCACTACTTGATGAAGAGGAAGAACCGTTATCTGCTTTCTTTAGTCGATTACTGGCATCGATCAACGCCTGTGGTTTCTTCCAGGCATCAGAAACTGACGATCTAAGGCTTCTAGACTTGGTATTAGTTGATAATCGGTGTGAACTAACGTTTGGATTTCTTTGATGACTTTTTTTGTTGACTTGATGATTCTTGTCCTTTAAATTGGTTTGCAAGCGCTTTAAACGATCCTGGGCTAACTGCTTCTGGTTGCTTACTGTGAAATAAAGGACAAAAGTGTTACGAAGTTATTCAAGGCATAAAGATAAGCGGATGGAGTCTTACACCGCGGTGGTTCACTCTTCTCAATAGGCCTGCTTTGTCTCCTGCTGCTGCTGCTACTTGCCATTCCAATTGGATGTAATTGTTGCTCTTGTTGTAACGAAATTTTTCTTAATTTAAGCTTTCTTAATACATTTTGCTGTAAGAAAGGATCCTCATCTGACGACGAATCCATTGAAACGTAGCATATTCTACGATTACACCCTAATGTTTTGATATTTTTCTGTCGTTCAGTTCGTCGAACAGTTTTTATTTATAAAAATTTAATGTTTTTTATTTTACTTTGCTACTCCAAATTTCAGTGTGGGAAAACTTAAAATTTTTAAAATACGAATACCTCACGAGTGTTAGTAAACGGATAATTTAAGCAGCGCTGCCAAATAAATAATATGTCGTCGCCGGACTGTTTAATTTCATATTAATGTCAATTAAAATTGAGTGGTTTTCAATATTCGTAGCCTAACAGTGTCAATAATTTACTTTTATTATTTAATTACAACAACTTCTTGTCCCCGATAAAGTTATCTGATGTCCCAAATAGCTACAACCAGCGATGGTTTCGGTATGTAACACTCTGGCGCTGCTTAGCATAACAATTTATTTGTCATTTGACAACACTAACACAGTCTAGGAGGCCATGGCAACTCTTAAAAAAAATGTGATTATCAAACATGTTCAAATCCATTTCCACCCAATGGATGTGGACCTGGATCCAATATCGCCGGCTAGCTACATCCAGCGTAACTGGTAGCCAAAGCCTCCGTCAACTGACTGGAGCTACGGGAGCATGGCCGCATCTGACATTTGGAGGTGATTCCAAACCTCGTGGTCTTTACCGGGCCAAGGCCACTTCTTCTTCCTCCTCGTCGATGGAATCGGAGTTGGAATCACCGAAAACGCAGGACGAACTCTTGCGTGAGTTTGCCCACATACCAGTGGATCGAATACGTAATTTCAGCATAATTGCCCATGTGGATCATGGCAAGAGCACATTGGCTGACCGCATTCTCGAGTTAACTGGAGCCATATCTAAGCAAGAAGGTCAACATCAAGTTCTCGACAGTTTGCAAGTAGAACGAGAACGTGGAATAACTGTAAAGGCACAGACAGCATCAATATTCTACAGGTATAAGGATCAACAAACATATTTGCTCAATCTTATTGATACACCTGGTCATGTGGATTTCTCAAATGAGGTAAATGATAACTTAAAATATTTAATCAACTTATTTTATATTCATGCTCTACTTAATCATTATCAGGTCTCCCGCTCTCTAGCCGCCTGTGATGGTGTAGTGCTTCTGGTTGATGCCTGTCATGGTGTTCAGGCACAAACAGTGGCTAACTATCATTTAGCCAAGCAAAGAAAACTAGTTGTAGTGCCGGTTCTTAACAAAATCGACATGAAACATGCCCAACCAGAAAAAGTCATTCAAGATCTGCAGTTTCTATTTCAAATAGATCCGAAAACTGTGCTCCAAGTGTCAGCCAAAATGGGTCTTGGCATACGAGAAGTCTTGGATCGGGTAATTGAAGCTATACCATCGCCCCAAGTACAACGTGAACGTGAATTTCGTGCACTAATCTTTGACAGTTGGTTTGATAAATATCGCGGAGCTTTGAATCTAATATATATTGTGAATGGTCATCTAGAGCTAGGCCAAGAGATACAGTCCATGGCTACAAAAAAAGTGTATACTTTAAAAAGTTTATCCATCCTTAAGCCCAAGGAATGTGAGGTGAAAAGTTTATCGGCTGGCCAAGTTGGCTTAATAGCTTGTAATATGCGTAATAGCAAAGAATCAATTATAGGCGATACTATTTATTTAAAAAATCAAAGTGTTGAATCCGCCGGAAGTTATGAACCACAAAAACCTTTGGTTTTTGCTGGCATCTTTCCTGTCGATCAATCGAAACATGTGGCTCTACGTAGCGCCATTGATAAAATGATTCTGAATGATTCAGCAGTGACACTAAATGTCGACTCTAGTCCCGCATTGGGTCAAGGTTGGCGTTTGGGCTTCTTAGGCTTGCTTCATATGGAAGTATTTTGTCAACGCCTTGAGCAAGAGCATAATGCTGAGCCCATTATAACAGCTCCATCGGTGACCTATCGCATTTTATTAAATAATCCACGTATGATCAAACAAATGGGTAAAGACACATTGGATATATCAAATGCTGCCCTTTTCCCAGAACCCTGCAATATTAAGGAATACTATGAACCTCTGGTAATGGGCACGATTATAACCCCATCGGAATATGTGGGTCAAATCATAGCCCTTTGTATAGATCGTCGTGGCGTTCAACAAACTTCCATTAATATTGATGAAACGCGCATTTTAATGACATACATACTACCATTAAGTGAAATCATTTTGGATTTCCATGATCGCCTTAAATCGTTAAGTTCAGGATATGCCAGTTTCAGTTATGAAGATTATGGCTATCATCTAACAAATGTGGTACGATTAGATATCCATCTAAATGGTCGACCAGTCGAAGAACTCTGTCGCATTGTTCATTCCTCCAAAGCAACGGGCATAGCTCGACAAATGGTCCATAAATTGAAAGATCTAATACCCAGGCAAATGGTACAAATAGCCATACAGGCTTGTGTAGGCAGTAAAGTTTTGGCCCGAGAAACGCTTAAGGCTTATCGTAAAGATGTTACCGCTAAGCTTTATGGTGGCGATGTTACACGTCGAATGAAATTGCTCCGTCAACAGGCGGAGGGCAAGAAAAAGATGCGAATGTTTGCCAACATTCGAGTCCCGCATGAGACCTTTATCAATGTCCTAAAGCGTTGAAAAAAAGAAAACCAGAGAAAGAATGAAAGAGAGAGAGAGAAAGTGATTCGATCTTTTTTTCTTTTAAAACGAAAAACTTTTCTAGGTGAGTAATTTTTGCTGTCTTCGTATGGTATTAAAAACATGTTCATAATAGTAAAAACCATATCTCCGTCTTCTTTTCTAGTGTTTAATTCAAAACCTTACTAAGCCTGTGGAAATATAAATCATAGAGAAGGAATATCCGCCTATTATAAGACTGAGATCGACTCAATTTGATTTTGGTAAGTCATGAAAGGCGTTAAAGATAAGGCACCCACATTAAAACGAAAATTATGGGAAATATCGCCTTATCATACATATGTTTTTAGCTTGGACTTCAATAGAAATTATCATTAAGATTAGTATGTGTATTTACATATGTGTTGTGTGGGCGGAAGTGGGCGTGTTCTATGAACAGCCCTTTATATGTATTGTACACGCACTAAATATACATACAACATAAGTACTCAAAAAACAGTTCATTAGCATTAAAAGAAAATGAAAGACGATTCTAGCCGATTCTAAAACACACTTTAAAAATGTTAGGTTTAGTAGAATAATAAATAGAATTAGTGGAACTAGGAATTAATAAAGGTAGATTATTTTTCACTGCTTTTAAAAGTATTCCTAAAAATTTTTAGATTGAATAACAATTTTATTGTTAGACATTATTCTATTATTGTTAGTTCGAATCAAATTGTTTTTCATCGAATTATTTTGAATTAATTTGTTTTCTAAAGTACTCCCATATATACAGCTGAAAACGGAAACTTAAGATGAAAGAATTATTTTATGGGTATTCCAAAATTCGTTTCCTTTTGATTAATTTTTGTATAATTTCTAACAAGTTTCGAATGTGGTACCCGGGTAATACACACCCCCCACCCGTTAAGAAGATGAACGAGTAAAAAATCGAATTTCCCTGACCCTGAAAACTGTGACACAAACACATACTTAAGGCCAAAGTGGTGGTGGGGGTTCTGAAGAGAGGAAGAGAGTGACAGAGGTAGAGTGCCATAACGGGTATCCTCCCACTTCCAAACGTCTCCTCTATATATGTATGTATGTATGGTTATGTGTGTAGTCGTGATAGCTCTAGTTCTTTTTTTTTTCTGCTGCTTGCTTGTGTCTCGCTCCCGGCTAAATTGTTGTTGAGGAAGGGAGAGTATCAGAGAGAGAGAGCAAGAGGGAGTGAACGAACCAACGAATGAACATAACCTGTGCCTCTGTATTCGTGACCTTGAAAAACAATAACATTAAAAACAAAAATGCAAATGCAAACAAATGTGAAATCCGTTCAAGCAAAACTGTTAAAAATGTTTCGCGTTATGCAATAATTAAACAAAAAAGCCAAAAGCAAGAAACTTGTCAACTTGTTGCCCATTTTCCATCGATTCCTTGAAGAAAGCTGAAAACAAATCAGCTGAATTTTCTCCTAACAACAAACAACAGCTGAGTACGGGGGAGGGCGAGAACGGGAGATAGACAGAGAGAGAGAGAGAGTGTGACACTGAATGGAATGGAGAAATAGAGAGAGAGGGAGAGTGTGGGTTGGTCAGGAATATGAAACGTACAAAAAAAAAAGCAGGCTGTAAAAGCAACAAAGCAAAATGAAAACGAAATGCAAAAAAGCAGTAAAATAAAATACAAATTGTTGTTGTTGCTGCTGCTGTGCGCAATTGAACTCGCAGACAAGCAAGAGGAACGCACAGTGACATCAATTTTATGTATATAAATGAATAAAACAATAGTCAGGTGTGTTCGTATAATTGTTTGATTTAAGTCGATAATAAGAAAATTAAGTGAATCAATTTTTTTTTGAAGCTGGTCAAAATTATGCCGAAAGTGGATTCAAAATGTTTCCAAGGACTAGATAAACGCGGAAAATAAATATGTATTTCGTAGGTTAACATGAAGTTTCAAGTTTTAATATCAGGTTTTAAATAGAAAAATGATAACTTCTCAAAATTCTATATCTCGAACGTTTTATCTAATATGTTCGTATGTTGGGTTTCCCAGGCTAGGTTTTTTTTAAAGCTTTTGCCGTAGGCCCACTGTGCAATGGCATCTCGTCTCTCGCTCAACGGTCGTTGTCGGTCGTTGGTTCGTTGTCGTCGGTTGTTGTCGTTGCCCGCTGCCGCAGCAGCAGTCAGTTTTCATTCTCATTTGACATCATCAACATTGAAATTGAATTAAAATAAAGGAAAAAAACAGAAGCCACAGCGCCAGCAATTGATATTCCTTCAATAATCAAAGTAAATTAATTGATTTAAACTATTTAATCTAAAGCTTTATTAATAAACAATGCAGGAGTTCGAGTTTTCATTTAACAAAAAACAAAAATAATTCAGCGCGCAGAAAACAACAAACGTCATCAGCTGTTCTACTGTACGTCCATATATATTTTTATGTGCTTGTGTGAGAGAGGGAGCCCATTCTCTCTGTTGATTTCGTATGTATGTTGTGTGAAATTTACCTAATTTTTAACGTTTAGTTAAAGCAAAAAGAAAATCTAAAAAACTTTCGGAAAATGTGTAGGCTTTTGTAATTTTGGGCATTTTGAAGGTTATGATGAGATCCCTATCCCCTCGGTGTTACCACCCTCTAATGTCTAATTTGGCCTTGACCGTGTCTGTGTGTATTCGTGTTGAGTGCGTGTGTGCAACGGTAACTAACAGCTGACAGCTGCTGCTAGATTGCAGTTTTCTGTTAAGCATTGCTTTTTTGCAATATGTGGCAACCCTATTTCATCCCCCCACCCGCAGCTATATTTAAGCAAAACCAACAACAAAGTCACAATCAAGTTCAAAGCAATTGCAAAAAAGGCAAGTGGGGAAAAGAGAGGGAGAGAAAGAGAACGGAGCCACTCAGCTGTACACGTAGTCAGAGTTAGCAGCAGTAAAGAAAATTTTTTTTTAAAATACTTTTAAATTTTTATTTGAAAATTGTTTTATTGTCAAATTGTGCACTTTTTAATCTAGTGGGACACAATTAGTAAAGGAAAAGGAATTTATTTTCAATTAACAAGTGAAGTAGATAATAAATAACAGTTCCGTTTTCCTCTGATCGTGTCGCAGGGTTGCCAATTATTACAAAGTTCAAATGAAAACGGGAACAACCATTAAATAAGCAATTGCAAAATATTCTTTTCGTTTTTTGCGTTTTATCGTATTAATAAATGTATACATATGTATATTCGTTTATATATATTTTTTTTGCTACGTATGTATATTTACCATATATGTATGTTATATATGCATATGTATAATATGTTAATACTCAAGCATTGTGTGAGAGCAGAAGTGAAGAAAGTGACAGGCCAGTGGAAGGTGTTTTATTTTGAATTACTTTAACAACAAATTAAAAAAAAAAACAAAAAAATACACAAATATATATATTCCTTGCGTGTATGTGTGTGTTAATGTGGGTGGAGGGGAGTTAAGTTGCCACCGCGTCACACACATACACATAATAGACGCACAAACACCCTCAGCTGATGTGTGTGCGAATATCACCAGTGCTGAGCACATCGTTTTTTTTTTTAAGCAGACTGGGATATTCGTAGCAGAAACTTTTTTAAAGAAATTGTACATACATACATATATCTAATACTATGTGCTGGTGCTGGTAAATTTGAACGTGAACACAGCTTTATCAGTTAAGTTAAATCTACATACATATATAGTTTATGATATAGAATCATCCAAATAAGATTAATGCCGCTATTTGATTGATCAAACATACAAAAATACAATTTTACTTGCTTTTTCTCTTGTACATGTTGACATCACTGATGCCAATATCAATTTTTCGCACTCTCTCGCTCTTTTTTCTCTCTCTTTCTTCCACAGTCTTGTTCGCTTGTCATTTTATTTTGTAAACAACTCTCGCACAAAAAAACAAGAAAGAGACGGTGTTGCCATTTAATTTATTTCACTTGCATTGGCAAGTCTGTATTAACAAAAGTTTGTGAAATTCATAAATTATTTTTTATTGTGTTTTCTCTTTTTTTTTTAGCGTAAAATGTTTTTTATTCTATAAGATATAAGGGAAAACAAGAAGTTTAAAATGATTAACGGTTTTTGTGTGAATGAGCAGGCAGCATTGCACTTTACCTACAATAACAACAACAACAATGGCGGCCTTAAAACAGAGCACAACAACAATAATGGAATGTTGAAAATTCAAGCAGCAGCGAATGGAGGTGGACTAGTGGAAATGGAACTGGAAGAAAATAACTTGAAATGGTTTAACTTATCAGCTGACGCCAAAGATAAAAACCAAAAGCCGGAAGCAATATCTAAAAGTGCCTTTAAAAATAATCAAAAAACATCCACACTGAATTCCTCACCAACCATAATATCCACAATGAGATCGACACCAACAATAACATCCACAATGAGATCCACCCCAGATATGCCCCAGCAGCGCACTGAGGACCAAGAAAATGCCTTTCGTCGCATCGAGGATGTGCATAATTATGCCAAATTGCAAGATTTTTGCAGCGACATCGATGATAATGACAATGATGATGACGATGATGATGATGTAGATGATGATGAGGATGACAATGATGGGGATGGTAATGAGTCAAATTTTAATCATTTAAAATTAACACGCATACAGAGGGAGGATACTGAGGAACCTGTCGATGTGGTAACAGTGCCACAACATGAATGCGATCAGGATCATGAACAACGGGAATACACACGAAGCCGAGAACAACATGATCAATCATTGGCGTCATCCACAAATGAGCATGATAACACTTCCGATATTATTACGCCCGAGCATCATGCTCGTAGGCCAATGAACGCATTTCTCATATTTTGCAAAAGGCATCGTGCTATTGTCAAAGAGCGATACAAAACGCTTGAAAATCGGTAAGAACATTTCTCAACCCGAACAAAAGTCATGACTTCTAGCAACTTTTGAACAGATTTAGTTATTCAGATCAATTGTAATTAATGATATTTATTTCTTTTATATAATTTCTCTTTGAAGAGCGATAACCAAGATACTCGGCGACTGGTGGGCAGCCCTTGATGATCAGGAGAAGCAATGTTTCACTGATTTGGCACAACAGGTATGTTTTGAAACCTAAACGCTAAAAGAAAACCATCTTATTTTCGACGCTCCGCAGAACAAAGATGCCTTCTTTAATGCTAATCCAAATTTTAAATGGTACAAATTGCCTGCACCGCCATTACGAACACTGAACACACGGCCCAGTAACGCAGCGTCCATAAATATCAAGGAACAGGAAGGGGATGATGTTGTGCTCGGTGCCTCCTCGTCTAACAACTACTTTCAACTCGCTGATGTGAATCAAATGGGTGAATTGAGTTCTCTGCTTCAGGTGCAACAGGACAAAGAAGATGCCCTACAACAAGCGTTAAGCGAAACCAGTCAATTTTTTACTACCCACATGCCGCCTAATACCATTAAAAATAGAAGAAAATGTATGTCCTCAATTAATGAAAGCTCTCCTAGCAACTCCAGCGAAGAGGATGGATTATCACCTATTAAAAAAATGAAAACCACACGCTCTTGCAAAGGCAAGATCTATCAGGAATTAATGAATTCTGGTCAAATCGCAGCCATAACAAAGAAAAACAAGAGAAGCACCAGTGCACAAGCTCCACAGTTGGAAGATCACGAGAAAATATCACATCACTTAAGAAGTGTCTCGGAATCGAGTAGCAGCGGCTTTGATTTAGAGGAAAAGATCAAGGAATTACCGGCTCTTAGTTTGGATATATATTTACAACGCAAACGCAGCACCAAAAAGAAGAAGAAGTTTACCAGCAACAAGAAATCACGAAACTCGCATAGTGGTAGTGGGGGAAACGAAGGAACTCAAGCAAATGATACTAATGGAAGTGTTGTTGGTGGTTTTCGTAGATCGATAGTACCAGCCGCTGCCGCTGTGGGGAGCCAAAAACGAAAGGCACGCAAGGAGAGCATTACGCGACGCGATGTCAGTGCAATTGAACAGGAGGTAGCCTCTATTTTACCGTTAACCATTAATGGTTGCTATTATTTTAATCATACGGAGTCAATCAAAACATCTCCAGCAATAGAAAATTCGTCCTCATTTACGTCATCATCGCCGATGTCTTCAGCCTCATCGCCATCATTAGTGGGAGCTACTGTGGGATCTAATGCCTATGATGTGACCTCCTCTACCTCAGATTTACTCATCTTGGCCGAAGTAGCAGCCAATCGCACTGAACATCAGCAGGAAAACAGCTTTGCCACACGTCTCTAACTATCCCACTTCGTCTGCAGCAGAAGCAATCACTGGAATATCAATTACTTTTACCTTCCCCTGACCCCTTTTCTATATCTCTCCATCTCTTTTTTCTTCTGTTTGGAGCTTCCTTATTAAAGCTTAAAGTTGTTACTGTTATTCTTTTAAGTCTGTGCATGTTCACTCCTGCTGCAGTTGATGGTGCGTGTTAGAGAAAGAGCTTATTCAGACATTCGTTGATCTTTAATTAATTAGTCAATAGAGTTATATAAGAAAAAAAATGATGTATATTTTTGTTATGATATGAAAACAGTTCTATCAGTTTTTATCCCTTTTTGTTTTGGTTAAGTTTTTTTTTGTAGCGTTCGTAAAATTATCAATATCCATAAACCAAAACTGGGCGCCTTATTATTAACTATTAACTGTTAAAATATTATTATTTTTTCTAATATGTAGCTCATAATTTATTGCTATATACACACCTATGCATAAGTGTGAGCTTTATACATATGTTCGTGTGTATAGTTTATATATTTTTTTTGTTAAAAATCCACACACGAAACACATTTTACGAAAAAATATATTAATTTGAAAATCAATACTGGTGTTTGCAATTTATAAACTATGTAGGAAGGCTCACAGTAAAATAAAATGGCTGATCGGATATGGTTGTGTAATAATCAGATGACTATTAAAAATAGTGAAAAAAAAGTAGAGTTCAGTCATTTTCCTTATTCAAGATTATGAGCTTGATTTATGCAGAAGATTTCGTAACGGTTTTAGCTTTTGGGATCGTTCTTAGAAGCTTAAAGTTTATAAAGCGGTAACTAAGCTTTAACCGTCGGTTGTTTATTTGAATTTTAAAATTCGAGCCAGTTTAAAAATTAATCGATAAGTAACGATAAGATAAATTGTAGCAACTCTAGGCCTCATCGGCTTTGTCGCTTATCATCATGGAAAGATAGACAAGGGGGACAAATATTGGAATTCTTCGCAAGGGAGGTATTGGAACAAGTTGCATATGTATGTGTGTCTATCGGTGCAGGATGATAATGCTCTGAGGCTAACAACCAACCGCTAAATGTCTAGATAAGTTCAAGCATTTCAATTGGAGCTAACGAGAAACCGAGAACAAAATGGCGCATGATTACCAAATTTTGTTTTATCTGCTCACGTGCAAAACAAACACGAGCTAGCAACCAGAACAGCTGCCAATCATCAGTGCTAGAAAATACCCCCTCGAACTACCCCACCATTCACTGTACCCAAGAGTATGTCATACCTTGGGTTTTGACCATTTCTCACATATGTACATATGTATGTACATACGTACATACATACATACATATGTAAGTACATAAGCTTTGGTGCTTTTCTTTTAGAGCTTTCGCCGGCAGAGCCATTGCTGTCACGAACAAATTTTCGTGTTGGCCTTAATTCAGTTTGTTCGCGCATTCAGTCCCTTACGGTTCGCTCTCGCACTTTCTCGCCCGTTAGCCGACGCTCTCTTTTGTTTGCCTGTGTATTTCGTCGCATTCTGTGTGTCGCGTGTGTGTGTGTGCAACAAGAAAAAGGCCCCAGAGCTGCCCCCAGCGAAACCGAAACCCCCTCAGCAGCAGTTACCCCACTAACGAAAGTTTGAAAATTCAACAGCGACAGAAAAAGAACTTAAAATCTAATAAATAAAATAACTGCTTTGAGGTATGGAAATATATATTTTCTTACTGTCATATTTGACACAGCAGAGAATAAAAATTCTTTAATGAATATAGTAAAAATTTAAATCTTAGTAAAAATTTAAATCTTCTAGTGTTTAGTCGATTTGTTTTGGCTTTTTTAATTCAAAAAATAGCAGAAAAGAAAATCGGTGGAAACAAAACGGAAATTGAGCTCCTGGTCAGTCCAATTCCAAATTGTTTCAATGTAGAGCAATAAAAGGACCATGGTTAAAGGAGCTTAGAGAGGAATAGAAGTTATATAATACATAAAAAGCCAAGTGCCCCCGCACCACCGCTACTTGCCAAAATACAGAGAAGAAACGTGTGAGCTAGCAACAAAAACGTTCTGATGAATTTGCATTTTTTTTAAGTTTTTTTTTTGTTTAAATTTTTGCTCTCTACCGTTTGTATGTACTTATTGTGTGTGTGAGTGTGTGTACATATGTGCGCAATTGAAACCCGCCAAGTTTTTTTTTCTTGATTTCATTTGATTTAATTGCGATTTGCTGTGGCTGCTGTGCCGCCGCTCCTGTGCGTGAGTTGTCGTTTTCGTCTCCGTCGTTGCCTTCGTCTGGCTTTCATTTAGCATCCCGCTAATTAATTACCAAAAAAGCAATCACATTTCCATTTGCATTTGCAATGATTGTACTTTCCCTACTACTCGTTTTTTTTTCCATCTCGTAATTAACACCAATTAGTTTTTTTTTAATTATATTTTGTTTGTGGCGCATTTTAATTAAAAGCGTCCAGGAGCGCGGGTGTAGAGTAGAAATAGAAGCAAGGAGAATAAATCATATCAATTGACTCACCAACTTCGTTCTTCCTTGCTTCTTCAGGCTGTGTCTGTGTGCAATGCGTGGGGGGCTCGACGTTCTTTGTGACGTCACAAGCGAAAACTGTATTTTGCGCAAGCAATTATTATGTAAGAGACGCAGACCCGACGACGCAGCCAATAGATATGTGTAAAAATTTTGCAGTTCGTGAAATATTGAAAAGAAGAAACACCGTTCAATTAAAGCACATTAGAATTGTTTATGCCTTAACTGTGAAAAGCGGCACTTAATTTAACTTGTTTATTATTAGTCGGAATACATTGGTTTTAATTCTTTTTTTGCAAAAAAAAAAAATTGTATCGGCTTCGTAGAGATTCAATGTCACGTTTTACCACAACGGCTATCTGTTCTCCTCACTAATCACGAAGGATTTTTTTGCTTTTGCGTCGTCACAGTTTGAATTAAGCTTTTGCGGCTGCAAAACACACAGCAATAAGCGGAAGGAGCAAGAATAACAAGACGAAGGAGAAAATAAACGTAAAAGAAATTGTTAAATTTTTGTTAGTTTAATATATTTTTGAGAGATGTGATTCAGTGAGTGATTATTTTAGTGTGTGCGTGTGAGGAATCTGAAGAGAGCGTAACATAAACTTAACACATGTGGGCTCTCTCTGTCTCTCTTTTTTTTTTTTAAGCAAATGTTGTATAACAGTAACTAGGCAGCTTCTTTCAATGAGAGAAAAAGAAAAGAAAAGCTCTATAAAATCATCAAATCAGCTGGTATAGAAAAAGAAACAAAAAAGAAGAAGGCAAAACTATAGTTAAATAAATTGAATTGAATAAATTAAAATTAATCAGAGTGTATTAATTGCCCTTTTATTTTTGGCAGCTTCTCTTGGACCTTGTAATGGCTCTACTTCGTTCGTTGAGCGCCCAACGTACAACAAATTATCTGGTCTATAGTCGCAAGAGCGGTAGTTGTTCCAGTCCAACGGCCGCTGCCGCCGTCGCTCAGAGAAGTCACCAGCGTAGAAATCTCCATGTGGCACCAACCCTAAGCCTTAATAGAAGTCTTCATCATAATTTACATCAATATCGGCAACATTATTCTCATCAGCTGTTATGGAGTCTCATTCAGCAACGCACCTTGCACTCAGGTTTGCCTCCCAAGCAGCAATTAGCTCAGGCTGATGTCTCAACTATGGGTAAAAATCAGCACCAGCCAGCTTCATCATCTTCAACCAGTTCACCACAACGTGATCCCCTCGATGTTAGTTTCAATGATCCGATTGCTGCTTTTAAAAGTAAAACTACATGGGAATTGGTACGGGCCTATGTGGTCTATATTATATGTTCCAGCGAGAAATTGGTTGAGCATAATATGAAGGTAAGATCTCCAACATAATAGTGATACATATATGTATGTATCTATAAAATAATCTAAAGATCTGATCTGATTTCCTTCTATAATGCTATAAAAATACAATTGATAGTTTGCATACAGACACATATTCATCAGTTTCATCAGAGCTACCCATATATATGTATATGTATATATTTGCCGATTCTGCTGTTCTCTACTTCACCCAATCTTGAGATTTCCATTAAAATGATTATTCTTGTAACGTAATTCCCTACCCTTTTCTAACAGTATTGTAATGTTATTATTTGAACTAATATTCTTGATTCGCTCTATTTGGATATGGATTCGGATTCGGGTTCGATTCTCTAACTTGTTCAATTAATCTGAGCTTTGTTTAGACGGTGTATATTTCTAACAAATCGGCAACAAATGTTTTCTACGTAAATGAAATTAAATCCTGTTTACAGGAGAAAATACATGAGGTCGATATCCCCTATTGAACTCGGCACATCAGTGTACAATGGGCCAGATCACGAATAACTAACTTTAAAAAAACCTTTTTCAAGACTTTTATTTATAACTAAGATTTCTTAGGATGCAGTTTTCTAATTGATATTTTGAAATCGATAAGTTTTTAGTCTTGTAAATTTTTAAAATTTAAAGTCTTTTTCTGCTATTCGTTGTGAAAGTGTTCCATTGTGCAATATAACGGAACTGTTAAGACAAAGTATGTCAAGTGGTTGCATTTCTTTGCTTACTTCCTGCGATTTTGTTCCGGTTTTCTTTTGCTTATGAATGGGCTCGACTGATTGACTACTTGACTGAATGACTGATTGATGAGGCAGTGTGCGTTTTGTCTGTGCGATCTCAAAGCAAAAGCAATAAAAGTCCATGCAATTGCAATTGCAAATCGGAGAGAAGTAGGGCGGGGGGTAAAACTGGTGACCTTGTCACTCATCGTTGTTGTTGTTGTTGTTTCTGTGGCGTCATTCACCCACATACTTGCATATACAAACACAGAGAGCGGTAAATGTGTGTGTGTGTATATACATACATACTTATATGCAGATAATGCCAGGCCCCCAAAACTGAGCCAATCAAAACTTGGCGATAGTTTGAATGACTTTTTTTCTCTCCCTTTCCCTCTCTCTCTCTCTCTCTCTCTCTCTACCTCTCAATCGCTGAGTATTGCTTTCTCGTCCTCACTTGCTTGTTTACTTGTTTCCCTCGCTCTCATTGTCTCTCAATTTCACTCAGTCGCTCATTTCCAGTTGGAAAGGATTTATTGATTATTATTTATTTTTGCCAAGTTTGATCCATTTTTTACTTAATTGAATATTGACAACGCCCTGAAGAGAATATTTTATTTCAATCAACAAACAACTCAGCCATCACCTATGCGCGCCCACACACCGCACAGTAGTTTGCATGTTTGTTCTATTTACAGTGGCTTTTGTTTTTTGCTTAGTCTCGTGATGGTGCGGCGAGTCCAAAGCTCAAAATTAAACACCTGTCCCAAAAGTTGCAAAAAAGAAAAAAAAATAACAAAATAAAAAGCGAGAACCTTAAGTTAGTGCAAAGACCGAACTTGAGATACCCTGTGCTAGATTTCACTCACTCTATTGCTAGTTGTTAAGATCACCTTAAAAGAAGAAGAATATTAAATTTTAACATTTTTTTTTACTAGCTTTTATTACGCACAATCATCACTATGTTGTCAATTTATATTTTTATAGCTTCTCTAAAATTATTTTATTAGAATAAACATTAGTAAATGAATGATGAATATATTGGATAAGTTGACAGTTCAAAATTTCGTGGTGTTAATTAATTGCTTTTGCTTACAATATCAATTTATTTATATTTGTATATAATTTATATATTTCTATATATACTACTTATGTATATGCTCATTGACTGAATTTGGGTACAGGGTACATTTAAAAAACACCGCAAGAAAACGAAATGAGACAGGGAACGGGTTGTTCATTTTGTTTTATTTAGCAACTTTTTGGCAAGAATTCATTACATTTATTTCTTTTTATTTTCATTTATTTGTATTTTATATTGTCGCGACGACAACTGTCAAATGGATGAGGGTGGAAGTAGAAACCGGTTCCCTTGACTACGTACCTTAATTTATAAAACTTCAACACGTGTCTGTCGCCTGGAAGGGCAACGGCTTCTCCCTTCACTTACATACTTTCTCAACTTACTTCATGTTAATTCAAAATGTTTTCCAAAACAATTTGCAAACGGAAGCTTAAATATTTAACAAATTACATGTTAGTATACAAATAAATTAAAGATTATTGTGTTCACGTGATAATACATAATTTCAGAATATATATGGTTTTTATAGCTAATTAAGCAGGTTTAAAGTGAAATGAATTGAGAATTCCATTTAAACATCGTTAGGATCGTTCTTTTATGAATTGTTTGTCAAAATTGAATGGTTTTATGTCTACATACATACCTATATATAATATATATGTATGTGTATGTACATACATACATACATATGTATATATTCATATTGATTTCACTTTCGTTTATCTAATAGCTAAATTCCATTTCTGAAATCTTTTTACCTTGAGGGTGCTTTCGTTACTCTTACCCTATTTGGATTTGGCCTGGTCCGCACTTTACTGGCTGTGCATCATTATTATTATTTATTTTTTTCTGCGTTTGTCAATTTGTTTAAATTTGAAATATTCTAAGTAAATAATGGTGGACTTTGTCTTCTCTCATGGCCATGACAGGGCGCAAGAAACGGCAACGACGGTTTTAGCCTTTTAGTCTTCAATTTTGGCTGAAATCCAAAATGATTTATGGGGGGAAAACCATGAACAGCAGATCGGGAATATAAAGCGGAAAATGAGAAAATGAAAACAAGGAAAAAATAAGCGAGAGAAAAAAAAATGCAAATATCAAATTTTTATCATCATCTTTTTCTACTCCTACACGCTCTTTTCTCCTCTTTCTCTCTCTCTCTTCCTCTCTTCTCTTATTCCTTTTCTCTTTTTCTCCGCACTGTCTATTTTATCATCAAAAATTGTCAAAAAAAAAACAAAATAAATATTTTCAACTGAATTTTAAAAACAAAATCAAACAAAAAAAAACATGCGCAAAAAAAAAACAAAAAACAATACGCAAACACAATTTCGCAGCTTATGAAATGGTCAAAGCAAATATTGGGTCAACGGTTATTTACAGCATTGATGAAGGCGACTTTCTATGGCCATTTTGTCGCTGGCGAGGATCAGATCAAGATTATACCCACTTTGGAAAGGTAATTTTCGAAAATTGTTTAAACAAAATTTACTTAAAGCATTTTCTTTCTTTTTCCTTTTTTTTCTCTTTTATTTTTGGTTTTTTTATACTTTTTTTTTTTTTATTTATCCTATTTGATTTTGCAAAATCGTTCACGAAAACGCTTTATGCCCACACTTGCCAACCAACCAACCAAACAAACAATCAAACAAACATACATATATACGACACACACTATATACATATATTTAAATTTATATATGTATATATGTATGTACATATGTATGTATCTACCAATTATACCAACCGTTATCGAATCGGTATAAACAGCTTCTAAAATTAGCCCGCTCCTTGTTGGGTGGCCGTCTTTTTGTGATGCTGATGAAATCGAGTTTTTATGGACATTTTGTGGCCGGCGAGAATCGTCATACAATTGTACCCACTTTAGAGAGGTGCCGCCAATTATATATAATACTATATAATACAAAAAAATAAAAATACATATATATATGTATATATATATACTACTAAGCTTCTAACTCTCAAATAATTATCACTTTTACTAATAAAAAGAAAAGAGGAGGCATGTGGCATGGTTTTTTTCATCGAAAAAAAAAACAATTCGATATATCCAAAAATTTTACCCAAAAATCAAAGTAACGCTGCACAAAAATATTCTAAATCAAATCAAACAAAATTCCAATTCGAAAATTTTCATTTCTTTAAGTTCATTTTGTGGATTTTTGTTTTAATTTACTCACGTAGGGTAATAGAGAGAGAGAGAGTTTTATTATAACTAAACTGAATTTCTTTTTTTGCATCGCACTTTCTTTCTATATTATATATATAGACTCCGATCATTTGGTGTCAAGCCCATACTTGATTATTCCGTTGAAGAGGATATCAGTCAGGAAGAGGCCGAGAAACGTGAAGTTGAGTAAGTTAATTAATATATCATCCGTATAATATTAACAATAATTAATAATTCAATTAAATAATTTATAGATCCTCCGTTTCGAGTGCCGGTGATATCAAGGATGAGGGAGCCATGCCTCAGTATCATGTGGATAAATCATTTGCCGATCGTCGCTATAAGGTGAGCAGTGCTCGTACTTATTTCTATTTAAATGAGGCCACCTGTGAGAGGAATATGGAGACATTTATTAAATGTTTGGAGGCTGTTTCGGGTAAGTTTCAGCAAACAAAAAAGAGTTCAATTTGTATTGAGTATATTTACTTATATGGGATCTATATTGTGGCATGATGCTCTAGCTATGTATATTCTTATGATTTAACAAGTATGATCTTGGAAAAGCTTTTTCAAATTCGAATCTAGATCACTTAACTTGTTATAAATATTCTAAAATATAAATATATAATTTTAATTTAAAAGCAGATAATATATTAAAATTGAAACAAAAAGTGTTCTTCCGATTGAATTTCTTTTATGATTTTGAATCAAAGATTTAGAATCTACAATAGACTATATGATCGATAGGTTACACCATTTTATAGTCAATATCTTTAATTTAATTCTTTTGTATATATATTTTCTAACATGTGATGTTGCATTTTTCCATTTTTGTTTTTGTAATTTGTGTGCGCTGGTCGATCGGTCAAAACATCGTTGATTCATATTATCAAATCAAAATCGTAATCAAAATCCAAAATCATATATCCCAAACATATATATATATATATATACATATATGCGATAAATCCTATTCATATATCATCCAATGACATGAAATTCAAAAATAAAATAAACCCAAAGATGATGATGCCAAAGTGCCCCGTGCCGTGGCCACGGGTAAGCTTAACCACAACTCTAAATTGAGACAATATTGAGAGAAAGAATGAAAACAAAATGCATTAGTTAATTAACAATTGGCTTCAACAGAGAGTAAGAAAGATTGATAATTAGCAAAGTGTTTGTCTTTAGTATTTTGTTGCTTTCTTTGTGTATGGGTGAGTTTGTGTGTGTGTGTGGGTATGTTTGTAGTTTGTATGAATAATACTCTTGTAAATCCATATTCGTATTAAAGAAAAACGATTTAAAATTATATATAATAATAAAAAACTTATTATAAAAATGTTTTTATTTTCTTTTTGCTAGTTTATCAATTATTTTAATATTTTATTTGATATTTATATACAGTAGAGTTTTAATTATCCCCAGATTGTTTATAAATTTAATAGTAAAATTGTATTTCTATTTTATAGTTAGCCAAAATGCTAATTTTTTTTATCAATTGTTTTTTCAATATAATAATAAGTTAAATAATAAATAAGTTATATGAGCAAAGTTAAAAAATTATTTTAAATTTCTTTCTAATGTTTTATTCCTCAAAAAATATATAATTACTTATGTCGGATAATTATAATACTACTGTATATATATATATATATATATTTGATTCAGATATTTATTATAATTTACTTTTTTTGACAAAAATCTGCAAAAGTATTTTTTAAAATGTCGGTTAACCGATATTAACTTTTGGTAGGTTGATGAATGTAGATTTTAGCTATCTAAAAAATTTATAAAATTATATATTATACTTATAACTGTGTTATTGTGTGTTGTATATCCTGTTGTGTATTTTCCCTTTCCTCAGTTTCATCTTCATTATTCATAATGATTGATTTCGTTTCTTTGCTTTTCTTTCAAAAAATCCTTTTTCCATTTCCAACAACAACAACGAATGAATACAGGAGCCACCTTTGGTACTGGCATAACAGCCATTAAATTGACTGCCCTGGGCCGTCCACAGTTGCTGGTAAGATATATGCATATATATACATATATATATATATTTAAATATAATCGTTCTGTATTGTTTATTTAGTTGCAACTTTCAGAGGTTATTATGCGCACACGTAAATATATGGAAGACCTTGTGGGAGGTCAGGGTAATGTATTGACCCATCACAAGACCATTAAGGATCTCGAGAAGTATTATGCCAGTGTTGGCGATAACAAGGATGTGCAGGAGTTTTTAAAGAATGTAACATCAGATAAAGAAGGGTAAGAGATATTATAATCTTTTATCTTTCATTTCATTTACATGTGATTAATGATTAATCTAACATTTTCATTTATTTAGTATATTGCATCTCTTCCCGTGGTCGGGCATTGTAGACGAGGATTCGCAATTGAGTGACACATTTCGTGTGCCCGATCCTCAAACGGGTCAAATGCGTCGACTGATCTCACAAATACCGCCCAAAGAAGAGGAAATGTTTAGAAATATGATTCGTCGTCTAAACACAATTGTAAAGGTATATAAATATAATAGAAAATAACAACAAAATTGCTTTAATAATAATTTAATATAACTCTCTCTCTCTCTCTCTCTCTCTATCTCTATCTCTCTCGATCTCAATCTGTCTCACTCTCTAAGACTGCCGCTGAGCTGGATGTGCGCATTATGATTGATGCCGAACAAACCTATTTCCAGCCAGCCATTTCGCGCATCACTCTGGAAATGATGCGCAAATACAATAAAGACAAGGCCATTGTATTCAATACCTATCAATGCTATTTGCGTGAAACTTTCCGTGAGGTAAGTCTTCAAACTGTTATTAAGGTTTATTGCAAATGATTCGCAAGTGAATCAAGTCTATTAAGTTTTTTATTTTGCTTTTAAAATGAAACGAGAAATATATAAATTTATCAATTTAAGTTTTACAAGTCTCTAATTAATAGATGTTGATATTAGAATTAATAATGATAACTCTATATAGTTACCAGAACTCTATAAATTATCTTTTTCTTTTAGGTCGGCACTGACTTGGAGCAAGCGAAGCGTCAAAACTTTTATTTTGGTGCCAAATTGGTACGAGGTGCTTATATGGAACAAGAACGTGCTCGTGCTCAGGCATTGGGTTATCCGGATCCAGTTAATCCCACTTATGAGGCAACCACAGATATGTATCATAGGACTCTATCGGAATGTTTGCGTCGCATTAAGGTAACAAAAATGAATAAATAAATTATCATTTTAATAATATTGTTATTATCTATATAGCTGATGAAAGATTGCGGGGACGATGCACGTAAAATTGGCATTATGGTTGCCTCTCATAATGAGGATACAGTTCGATTTGCCATTCAGCAGATGAAGGAGATTGGAATCTCCCCGGAGGATAAGGTCATATGTTTTGGTCAATTGTTGGGAATGTGTGATTATATCACCTTTCCATTGGGTAAGTGATAGATCAAAAGAAATTAAACTTTCAATATATAAATTTATCATTATATTCTAGGTCAAGCTGGTTACTCGGCCTATAAGTATATACCTTATGGCCCAGTTGAGGAAGTCTTACCCTATTTGTCACGTCGTGCCCAAGAGAATAAGGGAGTTTTACAGAAGATACAAAAGGAGAAGCGTCTGTTAAGTGCCGAAATTCGACGTCGTCTAATTCGCGGACAACTGTTCTATAAGCCCAAGGGCAACTATGTGCCGATCTAAAATGGTTTAAAATTGGATATGGATAATACGACTAGCATGACACAAGAATATGAGCGACGACATTAGCGGGGAATCTACTGGACACTTTAGATTTGGCTTCAGATTATTCAGTTTTTTAAAGCGTTTTATAAGCAGCAACCGTCAACCCAACCTTTACAATTTCTATATTTATATATATATATATATATACACATATATATATTTATGTAGAGACATATATATATATATATATAATCTTATACATATATATGTAAATATAAATTTTTGTATATCTATATATGTGTTGGAACAAAACGGCGTTGTTTGAACCATTCGCGCTTTGTAACTCTACAAAATTTTGTAAACACTTCAACAAATTTTCGAGTAAAAATATTTTATTCAATTTGAATTAATGATAATAATTCCGATTCACAGTCTGTATATACATATATGTATATATATATTTATATTTCCTATGCTTGCAACTAGGTTCGAACCAAAATTTGAAAAGCGTTCCTAATTGTGAACAAAACTTCTTAGTAAAAATTGGTTTTTTATGTATGCGTATATATGTATATATTTGAACTGCATTTTTACGATTTACAATTTCTGTGTCAATTGTATGATTCAAATTAAAAATAAATCGGAATTGAACAAATTTTTTTACGTAAATCATCGATTGTCCCAGATTTACAATTTAATATAACGAAACAAAATTTCAAATAGATCCGATATTTTTGTTTTTTTATCTCTGGTTGCAAGAAGGAAAATATACATATATAGAAAATCGAACCTCCTATCCCCCGCATGTTGTGGAACATTTTTAGCATTATAAAATTATAAAATAATATATATACATATATATATATATTCTAAGACCTACTATATATATATATATCTATATATGTTTATATAACTAGGTTTGTTCCCACTTATTGTGTTTGTAATTCCGGTAAATTTTCAAGTTTCTCTAATTTTGTAATTGTTAAAGACTTTCTTAAAGTTGTTAGTAAAAATTGATATATATATATATATATATATAACTATATAACCAATAAAATGTCTGTGTGTGTATGTAAGAATCTAAACGGAATTACGAATCGAAATTGAGAACAAAGTCCAAAATTATGTTTAGTCCTAGGCTGTTCTCCATTTCCATTTGAATGTGATTTGAAATAATTTCTTATTTATTTTTTTTGTTTTTTTTTTTTTAACTTTTCTTTTATCTTTATTTCTTTTGTCGTTGTCAAACTTACACCTAGTCGCGGCATTTTGTTCCTGTCTTAAAACCTCAAAATATGTAGATCCATCCGAACACAACTCGAAACCTCCCCGTATACCTATAGCTATATTAATAATATACTATGCAACAAATTTTTTAATATCCAACTATGGAAAAAGCGCCAAAAAAAAGTAAATATATATACATAAATTGATTCAGTAATTAAGAAACAAATTTATGGATTTATGCAAGTATTTTTTTTTTTTGATTACTCTCCGATTTTGATACTTCGCTTATCGTGAATTTGGTGAAAATTGTTGCATAGTTTAATTTATCCAGGTTTAGTACCAAAACGTATAAAAGTTTTATTAGAATATAATAGTTTATTTATGTCAGGGATTGGTTCCGAAACGAATAACGATTCCGTTTATATCTCGGTTCCATAAAATATATACTTTATCGGTTTTCGTCGGTTTTTTTTGTCGGTTCTAAATGTAAGAAAGAAACTATAGATACTATAGCAAAATATATTGGTATCTATATAATATATATATATAAATACTTTGGATGATTCTACTATTATCACACTAACTCTCTACATTCTCCCTGTCGGCAAAGCAACTATTTATACCCTGAAGGATATCAATTCCATGAGGTCCTTGATGGGCTTAGATCAACAGGGGGGGGAGGCAAGTGTGGCATAAGAAAACTAATTTTAATTAGTCCTCCTCAGTTTATATATATATATATATATTTATTGGTAATGCTACAAAAAATTGGCTTAACACTATTATATTTCTTTCTCACATTCTTTGGCTTGGCTCTTGCATTATTTTTTCTTTTCTTTGTGTTTAGTGTGCGTGTTGTTTTTGTTGTTTAAAAATCGCAACTTAGAGAAATTGGTTATCGGCCATATATAATTATACATATATACATATATAACACAAAACGAAATTCCCTGCAAAGCTTCCCCTTTCCCAAAGCAAAAAAAAAAAAATAAAGAAAAACGAATCGAAAAAGTGGAAAACGTTTTAATTGCTATTATTATAATTACTATTGAGATATTATTATTGATATTGTATTTGCATAAACGAATGAAGAAAAAATAAGCAACAGCAAACAAACCCATTGCTATTAAAATAAAATAATATAATAATTGTATGAATGTTAACTATTTCAATGACAATAATAAAATGTTAAAAACACATCTCAGCTTCTCGAAATTTCAATGCCACAAGGGCACAAATACATACATATGTACGTGATTAAGACGTCGTTGTAGTTCGCCTTCCAAGTGATCAATCTTTAAATACAAAATGTTGTAAAATTGCTCAAACTGATTGGTTATTAACTTGAACGAGCTATCCCCCACACGATTTCAGACAGTAAGTCTATTTGGCTTGTCATTTACGTACAGTTTGCAATAAATCTGTTCATTTACCATAATGTAATTTGGCGCAAGCTTTATACAGTTTATGAGAATAAATACAATTTTCAAGCATCTTTGTATTCATAACAAATATTACTGATGCAATATATAACATCAACAACAAATATATACATATATGAACTGTTGCACAGTTATGTATATTTATATATTTTAGTATGATAACGTTATCCAAAGGTTGTGCTAACAGTTTTTTTATAAACAATGTAAATCATTTTGACATAGTTTATACATACATACAGATGCATTGATTGCGATTAAGATTAAATAATTATATTAAAATTCTTCGTTTATGTGGCCATGGGGATAACCACTTGTTTGTTTCTAAAGTTTAGGTAATCATATATTTAATATAAAGGAAAAAACTGATGAAGGAATATACAGGTACTTATATCTGTTTATTTTCTCCGGCGAAGGTGTATTATGTTTAACAAATTATTACCTCTATTAGCTTATATTTAAAACAAAATAATACGTTACGTTTCATATAAAGCGGTTCATAGAGGGCGCCAGAGTGATGGGCTCAGCATTATAAAATGTGACTCGTTACTTTCGCCTGGTATTCTAACCTTGTAAAACCACGGTCACACTGCAAATACTGCAAAAAAAGGAAATTTTTTTTAATTGCCAAAAGCACTGAGTGTTTAATATATAAATATTATTTATGTGGAATTTCTAATTAAGTTAAAAGAAACACCAAAATCGTGTTGGTGTTAATGCTGTGCTAATTAATATTGTGTTGTTGTTTGCCTCTGGGCTAACAGCTCGCTGTGCGTTGTGTTGTTGCTGTTGCGCTGGGGGTAAAAGTGGTAGAAAAGGCAAACAAAACTGCATCAATGCATTTGTTTGCCATTGAAAACGGATACTTATGAACTAATTACAATCATTATGCTTCTGTTTTGAAGCAGAAAGTGTGTAAAAACTGGAAGAATTAGAAGAGGAAGACAGAAATTGCGCCAATAAGCAAGAAACGGAACAACAACAACTAGCTACGTTTGTTTTATTGCATTCCTCGCTCACAAACTCACACATATTTACTATATATACACGAGCGCGCGCTCGTTCACCTACATATGTGTGTGTGTGTGTATGTATGTACATGTACATACAGCAGCAGAGATTTATAAAAACGGCAACAACTAGAACAAAGGATTAAAAATGCATCCTGTTCGATTAAATCATTTATTTCAGGTGAGAAGGATATCGAATAAATAAACGCAACAAATTGCTTATCCCATTTAAAAGAAATTATTATCATTTGATTTCGAGTGTTGTGTATTTGTGTATGTGTATCAGTGTTGCCATCTATTCGCTTGGTTAAAAACAGCTAACAAAAAACCGGAAGCATTTATGGCTTCTATTGGATATTTAAATTGGGGATTAATTCCTATTCGAAAACCTAGAAAGATATGTAATTCCTAAAATTCATAAAGTAATAAAATAAAAATGTTTAAAAGTATAAGAAAATATAAGTTTCTAAAATCGAACTAAAAACAGTAATAATTATTATAATAAAACTTGAATAAAAGTTTATTTAAATAACTTACAAAAAACCAACCTTAAGAATAGCTAGTGTTAGCTTTAAAAGAGCTAACAGTGACATATCTCATGCGTGGTGTTGTGTGTTCCTTATCCTATTATAGCGTGTATTCGCTCGCACTTGCGACATACTTATGGCCAAGCATTTGTTGTTGTGTTTTCATGTGAATTTCTATTAATTATGTTTTTATTTTTCATTTAATAGTAAAAATAAAATTGCCATAGAGTGCAACAAAGCTAAAGGAACAACAACGACGGCATCAACAACTGGAGATACGCCTCAAGATGTCGCGTTGGGGCAAAAACATAGTCGTCCCATTGGACTCACTGTGCAAGGAAAAGGAGAACACAAATCGGCCGACTGTGGCCCGTTCTGTGGGCACAGTGGGTAAATGGGGCAAAATGGGTTTCACTTCCACCCGTACGTATACATTATCCGCCCTCCATCCAATGGCTGCTGCTGCAGCAGCTGCCGCAGCTGCTGCCAGTCCTGCCCAGAGTCCAGCCTCAACGGGTGGCGGGGGACACGACCATCATCATGATCCAAATGATTTGTCTGTTTCGGTGCCAGAACCACCAAAGCCCAAGAAATTCTTTAAATCCCGTAATGCTGCTCCCCCTGAAGTAATTGCCCAGATCATACAACAATTGCCACATTGCGTGGCCGGATCTAGTGCCTCGCCCATGCGAGGTGAGGCCACAACGCCGACAAGATCATCAGTGACAACAACAACGAGAACGTCTGGCGGCCAGGATCAGCCACAAAAAACGAAAACGGCCAAAGGTGGCTTAGCCCATTCCGTAGAGCGGAAACGCAAATCGCCCAAGAAGAAGGCGACTGCAGGAGCAACGACAAATGCCTCGACTACATTGCCAGGAGCATTAGGAGCAGATCGAGATGTTCGTCTAGATGAGCAGCAAGAGGTAACCAGCTCCTCATCAAAGAAAACGAAAAAACCGAAAGAGGAAAAGAAACTAAAACCTGAGGCACCGCCATCTCGGATATTGGGGCGTGCCCGCAAAGCTGTCAACTATTGTGAAGTGGACGAGGATGAACGTTATCCAACACCCACTAAAGATCTGATCATTCCCAAGACAGATGCGAGTCCACATGAAGCATTGGCACCGCCCCCACCGCCACCCACATCATCAATATCCAGTTCTAGTGCAAATGGAGGTGGTGCAGCAACATCAACAGGAGGAGCACCAGGTGGTGGTGCATTGACACCAACTGCAACACCCTCCTCACGCACACCAGAGCATCCGCCAATTGTTTTACGTATTTCCAAGGTGAGTTAACAAATCGAAGATATACATAGATACATACGTATGTACATCGTTACTCAGCTCTACATATGTATGTATATATTCTTTTTGTATGGGTTATGGGAAGACTTGTAATGAAATCAAGTTGATGTTTAACAAAATCTTTGTAATATAATTTCGAAAATGAAACGTTTTATATATGTATGTCTGTATGTATGTCTGTAGGTATACATATGTACATTCATATGTTAATCTTGAAAAAATCTCATCGATAGATATGTAAACTTAGTGTCGGTTCATTTTTATTTGATAATAGATAACTTCCGTTACAAGAGAAAATATGTACATATGTATATACCAAACCATTAGAAATAATGTAAATTATCTAGCTACTGATTATTGGACATAGGATAGAATATTTAACAACTATTGATCCGAAAGTCTTATCGTTTAAAATATATTTTTTATATACAATTGAATATGTATATGTATAGATAAAATCCAGAATTACAGTTTACAGTAATTGTGGATCCAATCAACTATATAATGCAATTCCAATTGAAACAATCAAATAATCAACAATCAAACATTAATTTCCGGCTTATTGGGAAAACTAGTTCAATTTTGAACTAGTAGTTCTTTGAACCATTTTATATGAGCTGTAGTTCATTCTTATGTTTTCTTCTACTCTATTTACCTGAGGCCTAAATGCCAGCTGCCTCTCTTTCCTACTCTCTCTGAAACATGGAAAGAGGGAGAAGCAGAGAGTTAAGCAAGAGAGAGAAAGAGTGAGAGCAAAGATCTAAATGGTGCTGTAGTATATGTATGTTGGTTCGTGTGTGTTTGATGAGTGTGAGTGGAGGGTAAGAGAAAGCCGCTACTACAGAAACGAAAACAACAACAACAACTGCAGTGTTAAATTACGCGCGCTTTTACATTAAACGGAGTTGAGTTTTTTCTTCTTTCGATTTTTTTTTTGTTCTTTTCGCTCATTTTCTACTGCTCTTATTCTTCTTCATTATTTTTTTTTCTTTTAACAATAATTTTTGCTTTGCTTGCTATTTAGTTGTGAATAGCTTCTAGTCTTGACTAGCTGAGAAACCAAGTGAGTTTAAAATTGGTTTGAGGAGGAATTCTAGTGGTAAAGGGGAAGGAAGTGGAAAAAGACATAAACAACAATTGACAAAGAAAATATTTGGAATTAGCATTTACTTTTTTTTTTCTTTTCGATTTTCTAAACAATTTGAAAAGCGGATAAATAACTGATTATATTTCTTCACAGGGAACTTCACGCTTAGTCAGTACAGATAGTGACGAGGAGGAGCATCAGGATTTGGATCAAGAAGAAGAGGAGGCGGATGAAGATCATCATCATCAACATAAAAGGAAATCCTTGGCAGAGTCAGAGAATAATGGTAGTGTTGCTGATGCAGATGAAAAAGTTCCTTTAAGTACGCCAAAAATCATAGTAAAACCGTTGAGGCCGCCTAATGATGCTGGAGAAGCATCATTATTGGCAGTTAAAATCACAGAAACTGATGCAGTAAAGCAGAAAGATTTTGTGCATCAGACGGCGACGGGAGAAATTGAAGATCAAAGGAAGAACGACGAGGCTGCCGACGAGGAGGAAGAAGATGAGGAAGAGGAGGATGAGGAAGAACCACCTGAGATCAATTATTGTACAGTAAAAATCTCACCGGATAAACCGCCCAAAGAGCGTTTAAAATTAATTATTAAAACGGATGTCATCCGGAATGCCATAGCCAAGGCTGCAGCAGCCAAAGCCAAAGCAGCGGGCGAGGAGACGCCGCGCAGTGAAAAGAAATCCAAAAGTAAAAAGCACAAACATTTAAAGCACAATCTAGGAGCA
Source organism: Drosophila emarginata (assembly GCA_037075365.1). Classification (NCBI taxonomy): domain Eukaryota; kingdom Metazoa; phylum Arthropoda; class Insecta; order Diptera; family Drosophilidae; genus Drosophila; species Drosophila emarginata. The sequence goes on from JBAMCD010000160.1 coordinate 1,483,650, forward strand.
GTACAATCTTCTGTTATTGCAGCCGGACCAGGAGCAGTGGCAGCATCAGCAGGAGCATCAGCTTCAACAGAAACGAATCCTGAATTTAAAACACCATCACCGCATTTGGCATTAAGTGAACCAGTGCCTCCGCCACCAACTTTACCATTGCGTGGTTCTGTCATCTCACCCACAATACGTTCCGAACACGATTTCGATTCACAATCCTCGGTCTTGGGTAGCATATCATCCAAGGGGAATAGCACGCCACAGCCCTTGGCACAGGCTGTCCAGGAGGATAGATGTGTAATAAGAAGTCGTGGTTCTAGCGTCATAACAAGTGATTTGGAGACTAGCCAGCATTCATCATTGGTGGCGCCACCATCAGATATTGAATCCCGCCTAGAATCAATGATGGATGGTGCTGGTGTTGGTACCGTAATAGGAGTGACAGCTGATGATTCAACAGTTCCATTGCAAGGGGATATATTGGCTGTGTTACGAGGAGAAATAATGCCTTCAAAAATCAATGGTATTGGCGATAGAAAGAAGGATGAAAAGGTAGAAGAGCCACCAAAAAGATCACTAAGAGGACGTGGCAAGAAAGCAGTGGCCAATGTTACTCCTGTTGTTGTTGCGGCAACAATTCCTCCAACTGTAACAGCTACAGAAAGTCGTACACGAGGTAGAACCAAAGCAGCAGCTGCGGCTGTTTCACCACCACTTCCTGCAACAAACAAACGTTCCACACGTGGCAGATTGGCCAAGAAACAACAACAACAACAGCAATCAACAACGGAAATGGATGTAGATGAAATACCAACAATTCCCACAGCAACAGAAATAGAGGAACCACCTCCTATTATAAGAGGACGTGGCCGTCGGGCCAATAATAATAATTCGGCCAGCATTAATAATAATATCAATAAAATTGCAGCCAATCTGTCAGCCAAGGCAGAGGCGAGTCGATTAACAGAAAATGAAAAAGGGAATGGTGATCCAGTTGTTGGAGGAGGAAATGGCAATGTCAGTGGAAGTGGGAGTGGGAATGCCATTGATTTACCACAAACAAATCTGCGTAGCTATGGTGGAAGGAAACGCAAGAATCAGCAAGTAACTCAAGTATTGCAACCCGAAGAGGAGCAACTGGAAGAGGAGCCACCGCCAAATAAAATTCTCCATACTGATAATGAGATTGATAAAAGTCTAGAGCTATCCACGGAAGTAGATGATAATGACGAGGATGATGAGGATGGAGATAATGATGAATTGTTGTCAAACAATTCTTCAATGTTGCAGCATGATGAGGGCTCTTCATCGTTACCAGCTTTGAGGGATTATAAATTTAAGGATAAATTTAAGCGTACCTTGACCCTTGACACTCAAGTGGCTGGCTCCGGCAATAAGCCGGAGGAACAGGAGGCCTTAGCACCCGAAACCGAAACGACAACAGCATCCATGACAGCTGCTGCTGATTCAACAGAGCCACGAGGATCCGTTAAGTTGGTCATATCGAAGAAGAAGGGTAGCATATTCAAAAGTCGAGCATTGGGACCATCCGATCAGGAAGCAACAGCGGCATCTAAGCGTCATCTCTACAAGCATAGTTGGGATGCTGCTTTAGAAGCGAATGGTAGCGGTGGCACTGGTAGTGATGCTAGTAATACATCTGCCTCCATTCATGCCAAGGGTGATAATCTTCTACATTTAGGTGGTAGTAAATCTCTGGGCGAAGCCGATGATAGCTGCTCGTCTTCCAATAATAACAATAGCTCCACTAGTTCCTCCATATTACGAGGTGGCGCTGATAGTCCTGCTTTAGCTTTAAGTAAACACAATTCTCCTGCTGGAGCCGGTGGCATCGCTAGCTCCTCATCATTGGGCAGACAAACAAAACAACAGATAATACCCAATGCTAATGCCAATTCATTGGGCACTTTGGGTGATCCATTTGATTTAGAACTTGAGGCCGGTGGCACGAATTCCTTGAATGCCAATGAGGACTCATCATCTGTTCGTGTCGATCGCAAGACCAAGGAGTATTATACTGTAGTCCGTAATGTGAAGACTGCCCATCAGATACAAGAGATTGGTGAATATCAAGAAATGCATGATGATGTTGAATACATTTTGGATGCATTACAACCGCACAATCCTCCGCCCACACGTTGCCTTTCCGCTCTGCAATTGGCCACCAAATGCATGACTCCTGCCTTTCGTATGCATGTCCGTGCCCATGGTGTGGTCACAAAATTCTTTAAGGCTTTATCCGATGCCAATAAGGATTTAAGTTTAGGCCTCTGCACATCGGCCATTATGTATATATTATCCCAAGAAGGACTCAATATGGATTTAGATCGTGATTCGCTTGAGTTAATGATAAATCTATTAGAAGCCGAAGGTGTTGGTGCCCCTTCCGAAAGAGCAAATTATGAACGGAATAAGCAAAAAGTTCGTGAACTATGCGAAGAGATCAAAGCTCAGGGTAAGGGGACACATCTAAATGTGGAATCGATAACAGTGGGCACATTAGCAATGGAAACATTACTATCCCTGACATCCAAACGTGCCGGTGAATGGTTTAAAGAGGATTTACGTAAATTGGGCGGTCTAGAGCATATAATAAAGACAATTTCAAATTTTTGTAAGCCAATCATTGGTGAAGTTGATATGGAAGTGGATATCAATTGGCATACGTCTCTGCTTGATAATATGCAGACAGTGGCCCGTTGTCTACGTGTCCTGGAGAATGTCACCCAGCATAATGAGGCGAATCAACGTTATATGTTAACCTTTGATAAAGGTAAAGCTGTCGATACTCTGTGTCAATTGTATAAACTCTGTGATGGTCAGCTAATAAGGCATCCTTCCAATGGTAACGAAGTTAGCAATAGCAAAGAGCATCCCGGTGTCGCAATGCGAGAGCTACTTATACCGGTTATGAAGGTTCTTATCAATTTAACCCATACATTTAATGAGTCGCAGCCATCGCTGGGCGCTGAATTGTTGGGTCAGCGTAGAGATGTGATTGAAACTAGCTTCCATTTGCTACTATTGGCCTCCAATTATATACCCGAACGCTGCATTTTCGAGTTAAGCATTTTGGTAAGGAAATTGAACAATGAAATTATTGTCAATATCTTTCTAATCTTTATTGTTTTCTTTCTTTTTTTTTTATTCAGGTATTGACGCTTCTTATTAATCTCTGCATGCATACACTGCCCAATCGGGGTATATTGATGCAGGCACAAGCACCTGTTGACTATATAGCCGATAATCCTAGCACAACTAAATCGGTAACAGCTTTACAGGCACTCCTCGAGTATTTCTATAAATGTGAAGAGTTGGCCAGGTGAGTGAAAATAATGAAAAGCTTAATTGATCACTGACCTAAGGATACAATTTCCCCCTTTTTTCACTTTAGACTGGTGGAGAAAAACACAGATGCATTTCTGGAGAATAATGAGAAGAGCAAAAAGAAACAGGAGGAGGTCGAAGAGACAGTCAATAATTGTAAGCTATAAAGAACGGATTAAGATGAACAACAAAAGGAAGAGAGAGAAAGAAAAGATAGAAATGTATATTATTGATGTTTTTTTTTTTTTTAATTTTAGTACTTCAACGCGCTGGTCATCACATGGAGCACACTCTGAAGGGAAGCTATGCGGCCATATTGATTGGTAATCTTATAGCTGATAATGAGCAGCATGAGGCAATAGTGCGAAGACAATTGAGGGGAAATAGTTTCAAGGAAATTGTCAATGTGCTGGAAAAATATCATACTTTTATGAATCTGACCTCCAGTGTGAGTATCCTTCACTTAATTTAAGAAGTGTCAAATATTGATAAATAATCATAAATAAATATATAATTTTGTATTACAGTTGGAGGCTGCCTTCGTGGCTCATATGAAATCAACAAAAAGGATAATTGATAATTTTAAAAAACGTGACTATATATACGAGCATTCCTCTGATGAACATGCCTTGCCGCTTAATTTAGAGACAACAATGACAGGAGGAAGTGGAAGTGTTGGCGGAGGAATAGGAATATCTGGAGGCGGTACAGTTGGAGGAATTGGAAGTGGAAAGGAGAGGGAGGGAAATACATCACCAACAACAACAACAAAGCCACGCGTTTATAAGACCTACAGCAGTCATAGATAATTCCCAGAGAAACAGAACGTTAACGACAAGAAGGAGAAGGAAAGGTACGACGACGACGACGACGTCAAAAGTAGTTAGGATGAGCTAATAAGAAAGCGATTGAAAGCCTGCCACCAAAATATTGAATTCTGTTTTGTTGTTTTGTGATTATTATATAATTGTAGCAATAGGATTTTGTTTATTTGTATAAATATATAATTAGTTCATACATATATTTATATATATATATATATATAACCATATGTTTTTTGTGGTTTATTTTGTCGCTGATTGGCAATCAGCTTACGCTTCATATTCTTCAAAACAAAAAGTGATAGCAAATTCTTCTTGAGCATGGTCAGCGTTTTAACTACACACACTCACACACACACACAAAACAAGAATCCAAAATTACTACTGATATATATAGATATATATATATATTTATCTGTACGTTATATAGTCATAAGCAATATTAGCAATTATTCAAGCAACATTTAAGCAAAATGATAACTAATTTAATTGTATATATTGTTTATTCAACCGATTTTATCGATTAGATTTTATTTTACCCCATTTTTTTTTCTTGATAATCCTTAGAAATGCTTTTCTTTATTACAGATATATATAAATATATATATATATGTCTATATATATATATATATATTTATTTAGACCACCCCTTGTATAATGTAAAGAGAAACTTTAAATTTACCTTACTTATAAATGTAATTATAAATATAAATATATATATATATATACATACATGTATATGTCTGCGCGTTATTTCAAAATTGAAAGAAATATATATGAAATATAACAATGATATTTAGGCTAAAAATTTAAAGAAAAAAATCAACAAATTGAAACAAAATTTAAGTAAAGAGAGAAAAACAATTTCGGGAACAAAATAAAATATAATATCTATATATTTATTTTGTGTTTACAAATTGTCAGAAAAATATAAAAATTATATATATATATATATCTATATTAAGATAACAAAGTGCATAATATATTGTTCTTGAAATAAAAAAAAAAGGAAAACATAATTTTCATCGTTTTTATATTTCATTTGTTGTTAATGTTGCCCCTGAAAGTGTGGAATAAAAATATTTAAATTTCAGTTCTCCTCCAGTCGATACCGAAATTCGGGTTCATTATTCATTTTGCTGTGCTTTGGACTCATAGGATCTCAATTGCAAAATGAGTGGCCATTGGTGGGACAACATCTTTCTATGTCTATCCGTCATCCATCATAATTTTCCGGCCATTTTAAATGTATAACAAATTTCGAATTAATTTCAAACATTTTATTATTTTGGGCTACAATTTGCTTGTATATAAAAATATGATACAAAAGTTTTAGATTTTCAATATACATATGTACACATATCTAGCACCAATATATGAATATACATACATACATATATACATATATTGATAATATTTTCTATTACATTTTCGAGAAAAAAAAGGGCAAAAAGAGTGCTGATTATTTACAATATTTACAACAGCGAGTAATGTATGTGTTGGAATTTTAGGCCCAGCCACCAGATGGTTGCCAGCCGCCGCCGCCGCCGCCGCCACCTCCATGTCCACCGCCTCCGCCTCCATGTCCACCGCCTCCTCCGCCGCCGAGCTTTATAATTTTGATGATTTTGGTGCCGCCACCGCCTCCGCCGCCATGACCACCACCGCCTCCGCCAGAACTCCAACCACCGCCGCCGCCCCCGCCTCCATGACCACCACCGCCTCCGTGACCCCCACCGCCTCCACCGCCGCCCAGGCTAATAATTTTGACAAGTTTGACATCACCACCGCCTCCGCCTCCACCACCCCCACCTCCAGACCAGCCCCCTCCACCTCCACCTCCAGACCATCCACCGCCGCCTCCTCCGCCTGAAGACCAGCCACCACCTCCACCGCCGCCAGAAGACCAACCACCTCCTCCTCCGCCGCCGCCACTCTCTGTGATAACTTTAATGATCTGAACATCACCTCCTCCACCTCCGCCGCCACCACCGCCAGACCATCCACCACCTCCTCCTCCACCGCCTGATGACCAGCCGCCACCCGGCTTGGGCTTAGCTGTCACACTGGCAGCTCCAATTAGCAAAAGACATACAAAAGCCTGCAATACAAATGACAAAACATATACCTTTAATATAGCCAGCCTATATCCGATTATGGAAATCATAAATTGAGAATCAGAATTTCTTTATTTTTCAACCGACAGATTAAGGACAACTTCCTAAAACGTTTGGAACTTTGCCTCGATGGATCTCTAATTCTCTAACTAAATTAAAACATTTTCTTTTTATTTATAAAAAACTTGTTTTCCTTCCTTGATCTAGGTAACACAATTTGCGAAAGGGTTTTTTTTTTAAATATAAACTTTTGTCTATTTTTAAAATTTCACTTGATCCTTTTGCTTTGGGTTATTGTGAAAGAAACCAATAAGAAAAAAAATGAATAAAAAAACAAGAACCAAACAGTTCAGAAAATTATTCTTCTGATTCATTATTATTATTTTTTTTCTGAGGATATTCCTTATGCAATGAGATATTTATATAGTCACGTACTTTCATGATTTCCGAAACGCTACACAAGAGATTTGCGTTAATATTTTCTAGCGCGGCTTTGACTGCGACTTCACAACTGACTTGGCCAAAGACAATATCGGTAGCTTTTATACCACAGGAGACAACGTAAGTTTGCTGGCAACGACATTAACCGGAAAAATGGAAAACGAAATGCAAAAAAAAAAAAAAAATAAAAAGCAAAAAGTTTTCTTTGTGTGTGCGGTTGGTGATTGGTATAGAGATGCAGATGCTTTGCAGATGTTCACATTGGTTAGGTTAGGTTAGGTCTTTTTCCCCTTTTACACAATGTGGGGCAAATGCTGCTGCATCATCAGCATCATCATCCTCACTCAGTCCCATTAAGCGAAAGTAGTGATGGTAGACATAAATACAAACTCATAATTGTGACAAGACTAAGACTAAGACTTGGCTCGCCTCGCCTCGCCTTGCCTCATCTCCTCTTCTTAGTGGTGGTGGTGGTGCCCCATCTGTTTGTTTGTTCGTTGCACCTTTCCCAATGTTGCATAATATATGTATATGCAATACGAAGTGAAGACGATAAAGCCCAACTAAGTTGCAACTTTTAACATTTTTATAACTGCTGTACGCCCTCTCTTCCCCTTACCCCCTTACACCACACTCCCCATTCTCCAACCATTCACCAAATCGATGACGATCCGATCATTTACAATACATTGGAAACAATGATGAGGCCATTCACCAGATAAAGCAAAAATTAACAAATTGTTTATATGCAAATAATACTTAAAAATATTTTCTATGCAAACATATATTTCTATATTTCTATAACATTTTGCCACCTGAATCAACTAACTAAAAAAATCTATAAAAATCTAATCTAAGTTTTTATTTTATTAAACGAAACTTTTAAAAGTGAACACGTTTGTTTTATCAATTTAAACTATAAATTCTATATCTATCTAAAACAATTTTTTGTGAAAGTTTGAATGTGGAATCCCTTCCATTATTTACAAAAAATTTTTAAAAATCGCGAATGTATATACAATTAAATAAATCATTAAATAAATGAATTTAAATGAATTATTACAATTTTTTTAAGAATTAGTTTTTGTATTTATTGTTTCTATAAAACCTATGTGATATGGCATAACTATTAAATGTCATTTATCAAGATAGTAAAAGAAGTTAATTTTAAGTTATAGTTTATTTAAATTAAAAAATTAACAATTCATTCACTGATGTATGTTTACAAAAAATTAAATTGGGAAGATTAAATTTGTTTTCTAAATATTGAAACGTTTTGAAAGGAGTTCGGAGTGGTTCAGGTTGTTCAGTTTGAGAGAACGATTTGAATAGTAAAATACTGGAATATTTATTTATATTTTCATAAATTTAAAAACAAAATTGTCGTATATACTCTTTTTAGAGGGCATCAAAAAATTGGAATTATACCATGAAATCGCTAATTATATGTATGTATGTATGTATAAATGCATATATATGAATATGTATGTATGTAAATATGTCTCAAGCAAATTGGCATAGAGATGGCCTTGGAAATGCGAAATATGAAGTCTATTAAATAGGAGGAGTGGATAAACCAATGGACTTATAATTTAATATCCATGTATACATACATATGTACATAACTACATTAATCTTTTCCTGCCTCCTTTTTCAACATTATTTTCTCTTTCACTTTTATGTCGTGCTTAAGACTGCCCACCCGTGCATCCTCCTGCTCCTTCTCTGCACCGCTTTTGTAGTGTAGTGGGGCAGGTGAAAAGGTCAATGGAATGGCTTTTTGGAATTGGGTTTTCAGTTTCCGTTAGTCTTCTTTCGGTCATGTACTAGCAACACTTTTTCCCTGTGCTTTTTAGGAGCAAAAAAAAACTTGTTTTCTTTTTTTTTGAGTGTTTTTCTCTGTGATAATTTTTCATTTTTTTTCCCCCTCAACCACATGTTGCTTTGTTTTGCATAAACTTACTAGTTTAATGCCGCTATCGTTACCATTTTCAATCACAAAACGAATTCATAATTTTGGGTCTCTAGTAAATTTAGCATGATGCAAACTTATGACTTGTACTCTCTGTGTTTTGGCATTTCTTTTACTATTTCCGCGTATTTCGTAATATTATATTACAATACTTCCTGCAAATAGACAGACGGCCGGCCCATCCTTAAGGGGCCACTAAACCGTTCGCTTGGCTCATCTTTAAAAGTGAACTGACAAGTTTTTCGTCTAGACTTGGCCAATTAACCTCTTACGCCTCTCAAGCCACTTAAGCAGACATAAAAAGTCAATAACAAATGCAAAGAAATTGTCTAGTTAAGTTTCATTTTTTTTATTTCAATTCAACTATTTATGTATAACTTGAAAATACAAATTAAAACAGAAAAAAACATATATTTTGTTTAAACTTATCTTAATTGGAAATATTTTTGCCAACGAGAGTTTTGTTTGGTAAACTGGTTCAAACGAGTTAACCCTTAAATGCATTAATACTTTAATTAGACAAATGTTGGCTTAAACATGAATTAGAAGAATCATAAATTAACCAACATTTGATTCCTGCTTTTTTTTATATACCCCTGCAGGGAGACTTTAAATCACTTGATCACAAAGTAACTTCAAACGATCGAAAGCGTATGTATATAGATATATATATATATACATAGATAATGGCTAAATTGGCACAAAGGTTTTTTTTCAAAGCAACTGCAAGGGTATAAAAAAAAACATAAACAAGTTAAACCATTGGCTTGGCCAAAGTTCTCTACATAAATAAATTTATTGGTTGATGTTTTGACTTAATTTTGTTTTACCTTTCAGGTACTTTCAAAAGTATTATTTAATTAGTTTTAGTTGCCAAAAAGGGAGAAAACAATTAACTTATCAATATACATACATATATGTATAGTATTCCGGAGGGAGGGATACCTTATAATTTACACACATACATGCATCCACATATATATAGAATATGGTTTATACATTTATATATATATAATTTAGAACAGTCTGAATGTGGGACCTAAATGATAATGTGATTCTGATTCAAATATATATATATATATCTTAGGTTTTTATTTTTGCGTTGCTTATTGTTCCATTATGATCGTCTCATCGTCCTCATGATTTTTGAGTTGGCTTAATAGTGTGCCATCCTTAAGACTTAATACTTGTACCAACTGCGGTTCCTGTCCCGGTCCACTTTGTATCATCATTTGATGCATTTGATCGGAGGATAGGGTAATCGTTTCCATTTCATCACCATTTTCAATCTACAGACCAAAATGGTTTAAAATAAAGCAAATATTAGTTTCTTGAAAATTAAATATATAAATGTATAATATTATTAATTAGAGAAAGATAATAAATGTAAAAATGTTTATCACTTTAAGAAAAGGTGTTGCTCGATTAGGGCTGTGAATTTTGGATCGTACGAATGAAATCAATATCGATATTTCTGGTCTGTCTTGTGACAATTTTCTGGTAGAATTCCTTAAATTATATTTGGTTTCTCTTTAACTTTTTCTTTACTACTTTGTTTCAAAAATTCGAATCTAAAAACAAAAAGGAAATAAAGTATATAATAAATATATATTCCTTTGTTAAATCCCAACTTGACAGAGGGTAAAACAAAATCGCATACTTACAGGAAAAATTAATACAAAAAAAATATATAATTAAATAAATACGAAATTAAAAGACCAAAAATTATAAAATCACAACAACAAAGGATGCTTTTATTGAATAATATTTGTTAAGTTTTGTTTTGGGTTTGATGTTTTTCTTTTGTTTTCTTTTTTTTTTTTATTCTCTGTTTTTTGTTTGGTTTGCCTTTTTGGTTTTCTTTTCCACATGTCACATTCAATTCAATTCTATAAAACGAAACAACTAAATTATAAAACATTTAAACACAATGATAAAAATTGTAATAATAATAATAAAAATAGTTATAGCAATAATGATGATCAACATAAAATATAAATTTGTGTGGGCATAAATGATGGGCGGTTGTAATTTTATCTTAATTAAATACATTTTTAATGCAAGAATTGGCTACTACTTGAGAAGGGTTAAAGATGGTTTTGAAGGTGGTGGTGGTGGGAGATGGAGGTGTAGGTAGTAAACAAAATAAATCAAATTTAAATTACATTTCTATATATATATATATATATTTATATATATTAAATTATAAATTGCGTAACATTTCCATTTGATTGCACTGTTAAATAAAAAGTTTTAACTTAAAATATAAAATATACGATAATAGCATAATTTTTGGTTTTCATTATATATAGAGAAATTCCTTGTGATATAATTATGTATATATCCATTATATGCATACATATATTCTTATATATGTATCGATTTATGTCTGTAGGAACTTGAAACTATTTCTTAATTTTCTGTTTCTTTTTTTGTTTTGGTCTCAATTATTTTTGTTTTTTGATTTATTAAATTCAATTTGACGACTAACTAAAGCCAAGAGTAGGTAGGATCTATAACTTAATTTATAACTTTTATATATAATTGGTTTTATCTGATTTTTGGTTTAGACATTCACAAAATAAAACAAAAAAAAATGGCAAGTAAAAGTGTGTTTTGTGTGTGTGTGTGCAAAGCCGCGTCTTGACTAGATTCGAGAAGTGCTTTTTGTTTTTGAAACTATTCCAAATGCTCTAATTTAATTGATTTCGCTGTTTGCAAACTGGCACTATCCACACATCGTATGGAAGCGGATCCACCGCTAGTACCAGCAACAATTGCTCCAGCTTCAGCTTCAGCAGCAGCATCCGCTCCCGCACCTGATCCCCTAGACATTTTTTGTCTACGCCGTTTGGTTGCCATTGTTCGGGTACTGTTGCTGTTGGTTAACCTCCGATTAGATGATGACGATGATCCCGATGAACTTGGCAAGACAATGGGAATAGGCATCTTTATGCCACTGCCACTTGTTGTACTGTTATTGTTATTATTATTATTATTATTATTGTTGTTGTTGAGATTAAAAGTGTTTGCTGTTGGCTGATGGCCATAATTGATACAATAAAAACGTGGCGTGGAATTTGGAGATGTTGTTGCCTGCAATGTAATGGCTTGTTGTTGATGTGGTCGTCTGGCAATAGCACCATTTGCAATTAATGAATAACATTGTAAAGATGTTGGGTGTGGGGTAGCGGATGCTGTTTCTAGACTGTTATTTGTATTACTGTTGCTACTGCTGCTGGTAACTGCTCCTGTTGCTGTATGGCTATTATTATTATTATTGTTATTGCCACTTGTGGCTTGTACCTGCATTGGTGCCAGGCACACAGTTCCATCGCTATTCGTTTGCAATTGCTGCATATTGGCCATAACCGATGGATACATGGAAACCGGCACTGAGATCACATTGCTAACAGAAACGGGATAGTCTAAAAACAATATAAAAACCGATTGAAATATATTTTAATAATTTCAATTAAATTATAAGCATTTTCGTCTTTGAATTCTGTACTGTACCTTGGCCATCTTCGGTGGTAAAATATATTTGTCCATCCTGTGCTTCGGTTAAATCCACAGTCATATTCTCATGTCCATTGACATCGCTAAGACTCTGTACGGTTTGTATTGTGGTAGTGCCACCTTCGCCTTGATGTAACTGGAGAAAAAAAGTTAGCATATAAATAACAAACTAAAGCTTGACTATTGTTTAATTTTTATTACTTACAGTTGCCACGCCCTGCACTTGTGCGGTGGTGCCATCGGGTAATGTTATAATCGGATTATTTGGATCCACTTGTATCAATGAGACAGTACCATCTGGATTATGTGATAATACAGTCTGTGTGGTTGTATACTGTTAATTAGATTAGATATTAAAAACATTAGACCAAAAGTAATAAATATATATATATATATATCGAAAGATAGCGAGCGATTGGCAGAAGCGTGTAAATAGAAAAAACATTCCAACAAAATTAAAAAGAAAAGAAAAAAACAATCAGGCAAACAAATCAAAAAATGCATTAATAATTTTACTTGTTTCTTTGTTCTCGTTTGTTTTTTTTTTTTTGAGGCATTTACAAGTGAAATAATTATAATGAGTGATGAAATGAAAAGCTGTAAAAAGAAAATAAATCATAAAAGATAAAAAACAGCTTTAAGCAAAATATAAATTATAAAATTAAGTAAAATTTTGGGCTGTAGATCAGCATTAATAAACATCAAGACAAATATAAAAAACATCAGTTATATATATAAATGGGCACACATATATTAGTTTGTTGTTTTAAAATAAAACAAGGCAATAATTAACAATAATTGTACAACAATAACAGCAAATCTTAAGGCAAAATTAACAAATGGGAGAAAAACAAATTTCCTAATTGGGTCAAGCTTTATGCACTAGATTTATCAATAAAAGACAATCGAAACTTTATAAATTTGCTATGACTTGATTTTAGGATCGACTCAAGAATAAAAAAAAGGAGAACTAAACCTAAATCTAGCTCTACAGTTTAGTTTTTCCTTCTATTAAACTATCGGAAAAGTTTACCCTTTAACAAATGTTAAACTGTTCATATTTATATTAATATATTTTTATGATAATATCTCAGCTCTCAGATCACTAATTTTTGTACCTTAATCGGACTTTTTTTTTTCTTCACTTGATTGAATCAAAATTTCTTTCTTTCTTATTTAATTGCAAATCTTTTCTATACATATAGCTCCTTGATATAATCAATTTAAGGGGCTATTGAAAATTTAATTTCCAACTATTCGATCAAAATTGTTTAAGTAAACGAAAATATTTTCGAATCTACATATATATCCATTATATGTATATATAAAATAGAAATGTTTTAGCATAAGTTTAAAGTGTTTCAACTTAAATCTAAGCAAATCTTGTGCATTGAGAATAGCTTTACCCACATCCCAAAATTCTTCTACCCCCAAATGGGTAGTATGGGGATTAATATATACATATATACATATGTATGTATATGTATGTATATATATTGTTTTATAACAACAACAAGAACAATAACAATAATTTGATCACTTGGATGCAGCTTCAGAGTGAGTTTAGTACGAACATCAACATCAACATCATTGACGACATCATCATCAACATCATCATCAACAACATCATCATCATTACAAGGATGGCTCAGAGTTAGAGGTTCAAGGCAAATGTGGGCATTGGCAAGCTGCGGCTGGTGGTGCGTTTGGTGGTGGTGTTGTTGTTGTTGTTGCTGCTGTTGCTGCTGCTGCTGCTGTAGCTGCTGGTGTTGCAGATGATTGCTGATTGTTGTCTGAGTTCCAGCACTTACAGATCCCGATGATATGGCCGTTGCTGTTGCTGTGGCAGTGCCACTTGCTGTTGTCAATTGTATCGTCTGCGGTTGTCCTTGGCTAATTGTAGTTGGCTGTATATGTATTGTTGTTGAACCAGATGTCGACTGGTGATGATTATGATGATGATGATGTTGTCCTTGCCCCTGCCCCTGTGGTGCTGGTGCCTGACATATCTCTATTTTGGTAGATGCCGGTAATGTGGCTGTCGTTGTGATATGCTGATTATTTGTGCTTTGGATTATTGTTGGAGCTGGAGCATTCGTCTGGGCATGATGGGTGGTTATGACAGTGCCAGCGCTGTTTATTTTCACTACATTCACTTGTTGGTGGGTCTGCTGCTGCTGCTGTTCAAATGGATTAAATGATTGATAGGGTATGCAAATGTATTATTAGTAGATGATTGTATGATAATATGAAATTAGTTTTATATTTTTTAATTAATTGATGATAAATATGCAGTAAATGTATATACAAATGTTTTCGAATATTAAATAAAATGCTTTACTCACTGGTTGTCCTCCACCAGTTGTTAGTCTCGTTGACAAAACCTGATGGTGATGGTGTTGCTGCTGCTGTTGCTCCTCCATTTCAACTAGATCATCTAAGTCATTCTCATCTTCCTCATCATCATCATCAATATTAATATTATTATTATGATTTATACTAGTTCCTCCAGCTCCGGCACCATCATTAATTTGTGCTATCAAAGCATTAACCTTCTCATCTTCATCCGCAAAGGTGGGCAATAGATCCTCACGTCCATGATATTTATAGCAATTGATGACAATTTTACGCAATGCATGAGTCCAGCTAATCTGTAAATAAATGCAATAAAAATAATTTATAATAATACAAATTTTATCAAAATTTGACATTTTTTTTTTTTACCTTTTGCTTATCATCCTCTGATCTGGCATCCATGCGTACATTGGCCCATGGCAATTCTTTGGGCCACCAGGGCGGGCGTGTCGATTCTCTGCCCCAGCCGGGTTTCCCTCGACCAGTTGAATATTTCAACATTAATGGTATGAATGCTCTTAACTGGGCTTGGGTCATTTTCTCAACTGGCGTTGGTATCCCATCAATCACTAATCCAGGCAATTCAAATAGCGTTGGATCGTCCTGTTGAGGCGGTGGCGCCTGCTGTGCCAATGCATTGTCCAGTTCATCCATAACAATATTCTTTAGATTTCTTATAACATCCTCGAGGGGTTTAGCACCAAACACTTTGTAACTGGTGTTGGGTTTACCAGGTGTAGCGACTAGTACCACAGCCTGTTTACCCACACGTCCAGTGAACTCGTAAATGATGCCACGTAATTTGCGTAACAAACGATTCTGTTGCCGCTTACGGACCGATGGATTCGTTTCAAACATGTGAGACCGTTTCCGTTTCTTTGAGCTGGCAATTGCAGCTGCTGCCGCCACGCCAACGGGACCGGCAGCTGCCAATTGTTGGGCCACTGTATCATCGTGGCCAGGGAGATCGGTTATTGTTGCTGCAGCAGCAGCATCCTCTTCACCAAAGAGTGTGCTATCGCTGCTTATTAAATCCTGATCATCATCTTCATCATCGTCATCATCATCGGTAGCCAGACTTTGGATATCATCATTCTCTTCCAGCATTTCGATTTTGTATGTGGCTCCTGATCCACTACCACCACCAGATGCTGATGTAATCTCTAGTCCACCGACTCCTCCTCCACTGCTGCTACTAATGTTATTGTTGTTATTGGTGGTTGTTGTTGTGACAACCATTTGACCAACTGAATGGTTGGCACTATTAGTTCTTTGGCTGCTGGCCGAGGCCATAACCAGACGATAACTTGTCGTGGCCAGCTTGGCCTTTCTTCGTCTCCTCCCCCTCCTATCAACTGTTTTCTTCTGTTACTCCTTTTTATCAGCTTTCACTTTATGTACGTCCTCCTTTTTCTTTCTCTTCTTTGGCCTTTATGGAAGCCTTTTTATTCGCATGCGCAGTGTGATAAGGTTCTGGGAATGAAAAAAATAATCCAAAAATAAATTTAATGAAGCAAGCAAGTTGTCCCTGCCGACATCGAGTATACCCTGTACCAAGTAAAAGAACTTCATAAAGTCGAAAACGTTCAAAGTCGCTATCTCGCTCACTCTTAACAGCGTTTCAGTACAAAACGGAAATACGTATATCTCCGATAATTATTGTCCGATTTCGATCGAATTTGGTCAGCTGGTGCATATTAGCTATATTATTGAGTCCGCTAAATGAAGAACGCAATATCTTTAATATTGCTTTAGCTATATGTTTTTCCTAAATTGCAGGGGGGGAAGTGGGCGTGGAAAAAATTTGAAACAAACTTGACCTGTGTACACAATAGGCGGATTTTGACACCAAATTTGGTTGCTCTAGCTCTTATAGTCACTGAAATCCAGTTGTTCATACGGAGGGACAGACGGACATGTCTCAATCGACTCGGCTATTCATACTGATCAAGAATATATATACTTTATGGGGTCGGGAAATTCTCCTTCTGAATGTTACATACATCTTAGGGATTTGAAGCCATTTTAGTCAGTGAAAAAGACAATTAATTTCCAATTAAATAAATATAAGTTTTCTTTTTCAAATGGTTTTATTTAATCATAATATCTATAGAATAATAAGTTAATATAATAAAAATGGTAAAAAGACCGGATTCGGTTACGCTTCGGAATTTCGGAATGTACTTTTAAAAAAGTTATAGAAACAAAAAGGCCTGGGAGTCTTGATTCTTGAATAAATAATTAAATATAATTTATTTAATCAGGTTTTTTTTTTTAAATGCTCTGTAACTCAACTGGCAGTGTAATAAAGTCGTTCCATCTGGTTGGTGCCATTTATCGATAAATTTAAGTGACTCATATTCAAAAATTTAGGTACAATGGATAGCAAGCAAGGTATGAATATTTATAACTAGGTCGCACTAGAGCGCAGGCGCAACGTTCTATAACAACAATGTGCGCCATTATGAAGTTAAAAATTTGCTAATAATAAAATCCAACTGCAACATTGAAACCTATGTGTTTGCACTAAAGAGCGAATAGCTCCAATATATTTACATATCATAAAGAATTGTATAAGTATATACATAGATACATATATGTAAGATAATAATAGTGAACTTGAATATACCTATGCAGTGCATCTTCAATGTGTATTCAGTTAGTTAGGATTGGGTTTCAGATCGATATGAACGACTTTGGTATTACACTGTGTTCCCTCTATTTTAGTTTAAGTCTATCTACAATCAAAGTGCTTAAATTAAACTTAATCTTGATCATTTTGTTTCAATCAACATGTACTAAAAATGGAACAGCCTAGGCTTATATTTGTTTTTGATGTTACGAGTCCGTATAGATCACAGTTTAAATTACGCTCCACACGATCACAGCATTGCGTTTTTTCTATCATGTTACGTTCCAACTTATTTAATTCGGACGGGTCACTTTAGAAATATTCAAATTGCGCCCTAGAAGATTACAACAAATTACCTCTTCACTTAATATTGTATGTCTAATTCGCATGTTTTTCCTATCAAAATAACATATTTAATTGACGAACTTTTTCAACATTTTTGTCAATTTTATTATAATTGCAAAATTGACAAAATTTTAATACATTCCATTTGCAGAGAAACTTTCATTGCGTTACTTTTTATATGAAAACTATAGTTATTAGTTATTTCCAAGCCTGATATTAGCTGACGTAGGGGTAATCAAATTCAGTGCATGTGTAACTATATACATATGTATCTGTACCTGTGTCTCAACTTGATTAGAGGTTGACATCAATTTTTCACATTTTCACTCGTTCAACTTATCATCTTATATCAAATAGAAACTAGGTTGAGTACTAGTTACGTACATAATTTTCAATTTCCAACTGTTTGTGTGTGAGTTTTTTTTATTTTCTTTTTTGTTTAAATATCAGTTCTATATAAGTGCTGTTAGGGTGCCTTTAATGCAGCGCGCGCGCCCCCCCGCTGTTGCACATGCGCATTCGTTCTATGTATGTATGTACGTACAAAGTACATTTCCATTTCAATTGGAGCAACCACTGCAGTATTTTTGATTTCTGTAATTTATTATTGTTGTTGTTTTTTTTCGCTTGACTTGGCGATTTTTTTTTGTTAAAAATATATATGTACATATAAATGTAAATTGTTCACTTTTCTTTATTATTTGTTTTTTTCTTTCTTTTTCTTTTTTTTGATAATTCTCCGTTCGATCGCACGACACAACGACGCAAACGCAAACGCTTAGGGAAAATGTGGGAAATATTGTGATGATGATCATTGACTAATTGTTGTTGTGGCTGGGGGTTGCGTTTTTTTTTTTCTTTTTTTTTTGTTGCTTTTGCCTTTGCTGTGGCGCTGCTGCTGCTGCTTGTTGCTTTGCCCTACTCAAGTTCTATTTGCGTTTGCTCTCAGACAACGGACGACAACAACAGCGGCAGCATGTGGGGAAATAGGGAGAGTGTGCGGTAGAAGGTATGCATATGTGCCAGTGTTGTTGTTGTATATACGATCGATCGACGAAGCGACCACACTGCCAAATCACCCCACGGATTGATGGCGACGACGCAACAGCAAGGCTGGCTGCCTCGCTATTTGTATGTAAAATAAAAAAACAGTGCGCCGTTGCGCCGTCATAATAAAGGCAAAAGTTGGAAAAGTTCCGCAAGTTAAGTCGTAGAATCGACTTCTAGATACCCAGTAACAACTGTGTCGATCAAATTGAATGTTATCTCAAATTATCTAAATCGTTGAAGGCATTTTTAAATATATTACACTAATACTTGTAGGTTGTAATTTAATAAAATTAATTTCACACAGACACTGTCTTTTTTTATTTTTGGTGAATATATCTATTATATCTGTATAATGAAATTTCTATAGTATGAATATTTTTCTAGTCCGGAGCAATTTCATTATAGGGAAGTTTGACTGTTAAAAAAGAGAGAAAGCAGTGTATCATTGGCATTTAGATTGTGTAACAGTTTAGTAGTAATATTTTCATTTATGTATTTTGTTTTTGGTGGAATTGAAGTCTTTGAAAAGCGCTGAATAGCATGCTATAGAAATCGGGTTTTATATTTGTAAATGTTTACGCAGAGTTAGTTTTTAATTCGTAATAGTTTGGTTATGGATAAGTAAAGTATTACATTTTATTTTCATTAAAGAGTTTTAGGCATAAAATATACATATGTAAATGATCAAACATTAAATATTGTGTGCGCGTTTTACACTTAAGAAACAAGGATCTGCAATATATCGATAGTCCTTGACGAAATATCGATAATTTAACTATGAAAACGTTTCATTAACGTTTCTAACAGTAAAAACTGTTAGGTACTAATACTAATTAAAATTATCTTTTTTGAATATGCACACTTTGTTTTATCTCTTTAATGCTTTCTACGCATACCCTTACTCAAATGTTCTTTATGTATTTCGCTCTCCGCACTCTATTTCCCTGCCATTGACGCAAAAGTCTACATAAGCACAAAAGGGAAATGAAAATACTGATAAGATGCTGATTGTTACGCATGCGACGGAGGTGGAGGTGGTGCGGCGGCGCACACTTCTTTCTAACTGTTCGCTATAGAAAACACATCCAGCGCATGCTCCGATAATATATACATACATACATACAAATGTTTATAAACATACATGTACATATATATATATATATATATATATGTATATACATACATATAACAATAGCACAAAAAGTATGAGTCAAACAGAGAAAAAAAATAAAATAAATAAAACAAGCAAAAGAACTTTGAGACGTTGCCAAGTGCCGTTGTTCCAATTGGAACTGTACTTGCTGCTGGTAAATATTTTTCAAATAGGAATTTATTTCGAACTGTTGCATTAACAGTGGCGTCCATATTGGGTTGCTGGGTATCTACATAGTGGGTGGGTGGGTGTCAACCCCTTTTCATAAATGTATGTATATACATATAAGCACATACACACACACACACACATAAACAGACTAAAAATCAACCAATAAATGATATTATCTAACAATCAGGCAAAAAAAACATTCATTGGCTTTTGTTTTCCTTTATTTTTTTTTTGTTAAAACTGTTTTTGGATTTTGCGTGAAAAACTAAATGTTTACTGCGGCTGTCTGTAGACTGTAAACTTTTTACCCACACATGCAAGAGAATGATGGAGAAAGAGGGAGCAAGAGATGAGCAATATGGTGACTTTTGCTTTCCCATTTTCAGGGCACGACAGTGAATGCGACTTTGATTAGAGATATGTCACTGCTTTGCTCATCTCTAATAGAACATACACACATATGTAATTGCAGCTCACCTGCATGTAAATTGTATGAATCCTTCCGACCTGTTAATTTTTTCTTTCTTGACGCTTGTTAAGAATTTTATATATCTTAATATTATGATTATTTTTGCCCCCCCTTTTGGGAGAACATACATATATACACACACACACAGATTAACTTTTAGCTAGGTAGAGGCAGTAGAGATACACGCGCGCCGCCGCGTCGCTGCTGTTGCTTTTTTGGTTTTATTTAAGTTGTGTGTGTGTGTATTTTTATCACACTGCACATGCGAATATTTCAAAACATTTTTTTTACATTTGCGCACCCAATACAACACACACACACGCTCCTATATTAGCCCCGTTACAGTTGCGCATGAACTAACAAATAACAAAAAAAAAATTTACTAAATTTGTTCAACAACAAAACATCAGCAACAGGCACCGTTGCCAGAAGCAAAATGCATAATTTTCTGGCAGCACTCAGTTTCCAAATAGTATGCCCGGCTGCGAAGGAAAAAGTGTGGCACACAATAATCCATAAAAAAAATGACCATGTAGATAAAAAAGCACATGTAGATAATTTTGAATTGTAACAGTTTTATTTAAATTTTTAGTTTTTGCATCGTTTTTGATGATATCTTTTTTTTACTTTTTTATTATTCGTTGTTCAACAATTACACGTAAGCACTTCACAAGGCAGCTAGCAATATAATATATAAAATTTTAGCTAAGCAAGCCCAATGAAAGACTCACACACAATTTTGTATTTAAAAACAATTTGTTTTATTGCACATTTTTATTCAGGATTTAGAACAAAGTACTTTTGTTAAATCAAAAAATATAAAGAAAACAAAAAAATTACAAGCCAAAAATCAAGCAAACTCCACGACTTTTAAAATGCGACTAACATTCAAGCGAATGAACTGTGGCTTTTTAAGACCCTTCTTCTTACACAGCTCATACAGTATGATATGTATATACATCTATACATATACATACATACATATGTATAATATATAAACATGTGTGTAGGCAAGCATTATGTTCGCGGAGATTAGGATTTGAGTTGATAAAACATAATGTGAAATTAAATGGAAATTACTCAATCTAAGAATATAACTTTTTTTTGAAAAGAATGTTGCTGGACCAAAAATCGCAGAAAAAAATGTACATATGTATGTAGATATGTATGTATGTACATATGTACACATATTTGTATGTATTCGTTAGGTTTCTGTTTCAAATTTACTTATCACTTACATATTTCGACATATATATTTATAAGTGTGTATATGTATAAATATACATATTTTATCATAACTTTTGTACAATCTGTTTCTATTATACCCTGCAATCATGTAAAAGAACATATTGGCAATTCAATAAAGTACAAATATGTATATATGTATGTATGTACATATGTATGTATATAAATATGTATGTAAATTTATTTTTTATCAGAAATTTCCGATTTTTTTATTATAAATGGATTGGAAAAAACAGACTTTATGGTTTATGGTTAATGAATAATTCGCATTGGTTTTTTTTATTAGGAATTCAAGTTTGTCAGCAAAAAAAATTTTGATTTAATTTAATAAATACACTAATTAATAATAAATAATACACTAATTTAAATTAATCCTTCAGTTATCATAAATTACTACTTAGACTTAATTGGAATACGATTTAATGGGACTTTATCGTTGCTAATTTTTTACTTTTCTTAAATTTTTTTAGCTATTTCAAAGAAACAAAAAATTATAAGTTTAGTCCCAAAAAAAAAAATAAAAAACTAAAAATTGAGTCACATCACATTCCGGAGAAACATAACACAAGTCACAAAAAAATATTTAAAAAAAAAATACAAATACTTATCAGCAATTACTTCCTTTGTTCAGTACAACCGGCATACATATGTCTACATATTTTTATTTATAAATGTATGTATGTGTATAAATATGTTGACCCTTAAATGAAGTAATATATACTTATACATATATATAATAAAAAAAAAACCAAAAGAATTAAGTTTAAGAATTATTGTCCCGATGATTAGAGAATGCGATAGGCAGCCACCCACAAATTACAAGGTCAGACAAATACACACACGTGCACACACAATCACACATACACTTGCACATATGTTTTATAGTTTCCGCCAAAAAGAAAAAAACAAAATGCACTGTTAAAGAGAAAATCTTTAAGCCTTTTCTTTATTCTTGGCGAATATGTATAAAGTAAGTTAAAGGTTTTTTTTTGTTTATTTTGTTGACCACCATCGTACAAACCACACACAACATTGAAACGCCTGGATGACACTGACTCTGACAATGACTGGGGCACTGTGCTACACACACACACACACACACAGTTGCAGTAGTTGTAGCAATACTACGTAGTACTACGAGGTAAGTATCTATGTATATGCCACACTCACAACACATCTATACAAAGATATATCTACCATAATACATACATACATATGCAATTGTACACTACACTCAGGGTTTTGGGTCAATATCCTTTTTCTATGCATTTTACTTTTTGGTTTAGTGAATAACTTTTTCATCCGCAACGAAAGATCTAAAAAAGATTTATTTTTAAGCTTATACATGTTTAATTACTTACCCAGATTATTATCATATCTCTAATAGAATTATTAAAAAGATCAAACGAGGATTCTATTTTATTAGAGAATATTTAATAATAGCATTAAAAATAATTATTCCAAATTTTATCATTTTTGTAAGAGTATTGCCAAAGTTTTGAACTAAATTAATCATGTTGTATCCTTTGCTTTTTGTATCTTTTACGCATATTTGTTTGACCTTGTTTTCTTGTCACAGAAAAACACAAACACACTCACATATCATGTGTCGCCTAGTGTGTGTATGTGTGTGTGTGTGTGTGTAGAGTATTGATTATTTTCCTGCGGGTGAAGTGAGGGGGAGGTGTCGCTTTGGTGTATTTTGCTTCGATTTGCAGTTGTGCCTGCATTCTATCAACCAGTTCAAATCAATGTAGACAAGGACCAAGGAAATATTTTCTGAATTTATAACGGTTACTCCACTAACAGGAGCTTTACAGTAAGCTACATTTAGAAGCTTTCAAGTTTAACGGAAAAGTGTAATTTGAATTTAAATTTGAGTTATGAATATAACCGATAAATGTATAATAATTATTTAAATTTTATTACTTATTTGTATCAATCTGTCAAATATGCAAATTCAATTGAATATTGAAAACTTCACAAAATTTGTATTTGTACTAGCTGTAACAAATGATCCTTTCAAAAAACTTCAACTTCAAGATTATCCAGTCCAGTCAAATTTTTGCGTATCTTTTTACAAAAAAAATAGAGATAATTTTTTTTAATCTGCTGAAAGATGTCCAACTTGCAGCTTAAAGGACACTAAAGGATACAACTTCTTCGAAGGATTCCGAACTTCCAAGGGTGACAGGACCATATCTTTTTATTTGTTTCTTGGTAACGCATCCTTCAATTTTCGTTAGAATCTGGAAAACTAATTTTCAATCCGAATTTTGTAATTTTTAACGATTTTAATCACTGTTAAAATATTTTTATTTTTTTTTTAATTTGAGAGAATAAAATTTGAAGAATGCTATTTTGTGATTATCCTGTAAAATTTTATAGACACACACACGCACACATATGTATATTATATATTTTTCAATTTCGTTAATTACATAAATTCATTTGTAGCTTTGTATTTGGTTTTATTATTATATTATATATGTATGTATATATATATATATACTTTTTTTTTTTTTGGTTGTTTATTTTATTTTTTTTAGTTATACATTTACATATACACATACAATAGATACATAAACATATTTTTCAACACACATCGAGAGATATCGATAAATTTAATTTTCTTTTCTTATTATTTTTTGTTTGTTTTAATAGTATGTCTATTACATGTAATATATATATATATATAATTATATATATATATGTATAGATATAATTATGTATATTGTATATATAGTATAAATATAACACGATCTGTTCTATTGCTTGACTTGCTTCTTGACTTTAACTTCTATTCCGAATCGTTTCATTTGTTCTTAAGGGATCCTTTTTTGTCCTTTTGACATATCAAATATATTTTGTTTGTTATCATCTTTTGGCCTGAATACTGCTTGAACTAAATGTATTTTTTTTTAGAATAGATTCGAATAATCATATATTGATTTGTCCTTACATATATATAGAGATACATTTATGTATATCTGTTATATATTCAAACATTTTCCCTCTTTAACGTCTTTTGGTGTTTTCAAATTGCATTTCATTCGTTCGATTAAAAAACAAAAAAAAAAATATATAAATATAAAGCAATTTTAATAAATAACTTGAAATTAAAAAAAGAAAAACAACAAATTAAATCAATTGATTTATTTGCTCGATTTTCCATTGTTAAACATTTAATCTACCATATATCTTATACACACACACACTAACCATTACTTTCTAAAATCAAGATTCTAACCACATTCAAATAGTATATATGTATATATGTATGTATATATAACTATATAAAATCAGGAAAAATATTCAACTTTCTTATTTTTCTTCTACAAAAATATTTTCATCTCTTTGGCTCAAGCTCTTTGAGTAACTTTTTTTTTGTTTTCTAAAGAAGCAAAAAAAAAAAAACAACAACAACATATTCAATATCCATTACATTTTTTCCATTTTCGACTTTTTCTATATATGTATGTAAATATGTATGTAAGTACTACAACTGAAATTATGTTAACTTTATAGGAAGGGACAACTTCCGGTTTTTGCTTTTCCTTTTTTTTTTCTCTTCGTTTTAGGAATGTATATTAAAAGATTTCATAGGCAATTCTTATATAGTATGATCTTAATAAGAATCACCTATATACATATATAAAAAAATTGTATATAGAGAGAGAATGCAACCGAAATAGTTAGTCGTTCATCTTAAAGCAGAATCTGTTGAATTTAAATGTTTATCTAACAGTTAATTAATTAGTTACTAAAGCTAAAATAATTTTCTGTTAATTTTTGTAATTGGTTATTTTGTATTGAAAATTGTGTTCGTGTCGAAACCATGTTTTTGGCAGAGGATTTTGAGAATTCGACGTTTCTTAGAAATTGGTTTAGAAACCCAAAAATATAGATTGAAAAACTTAATTTTGATTGGTTTTTTCGGAACTATTTTCTCAAATAATTTTTCCCTTGTTAGTTAGAGCTATCTGATCCTACTTAGTGAGACTCGTTGCTGATTTAATGGATCGAATTATGTTAAAACAGCTGATCAAAGATATATTTAGTAAAACATTTCTTTTCTGAAGTGAAAAATCAATAGATAACCATTATAATGTAAGTTTATAACCATTCGGTTGCATTCAATTTTTAAATAAAATTGGTTAAGGTAAAATATTTACTCACACACTCGCACACACACTCACACAGGGACACACACACACACACACACTATAAGAAATGCATCCTAAATACCATTTCAATACTACTTTTCTACTATATTTATAGAATATGAAGCAAATTTGAATTCAATTATTATTGAATTCGAAAATATTAGTATGTATATTGAGTTTGGTTTCATCATCATCATATAGATATAGGAATTATTTTATATATATATTTGGTATTGTATTTGGTACCCCTTTTACTTCTCCGAACTGCCAGGTATAAGTAGTAATCTATTATTGGATAAGTCACTTAAAACTATTTGTATATATATATATATATGTATATATATATTCATTGAGTTTGCCAGAAACCAGTGAGACAGATGAATAGTGAAGAAGAGAGCGTGAGACGGAGAGAAAGAGGGGGAGAGAGCAAGAGTTTTAGATAGAAGTTAAAGGAGAATTTGAGATTTTTTTTGTTTGTTTGTGTTTTTGGTTTTTTGATTTTTTCTTTGTGGTTTTGAGTAGGTACGTTTTTAGTAAAAAGGTACAATAATACATTCTTTCTTTTTGTTTTTGTTTTTGAAAACCATTGTCGCTTTTGGTTCAGTTTAAGTTGTTTTTTTTTTTTTTTTTTGGTTTTTGTTGAAAAAAATGCAATGGAAATTTTGATGATGAATAATAAATAGCCTTAAGATATAGTGCAAGAGTTGCGTTTGGCACCCAAACTGCGTTCCTGTATGCGTTGCAAGTGTTGCAATTGGGCGGGTGTTGGGGCATGTGAAGATCCAGTGGGACCACCTGCTCCACCAGCTGCAGCCGATGTGGATGCTGCTCCACCAATACCATGATGCTGTTGCCCCTGATTATGATGCTGTCCTTGATGATGATGATGATGATGGTGTAATGGTGTTCCAGGTCCATTATTACCAATCTGTTGGGGCAGCGACTGTCTTCGGCGACGTAAAGCCGGACTTAGGTTATAGGTAATTTTTGCCTGGGTCAGCAGCTCTTTAAAAACCTGGCAAAAAAAGAAAAAAAAATAAAAATTAAATAATAAAAAAAAATAAAATTTTTTTAAAATATTCAAATAGTTAGATTTACTTGTGTTATATTTTCATTTGTGGCTGCGGAGGCCTCAACAAAACCATTTTCCCAATCAACTGTAACCACCGATTCAGTTGTGGCATATTCAACCTGTAATATATAGATTAAAATATATATAAAAAATAATTAGTATCAAATATAAATAATAAGTCAATTTCTTTTTTTTTTCATATTATGATCAATTTATTCTTATTATTTATAATAGTCGATTTGTATGTAAATTTAAAATATGTATCTATAGAAGTATATAGAAAATAGAAACTCTTTCATTTTAATTAATATATGTATATATATATATAAATATATATATATATATATGCTTTGACTAGTCCGGAACTGAATGAAGGCGTAAAATTCCTGATATATTTTTGGGTATATCAATACTACTATTCGAATTGGTATAAACAAATTGATTCTCGTTTACAGTCTGATTAAGACTTTGATTTGAGTTTGATCCGCTTGAATTCTCATCAAGATTATTTGATTCCCGATTATATTGAAAGTTACTTTCATTGCTATTATTGGTATTATTACTATTATCATTATCATTGTTATTGCTATTGTTATTATTGTTGTTGTCATCATCATATTCCTGCCGACTATCCAATGCCGATCTATCAAAATTCCAATATCTCATATCCGGTTCATCCAATGTACCCATAGTATTAGCTTCCATTGGTGGATTACGCATAAGTAGGACACCAGTACCAATCATTAATGTATTCGGTTTAATCTCTTTTAATGGTAAATAATCATTTGGATATTCTGTTCCAGTATGATCCATTTCGGGAGAATTTAACGATTGATTTGATTTATTTTTAGCCAATGGTTCGGCTCGACTATTTGGCCAATCTGTTATAATTGGTTTGGTCATTGTCTCCAAATTTGGTTGCCAACTTGGTTGACGATTTTGTGTATTCGATGACCATCCAGTTGAATCATTTGGTTCTTGTTCCTGTAAGTGTTCAGGCATCTGTTCTGGCTGTGAAAAATATGAAGTCCATGGCTGTTGTTCCAATGAAATCTGCTGAAGTTTTCTTTCTAAATATATTTGCAAATTTCTTTCCGCCTCCAGTTGTTCCTTTAACATTTGTTCGGCAAATTCCTGTCTTTGTTTTTTTGTTGGCAAGAGTTTATCAATTTTTTGTGCCAATTTTCGTGTATTTTCTTGGGCCATCACCAAATCGGCAAAAACTGTTTGCACTCCCTGACGTTCATTTGGATTCTGTCCATGATTTTGATTCTGATTCTGACCCTGACCCTGAGATTGCCCATTATTCTGTCCATCATTTTCGGAACGATTTGTCTTCTGCCCTGTTTGTGTCCTGGATTTTAACCAATTGGTATCCTTTAACCAATTAGCTTCCTATATTTGATAAATTATATTATATAAATATTTTAATATTATTCCAATAACGAATATATTTATATAACTCACCGTTGTTGTTGTTGTTGTCTTCATAAGACCAAAATTCTTTTCATGTTCTGTTAAATTTAAATTTAAACTATTTCGGGCAGCCAAACGTGCAGCTCGTTCCGATCCTATGGGTGGCAATGGGGACTGACGTGGCCCCGATCCCAAACTCGAGCCCATATCAATATCCGCGCTGCGATGTGCCTTATGGCCACGATTATGGGTGTGATTGTGGGCACGGTACATTTATCAAAGTAATTTCAATAAAAACTTCAATTGTTTTCTATTATTATTTTTTTTTTTTTTCGTTTTTTTTTTTTGTCGAGAACATAAACTTAATCCAGAAATACAATGAGACTATACTAAGATTTGGCCCATATCAGGTTTTTAAATAAGGATCATGGCCTACTTTAATTTTTAAAAACTTTGTAACAGAAACAAAAACACCAAATTATTTACATATGTATGTATGTATGTATATATATGTACATATATACTTTTAGATATTATGGAAGTAAGTACATTTTTTAAGGTTAATAAATCCGTTAAATGTTCATTGAAATGTGAACTGATGCGAAATTTATAGCATTTTACTAAGGGTACACACATTAGGGTGAGCCGATAATTACGAGTATTAAATCTGCACACTGTTCAGGCAAACTGCTCGAAAGTAATTTCGTGATTATCGACGCACCCCATTATGCATACATACATACATATATACATATTGTACAAATGTATGTATGTGTCAGAGAAATTTTTATGTAACGTGATATAAAATTTGTTGCCGCTGAATTAAGCTAGAATTGGTGATAAGATGACGACATTTCCTTAAGTACCCAAAAAAAAGAGTTACTCTCTTTTTAATTTTAATCTTTATCCTCTCTCTTTTTGTTTTGTATTAATGCACATACAAATTGTAGCAATGCAGCAGAGACAGAAAAAGAGCGAGAAAGCATTTGATCGGTACGTGTGGGATATAGTTTGCTCTTTTATTAGTGTACAGTGAGAGAGTGTGGGCGATTAAGAAAAAGAGAGACAGATTTTCTTTCCTTTTTTTTGTTTTCTGTGTGAGTGAACATTGAAATGGACCCTTGTAAATGTATGCGCAGGTGAGTTGAAACCCATTTATATAATTAACACATACATATGCATATGTGTACTAACGAATAGTGGCAAAGTCACGCCTACATGAAACAAAACGCCTACTTTTCAACACTATTTATGACGGTGCAGTGGATGGAAATACACCTGACTATTAATTCAAAGTAAATAAACAATGGTGGGAGGGGTAAAGAAATTTATCTTAGCGATGCGCTTTCATTTCCATCCATTTATTTTCCCATCTACGAAAAATCTATACAAAACTGAAGTATTAAATAAAAAATAAATAATTCAGTAACTGTGGAAATTCCTGTTTACTATAGTTTCGACTATATACTGAGCGTTAAAAAAAATAAAATAGAAGAAATTTCAAAATCACAATAAATCAGTGAGTTTTTCTTGTCAATTTATTTATTTTTATTTACTGTTAACAATTCAATTTAAGTCACTTAATCAAATTTTGTTTTTTTTTTTGCATATTTTTAGTGGGTACTTGTCAATCGGTTGAATAGAAAACATATACATATATGTATGTATGTATATATACAAATCAAGTATTTTAAACCTTAACTGTAACGGACGAACAATCCGAACAAATCTCACCAAAAACCTCAACTCAATTCAACTCATATCACAGTGAATTGAATTCACTTCCAAATGAATAAACTTCAGACAGTAGGCGATAACAAAAGCAATGCCAAAAAAGCAGTTTAAGTTAAGGTCTGCAAAAAATGTGACAGCGACAGAGACAAAGAGTGAGAGAGAGAGACAGAGTTTGGGTATTGTTTGCCCCTTTTTTCCTTTGATTTTCCGTTGAACATTTGTCCAAGTATTACATTTGACTTTAAAGCCGCCATTGTCCTGTGTATCCTAAGTTGCTGTCCTTGCTACTCGCACTTTCCCATTTTAGCTTACACTTTTTACTCTGTTCTATGTTTTTCTTGACTGTGTTGTCTCGTGTTTTGTGTCTCGTGTCTGTCCTTACCTAAATACATGGTAAATAACCAAAGGGCGTAAGCCAAGGCGAAAAGTTGGTTTCACATCGCTGAGCAACAACAACAAAAACAAAAACAATGGCACCAACAAGAGAAAGAGAGAGAGAGAGAGAAAAAAAGGGAAAGTTAAAAAAAAAAAATGAAATACAAAATAAACTGAGGAAACCGTCTGGCAATTTACATTTTTTGATTATATGTATAAGATTTCGGTTCAAGTAAATATAAAACCAAAAAATAGCACCAACAACAATAACAACAGCAGCAACAACATCTCTGTCTTGCCAGCAGCAAGGAATTGATTGTAAAGAGAGAGAGAGAGAGAGAGAGAGAGAGAGAGAGAGAAAGAGAGAAAAAAAGGGACAATAGCACCAAAAGAAGCAAAAGGACACGGCGAATGAAATATTAAGTATGCGCTAAGTAAGCCAAAATAGCGCAAAAAAAAAAAGCACACACACACACAGAAAAAAAAAGAAGAAAAAATGTGAGCCATATACAAATGAAAGGGATAAAAATCAAATGAAGAAGCAATTTTCCATATTGTCTTAACAGGAATTCCAAGAGTTTATGACCTCACGTGACCTCGCCGTGTTGTTGTTTCTAACTCGCATTATAATACTTGAGCTTTATTCTGTTATTAAAAGAAAAAAAACCGTTGCAGAATGCATATAGTATACATTTCTTTTTTTTTTTTTATTTTTTTTGTAAAGTTTTATATTTCGAGTCGGTTTAATTATCTGTTCATTTTAATTAAAATCTTATTTTTGCAAGCAATTGTTGTTTTTTTGCTTGTTGCTTGTTAAATGAAATTTATATTATGTGATACTCACCTCCCTTTCGCTTTCGCCATCGACAAGCAAATCAATTTTGTTACCGACAACAACAATGGGAACCGCCGTAGTGGCCTTAGTTTCATGGATCTGATCGCGTATGGCTCGAACTTCCTCAAATGTGGTGGCATCGGTAA
Organism: Drosophila emarginata; assembly: GCA_037075365.1. NCBI lineage: Eukaryota > Metazoa > Arthropoda > Insecta > Diptera > Drosophilidae > Drosophila > Drosophila emarginata. The sequence goes on from JBAMCD010000160.1 coordinate 1,515,020, forward strand.
CATCATAGACCAAAATGAAAGCATCGGCCGATGAAATGGATAAAGCTCGCATGGCTGGAAACTGCAATGAAAATGAAAACCAGCAACGGCAAAGTTGATTACTGTATATAGAAAGAGGGATAGAAAGGGAGGGAAGTTCTCTCTGTCTGTGTGTGTATGTGTTAGTGTGGTTACTATATCTTTCCCTTTTTGTTTTCCCTTTTTCTTTTTTTTTTTTTTTTGTCATCCCCAGCAGCTGCAGGAGCAGGTGAAACCACAAAAACCGCAACAGCACCCGCAACATTTTGGGGCAAGCAGCTCTCATCTCATCGGATGCTGGTGTCAGGTTTCGCGTTGTGTTCATGGGGTTACAACCTAACCCGCCGACCGTATTAAGTCCTTAACCACTCTCTAGTTGAAGCTTCATTTTCCCTACCCAACCCCCACCCCACCCATCGCCTTTTTGGAAAAATCATGTGCACACGCACTTACAACCATAAAGTAGACGAACATTCTCTACGCAAGCCTTTCTAAAGCTGCAGTTTTAATCCCAGCTTTTGTGTTGCCACTTGGCGTCCACGTTAATAAAATCGCATCATACGCAGGAGCAGGAGCAGCCATTGAAATGTGATAAAACCATGCGAGAGAAGAGTTTTTCCATTCATCTAGAAATGTGTGTGTGTGTGTGTGTGTGTATCATCTACTACCACTAAAGTTCTCAAGCATAGAAATTGGTTTTTTCTTATTTCCCCCAAAAATTGTACAAAGTGACGAAACTCTATTAGCAATCCATGTTACGTTATTTAGAAAGGATGCGAGCAGTAAAATGAAAATAGAACTAGGTAAAACAGCAATTGTCGTTTTTTTCATCTCTTTGTATTATTTCTAAATGAATTTGTTAACATTTCAATATGTTGAAAAGTTTTGGAATCGTAGGTATGTATCTATGTACATACAAATGTCCCGCCTTGGTAGCCCTTAACCTTCCACTAATTGCAACCCTCAACCCTCTTGTTCGGTGAAAAGCTAAGCAATCTAAGCTTTGTATATTAAAGTCACTAACAAAGGCAAGGAAAACCATTCGCTTACACGCAAAAAAAAAAAGAAGGAAGAAAAGGAAAAAAAAACAGTTAAAGTGGTGACCCCGACGTGCTGCGTCACACAAAAAAAAATGTCAACGTCGTAGAAGTAAAGTAAAAAAAAAAGAAAAAGAGCGAGGACAATGACAAATAATGGCAACAGCTCATCACATCACATGTTCACAGGCTCATCTCAGCTGAGCTCCCCCCCCCCCCCCCCTCCTTTCCCTTATACAGTTAACATGATGAGAAGGAGGCACTGACCTATTTTTCCACCCGCCCTCTCTTTTTTTTATGCATCTTTGTCCTCCTTTTTTTTTGCACTCACTCCTTTGGTAAGCGTGTGAGTGTGTGTGTGCGTATGTATGTTTTTATGCTGTTTCTGGGCCTTTTGATTTCTCAATGGAATTCAAAAATCATTATCACCGAGCTGTTACCGACCCTTCTCCATCTCTTTCCCCAACCCTTTACCACATTTCATACTAGTTTTGCCACAAAAATGAGATTTACCTATATGTATGTATGTATATAGTTTAGTATTCATTCATTCATATACCGATTTTTTCTTTTCTATTTGCTTCAAGGACTCGCATATTTTTCGATTCACTTGACTTGCATTTGCACTTGGCAATGGATGAGTGACTCCATTTCATTTTGATTCATTCATTCCATATTTTTCCTATTCATTTGACTTGCCGCCGTCTGCTATTGTATTGATATACTCTCTTTATTATGTGTGTATGTGTGTGTGTGTGTGTGTGTGTGTGTGTGTGTGTGTGTGTGTGTGCGTTTGTATATATATATGGTGCACAATTCAATTCGCGTTTGACGGAAGTGCCAACAAAATTGAATCGCTGACTGTAATTTCCGTTAAACACAAAAGCCGGCACCCAGCTGGTAGCCATTTAAAGAAACAAAAAAATGCCAGTAAAATAAAATCAGAAAATTTTTCTTAAAAATAAAGTACAGTCACATACACACACACAGAAGAAATTGAAAATGAGAAAGAGTTTCTCTATTTACGTATGTATAAATACAAGTATTTCATTTAATCGTTCTCTTACCTCATAAGAACCAGCCGTATCGAGTATATCCAGAGTTAAACTTACTCCTGCAATTGAAAAATTTCCCTGATGCATTTCCTCAATAGTTCTTTTATATTTTGTTGTAAATGAATTATATAGAAATTGTGTTATAATCGATGTTTTGCCCACTTTTGCAGAGCCCATAACAACAATTTTATGCCGGGCATTTGCTGGTCCAATGGCATCATCCACAGCATTATTGCGACCCACTCTGGAAAGAATAAAAATACAAAAAAGAATTGCATAAAATTGCAATAAAAAAATAAATAAATATATAGAAAATAATATTGAATATAAAGAAATTATATTTTTCATTTTTAAATTAAGCATGTCTTCTGAATTAAAATCGGATCAATGGATCAATGAAGATTTCTATAATCTGAATACTTAAATAATTTTAAGATATAAAAGAAGTTTCGTTGTTTTTTATATAAATCTTAAATGAGTTTTCTCTTTTATTTTGAGACCCTCAAATTTTAGTTTATTTAATTAAAAAGAAAAAAATATTAATATTCACATAAAGGAAAGTTGGCAACATTATTAAAGGTTGAAGCCATCTACTTATGTTTTATATACAATTATTATTATGTATATGTATTCATAATGCTTCTATATAAAAGTCATAGTTCCTCATTATATCGGCCCTAAAGGGAAAAGAGAGACACAAAAAAAAAAAAATGAAGGAAGGCCGAAACCATTTTCAGTTGTCACACACACAAAGTAATCCAATTTATTATGTATATGATAAAGGCCTTGACTTTATTGTTTAACCTAATTGGTTATCAGGGGAATTTTGCCCTTTGACACAGTTATTGGATTCTATATATACATATTTATATATGTATACATATATATTTATAAAGGACCAACTTTCCACACAAAACAAAAATCAATTTGTATACGAAATTAGTTTAAAACTTTTGCAATTTTTTCCACTTCCCCTATCCCCCTTTCTCCCTATTTGTTAAAACCAAAATCCTCAGCTTTCTGATGAATTAGTCGAATGTAAATCAGATTAATAAAGGGTTGGAAAATTGCATTAGAAAACTACCATTTTACTCAAGTGATGAAAATAAAATTGAAAATTTCGAAAAAATAAATTGCCTATAATTGAATGAATAGATTTAAGTAGATTTTAAATGCAAAGATTGCTAAATCCTTTCTTTAACAATTTAAATCGAGATAAAATAATTTATTTACTCAGTCGTGTTATACTTTAATTAAGTAAACGCAAAGTTAGTTAGAATAAACTTTTCTGATTTGTACAGAAAAAAAGAAAAGAAAATAAATAATAAACGTTTACAATTCGTTTGTTTTTTTTTTCGAGAGCCCCTTCACCTGACCACTAGTCGGGGCAGTCGTATTTATCTTTCATTTGTTTTTTTGTTATTTTTGTTTTTTATTTTAAGTATTTTTCTACTTGGCACAAGTTTTGAGTAAGTTTATTTTGTTCTTTTTTTTTTTTTTTTTTTGGATTTTTTAGCATCTTTTGCGTTGAAGTTTTTGGTACTTTATGGCCCAAGTAAGATAAAAAGTTTTTGGGGCAACTATTTTGTAGAGAATTCTTTAGGAATTGAGTTGAATTTAGATTTGTTTTTTTTTGTATCTCTCTCAACTAAATCTGTCAGTGGCAGATGTGGGTCGGACATATATATACATATATATATATATATGTGTTTAATACTAGCATCTCAGTTTGTTGATGTCAAATTTCGATTAGAATTGGAACTTTAGTTTATGTGCTTTATCTGGTGATATCTGGGCGACTTACTTGTCACGTTTTGGCTTCTCATCGGCACTGTCATCCTTCATAAAGGATGGCTGCAGGCTAAATCGTCGACGTAAATGACGGCCACGCATCTTGATAATCTAATTTAAAAGATCTTTGAGTTTTGGGTTTTTTGTTTTTTTTTAAATGAAAAAGCTAGAATTGTATTTCAATAAAGTCGCATCTGAAAATAGTAAAATAATTAGATTAAAATTATTAATCAATTGAAAAGCAAGTTGAAAAATATTGTTATAGTAAAGTGAAATAAAGTATTAAAGGAAAACTGATCGGTAATTGGATCAGATATATATATGTATATACATTTAGCTGTACGAACCCATAGAGTTTGTAATATAAAAATGTTTTATTTCGGTTAATGGTTAGAGGCAAATGCTTATGGTTATGGTAACTGTTATGGTTAATGGTGTACGCTTCATTCCATTTCAATTCCGTTATGAATCCCCTTGACAAAATAATGAAGGACAGTGAGAGAAATGTAAAAGGGGAGTTGAATGAGAGGGGGGGAAGGAGCATTGCTATAAATTTCCCCAAGCTACATTTAATTTTCATTTAAATTTTTAAGTAGCTGCCAGCATCATTTAAATGCCAGCATCTCACTTTCCCCTAGCCCCCTTAACAACAAACACCACCAACATCTTCCCAGGCGTACACTTTCTCTCTCTCTCTCCCTCTGTCTCTTTCTCTCTCCCTACTTCTCTGAGTTAAACTTTGCCAGGTAATTAAAGGTAAAATTTATGTGTAAGCTGGCTTGTTTCATTTTCGTTTATGTTTGCCAAAAAGAAAGAAAAAAACTTATGAAAAAAAAACAGGAAACCAAGTGAATTACACACACATAGAAAGAGAGAGAGAGAGAGAGAGAGAGGGAGTGAAAGGGAGGCAAATAAAGAGAAAAATAAAAAAAAGAGAGAGAGCGAGATGGACGATGATGGAGTAGAAGTACCAAATTGACTAACTAAACTAAACTTCATTTGCACCTTTTCACCTTTTTCGCCCATCTTTGTAAGTTTTCTATTTGTGTGTGTGTGTGTGTGTGTGTGTGTGTGAATTACATTTCCCGACTCAGTTTTGTGAATTTTAGTTATTTCATGGTATGACCCAATTAAAAGTCACTTAAAATGCAAATTGATTGTCGACACCTTCAAATAAACAGCATAAAACAGCAATGACAACAAACAAAGTTAGTAGGCAATGGCCGTAACGCCCACATCGCCCTAAAAAGAAGTACAAAAAAAAAAAAAAGAAACAAAATCAACAAAGAAAAATGCCAAAAAAGAAATAAATAAATAACAAATGAAACGATGTCAAGGCATACAATTTGCAAATACTTTATCTACCTTTATGTATTATGTATGCCAAAATTCTTATCTAGGCCTCAAGTTGTACAAGTAGTTAATATTAGTATTAATACTAATGATAATTTGTCTGGACATTATGCACATATATATGTACATATATATATACTTTCTTTTTCTTCTATTTCGTTTTTACCCGTTTGCTTTTAAGGTCAGCAAGAAGATAATGGCAAGAGGAATAAATCCTGAAAGCTAATCATTATTCACTTTCTTTCTTCTCTTTCGCTTTGCCACGCGTTGCGGCAATCTCGGCGAACAATGGCCACACCGATTTAAGCTTCTGCAAAGGCAGCAACGTCAACAGCTTCTAGCTATATAAAATTAAGCATTTTTCTTGTTGTTGTTCGGGGTAACCCCAAAAGTTGAGATTCAATTTAAAAGGATGAGAAGCGGGAGAAATTCTAATTTAGAAATTTGATTGAAAATTGATTTTAAGATTATTTCCCAAAAAGCAGTTTGCAAACAGATCCAATGTGTTGATGTATGTATAATTATACAAAATTTAAATATAAAAAAATATAGAAAATATAGAAAATTTCCTAAAACTATATTTTTTTTAAATTTTTCTCACGGTTTCTTAATTTCTAGAAAGTTCTTTTGAGTTTTTTCTACGCATTGTTAAATCTCTACACTTGATCAGACTATTTATATGTAAATACAATATTATTATTATTTGTAATATTTTATGCAATATTATATTATTCAATTTTTTTTCTATGTATTTCTTAATCACCAAACTTAATCAGGCTTTATCTTTTAAAGTTTTTAATATTTTTCTTTTGTTCTAGATTTTTTAAGTACTTATAAATTTATTGTAGAAAAACAGAACAAAAAAAAATAGTTTTCTTTAATATTTGTAAAAAGAACAGAATAAAATAATTAGTTTTCTTTAATTTTAGTAAATATAAAAAGTCGCTAAAATGTATTTAACAGTCAAAATAAAACATTTTGGACTCCACTAAGTATATATATTTTTAATCAGCATCAATAGTTGAGTAGATTGGGATATATCCGTCTGTTCGTGGATTTTTGATACTATAACAGTGTCTACGCAGATCAAGTTCATATAGTTTATAATAATATCATCCCGTTCCTGCAATTTGGAAAAGAAAAAACTAATAAATGGAATTCGATAAACGACTTTATAAATACTTCTAATTGGAACAAGTCGACAAGGACCATCTGATAGATGCATTTATGATTGCCCTTGAAATAGTAGCTGAAATTTATGTCTCTCCTGATAAAGAAGACTATAAAGATATAATTAATATTATTGCCAATAAAATACAAGTATTTTAAAGCGCCGGGAACATACTTATTTATGTTATATATATGTATGTATATACAATGTATTTATGTATATACAAAGTTGCTTTTGATCTTTCAGATATATGTATATATTGATTAAAAAAGGGAAATTATTATATGTTATAGTATTTAATAATCATATATAATTGTAGATTACTGTTTCGAACTATTAAAAAAATATATCTACAAAATGACAACTTTTAAAGTCACTCTCGTATGTATTTATATATATATATATATATATATATATATATATATATATATATATATATATATATATATATTGTATATAATTCTACCTAACCGTTGGCTTATATATATATATATATATATATATAGAAATAATTCTACCTAACCGTTGGCTTAAATTGTCTGAAATATTAATTACAAGTTACCATGAATTTGAAATACATATAAACGTCAAACACGAAATGAAAAACAAATACTAATTACTAAAAGTATGTACCTTGGCTATTTAGATACCCCAAAGAAATACAATTTTTCTACAAGTTCCAAACAATTCATCGATAACATAATGTAACAAAGGAATTCAGCTCAATTTAGACCAATTTATGATCTTGATTGGGAAGCAACAGAAAAAAAAGAAGAATAATAAAAAAAACACAGAAACAGAAAGAAAAACTTGCTCCTGTTCCTGTTGCTGTCTTTGGTGCCTTCAGGGTCTGGACGCAACAGTTGGACACAAGGCAAACAATAAAAATAATCATCATCAACATCCGAAACAGCAGAAACAGAAACTGATGGCACAAAACCAAGATGAAAGACGAAAAATTGTATTCTACCCGCCTCCAACCCAAAAAAAAAAGAAGGAAAAACTTTTTAATGCGACAAAAATGCTAATGAAACTTTTGCTTGAAGGAGATGAAACATAAATGGGGAAGGGGGGATGCCACTATGGAAAAGGAAACGAGCGATGAAGGATCTTGATGGGACATAAATAAGACAAACAATAATCAAAGCGTAGGCAAAGTGACAAACAAAAAGAACAAAACATGAGATAGTAAAAAGTGGGTGACAGGTGGGCAAAATGACAAGTCGAATGAAATAAATAAATTGCGTTTGGCTAACAAACAGATAAAAAACAATTGTCACATTAACGAAAACGTTTAAACGGTTTGTCTCAACGGAATAACGAAAAGCTAAAATTTAATCCAAATTATTATTTCAATGCAACTTTAATGGCAATAATTAAAATTAAATAAAAAAATATATATAAAAAATAAAATTTACTTTTGCAGTTAAATATTTTCCCTTAAATCCTATAATCGAACTAATGACGATTTATTAAATAACTTATCTAAGTGTTTAGGCAAAAAAATTCATATATGTATGTACATATAATATTAAAATATGTTTTTCTTTTTCTTTTTATATATTTTCACATTTTCTCAGTGTTGGTTAACGCCAGAGCAAAGTGACAACAAATTGGTTAAATCAAAAGTCTCGGCGTCACCTTCAAACAACGACTGAGGGTAAACTTGGTGACTAACTTCCTGCCTTAGAGTCTGCCAGCCTCCCCCCGCCATCCTCCTCTTTTTCACAATCAAAAACAAATTGACAACACTGAAGAATTTGGCGAATTAAGGGGACACACTTGCTTGTATTTATCATTTTCGTTGTTGTTGTTATTTTTATTTTTTTTTTTGCATAAATTTGCTTGAATAACAGGGAAAACAGACTGCAAAAAAAAAAGAAGAAAATGTTTTGTGTTGATGTTGCGTATTAGGGAGACGCCCGCCCGCAGGCAAAAGGCATTACAAAAATTTTACACATACTCACATGAGTGTCAGTCGGCCGCCTCCGTTACGACCTCTTAGCGTCCCCCAACTCCGATTTCTTTTCTTTTTTTTTTTTCGAAATTGGTAACGCTTATCAGTGGGTAACAACAATCAGCCTCAAACTCAGGGAACAGTCGTGGCTCAGATCCAGCAACAGAGTCCCCATTGGAGTTGAAGCCAGCGTCAAAGCCAACGAACCAAACGAACGAGTCGACCAAACCAAATGACATACCAAGGCACGCACACACACACACACACACACATACACACACTAAGAGGCAGACAGACAGACACAGAGACAAGTTGTTATCACTTATGGCCATGTGTAGGAGAAAGTTTATGTTGGGTTCTTGCCTGTTGCCTTTTTAGGGGCACAGTGGGCCAACAACTATTGGCCAAGAGCAGAAAAAATAATAACAAATGGAAGATTGACTAGAAATTACTTTCTTTATAAAGTTTCTTTATACATTAGTCATTTTATTTAATTTATGATTTATTCAATCTATTTTATTCAATTAATTGAACATTTGTTATATATTTACTTGGGATTGCATATTCATTGATATTCATAAACAAAATGCATTCGTTTTTATTTTATAAATAAATAAAATACATCGAAGTAATTGTCAATGTATTTATTGTTTTTTTTCTTCTCAATTTTGTACAGTATCGAAACGATCGAAATCGCTCAGTTGATGGTGGACTATATATTTATTTGAATATATTTGCTTGAAAGCAAATTGAGTACATATATACATATATTTTAATGCGTATTTCTAGGGCACATTTGAATTTCAAAACGTAGTGTTGAGAAAGTACCATTAATTCATAAGCAATTTCAAGGACACTTACTTACAGAGCGATTAAAAAGGTATTCGCATATTATTTCATATTAGATTCAGAGATAACCCACGGTATTTGCAATTCTTCTTTATTTTCTTTTTCTATATTTTTTCTTCTTTTTCAAACTTCTAGTTTTGCTTTTCCTTCTTACTACTCGGCTCGCTTTTAAATTCATTTTTTTTGTTGGTGTTTTTTTTTTAATGTTCAACAACATTTGTAAGAATTTCAGTTTTATTGGCAATGTTTTAAGTGTGGAGGCAAGTGTTTGGGGTATGTATGTATGTATGTAGTTAGTCCTCACTGTGTTTCTGCCAATGTCTCCGTGTGTATTCCGTGTAAAGGACTAATGAGACAATTTTCGCTAGTTTGATATGTACGTGATGTGACGTGACTTATATATATTTTGCTTTTGTTATTCCCTAATGAACTGGCCGCCATTGCGCTAAACTAACTTGACTTGTTGCTTTTCTGCAAAATTTACACCACTCGAGGACCCGTGGGGCATACACATGCGAAACACATATTATTGTAGGAGTGGTGCATGCCACATTATCTACACATTGTTGCTCCATGTGTGTGTGTGTGTGTGTGGCGTTTCAATTAGTGTTTTTTTTTTTGGTTTTTGTTTTAAAGTCTGGTATTTAATATATTAACATTGAAATATTTATTTACACATAATAATGAACGGTGATGAATACAAATGCAATTTATCGAAGTTCAATTTGGTTCTCTTCTCACTCATTAATGATGACATTGATGAGTAACCATTATCAAATAGTTGGAGTAAACCAATTCATTCGGCCATGACAATGAAGGGGGCAAAAAGGGGAGACGGGGGAAAGAATAGGCGGGTGCTCTATCCATTATCTATATCTTTATTATCGAAAATGAAATCGAATATATGAGTATTTTATCATATTATACCTAGATTGCGATTAACCATTCTCTCATTCTGGGCTTCAGTTCTACTATATCAGTTAATAAATTAAAAATAATAGATAAGTCTCATCTATACATATATGTATATATGTACATATATACTAAATATATATACATATATATTAAGAGCAACACCACCTAAATACAATATACAAGTGGAAAAGTTTTTTCTTCTAAGAAACCAAAACTTTTTATAACAAAAACTCTTTCAAACTGTTTTGACCACAGTTTGTACTTGTCTTATAGTTTTTTTCAACTTTGAAAATTAGTTTTAATTAATCTTTTACATGTGGAAAACTTTCAGATTTTTAACAATCTGGCAACGTCAATGATCCTAGTAAATAGTCATTTATATAATCTAATTTAAAAGTTATTAAATATACTTTAAGATTCAAACAAATCAATTGAAAATTGGATTATATGTCTGCAATCTCTTTATTAAAATTATATTTCAACTTGAAATCATTTCTAAAGGTGAACAACAACAATGATTTTCAATTGATACTTTTCCTTTACCATATAACCCAAATGGTTTTGAAATTTTTGTAAAGTTTAAAATTGGAAAAGTTTAGAAAGTGTTTTGTTTTTTAAAGTAATTCAATTTTTACCTGCTTTAATTTCCGTTTTTATCAAAAATAATTTCAAATTATTTTATTTTATCTTTTTTTGAGGTTTATTGCTCGAGAAACATTTCCAAGATTTATTAGTCTACAACATTTGCTATTTTGATTCGCATTGTTCGTACACGCACATGTACACCGCAGAATGCATATACACGCAAACACAACCACGCACACAAGCACGCACACACACAAACACAAAGAAGCACGAGCGCAAACACAACACGCACACAAGACACTAAAAAAAATGTTGTAACGAAACGTAGTGATTTGAAATTGTCTCTTCAGTTGTGGTACGACGTGCCGTGTTAACGGTTGTTAAACTGTTAACAGTTAAATGATTTCTGATTTTCTGATGTGTTTTGTATTTTTCCCCCTGGTTGGATGCGAAGCTGCTGGTGCTGCTGCTACGAGTTCCCGGGAAAAACTGAAACTGAAACTGAAAACTGAACAAATGTTACACTTGATGCATGCGAAGCAAAATGAAAAAAAAAAGAAGAAAAATGTGACGAAGTGGCGTCGTTACGCACCGTACACGAAAGCCTGCTGCCTGATGGTATATATGTATGTATGTATGTATGTATGTACGTTCGTACGTACGTACGTATGTATGTATGTATTGTGCCGAATTGTGCCAAGGTGCGCGCGTATATGTTGGGTATAGAAGGGGGTTCAGGCGCCACAAGTGCATGCCATTTTCGTAGTCGTTGTCATTGTCGTAGTCGTTGGATTCGTCGTTGAAATCGTCGTCGTTTGGTTTTGTTCTTCGTGCCGAAGTACAGAAATTCAAATTTATTTGCTGGCTTGGCGCTTTAACATTGCTGTCAGCTTCCCAGCTGTGTGTGTGGTCCTTCGGTTAGTCATGCCGCCAATGTAACGGCAAATAGGGGAAAATTTCTACTTGTTGTTGTTGGTTTTGTTATGTTTCGTCTTGGTTCGTTTGTGTGCTGAATTTGATTCGCGTCAAGTCAGCGCCTAACGGTATGTGAAGCTTTTTTGTTCTCGGTATAAGCTTTTCGTATATGTACCGTTGTACAAATGCAACAGCTTCAAATTTTCATTTTATTGTTAGTAAAGAAATATATACAGAGATATGTATATAAGTATATGTATATTTTGAGAATACATATATATATACATCTTCACATGTTTCCCAAATTGGCGTACACCAAAAAAAAAAAAAACGAAAAAAAAGAAGGAACTAGCAAGTATATGTAATGGTATCTACTACTACTACGACAATTACTTGCTATATGTACATACATATATTCTGAAGCATGTTTAGCGGTTTCATTCCGTATACTTAAAGCTGTCCACAAAAGACACAGTTAATGCCATTCGTAAGATTTTGTTCGGTTTTATCTTTTCCTTTTCATTCACTCTACTTTCCCTTTTCATCGAGCAATTAGTGAGAGAGTAGATGCTGTTGTTGCTATTATTCTCAGTTTCATTTTGCATAATTGCAGTCACATAAATCATTTTAATTATCTGATAAACAGGTTGTATACGCGTGTACGATATTAAGTTACCCATCTTGACGTAAAAGAACCGGATATATGTACATATATACATACATACATACATATGCCTCATCTTAACTGGAATTTTCCCTTTAACATTAATTACAAAGAATAATTGATTTTTAATAGAATCAGTTTAACATTTAAATTATTCCAACACTGCTGAATAATAAGGGGTTATTTAAGTTATAAAAAAATATAAAAATTAAAAAATATACAAAAAATAAATATAAAATAATTCGAGTATTTACATTAATTCTCTATAGATGGCAATAAATATGTTTGTTTAGCTTTAGCTACTTGATTTTCAATGTAGGTAACTAATTTTGAAATCAAAAATAGTTTTCTCACAGTTAAAATTGCCAAATGGATTTACATATATGGCCAACATTTTCTTAGCTCAATTTTGGACTTGGTAAGATTTTTTGGTAATACATTTATTTATTTGTTGAATTTCTTATGCTCACTATAAGATTAAAAAAAAAATTTTAGTTTTATCTTAAAATCTTGAAAATGGATTTGAATGGTCGTTGAAGACACATTTGAATATTAAAATGTATTTAGTGATAAATAGTTTATTTAAGTTAAGTTGCTTGGCTTACTTAGTTTTTAAGCTGCTAAATGGAACTTTTTGCTTTAAGTTTCTAATTAGTATATAATTATAATATATTAATATAACGCTTAGGATATATTTTAACTATTTTTATAGTTGCTAATATACATTAAAATTGTCTTAAAAGTTAAGTCTTTCAGATTGTTAGAGCTACTATTTAAACCATATTAAAATATTTTGTTGACAAAAGTGAAAACCATAAATGTACTTCGCAGATATATGTATGTATGGGTATGTAAATATAAGTATAGTAGAAACTCGTAGGCTCACACATACACATACATACATACCTAAGTATATGTAAATGGTTTGTATGTATGCGCTAAATTTATTGTGCCACATTCTAGTGTAAGTACCTTTTTTTGCACTTTCAAGGGTCTGAGTGTGTGTGTGTGTGTGTGTGTGTGAGAGGCACATATTAATTGAAATTTTAGTGGCAGGCCAAGATAAACAAACCAGCCAACACACTTACACCCACACACTCGCACTCACACTCACACATACACACTCTCATATGAGTTCATATGAGTGCGGGTCTTTGCAGCAGCAGCAGCAACAGCAGCAGCAACTTGTTGTACATTTTGTTTGGCTGGCGGCTTTTCGGTTTGTCGTGTATGTGACAAAAACAACTACAACAAGAACAAAAGCAACAACTCGACACCAAGAGTTGAACGTTGTTTTTGTGGTCGCACCTAAAATCGATACTTCATTTACCTATTTTGTTGGTTATTTGACAGCCTACCACGAACCTTTTGTCTGCCATCGAGTCCTTTTTCTCTCCTTTATTTTTGCAACAATGAGTGGTACTCAAATATATATACATACATACATATATTCTTCCGTTCTCTGGGTCTTGGTCCTTTTTTTTTTAACAATAACATACATACATATGAAAACCCATTCTTTAATTCAATTGTGTTATTGATTTTTTTTTATATTTTATTTTTCTTTTCCATTTTTTTACACATGTCAAGTGATAAAAACGTTAACGCTTCATAATTGAAGTTAAAAGTTCAAGTTAAAGTTAAAATCATAATTTAAATTTAACTTTTTAATTGAATGGTATTCAAATTCTTGGATCAATTTCTTGTTTTATTAAATTTAACATTTTGTAGGGCAAAAGAATAAAGTGTATAAGAAAACATTTATTTTTGTTTCTTAAGAATGATTTAGGATGACACTTGCCAATAAGTAATTAAACTAACTTAATTAAGGAATTAATTTATCAAAATTGCATTTTATTTGTCACTGATCGAAAATTAATTGCTCAATAATGATATATTGGCATATTTAATATTAAAAGGGAAGGTTTACATTTGTTTTCTTCACATTTGATTTAGGTTATGCCTAAAGATGATAATGATTAGGATGATCAGGGTTTTAGCTTTCTTGTTTTTGTTCTTCTTCCTTTTTCTCTTTTCTAATGCTCATCACTTTAATGTTCACTTTGCGTATGAGGGTAGCCCAAGCCAAAAAAACAAAAAAATGGCCAACGAATGTTGTTTGTCTTTTTCATTTTTGTTTTGTTTTTTATTTTTACATTTTCTGTTTTTTTTTTTTTTTTGGTATTTTTATATTTTGTTGTTGTTTGTTTGTGTGTAAAAATGCCTTAAGCATCCTTAAATGAAAATAACAAGAGCAACAACAAGAATAACGGCAGCAAGAGCAATAGAAGCAACAACCCTTTTAGGGCTATCTGGTGAAAAGCCGCAAAAAGGAAATGTTAACATGTTAAAGTTCAGCCAAGTATCCTTTCTATATGTATCTCCCCCTTTCTACCCCCTCCCCTCTCTCTCTCTCTCTCACACTCTTTCTCTTTCTTTATATATATGATTGCTGTGGCTGGTCTGTGCCTCCTCTATCTCTGTATGAGCATGAAATCAAATGGAAAATTTGAATTCTTTTGGAAAAAAAAGAAGAAATTTTCTTGAAAAATTCATGGACTTTTCGTTAGTTATTTTCTATCTAAACGTAAAACAAAAGCCATTTTGCGCTTCATTGCCTTAGCATCTTGTCCGTCCGACGGGCAGTCTTTGGCTTTTGTGTGTTTTCTGTGTCTCATTTGAATTTTCATTTTCATTTTCATCTTGGCCAAGTCAAGACAAGACAAGGCTGGCTCTCTCCGCTCACTAATTAACTGCCTCAAGGAGATTTTATGGTAGAGAAGACACAAGACAAACACCAAAAACACATCAATCAATCATCGTCATTGTTATTATCATTAACATTAACATAGAGCAAAAGCGAGAGAGAAGCTATGAAGTACGAGTACCCAGTTCTAGTGTGAGTCCTGCTGTCAATAAGTCGACAATGTCCTTGTCTGGGACCCGCCATCATCAAATGTTCATTACCCAACAATAATAATATATATAAAGAGAAAGAGAGAGTAACAAAGGGAAAGAGAAAGACAGAGATAGAGACAGAGAGAGAGAGAGAGCAATAGCATCGACTTGTACATATATTCCTTCTCCCCCATCGTTTTGCAAATTCAATTTGATCTGGGTTATAGTCGTTCGTCGTAGGTCGGTCTTAGGTACAGTCAGGCCTTTTTTGGTTTATTATTATTGATGTGACTGACATGTGCATGTTTGTGCATGTCTGCTGTCTGCTACACACATGCATACATACATATATGGGACTTGATCCTTTGCCCCCATATATTAAATTGTTTATCCTATACAAAATTATTTATTAAGTGTATCAAAATGGAGAAAAGTGCCTTTTAGGAGATTATAAATGTCGTCCAGTAAGTGTTAAATTGATCGATATTATATTTTCCTTTTTTAATATTTTAGAGATTCATTGAAAAAATCATAAAAACCAAAAAAACCCAAACCTATATACCAAAATTATTGATTGTAAACAAAATATAAATTAAATATAATATTAAACGATATATTGTGTTTTAATTTTCAATGAATTTTTTTTGGTTTACTTATCAATTAAATAAATATTTGTTAAATAAATATTTTTTAAGGTTTTCCAAACTAATTTTCATGTACTTTTTATATAAATATTTGTGTATATGCATTTGCATTTCCAAAATAAATAGTAAAAGATAAGCTAACTATTATCGATTGCAATTCCCAGAATTTAGCAAGAGCATTTAAATCATATATATATGTATATATATACATATATCTACAAACAAATGCGTTATCTGGTTAAAGCAGTTTCTGGTCATAGAAACGATTCGATATGGACAGAAAAAGACCATCCATTGCAAGGTTTGAAGAGTTTTAGTCAGACAATTGTGAATACATGTGTTTTGATGCATGCAACTCGTAATCAAATATTCAAAGCTTTTTCCATATATATGTATGTACCTTTGGTTTGTTTGTAATAAGATTTATGCAGTTATAAACATATATACACATATGTATATATACATATATATATATATATATATATAAATATCTGCAAAGTTGAAGCAGAATTTCATTTACTAAGTTTGTAACACAATTATCAAGGCACATAAACTACAGTAAGTTGTCAATATAAATGTATAACCATAAAATATCCCTATCTATATCCACTATATCCACTGTTCAGCTTTAATTAAAGTTGTAATACTTTGTGCTAAATTGTTTGAAACTTTTTTGTTTTTCTTGCAATTGTAAAGTATGTAAATATAAATACCAAACTATTATTTTATCCGTAAAACTGGAAATCAACTTTACTCTAACAATTTTATACCCTTGCGTAAAGGGTATATTCATTTTGCTCAAAAGCAGCATCTTTGACTATATAATAAATAGATATTTTTGATCAGCACGATGAGCTGAGCTTATTGGTCCATAGGTCAATCTGTCTGAATTCTCAAAATCTTCTCCGGGACCCTTAAAGCTATAGGGCTAAAATTTGGCACATAGTTCTTTTTTTTGTATATATGCATATCGGAACCATCCCGGTTCGATATCAATATATTTTAGCACCCACAGATATGTTTGATCGAAATAAAAATAATAATATATATTGTTGTTTTTGCTATTTGAAATTAATTGATGTATATTTTTACATATTCAACAAGTTTTAATACAATCCATTGACTATATCATATAGCTCACATTGGAGCGATCTGTTCAAACAACAGTTTGGCATTAAATACTTTTTGCTTCTCAATCATTAGTTTTTATATATTTCATTATCCTTCATTTTATATATGTTTCATTAGTTTTATATATTTTATGCGAGTACTCTTAAACTTTATCGATATCTTTTGACTATATCATATAGCTTCCGCAGATTCAAGAACAAATTTTTGTATTTAGAACTTGGTTAATATACCATATATATTTCTGTTGACTTTTTAATTTTGATATAGAAATATATCTATTTAATTTCAGTCGATTTGGTCAACTATAACTGTAATAGAAACAGTCCAAAAAAAACAACATTTTTAGTATGGAAAACTTTTTCAGTCTTTTTTAAATTGAGATTTGACTAGTTTTATATATTTTCTAATGATACTGCCGAATTATATATCTGTATATAATTGTCATAAGACAGTTAGCAAGGGTATTCGAACTTCGGCTTGGTCAAAACTATAAAGTCCTTCCAGATTTTAATTTTTTTTTCTCTCTAATATGCAATTAGATTTAAGCCACTGACCAACCAACCTTTGCTCTGCCTTTGCTTATTTTATCCAGCTCTCTGTCCTTTTCATGTTTTACAATTTGCGCTCGGCCTTGTCCTGTTTACCGCTATATAGCATAACTATATTTACAACGTGGAAAAAGTTTTGGGTTGAGTATACATTTACACTATGCACGAGGGGAGACATTAAACTTTACTCAAAATAAAATTGTTTTTGATTTAGATTTAATAATTAGAAAAGAATTCTCATAAAGAAAAATAAAAGTTTTAGGAATTGAACTAGAACATTGTTACAAGAGTAGTTTCTTGTTCCCTTATTTCTTATATTAATTTATAGAAAATTATAAGAATAATGAATCAAGACATATATTTTATTTATCTTTTTAATTAATAAATAAAGTTAAAGTTGAGAAAATTTTATTATAGTGGAGACTTTTTATCTGGCTTAATTAACTAGATCTCTTCTTTTGTGGAAATCTTAGAATCTTTGATAATATTAATTTTTCATATGGAAATCTTTGATAATATTAATTTATCATATTATTAAAGATTTTCATGTTCTTTGATTAACCGAACTATTCTATTAATTAATATTAATTTATCATATTATCAAAGATCTCTATATTCTATCATTTTCACAAAATAAAAATACAATTTTTCATTCTGTATAAAGTCACTTCTAAACAGAACAAAAAACTGAGAATTTCAGTTGATATTGAAACCACCCAAAGATTCTTTTTAACTATCTTTAAATATAAATGTGACTTATTTAAAATAAAAAAATTATAATTATTACTACGATTTAAATCCATTGACTAAAAAAGTTGCCTAATTAACAGAGTGAAACTCTTCTATCTAATGTTAACATTTATTGCTTTTGGGTAACTTTTAAGTTCAACCCTTTATAGAATTCATATAGTTCATCTTTCATGTACATTATTTAGTTTGGAAGCTTTTAATAACTTTTTTACATTGTCATCTGTCATTTATTTAGATGCAGCTGTTGAGGTTCTTTTACCAATGATTTTTTGTCTTGTGAATATCTTGTGATTGGCAAATGTGTGCCCCAAATTTCGTATCTATGCCAAAGATAATTATGGGCTATTACTCCTATTCTCGGTGCCACACCCCTTTTTACACCTGACATATTTTTTTCTGTACAATCAGTGTATCTGTTCTGTATCTGTTTGCCAACTAATAATTAAAAATTTTAATTGAACGTTTGTCTGTATGCATAAATAAACAAACGCCATCAGACAAAAATATGGGAAAATGGAACTTGATTGGTTTCCCATAAATCAACAATATATATAACAATATATTTACAATTACACATGGGCATGGATAAATTAAGGATTTAATTTAAGGCTCTATTTAGTATTAAAAACGAGATAAGATTTAAGTTTCGATCGGCTATGAATTCACCCTTGAAACCGAATTCGTATCTACAATTGGATTTAAATAAATTAAAAGCATTTGTTTGATAGAAGATTCTAATGGAAATTTAATAGAAGTTTCTTCTATAGAAGTGCTTCGTTTCTTCTGATAGAAATTCTAAAGAAGATTTTCTAATTCCTTAGAGACCTTTCTTTTTGCTTAAAGGAAAATTTTTCTGTAGTGAAAATTCTTTTTCTTAATAGAAGAGAAATTTTTATAGAAGATTCTGTTTTTCGAATCTTTTGCAAGATTCTCTAAGATTCTTTTTTCTTAATAGAAGACTTTTCTATAGTAAAGATTCTGCTTAATAGAAAAGTGCTATATAGAAATGTCTTTTTTTTTATAGAAGAAGTTCTTTAGACGATTCTATTTTGCTAGTATTCTATAAAAGTTTATTAGAATATTTTGTTTTCATTTTTTTTTAGAGAATTCGCTTCTTCTGATGGAAGTTTATTCGAAGATTCAATAGAAATGCCATATTCTGGTGACAGTTTTATTGAAGATTCTGTTTTTCTGTTCTTCCATAGAAGTTCAATAGTAGATTTTGTTTTTTGTTTTACTTCTACAGGAGTCTATGCTTTTATCGGCAGTAACATTTTTACTTTCCATCATATTCCAATGACTTTAGATTGAATGCAATTAAAAGAAATCTTTAGTTTGATTTTTATTTCAACTGCAACAGGATAGTTTTAAAAACAGATGAAAATTTATAGATCTCACATTTAATGTTAGTTTAGTCATATATATTTTTTCACCTTTAGCTATGTCAATTTAAACACGTACGCTTTAACGCCCCTGTTCACCGTACACCCATGCGAACATAATGGATAAACTTCGACTGTAAAAATTCATTAAAAACAAAAAAAAAGAAAAAGAAGAAATAATAATAATAATCGAAATCAATTGAGCATAAAGTTTTTCATACGTTTTATATATATTTTGCCTCATTTTTATTTTTTATTTGCATAAACACATAAAATTTATTCCACTCTGAGCGAACGTGCAAAATTTTTAAGGAGGCTTCTGCTCCCCACGGTCCTCGCTCCAATTAAATATTTATGGCGTCGTGGCCACACATCAAATTATTATTGTAAAACGTGGATAAATGCTGAATGTTATTATTAATAATTCAGCGTAAAATCCAATTTTTTCTTTCCATTTTTTTTTCATTTTTGTTGAAAATCAAAGTCAAAATTAATCATACGCAACGAAATTAAATTCACACATTTAGGCAGTGACTTGGGGAGCAGCGAAGGGAAAAGGGGAAGAACGATTTAAACAGAGGCGCCAGAAAAAGCAACAGTGTTACAACGATATTTTGGCTGGAACGGTATATCAATTTGGTTCAAATCTTTGGTAACACAGTCAATAAAATATGTTTTCGGGTTTCAAATTTAGTTTACACAAAAATATTTTATTATTTAATAATTATTATAAAGAAATGTAATATACTCCGAATTATGTATCACAATTGTACAAATACACAATTAAAAACAAAAAAACTACTAAATTTAAATACTATATAGTAAAAAGAGTAAACGGAGTGATATTGGTAAATTTTATTCAAAAATTAAATGTAAAGCAAGAGTTTTGAAAAGTGTCAAAAAGTTATATGAATTAATATAGCACTTGAAATTATTCCCATAACATGAGTTCTGGAAAAGGTATTAAAATTTGATTGTTTTTATACTAATAATGTTTTTTAAATTAATATAGTATTGGAAATTATTCCTGTTATGTTAACAATATTAAAAAAATTTATGTATATATAAAGATATAGCCAAAGACTTTAGTAGATAGCGCTTTAAATTGTTTTTGTTTTTTTTTCATCTAGTTTTTTATATCTTTTCAACCGCTATCTCCTAACCGGATATCCTAGCGGAAACCGACGGCTAAACCTAACATACATATTTTATGTTTAATTATTAATTGTAAAATAAAAAGGAATATATATAAATATATTCTTAAAACAAAAAGATATATACATATATATATAAATATATGTATGTATAATGATGAATCTCCAATTTATATAGTTATTGTATTATTCTATTGATATTTATAAGTACATGAGAAAAGATTAAATTTATGTAAATATATTTGGCTATATATAATGTAAAAGATATGTCCAAATAAAATATGCTGGTTTAAGGGAAAAGGGTATTTTAAATTGTATATCAAAGGACACTCAATTTATTGGTTGAAAAATTGTACTTCAAGTTTATTGATTAAACTGTTTTTGCATGGTATGTGGCACCCGCACGGCATTAATATAATCCCGTTACACACACAGACACACACACACACACACACACACACACACACACACACACACACACACACACACAAATGCATATAGCTACACAAACAGTATGGGTCATCAGATACATGCGCACACAAGCACATGTATTCATATACATATGTACATATGCATAGATACACACACACACACACACTAACACACACATATACGTATATATAGAAGAGACAAGCTGCATTTGCTCTCAGGCAGCAAAAGATACAAAAGCAAAAGATTGATTTTAAAACCACTTTTCCTTGTGCATGTTCTTAAATTAAGCTTAAATCTTTTATGGCATTTAATAAATTAAAACCATTTGCTTCGCATTTAAATATTTATTAATTTGACTATCACACGAAATGTAATTGAATTGTTTTTATTTTAATTGAAATTTATTATTTTATTGAATTTTAATTGTGAATATAATTCAAGCAGTTAGCTAGTTGCAATGAAATCCATTTCAATAGAAGCATTTCATCCTTTCAATTGCATTCAGTCATTGAGTAAAATAATTCAATTCAAATATAAATGAATTGAGAACTATTAATCAATTAATATATACATACATATATAAACATTATTTGAGTTTTCATTTCAAATAGAGAAGGTATTTATGCTCACAGTGTGAGGTACGTGTATTGTGTGTGTGTGTGTGTGTGTGGAAATCAGCGGGTGTTTTGTTTGGCTTTCCGCTAATTTGCGGTAATATTTCCCACGGTGGCTCTTCTCTCTGAGGAGCGATTTGGCGAGTGGCCAGCAGCTCGTTAAGCACCTTGTAATGTTTTTTTTTTTTCTTTCTTATTTTCCTTATTTTCTTTTTTTTGTGCGCGCACGTAACTTGAAATCTCTTGTAAAATGGCTAAAAGCCCTTGATGGGCAATGGTCAACATGCTTACTAAAACATACTTGTTGAAAGTAGTCCAGAAGGACCAATGAGAAAAAAAATTGCTTTAACAGTGATTTGACAATGCGGGCTATTTATCCATTTTAACAATTTTTTTTCCCGTTACTCTTTCTCTGTGTCTCTTTTTCCCTTGGAATAAAAGTTTATGAATAAAGTGAATCTCTCTCTCTCTCTCTCTCTCTTTTTAGTAACCAAATTCGCTTTTGTAGGGTTATTAGGGGATTAAAAGCTTAAGTATGCCTAAAAATACATACATACATACATACATATATATATATATATATATATACATATATATATATATATATACAGACGGACACGTTCTATATACTTTTTCAAATGTTGTTGGCTAATGCTTTATGCCTGGTTTTTCCAGATATTGTTGACATAGTCAAAGCCACAGCCACAGCCACAGATGGTTTTCCACTTTTGGCCAACAGCTCCCCCTCATCCTCACTACACCCAGCAAACACACACACAGTTAAAATTCAAATGATTTAGTGGGATGTATGTGGTAGCAAAATAGAAAGTAAGAGAGAGAGGAGAGACAGAGGAATAGAAAAAGTAATAAGAGAAATAGATCCTAGTTCTGTTGGCATGCGCCAACTGAAAATTCCCAACGAGTGGCAAAGATTAAGATTATGCAAATCGAAGTACAAGTCAATGCAAAATGCAACAAAAAGATACACAAAAAAACAGAGATACAGAATAAAAGATAAACCCATAAAAAGAATGAGCAAAAAAGGAAACAAAAATGAAAAACTAAAAATTCTCCGTATAATGGCAAGTAGTGAAAATATAGTTAGTCACCACTTTCTACTGTCCTCTATCAGATTAGACAACGAGTGTACGTTAATGATGTCAGGACCCTTAGACAAAAGGACAGCAGAGAAATGAAGTGACTTTGACTAGGGCAAAATAAAAGGGATATGCCAAAAAAAAGAATGGCAACACAATCAAAATGCAAAGCATGCAACATCCTATTTTAAAATTCTCATCAAATAATCACTTTAAATTCAAAACAAATTTAATTTTCCTAATTTTCTTTTCCTGACACAAAATGAACAAATATTTATATACAAAAAAAAAATGTTTAAAGAGCAAATTATAAATAATACATTCTAGTCGAAATTAGTATAGAAAACCGATTGACTGAAACTGAAATTCATTTAATGGTTTTGTATATTATCTGAAATTTAAGACCATCCGGAGCAACAAATTGGAAACCAAGAGAAAAGAAAGGAAACACAAACCCCAAGAAAAAAAGGCGAAAAATCTGAAATAAATTAAGGGATATTGCTTTATTTGATTCGATTTTATTAGCACGTAACCGCATCCCAAAACAAAACAAAAAAAAAAAAAAAAATAAAAAAAAAAAGACTTATCAAGACCAAGAAGAAGAAGAACAACAGCTGCATAGTCAACCCAAAAATCGCTGCTAACAAACTTTAAGACCCACAAATTGTTAAAGGCAGCATGAAACCCGATGAAGCAGCGGGACAAGAGCACAAGGAACAGTCAGAGCAGGAGCAGAAGGACGATGAGCCGGGGACAGCAGTCAGGGGGAAGTGCCAGCTAAAGGGAAGCAAAGGGAGAATGTGAAAGCGAAAGCAAAATACAAATAATAATAAAAGAAGTTAATGAGATTGGAATACAATAAAACTTAAGCACAATTTTTTGTTTTCTTCGTGTTGTGTTTTTTTTTTTTTTGTTCTCTCTTCTCTCGTTCTTGTCTTTTTTTTCTTTCTTCCTTTTTTTTTTACTTTGGTGGCTTAAGCCCCCAAAGTAAAATCGATTGTTGCGCTGTTACAGGAAGAAATCAGAAGAACGACCACAAGAATATTGTTGGCAGACTGATTGATAGCTTAACTGAATTGAAATCATTTGAACAACCGATTGTAATTTTGATTGCCACCAAATGGTAACTATTCCATCATTTCATTCATTTTAAAACAAAAATTAATTATCTTTTAATTAACAAAAAAAAAAAAAAAGAATATAATAGCAATAAAACTTTAAAGAAATAAATAAATTATCTACATAGTTATATGATGTGCCTTAAAATGTTGATTTCGTTTATTTATTTATGCAAAAATTAACAATTGCATTCTCACTCTGATAAAATTTCTTTTTACTGAATTCAATTTTAAATGTTTCTTAAGAGATGGCCAACAACTTGCAGTTGGCTTATTTCAGTCACCATCACTCTTAAACTTTGTTTATATTAGAATGTTGATGTAGACAACGCAAAGGAAAGAAAGTGAAGCTGAGTGTAAGTGAAGGTGGATGTTTGAGGGCATAAGTACATAACACAGAATGTGGTCACAGCTTCGGAAGTGAATACTATGAGGAACAGCAACAGGAAAAGACCCCCAACAACCCAACCACCACTCTTTTTTCGTTCGGTTCATTGCCGACAACGCAACAAAATGATGAATCATTGAGCTGAAATTTTATTGGCAGTTTTGCCAGCTTTCTCATTCTCACTGATACACACCTCCTATTTTTTTCTTTTTCCTGCTTCTTTAAGTCGTCCCCCAAGTGCTTTGTCCAATATAGCATTCAAATCACATTGATTCTTTCGCATTCACATAGCCCCGCCCCAGTCAATCTTAAACAATTTGCTTACTCATTCAAGTTTGGTCAAACAAGCAAAGCGTTTGGCCAAGGAGCAAATGAGATTAGAATAAAGAAGAAAAATCATCATGAATTTTATAATATGTAGTCGACCTAAAGCACACCCTTTTTTTTATTGAATAAGAAAAACAATTAAAATATTCAGTTTTGTTTATTTTTTCTTTTAAATTTAAAATTCTGGTTGAAGATGAAAGCTTGCGCTGAAAAGTAGGCAATTTATTTAGACATACTTTAAAACTCCATAAAAATAATTGTAAGCAAAATTAGTTTTTTTATATATTTGTAATTTTAATTTTATAAAATTGTACATTTTTTGATTTACCCTCTTTCATTCAATCAATATGCTCCCCAGCCAATTACAGAGTATACAAAGAAATACAGTGTATGGAATGGAAATGGTTGTGGATTGTGGGAAAATGAGAGAATGCGATGGCAAAGCATAAACCAAATTCATTGCAGATGCTGAAAATGCCTTAACATACACAAACTTGATATTGAGATTGGCTGTTC
Organism: Drosophila emarginata; assembly: GCA_037075365.1. Classification (NCBI taxonomy): domain Eukaryota; kingdom Metazoa; phylum Arthropoda; class Insecta; order Diptera; family Drosophilidae; genus Drosophila; species Drosophila emarginata. The sequence continues at coordinate 1,540,329 of JBAMCD010000160.1, forward strand.
TTGAGGGCTAGTATGGGCCAGTATAGTAGATTGGAATGGAATGGAGTTGAGTTGAGTTTAGTGGGAGGCGTATCATAGCATAAATGAAATGTCAAAAGTATTGTAAAGAATTTCACTAGCTTCCTTCCTGATTTGTTTCTCTGTCTATGGGTCTACATGTCTTTTTTCTCTGTCTGTCTGTCTATCTATCTATCTGCTGCCTGGCTTCCATTTCTGGTGACACTTGTGTACTCTGAACTATTCACCCATTTTCAACGTTCTTTCTATTACATTCTTTTTTTTTTTCTCCTTCGTTTACTTGAATATGTGCCCTCCATAGTCACTTCTGCGGCTTCAACAAAATTGGAATGGAATGTGTCATATGAGTGTCCCCTTGACTTCAGTTTCTTGGCATGCCATTGATTGCCTCATCCATGGCAAGTATTTAATAATAGCCCAACAAAGGAGGCACATCCTTCACATAGAAATAAAAAATGTTGTGGTCCGTCCGTCTCCTACAAAATCACTGAACTAAACGTAAACAATTGAGTAACCAAGAATTTATCAAGTACCAAAATGAAAATTTTGCTCCTTTACTGTCCCCTTAGAAGATATTTTTTGTTTTTCTCCTCTTCCAAAACTATTTATTTGATAGTTACTTACTTTGAATTTTTAAAACATGAAACGATTATTTAGCTCAGATCTTTTTTTTCCCCTCTCAAAATACTTTCGGGTGGAGTCGTATTGGTAAAGTTAACAATAAAAGGCATATAAGGCCTGCTCTTAAATCAAAATACTAAACTTTAGTTAAAAGAAAATTTGGTAAAATTATAAAATCTTGAATAAAAATGTTAATTTCATATACCTCAGTGAAATAAGTATACATATAATGCACATAATCACATTTTGATAAAAATTCAATGAAAAACAAAATGAAAATTTTTAATTCTTTAAACTAAATTAGTATTAATGTATAGTTTTCAAAATAAAACATTTTTTTTTATAAATTATTTTCAACAAACTAAAAAAAATTTAATTTACAAATTTCATTTCATATGAAATAATTAATGTGCAAAAAGAGAAAAGTGGAAAAACTAAATAATTGGTTCTGTTATCCAAAAAAAAATTTCTTTTTAATAGTTAATGTGTTTTCCTTTATTAAGAAGCATTTGATTTATTCGATTCAGCATCGAATTTGATAAGTTTTGAAGCGTAGAAATGTCAATTTGGTCCCATTCTTCTATCAGTGCCTTTTTAAGGTCCTTCGCAGTATCAAACTGTCGATTATTCTTGTTGCGGGACAATTCCCTTTAGGTCTTCAATTGGGTTTAGATTCGGACTGATCGCCGGCCATTCTAAAACAGGTATATTTCTTTAAAAAAAAACTCAATAAGGATTGTGTCTAACAATTCTGTATATACTTCTGCATTTGTCTTTGTGGGTATCAAACAGAGTGGGGACTTTCCTGCATATCCAAATGCTGCCCAAATCATTAAGGATCCTCCACCGTGTTTGCGCTTTTGGCATGTCTTACGTGGTTTCCTTTTATCGCGCCAATACTTCTGGAAACAATCTGGCCCGTATAAGTTAAACTCGGAAAAAATAACTTTTTGGAACTCCTCTGACCAAAATTTATATTTGTCTCCAAATGCGATGAGCGCGGTTATGTGGCGTTTCAATAGCCTGGGTACTTATTCCACTGAGGTACTGTAATATAGTTTCGAGCAGAGCCACCAGAATTGATCAACTCTGATGAAAAACTTTGGAAGCAAAGAACTGCCCGCGATAAGTCACAGATAACTTATAAAATAACAATATATATTTGTCCATTCCGATCGCTTATATAAACTTAAAAGGTGGCAGCAATTGAAAATTTAGTTTGACACTTTTGACTGCGGTTTTACATTAATTAGTTTTGTTATTTCTTTAATTACTTTATTAAACGGTTTCAATTTACTGTTTTTAACGGTTTTGTTTTGCAGCTTTAAAGTTTTATTTTGTGCTATCCTTCAAGTCATTCCTGTTACCATTTGCGGTTGCTATTGGCCTCATAATTAGAGCTAAATAGAGCGTGGGCTTGTATGTAGGCGTTTGACGTGAAGGCGGGGATTGGGGGGGGGGGGACAAATAGAACAGATGCTGCTGGTGGTGGAAGTGGAGGAGGAGGAGTGGGTAATATTGCCTGCGGTGTTTGGTTAAGCTGACAAAGCGGCTTAGTTGTGATTTGTTTTGTCTCTGTTTTTGCTCTGACTATAATGCTAGCAGCGAGCTGTCTACCTGTCTCGTTCAACATCTCTCTCTATCTCTCTTTGCCCCCTTCTTTATCTCAGTTGCATTGTTTTCTATACTCTAGTATTTTCTCCCTTCATCATCATGATGCGGTTCTCTGCCCCCCCCTCTATCACGCTCTATCTCTCCATCTCTCTTGGGTGCATTTGTTGCAATTTACTGAGCCATGACGCTTGCTTTGTTAGTTTTCAATCAAGAGTTTTGTTTATAATCAATGTTTTGCTCTTCCCTTTTCTTCTTACCCCTTCTTCTCTTACCTAATCTAACCAGTTTGGTAAAAGCAACAAAAGCAAAATGGCTAATAACAAGCAAATGGGGGGAAAATCCTTCTCAATCCTTTAAATCCCAAAAATGTATTGAAAGGAGAAACATAACATGCATATATACAATACTGCATTTATTATGGACCAGATACACACATACACACACACATACATATGCATGTATATACATTCAGGCAACAGGCAATGAACTTATTTGGTCATGTCCTTCATCCATTTTTTGGGCGCCTTTAAGTCTCGGAGCTTGAAATGTTGTTATTTTGGCATAGATTCACAACCTACTTGGCACTATATAACTATTTATATATATATACTATTATACAATACTATATATATGTATATAAGTGTGTAAGTACAGTAAACACTTGAATTCGAGAACCAATTAGTATGAAGAATAATTTCTTCAATTTAGGAAAAAACAAAATTAAATACAAAAATTTAGGCTACTTACCTAAACAAGAAATTCTAATTTCCTATATTATATTTCCTATATAAATAAAAAAAATTAAACTTAAGAAATTGGGCTACATATTTAAATATTTAAATTTCTTTTAAATGTAAAATAATTATTCGTAATTAAACAACAATAACATAAAAAACAATAACTGTAAATCTTCCTTTTTTATAAAAATATTTAGCTTGCTTTTATACATTTTTAGAGGGCACACAAATTTGTCAGATTTCCGAGCCCATAAAGAATATATATTCTTGATCAGCATCAAAAACCGAGGGGATATAGCTATCTCTGTATGTCTGCTGTTTTTTCTTTACTTTTAGACCTTAAATTTTAAGCTATATTTATAATTTAAATTTGGTAGATAGGCTTTTATAGAAGAATTGGTCGGATCGGAATAATAGCTTCAAAAAAGTTATTTTTTTTTCTTCTGGTGTATAAATATTGTATCTCTACACAATCCACCAACTTTAAATCAGAACGGAAAATAATTACAGGTGTAAAACAATAAAATAAATAATTCATATAATCAATTTGCTTCATTCCAAAAAATAGTAATAAAACCTTAAAAACAGGAAAAACTCTGGTTCGAATCCCGTGTGGATTTTTTTTACTAATTTCAAAAAATATCTTTGATATTTTTTAAAAGTTATTATTTGATACTTTTTAATTGTTTAATAGTTAAGTAAAAATTAAAATTCAGTTTGTTATCTTTGATTGTTTTTTGTCTCATAAATATTTGATGCCACAAATTCATTACAAAAAGTTAGCTTTTAATATTAAAAACATTAAAACATTTTGTAGAGTTTATATATTCGAGGTTTAACTGTACTTTAAGTACGATTGAGCTTAGAAGATTTAAGCGAAAAGTAGCAAACTTGAGAAAGTAGTAATCGAGTGTTTCCTATAATAGATGGATATATCCTGTTATTGTTGTCCACGTTATTGTTAAAAATATATACATATACATATGTGTATATAAGGAACAAAACAATTCAATTAATTATTGTCAAATTAAGTGCAAAATGTATGTCATACGTTCTATTTATAATTCATGACAATAATTTCATTAAAACAAATCGTCAGTGCAAAAATTCGGAATGGTAAATGAAGAAGGAATATACGGGTTATACACATGTGTGTGTGTGTGTGTGTGAGTGTGTGTATATGGCTAAGGGTATGGCAGGCACGTGCCTGCTTACCTGCCTGCCTGTGCCTGCTTGTGCTTACCTGTCTACATACCTTGGAGCACCTGCTGTTGGTAAATGAGTAGGAAACGGAAGCAGGCATGGAAATCGTAGACGTGTCGTCAGTTACAAGTCACAAGTTAAACACCAACACAACCAGCTATCACATACACACACACACACACACATATAGGAAATGGGTAACAACACTAACAACAATGTGAATGATGTTGAGGCGTCACATTCATCATCACTTGGAAAAAGCGACAACACCTATGGCTAGAATGCGGCTAGGATGGATGAATGTGTAGACGGGAGAACGAACGGTCGGTCGTTCGGTCTGTCTGTCGGTTGGTCGGTCGTTCGGTCGGTCTCTAGCTTGCGGCACTTTGGATAGAACGGCGGCTGTCAACGTCAAACGCGTCTGTCGTTTTACCTGTCCCTCGTCTCTCTTCTCTCGTTTGCCGTTCCCCATGATGCACCGCTCTCATTCTCATGTTGAGGCCTGTCATAAGCAGTAAGTGGAGAGAACGGATGGTGCTAGGTGGTAGTCAGTACTGGCATCAGGTAACAATGTTTCTCTTACTGTTGCTGTTGTTGTTCGGTTTGATTGCTTGCCTTTACCAGTCGACGATGAGTAGGAGAAGGAGAACGATGACGATGAGGATGACGATGACTATGGTGGCGGCACATGAGCTGAGTGAGCCATGGCCAATGGGTTGTTGTTGTTCCTTGTGGGGTTGTTGGGAGCGGCCAAAGGAAATGTAAAAATAAAGGGGAGGGGATGGAAGAGGAGCCCAGTATGTTGCTTTGCTGCGGCTTTAAGTCATAAAATCTACCTAATTCCTCACTTAGGCACAATTAACGCTAATAACATCATGTAGTTTGACACGTGTCTCTCCATCCCACCCCCTCTTACCCCTTTGTATGTGTATGTGTGTGTGTGTATGTGCGTGAAAAATAAGTGCACAAGTAAAATCCATAAAATAAAGTTGTCCTTAAACGCATTTTTGAACTACTTTCCCTTGTCTGATATGATCCAGTTATTTATTTTTTTCTTTTTTAAATGAAAATTATTAAATTTCAAATTAAATTATTTCCATATATTGTTTTCAATTTAATTAAATTGAACCGACAGCCTTGTTTAAGGTAAATCATTTTTTAAATAAATATATATAGTTTTACCTTGTAGAGTAAGGTAAAAAGTATGTCATATATATATATGTATACATATATCGAAATGGCCTCCATCAATCACAACACATAGCATCATTTTTGCACCATGCGATTCCTGGTCGTTCTCCTTCTTCATCTTCTTTCCCCTCATCTTTGGCTTCTTCATTGCGTTCTCTTATTTCATTTGCTAGGTAAGCTGTTGCTCCGCTACCTCACTGACGATGACACTCACAGCAAGATGCGTGATGAGGTTCCAGATGATGATGATGACGATAATGATGATAATAATGTCGTGCAATAAATAATTCAAGGTGTAACACAAAAGCAATGAAAATGCTTCCTCCATTGGCCTCATTGATTTCTCATCATTAATGGGGCACTGTGAAACGGAGGCGGAACAGGATTTTCGCACAGGTTGAAAGAATCTGATGCCATTGTTGTTGTTGATGTTGTTGTTGTTGTTGTTTGATATCCACCTTATAGTATATTATTTCGTTACCTAATTATGCTATTAGGTATTATCATCATCAATCCAAGGCATCCAAGGATGAACATTGCTGAACACGTTTTTTTTTCAGATGACAATTTTGTTGTTTGGTTTTAGCCCTCTCTTTATCTAACCACCTTATGGTATGTTCTTTCCTTCTTCTTGTACACCTCTTTGTCTGTGTTTGTATATAGGTGTTTTGCTTTACTTTTGTATGCACAACACTACATACATACATACAAACATATATGTATGTTTGTAGGTATACACTTACATTGTGGTCCCCGTGTGCTGTCCAGTTGCCTTTTGCTGAGCCACGCACTTTGTATCATCTTGTTTTTTCTTGTTCTTCTATTCGCCAAATCGCTTTATCATCACAACACCTTTAAAAGCTGCTATTGATGTTGGCACAGTCATCATCATGCCACGTCGGGGTCACCACCATTCGTTTTCGTAACATTTTTGTTTCTCCTTCTTTCTGTTCATATACCCTTACAGAAAGTGGAGAATATCCTATTAGAAGAATAGTGTTATAATTATTTTATAATATATATATTATAGTTGGATATTTTCTGTATCTTTTATCGATATTTATTGATAATTAAAATTATAGTATTTCATATGTAATAATAGCTATAGTTCTTATTCCAAAAATTTCGATTTTTAAAACATCAGTTAAACTTTTTTAATTATTAAAATTTTGAAAGCTAAAAATAATTAAACATTTGTACAATTTTTGTTATTTTTTGGTATAAAATTGTATAAAACTATTATCGTTTAGTAAATATCGTAATTCAAAAGTAAATATAAGTGTATAAAACTTTCGTATTGAACTAAACAAGTAATATGAACATATTGGTTTACTTTCAGGATTTTCGTTTTCTTTTTTGGTATTTTACATTGATATGTTTACATACGGCGGCGGCAAGGGCAGCGGCTGTCGACGTGCTCCTTGTCGATGGATATGCCCAGGATTCGATTCACCGCGGTTTTTCCCTACTGTATTTCTTTTTTTTCTCTTTTTTTTTTGCTTGTTTGCTTATGCGATACGAATTGTTTGCATATTTCTTAAGCTTAAGCGCATTTCTATGCAGCCTTCTCTCTCCCAATTCAAACAGTCTCCAAATATAAACGTGCAAATTTTCAATCATCATCGAACGTTTTTATCATTTTCAGGGATTTTGACTTTCATTTTTCTTTTTTTTTACGCTTTACGGTTTGTGTGTTCATTCATTCGTTCGTTTGCCTCATGTTTATTTAGCTAGTTGAGGATTATTTGGTTGTTTTTGCCTCTGTTTCATATGTAAATTTCATGCATACAAAAGTCAAGTCAAGTGCAGGCACATTAATCCCTTGTCTTTAAAAAGTCACTTTAATCTACCACTTGCCTAACCTGTTCATTATATGCAGACATATAAATCGTATATATATACATATATGTATGTATATGTATTTTACCCATTTAGGTAAAGCTTTGAGTATATTAAAGCTACTTTGACTTTGGTTCCAGTTTCTTTTTTGTTTTTTTTTTTTGGGGGTGTTCAGGTTAGGTCAGGGCAAACCATTTGGATCATTAAGGCAAAAGAAACGATAACAAACAATTCGTTTGCCTACGTGCAAAAACCGAAACTCCATTGAACAGGAAACTCGTAAAATATTTTGGGGCAAACTTAAAGATACAATGGGGTCGATGTCGGTGACGGAGACTGAGATGATGTTTGGGTCCATGTGCAGGGGAGAAATTAGGATTAAGTATGCTTAAGGCAAGGTTCAATTGAAAGTCCTGCCCATGCTTGAAAGTTTTTTAATATACCCATCCGTGGGAGAAAACAAAAAAAGAATATATATATATATATACGTGCCATATGAACAGTAGGTTTTCTCTCTATCCCCCCCCTCTATCACCAAAATTTATTATTTATTTTTATATATATTTATTAATGATTTTTCAGTTTAAATAAGTAATACTATTGATAAACCATTTTTATTCATGTTTTCTTTTCCATCACATAAAATTTGTTTTCCTTTTTCTATTACATATTGTAATGTTCAAATGTGAGTAGCCTCCTGTTGGAGCGCCAAAATTGTTATGTACATGCTTGTACGAATCGGTGGCGGACTAAGGTGGTGTTTAAGTCGCTCTCGGAGTCAGGAATGCCTAGCGGGGCGGGACCCTCTGGAACCGTAGCTCTTTCGGTGTGGGGTGGGTTTTTGCTGGAAACCTGTCTCTACATTAACAAAAATTAAATTTAAGGATCCCTTCTGAAACTACCAGAAAATATGACTAAAAAAAATAAAAATAAAAAAAATGGTCAAAGGAACATAATAGTAGTATAGTCAAAACAAAGCAACAAAATTGTTGAAAGCTTGGGGGGAGTTTTTAATATTAATTACAGCGAATCATGCGGAATCCAAGATGACAACGGATCCGCCCGCTCTTTACCCTACCCTACCTATGATTTTCATTGCGGATATTTAATCTGAAAATCCCTTAAACGTTTAGATCATCTGATTTTTGTATTGCCACATCACCAACAAAATTATATTAATTTCTCATGTTGATTTTCAAATAAACAAAATTCATTTAATTTCTGCAGTAAATTTCAGGCTTAAATCAACTGACATTATTTAACAAAAAAAAAGTGGCAGTTTGCTTGAACTTAAAATTAATGTTATATTAAGAATAATAGCTCATGGCATTAGGAAGATAAAAAGAATATAATTACGGAATTAATAGATATACATTTATACATTTTTAGTTTTAAACATTTTTGTTTTTTTTTGTTTGAATTATTTCTTGTGTAACTGTGTATGATCTTTATTTTCTCTTCATGTGTAAATATGTAAGTTATTCTAGAAGTGATAAATGAAGTTCAACGACCTACATACAGTAAATCAGCTGTTCATAATTGAGTGAGGAAAGAACTGAATATTTAAGAGCGAGCTTAAGAGCTTAAACTGTATCGAACTAGAAAGGAATGCAAATAATAGAAGTAAACGGAGATAATCATTTGGATCAGATTACGAATGGTTTAGGTATGTAAGTAAATCTAAATCGAAACCGTTTTACTAAATCCATATGATTATCATAACAACATGGGGAGGTATTAAAGTTTGGTAAACGTTATAACTCACGTGCTTGTATTCATATAATGTTGTTTTTATCCAGCGGTGAAAGGCCTTCCAACGATGTCTTGGTAATTTAATTTGATTACTCCATTATTAATTATTTTTGATTCATTATTATTATTATTTTTTTTTTTTGTTTTTCACTTATATAATTGGCATAGTTTTCTTTTAGTTCGATGCTTTAGTTTTCACTCAGAGGTTAATTGTTAGAAATATAGGTAATCAGATAAATTTATGAAACAAAAATTAGGAATTTAATAGAGAATCAAAAGTTTACTAGCGACCCGTTGCGCTTACATTTACTTTAAACAGTTACATATACATACATATGCTTTTGCAAACATATGAATGCACTTATAAGCGTACAGAGGCGTATTTAAATCATTTTATAAAAAGGGGAAAAAAAAAATTATAATAATTATTATTGATATTGAACTGGTATTAGTAAAATAAGCATTATTTTATAATTGGTGATCACACGAAGAGATTAATTAAATCATCACAGATACTCACTCTCTCGAGCCTAACAAAAAAAAAAATTCTATACACGTGCTTTCTAGGTTAAGACAAAAAAATTTATATTTTTTTTTTTGATTCTTAATAGTTTTCACTCATGTTTTTTTTTTTGCCAAATATTCTTTAAGTTTCTTTATAACTATATGCCTGTATGTAGCTTTGCATTGTATATAAAAAAACACGTGGGCACAAAGAAAATTAACACTGAATACTACACTGCCAAATCTTCAAGGTTGGGTAGGTTGGCCGATTCCTTGTAGATTTCAATCCGCAGCGTACAGAAGTTTATATAATTTTCATCAGCAGACATCAAATTATGTAATTTGCGTCTTTCGCTTGGCTTTTCTATCCCACTATGAAAGTGTGTAGGAAACTCCTATCACAACTGCTGTGATTTCTGCTGACAAGAAAACAATTTTATAAGAATTCCTAAGGTTTGCATATAGTGATATGCGACATACCTGTGAAAGCAGTTTTATGTTTATCCGACTTGTAAATATATATGAGCGGCTCCACCACTTTCTTAGGGCCAGACAATCGAAGAGAAATCAATAAAAATCCTGATATTGAATTTACTTCCCAGTAAATCACTTGCGTTAAGTTTTGCTTTTGTATTTATTTGCGCTCTATGAATATTGGAAAAACTGAATTTTCCAATGAGGAAAATTTTGGCACGTGGTTTTTTTTTTCTTTTCTTCTTAGCCTGTACTTAGCCGTTTGTAACTTCTGTGAGTGGTTTTAGAATTAAGAAAAGGCCGTCTGCAGTTGATACACTGTCTTTTATAACCACTACCAAATTAAAGCTCTCTCTTTTAACTCCTGAAGTGAGCTGCGATCGCTGCCAAAAAAAATCTATTGCAATCGAAGTAACGCCCTCTATGACAACAAATACATCGCCTTAAATCGCATGCGAGAATTTTTCTTATTCGCGCCCAATTAGCGATTTAAAAAAAAAAAACAAAATTAAGCAGTTCGACCATTACACCATCCGATAATATAACAACATTAGGCGGCATATTAGCGGAAATTATTGTCGAATATCTTTAGCATGGAAGGTACCAATTTTTTTTCCGTTATAGTCTTCTAATTGATAAAAGCTATTTCCTAATTTCTTTCTCACTCTACATTTTACAAATTGTTTACCCAATTTGGCATTAAAATTCTGACTAAATTTACTTTGTGCAAAATTCCTTCTGAACACCTCATCTCCTTCTTTAAATGATACAGGCTTTGACCTAAGATTATACTGAGAAACATTTCTCTCATAGGCTTGTTTTATGTGTTTTTGAATATCTTTACGCATCAGTGCTAAATTATCTTCTCTATGCAAGGGAATTAAGGGCTCCTCTAAAAGTGCTAAATTTTTCAATAATCTATAATCTGTACCGTGTGTAATCATATCTAGCCCGAATAGTGCTCGATATGGAGAACAGCCTAGTGACTGATGTAATCCAGAACGCAACGCACAAGAAATACTTGAAATATTTTTATCCCACTCGGTCTGATCTTTTTCTAGATAAGAACGAACTGCAGCCAACAGAGATCGATTTACGCGTTCTGCTGCATTACATTGTGGAGAATATAGTGCGGTGTATACATGAGTTATACCTAATTTAGTAAGAAAAGCATTAAAATCATTAGCTTTAAACTGCACTCCGTTGTCACTAACAATTGTCTCCGGCACTCCAAAACTATGAAATATGTTTTTCAACAAAAACTCGATAATTGTCGCTGTAGTAAATTTTTTTAATGGAAGCAACCAGTGAAACTTACTAAAATGATCTAGTACTATCATATTTTGAATAGCAGTATAATTGAAGGTGCTGGTATTATTTCTTGGTGCACGAGCAGGACGACCTCTTCTTTGTCGATTAACAGGTCTTGCTGAGGCAGCTGCTCCATTAGTGCTGTTGCTGTGATCTAATGTCTGCAATTGTGCACTACTGTCTAATGGTACTGTTTGCTCGCCAGCTGGAGCTGGTGCTAAGCTCATGGTTTTGGCAAGATTTCTTGTGACAGGTCTTCTGGCTGCTTGACTTGTAGATGGTCCCTGATCAAGTATAGGCTGCGGAGTTGCGAACCCGTTCACAATTACTAATTTCAAATTTACATCGTCTAGACTTTGAGCACAGCTTGGGCATTCCCTAAGCGACGCTACATGTTTGTCCAAACAATCCTTATGAAATACATGACCGCATGGTGTCATTAAACATGGCTGTACATTTGTCATTAATTGAGAACAAATGATACAGTAACATATATTGGGTGTAGCTAATGTGGAAGTATCTTGTGGACTATGTTCTAAAGGCATTATGTAATACTTCGTTATAGAAAATTTCTTTAAAGTGATGTTTTGTGGCAATAACAAAAAAAACAGATAATCTAAAAATTCTGATTCACCGTATTAATATTAATTTCAAGTGGAAAGAAAACTGGGCTATTGCATTTATTAAATAGTGCAGGGACTATGGAAAGACTTAATTCTTTCTCTTCAATTTATGATAATAGTCTAATTCTTGAAAGTTCATCCAACTCTCAGGATATGGTATCCGATCTAAGCCAAATACGCATATAGTCAACTGAGTGTTGAGCAACGTCTAAACCAAACTAAAAATGATAACTTAAGGAAAGAGTAACTCTAAAAAAAACGAGCTATTATTGTTAGAGAATGTTTTAGGTAACGGACGTTAAAGTGCTACCAACTTTCCATCTTCTTCTACGAATCGAATGAAAATTTCACGACTTGGAATTCGACTTCGCCAAATTAACCAGATTCAAACGAAAATTCTCCACTCGCTCTAGAACTTACTATAACTTTACGGCAATTGAATAACTTATACTCAAAGATTTCAACGTAAACTTAGCAAAGACTTTAACTTTAAGATTGTTTCTCTGAACAATATGGGTATGTGACCGCTAACTACTCTTTTTAAAGAGACTTTCAAAACAAAACTATGTAATGAGAAGTGTTAGTTGCCCCACGTTGGGCGCCAAATTATTTGTAATGTTCAAATGTGAGTAGCCTCCTGTTGGAGCGCCAAAATTGTTATGTACATGCTTGTACGAATCGGTGGCGGACTAAGGTGGTGTTTAAGTCGCTCTCGGAGTCAGGAATGCCTAGCGGGGCGGGACCCTCTGGAACCGTAGCTCTTTCGGTGTGGGGTGGGTTTTTGCTGGAAACCTGTCTCTACATTAACAAAAATTAAATTTAAGGATCCCTTCTGAAACTACCAGAAAATATGACTAAAAAAAATAAAAATAAAAAAAATGGTCAAAGGAACATAATAGTAGTATAGTCAAAACAAAGCAACAAAATTGTTGAAAGCTTGGGGGGAGTTTTTAATATTAATTACAGCGAATCATGCGGAATCCAAGATGACAACGGATCCGCCCGCTCTTTACCCTACCCTACCTATGATTTTCATTGCGGATATTTAATCTGAAAATCCCTTAAACGTTTAGATCATCTGATTTTTGTATTGCCACATCACCAACAAAATTATATTAATTTCTCATGTTGATTTTCAAATAAACAAAATTCATTTAATTTCTGCAGTAAATTTCAGGCTTAAATCAACTGACATTATTTAACAAAAAAAAAAGTGGCAGTTTGCTTGAACTTAAAATTAATGTTATATTAAGAATAATAGCTCATGGCATTAGGAAGATAAAAAGAATATAATTACGGAATTAATAGATATACATTTATACATTTTTAGTTTTAAACATTTTTGTTTTTTTTTGTTTGAATTATTTCTTGTGTAACTGTGTATGATCTTTATTTTCTCTTCATGTGTAAATATGTAAGTTATTCTAGAAGTGATAAATGAAGTTCAACGACCTACATACAGTAAATCAGCTGTTCATAATTGAGTGAGGAAAGAACTGAATATTTAAGAGCGAGCTTAAGAGCTTAAACTGTATCGAACTAGAAAGGAATGCAAATAATAGAAGTAAACGGAGATAATCATTTGGATCAGATTACGAATGGTTTAGGTATGTAAGTAAATCTAAATCGAAACCGTTTTACTAAATCCATATGATTATCATAACAACATGGGGAGGTATTAAAGTTTGGTAAACGTTATAACTCACGTGCTTGTATTCATATAATGTTGTTTTTATCCAGCGGTGAAAGGCCTTCCAACGATGTCTTGGTAATTTAATTTGATTACTCCATTATTAATTATTTTTGATTCATTATTATTATTATTTTTTTTTTTTGTTTTTCACTTATATAATTGGCATAGTTTTCTTTTAGTTCGATGCTTTAGTTTTCACTCAGAGGTTAATTGTTAGAAATATAGGTAATCAGATAAATTTATGAAACAAAAATTAGGAATTTAATAGAGAATCAAAAGTTTACTAGCGACCCGTTGCGCTTACATTTACTTTAAACAGTTACATATACATACATATGCTTTTGCAAACATATGAATGCACTTATAAGCGTACAGAGGCGTATTTAAATCATTTTATAAAAAGGGGAAAAAAAAATTATAATAATTATTATTGATATTGAACTGGTATTAGTAAAATAAGCATTATTTTATAATTGGTGATCACACGAAGAGATTAATTAAATCATCACAGATACTCACTCTCTCGAGCCTAACAAAAAAAAAATTCTATACACGTGCTTTCTAGGTTAAGACAAAAAAATTTATATTTTTTTTTTTGATTCTTAATAGTTTTCACTCATGTTTTTTTTTTTGCCAAATATTCTTTAAGTTTCTTTATAACTATATGCCTGTATGTAGCTTTGCATTGTATATAAAAAAACACGTGGGCACAAAGAAAATTAACACTGAATACTACACTGCCAAATCTTCAAGGTTGGGTAGGTTGGCCGATTCCTTGTAGATTTCAATCCGCAGCGTACAGAAGTTTATATAATTTTCATCAGCAGACATCAAATTATGTAATTTGCGTCTTTCGCTTGGCTTTTCTATCCCACTATGAAAGTGTGTAGGAAACTCCTATCACAACTGCTGTGATTTCTGCTGACAAGAAAACAATTTTATAAGAATTCCTAAGGTTTGCATATAGTGATATGCGACATACCTGTGAAAGCAGTTTTATGTTTATCCGACTTGTAAATATATATGAGCGGCTCCACCACTTTCTTAGGGCCAGACAATCGAAGAGAAATCAATAAAAATCCTGATATTGAATTTACTTCCCAGTAAATCACTTGCGTTAAGTTTTGCTTTTGTATTTATTTGCGCTCTATGAATATTGGAAAAACTGAATTTTCCAATGAGGAAAATTTTGGCACGTGGTTTTTTTTTTCTTTTCTTCTTAGCCTGTACTTAGCCGTTTGTAACTTCTGTGAGTGGTTTTAGAATTAAGAAAAGGCCGTCTGCAGTTGATACACTGTCTTTTATAACCACTACCAAATTAAAGCTCTCTCTTTTAACTCCTGAAGTGAGCTGCGATCGCTGCCAAAAAAAATCTATTGCAATCGAAGTAACGCCCTCTATGACAACAAATACATCGCCTTAAATCGCATGCGAGAATTTTTCTTATTCGCGCCCAATTAGCGATTTAAAAAAAAAAAACAAAATTAAGCAGTTCGACCATTACAATATACTATATATATATATTTTTCTTTTTTTTTTTTTGGTATGACATGACCCAGACTTCTTGGCGGCGTCACATTGAAGCCTCTGGGCAAAAGGTTCGTTGCACTGTTCTACATTTTTTCCTATTTTTTTTTTGTTTTTTTATTTCTCGCACTCTAGTTCAATTTTGAAGGAAATCGTTGGGTATGGGAATGTAATTCAGAATTGCAAATGTTTGCCAACTTTAAGTACTCGAACACTCGAGCCGCAGCCAGCAGCCACAGTCAGAGCCATAACAGGAATCGCAACAGTCGGATGGTTTGGCATAGAGAAGGAAATGTGGGTAAGGGTCCAGCAGATTGTAGCAAATGTTTTATGCGGGCATTGGTTGTTTTCGGAGGGCCTTCAGACCGCACCTCATATACATACGTTACACACACACACACACGCACACACACACACACAGAGACTTCTACTCACACACCAATAAAATAAGTTTCGTAAAACCAAGCAATTTCCCCTTAAAATACAAAAAAAGTTCAACCAAAAACTTATTCAGCTTAAGTTGCTTACTTAAAATAAGCTTAAAGCTTTAAGTTTTAACTGGGTTCATGCATTAAGTATACGTAAAATGGCAAACATGGTAAAAGCTTTTGAAAAAGTTTCAAAATCTTCGCTTAAGTAGCTTGAAACAGAATTGTAAAATTAATTTTTGAAAGTATCTTTTGGTTTAGTTCTAAGACTTAACTTTTCAATATAAATGAAAGCCATTTTAGAAATATTTACAATCAAATTTAATATTTGAATTATGGACATTAAATAATTTTATTCATTGAACCATTTGCTGAACCGGTTCGCTGGTTTTTAAAATTTTGGCGCCAAGCCGAAAATGAACTACCAATAATTAGCTAAAGTATTATATACATTTATACTGAGATGCAAATCATTAACGAACCGGTTCAAACAAAATGATGGAAATGCAAAATATGTAAGTGAATAATGAAATCATTGATATATAAACAATTTACAATCAGTTTCTGTTTACCAACTGTATTATATAACAAGTTATGTGGGATGTACAAGTAACCATTGGGATGCTGCAACTAAAGATGGCACGATCAAAGACAACAACATCGAATGGACAAAGAAAAAAAACTGCAAATTCACATTTGTCGACTCTTTTGGAAAAAGTGTAGAAAAATAAACACAAAGAGCCACACTAAGCTGGCTATTAGCCAAGCATTCACATGGAGCTTACGGCATTAACTGTAGGATGAGGCAATCAAAAGAAACCACCCGCTGTATCCATAAAATGTTAGGCTAGGAGGTGCCAAAAGGAGCAACATTTTCTCGCTGACATTAAATGAAATATGTATATAATTAACTTATATTTTCAATAAATAAAATTTTATTTTCTTTTCTGTTTTTTTTTGGATCAAGCTAGCCTGGCGTATGGTTTTCTTTGTGATTGTCATTCGATTTGGCTTCCCTTAGAGTCAAATGGAACAAAATATCAGTACTAAATTTGCTTGTGTACACACATAACACATTCTCGGATTAAAATTTATTAAAATTATTACAACCTAAAAAACAAAGAAAAAACAAAAAAGTTGAGAACATTTTTCAAGGGAAAAAATATCCCTTTTCAAATTCCTTTTTCGGCTATCTAAATTTAACAACAAAACAAAAAAAAAAAAACACAACAACAATTTATTAAGACAGAATAATCGCGGTGTGAAAAAAGAAATACAGCAGGTAAAAATAAAGTTTAAAAACAAAATTTCTTTTTATGCATTTTTGGCCTGCAGTATATCAAAATTTTTGAAAGAAAAAAAAAAGAAGAAAAACCAACCAAATCCATTTCATTTTTAGAATACCCAATATGCTGGCAACCAACAGTAACTAAATAGACGCTTGTAGAGAAGGAGGGCTTTGTGGAAGCCAACCTTTTTATAGGTTAACAAAAAAGTATGGGGAAAAAGGGTAAGGGAAAGAAGGGGAAGAAGGGAAAGAAGGGAAGAAAGGGAAAGAAGAAGGCAGCTCCCGTAGCACCTGTGGTCCCACACGAATGTCCACCATGTCCCGAAAAGCCAAAAGAATTACAACCATTGGATCCATGTCCAGAAGCCACTGGACCTCATGATGTGATGCGTGCACAGCCTAATCATTATCCGGCATTATTGCGTATACCGGAAACAATGGCTGTGGTTGGTTCCGAAAATGGATGCTATGATAGCATCTGTAAGCTATTACGTGCCGGTTTTCGGTGCGCTGAACGCGTTTTTGTTATGGCACCATGGGGCAATTATGTAGTATTTCGCTATCATAATAACAGTGACTTTATCTACTTTCTATTTGATGGCTGTACATGCGATGTTAATCGTTTCCGTTATCTGGATCTAAGCTGTGGTACAGCTGGCTTCTTATTCTTTGATAATATGCATGACGTCATCAGCTATATAATACAATCACGTAAAACAAGATTGTATCTGGAGAATCTTAACAAGATAGCCATTGACCAGATAGTGGAGGAATATGGCGCAGTCACATATACTCAAAAGGCCAAATGTATGCGATTTGCATAGAAAACCGAAAAAAAAAACCAAAATTAATTTGAAGCCACAACATGGCAGCGATTCAAACGATCCATTGCTGTACTATGTATAAATAATTATATCTTAGTACTAAGGTACCCATCTTTTCCTATATATAAACTTGTGCCCCGCCACCACCCCCCCAACATAACATACTTCACAGCTTTTTTCAACCACAATTGTAACAATAAATTCCATCAAATATACTACAACATAAAAGCAATATTAACTATTTTTAATACCTTAACAGGGCATAAGTAATAGTTGACAATTAAAACACTTTGTGATTTAATCCTTCTCGAATAATTTTATTTTTTTTGTTTTAAGCATGAGCATCTAGGTTAAATAATAGAGATAAAAAAAAAATCAAATTCAAAGATGAAATGTAATGCAGCAGTTATTATTGCAATGTGTTCTAATGATGACATATTCATAGAGTAGATCCAATATCTCTGAGCTCTCTATACTGAACTTGATAGCAATTGAGCTCGTTAATTAAAACAACAATCTCTGTTAGCTGGCCTGGCAATGCACTAAAACCTATGCGGACAGGCGGCAAATAGTCAGTCAGTCAGACAGTCAGACAGTCAGCCAGTTAAGAGTACCCAAACTCGAAACTCGAATTTGAGCCAGTTAATCGTGTTGTTGTCGTTGTCGTTGTCAAGTGTTGTGGTTGCTGTTGCTGCTGCTGCACTTGAGATTGGAGCACTATATATATGTATATATATATATTTATGTGGCTATAAGCTACCAAATGGAGATGGCAATGTAATTGAGAAGAATTTGGATTTTCTTATGACAAGACCAAGAGCAAGACCAAGGCACAACAACTCACTTAAGTTAACAACAACAACAACAAGAAAACAAAATAAACATTTTATTGTAAAATTCAACATAGAAGTAAATATAAATCTTAAATATAACCACGGTCGCTCAACCATATTAAAAACTCGAGTGATTCTCATAATTTTAAATCAAGAATTATTTTTTTGCTCTCGTTTATCAATAATAATGAAAAAGGCAAATGTAATAAGTTTTGCTCTAGCATTTTTCTTTATTTTTAAGAATATTCAAATTTTGTGCTCTTGCAAGAATTTTAATGCATAGGATGGGAGAGATATTTTAAGACTCAAATATCTTGGTTGCTTTTTGAGAGATTCTTTTTAAATTTAATATTTGTAAGTTATAAATTTAATCAATTTTGCCATGTTTCATTCAAATTGATTGATTGCACCATAGAAATATAATAAAAGGAGAGAAGAAAAAAAATGTTTTTCTTTTTTTTTTTTTATCAATTTTTATACAATTGACACAAAACTTGATTTCTATTAGTTGAATATATTTTCTTTAATAATTTGGCTTATTTTTATAAAAATCGTAGACTCATATATGTATGTAAATACCAAGCAAACATTACAAAGGGTATTCAAACTTCGGCCTGATCAAAGTAAGCATTTTTTATTTCTCATAATTTTAGCATCATTTAAATGCGAAAAACCGCTGTTAAGCAGCATACTCAAAGAACTGTCGATGTTAGATTTAAAATGCTTTACTTATTAAGTTGATGCAACTGTGCGGCATTAAAAAAAAAGAAAAAACAAACTATGCAATAACATCTTTGTTGCAAGTAGGCTTGCGGCAACAATACCGCAAAGAGTCAACGACAAGTGTTGTTGTTAGAGTAAAATCTGCGGTTTCCATTGCTCAAAGTGAAGCAAACAAACAAATTGTATATCACACAAAATGAATTTAGTTATTGCAAATATCTTCATGTGTACTGATATCTTTCCACTATATTGGAAATTAATTCAAAGGGACATAATTATTCATTAATTAACTGGCCGCATTGTGGTCATCTCATGCTCATTATATTTCCGCTCCAAAATGCACACAAAACAATTATAATTGGTCATTCTATTGAAGTAACATTTTGATTTAAATGCATTTATTATGTGTCACATGAAAATTAGTTTACTAAAAATATTTTTCAATTCAATTGAGAAATAAAACAATAAAAACAACAAAATCTCAACAAGAAAGTGACGTATGTGTGTGTGTGTGTTTTGTTTTTGGGAGAAAGTTTGCAGCATGCAAATTGTTGGCAAAACATTTGGCAAAAAAAGAAAGAAAGAAAGAAAGAAGGAAAAAATTGTTGACAATCCCAGGCAAGAGCAGCTTGAAAAAAAAAGAGTAGCCAGAGTAAACCAGCAACAACGAAGCTAAACAGCACGAAGCAGGAAACATTTTCCAATCTCAATTTCAGGCCATAAAAGAGGAAATCAACTGTTGCTGTGGAAAAGGCCAAAAAGAAAATTCACACGCTTTTCAAAACAAAATTTAAATCTAATTGAAATGGACTCTGTAAAATAAGGGCTTCCACGTAAGAAAAAAACAACGTTAACAAATTAGGGCCAATTGTTGATCCTGGTAAAATAATCAACAATCTTAGGTAAAATAATTAGTCCTTATATTAATATCGATTGTATAATATTTGTTCAAGATGAAATAAATATTATTGAAACCCTATTATATTTCAGTTGCTCTAATTAATGATGTTTATTATGTAGTTTTCCTTGTTGCAAATTTCATATTCAATTAACTTTACACTCTCTCTGTGTGTGTGTGTGTGTGTGTGTGTGTGTGTGTGTGTGTGTGGTAAATCGAAGAAAATTATGGTGGTGTATGTGCAACAAAGTAGAAGGAGAAGAAGACGAAACAAAATAGCAACGCCACTGCTGAGGTAAACTAACAAACAAGTTTCCTGTTTCCAAAGCGAGGGAATAGCCAAACGCATAAGGGGACGTTGGTAATAATCTCCTCTCCCCTTTCTCTTACTCTTTCCCTTCTCTTCTCTCCTCTTCTCATTGGCACTCCTTGGCAACATTATTATCATCGTCATCGTCATCGTCATCACCATCATCACTTACCTCTTGCCACCATCTCTCTGTTGCCACATTTTCTATGCCAATCTGTTGCAGTTGCTGTTGTTGTTATTGCAATTTTCTCTCCATCTCTCTGTCTCTGTTTTACTGCAATGCAATTATTGAATTTCTTTGATGACATCATCAAAGTGCGGCAATTGATGTTATACCTGTGTTTGACGCTTGTTGTTACAGTCATTGCAATCGATTGTCGAAGACTTCCTGTCATTAATTTCCATTTGCAATTTGCATTATATTTCTTAACTAATTAACTGTAACATTTTCAACAAATTGTATGGCTGTTGTAACAGTTTTTAATTAGTCGATCGAATTGCATTTCATAATTACAACTTAAGCATAGAATTTTTTTATCGGAAACTAAAAAATTATTTAATTAAAATGTTAGAGAATTCTCAAGAGTGATTTCCTATGTGGCATCTTTTATCCCTCTGATGACGAAAAAATTCCAAAATCTGCATTCATTGTAATGTGTTGCATAAGCAAAGCAAAAAAAAAAAATATATATAATCATTTCCAGTTGCAAGATGATGTTGCAAGCAACAACTAGCAACAACTGGCGCGAATGTCATTGACTAATGTTGCATGAAGCTCAACATCAACGCAAAAGGCAGAGGCAACCACAAAATCCAAAACGAAAACCAAAAAAAAAAAAAAACTACAAAAATCCAATCATGGCGAAAACAATAGAACCGAATTTCAAAGTTTATTTTTCAGTTGCATTTTGCTTCTGCGGTTTCTGTTTTTTTTTTTTTTGGTTTTTGGTTTTTGATCAATTCAGATGATGATCGGTGAGGGAGAGTCATCTCCTTGGCTGCTTCCACTCCCAATTTATTATTATATCTATTATTATTACTATTACTTCTATTATTATTATTTTATAATACAACAAAGTCGTCTGCCGCCCACAGTTAAATCGAAATGTGAATAGGTTAGATTTTAGGTCAGACGTTAATATTTCAACTCTGGCAATTAAGTTAAAAGAAGGCTGGAAAAGAGCCTGACATTTGGCGTTAAACGTGAAAGGGCGCAACTTTGTCTTATTACTTGTTAAATCATCCTGTCTTATATTAAAATAGTTAGCCAATACATTGTATTATGATACGAAACATATAACAATTCTATATGATATTGTTATGAGTTAAGTGAAACACTATAAATAAATTTGATAAACGTACACAATTTGCCTTACAAGTATATATAAAAATAATAATTAATTCATTATGAAAATCAAAGTTTACCAAAACATATTGACATAAACATTTCTTCGGATAAATTTCTTAGTTATGTATTTCCTCATAAGTCGTTTAATTTGTTTTTAAATTCTTTTATGTTGCCTGTTAATTTAGCTTGGCTTCCCATAGATATTTTTTATTTTCGTAACTTAAAAAAAAATATAAATAAAAAACTTTAAAAATTGAACATAATTCTTATCTCTGTAGCTTATTTTATTGAATTTTGTTTTGTATTTAATATCAATCTTTAACGAATATAAAGAAAAAAAGATTTTAACTCAATTTATTTTGCATTAAGTTTAAGGTTTATCTAATTTTAACTTTGTTCTTTTCTAGAAAAAAACTTATTATTTAGCTTTTATATCTATCTGTCGGATATGGTATTTGTCACCTGGCATTGGAATTGACTTAATTGTGGACACCTGATGGGAGGGGGGATTGACATAGAGTGACAGTTGCCCCACAGAGTTTTTATTGCTATTGTGTCCTACAATTGTCAAATGGTTTTTATTTGACAAATGTCAGTTAACATTTTGCCAAATGGCATCAATATCAGCCAGCCTGCCTGACGATCATTGAACTGATTTGCAATGATCTAAGCCGATCAATTGCGATCTAAACTGACAATCTTATTATTGCATTGATTCGCTTACATAAGTCGAAGTCAATAATTGACCTTGACTTTCAAGTGAAATGTCAGAGACACAACTAGTTGAATGACTTGGAAGCATACACAAAATGTTTTAACCATTCAAAACACGAAAAATGCAAACAAAATGGTCAATAAATAAATAGACACACACACACAGACACACACACACAGACACACACACGCAGACACACAGATATAAAAAGACAAAAGAAGCCAGAAAAACATTCGAGTCAATCAATTGGACACATAGTAAACGTATTGTAAATTTCATTTAAACGGATTTTGGATACGAAAACACAACTACGAAGGGTACACTGTGCGGTACGGAAGGGTAGGTAGGTAGGCATGGAAAGGAATCGTGTGAGTACAATTTAAAGCACGCATGCTTACTCGATCGATGATCTCAAGGCCCTCAGAACACAACACTAAAAATAAAAAAAAAAATAACAAATATTCAAAAAAAAAAAAAAAATACGTTGTTTATTTTTTGGATTAGAATAAACAAACAAATTTATTATTTTATTATTATTTTTTTTTTCAACAATTGCGTTGAAAATATCAAAACTTTTCATTATGTAGCTTAATTGAGTCCAAAAGTCATAAGTGGTAGGAGAACAATATTTCTATTACGGCACAGTGGGACAACACTTAATGAAATACAAAAATAGAAAGTTTTAATGAAATAGATAAATGCAATTTTATGATGAAATTAAATTTAAATTTATTTCCATTTTTACATTTATTAACTAAAAATGAGTTTTTGATTTGAGAAATAAGAGAAACATTTTGTTTAGTTTTTTGGTCATTGTAGTTGGTATGTCTTTAAAAAGAATACTAACCCAGGTTAAGTTCCGATTGATTGATTGATTGATTGATTGATTGATGTATTGTGGTACCTATGATACAAGACAAGACACAAGTTACAAACAATTTGAGCTCGCAATGGGCACACCCATATCAACTCGAAACAGTTCTAAGACCCAACCTCAGTGGAGAGATCAATTTGTGGCGATAAGATTAGAGGGCGGCCGAAAATGTATGGCTTTATGGGCTAATTGAACGCCCCCGCACGCACACACACAGACAAACATACATATATATATATATGTATATGTATATATGTATATGTATATATGTATATGTATATAGTGTACAAGTCGCTGTACTCTACTCTACAGCATCAAGCACCACCTGGCTTTTGGCTCTAACTATAAAGTGGCGCACAGTGGTTTTTCTTGCATTCTTCTTCTACCTCCCCTTCCTGGTTGTGTATGGATCATTGCCACCTCCCCCTCTATTCCCACCCAATATGTATATATATTGTAATTTTTTCTTTGATTATTTTTTTTTTTTTCTATAAAAGATTTAGCTCAAGTACTCGCCTATTGTGTGTCTAATATGTTCGTTGGTTGGTTCGTTCGTTTATTCGCTCGTTTTACCATACAAATAAGGAAGCAGTTTTAAATGGAGTTTCAGTTTTGAGTGTAGGAAACAAAATTCGCCAAATTATGTAGTAGAAACGCCAACGCCAACTCTAAGAAGTTGTTCAAAAATAAAACAAAAAAAAAAAAGAAAATGAAATTTCGTTTTTTTTTTAAAACGTTAAGGCACAGGAAAGAAAAAAATACTGAAAAAATCTCCTAGTTTAATTTTTTATTCAACACAATATAAAGATGTAAAGATTTCACTGAAGGTTAAACAAAATGTATTAATGATATATATTTTTGGATTGCTAAAATACGATTGATCTGATTTAATATAGATAAACCAAGTTTTGTTTTTTTTTGTTTAAGCTGAAAATGTTTTTATGACAAGTTGAAAAATTATTCAAAGAAAACTTGAGAAAAATATGTTGCATTGAAAACGATTTGAATTTCAAAAGTTTATTTAAAATTATATTTTCCAAATAAAAATTGAGAAAATTAAAAATGAAAACAAATGTTAAGTCAAATTAAAATTTTCTTTCCAGTAGTTAAGCCAGCAGTTTTTTTTTTTTTTATTAATATCTAGTGAAAGAAAATTATCAATTATAAAAATTTCAATTTTTAATAATGCCATTAACTTAATGCCAAGGACAGTTTAATCAAAAATAAACACACAATTTCAAATCATTCCTGTAGAGGTGTGTGTGCGTGTATGTGTGTGGCCCAACCCAACAATGGCTAAGACATGAAAATAACTAAACTAAGCAACATTTTTATGTATAACTTTTCGATTGCTAAATTTGTATAAATGCTACATGTATTTCCCTTTGTCTTAGTTGCCATTTTGTAAGTTTTTTTTTTTCTATTGATGGGAAATTACAACACAAAAAATTTAAGTTTCGTTGCGTCTCGTTGCGTTTTGTGCCTAATGAACTTCCGTTTTCGCAAAGGTTTTTTTGGAATTGTTGTTTTTGCATTTTGTCTCAATTTGCATAAAAAAAATTAAAATGAAAAATGTAAACAAATGAATCAAAATTTAACTATAAGAGAAAAACAATCTTTGTGGCAAATAAATTGATTGACTTGAATGAATAATCTTGACTATAAATGATCGTTTCATGGGCTTAAACCATTGTCACAATGTTCTTAGCAGCTGCGGCATCTTTTACAAGTCAGAGACAATAATGGCATCAGCAGTAACTGAAAATAACAAAAGAATGTTTGTGCAATTGCAAATAATTGTTCATCATTACAAAAAAAAAAAAAAAATAATGAAGAAAAAAAACCTATGGAACGAAGGAGCTAAACGACCAAACAACAATGGAATGGCGTATTTCGATTTGTGATTTCAAGTTTTCCAGCATTTAACATTGACAGTTTTGCACAAAAGAGGAAACATGGAAAAGTTAAATGTGATCCAAACTACAAAAAACAACAATAACAACAGTAATAAATAATGAATGTACTAACAATAGGTAAAATGTACATTAAAGTAATTCGACACATTTAATACCCATTTTATTCTAAGAATTTTAATCATTCATTATTTTAAAATTATTTCTATTTATAGCCTGAGAAGATATATTGAATCTTATAGGTTTTCTAGATAGATTTTAAAATTAATTATATATGCAATATATTTATAACTATGTATATAAATGTTAATAATGATAATTTAGATTTAATATATAATAGTTAGTTTCGATGGAGTCTTACTATTGCTCCTAAATATTGTATATAAGTCTTCAAATTTAGTTATTGTTTAAGGACTGATTGCAAACGTAAATAAATTACAGAAAAAATATACCGGGCCTTCGATTTGAGTTTTTACTTTATTTTTTGTATTGATATTTTTCAGGTGAGTTCATTTTAAGTAGAGAGGAAATTGAATAAGTAAGCAATAATACTCTGGAAAAGTGAAAGGATTATCTTACCCGCAAAAGTAGTTTTGGAAAAAATTAATAAATAGAATAATTGTAGAACTTTTAACATTTATGGCAATTTTAAATTGAAGACTTTCAACTGATTTTTTGAGATTTAATTTTGTTCAAAGAAAGAAATAGAAAAAGGAAAGGCTATATAGAGCATGCCATAGCTATTGCTTTCAATAAAATAAGTTAAGTCAAATATAATCTATATAAATTGTTAATTAAATGAACTAATTTTATAACATATATGTATGTATATGGACATGTATATAGTATCTATTTATAGGGTATTTGGCATATTGTGGCTTAGATTTCTGTATTGTCGGTATTGTCTAGAAATTAATCACGGTACAACAATCACTTGTTAAGCACTAGTCAAATGCCTAGCATAGATGATGACGAGGATGATGACGGGAATGATGATGATGATGATGACTCCGTCTCCATCTTCGTCTCAGTCTCTCCCACTTGAAATGATGAGCAAGCAAGCCGAACCGTTGACAAGTTAGTGTCTAAAAATTTATTTGCATTAGTTGTGGCAACTGTGTTGTGAAAGGCTTGATAAAGCAAAAAAAAAAAAAAATAAAAATAAAGAAACAAAACTAAAAACCAGAAACGTGCTTCAAAATGTGCTTAAATAAACAGAAGCAGAAGCCGCCATCATCAGAGCCCCGAGAGACAAGAAGTGGAAAAATGCCATTTGACTTGTTCAGGTTTTTGGTGTTTTTTTTTTCGACGTTGATGATGATGATGATGAGGCATTCGAATGGAGAAGGGTGAAGGTACAAAAAGGTACAAAGGAGCAAAAACAGTATCAAACAACATAGCGCATTCTATTAATTTTTTTTGTTTTATTTTTTTTTTACTCTATGTATATGTATATAGAATAAATTTGACCGATTTGTCCACCCATACAAAAATTTGCATCTCTTGCCTGTAACAGTTTAATGAGATATACAAATATAAAAACCTTTTGGTTGATAGTTGGCCATTTCAAAGCTAAAATGGTGGCCAATGTGGGTGACAGTTTATTTATTTATTTGTATGCACCTTTTTTTTTTTTGTTTTTTAACTGAAATCTGATATTGCTGTTGCAACTTCAAACTGTGTTGCATCGATGACTCTTTTGATCTTTCCTAGATCTTTTAGCTCTATTTTTGGCAAGTTCTTTCGTGTTTGGCCATAATTTTGCATTTATTTCATTTTGGTCTTTTTCATTAACAATAAATTTGCATAAAGCTCACGATTTCGATATTAACACAGTTTAATGAAAAATGTTGCTAAAAGAAAACGTTAAATAAGGTGAACCCACAAGCGTATGTAAAACAAGTTGACATTACGATATACCAAAAAAAAAAGAAAAACAAATAAAAAAGGAAAAAAAAAAACAAAATTCAAATGCTAATGAGAAATGAAGCAATCACTTACAAATGATACAAATTGATTTGAATAAAAATGTAAGAGAAAGGTTGAAAGAAAACTTACTTATTGATACAATGTTTTTTTTGTTTAGTTTTCCCCATGGTTGAAAGTGTGATTTAATAAAATGTAAAATAAGTTTATGGGATTACATATAATAATTCAATTTATTGTTTTAATATTTGTCAGAAATTGACATCTCATTTTGTTAGACTCAACGCAAATTTTTATTTATTTATATGTACGTATTCAATAAAAAGGCAAATCAACCAATTTGAATACGAATTATGGTAATAAACTTAAGTGAAATCATGCAGAACTATTCACCTGATGGGATTTATTTTTAATTACATTAGAAAGCATTTAAATAGTTTACAGTCAAATT
This sequence comes from Drosophila emarginata, assembly GCA_037075365.1. Lineage (NCBI taxonomy): Eukaryota > Metazoa > Arthropoda > Insecta > Diptera > Drosophilidae > Drosophila > Drosophila emarginata. The sequence goes on from JBAMCD010000160.1 coordinate 1,567,967, forward strand.
TATTTCATTGACAGTGGCATTAGAAAAGGAATTTTCATATCATTTTTGTGGGCCTCATTTGCTTTGGATTTTGTTTTCAATTTGTTTTTAATTTCTTTATTATTATTTTTGGTTTGCCACTAATCAAGTTCTTTTCCCAACACTTCGCCCTCTCTCCCCTCTGTGTGTGTTTATGTATTGCTCTATGTTTGTATTTTTTCCCACGATAAATAGGGGCGGTCAGCATTTGTTTTAATTGAATTTTAGTTCTGTTAAAGTAAAGCTTTGGTTTTTAATTATAATTCGTATGGATTTTTAATTGAAATCCGCCACATCAGGTTGAATTAACTAACTAAACTATAGTTACTTGTACACATATGTATTTATATTTACTGTGTATGTATGTATTTGTTTATCTATAGAACGCATGAGAGGGAAGAAATCTGTGGGATAAAATGGCAAAATAGATATACACATTAAAAAAAAGACACAAATCAAGGTAAGGCATAAAAACTGCTCCAAGCAGACAATTATTGACCATGACATGAGACGATTGTAAACCTGAACCAGTAGCCATAGTTGTAGGCTGTACGCCTAGTAGTTGTATTGTACCGTTAAACCATACAGTGGGACTAAATTTCTCAACTAAAAAAACTGAAAAAATAATTATAATTTATTATTACGGTGAGTAAATAATTTGAATAAATATTTTACTTTTTATAAATATTGTACATAATTTTACATTTTCTTTTTTTGATAATCTAAAATATTTTTTTGTGCCTAGAGAACTGGAAATGAACCACTGTGACTGGGAACAGGTGTCGCTTTTGCCTGCAGCCTATAATTAAATCATTTGTCGAGCAGTTTCACTTCTTAGTTAGCATAGTTTTTTTAGCTGCTCCTCCAAATTCTTGCACAGAGCCAGAGTTTGGGCGTTAACAAAGACTTTCAAAATTAAACTTGAAAAAGACCTCAATTAGTCTTTGAGAGTACCTTTTGTATACCCTTGCAAGGGTATATTAATTGTGATCACAAGTTTGCAATTTATAGAAGGAAGCATAGCAGACTCTGTATAAGGTATATACATATATATTCTTGATCAGTACGATGGGCAATGTTGTCCCTATCCCTCTGACTGACACACTCTCCTCCTTGACCTAAAGAGCTGAAATTTTGCAGGCATTGTATCTCTAGGTTAATCATTCCGATCGTATCACTATATCATGTAGATCCCATAGGAACGATCTGTTGAAAATAGAGTTTAAGATCAATAAATCGAATATCATTAAATTTTCCGATTGTGAGTTTTTTATACTTTTTAACATATTTACCAATTTGTATCAGAATCGTTTGACTATATCATAGAGTTTCTATAGGAACGATCGGTCTACATTAAATTTTTGGTATTAAAAACTTTTTGTTTCTCAAGCTACTGAAACTATAATTAATTTTCAATAGTTTGATACCCTTCTTGATAATATCTCCAAATTCGATCGAAATCGAAACAAAGTTTTAGATTAATAAATTCGTTTTTTTAATAGCAAATTGTTACGAAATTTGATATTTATAATAGAAATATATCTACTGAGTTTCGGTTCACTTTATGCTATAGCTGGCATAGAAAGAATCCCATCAAAAAAATATTTGGATTTTTCTTAGTTTTGTATGATGGTTTAAAGGGGTATGCGAACTTCGACATGACCGTCCTTTTAAATTTAATTCTTTTATTGTTTAAATTGTGGTAAATCAGTAAATCGGTTGTCAGTTGTCATCAAAATGTCTAAGCTTTTGGAAGTTTGTTTAAACAATTTGTGGACACAACGTTTCACCTTTGCCCGCATGGGTTTGGAGATTGAACCACAAATTTGGATGCAGAATCATAGTGTCCTGTACTCTCCTCTAATTTATATTATTATGGTTGTGGCAACTAGCTTTGAATTGTGCACTGTTTGTGCCTTCATTGTGGAACATCGTAGCGATATTGTTATCTGTTCGGAAGCCCTAATGCATGGTGTTCAAATGATTTCGTCACTCCTAAAGATGGCCATATTTGTTTATAAATCTCGGGAACTAATTGAACTAATTGCATTGATTGAGAAACCATTTATAAAGGATAAAACTATTGATATGAAGAGTGACTTGGAATTGGATTTATGGCATTTACAAAATCGTCGAGGTCAGATATTGGCATTCATCTATTTTATGATGTGCGCCGGAACCAGTGTGTCATTTCTTTTGATGCCTGTGGCAATGACCATGTGGGAATATTATATAAATGGTGTATTCGAACCGAGTAGTTCATTTAGGGTTAGATTACCCTATGATGTAACTCAACCACACATATATATATTGGATTGCTGTTTAATGATTTTCGTTTTGACGTTCTTTTGCTGTTCCACAACTGCCGTGGATACATTATATGGTTGGTTTGTTTTTGGTCTAACGGCACATTATCGTCGTCTGACTTTACATTTGGAAAGGATTCATGATTTCGATCAGCATATTAAACCTATATTTCTTGAGCATTCGCATTTACTTGACCTAGTGGAACGTTTCAATTTAGCATTTCGTGATATTGCCTTTGTGGAGGTACTTTTAATTTGCATACTCTACTGTTCAGTTATCTGTCAATATATAATGCCGCATACAAATCAAAATTTTGCATTTTTGGGATTCTTTTCCATGGTGGTGACCACACAATTGTGTATCTATGGTTTTGGTGCGGAGCAAGTGCGTCATGAAGCCAATCAATTTGCCTTACAATTGTATCAGCAATTACCGTGGCATAACCTAATGCCCAAGGAGCGACAATTGCTCCTTTTACCCATACAACGTGCCCAAAAGGATACTGTTTTGAGTGCTTATTTTTTCATTTTGGGTAGACCATTACTTGTTTGGGTAAGATTTAATTAAATTATATACATAGAATATATATAATGATATTGATAATTATTGTAGATATTTCGTACAGCTGGATCGTTTACAACTCTCCTGAATGCCCTAAGAGCTCAATATGAAAAATCATAAGATTAATATTTAAATAATAAATTTTTAATAATTTTTGGAGTCCTCATTTGATTTGATTGAGCTTCGCAAATAATAATAAGAATTGAATATCTTTTATTTTTATTTATTTATTATTTTTAAAATTACATTTAACAGCTGTACACAGTAAAATTATGAAAAAATCATATTATTCACTCGTATAAAATATATATAGTATATATATTTATTAATATTATTATTTTTTTTATCGATAAAGATAAACTACAAACTAAAATTACAAAAAAAAAACACACACACTTTATATTTAGTATATAAAAGAACTAAAGGAAGCTATTGCAATTGAACGGTCAGAGGAAAATGTGAAGAGAGGTGAATAGTGGTGAAAAGTAGAGCGATGGTGAAAAGTGTCAAGTGATGGCAATGCAATGAAATTTGACTCAAGATGTTCGATTGGTGATTTAATAATTGGTGTTGGTTTTTGTTTTTTTCTCTCGAAATAAAATAAATAAAACTACATCAGCAGGAGAGGGCTAAGGAAATGTTTGTAGGGGCGGGGGGAGAGTATAGGCAAGTAATTGAATATAGATGAAAGTAATTTGTAAATGATCGAATTTTGCTTAGCTTAGCTGAGGGCCAACAGCGGTTCCTGTTCTGTATCTAAATCTGTGTCACCACCTCGCGTATCCTTTGGATTCATTTTCTTTTTATAGTTTTTATGGAGCTTTGTTCGATTTAGCTTCGACTTAACCTTACTAGGTAATGGATGCTTTTTCATTGCCACCGATCCAGCCGCCTCTTCCAATGCCTTCTCACGATCCAACAGTTCTAACTGTTCAAATATATTCTTCGGATGTGGATGATTACGTTGATCATTTGGTGGCTTTGTGGCATTCTTTGGTGCATAAACCACCACAAATTGTGAGAAGGCCGAATCAGCTGGCGTATTAATATCAGCAAAATCTCTAAAATTGGCAAATTGTTCCTCCGGATATGTATATTTTTGTACAAAACCTTCGGTTGGACGACCATGACCATTATTTGCAGCATCACCATAAATATAATCGCTATTATCCTCGGGATGATATGGCATCTCCTCTTCAGGATAGAAAGTGCCACCGCGTAGAACACCAAAATCACCGCTACCCAAAATACTTGAATCAAAGGCACGCTGCTGTTGATGTTGGGGATGGGGCAAGGAATGTTGCTGTTGTTGCTGTTGCTGCTGTTGTCCTGGCAATAAAGGCAATGGCAATGCCAGCGATAATGGGGAATTATCTGGTCCAGGTATATAGGGACGTGAATGACCCATTGGTGGTGCCTCATGGAAAAATGGTGGATAGAAATTTTGAGCAGCTTGGCTATGTGAATCACCAGTATCGGCACGGGATATAACCAATTGTTGATGATGTGGATGTAGATGTTGTTGTTGTTGTTGTTGTTGTTGTTGCTGCTGTTGAGGATTCACAATCGGTCGAAATTGCTCTTGTTCGGTATCTCGATCAATTTGTCCTGGAATTCGGGCATGCAATTGTGTTGTTGGCGGCATATGGAAATGTTGTTCATGGGAACGCAACACTGTTATTGGTGTAAAATCATTCGGCTCCATCAACATGTCGCTATCCTCCTCAGGAAATTCCACTGAAATGAATAAAGACAGAGAAATAAGTTAAAAAATAAGAAAAAAAAAAAAATGATTTAAAGATCAGCAATAATAAAGGAAAAAGAAAAACACATTCATCTTGCCACTTGAGGCCAAGTTACAAGTGGCCCATCAACAACTGCCGTTGGACAAGTTATGATTTTGTTTGTGCGATGTTTGACATCATCAAGTATGAATAATGATCATTAAAATCATGATCGTGATGATGACAATGATTGACAATGCAAAGCCAGAGAAAGTTTCTTTTTTTTCTTTTTTTTTGGTCATCACTTGAACATACACTCGAGAATATTTCTGTTCGAAAATAATTTAAAATAAATAATTAAGGGAAATCAAAATAGATTGTATTGAACCACATTTAAATTTGTATTAATATTTTTTGGTTTTGATTTTTATGGGGTTTATTTTTTGTTTAATGAAAGTGTAAAAATTAATTTATGCTCCTTTAATTTTACACTTAATTTGTAGTTTAAACTCTTTAAAGACTTTCTCTATTATCAAAGAATTTTTATTGTATTTTTCATGGGCAATTTGGGAAACTTTTGTAGTTTGTGTGCAAAAACTCTGCATAAGTGCATATTTGTATACATATATATATATATATACATATGTACATATAAATATATGTGTATAGTAGAGTGCATTTTAAGAAAGACATAAAAGAAAAAAAGAAAACCTGTTGTGAAAGTGCCGCTGCTTGAAGCATTTGTTTTTGATTTTGAAACTGATCAAACACACTTAAACTAAACCCCCCCTCTTTCTCCTCCCTCCTCCCTTCTCTTTCTCGCACTCACTCTTTCACATCACTATTTCTATCTTTATCTGACTTTGTCTGTTTACACGCATGAGTTTGAGTTGTAAGTGGCAGAAAATGCCGGAAAATGCTCATAGGACATAGGCCCCCATTTAAGCATCTCTTGAATTGCAGATGGAAGGGAAAGTCAGTTGAGAAAGCTCTCAAAATCAAACATAACACTTGGGACTGCACACTTTGTATAATGCAAATGCATTCTCAATCTGTCATTTACACATATATATATATTTTTTTTTAAATCAACAATTACAACATTTGGGCAAACAAATGTGTTAATTATATGAAAGAAAATTATATATGTATAAAGATATATAAATAAGCGAATTGAATTGAATTGAAATTGAAGAAGTGTCATATTTTTTATATATATGTACAATTGTTGTAGCAACATAAACAAAAATTCAACTCGAACAATTGCAATCAAAAATGATTAAATACCATGTCATGGAGGTGGAGGTGGAGGTGGAGGTGGCAGTGACGATGATGTTGGTGTTGGTGGTGCTGCTGCTCCTATCTGTGGTGTTGGCTCACTCACCCACACCCCGTTTTTTTTGTTTTTCTCATCATCATCATCATCATCACGGTCGCTATGTCATCATGTTACGTGGTACTTAACCAACGTAGTTGTGCATTTTTTTATTTTTCACAACTTTGTTTATGACATATTATATATAATTATTGCTCTCTCTTTCCATCTCGTTAACTCCCTCCTCCCTGTTTAAATTGTTAATTTAAGTTTACTTAACTTTATTTATAATTTGATTATTACACACAATTTTTTTTTTTTTGTAAAGTCAATTGATCAACCGCCCGCCAACCGCCACTCCATCAACAATGGAATGTTTTGAGTATTTATCATCTTCTTTTTTAAAATTTTTGTAATGATTGATGGGACCAAGTTTTATTTTTTTAACGAAAGTTGTCAAGATATATTAGAGTAAATGGAATTTGGAAATAATCATTTTCTTAAAAATTGTTTACAAATCAAAAAGGGGAAAAATTATAATAGAACGATATACGATTAACTCTAAATAATAATGCCATATAAAAGTCAGACAAGATTTGCATTTGAACTTTAAATGGTTAGTTAGTTGGTTAGTTTAGTGTTTGTATTACTCAATCATTTTATTTTTTGAATTTTGAAAGATTTCATTTTGATGTGATCTTTAAATTGTGAATTGTTGCCGTTGGGCTTAAGAAAAAGAAAAGAAAAGATAATTGAGCTATTTTGGGTAAGATTATTTTGTTTGCAGCCATAGGCTAGTCAAATAAATAATCAAAAATATTATATATATATATATGTATGTATATATGTATGTATATTGACCCATTTTTAGTCGAGGCAACCAACAAACTAACCAACTAACTAACTAACTAACTGACTGACTAACTCTCCAAGCTTTTAGCCAATTAACTCTTGGCAAACTCATTATAGGTATGTGCATACTTTCGTATGTTGTACAGTTTAGCCAGCAGCGGCGGGTGTGGGATACCACTTGAAATACCCCCACCCACCACGAATACCCCACATGCATTGCATGCAACCAAACAAAATAAAAAAAGAAATACACAAAATTGTAACGAAATATATATACATATAACCCACAATTGAGTAGCATATGGAAAGGTTTCCTTATGCGCTGGTGGGTTGAGGGCAGGAACTGGTAATGATGGTGAAGCTGTTGCTGCTGGTGGCAGGGGCAGGGGCAGGGGCAGGGACAGGGGCACAGGAAAGTTGACATGCCACATGCCTAGAACAAAATGTTACGCCAGCTGCTGTTGTTGCCTCTCTTGTTGTTAGTGTTAGTGATTTTTTGTCGCTGTTTATTGTTGTTTTTATTGCTGCTACTTTACTATAGTCAACGAAGAGTCTTGATCGCATTTGACTCTTTTTATTTTTGTCGTAGGCTGTGATTGTAATTTGATTGGGCATATATGTACAAATAATACATACATACATATATGTACATATATGTATATTTATTAACAAATGTGGAGACATGAAACTGGCAATTTACAATAATTAATTGTTAAATTCAAATAACCGTAATGCGTTTCAGATAAGATTTTGATTTAAAAGTTATTGAAACGATTCCAAAAAAAATTAAAAGAATTCATAGAAAATGTTTCAATTTTAAATATTCAAATAAATTGAAAAAAAAAACCTTTACATATGATAAATTTCTTAGCCATTATTTATTAAATATTATTATTTATAAATGTCAAGAACCAATGAATTAAGTTATAGCATTTAATTTCTATGTTATTGTAAACAACCGGACCTATATGGGATGATAATGTCTCATACATATGTATAGTATAGTATATAGTATTATATATATTTTCTTTTTTCTTTTTTACTGTAGTCAATTGTCCCTTCCTATTTCCCATTAGTTAACATTTCTTGTTAATTCCAATTAAAGTTGTCAATGTTTTCAACATTTTATTTCTATTATTTATGAGTTTGATTCAAGGCTAAGCATTTCGCGTTGCAATTTAATGATAGTCTTTGTTCTGATTTTCAATTTCATTTCGATATCAATATGTCGTGTCGTGTCTTTTCCGCATATTCTATTTGAATTTTATATGCAATTCGATTGCACTTGACTTAAAACTGACCGAAACAGAATCTTAAGAATCTTGTTTGACTGCAAAATTGAACATCGCAGTGATGGTGATCATAATGATGATGATCATGATGATGATGATCATGATGATCATGATGATGATGATGACTAAGCTTAATGCATAACCGGCCGGCGATGCGGTCAATGTCAAAAAGCATTATTATCTATTATATAGAATCGAGTCATGCTTATCCTCAACAATAAACCAAGCTAAAGCTATAATGAAAAATATGTTAAAATTCAGTCAATACGTATAATTACATAATAGAAGTATCGATTATATTAAGAATAGATTTTCTTTCTATGCCAGGGTCTGGGACAGTCAACTGACCCCAAAACACTATATATACATAAAATATACAAAACCCACAAACAAACATAACAAACAAATAAATAAAACTACAGCAAATTAATGAGAAACTGCAAAATCAGTAAGTAAACGCAAATAAACAGAAATTTGCATATTTCTCATCGTCTTACAAAAAGTTATCTCAGTTATCTTAGTTAGGGTCGAGGTTACGACAAAACAAAAAAAAATCAACTACGAAACCCAACCCAAATCAAGACAATCCAAGCCAACTCATCTACATGCGAGTACATGGATCTTTAGTCATGTTTTTTTTAAATACTATATATCATATTTATTCATACCTATCAATTGGAATATCTTATGATCCGATGGCCATATATCAAAAACCCAACCCAAAATATGAAAAGTCGACCAATGTGGCCATATTGTGCCATGCCGCACACGTGCAACATCTTCGTTCTGCAAAATATTTTCAACTTGAACTTTAAAGTTCAAAGCAATGGAGTGACATTTAACTTGACCAACAATGGCAGTAAGAACATCCAATAAAAAAGAACACAAATTAAACCGATCAGTAACGAAATTATATGGCCAAATGTCAAGTGAGCAAAAACAAAAGACTTAAGACACGAACGCGCCACAAGGACAACATAATTGAGGAGTGGAAGCATTAAGTACCAGGGAGTGGATACATAATTTAATTATTAATAAATATAAAATAACAAAATGCACAAACTTTTTAAAAGAGTTACAATTCTACATAGTTATACTTATATTAAGTTTCTTTCATTAGAAAAGAGGACAAAAGAAGAAAAGAAAAGGTCGGAAAGGAAAAGTTTACTTTACCGACTTTTCAAAAATTTTACCCAAAGTATCCCTTAAATAAATAATTAGAAAAATTATTATAAATATTATTTAAAAGCTCTTTAAATAAATAATTTAAAAAATGGATATTATAAAAAGTAATTAAAAGCTATATAAATGACGATTTACCATTTTTTTACCATTTTTAGATAATTTTAAAATTTGTTATTAAAATTAGTTAAAATATATAAAAACTTATCGCAATCAAATAATTTCTTTTTATTCTATATTATTCTAACATTCTATTTTAATATTTTAAATAAAATTTGTACTATAGAATATATAAAACTATGGAAATAAATAAAAATTTGAATAAATTTTGTAATAAAATTTGTACTATAGAAAATATAGAACCATATAAATATATACTGTAATGTATTTCAAACGAAATGTATCTATACCAAATATAATATATAATCTATATCTATATATCTATAATCAACACTAATTTTTTAGACTTCTTAGAGCTTTTAACCGTTTCCGTAATGAATGAAGGAAGATGCTTTAGGCCAAAGTTTTGACATTGCTAGATCACCACTACATAAGTATACATATATATATATATATATACTTATATATGTACAATAGATTGGTATCTAATTATTATTGTTCATTTTGTATGTAGCATGATGATAAATGATAAATGAGTTTTTGCTCTGATTTCAATAACATGGGTAAGCTTTTAGCATTGGCTGGAGTTAATTTCTAAAAGGCACTTGCCGTCATAGTCCATCGTCGCCTTCATCGTCGCAGCTCTCTTAGCAATTAGCCATTTTTAACCATGAGTCTTGGCCTGGTCGTCGTCGTCGTCGTTCGTTTTGTTTCATTTCATTTCGTGCTTGGCATACCAAGCGTAACTCAAATCCAATACCTACATACTAATATGCCCAGTAGTAAAATGCAGTATATACCCATTATTCCTATGCTCTTTCTATGCATGTATGTATATCAACATTATTGTCAGTTTATTCGATATTTTCTTCTTCTTTTTTTTTTCTCTCTTTGTACCCCACAGATTCCGACGACTCAGACGACTCCTCAGTTTCAGTTGCCTCTGCCATAAATCTTTACCTTGCAGTCAGTCACTTCAGCATAGCTTAACAATTTCATCGCCCATTTGATTTATGGTATCGGGTATACGAGGGCGTAGTGGGCGGAGGAGGAGGAGGAGGAAAGTGTCTGCGAGTGCGGTAGGAGTGGGAGTGGGATTGGAATCATAAACTGTCGTTTCATACACACACACACACACTCTGCCTCAATTGACTTGCCTCACCACACCTCACCTTGTCGTAAACTCTGTGTGGTTTTCCTTTATTTATTATGAATTTTAATTAAGTGTTTTTTTTCCACTTCAGAATTACTGTTGAATCATCTTTAAGAATAATTTTGCAGAGTTTCTTATACTGAAAAGATTTAAATAAACTAAGCACTTACAGTGGATAAAAATTACATCTCAAAAGGAATGTGTAAAGATGATATCTTTTTAATATGATAATCAATTTTTTTAAACCAAAATTTGTAGTTCTTTTTAAACAATTAAAGTTATAAGCATTATATAAAAGTATTATTTTTAAAAATTTTATCTACTGATTATTTTTTGATTGCTTTAAGTAGATTCTCAAAAGACTTTGCCCACTTATTTATAGATTTTTTATTTTATCTAAATCTAGTTTTCTTAAACTTTTCATAACGATCTTGAATTCTTGTCATTTATGGGCCCTTTGGTATTGCAATTAGGGTTGTCATGTTTCAAAAAAAAAAAAATATATATAAACATATATTTATCTAATTTTGATTGATATACAATTTTTCACACATTTCGTTGCGTTCTTTTTCGGTTTTCAATTCGAAATGATCTTCATTTATCATTAGCCTCAAAGCTCTCACACATTGAACGCTTTTTTTGTTGTTGTTGTTTTTGTTTTTTTGTTTTTTGTTTTTTTTTTTTATATTTTAATGTGTTTACTGTGGTGTGTGTTGTGTTTGTTAGGTTGTGTCATTGAAAATGTGACCATTAAGCTGCAGTTTTTTAATGGCATCACCGTGAGTGAGTTTAGTTTTGTAATTAGATTAGCCCAAGGGTCAGGCATCATAATCGTTTCAGTTTCATCTTAAAGATTTCCGGCTATATACTCATGTAATTTATGCCATGGTACACCTTATGCTGGGGGGTATATACAGTGAGGCAAAGGAGGGGAAAAATTGTACTGACCCTGACCACTCATCCAATGATATTGAGATGCCGCACCTGCTGATCTTTCAGCTAAACTAAACACAACTTGGTTCAATTTGATTCTCAATTACAAATGACGCGTTGCATGCCATGTTCTTTTAATCGTATCATTTTTGCCACACGTTGTCGTTGCCACTGCCGTTGCACATTGCCGTTTGATGCTGCCACTGGACGATTGCAGTCGTTTAATTTTTTCGTTTCTTTTTTTTCTTTATATATTTTTTTGACGACTAATTGAACATGACATTTTCCAATAAACGACAATTATGTATTTAATGTGCAAAATAATAATCAACTTACCATAGCCAAAAGAGACAGAATGACAGAGCCGGCAATGGGCCACAAATCGAATCGGCAAGAAAATGGCCAAAACGTGCTTTGTGACTTTGGTAGTTGGAAGTTCTATGAATTAGTAGAGCATAGAACAACAAACGTATCGAGTCGCAATCGATGAGCTTCAATGTCAAAACCAAAAGAATAACCGCAATGATCATGTTTTTTCGTTGTACTTTATCTACATATATATATAGTATATGTGTATATATGTTTTTTTGTTCTTTTTTTAAAATGTCAAAGACTTGGGATTGGGTTATTTGTTGCATCTGTTACGAACATTAACAAATGCCACAATACATACATACATATATGAACATAATCGCTTTTAATCGAGTTTACAAAAAGTCGAATCACTTGATTCAGAAATTACTTTTTCTAATTTAAAGAATTTGATATTCCTTTCTTATATTTGCATATTTTTTTTCAGTTCTCTAAAAAATAGTTTCGGAAAAATGCATGATGGATATTTTTGGGATTTTAATTAAGTAATAAGAATTATTAAATTTCTATTAAAATCTTAAGGAATATTTTAGTTTTTATTTTATTTACTTATTCTATTAAGTAATGAGAATTATTGAATTTCTATTAAAATCCTAAGGAATATTCTAGTTTTTATTTTATTTATTTATTCTATTTTCCTTATTTTAAATATTTTAAATGGATACTGTGCTATCATCATTATATACATATATACATGTATTATTTTATATATTTTGAGTGACATCGGTAATGTTGGGTTAGTTAATTGTTGGGTTTCAATTGGATATAGTTTGCTTGGCCTATGGAACCACAACTAAAGATATGACACACTTGGAGATAGACAATTGCCACGATTTCATTGTTGTTGTTGCTGTTTTTTTACATGTATTGTGTGCGCCACAACAAATTTTATAAAGTTAAAGTTCTTTGTTTCGTCTAATAATTATATTATCGTATGATATATTATAAATGATTATATTGTATCGTAACTCATATATATATATAACCACAAACAAATTTGTTCTCATCGTTATGTCTAATTAAAGTTGCACCAACACCCGCAAGACGCCCCATTCACCCACTCATTCACTCACTCACTCATTCAATTCTATTCTATCTTCATCTTCATCATGATAATCATGAGAATAAAAAAAGAAAAAGAGAAAAAATTAAAAGAAATAATTATATATAATGTTTAGATGGTTGGCTCAAGGACAGACTTAGACTTAGTTGGTTAGTTAGTCAATTTTCGGTTTCAGTTAGTTAATGTTGGCTTTGTCTCTTCTCTAACTAACTAAGAAACCAACCAAATGACTGACTGACTGACTAACTAACTAACTAACTGTATGGCTTACTGTTTATTGTGTAGTCATGGAATTTAACTAGTGTGAAATAAGCAGCGATTTAGTTACTCCAACTAACTATGTATATTGATTCAAAGTCTTAACGGAAATGCATAAAAACCAACCAACTAAATTTATTAATATGGTAACTTTTCATGGCCAACAGTTTTTCTTAAAGAAATTTTTAGAATATTGAAGAAAAAAAGGAAGTTTAAAATAGTAAAACATATCTCCACATAAAAACTAGATCAAATTTATAATAATTTGGTTTAAAAATTTCAAATTAGTTTCATACTTGAAAACAGCATAATTCTTGATGTAAACTTTTATTTTCATTTTCCAATATATTTTCAACTTACATCGTATATCTGAAGGCTAAGCCCAAAGAAGTTGAAACCTCTCCCTCAGCCCAGTTGTGGATTAAAACTCAAAAAGAAAAAAAAAAATACACAACAAAAACAAAAAAACAAAAATTTAAATAGAAATAATGATTTATGATTGGTTTTGTTTTATTTTCGACTCGGTTTCGGTTTTTATTTGTGCGGCGACCCTTTCAAAACATTTACAAACAAGGCAAAACAATTGTAAGAAATATGAAATGGGCCCATTACTAGATGAATTTCATTTTTAAAATTTTCAATGCTTAATTAGGGAAAGACAGAGGGAGAGAGAGAGAGATAACTAAAGAGAGTATAAAGGGGGTGGGGAGGGTGCACTATTCCTTGACTGAAATAGAGTCCATCGATCGATGTCACTTTGATTTCGTATTGACCATGTAAAGCTAACAGAGCTGAGTCAGCACTTGGCACTTAACACCAAAAGACAAAAAAAAATATATAAACAGAAAAAAAAATAGATATAAATGCAACATACAAAACAGAAAAAAAAAAACACCGAAAAACACGTTTCCAGGCCAAGGGGGTCTAAGTCTAAAATTGGCAACGGGGTCTGGGCCTGGTCTGGAACCGAAACCAAAACCAAAACGAAAACCAAAGCCAAAAACTAAACATTAAAACTGTAACTGAAATTGAAACCGAAACTTGAGGCCATGGCACGTATCCACATCGAAAACGTTTTTCACGTAATTCGTATTTGTATATGTACTTTTCGATTTTTTAACCCACAAGGTGAAGGTTAAAGCCAAATTCAGTTATGACCAAATGTGTAGGAAAACTCTTTCTATATTGGGATATTAAAGGGATATAGTTATGCTTTCAATATAGAAATTGAACGTTATTTTTATATAGGTTAACCGAAATGAATCGATTCATATAACTTATTTCACTATCCATTATTATATTTTGGTTGAAATAATTGAATTAATAACCCGTAATATTATGTTTGGATATATGTATCGGTTATGAAACGGTACTTCGACATAAAATATTAAACGGGTTAAACCAAACTTTGACAGCTGTCAGTGTTGAATTATTTGGCAATTAGCAAACTTGTCAGTTATCTTGGCTCATCTGCATTAACTGTGTTGAATTCCACACTGATTGATTTCGTTTTGGTATTTCGGTATTTTAACTGAACCAACCAACCCCCCGCCATCCAACTTATTCCCCACTATTGCCCAGTCCTTCCTTTTTGCCTCTCACTCTCTTTCTATCTCTAGGGGGCCTATTTCAACATTCTCTAATTGATCATTTTTTTTCTGTTTTTATTTTTTTGTTTTGTTTTCTTGTGAGTCTTTAAAGCAATTTGTGTATTTGGAAATGGAACTTGGAACTTTGTTTTGATTGATTGGCAATAGCTTTGGTCAGTGTTGCGTGTCCAAAACGTTCAAATGATCAACCAAATGGGCAAATGTTCATTTGGCCCGGTCAATTGGTCAATGTATTAGGGCTCACAATTTTTATTTTACCTTAATTTAACTTATTTTTACCTATGCCTGGCAATTATCATATTTTCACTGCGAAAGCGAAATGAAGACATCATTAAGTTCAAATTAAACAGATTGCCACATGAATGCCCGCCATTTGTATAACCGAATTGCGCGAAATAGAAAAATCCAAAAACCAAAAAAAAAATAAGAAAAATAATAATATAAAACTTTAATAGATGAAGACAAGCGAAACCGTTAACGAAATCATTGACGTATTCGCAGCACACGCAAAATGTAATTAATCAATTTAATCAAAAGCTCGAGTCGAACTCTTTCATTTGTAATTTATTTATCGAATATTTCAAAATTTTAAAACTAAATCTTATGTAATATTTTTAGCAAAGGGAAGGGATTTTAAAAAAAGTAACTACCAATTATATCCTTATAAATATATCTTTTATACATATATTGATTGTTGCAAATAATCGGTCGTGAAAAGAAATATTATTAAAATCTTACAAATTTGTGCAAAGATTCTATTTAACATTTCTGTTAAATTCATACAATTTGGTAAAGTTTTCGAATTAATTAAATCATTTGTATTTTAAAACAAATTAACTAATTTGCACCTATTCATTAATTAACTAAACATATATATATATATATACTATTATTTGCATATCTATCATATATAAATAATATATGTATAAAAAAGTTTTCAGTTTTATGCTTTCGATTTATTTTATTTTGTTTTATTTTTGCTTTTGTTCAATTTCAAATGAGCCGCCCAGAGTGATTTTTGATTAATATGCTGCTTTACTTTCGCTTGATAATGTGGAGCAAAAATTGATCTGTCTGTTGGATAATTAATGAGCTTTATTTTAGGCATCCCTCCAGTTATGGTTACGGTTATGGGCCAAATTATATAAACTATGATACAAATACGAATACGAATCCTATATCTGCATATCCATATGTATGTATGACTATTTCTATTTCTCTGTGCTCAATGATGCGTTTAATGAATTATTTAATTTGCATATATCGAACGGTTTTAATTTGTTAGATCGATGGCGATTTCTTTACGATTTCTGTTTATTTTTTTGCCATCATTTTTCTTCATTTTCGACAATGATCAATGATCAGTGATTACATTTCTTCATACAATTTCAAAGCCAATTAAAAATTTCCCAATAACGAAACTGCAAACACGTCGAGTGAAAGAGATAAATATCACGATAGAGATGGTGTCATAGTGGTAAGAAGTGTTGAGAGAGAGGGGAGGAGAGGGTATAGTATAATTACACAGTTGGCTAAATTTAAAGGTTAAGCTCTTAACATTTTAAATTTTTGTGTAAGAGCCCGAAAACGACAATCAAAGACAAAGCTAAAGTCGCTTTGTTCCAATTTTTATGTACTTAGTTTTTTCCCATACCCTACATAGCCAACAAATTAAAGGGTATATAGGGGTATAAAGCATGATCAAATCAAATATCAAATCATTTATCATGTATTCTTAATCTAGTATCAGAATATAAATCAAATTTACTCCACATCCTTTGAAACCCCTAAAACTAGGCAACGATTTCAGGCAAATTATGCACAATTTTGAAAAACGTATTTCAACTAGAGCAAATAAACATACTATATGTATATATAGAAAGTATTAACAGCCAAAGTGTTGAAGTGTAATTATTTCAAATAATTTTAATGTATTTCTTTTTACTTGGTATTTATAATTGAAACATTTTCTGTTTTTACTAGGTATTTATAGGTCGGTTCCCTTATTTTATTTTCCCGTGTCGCTTTTATTTGTAATTTTCTGATTTTGGGCAAAGTTCAAAATGTTAATTGCTGAACCGAAAAACAAAATAAACCATACAATGGAGAGGCCTCAATGTCTTCATGGTAAATGAACACCAGCAGCAACAAACAAACAACAATTCCCCATTTTTTTTTCCCAAAAAAAACATTAAAATAAAAAAATTCCAACTTTTTTTTTTTCTTTTTTTGCGACTGCCTCTCACTCTCCCTCTCTAATAATTAGAAATTGTATTAAAAAATAAAATAACATATACATATATAATACATACATAAGCACATTTTGATATATATGTATATTCAGACAATTGCATGCCCACTAATTATACAAAATTTTGGCGCAAAAGAAAAAAAAACAACAACAACAACAATTTTGACCATTTCACTAACTCATTATATATGTTGGATTTGTTGGATACGTAGTTATATATCATTAAATTTCATTCAGTGGCCCAAATGAATGGCCCCGGTAACAATTGTGTTACACATTTTTTATGTTTAGTTTTAATGATGTGAAGAAAAAAAGAAGCAGATTCAAAGCGAAGAGAAGAGAAGAGACTATAAAAATAAAGGGAGGAGGGGGGGAAAAGCCTAAAGGCACTATCATTATTTGGTTCATTATATGGATTATATATTTTAATTCACACTTCTCAATACCTCCCCCTTCCCACTGCAAACACTCTTTCATATGGGCTTTCAGTAGCAATTTGTGAATTATTAGAAAAACCACAAGGAAAGGGAAATTCAAATACAGTTGATTCGATTTCATAACTAAAGCATTATTTTCAATATTTACTATTAACTGATTAACATAAATTGTAAGTAAATACTATTTTAGTTGATTTAATTATATTCATTTCATATAGGGATTGTTAGCCAATTTAGTTGAAAAATTTGTTATAACAATAAAATAATAAAAATTTATACAAATGTATATCCAACAAGAACATATACTATACATACATATATGTATTAATATATATATATATACGAACTTCGGAAAGCAAAAAATCTATTCCACATGCTCTGTAATAATCTGATATTTTTGTGTTGATCAATTCAATGATTTGTTAATTAAATATTGAATATAAGAATCTTATATCAAGGCATTTCTATTAAGCAAGTCTTCTATTTAAGTATCAATCCTTTGATCTTTTTAGGAATTGTTTATATAAGGTTTAGATTTCGTTGCCAAAGATAATGCCGTGAGATGAAACCATGAGAAGAAATTGTTACAAGACTCGAATGGATGACATAATAACACATAAAATACAAAGACGACTCCAAGAAGAGAGTGTGCCAGATGTAAAAAGAAATAGATATAGACAGAAAGAAAGAGAGAGAGAGAGAGAGAGAGACAAAGAGATGGATGGCCATTGTCGAGACAAACATCACTAAAAGAAGCGACACATACAACACGGAAGAAGCTGTGAGTGGTAAAATGCGAGAGGTAAATGCGGTCTCTAGGTGCCACATTTCCCGAGTCCACTGATACTGTCCTCCTTTCCCCTAACCTCTACTCCATCCCCCAAACCTTGCAGCCCTGTAATTGCTTGCTAAAAAAAAAATAACGACAAAAAAGAAAAAACAATGAAAACAAAACAAAAGTTTATGCAAGCTCTGCAAAATGTCTGGGAAAATGATTTTCTCTTCGTTTCTCTCTCTCTCGCCGTGTTGAGAAATCCCAAACCGCATTTGAAGACAATTCATTTCATGTTCATTAATTAGCTGCTTGGTTGGTCTCAACGTACTTTTCGATGGTTTTTCATTTTTTTTCCTCCAATTTTTTTTTTTTTTTTTGCACCTTCTCTTACCTGGCAGTAGGCGCATGTCTTTTGTCTTTTAGCTTTGTGTCTTTATTATCTTCTATGGCTTACTTAACACACAATGCAAAGAAATTAGCAAGTCAGTCAGTCAGTCAGTCAGATGATGATGATCATCGCTACCATGAATTGAGAAATGGCCCATCTCCCTTATATACATATATATATACATATATATTATATTTTTTCATTTTATGGGTTAGTAGTAGCCATAGATAATGGTTTTCATTTTCGGAAATATGATATGATGGAAATTAAACGGAAAGTTGAGAATTTAATACATTTATGCACCTTTTTTTCCCATTTATATTGCATCAACTTACTGTATAAATTTAACTATTTTATGTAAGCCAATATATTTACATAAATTTATTAAACGTTTATTTATAAGATTCTTTTTTTTTTGTTATTAAAATTTAGTTTATGGTTTTGTAATAATTAGTTTTTGAAATAAACATATTTCGAAATATTTTTCATATTTGTTATAAAGTTTTGAATGAATCTAAATGTTTTGTAAAAATAATGACCCCAATTTTAGAACTTTTGTCGGAAATCGGCAACTATGTAAGTAAATTACATGGCTATGTAATGGCTTGAACCAATGTTTGCCGACAAAAAAAAAATGTTCTTCGAGTTTTGTACTCGAAAGTCACTTAAGAACTAAAAACAAGTTCTTTTTATTAATGTTTTTCCCTCAATTAAATTTATTCTATTATATAACTTAACTCTTGTTTAACTGACATAATACAATAATCGAAATATGATTATATTTTTATTTTTTTTTAATATGGTTTTAATAATACATACTTAGCAATTAGTTAAAGCATGATATTGGTGTTGTTTAAATTTAATTTAGATTGTTTGAATGTATTTAGCATAGGTGCAATTTTATTGTTTTTTTTTTTTTTTATATTACTATATAACTAAACTGGTTTCAGGTCAAATTTAACAATTGAATAGATAAAATATATTCAAAGATTTAATATTTTGGTTAATTTCAGTGTATCATAAAACTTAATTTTGTCATGGATTTAATTTGTGCTAATTATTTTGTTGTAAAACAAAATTAAATTTGTTATACATATACATATATGTATACATATATATGTATGTATATATACGTATATGCATGGATATATCAATCGGTTGGGTTAACGCCCACCCAAAAATGGAAATAACACTAAACGAAGCAAAGTGAAAGCGATGCCGCTACAAATCACAGTTAATGTTCCCCTATCACCCCCCTCCCCCCACTACCAATCACATCAACATCAGCAACATTATCTTTATCATCATCAAGCTAAAGACTTGAGCCATTGTCCGACATCATCATCATCGTCATCATCATTTCTTTGCCGTGATAATCGTCTGTCTGTCTGTGTATTTGTTAGCCTGGCCAGTTCCAGTTATGATGGGCAAGTGTCTTTTATTTTATTTTGTTTTATTTTGCTGGTTGGCAGGGGCTTTTCACTTTCACAGCTGCTAATTATCTTAGTAGACTTACCATTTTTATTATGCTTGGCTTCCTGTTTGGCTATATCCGCCGTCGCAGTCGCCGTTGCCGATGACGTTGATGTTGCTGCTCCCAAAGATGATGTTACCATTGAGCCAAGTAAAAGTAGTAAAAACATCAAATTGCCATTAATTGGCCATGGTTGGACTCTTTTGGCTCTTTTAATTGTTCTACATTTAGAATTTCTTAAAGCGATTGTTTTCGTCATCATTTTGAAAATTGTTTGATTATCTGTTCCTTTATTTTTTTGTTCAATAGTAAATAAATTATAAAAGTTATAACCAAAAATTTTGCTTGTTGTATTTCGAATTTTTTTATTTAATCGAACAAAAACAAAACAAAAAACAAAAAAAACCACAAGAGAAATAATAATAAAAAGAAATCAATAAATAAAAATCAACAACAAAAGCAGCAACAACAACAATAACAGCTGCAAAGTGAAATTTCACTTTCGTGCATTCAAGTGGAGTAGTCACATCCACAGCTTCACCTGCCTCCCCCCCTGCCTCTGGCTCTCTGCAGAGTGTCCAAGAGCAAGTCTGCGCCATATCTAAACTGGGGTCACGCACTCCAACCTGTTGTTATACCCTAACCAACAAAACAAAAAAAATAAAAGCAAAACATATCAACTATAATAAACATTTTGAATTTATATATAAACTGTCATACACTTGCTATATATCTAATTATCTATCCATTATATAGTAATATGATTCATAGCAAAATTGAGATAAATGTTTTAAAGAAACTTCTTCCTTTTTATATATTTTTTAATATCTATAGTATATTAATTCTTTAGCCAAAATCAAATTTATTTTGAATCTAAAATACAAAATGCTAATTCTATTTAAATTAAGTTTTTAGTTTTAAAAAAGTGACTAAGCATCTGCAGCATAGTATAAACCAAGATATCTAAATATCTAATGAAAATATATTGTAAACTTAATACAACTTGTTAATGATTAAATAAAAATTTAATAAACTATCTGGGATTCTATATAACTCTGACTCAGTCAGATATAAGTTGTACTTGAGAGATTATCTCAAAATATTCATTCAACTTTAGAACATGGAAATGATGCAAAATAATATTATCTATCATTTAACTATATAATTCAATATTTTAGGAAAGGGTATTGGAAGCTTGACTTTATGATAATTCTATATTTCGATCTGACTCCTTTCAGATATAGTTATATACACATAACATAGAGTTTGGTGCTGCCATTGTTGCCTGTTGTCTATCAAAAGCTTTATCATAAAAATATAATTTATATTGTTAAGCGTTTTTTATTTTGTTATTTATTTGTTGTTGTTCTTTTTTTTTTGTTTTTTTTTTGTTGTTGCGCAGGAGCAGGAGCTTGAGTAGAGGTTGAGCAGCGGCAACTAAAACTGCATCAAAACACTTGTGTTGCAGCAGCAGCTGCCTGTTGCTGTTGTTGCTTGGAACATGCAACGTAAAATAAAATGAAAAACAACAACAACACTTTCGCAATAATTTTTTTTATTTTTGATATTTTTTTTTATTTTGCCAGTTGTTTAGTTGGTGTTGTTTATTATTATTTGATTTGTAGCAGGAAACTATTAGTGCGGAACCACAAGCGATTTTGTTATGTATTGTGTTAAGCATATTAACACGATATTTTCTTAAGTATTTTTCAACTGTATATTGTTTTCTTTTTTTTCTTTTTCGATTCAGCAATTGAATATTGTAATTAATTTGCATTTGATGTTATAATTTTGGAGTTGATAATTATCATTGTATATTATTTTTTTTTTCGAGCACCAAAACACGGAAATAGCTAAAACAGCACTTGAAATACTAGCAGAAAAAAACCAACAAATAAAAATCATACAACAAAAAAACCAAAAAAAAACCGCGGTAAATTGTTTAATAGGATATGGTGGATATGGTCAAGTCAAGTCGGCCCACTTCCGCGCCTAACTTACTATACGGATTGGCGCGTTATTACGCGAGAGCGAAAGAGATATATAGAGAGAGAGCGAGAAATGTTTCGGTACAAATTCAAATCGATGTGAATAACGCGTCGGCAGCGACGTCGTTTCAAGCGTTCACTGTGAACGCTATCAACTGTCTGAGCTGCGCGCAGGCGCCAACGTAAACTTTTAAAGAGTCGCTGTTACACCGACGCCACCGA
This sequence comes from Drosophila emarginata, assembly GCA_037075365.1. Taxonomy (NCBI): domain Eukaryota; kingdom Metazoa; phylum Arthropoda; class Insecta; order Diptera; family Drosophilidae; genus Drosophila; species Drosophila emarginata. The sequence continues at coordinate 1,590,262 of JBAMCD010000160.1, forward strand.
CATGAAAAGAGAGAACTTAACTCAACTCACGGGAGCGAGAGCAAGTGCCTTGACAGAGTCAGAGCCAGAGCCAGAGCCGGCCTAGAGAGCAAGCGAGAGACAATTGGAGTTGTTGTCCCCCTTACCCCAACAATCGATCAGCTGTGGTAATAGGCAAACCGGTACAACGGTAAACTTAGTTTGCCGTTTTTTTTTTGTTTTTTCTTTCTTTAGCCGTTTTTACATTTTATTTGTTGGCTATTCTTTGTGGTCGGTCAGCACGTGACGCATGCCCCCCAACTACGTACTAAACGATTCGCCCACACCTTCTTTTCCAGATGTCGAAAATGTCAATATGTGTATGTAAGCACATACATACATACATACAAAAAATAATGAAAAGAAACCTTTGGTATTTTTTTTTAAATATCTACGCTAGTTCATGTTGAAAGAAGGTGGTATTTTTTACGTTATTATAGTCATTTAATCAAAACTTAAAACAAGGCTTGATTAATTTTAATTAATTTAAGCCATCTCTAATACTAAATTTAGTTTCGACAGGTCTGTCCGTTAAAGATAGTTAACAGATTTTGTTGAAAATTAAACAGAGAATGAACAACTATTATATTTAAAATATCTTTATTTTATGGTAGTACGATATCCTGAATTAAACTTATTTTTTTTCCAAATGTATTCAACCGTTGGATAATTTTTTGGTGAACGGATATATACTGATATAATACTTGGAAAATATGTGCCATTCTGAACCCCTTCGAAAACTGTTTTCAGGATCCGTCACTGGCATTAAAATTTTTCGATTATTATATATGTATGTATGTATGTATGTATATATTTTGTTTTTATTTTTTCAATTGGTTTTTCACACAATTTTTGGGACTTGTGCTAGCAATATGGGTTTTATATCATCTACTCAATTTGACATGAGCTTAAATAAATCAAATTAAAATTTTTTGCATGAATTTTGAATTTGATGTAGCTAAAGTAAACCCTACCAAATTGAAGTCAGAGGTAAACCAACAAACAACCAACAAAGAAACACATGCAAAAGAGAGAATAAAAAAAAAAAAAACAAGCATAGAGATGAGATTTTACACACATCTGAGTCTGTGCATTATCATAAATGGAAGTGGGTTGATTGATAGATTAACACACAAAGCAGACTTAAAAAAAAAAAAATATATATATATATGTAAATATGTATTTTGTTTAAATTTTAGAACACTCAACTAAAATGTGTGCAAAATATATTGGTTTGCACTCCTAACAATTCTCTTAAGTGTTTCTAGTAATGATAAGTTTAAAAATTTAATATTACCATAAATCTCTAATAATTTCTTGGCTCGAAAACGAGTCATCAAATAATATTAACATCTTCTAATCTTCTAATATCTACATCTTCGATTGTACATATATTAAAGTGATTTTGTTTGTCTGAATGATAAATTGAACGATTGTAAGCAGGAAATATTGAATCAAATTTAGTTTAACAGTTTTTCAGTGTTGGAAAAGTGAATAAGCATAAAAAAGCAGCAAGCTATGTAGTTGACATTTAGAGACAGAATATGATCTATGTTTTTTTTTTTGTTTTGAGGTCCTTTTGTTACAATTTGTCAAATATTTTCTTATACAACCCTCGCAATAATTTGTGCATAAGTTGTTGTTGTTGTTGTTATTGTTGTTGTTTTTGTTGCTGCTGTCTGTGTGACTTTGCACTTTAACAATGTCAAATTGCACAATTGCAGTAGCAACAGCAGAAAAAACAACAACAGCAACTACAACAACAACAGCAACAACATTAGCAAGGACAGTAATGACAATTTGTAAAGAGAGGGTAAGCGGGTGCAGTTGGTTACCAAGAGATAGAGGTAACCGATGATGGCATGAAATGAACATAACAAGCAAAAGCATAGACAGAGATGCGAGGCAAAGAGATGTGCGGCGCCAAAAAAAAAAAAATATATAAAAATAAATAAATAAAATAAAACGATGGGAAAGGAAGATACAAGTGTACATACATACATACGTACTCGTTTATATTCAAACATATATATATACATATATCTATACATATGTATATGTACATATGTACACAAACATAAGTGAAACGGTAGCAGGGTGTTGGGTTGTTTTGGTTGTTAGGTTGTTTGATTGTTGCTTTGAAAGGGGGTATAGGGCGGGCGGGGATAGAGCTGTCGGCAATGACAAAACCAAACTGAAAACTAGGCTAACTTTATGATATATTTGTATAGCGTATGTTGGTTATCAATTTCTACTCAGGCCAATATATACATATGTACATATATGTATATTAAAAATATTATACAAAAATACCAAGAAGAAATTGTCACCAAAATGAATAATATTTCTTACTATTAAACCACAAAAAATAGAAAAAAATGTCAAGTAAACTAAACTACTAATTAAATTCTTATTAAACTATATTTGCATATTGTGTGTGGCTAACAAATTTTCAATAAATTAACTATTATATACTTTTCTTTGAGTTGACTATTTCTAACCAAAAAGAAAAAAACTATTGAAATAAAAGAAATATACATATATAAAGAAAAATAAACTCATTTCATTTGAGTTTTGTTAAATTGTAGTTGTATCTAAAATAGTGAGAGCGTTTATTGTTAGTATATGTATATATACATATATGTATATGTTATTTTGCTGACCGTATCTAATGCGATATTGACCAAGTGACTTGGTTTCGGTTTCAGCTTAGATATACATACTATACATAAGTCTGCTTTTCATTCAATTTTTGCCACAAGTGCACGTGCAGGCACATCGACTATGCATACATATGTATGTACATATATGTATACATATATATGTATGTATATGTATCTGTGATACTATTCACGCATATGGTTTTCCCTTCAATTGCGATTGGGTTTTGTCAGTTGTGATATTGTTCAATTTGTATACCACTTTCTCTGTCACTTTCTTTGTCAAATTGCTTGTAACGCTTCGAAGGAAAATGTTTTTACTCCAGATAGCAAAAACATATTTATGTATATTTGTTTCTGTATATTTTTTTGTTCTTTTTTTGTTTTTTGTACATATTATTCTTGAACCAACATATGTCACGATAGTGAAATTGACTTTGATGTTAAATCAAAGTTTTTGCAACAATTTGCAGTGAAACATAAAAGGCTCTCCATATCATAGAGAACAGTGTCAAGAATCAAGTATATATAGGTCAAGTCAACTTAGGATTTGGGCAAATATATTCTCTCAGTTCGTAGCCTTTATGGATTTATCTTGGTATTTTAAATGTTTCTTAGAGGATTTTACTATTATATCATAGAGAAGTTATCAATAATCATTACGTGAACAAATTTAAAAAATATGTAAAATAAATTTAAACGATTTCATTTGTAAAATATATGTATGTATTATATACTTATGTACATATATCAAAAGATTTGCAAATTTAAAGTATTTAAACTTCGGCTTTGGCAAAAAATTTAGTTTATGGAATCTTTTCGTTAATAATTTGTGTGACTTTCTTTGACTATTGCGATCATTGAACTGCTTCTCAAAAAATAAATAAAAATGATCTTTCAAGTGTGTGTATAACACACATATGTTTGTGTGTGTGCGTGTGTGTGTGTGGGCGACAGATACATGTTTCTATATGTCTATATGACTTCAGTGTGGTATCTTTTCCGCCAAGGTGGTTAGCTTTTAGCGCTAATGGCCAAGCATTTTGCCAAGATGAAGGCGATCGGTTATGGCAGCAATAAGAAGGGGGGGCGGCACAGTCTGGGCGTGTCTTGGAAAAAGAAAATAATAAAAAAAAAAGGAAAAAAAACCAATTACGCATTTTTCGTAGTTGTCGCCAATGTTTGTGGATGCTGCTCGACTGCATTTGCCAAACGGCGACGAAGACTTCCTGCTCCACGCATCGCAGTGCCACGTAAATGTCGATTTTCGACTGTCATTTAAAAAAAATGGAAAATTGAAAATGGAAACTAAAACTTTAAGATAGTTTTGAGTCCAAATGAATAACGCAACCAGAAAAAAAAAGAAAACCAACAACTTGGACAAGTTTTTTATCAGTTGGTCTTCCTTGGGAAGGAAAAGTGTTGCATACATTGTTGCTTGTCTTTTTTTTTTTTTACATATTGTTGTTGCTGTTGTCGTTTTCCTCTGATTTCTCCTTTAATATTAAGTTCCACAAACATAGTCCAGAGAGTCATGAATTATCCTAACCGATGACAGTTATGGGTGGAGCTGTAGGTCTTGTTACTGCATTTTGAATTCATTAGGAGTAGCGACTTTTGACATCTCAATCATCTCGATTTCTTAATTAAAATGCAAAAAATTGAAAAAGAAATATTGAAAAAATATATATACACACTATATATGTATATATTGATATATGTATATATATATAAAAACGCTGATTAATGGTTATAACTGACATCGATTGGTAAAATGATATGAAAATTTATAAAAATTGCAATTCAATGTATATGAAAATGAATTTTACCTAAGAAAAGAAGTTACTATGTTAACAAAAAGTACCGTTATTCATTAACTTAACATTATGTAAATTAATGTTCAATTTTGTATTTCAATCAGGATATCTCAAAATATACTTTCAATGCAATAAATGTTGCTATAAATTGATATATTTCCCCTTATTAGATTTATACAAATGTTAAGAAACTGCTTTAAGAATATGACAGAAATGTCTGTGTGCTATAATGAGTGTCCTATTTTGCACTGCTTGTCTAGTAGATATATGTATAACAGAGTTAATGAAACATTCACTGCTTGATTTGGTTTGGAAAGTAGTTATAATTTATAGTTAAAAACAGAAATAATTCCTTTAACTGACCTATTAATAAATAAAAAGATTCGACTAGTACCAAAAGTCCTTTGGTCTGCAAAAAATTCTTTAATTCTGTAAATCGATTAGATTCAATAATTTATATTGAAACTGGTTTTGAAACATTTTTTACAGTTATAAATAAAAAATAAACTATCTCGAAAAATTTTGTGCTTTAATCAGAAAACAGATTAAAAGCTTTAAAAAAGTTACTCTAGAAGTTTAACTTTGTTTGTTCACTGGAGCTTTTTATTTGGACACTAGAAATTTCGTATAAGCTTTAAGTCCGCTTTAAGTTTAACCAGCTTTCTTTAAGCTTCCAAGTCAAGTTTCTACTGATCCAAAAATAATAGTACTCATCAATTGTCCATTTAAGGAAAATCTAAAAGAAAAATCTAGAGGAAGCAAAAACCACCGATTTTTGTGTGACAAAAATATAAATTGCCACAACAAAAAGTTGTGCAATTAATTTTTCTCCCACAAATTAGCTGACAGATTGGCGACAATTAAACAGACTTGAAAGATTAAATGATTATCTCGAAAAGGACTTGCACTGAGAGAAGCAAGGGTTAAGTCATGAAATTTATTTAAGTATTACCTTTACATTTTAATCATTTTATTTATTCTGCCCTACATATGTATTGTTTTAGCTAAATATGCATTAATATATAGTTAAAGACCTAAATAAGTTTTCCTTTTGACTTGAAGGTTTTTTTTTCACTATACCTTAATTATTCCATTTTCTTTATTGCAGTGTAAGGTTTGGGGCAAGAAAGGACGAAATATTGTTGATACCGGGGAATATAGTGGGCCTTGTGATACATTTCGACAGAATAGGACAAAACAGTGGCGTGTGGAGGGGGGAAGGAAGGAAGCTAGACAAATTGCTGAGACCTCAGACCGCAGACCACAGACCGTTAGATTGTCAGACTGTCAGGTCAGACCAATTTTGGTATTGGTTGAGGGTGACTTTTGATTAAATGCCCGTTTGATTTACAAAATGATTTCATTAATTACTTTTTTTGAGAGCGACAGTGATAGCCATAGAGTGTGCGTGTGGAAGCAAGACAAAAACTCCAGAAATCAAGAGAAAGAAAGAGAAAAAGCATAAAAGTGTGAGAGACAAAAAAGGCGATACCATTTGTGGCTACGATTTCCGTATTACAATTTCCATTTTGACACATTTAATTACAATTTTTTGTACATGGCTGTGGGGAAAAAAATGTAACCCTCTCATATTACCATGACCTAGGGCAAATATTTGCCACATTCATTTTAAATTTATCTGTTAAAAAAAATTGCATTCATGTGCAGATGACAAATTGCTCCTCTATTTGGATGAAGAAACATATTTTGCAATGCATTTTTTTTTATACACATTTTTCAACCTTCATTTCGCTTATTTCAAATAATTTGAAGCCAAGGACAAAGAAGGGTTGCCTACGTTGCCAACATGGCGTATGAAGATGGCAATAGAGATGCCAGTAGCTGAGATGGAAAATGGTGATAGGACAGAAGGAAGGGGGGCTGGATGGGAAATGGGGGAAACTGCCAAACTGGCAACAATACTAATTAATTTCATTTTGCGTGACTTGCATGAGCATGAGCGTGTTTTTTGGTTAAAAGGTTAACTATTCAAACATTTATACATATATGCATCCATATATAGATGACTTTTAAATACTCTTTCTAAAGAAATCATTTGAAAAAAAAAATCATAACGGTCTCTATTTTAATTAGAATTTCCCTCATCTAAATATCGGTGCTAAGTAAATTCAATACTAGCAATATATTTGGCTTTTTTCCATTTTCGGTTTTTCTTATGTATCTTAATTAATTAAATTTTTAGAGCATTCTAGTTTTGGCCATCAGCCAAATGAAATTTTCCCCCCAATTCTTGGCTCTCTCCTGCGTGTGTATGTGGCATTTTTCCAGTTGCCCCATTTGGTTGGGTGGGTTAAGAAATTATGTGGCACATAATATGTTAGAAGTGCTAAAGCTGGCAATATTAAGAAATAATTAAATGCCCATTTAGTAAATAAATGTTGCCCCACCAACTCCTCGACACATCCATCTCCTTCTGTCACAGAACAAGGTCTTATAGTTGTCCCAAGATGCTAGCCAATGATTTTTAACTATAATATTGTAAATATATCGATAGTTATAAAATTAATAGGATTTTTGTTTAAAAAGGCAATTCCCTTAATTAATAATAATAAAATGCAATTATTTTTATACTTGAAGTACTAAAAATAAAAGAATTTTGATGTGGATAACACACTTTTTATCAACAACGAAGTCGTATTAATTCCTTATTTGAACCGTCATTTCTGTGGCTCATCTCTTCTAGTCTCTCTCTTCTTTTTCTAAGCTTTATTTTTATTTTTTAACTGTTAGTTTTTGACGGAATTTACAAGTTGGTTTTTATAACATTCTTGAATTTTATTCCAACGAAAAAAAAGAAAAATAAAATAAACAAGACATGAAATGTGATGTTTTATATCTTTGACTTTATACTTTTTATAACTTTGGCTTCTTTTGCTTCACATTCTTCTTCTTTTTTAATAACCTACATACTAGACACACATACATTCATTGAGATAGATAACATACAAAGAATAAAAAAAAAAAAAAAGAGTAAAACTTGTGTAACTTAACTTTAAGCAGACTTTAAATAGGCATTTCCCTTTTCATAATACCCATTGTTCATTTGTACCAGACCAGCGACCCTTCAAGCTAAGGTCTGTGTGGCCACATCCCTTTGTCGACTACGTTTCCAATTGGCATAGGCCTCCACTGAGTTAATGCTAAACGCTGCCAGTCCAAAAAACTGTAAAATCAAAGTGTTATTTTTTTTTGGTTGGGTATAAATGGACAAAAGTTATTAGATTAATTTAAACTTACCGCTGCCGCTGTATAGGCACTAATATCCAGGGAGAGTACCAAACCAGATGCTATAAAGTAGGAAATAGCAAGTGTTAAATGAACGCCCAGTGACCATAGAGTTGAGTCACAGCGGCAAAATTGGCGTTGCCACAAACGTAGATACCTAGCCAACAATAGTGTGAGTGTGGCCAGAAACCCAATTATTGCCACGGCCAAGTAAAAGCTGCCACGAAAATTACTCACACGCACCGGAGCGCACAATACACACAGAGAGCCAATAAAACTGCTCAGCTACTTAGCGAGAGAGAGAGAGAGACGTAGAGACGGAGAGACAGAGTGGAAGAGAAATATGATGACGTAGTTGTTAGCGTTAACTGCAAACGACTGACTAACTATATGTATATATGTATGTACATATGTATGTATTTAGTGTACATTTGTACATACCAAGCACGCTAATTTACACAATCCCTCAATACTTTGCACATATTGGCGATCATAGCCTTGATTGGCCGACATCATTAATGATCATGGATTGAATGTTGATATATATTTGGGATCAGGATCAGCTTATACAAAATAATAACGCAAAAACGACTAGTTTCTTCCACGATAAAATGCAGCTCTGGCCCAACGTTAATTCTATTCACATTGTTGCGCTCTCTAGCAAGCACAGAACGCCACTGGCTGGAGGCGAACTCGATTGCTTGGAGCGAGCGTCGCGAACCAAACAAACAAAACCAAACTAAATGAACGAGAGACGATACCAGGCAGAAAGAAAGAGAGCGTACCCCAGAACAACTGAGAGAACCTTGGCGTGCAAGTGTATCTACATAAACATACAAACAAATGTACAAATATATTTGTATACGATATAACGGCGGCACTTTCAAGCATTGGGGCGTATGGGTCGCACTGTGATACGCAAATCTTGATAAATTTTATGAAAATATTTCTTCTGGGAATCAAATTAAAATTAAGAATCGACAGCCGTTAACAGTTGGTGACTCTGGCAAATAGACTTGAGTGCCAATTGTAAAGGTTCTGCAAAAACTTTAATATTGTTTGCAAACAATCGATTTTATGAAAATTGTAAATCTTCTAAATTTCGTTATTAATAATCAAGTTTAAAAAATAATAGTATTCTCTTTCTATCTATGTATGTTGACAACTATACCAAATCTTATAGCATATGGTATATAGATATATGTATGTACATATGTACATACATAGATATTTGTGTAAATGTAGATATAAGGGCTTATTTATATATTTATAAATGGTTACATCAATTACTCTGGATGTAACTGATATTACTGGAATATTTTTTTTTTTGCATTTATTAATATGTTAATTATGCGCACCCTGTATAAAAATACTACAGCTTGATTCCTTATCTGCGTCTAGTCATATCTATTTACTTTACGCATCATCATTTCATTTTATTTTCACTTATTTTAAGTCCACTGTAGTAGTAGCAGATGATCAATGCTTCGGTTTGTTTGTGTGTGACTATTGCTTTTTGATAAATCTGCTCAACTGTATGCTAATGCGGGTCATTCTGATTCTCCCAACTTCACTCATTCTCTTTATCTCTCTCAATGTTTCAGTTGCATTTGCTCTCTCGATTACTTCACCCCACCCAAAAAAAAAGAAAAAAAGAAGGAAAACTAAACTCAAATGCAAACTTATCAGATTTGACCTCATTAATAACATAGAAACAATCACACACACAAACACAAACTCTGGCTCTGTTCCATGCTTATCATTTGCTTGCGCTCTTCCAAGTGTTTGTGAATCGTTAATTAAATAAGCATAAGTGTATGCTCGCTCATGCTCATGGGTAACAGCATAAATACATAAATACCCGCACCAAGTAATGCCCAATGGATTGGATTTCTATGTGAATGGAGCGAAATGGATGGATGAATGCATTTTGTTCTGAGTTGTTGTGATTGGGAATAGGGACGGGATGAAATCGTGATGTCATTTGCATGTGCAAATATGCAAAATGCGATTTCAGAGTAAATGCGTTAATGTGATTCTCCATAATATAATGATTCACAACAATGAACTACTCATACACTACCTCGGTAAATAAACAAAAAAATGAAGCAAGTAAGTCGTCCCTGCCGACATTGAGTATACCCTGTACCAATTTAAAGTACTTTATAAGGTCAAAAACGATCAAAATCGCCATCAATTTACAACAAAATTCTTTTAGCATGCAGAAACAGCGGACGCATGCTATCTCGCTCACTCTTAACAGCCCATTTTGCACTTGGCGTTTCAGTACAAAACGGAAATACGGATATCTCCGATAATATACCCTTTTACCCTATAGGTACAGGGTATAACAACAGATAAATAATTGAGTGAGGATAATAAAGATGCCAATACACATACATACATATGTATGTACATACACACATACAATTAGGATTTCCTACTGATTTACGATACATAACGGTAATTCAATTTCTATCCTTTATTAACATTGATACTTAGTTCTGGCCAAGTAGGTTTGTTTTTCCTTAACTCGATTAAAATATTATGTAACTCAACGATTTCCATCAAATTCTGCTCCCAAGCTAATCACTTAAATCTAGTTCAGGAAATACCGTGGAAGTGTGTGTGTGTGTGTGACGGGGGCGGACAATGATTGCGTTATGTGATGGATGATTTAATTTTTTCAAGGTCAAGAGCAACAAGAACAGCAATCTGTTGTGTTCTCTGTATTTCCATCAAGTGCCATTAAATTGAAAACGGAAACATTTGAAGCACTCATCAACAGCAAAAATGCATTTCAGCTAAGGCGCAAGATACAGAAAAATTAAGCCAGAGAGTCAGAGCGAGAAAATTGACTGGAAGAGAAAGAGAGAGGGGGCGATCATTTTAAATTGCAGATATGGAACCAGTATACAATTAGATTGAGCATATTTCAAGTAGTATGAAGACAATAAAACATACAGGAAATGATTACCACAATTGCCATAGAAACAACGGGTTATAACTCAATCCAACATATATTTCATTAATCAAGGGATCGACTTTCTAATACCCTATACCAAGTCGAGCAATAACAATTTTATAAACAACGTTTTGGCTCCTTCTAGCGGTCAATGTATTATATAAATATTTATTTTAATATATTTAGTATAAATCAATTTTGGAAGTGTGAATTAATTGAAAAATTATAGAAGAAATTAAAATGTAAATTAGTAACTCTCTGTAAGCAGTGCTAATTCTAAGATAAATACAGTCGAAACTCCCTATAACAAACTCCTATACAATGAAGTTCTCTTTGTAGCGAATCAATATTAAGAGCACTGTGATTTGGATCTATTTAACGAATCTTTATAATGAATATAACGAATATTTCATTATAACGAGAAATTTTTGGGGCAGCAACTTCTTAATTAAAGCGTTTTCAATCTCTATATAATGAATTTGTTCAAATCATTTTCCGAAAGGCAGCAGAAAAATATATATTGTAGGCACAAATAAAAAACAAGAAACAATTTTTTTTTTCAATTTAACGAATTTTCTATATAGCGAAAAAATTATGCGGTCCCATGGAATTCGTTATAGAGAGTTTCGACTGCATTTCTATTTGTTATATTTTATGACTACAGTTTCTTATGATAGCCCATTATTAAGAAAATGTTTGCATTTCAGTAAGGTAAGATAAGATAATAATCTAAAAATAGAATTAATTTTCATAAATGCAAGAAAATAATATGAAATTATGTAAAGGATGTGCAAAATTTCAAATAAACAGTTGGAATAATTAAATAAGAAATCTTTTGCTACTTGTAATCGGTTATTAAAGTACTTAGGTATAAGTATTTAAATTTAATTTGTGTAATTGACTTGTTGTTTGTTGAACTGCTAAATAGATATTCTGGGAATAGTTTTTAATTAATTCAAATCACTGGCAAATACTAATTGAAGCTTTTCATTTAAAATAGTCGTACATTTTGTTACGATTACCTTCATCATTTATTAGTTAATACAGCGATTTTCATTGTAATTTAAAATTTCAAATGCAGTTTTACCATCATTCCCGCCTGCCGCTTTATTCCTGCAGTTCAAAAATCAAGCTTTATTATGGTAATTGCCAAAATCTAGTGGCCCATAAAAGCTTTCAAATTGAAAATCGTAACCAAACAAAACATAACACAACAAAAATATTCTGTTGTTGGCCATTTAGAAATGTTTTTTTTGTTTGTTTGGCTTGTTTCCTTGTTGTTTGTTAACAGTTTGCGTAGTTCGTTCGGTTTATGTTTGAAGTGTTGAGTGCTCACTACACAAATCCTTTTGCATTTTGATGCATGCCGCTGATTCATGGCCCGCAACACACACACACAAACACACACACATACGAATATATTTTGTTGTTGCTCCTCAGTTGGCTCACACCTTAAAATGAAATGTTGATGGCATTTTGCAAAATTCATGAACACATGAGAGCTGAATTGAGCCAAGCTGAACTGGACTAAGTTCAGATTGTTCGCTCTCTTCGCTTGTGGGGGATACTTTTTTTTTTTTTTTTTTGGTTATTCATGGCGAAAAGTGTGTGTTTTATGGGCAGCTAATTAAAAATGCAAAACACTGGCAATTGGCCAAGTGAAAAACGATGAGGGATAAGCCAACTCAACTTGAAGGAAGGAACTTGAACAAATGATGCCATGCTGATATGTTCAAGCATATGCAAAATGGATTTGTTTTCTCTTTTTTTTAACTAAAAACTTTTAGTGTTAATTATAATAAAAATGATTTCTTATCCATTTGATTTCAAGCATAAACTAATCGTAAATGTAATTGTAATTGTAATCTGTGTGGTAAAGACTTTATGCAATCAGTGTAAAATTTCCAAATCAGGTGCCGGCAAGCATAAAATAAGTATAATTATAAGATTTGAAGTCATGACAACTTTGAACTTTAGCGGAGAATTATTTTTGGGAAGGGCAGTTTTAAATTATTCATCAAATTATGATGGCTATTTACGACTTGTGCATTCATTAGTAAATAGTAAGAAATAATAAACTTTTTCAACATTAAAGAAAGGTCAATACAGTGTAGACTCTGTAGTAAATTAAATCTTAAATTATATACTATACACATGGAAACTCTGGACTCTAATATCAGCAAACTTTATCGACAAGCATAAAAATCAGATATTAGAAATTTGAAGTATAATGAGGTATTTTAAGATAAATGTCTTTAAATGCAGTTATGCAGTTTTAAAAAAAAGCAAGTTGATAGATCTTTGTTGATTTTATAATCCTACTAACTTGGTTAGTTTAAGCGGTAAAACATAAATCTTTAAAGGTCTATGTAGAAAGATTAAAGACTTTTGTGCTGGCCAGTATATAGATAAACTCAAGACTATATATCTGGTAAATGTAAGTAGATTCATGAATATAAACTCACTCGTATGTAAGATGGCATCCATCTTCAAGGACCAGGCTGACAACATGCTTCATTTTACAAGCACCACCCGAAGCAGGATGCATCATTCCCACAGTTGCTCTACTTTCCGACAATGTTGCCTGAATCTAAGTATCTCTATCTCTCTTGCATGCTCTCTCTCTCTCTCTATCTGTCCCAATTGTCTTTGTTTCACTTGGCATAACATCATCATCAATCAAAAAATACGAAATGGGTCCAACAATTGCATATCCAACTGTTATTTTCACTAAATTTAAGTTCACACTTTTTCTTAAATGTACCAGCAACAAATTTTAATTTGTGTTTCCCCTTCACAAAGTAAGTATATAATTTATGTTAATGAATCGCTTTTTGGTTGCTGCTTGTTCAAAACAAAAAAAAAAAAAAAACATCTATTTCCTTCCATTTATACTTTTCTTTCTCTCAGTACTTCCTTCCTTTGGGGTTCTTCATTTTTTTTTTTTTGCTTTCTTAATCAGTCCATCAATCAATCAATCATTGAAATAAAATCAAATTCAAATTTTTTTATTTTTTGTATATATATTTTACCGTCATTTTCCAAGCAGCTCATTAGGGTAACAGCAATGTGCTTTTATCTACTTCCCTTCCGTTTGGTCATTTGATATTATATATCTTCACCAAAGAAATTTCAAATCAATTTAATTGGCATTTTTGTTGCTGCGTTGTCTATTCTCCATTCATACCACACACATATTTTTCTACTACTTCCTCACTTCTTGCAATATCTTTTCTACAACCTCAACAAACTTGACGCTGCGTTTGCACATTTTTAAAGCAATTTTTGTGATTTTTTTGAACAATTTATTGCTGGCGCTGCTTTGGCTGCTTTGGCTGGTGCCTGGGCAACCCTCGCACGATTTACGACTTGCTGTTGTTGCTCTTAGTGATATTTTTCTTCTTTTTTTTTTGCTAAACACTTGTGTATCAAAGTGCCCCAAGTACCTTTGCAACCATCTAGGGTATTCATTCCCACAGTTATATGCACTTTGCTGTTCTTCTGGCAATTGTTTTGCAGTGAAAATGTAAAGCGAAGATATATTTTTCAATCTAGTTGAATCATGTGTGGCACGTAGACCCATTGATTCAAATCGATAAGGTAAACGCTAAACGGAATAGCAAAATGGATAAAGGAAACGAAAATGAAACGACCGGAAAAATTAAAAAAAAACTTGGTCAAATCAAATTTTATTTCTTGGTTAAAGTCTAAAAAAATATAAATCATAAATATTGCATTTATTGTTCGATTTTTAATTTTTATTTAATATTTATCTAATGAAACTCATTGAATACAGATGTCATAAAAGTTTATTACTTAAAAAGATATACATACATACATATAAATCTGTTTGTTAATGTGCTGCATTGCTGCTATTTATCGTTTAATTTTTGTTTTTTTTTCTTGTCAAATATAGTGCAAGAGAAAATGAGCAATTCTCATTTTATGATTATGCCAAATGGATTGCATTTAATGGGTAAAATTATGGTGAATGGGTAAAACAAAACAGAACTTAAATCCAAAATGAAAGTATCCGGTGATAAACGAGTAAAGTACGGGCACGTGTTAATGCTGAGTATTGTGCCATGATTCGAGACAGAAATTTTAGTTATTTGGCAACAATGTTTCCTTCCTGCCTGTTGTCTGACATTTTGATACAACCAACTGTCGAGATACACACACACAACAATAATGGCAAAGGCAACATTGAGTAAGTAATGTTTTTTTCTACAGTGACTGCATTTTATGGTCACGCCTTGTTCATAGAACTTTTATTTATGTACAGAGATAAAAACAATTGGATCCCATCGAAAATCAGATGAGAGAGAAATAACAAAGTTTCTAGAAACAAAAAGAAAAAAAATGTAATTTTCTTTAACTTTTATTTGTTTAACTTAAAGTTATTAATTTTTAAATGTCAGCAATCAAATCCAAACGAAATAAAATATTTATTTCAATTTCAGTTTCAGTTTCATTTTATTACAATCATCAGAGATATATTGAAATGCAATATAAATTTCTTTCAATTTTATATTTGTATTCAAATCAATGACAAACAAAAGAAAAGGGAATTTATATTAAATCAATTTCAAAAACAGTTTTTAAAATTATCAAGCTTAAATAACTAAAGGAAAGCATTTATCTTTTTTTAATATATGCTACTAACAATTTAGTATTGCATATTAATTTAGTGAAATGCAAAATGACGTTGATTTAATAATAATCTTTACTTTCCCTTTTCCTATCATAAATAAATAGTTTTTTTTTTGCATTGCAATTTATTTCGAATGAGTTGACTCTTATATAGACAAATTGAAATTTGATCTCATCCATAAACACACACACAGACACACACACATAGAGACCCGCACAAATTTTGCCAATCATGAAACTGGAGAAAATGCGAAAGAGACAAAATGGACAAAGAGGGTAAAAGAAAAATTGTTAGTTTGCGTAACTGATAATTTGATTGGGGGTCTTATGAAAGGATGCCTGACTGAATGGCATTTTCTATCATCATCATCATCATCAACATCATCATCACAGTTTTGGTTCTCGTTCCAGGTGTGTGTGTGTGTGTGTGTGTGTGTGTGTGTGTGTGTGTGTGTGTGTGTGTGTGTGTATGTGCGCTGTAATTTCATAAATTGCATAATTGCATTGCTCTGAAAGGCGGAAGGGCATGCGTCTGAATGCCAAGGATAAATGCATTGCGCTAACAAGGCATCGAATAACCCAACACTCATCCATCTCCGTTATAAGCTTCCTGCTCTAGCTTCTCTCAATATTTATACAAATTGCAGTTCATTTAGTAAAAATATATATCAACGATTTCTTGCTGATGAAGCATATCAATAAAGAATAAAGAAGAAAACTAGAAAGTCGGACAAACTTTCACGAAGTTCGTATACCCTTATCTTTTTGACAAGTATATAAATTTTGGTAGAATCATACGGTAGTTTCTGAAACTAGTTACAACTATAGCATATAGTCGGCCGATTCTACTGAAACTGTATATATATATAATGTCTGTACATATCAAACCTGAAAATAACAAGTTTTTTGACAGTCGCTTTTCAAATAACCAAGTTTTCGTATCTGACTTATCATATTTATGGGGTGCTATAAGATTAAGTCATCCGATTTGGATCAAATTTAGAAAAATTATCAAGAAGTATATAGAAGTAATAAAAAACTTAGTTTAGTGGCAATGGAAATTAAAAGTTTTTTATACCAATATTTTGTTTTTGGACCGACCGTTAGAATGGGAGCTATATAATATAGTCCACCGATTATTAAAAAAAACTTTGTGTAGATATGTTAATAAGTATATAAAACTTATAGACATCGGATTTCGTGATATTCTTTTGAAAACAAGAAAGTTATTGTTGTTAAAGCTTATTCTCGACCAATGCTATCCTATATAGTCCTCCGATCTAGATGAATCCGAGATATAAAAAAAACATATATGCAAAATTTCAACACGGTACTTACAAGGGTATAGGAGAAGATGGGATCCAGACAGACACGGACTCTGCTCGTGGTGCTGATCAAGAATATATATACTTTATATAGTCGGAGATGCTTCTGTCTATGCGTTTCAATCTTGTGACCAAAATTAATATACCCTTGCAAGAGTATAAAAATGCATTTCTAATGCATTGGAAATGCAATTTCTATCCAATAGTGAAAAGCACCTTCATCACCGCAATAATGATCATCATTATCACCATCTTCATCATCATCATTAGCAACATCATCATCTTCAAAATCATGCCAGAGTCAAAAAAAAAATAGTAAAATTACGAAAATTCTTATAACAATTGTTATTGAAAACGAAAAAGCAACTACAAATGAGTAAAATTTTATACGTGGAAAATGGAAAAATCGTTTATTTGGCAGATGGAGGTATTTTTTTTTATTTTATATTTTGTTTTTGCAATCGTTACAGTGTCTATTTACGCAAAGTTACTTCTCATTAACCAACACTAAAATGCACTCGCGGTCACTACACTTAACACAGTGTGGGGAAATTCTTTTAGGTGAATGATATGATCCATAAATGTTGAAGGACGAAGTTAAAGCAAGCGATTCGAAAGAGGAAGGGGCGGATTGGGGGAGTGTGTTGAAGTAAGTCGTTTGATTGTATGTTAATAGCTAATGTTGTTGAAAGTAGGCATCTAAGGCACCAGCTGGTCAATACACTAAAAAAAAAAAAAACAAGAACCAAAAGGAAAAACTAATTCAATTATAATGAAATGTGAATATTTGATTTAATCTAGAATAAGTTTCACATGGAGACAAAAAAAAATATATATTTAACATTTTTATATACTATAAAGAAAAAAAATAAGATATTTCTTGCTCTTACAATATTATGTGTGTGTGTGTGTGTGTGTGTGTGTGTGTGTGTCTGTATGTATTCTATGTATATACATATATATTCTTTCAGTGTAATATTATAGCAAATATCGACAGAGATTCAGAGCTTCAGCTTATGGGCTTGACCTTGACATTGTTGTCAGTGGAAAGCGCTGCTGATAAACTAAGCCTTAATCCACATGCCACATTAGGTGGCGTTTGAATTGGTGGATATTGAAGGGATGCGATGGGAAAGGGAGGTTTTGCGGGGGTCTGAATGTTAGCATTATGTACATACATTCGGCACTTTGGTCGACAATGACGATGACGATGAGAGGATGATGACGACAAACAATAGCAAAAATGCCCAGACAGCTGAGTTTTTCATAAAAAATTCAAGCGACAGCAGCTGTGGAAGAGTCTCTGGAGAGTAGTCTTATGGTGGCATTAGGCATTAGGAATGCTTAGCATAGAAGAGGAGAGAAACGAGGTAAGGGTAAGGGCATGACCGAAAGGTAGAGGGGGGAGGGGGAGAAGAAGGAAAAATGGTGAACTAGACTAAGCCAAACCAAAACAATTGCCCTAAAATGCTTGTGCCGAGGCGAAAATAAAATCAATTTTCATTGTAATTGCCAACTTAAAGGCTTAAGATCTCTTCTATACCATTTACACGCTCTCCCTCTCTCTCTCTGTCTCCCAATGCCACACCCACTTACACATGAACTCCCCTTCCTCCACACACTTTTCCCTCTCTCTCTCTCTCTCTCTCTCTCTAGTTGCCTATTTATCGGTCTCTGGGTATTTCTATTATTGTTTTGACCATGTTAAAATCAAAGTTACTAAATTCAAATTATTTTAGATTTGCATAAATCTTTGTTTTTGTTTTTCAAAATTTGCAAACACTTTTCCCAAATCGGTTTAAATAGTCTCCAGTGTAGTTTATTTTTGTTTTTTTTTTTACTAATACAATTAAATTGTAATATTTGTATATTTTTTTCTTTCTTAATTGTTAAAGGTAAATTTAGTTTTTGATTTCAATTAAATTTAATTTCATAGGAAATTCCATTGAATCACTATTAGTTTACTTTATTACTAGTTGTAAACCATAATATGATCCTTTTGACTTTGTTTAGAAATCAGACTCGGTCTGGTCTTGTGGTTCATTAATTTATTGCCATGAGTTCTGGTAAATCTCCACTGTTCCAACTGCTTTAGCCTTCATCCACGCATTATCCTTACACTTATTGTCGTATATCAAATTTAATGGCTCCACTCGCCGGCAAGTTTCCATTGTCTTGGCTTATGGTATGTGCTCGTTGGTTTATTTGACTTTAATGGCTGATGCGTTTTGCCTTAAAAACTGGTTACTTTTAAAGGTCACACACACACACACTCATCCACTTACACACACAGTCTAGTCTATTATTACTATGTAGGTACATATGTACATAAATACATATGTGAAAAAAAGAAGATCCAACGAATGAAATTTAATGATAATAAAGCATAGTTTCTATGCATCCGTTGCATATTAAAGCTTGTTTGAAATCAAAGATAACAATTCCACCAATTATCGCAAATCGCCCACACTGATTGGAAATCACATATCGTATATCCTAGATGCGTGTGTTGTATTATTGTGAAAACCTTCAATTTATTTGTAGCCCATTTCCCATTCCCAGTAATCGATGCAAAATGTTTGTATCTGCAATGCTAGTGGCAAGTATCAAGTTGCATGTTGCATGTTGCCAGTTGTGAGTTCATAAGGAATAATAAATAAAAATCGAAATGGTATTGAAATATGTATTGAATTATTGAGCTAGTTAACTATCGAAATAAAAATGTAATTTAAATGTAAATTGTTGAAAAAAATGAAAATGTAATATAACAACAAATAACGAAAAAAAAAAAATGGAATGTAAATGGTAAATTGATATGCTTTCATTTCATTCAAATATTCTACCCATAAGTTAGCTTTTAGTAATTAAAAATAAAAATAATTACCAAAACTAAATACAATGACAAAATAAGTTTCTCTTACCAAAAAGTTAAGTAAAATGACACTAAAATTGAAAAAAAAAGGCAGCTTAAATTATTGAAATGAAAAATATTAAAACTATTTTAATACTATTATTACAAAAGTTATTAGTTAACCGAATCGGTTTATACTTTATACCGTTATATAAACCTATATAAATTTTTTCCTGACTTGAGATTGGGAATTTTGTTTAATTTAATTAATTTTTTTTATTAGACTTTTGTCAGCTTATTTCAACAAACTGATTTCATGCATTTCGTTTGACTTCTGATATAGTTTATATATTGTAATAAAAAACTATAAATGTATATATAAAATAGGCATATGGTTGACTGACCAATTATCGAATATGTCAATAGTCTAGATAATATTTTAAAAGTTTGTTTTTCCTTTCTTTTTTTGTATTATTTTTATTAATTTTAATGCTTGGCTTGTTGTTTAATTTTATGCTCACTAATTGGATTGAAAGTAAAACTTTAATAACATAAATAAATATGGGTAAGGAATAAATATAAAAAAAGGGAGAACACAGGAGCAAAAGGAAGAAAAAAGGAAACTCATTTTGCATATGCAAAGAGTCCTGCCGATTCATCCTGCTTGTCACCTCTTCGCATTTTCCTTTCACTTCAACGTACGTGTTTTGGCATATATTTAACATTTTTTGTTTTGTTTTCGTATTTATTTATTTTGTTGGTCGTTGTTGTTTTTGTCATTTTTATTGTTTAGTTTCGTTTGTCTTAACGAAAAAAAGGAGGGAGAATTTTGCATAATTTTTTAATTTACTGGTTTACTTTTTTTTTTTTTTGTTATACACCTAAAAATAGACTTTAACAAGGACATTGAATGATGAACAGGGACCGATGTAAAGAAGGACAACTTTCTCGAGGTGTGTGTGTGTGTGTGTGTGTGTGTATGAGGGGGTAAACAGGAAGCAAAGTAAAAGAAGACAAATGGTTAACACACCCAACACTTAAGACAAAACCAAAAACCCAAAATAAAAAAAAAGAAAAATACAACAAAAAGATGAAAAAGAATTGAAAGTGGGAGAAGTTTCCTTTAGTTCAGAGGCTAAGTTATAAATGTCAGAGTTATGCCTATGGGCTTAGTGTGAATACCCTGTAAATGTGACACAAATGAGTATATTATTAATGTCATAATCTGAACTAAAATTTGTGATCAATCAATCATCCATTCCATAATCATATTCATATGTACATACATATATCGAATATTAGTATATATATTTGTGGGGTATCATTAAATCGAGCATTCATTTAGTGTATAAACTGATTTCATATAAAGTGTTTTGATGGACTAGGACTAGAGAATTAGAGGACTATATATTGTACTCCAAACTCCATTCCTGTCAGAGATTTAGTAACCCAAAAATTCTACTGACAAATAACTCAAAATGTGATTGATGTCTGGCCCTGACATGGTGACACATATAAATGCCTGCAAATGGAGCAAAAGACGCTTCCTTCCTTCCCCCCAACCAATTTCTCTGTTCTTCTCTATGGCTCTATATCCTACAGGAATATGTCGTTGACGTGTCACATACTCGTTGTACCTCTTATTCATTCCCCTCATCTACCAGCCATCAGTCAGTCACATTATTCCCATCATCATTTTACTCCCATATGTCTGCGTGATTTTTGTTATTTTTTTTTTTTTTTCTTCTTGCTTGTCGACTGGCATCATTACTCAATCTCATTTAAAATTTGTGAAGATTTCTTTAGGAATATGTCAACAAAGTTTTTTTTTTATATTTTTTTTTTTCTTATTTCCGCCGTACCGCATTTTCTCCATTTGCAGAAACCAGGGAAATTAAAATGTTTTTTCAACTAAAAACAACTTTGTCTCACAGAACACTGAATGCAATCTGTAGTCCAAGTGAACATAAACCTGGAGGGCTTTTAAATGCGTACCTTAAGAGCAGTGAGGGGGTAAGGGGGTTGGATGGCAGATGTGGGAATGGGAGGGTTTCGTTTACATTAAGTAATTACCTGGTCAGAGCTAAAGTTGGTAGCAGAATAAGAAGAGAGAGAGAGAGAGAGACATGCTGATGGAGGAGAGAACAGAGGGATGAGGCAGTGAAACGGTAGCCAACGGCTAAGTACCTTTTTTTTTCTCTTTTTTTCTTTTTTTTTTTGTCCTTCTGCTTGAGGCTGGAAATGAGACAGAGAAACGTCTTAGTTTAGTTGAAGTCAGCTAAGTAACTGTGATTATATCTAAATTGCAAAAAGTTGACCAAAGTGCTACTAATATAAAACCAAGTGATTATCTATACATAGTATATATATAGACACACAATTTTGCTTCAATTACATCAAATTGGTGAAATTTTGAAGAGCTTATTATGGCCTAGTAATTGAAGATATTATCTAAATACCTGGATTGAAATGATATTGATATGGCTTATTTAAATTTTGAGGAAGAAAAGGAATGGAAAGATATAGAGAGATTATGTTTTTGGGGTTTTAAGGATCACGTTTAAACGTTAACAATTCTTATTTTTAAGCTGTTTTATGATTAATATTTTAAAAAATTAGCTGTTCCATAGCATACTTTTGGAAACTAAAATGTATAAAAATTCATTAAAAAACTTGATGAAGAATAAAAATTCTAAAATTCTTTGTAGAACTATGGCCTTACTTTTGAAGACTTTTAAATTTATTTATTTACCATTAACTGATTTTTTTTTGCTTCGACTTGTTTGGTTTTTTAGAAACTTTTTCTTTGGTAAATTTTTGATTTGAAATTTGTTCAAGTCTTGGCATGCCTTTAGCTAGTTTCTGTTGATGATAAAAAAGCATGTAACACAAATTGCTAATAAATATTTTTTTTGTTTTTGCTTTATTTTTATATAAGACAACATACTTGACACACACACACACACACACAGGTTCGTTTTTTTTTTCTTTTTTTTGTTGTTGCCTTCCCCTGGCCCTTGCCCACCAGCTATCAGTCGATGACAAGTGGAGAGCAACACTTCAAACCTGATGACACTGTCAATTTAGATGCTTCCCAGCTTCCAGACAAAAGTGTCCCAGTTTCAGTTTTTGGTTTCGTTCATTGTGTATATAGTCACGCCCCCCACTTTGCCACACCTATCATCACATCAGTTTTTCCCGCATTCGTGCGTATTTTGTCTCTGTCTCAATCTCTCTCCCTCTCTCTTACTTGCCCAGAAACTGCTCAGTGATGCATTGCAATGCCATTTTCATGCTTTATCTGTGGTTGGCCTCGCATAAATTGATGTTGTTTTTTTTCTGCTCGTTTTCTGTGTTTCTCTTGTTTCATTTTGCTATTTGCTGTCTCTGTGTCTGTTAGTGTGTGTGTGTGTGTATATATACATACATATATTCTACATTGTTCTACAATATAAAAATGCAGTCAATTCTCATGACAAATTTTACTTTTATTACATATACTTTGTTTATGTGTTGTTCGGCATTTGCACATCATCGATGTGACAAGCACAAGACGAAACGAGACAAAATGTAAAAGAAAAGCAAAAAAAAAAAAAAACAACCGAAAACAAAAATAATAAAAGAAAGACAAAAAAAAAAAGGACATGGTACATGAGAATTTTATACAATCACATGATGGCAGTAATGGGAGAGTTGGGAACAAACAGGTAGGGAGAACAAAAATTGATTAGATGAACATGGAAATGTTTCAAATGCTTTCAAAATTTGATTGAAATAAAGTCGGGGAAAAGTTTTGCTTTCTTTTTATTTTTTATTTTTTGTATACATAAATTTTATGTAGCCTACTTTAAGGCATAAAGTCAGAAAGAAAAACAAAAAAGAAAGAAGAGGAACAAGAAGGCGACAGAAAGAAAAACACCACCAGCGAAGGGAAAGTAAAGTAAAAAAAAAAAGAATAAAATAACCAATGCCAAATAAATTCAATCGCGCTATTCATGCATTCATTCTCAGTGTTTGCCAGTAATCGATTACGCGAAATTGTTAAAGTCTCGCAGCATCTTCCATCTTCCATCTCCAACTCCGTTTCGAGCTTCATACCAATCTCCGTGTTGCCGTGTCTCCGTCCTGATTAGCATAATTTGACTTTGACGTGTGAGCGTGTGTTGCGTGTGTCGCCAACGTAGAGGGAGAGAGAGAGAGGCATAAGCGAAAACAAGACCAGACAAACGACAAAAAAAGAAGAAAAAAAACTGATGAAAGGAATAAACCGATATAAATTTAAGATAGTTAAGTTAAAAAGGTCGATATTGTTATACCCTTTTAGTTTAATGACCATCAAATGTACAATTTACAAAGTTTCGAAACTTTACTTGTAATCTTGTAATCTAATAATCTAACAAGTTATAAAAAGTCTAGCTAAAACTTGAGACAACTTCTTAGTCTGAATTTTAAATAGTTTAGGCTTAGTACGACGAGCAACTAAATTGCTATCTTTTAAGCAATGTAAAATATTAAAGAACTTTATAATGTATAAAAAGTAGAAAGGCTAAAAAAATATTATAAATTCTCCAAACGCTCGATTCAATTTTAAATTCTGAAATTTTTGCAGTAGTCTTTCTTTTCTTTGAAGCAATAGAAAATCTGAAAGAAATTTATAAAGCATAAAGTGGAGAAAAATTTGTAATAAATATAATAAATTATCCTAAAGCTCAATTAAGTTTTCAAATTCTGAATTATATTCGAATCTTTAAGACAACTCTGTTTGTAGTATCCAAATTTTAGTTTTATTTATTTACCAATCTTATAATATTTTTTAATTTATACATAATTTTTTGATTTAGTTTGCAAAAGATCAAACCTTATACTGTATAGTGATATGAACGATTTTATAGAGTATAATAGAGTTCAATATTGTAAGAGAGTAAATTGTTCGATTTGAACTAAATTTTAAAATCAACGATGCCAATGGCCCCATCAGTGATTCACCCCTCGCAACATGTCATCATCAGTGACAGCAACAGCCTAAACATTAACAACAACAACAACAGCAAGAACAACAACAACCTGGTAACAACTTCATTTTGATTTAGAAATTGGCTGCCTTAGTAAACGAGGGAATCATCACCTTGACAGCATTTAACTTTGATTGTAAATTTTCAACTTCTTTTCACTTTCTTTTTTTCACTTTATTAGTTGAAAGTCCTTTTTGTTTCACTCGAAAGCTTTCTAGACTTATTAGCCTAATGATCTAATGTGTGTATATATACATACATATATCTATATCTAGATGTGTGTCCAAAAGAAAAACTCATCTGAACTCATTTTCTCTCAAACTCATTTGCAAGTAATTAAGAATTTTTAACAACAATTTGTCAGGCCAAACTGCAGGTCAAAGAAAAGAAAAAAAAAAGTATATGAGAAGAAGAAAAAGTCAAGTAAAGTGAAATTTTTCAGTCAAGTCACATACAGGCAAAACTTTTCATTACCAACTCTCATTTTTCGGCGACTCGTTTTTTTTTTTTTTTTTGTTTGCCTCTCTCCCCTTCCCCTACGGTCCCTGACTGCCGTTTTTCTAATTTCATTTCCTTGGCGGCAATCAAGTGCGCCGCACAGTTCGTTTGTAGTTTTGTGTGTGACTCTAGGAAATTAAATTGTAAACACTATCCGGGTGAAAGTTTACTTATGGTGGTTTTTTTTTCTCTCTCTCTCTCCATTTTCTCTCTATTTCATTTTGCATTTTTTTTTTGGGTCGCTTTCCTTTGGTTCTTTCATATTCCTTTTCATACCATTTCTTGGCATTTTTATTTGACATTTGCCTCAATTTCCGTTGCAGGCTTCAGAATTTTTGATAATTATGTGAACTCAGTCTAGACTAGACTAGACACTGCTCATAGTTGTCATTTCCTTTGGCTTTCTGATTCAACAATTTTCACACAAACGTTTTGTGCTTAGCATTTTGGGTTAAAACAGTTTTCCATAGATTAGGATTTATATATATATTTTTTCATCAATTTATATAGATGAAATTTTGTTGTAAATATAAATATATAACAGGGATATAAGATTACTATAGATTACCAAGTGCTAATCAGAATCGAGAGAGAAGAGAGGATAAGTTATATAATATATATAAAGGTACCTTATATTTGAACAATCATTTATTGCATTTTAAGACTTTGTACAGTTCAATGAATAATTTATTGGTATTCAATAATACTCTCAAATCATTCATTTCATTTTCGTTCATTCATTTTTTCTCATATAGTTTAATGAATTTTTTTCTCAATTAATAATCGATTTCTATTAGAAAACGATTGCATTTTTTATTCAATTTTAATTTCAATATGAAATTGGATACCCACAGGAGATACGGGAGTGTTCATTTAACCTGGTGGTCCAGTGGACTGCAGCATTTCTAAAACGAGGAGTTAACTCTACATCAGAATCCACCAAACGTTCCCCTTCATCTCCCCTCTCCGACATAATTTACCACCGAAAAGTACCTTACCGAATATTTTGTATCTCTTTGTCGTGGCTGAGGTCGACAACTGAGCTGGCCAACCCCAATACAAACATAAAAAGCACACGAAAAATGCAGCTGTGTTGACTCTCACATACAGTTACACAGACACACACACACACACACACACAACACACACACACACATAGAGAGAGAGAGAGAGAGAAAGTGTGACTAGTTCTGGTCTACTATTATCATGTTAGCCAGCCTTTTACTGCTACACTTTCCTCCTACACTTCTACACAGCTTCATGCATATCCCCCCACCACTCCCCCCCCCATTCACTTTACTTGCCGCTTTGCAAATGTGAAATTTACACTTGCCACTTGCCACTTTGTCCTCGAATGCAAATTTTTGTTGTTGACTCAACCAGACCACCGCTGCTGGTCGTTTGCTTTACAGTTTTGCCTAAAGTGAGGACAATAAACGTTGGATGGGGGGATGGGGGGCTCTCACTCTATGACTATAATTAAATTAGAAAACATTAGCGAGAAAGCCTTCAGGAGAAAAGTGTATAAAAAAATTAAAAAAATATGTAAAATTTTATATGCAGCGTAAATTGTAACAATGTAGCAAGTTAACAATTTTAATGGTTAATAATATTATTTATAACCTTTATAAAGAACATCATATTATTTTTACCGTTAGTAATAAATATAAATAAATATGGCAACTCTATAAATGAAATTGTTGCATAACGTATACATATTTCAATTTAAGATTTATCTCAAAACTTGATAAACTAAAGGAACTTTAAGTGAATGAGAATTATTTTATAATTCTTTAATAAAATTTATTAAATTATGTAATGAGAAATGTTTTAATAATCAAACGATAACTGAAAATATATTATTCCAAACTTTCAGATGCATTATATATTTATAGTTCATTTCTGAATTAGAGGTTTCTCTTGTTTTTTGTGTTATCGAAAAACTTTGTATTGAATTAATTACAGTTACTAGCAAATGGAGGAAAATTTCTTCTGCTATTTTTATACCCTGTAATCATATGTAGGTTAAAAGGCTATATTAAAGTCTCTAAAATGTATGTAACAGGCAGAATAAAACATTTTCGAGTTAAAATAATATTTTTAATAATCAGTTTAAGAGAGCCGACTGTGAGTATATCCTCTATTTCGTATAGGGTATGCTCATATTCGTCAGGGACAATTCGTTTGCTTGATTTTTTGTTTTGTTTTTGGAAATATCATTTCGCATAATCACTTGAGATTTAATCAATTTAGGCGCAAGCATGATGGAGGGACAAGTGTGTGTGTGTGTGTGGGCGGGAGGGGGGGGGGAGGAAACGTACACTACGTGTACATATCAAATTTGTGATGGAACTTTTTCTGGCATCAATTTTGAGGAAAATAACAAATCAGGAGGATGATGCTGACTTTGCCATATTCTTTGCTTTCTCATTAAATTAATGATGTTTATGGTTTATTTAGGATTTCAATGCATTGCCCTGGTAACCGTACAAAAACAACAATAACAATAACAACAACAACAACATTAGTAATAACAACAATTGCTGCCCCAAAGGAGACTCAGTCAGGGAGAGAGAGAGAGAGAGAGAAGGAGAAGGCAAAAGAAATTGAGAAGTTAATCATTATGCAATGAACTAACTTTACCTAAATACATATACATATATATATATATATATATATATATACATATAGAAATATATGTACCAACTAATTAATTGAATGTTACAAATGATATCTCGTATACAATTTCAATATTTCTAGGTATGTTGGCCATGGCAACATGAGATGTTGTTGTTGTTTTTGTTTTTGTTTTTGTTGCTTGTGCCACGCATAAATAAATATTCTCCTGCAACATTCCTTAACCTAATAAATTCAGTGAATGTTAAATGACAAATTGACGAGCAACTGGCAAAAGGACCTTCTTTACTTACACATATATGCCATCTCTCTCTCTCTCTTTCTCTTTTTAATGTATGTATATATACTGCATATATGTATATATATATATATATCTGCATTATAGCCATATGCTTAGCCAAGTTCTGGCAGCACGTTATTAAAGCTAATTACGTTGATTCATAAATTAGAAACACCTTTTGATTGTGAGTGCGTGACAAATGTTACTCATAGTCAACACTCCCCCGATGTCT
Source organism: Drosophila emarginata (assembly GCA_037075365.1). Taxonomy (NCBI): domain Eukaryota; kingdom Metazoa; phylum Arthropoda; class Insecta; order Diptera; family Drosophilidae; genus Drosophila; species Drosophila emarginata. The sequence goes on from JBAMCD010000160.1 coordinate 1,618,456, forward strand.
ACTCTCTCTCTCTTACTCTTACTCTTAGTTAGCTTAGTTCACCCTACTTAAATTGCTACTAATTTATAAAGTGTGAGGGTGAAACAAAACGAACAAAATGAAAGTTGGTGAGAATGAACTTTTTTTTTTTTTGTTAATTTTTTTTTTTTTTTTTGGGATAATTTGCCACTTGGCCACACAGAAATTCCTGCACTGGGAATGCGGCATGGCAAATGTGCAAAGTCATGCATATTCCACTTGTACCACCCCACTCCCCCTTCCTTCACATTATAATGCCCTTAGAAACCGAGTGGACTGCCTTTAGTATAATATTTGTATGGTCATAGTTGACTATTAAAAGATGATGAATGATGGCATCCATGGAGACAGAAATAAACTGCAAGAGAAAGATGGTTATACAAATAGCAAATCCTAAAGAATGTAAATTACAAAAATTATACAAAAAGAAGTGAAACCCCAAAACAGAGAAACAAAAAATAAAGTAACAACAAAAACATAAACTAAATGAAATAATGAAATGTTACCAAAATGTTGTTCTCCTTTCGGCAATTAAAAACATAAAAACCCACAGCACAAAATGCTCAGACAAACCGCAGACAAATGTTGCCTTAACAAATATTAACACAAATAACAACAATAACAAAACGTAAATAAAATAGGAAAAAAATAAATTCCCCCGAAGTGACCCAAAAAAAGAAAACACAAAAAAAATACAATTAAAATTTTGTGAAAACAAAAGAAGAAACAGAATGAAAATAAAAAAAAACCAACAAAACAAAAATCATTAGAAACATCAATTTGGTCAAGTTCAAGTTAAGATGCTCTGCAAATTTAAACCAAATAAGCTCCAATTAATAAATTAAAATTAGTCCATAAAAACTCCATAGAAAAAAAACCAAGTTTTAAGAGTCCAAATTCAAGCAAGCACAATTATTATATTTATTTTTGTATAATATTATTTTTTTATTTATATTATAGTCTAGTAGTTTACATATTATACATTAATCTAGTAGTTTCATTAAGCTTTCAATCGCATATAAAAACCGAAACTATCTTAAATTTCAAACATTTGTTTAAGTATTTCAATTCTACATAAATTTTTTGTTTTGTTTATCAAGTCACTACTTCTGTGAGAATTTTTTGAACTAAAACTAAAAAGATTAAAGTCTAAAAAATATTTAACAACTTTATAGGTTATATGTATGATTACGAATTAAGTTTTTGGACAAGTTGAAAATGTACACAGATAAGATATAAAATATATTTTAAGCTGTTTAATCGCAAAGAATAATATTTTGTTAAAAATTTAAGCAATTTTTAATAAAAAGAAGTTTGTTAATTTTGAAATGTGAAAAAGCTTATAATAATAAGCTAAAATATATTTTAGGCTATAAATAAATATTTTAAAAATATACAAACTCATTTCAAACTATTTCTTTCTCAAATATTTGAAGAATTTTTATTACAAAAGCTTTTTCATTAAAATTGTATTTGCAAATAATAAGCACAAAAATTAAAAGGTTATTTAATAAGTATATGAATTCAAAATAGAATTTTCTTTTAAATTCTAGAAATCTTTCAGTAGTTAAATGACTTTCTATTCAATGAATGCTTTAAATAATTTAATTTACCTCAACATTTTCTTACTGTTTATAGGATTGATTAATATTTCATCATGTTGTGCTTTATGAGTAATTGAATACCAATTAAATTTTAGTTTCCCCATTAGTCTGCTGTCGGAATATCTCTGTAGTGAAACAAGAAACCGCATTAAACTGCGTTCGACTATCAATTCTGGAAATGTGGTCTTGTTCAGTTTTGGGGTATGACAAGAGATGCGATGAGATGACCTTTTGTTAAGTTCTAATTAGCTGTGAATGATGCGGAATGTTGTGGCTAGAGTCGTCCAAATGGGGGTGTCCAATTCCTATACCTGCTGCTGCTGTTGCTGCTGTTACCGGACCAAATACTTGTTTGTTAACTCACCGACAATCAGATGGCCAATGGCCAGTGGTCAGTCGAATGCTGTGGAGTTGCGGTTAAGACAGCATTCAGCATCCCTTTGCTGGATACCCAAAGTCAAACATAATTAAACCAAGACCAATCATTAACAAGTTCTCCAAAAACCAGTGACATAATTTCATTTCATTAATTTTTTAGGTTAAAATGCTGCCTAATATAATTTACATTTTGGTAATTTGACCAACCATTCACAATTAAAAGTTTGACGAAAAGTAGATAAATATTTAATGGCTTCATTAACACGTTCACGATTTCTGCCATGTTCCTCATCGATATCCAGGGATTGCTCTTGATCCTCGCAAAAAAACTGAGCAAAGTTAAGAAAAAATATTTGTCGTTCTTCTTTGGATACATTTTTTCTCTCCATTTGGATATAGGCCTTAAGTGCCATAGTTAAACCCATTAAATCGGCAAATTTCTCATCAGCCATTTCGGTACCATAAAGATCTTCAAGGCAATTTCCCTGTTTTACAAATCTTCGACTAGTTGTTGTATGTTTTTCTTTTATTCGAATACCCTGACTATCGTATAGAAAGGCAAAATTGGGTGTAAAGCCATGAGATAATTCATGTCCTATAAGAAAACCCAAAGAACTAAATGTCAATAGATTTGATTGATTAACCCTAAACATGGGAGGACCCAACAGAGAAAGTGGCAAAATAATTTCATTTCTTTGGGGAAGATAAAATGGTGATGCAAAACTACCATAGCCATCGGATTGAATTATATAAAAGTCTTCATTGGAGTGATTTTGCCAATACTCCATTTGATTGATCAGTTTTAAAAGATTACCATAATAATCGGTATCATTTAAATGTAGATTCTCATAATGTTTATTAAGAAGCTGCTCTAAATTCAATTCACTAACATCAAATGGTAAAACACTTAACCGCAATCTCATTTTCCCCAATTTATCATATAAAAAATGTTGCGATTCTCTGGAGAAATTGTTACGATTTTCAATCAACTTAAGTCTAAATTGTTCTTTAAGTTCTGTGAAGACTTTCTGCAATATGGAATTTGTATTTACAAAATCTTTTTGTTCTCTCATTAGCCATATTGCTGCATGGGTTAGAAATTCACGTGTCTGACCGGAACATCCCAAACGGGAGAATTTCGATGATAATCCTGATGTATATTCCAATCGATATTGAAGACGTAGTAGTAGATAAGGGGCCAGCAGTATTGGAGACTGTTGTTTCAATAATTGGGAAAGTAGTTGCAAGTATTTTACCGATAATTTTGAGAAATTGCTTGATAAGGGCAATATCCAATTGGCAGGAAGGATAATGTCATTATTCTCATTCTGATTATCCTCAATCTGTTGCTCAATCTGTATTATTTCTTTTTCCAAATGTCTAATCTTGCGCCATAGATTTCTGTTATCCAAGTTTAAATTTAATCGTTGTAACATTCGCAAAAATTGCTGACCTCTAAAGGGTGGAAAAATTTTTACATTTTCATTTTGTTCGAATTCTTCCGAAAATTGTGGCCATAGTTGTTGAATAAATTGATCTTTATATATATCCTGTTTATCGATATTGTTGTCTAGAATTTGTTCAAGACCAAAGTTGATCAATAAGCTAAGAAGTTTCTGCCAATTTGGCTCTTCTCTTTCATTTTTGCCACTCAATTCGATTAAAAAATTGAGAAATTTTTCAGGTTTATAGGTTTCCTGATTTAATTTTCTACAGGCATTGTAGTTACTTTTTAGCAATTCTATAATACGATTATTTGTCTTGCCATTATAATATTCCTGCTCCAGTGAAATGGCCAATTGCCTATTAAAGACATGATCTAATTTCTCCAATTGGCTGCGATAAGGTCGATCATTATGAATCTTTGCCCAATTGCCGCAAGCAAAGTTGTAGAAATCCTTGCAAGGATCAAATTTATAATCTATGTGAAGTGACAAGTGATCGGGCAGTTTATTAATATTGATTTCAGCCCAACTTAGACTAGGTAATAAAAATAATAATTTACTGATGATGCACCACATTATTCTTTTGAATTTAAACTTGAACTGAATATAAAATAACAAATCGATCATCGATCGATGCTATCAAATCAGATGAGAGTGACTGATGTCTGATAACCCCATTTCTTATCAATGAACAAAAAATTTATAAAAAAAAAACAAATAGAGAGAGAGACTAGAAAAATCAAAACTGACAAAAAGACAAATTAGTTTCAATGACAAGAGTGAAAAAAAAAATATTTTGATCGAGAAAAAAATGAAAAACAATTAGTATATATTTATACTATGTACAGTGGAAACTCAAGAAAGATGAAAACCTATAGTAGGATATATTCATTCTTTTTATATTATTTTTGGAACCGTTAAATAGTTGGGTATGGAAACCATTATTTATGAAAGTATATATGCATATGATTTTTATTAAATTTTGTTTACTAACAAATGTAAAATTCATATTTAATTTTGGATATTACATAACATACATACATATGTACATAATATATGGATTTTACATATGTATGTATATATATTTCTAAATATTGGATTGAATATTTGCTATTTTTCTAGTTAATGAGTTTAATTTTAAATTTAATATTTTTAACGTATAAAAAATGAATGGACTGATATAGGAACAAAAGGGAAAGAAAAATAGTCAAATGGGAATAGTGGGAAAGTGGAACAAACAAGAGAGATTTTGATCAAACGTTTTTGTTGTTGTATTGTGTTCTGCCTACAAACACATGGCCTGTAATCCATTGGATATATATTGGTGTGTGTGTGTGTGTAAATGTGTGAGACGCATAAATTCAATTGAAAATTAATTAGCGACTGACAACATACAACAGCAACAACAATGCTGAAAAACCTAATTGCCTTTGTTTATATACGGTTTATTGATACTTGGGCATTATTAGAGGCTTAGTCACACACACACACACACAGACAGATACACACACACACACACACACACACATAGACACTGCCGCTAGCAATGTTAGAAACGGGCTACTGTGATATAGGGAGAGAGTGATAGAAAGAGATAAATAGATAGACCCAATGTCGGACTAGACAGGCATAAGCCACACGCAGGCATTAAATTAGTATTAGAGGCCTAACCAGACAAGTCAGCCCAAGCTTGGACCAGAATTTGATTGGCATTGACTTAGCACGGTTAGATCCCCGGTCCCCGATGATGGTAGGGTGAATGTACATAGATGGACTTCCAACACATTGCCACATGCCACACGCCACACACATTGTCGCTTTGACTTTTATTTATTTTGTTAGACGCATTTTGAAAAGGCAATAAGCAGCTTTCTGATTGATTATCTCCTCTCGCTTGCCTTGGCTATCTCTCCCTCTATTCCTCGCTCTAACTCTCTCCCTCTCTCTTTCTATCCCTCATTCACGCTCTCCATTAATTTTGTTGTTGTTTACATTTGATGTGAAACTTCTCGTTGAAAAGGTGGGTGGATGGGTGGGGTGTCTGTGAGGCAAGCGGTGTTTGGGTTAAAGTTGGGGCATTTACGGGAGGGGAGGGGGTTTTGAAACTGCGAGGCGTCAATCAATTTTGAGTAAAATAAATGAGGCTTGAGGCAATATTTTTGTGTCCCGAAAAAAAGGCTTAACACATTTTACATAATAAATGTGTTGGCTCTTATTTTTCCCTCAGTCCCTCTACCGCATCTCAGTTTCACCCTTTCTGCATTTTTTTTTTTTGTATATTTACCCTTCCCTCTTCATCTCTCTCTCTCTCTCTCTTTCTCTCTATCTGTTTATCTATCTGTGTGTGGGAGTGAAAGCTTTGGAACTTGGTAGTTCGTTAAAATTGCAACCGGAACTTGCATTCGTCAGATTTCTTAAGGAGAAAAACACATGTCACTAGCAAAACTTTTGCTCTTTTCCCCTTTCATCTATCCACTTAACAACCAAGTATTTGAGTGGGAAAAACTTTCAAGTTATTTCCCCCACTTTCATCTCTCACACACAAGCGAACTGCATTAAATTTGAATGAGCCAATTGCTTGGTTGTGTGTGTGTGAGTTATGCATGTTTCATGATGTTTTAGAAATTTCATTTCAGTTTTCAACAAAATAGTTTCCGGAAAATTTTTCACGTAAAAAAATACAAACCGCCACAGATAACCAGGCTAAATTATGTGTCAAGCAGAAATTTGTATACCCTTCCACACAAAAAATTAAACTAAACAATTCTATATAGTCACCTAATTTCAATGGTGGATAGTCAACTGATCGGCTACGCCGACAAACTTACGTAAACTTAGGTATCAACAATCGATTGGATATAGATATAGTTAGAAGTTTTATAGAAGGAGTCAGGGATGCATCCTTCTGGCAGGTATAAACCAACTTGGCAAAGTTTTATAAAGTATTCCAATTATACTCTTGAAAATGCTTGTTTTTTCGCTGATGACAGATAATTTTAAGATATCGAAAACAGAAAAACATTCATATAAGTGAAAAAACTTTGACATTGCTTAAATGCATATTGGTAACTTTGAAATTTCACCAATTGCGTCAAACTGTCTTAACCAGAAACGATTGAAATAAAATAACTTCATAAAATATTGATTACTTGAAACTTATATGTATGTATATATGTATGTAAGTATGCATATTTTTTGCACAACTTTTTTTATACTTTACCCTGATTATTAATTATCATTAATATTTCAATTATTTTTATACACCCTAACAGGAAAATGCTTATTTAACAGTGAGTTTACATTCGCTACTGGCATGTCTGTTATATGACTGCATACTGTTATTCCAATTCCTTTAGAGTTACCAATTGGATTATATCTGAATATGTTATCAGCAAATAAATGGATTAGATTTAATATGTCAGAAGTATTTGAAACTAAATAAGTCATTGCAATTTCATTTATATATACTTGTTTATGCTATCTCTCATAAGGTATTCCAATATGTTTTCTGTTGATGTCTGGCTGTCCATCAAATGAAAATTGTTAGATAAAGGTGAAAGTTGTTATCATATTCGATATGATTTTCCCATTCCCATTAGAATGATAAGAAAGTTTATTAATTTATTGGTAACATTTAGTTAGTTTATTTTAATGTATTGTAAATTTTTTATTGTTATGATATATTCAATAAAGAAAAATATATACACAGTAACCAAATGCATTTAACCACAAAAAAAAAGAAAAAAAAAATCAAATATATATAATTTGTGAACGATCTTGAGCGATCTTCATATTCAAGAAAACCAACTGCACATTTCAATGATGCTCGTTTGCTGCTTATAAATTTAACTTACATTTAAAAAAACATTTATAAATTTGAAACATTGGAATTTTATATCTAGTTATTAACATTGAATATCTTAATTATATCTAAGTTGCCAAAAAAAAAAAACAACTATCACACTTATATGCTAGACATAGACAACATTGATGCAAGTTCAAGAGAAATTCGTTATTATTGATTCTTATTTGATTCTGATTTAGATTTATCTTTATAAATATATATTTATATATATATATATATATATATATACATATATATATGTATGTACATATATATTTTTGATCATTTAAATTGGTAAACTTTTTTTGGGGCTCAATTTAGTTTACAAATTTAAATGAGTTTATGGTTTTCATTTAATATTCATATTTTATTGGTTTACTATTTTGTTTAGTTTTGTTTTTTTTTTTTTACAAATGTCTCACACAAAAATAAACATTTTTCTTTTTTTTTTATTTTTTTTAAACTTACATTGAAATATTCCTATATAGTAAATATCTATATGACTAGATTCAAAATTATTTCAGTTTTCGATCAGTTTTTTTTTTGTTTTTTGCCATCAATGGAGTATACATTTATAGCAATTCTTACTATAGCAAATATATTTCTACTGTTATTCTATTACTGTTTAGCTAAACCCCCATCCCAACCCGTTCATAGTAATCATATCACTGCAATTCTTCAGATTCTTACCAAGCCTTAACTAATCTAATCAAACCCAATCTCTACAGAAAAAAAAAGAAAACAATGAAAACAGAAAAAATAAAATGAATAACTATTTTAGTCTCGGTATTTAGCTTTCTGTTGGTTTCATTGTTTCTTTTCATATTAAATGCTTATCAATATTATTGATTATCTTTTCTAACCGAGGGTAAACCCAAAACATTTTTTCGAATTTTCGTTCACAAAGGCCTATCATCCATCCCCTACACCCTACATCTAAGGGTTGCTTAAATCAAACACCGAACAAATGTAAGGAAGTTATCGATAATAATAGGACAAAGACTAGTTTTTTTTTGTTCTTTTAGTTTGTGTTTTTTTTTTCAAAGATCAGTGAGTTAAGCATATGCTTAAAATGCTCCGTTGAGATATTTGACTTAATTTGGATTTAGTTAACCCATTAATAAAAACAGTTTACTTCCAATTTGTGTAATTATGTTTTGTGTAGGTAACTGACATTGAGTGTTTATTCTATGGTATATTGTATATATTATTTTAGACATTCAAAAGTTTGAAAGTTGACAATTAACTCATGGGGGAAACATCAGTAAACAGGTACAAGTTATTTATCCAAAATTTGTATTACTTCAAAGTTATCTAAATACTTTATCCAGAAATTGTTTTACTGGTAGCTTTCATTGATTGATCTTTACTTCATTTAGTTAGTTACCTTTTCTGATGAGCAACGTTAGATAGTTAATATTTTCAACATTTAGTTAGTGTGGATAGAAATATCTTGTACCAGATATATATATATATATATATATATATATGTATATATATATATGTATAACTGTTTATTCCTTTGCTTATGATCTACAAATATGATTTACTATTGAAATATGTATTTGTATTTGGTTTTATGTGGTTTTCTCAATCGAAAGTGTTTTTTTTTTTGGGAGCGGGAACAAATTTTTTTATATTGAAATTGTTAGTATATTTTTAATTTGTTTTTGAAACCGAGAGTTTTGGAAAATTTTCTTTTTGGACAGCTTTCTTTGCCACAACAAATTTCACCTTAATCAATTGAAATGTTTTTCTTTGTTTTCTTTTTTTTCTTCAATATATTCATCTTAAACATTTCTCTCTTCAGTTATTATGTCCATTGTGCTAACACGACGTTGCTGGACATGTTGTAGTAAATGAAGTTGTTGTTGTTGCTGTTGATGTTGCTGCTGATGCCCTCCACTGCCACCCCTGCCCGATCTCTCTTCCAGCACTGTCGATGCGAGGGCGGTGCGAACGGTGGTGCTGCGATGATGATCGCTGCTACCTCGCCGTGGCACCAGCATTACCAATTACTAGAGGACAGTCTCATTTGTGTTGGTGCATGTACGTGGTCCATTAACAATTGAATATTTTGATGAGCTATCTTTTTTACCGACAACACGTCCAAGAAAGATTTCCTTAAAAGTTTCACGAAATTGTCGTGACATGCCACAATAGATGCCAAAATTAATCGGATAACTGACTACCAGAAAGAAATTTGTTAGCATTATAAATATATTAGCTATGCTATAGTCAAGAAACTCAATAATTAATGAGCTAACAATATGCAATACTGTGACAACGGCAATTGGTATTTCGGCAATAAGAAATACAGAAACCACAACAATTAACATTAATGTGGTGCAATTTGATTCTCGTAACTTTTTGCATTCCTTTTTCCGATTCTCACGAAATAGTAATTTACGCCGTTCCTGGGCCTGACGCATTGCCGCGAATAGAAGAATGTTTAATGTCACTAATATAATACAGGGCAACAAATGGACAAATAGGACACGAAATAGATAATAACTGGTATAATATAGATCCACACCGATATATTCATGTACCCATAATGATGTCTCCAAATGGCAAACTTCTGTCTCATTGCCTTGCCATTCAATTTGTAGGGGCAAATAAGTCCGATCGAAGAATCTTGGCAATTGATGCAAAAAAGCCAATAAGGCTATAAAGAAAGTGCAACGTTTTACGCGGGGCATTGTGCACCAGGTGCGTGCCATGGGGGCGTGGCATACGTAGATGTACCTAAAAAGAGTCAAGAAAATAGGTTAAAAAAAACATAATTATAAATAATTAAGAAATTTTAAAGCAAATTATTATGAAAGATCTCTATGTAGATTTTTCCTAGAAAATAACACAAAGCTTCAAGAATTTGTATTAATTTAAAGAAATGGATTTTTAATATATGTATGTACATATATAAATTAAGTTTATACTTTATAAGAAGTAGAAAACTATTTATACCAAGGTTCCATTTTTGTTTAAACAAGTTCTTTCTACAAGTTCCAATCTTTTATTTATTAGAGATCAAAAGAATTTTTTAACTTTAAATTGGATTTTAATTAGTTTTCGTAAATCTACATATCTATGTATGTATGTATGTATGTATATAGATGAATATTTATAAATATATGTAGGCATATTTCTATATAGCTGAATATTTAAGCGACATCCCCGACTCGTGGGCTTAAACGAATTTAGTTAATATGATTTGGTGATGGTTCAATTTCAGATTCCAATTTCTCAAATGCAAATTTCTTGAGATGAATCAATCTGGCAAAGCTAATCAAGTTGATGCCTGATAATTTCATAATTTCAAGTAATTTGTCATCCGCAGCGTCAATTTTTTTTGTCGTGTTTTTTTTTGATTTGAAAGACTTTCCCTGGAATTTCAAGCAGAGCTCAAACGAAAAAAAACAACGAACTTTGCTTAATGCACACTCGCTCTCATACACACACACACAGACATAAAAAGAGAAAGTGAGCGAAAGAGAGAGAGCGAGAGAGGGCAAGAGAGATCCGGCTTTTTTTTTTTTTTTGTGGACATTCTCAAGGTCTAAGCCTTGGCCTAATTTATGCGCATAATTATGGGCACGCCCACACTCAAAAATTGTACGCCCCTTTCTTGGCAGGCAATTCTCTCACCCGATAACATGGCTGCCACCCACTTGGCACTTGAGAATGTTTTTCAATCAATCTTTCATTGAACCTTTGTCAAGCGGGGATTTCATTAAAGTTGAAAGCAAAATAACAGTAAACAAAGCCCCATGAACAACAACAACAAGAACAACAACAACAACAGAGGGTGGAACAAAAGGAAACACTATGAAACGATACGATACGATACGATACGATACAAAACGAAACAATTTCAAGGCATTTAGCCTTAAATGGAACTGATGCCTCACTTTCTCACTTTTTCTGAGCTCCACTGTCTTTATGTTCTTCTCTATCAATTTTGTTTGTTTTGTGTTTTTGTTACAATTTGAGCTAAAAGGCTTCTCTGATCCCATTCTCCGTTGCCCCAAATACATACATACATACATTTCTCTCTTTCCCTGTTTCTGTGATCCCACACATAGAAATAATGTAACAAACAAATTGATTAAATGCTATAATAAAGTTACAGTTATTCTAGGAAAATAGCATAAGTAGTTAATCGACTGTTACGGTAGATAAAAAGGTGTTACCGTAACCTCAATCGAAAACCGTAATTCATTATCCTGTCATAACAATCCTTTTGCCATTAACCAATGAAAGATTTGAAACTCAAAGAAAGTCAAAGGAAATGCTCTCGCACCTAATTCTTAACACAAGTTGTTTGTCCCTCTCATTCCCTCTCTCTCTCTCTCTCTCTCTCTCTCTCTTTCTCTCTCTCTCTCTCTCTCTCTCTAGACTATCTCGCTCTAAAAGTACAATAAGTTGTCAACAACAATAACAATAAACGGTTGACTGTTTTTATCGAGCTACTTTTGCTTTTCTTCTTCGCCATCTCCTCCTCCTCATTCTTCATCTTCATCTTCTCCAACTCCTTCTCATTCTCATTGTGTTTTATTTTATAGAAAATGTCCTGAACAGAGACAGAGTCTGGGCGAATTCTCCACCTCTCCTCTACTTCCTTCCAGCACACCATCTCTTCTCTACACATAAATATTATTTAGCTATTTGTGGCACACACACACACACACACACACACATACACACAGATACTCAAACTCTCCGTCTGTCAATACTGAAAAACCCTCGTGGACCACTTGAAAATGGTCCACTCTGGAAATGGTTCCTCAAAACATATAATGGGACCAAATATTTATGACTATTTTTATACAAATTTTATGTTACTTTTTATACCCTATATTTTAAATGTACATGAGGTAGATTAATATAACCAAAAACAACCCCATGAGAAATGCTTTGAATATGAATTTATGAAATTTTATCTATAGATAGATAACACTGTAATAGCCATGGCTAACACGGTATTTTAAAGTCGTTCTCTAAATCTATTTTAATATATATACATACATACATATATGTATGTAATGCGTTTTTTTTTTTTCCTTTTTTGTGTATTTTTTTTTGGGTTGAAATTTATTTGCAAAGCTGTAAAATTTATGATCCCACACATGAGTTAATAGAACAATGTGATGGTGTCGGGGGCAGGGATGGCGACTACTAGAAACGTTCATAAGTGGTTCATGGGTGAACGGTGGTGAGATGAAAATGGGACCACTCGACACTTGGACGATTTATGTGGCGTATTTGAAATTAGTTTATTGTTTTTTATACTCGCACACACACAAAATTATTCACAGCTTTTCGACCCCTCTCTATATTAGTTGGTTTTATTTATGACTCTGCAATCTGATTTTAAATGCCATACCCCATGAACCGAAACCATTCTTCACAATCCAACTGAAAGTTGGTATCGGCCAAAAAGATAAAAAAAAAAAATGTGATGAAAGTAATATATCTCTATAAATATATAAAGTTATTTTCAATTGAAATTAATGGGTATATCAAACTTTTTTGTCTATTGCAATTTTTAAAATGACTGTCAGTTTTTTATGAATTTGAATATTATTATGATGTTATCATTTATTATAAATCCTTTGGGTTTAATTTTACCATTTGCCTCACAAATTTCTTCTTTTTCCAATTAATAATGTGAAAAGTTTATTTTATAGATTTCTAAATGTATATTAAATCAAGTTGAAATCTTAAGAGAAAAATAAAACTATCTATTTTAAACAATTTAAAATATAAAAAACTATTTGTATATCATTCACTTGATCCTTCAATCTTTTTTTTATGATTTTTATATTTATATATTATTTCATATTTCTACGAATTTTATATGTATTAATAACAAAAATCATTTGAAATTCATTCAAGTGTTTTATTTGGCCATTTTAAAAAAATTTTTATTTGTTATTTTGTTTTATTTTTGAGTTGGTCTTTATATTTGATGCTTCTTAAATTACTCATACGCAGCGTTAACTGGGCCAAGTTCAAGGCATAGAGGAAAAGGCAATTTGTTGACGCATTGTGAGCATAATTTGTATGCCCCAGGCGGCAACAGAAATGGCAACAACATTGACATTTTATTTCTAGTCCAAGTCTGAGTGCTGCTGCTGATTTATTGGCCCATTGACAAGTCAACGAGACGAGGATATAACTCGAAAAGCTAAGGCTAAAACTGAGGTTGGGACCGCAACCGAAGCCGTAACCGAGACAGAAACATAGCCATAGAGTCATTCAGTAAGTCAAGTCAGTCAGTCAGACCAAGAGACAGACAGACAATGAGACAGTGAGTCAGTTTTGATGTCTGCTTGGTTACTTTGTTTTATTGACAACTCAACTGAATGTGTGTCCTGTAAGACAACAGGATAAAATGAGCAGGCAAAAAAGAAGATGCAAAAAGATGATGATGATAATAATGATGCAGATGACTGACTGACTGGTTGACTGACTGGCTGGTTGGGCACTTTTTATTAACCTAATTGCATATTTACCTTTGTACAGCTAAAGCCAAAGTTAGCCATATGGAAATAGTGTGGCACATGGCTGGCATTATCTAAAAGAGAAAAAGGGAAAAACATTAGCCACAAAGCAAAAGATTTAGTATATATGTAAATAATATATACATATGTATGTACTTATGTATATCTAAATTTAGCCATAAATTGTTATTCTTTTTCCCTATCATTACATAAATCTTGGCATTTAAATATTCCCAAATTTGCAGCAGTCAGATAAAGCAAGATATATGAAATAATATTAAAAACCTTTTACACTTGAAGAAAATAAAAACAAAAAAGGATAGAATAGAAATACATCTAAATAAAATTTATTGATATATTAAATTTAAAAATTAAAATTCAAAATGATTGCCTTTTCTGATATAGGAAATTTCTTACTTAAAGTAAAGAAAATAATTTTAAATAAATTTAAATAAATGTTAGATTTGATTGGCTTGAAGCGTTTTATAAGTTTTTGATGTGTCCTGCTGTTATCCTTTTACCCTCCTTTTTTTTCTTTGCCTGTGGCTTTGGTGCAATTGTGCATTTAAATGCAGGTGTGTGTGCCTGTGTGTATGTGTGTGTGCATGGTGTGGTCATATTTATAGACCATAATGAATGGGGCAAAGCCATTTGCCAGTCTGTTCTAGACACTTCGTCTCTATATTTCTACCTCTATTACTTTTCCCTGATGTTGCCCAACCACACACGTCCATACATACAAACAAATGTACATATATACATACATATATCGCACACATACACATTTGCGTGCATTTGACACATGTAAAAGAAGAAGCAAAAGCTTTTGGCCAGGAGCTGGGCCATATAATGCTCAATCTGTGGCCAAATCCGGTTTATGTGTCTGCGTTGCAATTACACATAGTCGACAGATAAAACTCCTGTGTCTGTATTTTACAATGAAATGGTTAACCTGATCTCCAACAACACCACCTTTCCTCCTCCCCATCAAATACTGGTCCTGCCCCCCTTCCTTTAACATTAACATGACCATTATACGCGCCATTCAAACAAGGGTAATGACAGTAGCAGAATGATGAGAAGGGGAAATGTGGGGTAAAATAGGTAGGTAGGGTAAGAAGGAGCAGAAGCATATAAATTGCCGAAGAAATGAAATGAAATCTTCAACTTTGCTCAGTCTCTGGCAATGGCCGCCTGGTGGTTATTACCCACCAAAAAAAGAAAAGAAAAAAAAAACCACCAAGAAGACCGTAAAGGCAAAGGCCAATAAGAGGGGAAAGGAGAGCTTTGTGTGTATGTGAGTTGAATTTTATGGTAGTCATACACAAAGATAGCTCACCCATACCATCATCATGTGCTACCCCCCGCCCCACCCACATAACCCCGATCCGCTCGCTCCCTTTGCCATTTCCATGCACTTCGCTCATCAGCAGTGGCACAGCATGAAATTTGGCTGGTACAAATCCCCTGGGAGCTCACTAACAGCACGTAGCAAAACCAGCAATACCAACAACAACAACAATAACAGTAAACCAAACCACCACAGTGGGACCAAGAAAAAACAAAATTGAATATCAACAAATTGGTTCCAATGCCAAACTAATCACAAACGATTTACACCGATTTTAACAACAACGATTGAACGATTGAAGACTTAATACGTATTAAAGACTTTTTGCCAGAGCTATATATATGTATATGCATGTATATATATATATATTACCAAAGTATAAATATTGAAAAATTTTATTATATTGAAATATATTGATAATATCGCAATTATATTAATTTATAGAAGAAATCTTTGAAATTAAATACAAACAAATAGATTTGGTATTCAGATCTATTTATGTTTACTCATATCGACTTAGACTAATTTTAAGATTTATCTATTTTTTGTTAACTTAAAAATTTGTTAATTTCTATTTTTATACCACTGTGCACTGTCTGCTCTATGTCGTGCCAGAGTTTCTGGGTCTAAATGTGGGGTCTCCTAAGACAAGGGCATTTTTATCAGCTTTGACACTACTCCATTGAAGTGAGTAAACAGTTTCGCTTTTCTACACCATTCCTTTTGACTACCCTACCCTCCCCTCCCCTCCCCACCCCTTATATATTCTAGACCCACGCCCCCTCACTCTTTCCCTCTCATTCACAGTGAGTGCCATAAATTGAAAATGTTGATTAATCGAGGCACAAGCCAAATGGCAAAAATGGGGAAAATATTTCCCCTATATACACTGTTTTTTTTTTTTTTTTTGCATGATAATGGTGAGAATGCTTCCAAATGAATGAGTGTAGCGAGTGAATGAATGAATGAGTGAGTGAGTGTTTTGGAGTGGGTTAAAATGGGGCAAATGGGAAGATATTTAGCAGGTGGGAAAAACTTGTCCTTCAATCTTTCATTGTGCTGACATAAATGACACACACACAAAACTTCGATAACGATAACAATACCGATAACTGCCATGACAATGTGTAAGTTGAAATTTTTTTTTTTTTTTTTTTTTTGGGTTTCAGTCAAGCATTTTATTTAGGTCAATGAGCGAGATTAGAAAAGCTTGAAAACAACGATGGTATAGCATATAGATTGAGTTGAGGAGAGATTTTATTATATATATTGTTATTCAGTTGACTTACCTCATTAAAAATGCTATAGGCCAGACACATGGATACGGGATGCAATGGCTTATAGTGATTGCCAAATGTATAGGTATACCAGAGTCCAGGAGCCGGAAATATGACTGTTAGCATATCGCATATTGCCATGCCTAAAAAAGACAAATAAAAATATTATTATTATTAATTAATTTATTATTAAAATTAAAAGTTTGTTACAACTTTAAAAATAAATGTATATAAGATAAATATTTTTTGAAATTTAAATAGCTTTTATAGTGAAAATAAAAAAAGGAATCGACTATTTTAAAAGCAATGCGTTAACCAACACTATGGAGAAGTGCTACCCATAAATGGCATTTGCATTTGGTAGCACTTTTCTCTAGCCTTGCTTTATGTTTATGGTGATTAAAATTATATCCTTTGTATAATTTGATCAACTTGTACCACAAAGTTCCCTTTCCTTTTGGTCTCGACCTTAACCTCTCCCCCCGCCACTATACACATTTTTACCCTCTTATAGTTTAACCAAGCCCCAAGCTCCAAGCCCGCCCTTCTCCGTCTCCGTCTCCTCTTTGACATTTTTATGATTTTGATTTTATTTATTTTTATTCCATGTCATTTTGTGTCCCCTTTTGCTCTCTCTCTCTCTCCCTCTCTCTCTCTCTCTCTCTCTGGCTTGTTAGAGTCATTGTGGCACAATGTTAAATCAGGCAGAAGTTTTGCGAGATTTACAAAATAGCTGGAGCAATGTGCGTGCCTCGGCACGAGTCTTCGTCTCCAATCCCCTTTTTAACCATCATCATAGGAATCCCGTCCAGCTATGCTACAAACCCATCCCACCAGTAACCACCAGTAATGCTGAGATATTCTAATAGCGTGTGTAATGCTAATGGTCTGACTGACTGGCTGACGACTAGCTCTACGCTGGCTGGATATCAAATGGATGGGAGGGATGTAGGGATGGAGCGGGGTGCCACTGAAATAGGGAGTGGCTGGTTGGATGGGGGGAGGGGGTACGTCTGCTTTGGCATTTTGCCGCTAATTTATGAAAAGTCGCGGTTCGTCGTTCGAGTCAACACTGTGAGTGGCAAATGTTAGTTGTAAGTGGCTTAAATATGGCCCCAAAGAGAACAAAAAAAAATTAAACAATATTGTGTGTTGGGGTGGAGTGGGGTGAGGGCTTTTAACCCAAAGAAATTAAATCTTGCATATTTAAATCAATACCAAAGTCTATAAAGAATATTTTTTTTTCTTCTTAATTTGTCTCGAACATTATTTTAGTCTGTGAGTAAACTTATGAAATGACCATTTAAGACTTAAATCAAGTTCATTTGGCAGATTAATAATTTTTTTTTTATCCTGTTGGCCCAGTTATGAACCAGTTATAGTTGGGGTAAGTTAAACATTGGATAAATGCGCATGAAATGAACTTTGAACTAAAAACTAAACTAAACTTAAAACGTGGCTACCACAAAGGACAAAGGTCAATTTGGTTCACAGTCAGTTCGGGTCAACTGAGCGAAGCAGTTAAGTTGGTTAGTTTAAAGAGGCCATCAAAACGAATAACAAAAATAAGAAAATGGAGATAAATAACCGGCCACACAAACTGTAAAAATATAGAATACAAATTGACATATTCTCTTGTCATAAAACTTGTTTTAGAACAATCGTTATATAATCGATATCTGGTTAAGTTTTAAAGCAAATCGACAACTGTTTAACCGAATTGATGGATGATGCAACCGTTTCAAAATAATAAAGGGAAATATTTATTATTGAAACTAAAAAATATTATTAATATGTAGTTGAAATGATTTTGGTATAAAATGCAAATGAATAGAAAAGGAAATTGTATCACGTTTTCCAACACTTATAGTTAGTTTACAGTTTTATATAACTTACCCATTAATACGAAATTGGTAGGTGTGGCCATACTCTTTTTGCTTAGCACCAAAACAATCAAAGAATTGGCTATAATGGTAAGAATAAGCAAAAATGGCATACAATAGCCATAGAGAGGAAGAGCATAATCCAATGGTGAATCGCATGTCAGATTCCAATAGCTCAAATTGCCGTAGTCCTGGCGACACTGGGCGGCCCCATCTGCACTTCCAGGGCCATCACCACCATTCAATAGTTGTTGCTGTATGGATGCATAATCCAGATTAGAATCATTATTGATCAGCCCAGATGTGGCATAGTCCAGTAAAAGGAACTGTGAATCATTTGCCATTTGTTGTGGCAGTCGAGGTGTTGCCGCTGAGCCAGGCAAGTGATGCAACAATCCACCAACACCTAAGCCAATTGCCCCGCCCCGTCCACTTATACCACCTCCTACTGCTGATGCTGTTGTTGCCAGTAATGTGGATGCGGGTTGGGTCATAACTGAAGAGGGTGAGACTGCTGTTGAGATAGCAGGCGACTGGGCTAGACGTGCTCCAGCTGTGGCACTCCATTGATAGAGCACGTCCGTTGCAGATACAGACGAGGTGGCTGGGGATGAAGATGCGGCTGTGGCATAAACCAAGTTATTATCCACGCTGGTGGCCAATACAGCAGCGGCAGCGGCTATGGCCACAGTTCTAGAGACTGACGTTGACATTTCCTGGAGTTCAATTAGTAGACTTTAGTCCATATCCATCGCTGCATCATGATGAACCAAGTTTTATTTACTCTTCTCTATCTGTTTTCTAATCTAAAAGAAAAAAAAAAAAATTACGCAAAGGGAAAAAGAAAAAAAATGAGTAAAAGGAAATTACAATTTATCTTATTTGTTCGAAAAGTCCATAGAAAAACATCATTTAATAGCATTTAAATGGTGAAACTATATTACAATTTTTATTGAATATTCAAAGCTAATTTAATATTAGATTTTAGGGTATCTGCATATTTATAAGTATTGTCAAATTTAATAGTTAAAGAATTATCTTTATATACATACATTGAAATTAAATAACTATCAGATAATGTCAAATTAACTAATCAAATTCAATAACATTCACTTTAATTCTTTTTTGTATACATTTTGGTTTCTCCTTACATTTACATTTGTCCCTCTTAGCCATTAAGACAAGTTCAATAACCAAAACCGTTTCCATTCACTCTCTTATGACCCTTCAATGCGGTGATCTAAGAATCAGAAACTAATAACATGGCATTTGGCATGTTTGTGTCATGTTTTCATTTCTTTCTGCTTCTCTTTTCTTTTTTTTCTTTTTTTATTTTTATTATGTTATTATGCTGCCGTTTTTAATGGTTTTATTTTTGTCACAATCAACAAAAAAAAAAGAAAATCAAAACCAAAAAAAAAGGGAACAAAAAGGAATAAGAAAAATACAAACAGCTCAACTTTACTTTGACCCATATAAATGGTGAAAAAGAGACACTGAGACAATGTAAGCAAAATGAGGGGAGGGAGGGAGTTAAGAAAAAAAGTCCAGTTTGACTTTTAAAGAAAATGACAGAAAATCAAATTGTTCCTTTTGGTTTGTTGTTGTTGTTGCTGTCTTGTCTCCTTTTAAGGATGTCGTCTAATGTGATTCAAGTTAGCTTTTGGCTATTGTTGGAGCAGTGCCATCAATTTGGGGGGAAATAGTTCAAAGTTCTATTTTGTTTTTCTTCTTATCAATAAGAGAAAAAAAAATTGGAATTCTACTTTGCATGCAATTTCCGCGAAATTGAAATAATCAACTTGCTGCCAATCAAACTGAAAATCGAATCAAACCGTCAATCAACTGCCAGAAAAAGAACACCAAAATTTCCACCTTAGACCACATAAACCGCAGAAAATCCATAGAAATTTTTTTATGTGATTTATATGTGCATATAAGATAAAGAATTTCAAATGTCTGCGGTCTTTAAATTGATTCTAATTGACAGAAATGTGATAAATGACTGTAATTACCAACCTCTTCGCAATTAGGGCTAAAATGCAACTTAAAGTTTAGACGTACTCCAACTAAACTCGATTAGCCACTTTGCTTGTTTGGTTGATCCATTTGAAGTCAACATTGCGGACAGAAATTAAGAAACCTATTTAACAAGTCGACTTTTGGATACCCTGCACTAAAGTTGGTAAGTGTTTAAACTATATATAATTCACAAATGAGAACAATCAGCTGTCAGTTAAGTTTAATTAGGGAGCTTTATAATTTTTTTCTTTAATGACTAAGAATATATATTTATATATAATAGCCAATTTTTTTTTGTTTACAATTCTAATATGCCTTATTTTTTTACATTAATCCTAGAGTATAAAAAAAAACTTGAACTAGTTTTTATCTGGCATTTTGTATCTAACTAACGGGAGAGATTTTCCCACCTGCTTCATATTTAACTTGAGCCACAGACGCAGCAGCACCCACTCATCTAAATGTATATAAATATACATACAAACATACACATATGCATCTATATACATAGGTATATATATATATATATATATTCAAGTCATCATCATAAAGCGATTAGTGAAACTAAAACTGCCATTAAAATGCCTCTGCCTTCGTCTACTTTCAGTTGCGAGTCCTGCACTATATGTATATATGTATGTATGTTAATGTCTGTGTCGGTGTGTGCGTGTGCCAGTCATCAAGGACATCTTCGTCATCATCAGGCCTCAGAATCCCAAGCCATTAATAGGTACATAAAAGGTAAAAGATATAGAACTAAAATATGTAAAGATTCTTAAACAAAAGCTAAAACCAAAATAAATTTAGTCAAGAATTTGTTAATAAAGAAGGGGGAAAAGAAATAGAAGAAATATTATGAAAAAAACATGAACAAAATATAGAACCGTGTACCATAATTTCAATTTCAATTCTGTTGAATTTTCAAATCTCCCGCCTGGCAATAATAATAATAATTCTTTTTGCTTTAAATTGGAATAATATGAAAATCCAGCCAAAAACGCATTTATCTCATTGCTATAACATATACTTATGTATGTATGTATGTATGTATGTATGTATGTATGTATATAGTATATAGTATATAATAGTATGTATATAGTTGGTATGCATAAGGATAATTTTATTCATTTTGTGGCTAGACCCACTGTGCAAAGTGTCTCACTAGCCCTTTGTCTGCCCTCTGTCAATGGCCATTTGCATATTATTCAGTGTGTAAATGGTAAGCTTTAATGGTAACTGTAAATGGTAACGGTAACGGTAAAGGTAATGCTTAATGTTCACTGAGCTCACAGCTCTGGCTTTTCCATATAAATGCGCGGGTAATTTACAAAATAAATATATAAGCCAACTCTGAAATGCAATAAAGCCACAAACACACACACACACACACACACACACACACAGACACACACATACACCTGGATACGTTTATGTGTTGATTGTCTTGGCCAAGAAAGTTTGTTGCACTTGGCTTTGGCATTGCAGTTGATTGTGGTTAACCCCTTTTTGTTTTAACTTTATTTCTGTTTAACATTTTTCAAATCGGAAAAAGGATTAGAATACGAGGGTTGCTTTATAAATACACATATCTCGACATTAATAATACTATATTAACTTCGATTTAAGTCTATAACTTTATTTATTTTTATTAAAATTAAATAATAAAAGAAATAAAATAAAATATAGTTAATTTCGATTAAAGTTTATAACTTTTGGAATTACTTTTCAAGTATAATAATAAATATATATTCAAATTAAAAATGATAAATTTGTAATTAATGAAATTTAATGGATCCAATTTGTTATATTCCTTTGAACATCGAACATCTTTAAAAAATATTTTGAACCAATGTATTCCTTTAAAATTATTCTTGAACCTTATTTCTTAACTGAATTTTTCTATGTTAACTATATATGTATATAGGATCTAGAAATATTATTTACCATTATCGATAGAGATTTATACTGTATAGAAAATATAATATATATGATAAGATCCATTTCTCTAGTGGTACTGATCAAGAATATATATTCTCATTATGTATGCTGATTTATGTTATAAATAATAAAATTATTTATATTCCATATATATTTATATAAGGATATATCTTAAAGGATATACGAAAGCATCCAAGTGTAAGGAAAAACAATTTGATTTGGTAAAGTTGCATCCTCTTTGGCCTCCGCTCTCTCTTTCTTCATCTCAGCTATCTAACTTCTCGGTTTCTTTGGCTAAATCGAATTCAATTGGCCATCAAGCTAATGTCTAGACAAACTCACTTACTTTTACTAATATATTTATATATATATATATATATGTATATGTATATGTATATGTATATGTATATGTATATGTATATGTATATGTATATGTATATGTATATGTATATGTATATGTATATGTATATGTATATGTATATGTATATGTATATGTATATGTATATGTATATGTATATGTATATGTATATGTATATGTATATGTATATGTATATGTATATGTATATGTATATGTATATGTATATGTATATGTATATGTATCTTTATCTATGTTGTATATATGTAGAATGAGAGGGCGAGAATATTGTAATAGATTCCATTCCATTCGATTCGATTCGATTGTTATATAGACATAGACATGGACAAGGTAATCCTTTTTATTTTAGCCAGACACGCAATTGTCTTGAAGGTGGCTTCTCAACAAATGGTAGGCCAATTTGTTTGGCGGCTTATCACTTATCTGTGTGTGTGCCTATGGGTGTGTATGTGTGTGTGTGTGTGTGTAGAGTAGGGGGGTAAGAAGAGAATCGAGAATCGTTGAGCAGGAGGTTACGCTGCTGGCATTTTAGCCCATTAAAGTCAAAGCCAAAAAAGCTGCGATGCGTGGCGAAAGCAAAAACAACTTCTCAACACCCTTCCTCCGTTCTCCTCCCTCACCGACCAACCACTTCCCTTTGCCCGTCACCGCTTAGCAACTTTTTTTTTTTTTTGGTTTGGAGCCCTGGGAGCAAAAGGCCTTAGCCATGGGGCAGTTGCTGTTGGCGTTTTTATTTTAATTCCCAAATCGAAAAAGTTTGCCACTAAAACTCTAAACGCTTCAAGCGAATGAATCCAAGTCTATGGATCTATGATAAAAAAAATAAAACAACAGCAAGAAAATAAAAGCATGCAGAAGATGATTGGGGAGGGAGGGGATGAAATGGATTGGAAAGGGAATGGTAAGGTCTTTGGGGCGGGGGCGTATGTGAACTACTAATTCGACATGTCTGGGAAGTTTCTCTCTGTGTCATTTTGACTCTCGTTTAGGCCTGGCCCAAAGCCAAGCTAACTTGGTGGCTCATTTCGTATGCTCATCGAGACGCCGCGTTAAAATGTAAGAGCTACGGCTATGGCTATGACGATGGCGTCTACACAAATAGAGGAAGAGGGGGCGTGGCTCTATGCAGCCGTTAAACGATTACAAATGATTAAGTCGTCAAGTTGGCATAAAATTTTGTCCAGCACACACAGAAAGCAGAAAGAAGGAATAGGGAAAACTGCAATTCAAATGTGGGTCCCACCCATACTAATCCCCTTGTATTTAGTCTCCCTCTCCCTCCCATACCCTGGCATTACTGGTTTTCACTCTCTGAGCCATGCGGCAAACGGAATGAAAATGAGCCTCACATTAGATTCCCCTCGGGGCAGCATCCGCAAGTAAATTTTCTTCATTTTCATTTATTATTTTGGGGAATTAATTATGTGACTGGGCTCAGATTACCCTGTGCTTCCCACTTTTGCATTATCAACAACAATCCCCCACCACTTGGGGCATTGCCCCTATCCCCTCCTTTATGCATGCATGAAATTTATTCATTGCACCGCAAACAAAACAAAAACAAACAAGAACAAAAAAACAAAAAAAAAGAAGAAGCGAAACATTAAAAAATTCAGACATGGGAAAATTGTAGGGAAGGCATAGAATTGGTAAAGAAAATAAAAGGGTGGGTGGGGTGAGGTGAGGTGGGGTGGTGGTAAAATGGAAAATTACTTAAGCCAAAGACAAAGGACAAAGAAGTCTCATCTTCATCTTGGTGCCGTCTTTGGCCTCTCTCTCGGTCAATGAACATGCCTTCACCACCCACCGCCCCTCCTGCACCACAACCCGAAAAATTTTACTCTCTGTCGAGTTTTTTTTTTTAACATTTTTTATGCTTGTTCCGGGGGAAAGACAATTAAGTTCCAGGACCTCCGCTGCGACCACAAACCATCCAGACCATCATCTTGTTTGCCATTAAGGACATGGCTGAAGGACAAATCGCTAGACTTTTTCTTACATGGGAGTAAAAGCCAAGACAAACCAAATATTTGTATTATTTCAGTGCAAATAAATATATATACCCAAATAAATAAACATAGCTTTATTAATTTTAAAGTGTATATTAAAAAATAAAATAGGTATATCGATTTCAATAATGATATAACAAGGTTTCTATGCCATCACTCAATATGTAGAGACTGTACTTTCTTTTTATACCCTGTACCCATAGGGTAAAAGGATATATTAAAGTCGCTAAAATGTATGTAACAGGCAGAAGGAGAATTTTCCGATCCCATAAAGTATATATATTCTTGATCAGTATGAATAGCCGAGTCGATTGAGACATGTCCGCCTGTCCGTCCGTCCGTATGAACACCGAGATCTCAGAGACTATAAGAGCTAGAGCAACCAAATTTGGTATCAACATCCGTCTAATGTGCACGCAGGTCAAGTTTGTTTCAAATTTTTGCCACGCCCACTTCCGCCTCCTTAATTTGGGAAAAACGTATAACAAGAGCTCTATTAAAGATATCAATAATATAGTCAAGATGCACCATCTGATCAAATTTTGACGAAATCGGACAATAATTTTCGGAGATATACGTATCTCCGTTTTGTACTGAAACGCCCCATGCAAAATGGGCTGTAAAGAGTGAGCGAGATGGCATGCGTTCGCTGTCGCTGCATGCTAAGAGAATTTTGTTGTAAATTGATGGCGATTTTGATCGTTTTTGACCTTATAAAGTACTTTTAATTGGTACAGGGTATACTCAATGTCGGCAGGGACGACGAATGCATAAACGTTATCTCTTTGTCGCTTTTCCAAAAGTGTAGACTAATCTGTGGGCTTATGCTATGTTTCTGTCTCTCCCTCTCCATCTATCTATCTCTCCCTTTCTATTTGTCTCACTTTAACAATGCAAAAACATGCAACTAATCCCACAAAAATGGCAACATCAAAAAAAGTTTCTCTGCTTTATGCTAGTTCATGGTTTTGTTTGTTAGATAAGCCTCGGTTGGCTTTACAGTTTGTTCAACTAGCACTCAGTTCCCCCGCTCTCCTCTCTCTTTCCACCAGTTGATTTGTTTTTAACGAATCTTGGCTCAATACTAAAGTAAATACCATAAAATAAAAAAAAATTATAAGACTTGTAATCAGTTTCTTTACCTAAATTAAACTATTACCACAATTAATATCAAGTTTTAATCATTAGTTAGGAAGATGAAAATTAATCGTAAATGTCCAATTAAATATTTCTTAGTTAAAAATCATTCTATAACTCTGTGTTGGAGTAGTGCCATGATAGAATCAAATGTAATGTAGTGGAAACTCATGAGTTTGGCTTGGCTGCCAAAAAATTTCATTGAGGTAAATATATTTTTATATTATTATTATAGAAGTTATAATACGAAGGTCAGAGATTATTTCGTTTGTCATTTAATTTTCATTTTTGGGCTTTTTGCTTCTTTCTTTTTGTCATTTTTCCAGTTGGCTGCAATGAAAACAATTTAATTGACAGCTTCACAAATTAAAATAAATTAAAAAATTGACCACAAAAATTCGAGAAAATTTATATTTAATATGACGCAATATCGCAATACCAATTTATAGCCAATTTTCCCTTCTCTCTAAACTGCTGGTTAACCGTAATTGGAAAACATTGTAAAAGGAAGTTAAACATTAAATATGGAATAGTTCCTGTGGCGGTTAATGGTAGAAGAGGCTACAATGGGTCAACACCCAAATGGATAAGGAATAGGAGAAACGTCAACCGCCGAAAGAAAAAACAAACAAGTGAAAAATATTTATAGAACAAACAATGAATCGGAACATCAACAATAACAGAAAACAGTGAACAAATTTGTATGTGTATGTGTGTGTGTGTGTGTAGGTGTAGGTGTGGGTGTGGGTGTGGGTGTGAGGAGTGTGGGCTCCAAATAACCCTACACCAAAATAAAGTAAAAACAAAATTGGAATGCATAATTGATCATATTTCATTTCATTCTAGAATAAATTTCAACTCAGTTTGTTATTAGTTACATGAAAAAAATATTATTTAATATTTTCAATCATTTCCGAATCAATTTATTATCTTTTGCTCTTCTTTATTTTAATCAAATAAATTGTTATAGTTTATTCTTTTTGTATATAAACAATATGTAACAAATTAAATGTCAAAAGTTCGAGTTGATATTTTTATTTTATATAAATATCGCTTTTAATTTAATAAATTCATAAAATGCATAAACATGATTTTTTTTTTCAGTTCGTATAAGGCCTTAAAAATATTAAAAATAAATTAAATTGAAATTTCATTGTACATATATACAAAAGCTAAATATCAAAGTTGTTGCATCAATTGGATAATGTATTGGAATTCAATCTGACATTTGACAAGATTCCAATTAATCTTCGGCATTTGCTATTTTATTTTGTTTTTTATTCACTTTTTTTCAGTTCAGTGAACATTGTTCTTTATTTTTATATTTTTAATGGAATTGGTTAGTGAGAATTGCGTCATTGCCGATGCTCGATAGTAAATCAACTTTTCAAAGTAAATTTGAATTAAGCTGTAAGTGTAAACAAAAAGATCAAGTGCATATATATATATATATATATATGTAGATATATACACTAAGTTGGAGTCCAGAGTCTGGTGGTCTGGGGTCTTGGGGTCTCGAAGTCTCTCGAAGCTAAGAGTAAAGTGCTAAACGATTTACGATCTAACCAGAGATATATGCCCTGAACGAAAGTCAACTAATTAGTTTATGCTTGGCGCGTTTATGTTTTTGCTTCTACCAATTAGTCTTACTTCTTGGCACCGATGATGATGATGCCAAATGCTGCTTTTGGTTTGCTTTCTTTTCTTTTATTCTTCATTCTATTCATTTCTTTCGGAGCTTTCTTTTGTTATTGTTGGCCAACTTTTGATTGACTTGTAGAAGGAGGACGTAGGAGGCACAGACAAAAGCTTAAAGTTTTTATGCCAATTGTATTTAATTATGCCATGTCTCTCACTCACACCCATTTTCCATCTCTTTCTTCTTTCTCTCTCTCTCTCTCTCTCAGTCTGTCTGTCCCCTGTCTGTTGTCATTTAAATGGCCAACTGGCGCCATCAAGAATGGAAAATGGAAATGCTTATTGAATGTGCTAGGTGGCATGGTCTTTGGGTGTAGGGTGTGATGTGGAGTGAGGCGGGGAAGAAGGGAGGATATGAAAGCTAAGCCATATAATTTGCCAATTTTTTTTTTCGGCAGTTTTTCTTCTTTCCATCATCCGTTCATCATCAGGGTTCTCATTGATTTACCTATGTTTTTTATAGCCAAGCTTCTTTGATGGTTCTTTCACTTACATATAATTGAATTATATCTCCCTGAATAAGATTTAAATAATTCCTCAAAAACGAAATAACAAAAAAAAAAAAAAGAAAACGAAAATTCTTTTCAATGGTCTCTTATACCCTATAATGCTAAAGGGTATATTCCATTATAAAAAAATATCTTATATATATCTATAGTCTTGTCTGGTAATTGTTTTTGGAATAAAATTTGCAATTTAAACAGAATGAAGTATAACCTTTAACTTATTTACATAGTCAGTTAGAAAGATCAGGAATTTATATTTTGTATATTTACTACCTTAGTATAATTTAGATAGATAATAGAAATTGATTCACTTGAACCTTTCTTTATGTTAATTTTTACAAAATACTTTTTACAGGGTATACTAAATTCGTTGTCCTTAATTGATATGCAAACGTGTTCTTATTATTTTTTTATTTTCTTTATTTTTTTTTTCTGGCTGTTGTTAAAATACATTTCACAGTCGAGAACTCAATTTTGCTTTATTTATATTCTTGTTACAGTTCAGTAGATGAAGGAACATCTGGAGAAGAAAGGCAAAGTGGATAGATGGATGGACGGATGGATGAAATGGTGGGGAATAGTGGGGAATTTGGAGAATCTTTTGGGGTCATAGGACACGTGTTGGTGAAGACGTCCTAATTAAGTCAAAAGTAAACATAAAAAAAGATGTCAGACGGGTAGGCAAAATGTTTCATAAATACTACTAAATACCTGACCAGCAGCAGTATTTAATTCAAAGAATCCACAAGATGATAATAATCATAATAATAATAACAATAATAATAATAATAATAATGATAATCTTTTAGAGAGTAAAAAGAAGAAGTAGAAGAGATATGGCAAAAGAAATGGAAATGGGTACATAAAGTTTTCCTCACAATATAGGAGAAAGCGAGAGAGAGAGAGAGAGAGAGGGGGAGAGACAAAATTTCACTCCAGCTTTCGTCTTTTTTGTTTTTGGTAGAGGGGGAGGATAGAGGATGATACGGAAAATGGGCAAATTGTCGTTTCTTATGGCGTACGAAATCACTTAAGTCTCGGGTAAACAGCTCCCACTGGTCAGATAAATATGAACTTGAAACCAAAGTCGTTTTCCCCATCCGCCGCATCAACCCAACCTTATCCCCCATTCCATTTCGGTTACAAACCCAAAAACAAAAAATTAAAAAGAAAAAACAAAAGACTAATTTTGGACAATGGTACAAATATAATACCCTATTAATGTTAATGGAAATATTTAAAAGTATATAAAAATGATTCAGCTATTTAGCTAATTGAATATATATTCTTTTATACATACTTTTATTTTTATAGTGTTTTTCCAAGCCTTAGACAAACGATCTGAAAATATAAAATATATATATTTCTAAATTGTTGAGTCGTTGAAAAGAAACATATATTTTTATCGAAGTTTTTAAATACTACAACAAAAAAAAAGTTTAATCCTTAGTCAACTTGAAAATAAATTTCAAAAAATTCATTTTATCGAATTGCTTAGTTTTTGGTTAGGGCAAAACTAACAAGTGAATAAGGAAATAGTTTTATGTTCTCACTTCAACATCTTTATGTATATATATATGTATATATATATATATATAACACAATTTTAGCCAAATCTCAAAACTAGCTGGCACTCAAAATCAGATTCCGTTTGAGATTCAAGGGCATACGGGCCGACAGCCAGCGGCTGAGGCGTTGTTGACTTAACTAGTTTGATGCCTCTTAATGAGCATTAGTCGCAGGCACATATCGAGTACGTGGCAAAGTCCAGAATACAGAGACAGACAATGGGGAGCAGGGTCGGGGAATCAACAGAGAGAGAGAGAGAAAAAGAGAGAGAGGGAGACAGGAGAACTGGAGGCAGCCAAAAATCAATCGAAGTGAATCAATTACGACATTTGCCAGTTTATACAGATGCTCAGCTGGTCAGATATTTTAGTTCTCTCTCTGTGTGTATGATGCTGACTCTTAACGTTGTCATGTTTCTCTCTTTCTACTGATTTAATATGTCGTCCTGGTTCTGCTCCTGCTCCAGCTCCAGCTCCAGCTCCTGCTGTTGCTGTTGTTCTTCCTAGCCTGAGGTCGTACGTCGCACGTTGACTTTTGGTTTCTCCATCAACTTTTACCAATGCCATTCGCAGTCGTGACAATTTTTGCGTTGAATGATGCCCACACACACACACCAACACACCAGCACACACACACACACACTTACACACCCACACACATAGACACAAATACATAGAAATATTCCACTTCATTGAAGCGTCGCCATTGCCATCGATGCCATCGCCTCCAGCCAAGTGGGCATAATTACATGCCGCTGCTGTTGCTGCTGTTGCTGCTTTTGCTGTTGATACCAATGCTGTTGTTGTTGTTGTTACATTTGTTTTTTGTTGTTGTTACTTTTAGGTCCATGAACTGTTAATTTCTATAGAAATGCCATTTTTGCTGCTTTTCTTATTATTGTTGTCTTTGTCTTGACACACGTTGAATGGTAAATGGTGAAATGTTGGTAGAAATAAAACGGAGTAGAGAGGAGTATAGACAAACTCCTGGAAACCCCTTCCCCTTGCCCTGTCCCTACACATAAATACAATTCTTTTGAATGGCCAACAATTAGGCCTTCATTATCACATTTTTCTCTCTTTTTCATATAATTTTTAATCCTTTCATCAACACACACACACACAAAAAAAAGAAACAAAAAAGGGGAAAAAAAGACTGGGAAATATTTGTGAATAAATTCTCTTTCATAAAATTATAATGAACAACTTTCGAAATTAGCCATTTATTATGCCATACACAAATGGAAATTGATATCAATTAGTGTGTAATATTATTTTCGTTTTCTTTTCAACTGCAAGTACTTTTGTTTTTTTTTTCTGTTACTTCAAGTATCTATATAGTATATATATTCTTTTTCTAATATCTACATAATGCAAATTAAAAATGTTTAAAATTTTCACCGTATAAACGAAAATTTTCATATTAATGAGAAAACATGTTCCAAAGGGAAACTTATATATTCAACAGAAAAAGAAAATTAAAAAAACAAAATGATTCTTTTTTTTTTGAATATATAAATATTTGATATCTGCTTAAATTAAATGTTGATAACAAAAAAAAGAAAAAAAAATTGATGTAAAAGAAAGTTAGGTTTTTAATTGCTTTTCATTTCTGTCGCCATATTTTTAAAGCGATATGATGTGAGATACCACGAATATCCGTGATATATTCACCCAAAACTTCCCAAAAATAAGACTGATGTGGGTACCAGGATACACCAATATAAAGGGAAATGACACCTCAGACTCAGCAGCTCGACTTGCACACAACTCTCCATTAATAAATTAATTAATAAAACAGATCACTTTAAACTCCACACAGATTTCACATGGAATCGAAGCTCTCAACGTTACAAACATATTAATAAGAAGAAACTATCCATAGTAGACTATTCTACTCACACAATGAAGAGAACAGATTTAGTAAAATTCTAAATCAAACCTCAACCTTACCCACTCCTACATCCAAAACAGGAAACCTTTGCCAATTTGCCAACACTGTAATGTAAAATAAACCATATTCCACATACCTATAGAATGCCCACAATATAAAGCACCTACACAGAAATCCATTAGAAAATATATTCTCTCCCAACCCTGAAAACATTATCTCAACTATAAACTTCCTGAAATGTATAAACATTTTTGACAAACTAAAAGCATAAGAAAATACCAAAAAAAGAGGTTGTGAATAAAAAAAAAGTCAGATTTAAATAATATTAAAATAAGACAAATACTATTTCTGTAAATACAATAATTAATAATATTAAGCTGTACATAGTTTTATAACATTTAGCTTAAGGCTATAGCTAATTTAAGGGTTGAATGCAATTTGTAATTGCTTCCGAATCATAATATAAATAAAAAAATAAAATAAATGATATGAGATAAAATCATCTATAAAATCTCTAATTGTTATTATTCTGTAAATTCATGTTATTGATTGAAATAATTTCAAAGTCTTTTTTAAATTTCAAAGACGAGATATCGAAATGGTTAATAAAGTATTGACTACATCGTTCGCTCTCAATCCAAATTCCTTGTATACAGAACTGGTTCGATTGGATTGCATTTTCATTATGATTTCTTAATTTTATAACCTTTATAAAAATTGCATTCTCATAAAAATGAAAAAAAAAACAAAGAAATAAAAGAAAAAATATGACATATATCACATTTGCTCACTTTGGTCATTTTGTTAGTTCTAGTGGCTAGAGAGTCATGGAAAGTATATGAAAAGGCAGTAAAGAAGTCAATTTAAAGCAATTTATTGGCGATTATATGCACAAGTTTTCCTCTGTCTCTCCCTATCTCACCCTTTCTTTGTTCCTGGCATCCTGCTTTTATTCTCTATTGAGTTGTATTTTACAGGGACCGTAATATATATTTTTTTCTAGCGTTTTGTTTTTTGTTTTGGTCTCTTACCAAAAATTGTTTTCTTTTTTTCTGTTTTTTTTTTTCTTGTGGTATATAAAAATATGTTGCTGTTAACTGTAAAATCGGTACCAACCAGCAGTTCATTGTCTGAAAAAGCCGCTATAGCCTTACATGAACTGTGGAAGGGCCTTGTCAACTGATGTGTGTGTGTGCGTATGTGCGTGTGTGTTCTTTATTTTTTACCCCGTGTTTGCCCTTTTTTTTCCAACATTTAATTTTTTTATGTCCGGATTGAGTTGGGTGTTTTGGAGCTACGACACTTCTGGGTCAATCAAATTTGACAGAATCGATTAGAGTGACATAATGGAAAAATGTTAGAAGTTACCCAAACAAAGAGACGTTTTTTTATAGATTAAATAGATAAAGTTAAAAAAAAAGATTAAAAAACAAAAAAATAAATAATAGATCAATTTTGGAATAGATATAAAGTAATAAATTTAGAGAAAAAAGTTTTTTATTTTGTCTGCTTTTACCTCAATAGAGAAAACTAGATCTAAGAGAAATCTCTTTAAATTGGTTCAATCCTGAAGGAAAGTAACAAATTGTTTTTTCTATAGGATTTAGTTAATGGAACATTTTGGAATGGGTAACAAAATGGTCGACATTTGCGTGAACTAACTGATTGTTGGTGTTGTTGTTGCCGTTGTGACTGTTTTTTTTTATTTGTATCTGTGTAATTTTTTTTTTTTTTATGTTGCCAACAAATATGCAGGCTGCTGTATGCCAAAGATAGCAGCGTCCAAAAAGGGATGAGCCATTTCCCCTTGACCAAAGCAAAAACATATGGGGGGAAAACGATGGAAGGGGGAACAAGTCGGAGCGGGAAAAAGAGCGAGTGTCGAGCATGAGGCAATTGTTCGTCGAGAAATATAGCCGAAGGATTGGGGGAGAAGGGTAAAAGTAAGAGTGGGATAGAGAAGGATGGTGGTGGGGGGTGTGGGGATAGGATGAGGTAGGAAGCTCGAGATGGAGATGAGCCAATGTTTGTCCAAAGGCCAAAAACAATAACAATGGCAATATTGCATAGGACCTTGTCTGTCTGTATCTCTGTCCCTTTCCTCTCTTTCACTTATACTTTAGCACTTGGATCATGCGTTCTCTTTCAGTCCCATGTGATTGAACCCAGCGGTTCAGTTTCAGTTACTGTTTCAGTGGTTGTTGGATCGGGTCGGTTGTGTGTTTAGTGAGATTTGCCTTAATTAAATTCCGGCATAAAAGGATTTCTTGGGCTGCCGCTTTAAGCTTTACTGTCCGTTCCGTCCCGTCCCGTCCTGTCGTGTCCTCTCCTGTCCTGTCCTCTCATGTCCTGTCCCTGCTTCAGCTCGTACTCCATCCTTTGCCACCATCTGTTATCCTATACTCCGCCAACAAGTAATATCTCTACACTCTCTTCTCCTGTGTCTCCTTACATGGTTTCTGATGTGTCTTTTATGCGTTTTGACAGAAGTCTTAACGGCTTATTTTGAGAAAACCCTCCCATACCCCTACCCGCCCCTTCCAGTGTACAACACGCATAGATTTTAATTACAGCTATAAATCATAGCCAACTCAGGCGGGATTCCTTGCCACTTCCAAATCTTTTTGCTTTCTTTCACAGTCCCCCCCCCCCCCATACACACACACACCCTTTGCTTTCCCCAACTATTGTAGATAATTTTCATAGATGGCCCACTGTTTTCTAGTCCCCATCAAATTTACACATGAAACACATGAAAAAGTTTTGCATTAAAAAGTTAATAGTTGTTAGTTAGTCATTTCATTCCATCCCCTCTCTATCCCCTTTACTTAACACTTTCTATTATTTGACTTGCTCCTTTCACTTTCAGCACGTTTCAGGCTGAAAAAGTGGTAAAAACATCTAACTCATCATCCTTTGCCATCGTTTTCTCCCTACTCTTTCAGGTTTTTGTGGCAAAACTGTGATAATTGTTGTAAACTTTTGTTTGTTTAATTGCGCACAAAGGGCAAATGGAATGGGGCAGGGGCAGGGGCAGGGGCAAACGGAAGGCGTCATCCTCGGAACTGATTGGCCTGTTCAACCAAATTTACTAACATTTCTACACTTTGATTGGTGGTTGGTGCGCGAGGAGGGGGAAGAGAATATGCAAATATGCTACATTTAAATGAACGATTGGCAAATTTTGTAAATTTGTTATCAAAACGTGTAACGGTTATCATATCGGTTATCTTATTGATGTCATATGTATTTCAATTTTAGTTTTGAATTATTCAATATTTTTTAATTTCTTTAATTTAAACAACTTTTTGTTATTTTCTATATTTTTTTTTATAACTATATAACGGTATTGTTTCGGTTATTAATGTTATTAAACATTTAAATGGAAAGAGTATAGAAAGGATACTCTTATGTAGTATATAGGAATACTAAAATGTGTGAAACACTCCTCAAAATAATTGTCCTTCAAGATTTCTTTTGGTACTAAAAGAACTTTCAACTTTTGTAATAGTTCCGTTCCATTGAAGAGACAAGTTAGTAACTAAATGAAGACGAACAATGTCCGAGTATATAACTTTTAATGGCATTTCTTTTTTTTCCTTTTTTTTAGATGTAAAGTTATATTTGATATTGCTCTTTTACGATTCTTAGTGTGTCGTGATTGGATTTGGTGTTGGGAATTGTGTGTATACACTCTCATAAAACTGCAGCCAATAAAATGATTTTGCCAAAGTAATCTTATATGCCAGTTGTCTATATCTATATCTTGTTGGCTCTTTATGACTAATTGAATCTCGGGGTCCTGGTTGCCCAGTTGCAATCCTTTTTGCCTTGGCAAGTCACTCTCGACCAAAAGCCACAAATTTGACATTAAAATCAACAGTCAAGAATGAGAAATATGTTGTTTTTGTTCTTGGTGGTTTATTTTATTTTATTTCATTTTCATTTATTTTTTTTTTTTGCTTTTCTGTTTTTTTTTTGTCGGTCGAAAATCTTTTTGGCCAGACTGGCGCGTGTTAAACATCAATTTGTTGGCTGTTGCTGTTGTTGTTGTTGTTGTCACTTGTTTGTTAACGCATTTTAAAATCGAAAAACGGGACTCTCATCAACAGCCAGCAACAACTCTTGGAATATTATCATCAAGGAGAAAGAAGAAGAAGGTCATGCTCGGTTCGTTCATTGTCCAGGGTTGTCCTAGTCATAGTCGCCCTCGTGCCCTGCCACACACAGTCAGTCAGTCAGTCCATCCGTCTGTCCGTCCGTCCGACAGTCCCCCGTCAGCATTGTGCCCCTTCTCTATCCACACAATGCCACATGGAGCCAACTTGCCCCTCATCAGTTGCTTTGAATTGCTTGAAGAAGACAAGCAAAGTGGCATTCAAAATGCCAATCAAGATACAAGCTCAAGATTTACGATTGACCAGCAATAGCAACAACAATCACAGAGAGAGATAGAGAGAGAAAGAGATGGAAATAAATGTAGAGAACCAGAGAGAGAGAGAGAGAGATAGAGATAGGGAGAATCACTGCAACAACACCAATGAACATTTAGTTAATCTTCTTCTATTTTCACTCTATTCTCTTGTTCTACTTTGGCTCTATATAAAAATATTATACATATATATGTATATATATATAGATATTTCTGATTCCATTTCAAGTGCAATTGAATTTGGTCTAGTGGAAATGTCACCACGGAATGCAAAACAAGAAAATTGAATTTAACTGACATTGTCTCACAGGGACGTTTGAATTAAATTTAAGGGATTAAACAACAGTTAGAAATGGGGCTACTCACTAACTGAATATAAAACTAAACTGTAGTTCACTTTTGAATAGGTTTATAAAGCTTTTAAAGTCCTTAAGACTGTATTAGAAATACAATTGGATTGGCATAAAAATAATAACAGAAAAAAGATAAATAAAGTTATACAAATTATATAAATTTATTTCTTATTACTAAGATTATTTAAATCTTCTTTTATAGGACAGAATTTGTTCCGAAATTTATTCTTTTAGCTGCTGAACCGCTCCTGATTGCAATTGCCACATTCATCACTTAAGGCTCTAATTTGGTTTGAACATTAAATATGTATGTTGAAACATTGCGGGGTATTGGTTAAATGGAAAGGAAGAGAAGGGCAATTAGCCGGACATACATTATGGCTCTTAGTTGGTCGAACATCCATATATACATTCATACATATATCATGGACCTTCTGGTCTTGGCCCTATGCCTGCCTGTATGTTAACTGATAAGAGAGTTCTGGTCTCCCTTGGCACCATTTCTAATTGATATCTAAAATAGCCCATAAACCTTGCCAAAACTATATATATATATACATACTTATGCATTATTCATACACAGATAAGAAGTATATACTATAAGTATATCTATAAGCATACATATATAAAATGTATTTATATGTATACATATAACTATCATTTGTCCGATCTAAGATTTTTGCATAATGGCGACAAAAATGATGAATGGCTTTTAGTAAATGTTAGTTAAAAATTTCTGCAACAAAGTGATAAAAAAAATCAGCTTTCTTATTGTGTCTTGTTGCTAATTGCGTGCTACAAGTTTTATGTCCCAGTCCCAGACCCGTAATAAGCTGTTACTCGCCTTTTCAATGGTCATAAATTCTGTAAACAAAATATATTTTATGCCAAAAAAAAAAATAACAAATAGAGAGTGAAATTGGCCAACGAAAATTTATCTTCTTTGTTGCTGTTGCTGTTGCCAGTGCCGTTTTGTATCCAACCACGCCCCTATTGTTGCCCAAGGGCTTGGTATGGCCAAAAAGCCAATGCAACGATGCGAAGCGAAATAAAACACATGAAAGATTCTCTGTCTTTAAAACTTTAAACTGACACTGACACTGACATGTTCGTTTCCATCCGCCTATATGTCCCCTAGTCCCCCCCCCCCCCCCACACTACACTACCCCGTATATCGTCTTGTCTAGTCATACGCTTCTTTTATCGTTGCCAAGTGTAAAGTGTTGATCGAACTATTCCAATTTTCAATAGTCCGAATTGTTGACTAATTTTTGTGAAATTTCAATCTTAACTAACATTTCAATTTATTTTTCCGAGAAAGATTAAAAGGCAGACACTTAGAGAATAAGAGAGAGAGAGAGAAAGAGCAAAGGATGAATGAGGGGGTGAAGAAAATGAGAGAAATTTGATTTGATGCCTGTCACAAGTAAACAAATTTCTATAAAAGGATTCATCGCAGGATTCTCGGCTGACCCATATTAGCCACGTTTGACCAAACATTACTTTGGCCATTTTGTTAGCAGCCCCCCACCCCTCGTCCCTTAACACCCTACACAACCCGTCACTCAATCCTCACCCTTCTCTCTACTCAGGATTCATGCACAGCCTTGTCGTTCCTGTGTTAAAATGTGTTAATAATACAATTTTATTTTAGTCGTCGTCTGCAAAACGAGCAGAAAATTTAGGTTCCAGACTTCTTTTTGTGTTTCTTTTGAAAAGGGTTTGACACAAACACACAAACACACACACACACACACACAAAAACATCTACATATGTATATGTATATACAGAGAAAATGACAAAACGATGTCTAAACGAGTCTTGAACGAGCAGAGTACAAAAAAGAGTAAAAAAAAAAGAAGAAAAATAAAATGAAATAAAATAAAATCGCACATACAAAAAAAAGGCAGAAGAAAAAGACGGTAGCTACTTTTAATGGGATGAGAAACCAAAAGGGAATGAAGGGGGATTTGAGTTCAGGTTTGGGGTGATACTTCCTTTGGTCAGTGCTTAGATCACACACACACACACACACACACACAAACACTGACATATGCATATGCATGACCCGGAGAAAGAAAACGAAGTAAGAAAACGGAAAACCTGTTTTCTTGCTTCAATTGATACCCTTGGGAAATGGGGTATATGAATTTGGCCATAAACACAGGAAAGGAAAAAGCAAAAATAAACAGCATTTACTTAGATCTCTCTATATATACATAGGTACCATATGTACATATATATAATTTTTTTTCTGTTTCTTTTTTTTTGTTTTACTTTAAGTCACAATATTTTTTATATATACAAAAAAAAAACAGAATTAGCCGCCAGAAATCAATAAAAATATATCAATATTTTTTATATATTTTTATTCATGTATAAAATCTTTATACAATTTTATCAATGTAAAATTATTAAATTCAGAATTTTTATATATGTATGTATGTACATATGGATATACAAACATAAGTCAATAATTCTCTTTCTAAAATAAATAAAATATCTTTTTATGTTTATCACTTTTGAAATAATTTTGAAAACATATTTTGAAATTGGAATTTTATCAAATTGTTATCTGACTGGGTTTTAGAAAATTAGAGTTTTGGTTTTTTCTTTTTATTTTTATTTAATTCTAATAATAATAATTGAATTCCTTTCAAATTTGCTGAGAACTATTATAGAGTGTCTGACCCTAATATCTAAGATATTTATTGTTAATGTTTTGCACAATACAATATATATGTACACACACACACACACACATACATACATACACATACATAGAAAAAGGTAAACGTTTTGGACCTTTTGTTAAACGAACGTCCCAAATTGATGCAAAAATGGAGCCAGGTCGATTGGGGCAAAGAGCAAAGGGGAGCAACTTAATGCGAAAAGTGCTACAAAAACAGCATCCAACATTTTGGTTTCATTCATATTTAGATGTCCAGGACAAAGGATATATACAGACATATATACCTATGTATATACATACATATATATATATATTATATGGTTAAAGCACAGAAGAGGAAATGGGGGGAGTAAAGAGTGTTGGGTAACTTGATTTTGGTCGCATTTGATTCATCTTTTATTTTCGTACAAAACATTAAAATCTTCTATAGGTAAGCAAAATGAATGGAATAGAATGGAAAGGTTAGGGAGGAGGGGGTGGGCGTGGCAAATGTGACAGCTACCAAATTGTGGGGACAAGCAAAAAAAAAAACCAACACACACCGCACACACACACACATATATTTTTGAATTGAGCAATTTGTATCTGTTCCCTCTGCCACATAGAACTCATTCCCCCGCTGCCGCCCATCACCATTCTTTCATACATCTTTCCCTTTCCCTCGATAGGCCCATCGTTTATTTCGCAATAATGCCCAATAATAATAGGAATGGGCTCTTGTTTGTTTGCCACTTGATAAATGAGATGCCTCAATAGGGAGGCTAGGGAGCCAAAACCAGTGAAACCATATAGAAACGTTGGAGAGGAGGGAAGAGCTCGAGAGTAAGAGTAGGGGTTGTGATTGAGGTGGGGGTAGGGGCTGCGGTATATATTTATACTACACATACATAGGTAGAGGTGATGGGGTCCCCAAGGTGTTAACTGTCATGGCCACTTGGGCATTTCTTTTCCATTCGTTTATTTCGTATTTTTTTTTTTTATTTTTCGCCCTTTGCGTCCAATTTTTGCGTCACTTTTGATTAAGTTGTTGGGCGTGGCAGTTGGCAATTGCTTTGCCAATGGCAGGGCACGCCCATCTGCAGTCTACAAAGCATAAATACATATGTACATATATATAAATATGTATATATGTATATACAATATATAAACATATTCTCATATAATATGTACATACATAAAATAACATTTATTTTGTTAATGGAAAGCCACAATTTCAATTGCCATGCAATAAACAAAATATTAATTCTCAAATCATTTGAATCATTCAAATCATATTTCATCCAGGTATAAAATCATATAAAAAGCAATATAAATTTAAAAATTATTTTGGCCATAAAATTCAAGTAATTTAAAGTTGGCTGTAATAATAAAAACTACACAGAAAATATTCATATAATATAATAATTATTTATAAAAGTTAATTTGTAGTTTAACTAACACTTAATTTTATGCTTTTAAACTTGAACATAGAAAAAACGATTGCTTACCATTTAGATTACAATTTCACACCAAGAAATTAATTTTAAGCCAAATAATATAAACACATATAGGTAAAAAAATAATTTACATATTCAAAGTGTATAGAAAATTCAGTATAATCAAAAATTTGTTTTTTCTTTTTTATTTGATTACCGGTTTCGGATTCGTTTTCGCATTTCTGATGACAATTTTTGGGCCACTTGAAATCAATTTGATTTCAACAAGACTAACAAATTTGTTAGGAACTTTGGCGAGAGGGGGGATGGAAGGGTATGGTTGAGGTAAGGTTTTGGGCAAAACTGGGCGTTTTGTTGGTTGGTTTGTTGCCCCATTAGCGACCTTGTCTATTTAATGGTTTTTGGTGTTATACACTATATATATATATATATATATGTGTATATATATGAACCAATTCAAGCTAAATTGTCTAGCTTGAGGAATATGTAAATTTTCATGTTCCTTTCCCAAAAAAAAAAAAAAAAAAATTAAATTGAAAGGGAAGGAAAAACAAGTAGAGCGTAAAAGTGCTGACACCGTCAGCAGCAATCGCAATCGCAACAGCAACAACAACAAGAACAAGGGAAAAACCCAGAGGGCAGGCCAAAACAAACAACAACAACAAAAGGGCAACAACTATGGTTATAGAACTCATTAAAATATGCCATCGTAAAAAGCATGTAGTAGGAAAGTTTGTTTTAGCTTTGACGGAAGGAAAAGAGAAAGGAAAACTCATTCCACTCTAACCAAATAAAACGTTGGAAAGGGGAGGGAGAGGAGCGAAAGATGAACTGAAAATTGATTGACATATGTTAACAATTTCGATAAGTTTCTTTAAATATATTGGCGCATTTTATTACCAGCTTTTCAATACCTCAATATCAGTTTCCATCTAGTTAGGGTGAATACAATGCATACATATATATATATATATATATATATACATATATAGTATACCTTTGGGCGCTTAAGCTTACTTGCTATTGGTCTTGGTTAGAGTCCTTTCCCTTTTACTTTATCTTGTGCTTGCAATCAGCTTGAATGACCTTTTGTTGCCACTTAAGTGGCTTGGCACTGGATGATAAAGGATGCAGGATGCAGGATGCATTTTCCTCTTACTATGGCAATTGCTTGCCGAGGGATAAATAGGTGAGGGAGGCAGGGGGACAACAGCATGCCACATTTAACAAACTCCCATTTCTAACGCTCGACGCTTGCACAAAATGTGCTTCATTTTTCACATGGTTTGCCTTGCAGGAACAAACTTCTATACCCGACATACCCTTCATCTCTCCCCCCCCTCCTCCCCTTGTAAAAGAATGTTTCCTCTCAATTGTTTTTCATGAGCATTTTCCTTTTGCATCTTCTTGTGTTCGTCTTGGGTTCTCATTTTTGTTTTTTTTTTTCCTTTTCTTCTCCTATTTCCCGGTTTTCCTTCCTTTCTTCCTTCCTTTCTTTTTTTTTTGCTGGAGTGTAAGTATTTTATTGTGGGACTCGTATTAGCGTAATTCCCGAGCTCATCTGTGAGAGCAACAAGACAAGCATCTGTGATTTTATTTTCCCTCTCCTTTACTACACATTTCCATCTCCTTGCACCTCTATACCGCCCGCCCCGTTTATCGTCCAGCTATACTCAATTTTTTGAAGTTCATTAATTTTTATGCCAGAATCTTGAATTTGAGTGGCGAATAAAGAAAAGTTAGTCAGAGTCAGAGCCAGAGTCAGAGTCAGAGTTGCTGTTAAATGTAAATCTCAGGTCCCCAACAAAGAAAACAAAACAGCAACAGCAACAACAAGTACAGCAACAACTACAACAAAATAATATAAAAATATAATAATATTTCAAAAGAATTTTCATATTGTTTTATTTTTATGGCCAATGGTCGGGACAAGAAGAACAACAACAATACGAACAACAAAAGAAAGTTTAACAAAAATGTTATAAAAGTGCTATAAATTATGAATACACTGACAGCATCATGGCAACACTGCGTATACTTAACAAAATGAAAACTGTAACAGAACAGAGCACTTTGAAAGTGAGAAGAGCAAATGCATTTAAATGTATAACATTGAACTATAATACCTAAATAAATCAATCAATTACAATTGAATTAACTATCAACGTATTAAATAAACATTTTTAAGTATTATTCAGAATTTAAGCACTATAAAGTAAGAAGCTGAGAATTCCGTTTTAGGTTATATTTACATATGTATGTATCAGTAAAGGACAATAGTTGCATCTATTTATTTCTTATTATTTTTCTTTAGTAACTTTTACTTCAAATTATTTATCATTCTATCTCTCTTCGAAATTCTTTTTTAATATGTCTTAAAAGTTTTCACACGCTTTCTTAGGGTTACGTGTATTAATAGAAAGTTTTCATCTATTTTTTTGTCTTTGTAATTTTTTTTTTGTTTGGTTATTTACCTGTTGTGCGGATGACATTATGACCTGACTGGGATTCGGATTTAGATTGAGAATCACAAAATGCTAACTTGACAGTCGTTCATTTGTTCGTTCCTTTTGTTTGTCTGTCTGTTCAACAGTCCATGTCAAACTGTTAGCTGGCTGCGTAACAAATGTCGCTCAATTACAATAAAAGCAACAATAATCACAGACAGACAAAGTGCGAGCATAAGTGTAAGAGAAGAGGGGGGGTTGCGAGGGAAAGAAAAAAGGTGGTGAGGGGGGATTGGTTAGATAGTGAATGGGAGAGGCAGAATGAAGAAGGGACAGCTGCCTAGTGCTGCTCTTTCTAAATTGAAGCTGACATTCAGCAGTGCCATCTCGCTCTAGCTCTCTCTTACTGTCTCTCATGTTTTCCCCCTCTTTTCCTATTGCTATTTGTCTCTGTTTCTTAAACAGAATCAAATCACAGTCAAGGCTGTCTCAGGCAGCTGCCTTTGTATATGTGTGTGTGTGTGTTTATATATCTGTTGACTAGTCAATGAGTGTGTGTGTGCGTGTGTGTATACTTTTGCATGTGTGTGTATGCCTGCTGTTGTTTGTTTTGTTACATTGTGAGATTCTCATATTAGAAGCAACAACAACAAGTAAGTAATCTCTCCAGTGAGAACAACACGAGGGTAAACACAAATGTTTCTAGGCAAAATTTAAATATTTAATATCAAAAATATCGATCAAATTTGACTTTGAAATGAATTTTATTCCATTTAAGGTTTTTGCATTTACTATGCATTTTATCCACTTCAATTGAATTCCAAATGTATAAACGAAAGTCAGCCAGAGAAAATTGAAGTTGTATATATATACATATATAAATGGAATCAGGCCAATAAAAAAGTAATCAATCAATAATGCCACGTTCTTATCCTTTTAATAATTAATTCTGCTGCATCGGGATAAAGAAAAGATGAAGAAAAAGGAAAAATGATGATGAATCTGAAACATTTTTGTATTGCTTATTTTTAATAATTAATTTGTATATCATTTACACTTTCATTATTATATTATAATTATTATAAAGTTGATTATATCTTTGATTTTCTTCTTTTATTTTTTCCTTTCTTAAAAATATTATCAAGTTCACCTCGCAATTGCCGTCTTTTATACGATTATTGTTTCTTTGTCTTAAGTGCAAATTATTAGGTTGGTGTTTTTTTTTTTCTTTCCTCCTATTGATAATTAATAGTTAATTGCTTGCAATTTGGAACAAGTTGAAACGAGCCAAAACTTGGTCACTTGGCCAATGGATGGACAGTAGACAACCAAAAAACAACAAAATATATATAAGAATTGCTGTTGATTTTATTGTTAGTTTTTATGTTTAATTTCGTTTGCTTAGCTAACGAATTTATTTGTTCTTTCCCTTCTTTTCTTCTTTCTGTCTTCGTTTTCTTGTTTGTCTCTGCCCTACCTACATATACGAAAAAAAAATGTTAATAATGTTTTCTTCTTATACTCTGCCCTCAGATATATTAAATTTGCCAAAATGGTATCAAAAGTATTCCCTATAAAATATATATATTTTTGATTAACCGCCCGTCTGTATCAACATCAAAGTTTTGAATACTACAAAAGCTAAAGCTGAGAAAAATATTTTTAAATAGAGGAGATATTCGTAGAAAGGTTTTGAACTAAAAAAGGCACAAAGATACACCTGGCCGATAGGTGCGCTTAAGTGCGAAATAATAGTATAACGAGAAAAATTAAATATTAAAACTTGTAGAAAATTAAATATTCATTAAGAGTTGAATTTAATTTGGTACAGGGTATACCC
This sequence comes from Drosophila emarginata, assembly GCA_037075365.1. Taxonomy (NCBI): domain Eukaryota; kingdom Metazoa; phylum Arthropoda; class Insecta; order Diptera; family Drosophilidae; genus Drosophila; species Drosophila emarginata. The sequence goes on from JBAMCD010000160.1 coordinate 1,663,111, forward strand.
TTGGTCGTTACTGCAATTAATTTAGTTCAATTGTTTACTGGGTTTTGTTATTTTTGTGGTTTTTTATAACTTTTGCCGAAGGTTCCCTTTTCGTATTTATTTTATCTTTTTAGTTATCAATTATCTATAAATAAGAAATTTCCATTCACTTTTATCCATCAGGATCATATGAATTAGGTCAACATAGAATTCCTCAATCTCTGTAGGTTTAAGGACAACTTTTATTTCATTAACTTGGCCAAAAAGTTTTTCACTCGCACATAGAACTGGACTGGACTCTGTGAGCCAAATTAATAACTTTGAGGCAAGTTGATTAAAACAAATTAAAAGTGCAGCAACACCAGCAATGCCTTCATCCTCCTCCTCTGTATACACCTCTAAAAATCAATAGAAGAGGAAAAAAAGAAAAAGAAAAAGAAACCGCCAAGCTACGCCATCTTCAGGTTTAGTTGGTTGTCTAGTTATATAAGGTACATACATACATACATATACACTACATACATACATATATAAAGCTTTATGCTTATCTAAGCTCAGGCTAAGTATCTCATCTCACTGGGAAGAGAGAGAACCCCCCACCGTTCCCTCTTCCAGTGCCAGTTTTTAATGAGCAACACAACAAAAGCTGTTAAACGGGGCACAAGCGGCGAGGATAAAAGGGAGGGTTGGGTGAAGGAGTAAACTGTGGCAAGGTGTGACTAGCTCTTAAATATGCTCTACATATTGCAATTTTCTTTAATATATATCTCTCTGTCTTGGTGTCATTTACAAGGTTTATTAAGGGCATAAAGGAAACATAATATATATTTGAAAACACGTAAATAATGAATGGATACCGGAACCTTTAATAGATGTACATAAATATAATCAAAATCTACGCTTTAATAACTGAATATAACGAAATTTTAAAATGCCATCATTAGTTTTATGGCAATTTTTATAATATATATGTATACGTACATATATGAATATATTCTTTAACATGAATTCAAACGGTTGTGAAATAAGTTGGCAGTCCCTGCAGATGTTATGCACTTAAACTAGCATTAGCCCACAAAAAGCATGTAAGCCAAGTTAACTTTGTGCAGAAACAAAAAAAGGCAAAAAGAAGAAGCGAATCAGCCATGTGCGATAACCGACTTAAAAATATCCTCTATGAATTTTTTTTAGCACTGTTTCAAATAAGTGAAATATGCACATGGGCGACATCTAGCGATTAGGATTATATCTACAAAACTAATATATTCATGAATCCTTTTTTTGTTATTCATATAATTTCTATTATATCGAATGGATATCTCGACAGATAATGACATAAGGGTATATCAACATGATTTAATATATGTAGTTAAAACTAAGATGTAGTTACAACTGAACTAAACTCTATGCTAACCCTAAAGCATATTAAAATTATATATTTAGTTATCACAACTAAAACAGGATAAATTTAAAGATCAAAAGATCAACACTCAATTGGAAGGCGTCAAAAGTTATTCATACGCCATGTGGACCACAAAAAAAAAAAAAAACCCTATCAATTTTATTTATACCATAAAAAAACGTTATTTAATATATTATAAATAAATATTTTTCAACGTTAGCCCAACAAACCCGTAAATAGACGCTTTGCAGGGGGTAAAGTGCTGGAAAATGTTACTCATACGTCATGTGTGCCAAGTTGCTAAGAACAGAAACGAAAAACACTATAAGAAAAAGATAAAGAAGAAGCTGAAACTGAAACTGAAGCAAAGGACAACACTTGATGGCCTCACCGGGTCGGGGCTCCAGGGGGAGTAAGTGATGGCAAAATGGTGGCAAGAGAAAGCTGCCTGGGTTAGGCTGGGGTTAGTTGTCAGTTCACACAGTCAGCAAATCTCTTCTCAACTACTTAGATATGGTTGATGTTAACAGTTTCAGTTCTTATGGCAGTAAAAAACTATGTTTTTCATGAAATGGCTTTAAGTTAAAACATGACAAAAACCAAGAAACACAGAAGGCACATGGCGAAAACAGAAGACAACAGCAAGACGAAAGTGGTGAGGAAGAAGGAAGGAAAGGAATGTAGAAGTTGGCAAGCAAAAGGGGCAAGAATATAACTCAGCTGTCAATTCAATTGTATTGTTGTCAATAAACACAAAATTGAAATTTATGAGTAAACACAGGCGTAACAAAGTCATGTTTTTGGGGCAAGCAGTTAGAAGAGTTGAGCAAGAGCGGTAAAGGGTGTACAGATGTAGGTTAGAGAGCAACATAAATCACACAAAACAACAGAAATCACAGTCAAACACAGCCAACACATAATCATACATATGTATCAATAAATCACAAAAACCGTTGACAAGCCATCAAAAGGCAAAACGCAAAGATTGAAATTTAGTTGCCACTTTTCATTCGAGGGCAGTAGCATCAAAATATTTGCCATAGGAAAACCAATAAAAGAATATTATTATTTTTCCATATATATTTACTAAAATTGATTGATTAAGACAACACAAGAAATTTTCCTACCAATTGGATATGGAATTTTAATTTTTTAACATAATTAATCTTCTTATATTTTACACATATTTATATAGATTCTTATGCCATATCAATAATTACTTTCCGAAACAAGAAAAAACTAATTCAACAAACCAATTCAAAAATAAATTGGATTTATAGATCACAAAATTTTTCTTTTTATATTTGTTGCCTGCAACTATTTGAGTTACCCTCGTTATTTACCAAGACAATTAATTTCAATTCGGATTATTACATAAGGTGAACTCATGAATCAGCATTAAATTTTAAAGGATCCCCAATTTCAGCGTAAGGCAAATGAAGAACATGTGTTTTGTTCCACAAATTGTCTACAATGTATTAATCATAAAGGTCCAAACAAAAACACAAACAAACATCAACAAAATAAACCAAAAAAAAAAGAAGAAAACAACAAAAACCAAAACACCAAAAATTATTGACAATTTTTAGGTGACGAAATGGCGGCGGCGGCTGCTGTTCGATAAAGTTGTTCGATAAAAAATCATGGCAAATATGTTGGTTAAGGGGTGAAAAGGGTGCGGGGAGAGGGTGCGCTAGTGTGAGGATTGTGGATTGAGTTGGGTTAAATTCCACTGAATTCAATAGGGTTGGTGCGGTGGTGCTTTTGTTATGCGGTATTGTAGAAAAACCCAAAAGCAACCACTTTATTATATTTGATTTGGCATTGGCATTTTTTTTTCGTTCTTGTTGTTATTGTTTTTGTTGATGTGCTGACGTCAAAAAGATCGGGTAAGCATATTTATATTTATATATGTTTACACACATATATATTTATGCAATTATACATATATATCTATATAACTCTAGTTATGTAGATATCTTTACACATTTAGTTGGCCATATAATCAATACATTTGATTAAAATAAATTGATTAAAATATATATATATATATAAAAAAGAGAAGAAAAACACACACAAATTGATTGATTGAAACAACAGAGCAGTAATCTTACAAAGAAAAAAAATCCCCTTTCACCTGCCCATTAAATAATTTGATTGTTTTTTCGATTCAATTGATGTAACTTTATACATTTAAAGAAATATCGTATTTACCTATATGTATGTGTATATATAGATCAGGTCAGCATCAGCAATCAGAGCTAAAATCATTGAAGCACTTTAATCGTCTGCTGTCTATATGAAATATATAGTATATATATATTTAACCTTATTCGAACATTCCATTGCCTCTTCTAAATATTCAAATTCTTGCAGCTACAATTTTGAATTTAAAAAGTTTATTTATTTAATATATTTTTGCTATTTCATAATTAACAATTTCATAAATAACAAGCTCGAGATTAAATTAGATATAAGAAAATTAAAAGAGACCGTTTACAGAAAATAATCTATAAAAATATTTAAAGAGTAAACGATTGATTATCATTTTACTGATTGTGAATTAAGATTAATATGTTTTTAGAATTTGCTTTTTAAATTGGTAAGAGATTTTTTTTCAATTTCACTAAAGTAAGATTAAAAGTTAAATGGCAGAATTTTTGCAGCTGTCGGTTATTAAATGCTATTGAATTGCCTTTTCACTTAATTTGTTTAACAAATACTGTCTAAATTATGAAATATCGATACAAAATGAAAGGACTAACGCGCATAATTGTTTAATGAGGTGTTAATTATGCAAAATAACAAAATGGAACATTGGGCAGAATACAACAAAATTATCTACATAATATATACAGCTATACATATATATAAATCTGTATATATAGTTATATATATATATTTATTATGTACATAGACAAGTAGATAAAGTAATGTAAATTGTTATTGTTGTTACTGATGATACCAATTGTTGTACCTATTTCATTTGTTGCTCTCAATAATTAATTAAATTGTTGGCATTCATCAAATATTCTATGGACCTAAGCAATTAAAATTTCATGTGAATAACTCAAAATAAAAAATACAAAAAACCGACAACAAAAAACCAAGAAAAAGAAAACACACCGTATCCTAGCTAGCCCCTCAAGGACTCCAAATAGCAGCTGCTTCTGTTGCCAAAACCAAACCAAACTTGTTGCGGGAGGAAAACCTCACCGCAAGTATATAAGCAGGACGGAATCTGGTTTTGGAGCAGGTTTCGGGACTTGGACCAGAACCATATGCCCACCCCCATACCCATCTCCATCCCCACCCATGCGATGTTGACTGGGCAAGTTGCCATCGTTCTTTTTGTTTGTTTAGCCTCTGGAGTTGCCTCCACTTGCCCAGACCAAAAAAATTTTTTCTTGTTGTTCACCGGCTCGAAAGAAAGAAAACAAAGAAATCTTTCAAATATGAAACTGGTTTTTGGGCAACAAACATTTAATTAGCCATTATTTTTACCAAAGATGAGGATTCAAAAGTGGAGACTTGTGGAGAGTTTTGAATCTTTTAGTTGATATTTACATTTAATTATAATAGAATATTAATTTTGATTGATATTTGAATGCTTTTGAAGATTTTGTAAGGTATTGTGTAAACTTTTGAATTATTTTTAAATACAAAATAATTAATAAATTGATTTAAAACTGATTCTGATATGTATAACAAACCAATTTTATGTAGAATAATTAAAATAATTAAAAAAGTAGACTTTTAGCAGAAGGCAAACGAAATTTATTTACCAAAGATTGGATAATATTTTATAAGGATTTGATGATTAGTGAAGATTTAATATAAAAGAAATGTATCCAAAATAAATAATTGAGAAAATCTTACCAATATCTAGTTATATCTGAACAATTTGCAAAATTGATTGATTGATTGATTGATCATTTATTGATAAGTATGTAATATGACTTAACCCAGTTCCAGTTTTAATTTGATCGCTTTTGTTATTATAATACTCGCTTTGCTCACTGTCAATGAACTTGACAGGGAATCCACAGCATGAGGAGAATGCTCATCCCTGGGACTTGGACCCATACCCATCGAGAAGAGCAACTTCAACTTATGCTCGGCGTTGTTGTTTACATTTGCTTTTACAAGGACCTCCAACGCCTACGCCAACGCCTCGTGCCTGGTGGCTTCCTTTGCCTCCCGTGCGCCGTTGTGTGCACGCGTTTCTCTCTTCATTGGGTTTCGGTTTTGGGGTTTCGGTTGTGTGTTTTTCCTTTTATTTTTTTTTCCTCTTCTATCCTGTTTTTCTTTTTTCTTTTTTTTTTTTTTGGCGACACTAAATCTAAATTCAATATGTTGTCGATTTAACATAATTCATCTTTGGCCATAGAGAATCATCGCATCATCGTTTGCATAGCATCGTCTTTCTTCTATCTCTCTTTGCCCTTATCCTTTTCACGCTTTCTCTTTCCCTCTCCGTCTCTGTGTATGTGTATGTATGTGTGTTAACGTTAGAGTTATGCCAAATATTGACAAAGCCCATGGGCGGCGACCTCTTCCAACACTTGGAAAACTTTCGTCTAACCTCTGTCCAAGAAAAATCATTAAAATTACAACATTTTCCCATTTTTGCATTTTAGTTTTTTTGTGTGTGCCAGTGTGTGTGCGAGTGTGTGTGCTCAAAATGGAAGCATATCACATTACTTCAAGGCCAAATGTCCTTTGTTTAACTTTAAGTAATCGGATACTATATATCTATATAAACATACATACTTTTATATAATAGATAAATATATATATGTATAAATTTATTTGTATATAATTTATGCAAATATATTTGATTGGTTAAATTGTAAAAAAGTTCTCTAAAAGTGGACAGTAAATATTTGATTCAATTCAATTTATCGTAGTCAGAGTTCTTCATGATTATATATAGATAAATTGATCTATGATATCATATAGAATAGGCGATATTTTCATAATAGTTTTTCCACTTTGTTTGGCATTAAAAAATTTAAATCCAACTCTCATTTAAAGTGACAACAAAAAACAATTATTAAACACATAAATAAAAAGACACTGAGGCAGAGAAAGAGACAAAAACTGTGACGAAGACAGAGATAGATAGACAGGCAAAAGTGTTGAGAGGGAAAACCTATTTAAATTATTTCTAATGCAGTTAGGTGGAAAGTGCAAAAGTGATTAGGGAAATGAAGGTGATACAAATAAAAAAATATATGCGGGCAAATAGTTGTAGACAAATGAAAATGTTGGAAAAAGGAAAAATAAAATAATCAATTGAACCGAAATGTGGTTGATATAGTTAATCTATAAAGATTATTTTCATTACCCACATAACGATATTTCGTTGGATTAAAAATGCCAACAGGTTTATTTCTATTTTTTTTTTTTGAGTATTTCTTCCCCAGGCGAAAAACCATTTAAAATGGTTAAAAAAAAAATAAAAGGGAATGCAACAAGCACAAAGAAAATGTCGACAAAATCGAAAAGCCAAAAAAAAAAAGGAAAAAAGAAAAAAAATGTGGTCAACCGATAGGAGGAAAACCCCTTTAGCATACTTTTTTTATACAAGTCGTTTAATTTTTTTTTTTTCATTTTGCTTGTGTTGTTGGCACGGTGACCTTGCGCTCGACTGACCCTCAACCTGAGACCGGCGACCCTCGACCCCCCAAGCCCCAAGCCCCAAGCCCCGAACCCCAAATCCCACACCCTTATTCCGCTTTACGTTTGAGTTTCATGCGCAAATTATTGAAAGAAAAACATTAAGATGAAATCCCTTCACAGTCATAACTTTTGCCTGATGCCGTTGTTTGGCCATTTGCGGTCACTTGGAATTTGTAGCCAAATTCTTGCGTTTAGCTTCTTGTCGGTTTTGTTTTTCTTTGTTTCCTTTTTTCAGTTGTTTGTGTTTTGTTTTTCATTTGGGACTACCCTGTTAATATGGCACCTGTGGCTGGTGTTACTGCCGCTGCTAATCATGATTTCTAATGATTCTTCATGGCTGCAAATTTTCTTGTTGAAAGGTTTAACAAGGTATTTTTTTTTCTATGCCTTCTTTTTTTTGTGAGACTTCTTCAATTAATTTTTTAAAGTCCCTGAAAGCAACAAGAGGAAAAGCTAAGAGAGAAATCAAGAAGAAGAAACGGTAGGCATGATAGAGGTGAGAAAAGGTAAAAAGTTGTGTTTGTGTTCACCTGTTGATTACATGGAATTAAAAGCAAATGCCTAAAGAAAAAAATGAAGGAAAGTACTTGGAAATTCAATGATTTAATGGATTGAACTCTGATGGAGAACGATTCAGCTGCAAAAAGAAACCAAAGAAAAAATGAAGCAAGCAAGTCGTCCCTGCCGACATTGAGTATACCCTGTACCAAGTAAAACTACTCCATAAAGTCAAAAACGATCAAAATCGCCATCAATTTACAAAAAAAATTCTCTTAGCTTACACTGCTTGCCATGCAGCAACAGCGAACGCATGCTATCTCGCTCACACTTAACAGGCCATTTTGCATGGGGCGTTTCAGTACAAAACCGAAATACGTATATCTCCGATAATTATTGTCCGATTTCGACAAAATTTGGTCAGCTGGTGCATATTGGGTATATTATTAAGTGTGCCAAATAAGAATTCGATATCTTCATTATAGCTCAAGTTATAGTTTTTTCTAAATTACGGGGGCGGAAGTGGGCGTGGCAAAAATTTAAAACAAACTTGAGTTGCTTATACAATAGACGGATGTTGACACCAAATTTGGTTGCTCTAGCTCTTATAGTCTCTGAGATCTCGGTGTTCATACGGACAGACGGACGGACAGACGGACATGTCTCAATCGACTTCGCTATTGATACTGATCAAGAATATATATACTTTATGGGGTCGGAAAATTTTCCTTCTGCCTGTTACATACATTTTAGCGACTTTAATATACCCTTTTACCCTATGGGTACAGGGTATAAAAATTCTCTTAGCATGCAGCAATAGCGAACGCATGCTATCTCGCTCACATTTTGCATGAGGCGTTTCAGTACGAAATGGAAATACTTATATCTCCGATAATTATTGTCCGATTTTGGTAAAATTTGGTCAAGTGCATTTTGGCTATATTAATGTACATGCTAAATAAGAATGCGATATCTTTAATATTGCTCTAGTTATAGGTTTTTCCCGAATTGCGGGGGCGGAAGTGGGCGTGGCAAAAATTTGAAACGAACTTGACCTGCGTACACATTAGACGGATATTGACACCAAATTTGGTTGCTCTAGTTTTTATAGTCTCTGAGATCTCGGTGTTCATACGGATGGATGGACAGACGGACACGTCGCAATCGACTTCGCTATTGATACTGATCAAGAATATATATTTTATAGGGTCGGAAAATTTTCCTTCTGCCTATTACATACATTTTAGCGACTTTAATATACCGTTTCACTCTATGGGTACAGGGTATAAAAAACAGAAACAGGAGTAAAAGAAAATTCCAAAGCGAAAAGCTAATTTACAACTCCAGAAATGAAGGACTACACTTTGAACCTGATCTAGAAATTAATTACAAAGATAATAAAAGAAAGCAAAAAACTTGAATTGTTTATCAGATTTTATTTCAATCGAACAAGCGTATGGATAAAAGATATCCAATCGAGTTAAAAATCTAGAATGAAATTCATTATTCTAATGGAAACGAGTGGAAACGCAGTGGTTTTTCCTATTAAGGATAGGCCTAAGATACTTACATACATATGTAAATTTAAAGACCAAAAATTAAATCTTTAAATAATAAGAATAAATAATAATAGAAATAAGGTTGTCAAACATCATCTTAAATTGTCCAATAAAAGTTTCTTTTTGAGTGAAAACTTTTCATTTATAAACTCCAACTACTAAGAAGAACTATAAATTGAAAACTTTTACAACTTTCGCACTGAACGATAGTTAATTTTTTATTTTAAATCGTTAGCAATCTCTTAGGTAAGAAATTACTGTGAACTGATTTTTGATTGTACAACTTCATTGACAATCTCAGAATTGAGAATTGCATAGTTAGTTAACTTTTGCAACTACTTTTCTGGGCAACTATTTTCCTCAATGATTATTTAATTTCTCATAGTTGAAAGTAATTTAAGAACAATTTTCTGCAAATAGTTGTCTTCCCTTCTTAACAATGGCCAAGAGAAAATTCAAGACAAGTGCGGTTTCTCTTAATTTTTTTTTCCTATTCTTTTTTTTCCTTATTTGAAAGTTTTTATTGTTTAGTTGTTTACTTGTTATTTTAGTTTTAAACTGTTGTTGTTGTTCCTTATTTTGTTGATTTTTTGTTGTTGCTGTTGTTCCTGTTCTTTTTATTTTGTGTTGACTGACTTGAAAAGCCCCAAGGGTAAAAATCTGCGTCAAAAAGTTGTCTAAAAGGAAAAACAATGCCAAAGATTTTCGAACAACAACAAACACAAGTGAAAACAAGAAGAAAGTATTTTCCCTACACTTAAATGTAATATAAGAAACAAATATTAAACAAAACGTTGATTATGTCTTTTAATAATTTAAACTATTTCAACAATTTCTTTCAAACTTTCGCTAGTACATAGAAACAAGGCTATCGAGATCTTTATTTAACAAAAATAAATTAAAAGGTTTAAAGTTTACGCAACGTTTTTTAAGCAAAAAAAAAAACAAGCACACTTGTAGATAATATTATAGAAATTTATTATTTAAGAAGCAAAGTTATTAAATCTATATTTAAGTACACTTTGTGATGATATTCAAAACACTTTATATCTAAGATCGCGCACATGTTTTAAGTATAATTAATTCCAAACATAATTCTCACTATGAAATTTCATTTAAATTCAGAAGCTAGAACTTTCAATACGCTTAAAATTCTCAAACCAAACACATGTATTAGCTTTTCTTTTTTAAATGGAACCACTAAATTAAATCTCCAACCAAATGGATCTTTGATCAAGTTTTTCATCACCAGAAAATTTCTTAAAAAACAACAAACAACTCAAAAGAAAACCGGAAATTTGTTGATTCACATTTAATTTAATTTAATTCTACGAAATTTTTCAAATATTTTCCCAACTTTTTTGCACTGAAACAAAATTTTAAATTACATTTTTTTTTTTTTAAATTACCTGTTCAATTTTAAGTTCAATTGATTTCAAAATCACAAAACACTTGATTTCAACACAATTTTAAATCTATTTTTAACAGCCAATTGGTTTTTCAAAAAAACTAAAATAAAAAATGTTTAAAAAAATAACTAGCAAAAAATCGTAAATTATTTTTCTTTATTAAACAATTTTGATTAAATTTTTGCCGGTTGAATTTGATTTGGTGTTGATTTTTCAATTGAAAAGTTTTCAGTTTTTCAGTTTTTTCTATTTGAGTTGTGTTCGCTATTCAAAACCCGCAACGACTGAATCAAAACAAACAAATTCCTTTGGTTTTATTCGGAAAAAGTGGCCAAAACATTCGTGTTCCACGTTGTCGTTTGTCGGTCTTCGGTTCTTATTTTTTATCACATTTTTTTTTTTTTTGGACGTCGGATTGTTGTTGACGTTCTTAGTTTTGGCCCTTCTGTGAGAACAGAGCGTTCCCATTGCCAGCATATTGTTATCCGTTCTGATGTTATCCGTTTTATCCGTCTGCCCCTGTTTCTGATGCTTGGGATAAAAAGCAAACATTGCGTCTGCGCCTTTTTCATTGGCCTTTTCTGGTTTCCAAATTTTGTTACTAGTGTCGCGTCTTGAACGTATTCGTTTTTTTTTTTAATCATTTAGCCAGTCCTACAAGTTGTACAAGTCTGACTGACTGTTGTAGTAAGGGTGTGAGAGGAGGGTGTAAATGCTTGATGGTATGTAAGGGGGGGGATGCCACTGGCACTCAGCTGTTTCTGGCGTCGCCGTGTTCGAGGTGTTTGACACTTTACCGCAACAATTTACGCACATATCCAAGACCTCACTCAATCACCACAAAATGTTTGTTAGAGAAACAAAGCCGAGAAATATCCTTAGGGAAACGACTGTAGACTTATGTATACACTGCTCTATTTGATTTAAGAATTTTTGAAATTAATTTGTGCAAGCAATTTGAATTTTGATTTAAGCCGGAACTAAAAACACTTTCACGTACGTCCAACAAATATCACGCTAGTAAGAATGAGAGAGACAGAGAATCAGAGGGAGAATCAATCGAGACAGGACAATATTGTAGTAGATGATGCGACTTGTCTAGAGATTCTGCACCAGAGTGGATGAAAGCCTTCCCAATTGAATTAGTTTCTATTAAATTAGTTTTTAACTCGCTTTGCAATTCCAATAAAATCTACTATGGAATTTAATAATTTATTGGATTCTTGCTAGAAAATGTATTATGTTAAAAAAATAGTGGATAATTTAGTTCTTTTTTTGAATGGTTTTAATCTTAAATTAAATGATGATAATTCGCAAATTGTTTTCAAAAAAGATTAATAATAATTTCGCAAAATTGGCTTAAAACTAGAATAATTAGAACAATTTTCTCTTCTCATTTTGGAATGATGTTTTGGGAATTTTTCAAAATTTTAATTTTAAGCATTTAAAAGTACATAATTTAATAATTAGTTTTCATTAGTTCAAGATCTCAAAGCCATTAAATAATAAAGTTTTAAAATGTGTTTAACTTGGCTATAGCTAAGCTGGCTAATATGGGAAATACCCTTTTTGGAAGCAATTTAAAAGTTCAACTTTACTTTATTCATAAGAGAATTTGTACATTTTGAAACAGCTTAAACAATTTCATATGATCTCTGCCTATCTCTGTTCTTTTTCATCTACCACCACCCCCCTCTTCATCCCATCATAGAACCAAGGGCATAACCCAAAAATTTGTTTTATGACTTTTGCGCGGTTTTCTGGGCTTTGTTCTTATTGTTTTTGTTGTTGTTAATTTTTTTTATGCTTTTGATTTTATTTTATTTCTTGGCTTCTCGCTTAACTCTCCGCCCTGGGCCATTGACTTTGCATGAACAAAATGAAAAATATGGAAAAGTCATTAGCTTTTAGTACTTATTGTATGAGTATATATATCTAAATTTTATATATACATATATGCATGTACGTACATGAGTGAGTGACTTTAGCTTAACACACAGGGACAGACACACACACACACGCACACATCAAATGCAATTTCCTTATCATATTTCAGGTATTGTTTTTTTTATATATTTTTTATTATTATTCTTTGGGTCCTTTAACCTCCTGGTGAACCTTTATTTGATTATAAATTGTCGTCGTGTTGTCATTGAATCTATTTATGGTTTCACAATTAGAAAGTCAATTTTTCTTCATATTTTTTTTTGTCATTTCATTTCATTCACCTATCACTCAGATGGGGAATCTTTCCTTGGTTTACCTATTGGATACGTTTAGATGGAATACAAATTGATTTCCTGTTTTGTTCTCTCCTTCATCCACTTTTGTTTTTGCTATCCTGTTGTTGTTGGGGGCCCACTTGAAATTCAACGAGTATCGAACTTCTTGAGCTTGTTCACAATCTTTCAACTTGTTGAGATGAGGAGGCGATGTCATGCCAATGAACCCACTGCCAAGAGATGTGGTAACTGTGTACCTGTGGGGTGGGGGAATGGGCACATAGTAAGAATCACTAACAAGCTGTGATTAACCTGAAAATATTTTAAATTTCAATTGGTATAGATGATATTTATTGTAAAACTATCTATGTCATCTCTAAATGAAAATAATATTATAATATAATATCTATATATATACTTATATGTATGTATGTATGTATATTTGTTTTGTTATAAATTTCACAATGGCATGGCAATACAATTGATACGAACATTGAGTATCCTTATTAAGGCCCAAATAATATGACAATCAGTTGGTAAATATATTTTTCAAGTAAAACATGAAAAATACTTGAAAAAAGGTTTTCATCTTAACTACTTATATATACTACATATATGTAAATATATGATTAATTTGGTTGTCCAAAGAGAGAAGAGAACTAAAGCCTTACTGATATATGCTGAGAGGTTAAAGTTCGATTTGCTTTGATTCAAACTGACTTGCATCTGCTTTTCTCGAATTCTCTATCAATCTTCTCACTTCTCACTGAAAAGACCTAAAAAAAAAAAAAAGAAAAGTGCAATTGCATTTTTGTGCAATGGGAGAATTGGCAGATGGCCAGTAACAAACACACACTCACACTCACACACACAGAACACACACAGAGCACACTGGGGTTTCGTCAGCATCAAAAGAACAAGAACAAAAAAAGGGAAGGGAGATCCACCTTTCAACTATATAGCATCATTTCCTTTCTGTCAGTTTTGTACCATTGTGAAAAGAAGATAAATGTCCCCTGTGGCGAGTGCAAGAAGAATTTTTAGTCATTTTGGGGGACTTGAATTTGGTGACTCAATTAAAGCTCAAACAAGATATTCAATAAATAAAACCAAAATTTTCAACTACATACATAAGTAGGTTGCATATGGTAATATATTCAAGTATGGATTATGAATGAATTTATGGCCAAACGACCAATTGTTCAAACTGTAGCCCAATAAGCATTTCCGGTTGTCTCTTTTCTGAAGATGATGAAGATGCCTAAGCTAAGAGCAAAGTGTATCCGATATCCAATCATTCTGTACCTCTTGTCTTACTTTACCCCTCACTCCTTTTCTATTCTGTTTTATTTTTTTTTTTTTATTTTTGTTAACCAAACTGGAAGTCAACCATATTGGTATTCAAATTTCACTCAGGACACAAGCAACAAATATCTTTATGCATGTGTTAGGGTTACAATCAGAGGCGTAGATAACATAAATAAAGTACAGACTGAGATTAAAATGTTAACTATAAATATTTAATTTTAGTTCAATTTTAATTTAGAGTCGAAGGCCTTGTAGCTAGTACTCATACATATCTCACCCTTTTGTTTAGGTCTAGTATTAATACATAATCTAACATTGTAAATAAATAAATAATAAATTCAATTGTAGTCAATATAATTTGAAAGCAGATGAGAATTATTTATCTAATATAAAACAGTTATGTTGTCTATCAATATATTATTTTAAAATATTTACAAATACTTTTGATTATTAAGAAACTAAAAAAAAAACTTTATGATAAGACAGAGAAAAATCGTAGAAATGTTTAAGAATATTTTAATGCACAAAACTGCTAAGATTGAAAGAGTATTAAAATGATATATTTTTGATATATTTTTAATATATTTTATCATAGTCCCATTAAATATGTTTTGCCTACGCCTGTGGCCTATGTGCCTTAGATTGTTCCACCTGCCTACTGGGCCACCTATCTACCCCATCTACCACATTTGTGCATCTTCTTTTCCAATGATTTTATTTTGCCTCTTTTCCTGTATCGTTCGTTTTCTGTTCGTTTTTTTCTTTTTATTGTACCTTTGGTGTATTTCTTTGCTGTACGCACACCTTTTCCCTTAAGCCCCTCTCACTCGCCATTTTTTTTCTTTTTTTCGGCTTTGAAGCTGGCTTTGGCGTTGGCTTTGACAAAGTGCTTCAAAGATTCCTTCCTGTGCCAGCCTCTTTGTAAATAGCTTTGTTGTTGTTCGCATGTTGTCTCTATCAGTGTATAGACACCTTGCACCCTCCCCCATGATAACACCACCATCCGTAGAGAGCATCCTTTTTAGCTTACTTACACACCACTACCTATGTATGCCTAATATCCTGTTGTAGTAGGTGCCTACATATGTTATGGAATTGGTTGGAAATGGCGGATATTTTTACTCTTACCATTATCGATATATATTTTTTTTTAGTATTGGTATTTTATTTTGAATGGGCCAGAGGGGAAATATTTTGTTGAAGCCTTTTATCCATTTTTAAGGTGTGTGTGTGTGTGTGTGTGGGTGTGTGTAGGTGTTTGTATTTCTGTGTGTGTGTGTATGCCTAAGTTACAAATTGAATTTAACATATTTACTTTAAATTCAAATGCCAATCCCTTTTGCTCCTTTACGCATAAATTAAATATGCATTTTGTGGGCATTTTGCCTGATTTACACTATACATCAAAATCACGTACTGCCAAAGAGTGAGAGAAGAGAGAGAGAGAGAGAAGTAATGGTGGAAGAGGAGTCATTAAATGTCAAGTTCCTTCTAAGTGACATCGGCCTGTTATTCAGTTATTTACTAATACTTTAATCAAGCATCTACTATCATCTACAGTTAAGATAATCCTGTTCGAATAATTCGAGTGTACAAATGATTATCTCTTTAATTATGATTAACGCATCGGCAATGGCAGTTGAAAAGTTCGACTGACTTTTGCGGCGGTAGTAATTAGGAAACACCACACATACACATACCCACTCCAACACTAACGCGCATACACTCACACACACTCACACACATGAGAGTTATAAATACTCTTAAGATTGCAGCCACAACCACAAGGAATTCCTACACAGAGAGGATGGTGGAAACGATGCGAGCAATTTGCTATTACTTATCTTGGTTATTGTTATGCGTGTCGTTGCGGCTGCTCCCGTATAGAAAGGATGTGAAGGGCGGAGGAAGTAGGACACCATATTTAGGGTTGGAGTGGAGCATTCTGCATTTGCTTATGGTTGGTGCGTGCCAATATCCTGGAGTAAGGGTAGACGATAGCAACGAAAGGCGGATGGGCGAGAAAAATGAGAACTTCAACTCGACAGTCGCACAGCTCTCCACATGGGACCACAAACATGTGTGAGTGTGTGTGTGCGTGTGTTTGACTGTGTGAATGCCACATTTATTTGTCCACCACCAAGTAAAACAAAAATGAATGAAAGAAAATATATTTCCGTTTCCATATTTTCACTTATAAAACATAAAGTCAAACTTTGACAAACTCGAAAAATTTCTATTTAATATTAAAATTTTCTTCCTTGTCTGAAAGTCAGATTTTAGTTATTTACTAAAACTAAATAAACTAGAGTTAATTAAAGCTGAATTTATCTTTGACAATTATGAGAGATATTCAATTTAAAGGTTTTTTGGCAGCGTCTTAAAAAATATTATTTTAATAAAACTATTTAATTATTTGCATATTTTGGATTTAACTAATCCACCATAAAACACATGTATATATACATACATACATACATATATTTATATATATATAACACCACAAGCAAAACCATTAAATGATTTTCATATATTTTTGTGAAATATTAAAAAAGTTGTAGAAAACTAATTTTCTGGTTAAACAATTTCATACTAAAATGTTTTTTAAAAAAAATTATAAACATTAATTCTCATAGTATCTAAAAATGATGTAGTTTTTATTCATTAAAAACTTTAAACTTTTATACACATACATACATACATACACACATAATATATAGAAATACATTTTACTGACCAAAACCTAATCCGCAATTTTAATGCAATTTTGCTCAAATTAATTAAAATGTTCGTGGCACAAACTGCGTTCGCTCTGAGTGCCCTTACAAAGGAACTGTCCTGGCATCTGTGAATGTGTATATGTATATGTATGTATATATGTACATATGTATGTACATATATATACATATATATGTTATAAAATATATATGGTACAATTTTCTCTCACTAACAGCACCAAGTTAAAGATAATTTAATCAAAATGTAATAAAATTTTCTGTTTTTGTAGGCGAACACGATAAAATAAAATTTGCCAAGTGTGAGAAGAAGAAGAGTGTTATGGGGAAGGTAAAGAGGGGCAAGTGAAGGGGTGGTAAAAGGAAACATGTAGCTAACATAGAAGGAGATGAAACAATGCATATGGCGTATGCTGCAGGCAATATTCATGTTACCTTCATCTCTCGCCATCTTCCATAGACACACACACACACACAAACACACATAGACACACCCATAGAAACACACACAAACACACAAGGATCTGACAGGCGAAGCCAAATCCATTTGGTTTTGCTTTTCGTCCTTTATTCACTCCCCTTTTACACAGTCTCATAAGCTGCGCGGTTTTGCATTACGTCTGGCAACCACTAAAACACACTGACTGACTGACTGACTGAATGACTGAATGACGAACGCATCCAACTGAGTGACGGACTGACAACGTGAATAGAGCCTAGCATCGACCACCGGCCACCTGGCATTGGCAACCTTTCACATAACTTTCTGAGAGAGAGAAAGAACGAGAATGAGAAAAACTAAGAAACGTATTTTACCTTAACCTTTTCTGGATTTTAAACATTTTTAACTAAATTTCATAGAATTGTGGCAACTCGAAATAAAATCCAAGATGGCTTTTTTAAAAGAGTTTTTTTAACAACAACAATAATATTTTTAAGCTTTAAGTTAGTTCAATGATAATGTAAATAAATTCACGATAAAGGCTTCATTTCTCTGCACTGTGTTGCCACCTAGTTATAATATTTTAGTTATCACTCACAGAAAGCTGCCACATCCTTCATACATACAACCATCGTATAAACTGAATTTTTGATATTTAATCTCTAATGTATTTATTAAATAAATATATAAATATTACTATTTAAATATTAAAAAACATTTTGACCATTTGTTTTGTTATAAATTCTAATATTATATATATACATATATGTTATAAAATATATTGTTTATTTTGTATATTCCAAATTTATTCCAAAGAATACATTTTGTCAATCATTTTAATTATATTATTTCTATCTTTTTTATATTTTTTTATATATTTGAAATTTATTCCAATGAAAATGTTTATTTAAATCTTGAGTAAGACTTTAGTCGATCATTTTAATTATATTAATATTAAAAGAAAAATGGCTGTCAAGCGTAAATTTTCATATCCCTTGCCCCACCCCCACCCTCATCCTCTCCACGAAACACTCAAGTACCATGCACTTGACGCCTTCTTTTTTGTTATTCTATATGTAATATGGAGAATGAATTCCCTTAAAACGCCTCACAAGTTGTTAAATTAAAATCATTAAGCTAAAGATTATTTCGATATTAGCGACGCATAATTGTCTGATTAAGTACATGCGGGCGGGTCTATGGCCTACACCCCCCGCCATACCCACATGAATGTCTCGATGTCTGGCTTACTTTGTGTATATATGTATATATGTACATACATATATATGTATGTATGTCTGTATATACATAATGTAATGTAATTTTGCAGACTAAGAGTCTGCTCAAAATCTACTTCTCTCCGTCATGTTACTTTTGGCTGATGGCAATTAGCTCATCTGGCTTATGTCTCGTCGTTTCATTCATGTTGATGCCAACGAAAAGTCAGGTATATATATTACATACATATGTACATATATGTAATATGATTTAGTTAAAGATAGGCATAAAGCCCTTCACTAAAACCGTTAACAAGCGACATGATTAAAATATTGCATAAAAATCAAAGTTTAACAGTGATGACGAAATCAGAGCTGATTACATAAAGAGATTAAATAAATTATACATATATATTAATAAACAATTAAACAATTTGGCTAGTGGGAAATTCTTTTCGCATAGGCTCTAAACTACACTTAGACATTGAATGAGGCAAGAATTTTCCAACTCAATTTTCATGCTTCTTCTGCTCGTTGAGCAGGGAACTTCAAACAATTCTTTAGTCTAATGGGCACACATAGAAAAAGAAAGACAATAAGACAGAGAGAGAGAAGGATATAGATATAGGGACAAAACAAAGATATATAGAAGAGACGAGACACACACACACACACACACACACATAATTAAAAGCAATTTTCCTTATTTTGTTTCCCCAACTTCTTTATTTTTTTTTTGTTTTGCTGTTATTGTTGCTTAGGCCAAAAATAAATAAAAAATAATAAGTAAATGTTGCCATTTTAAGCGGCTTGAGCAGATAGAAAAAAAAAAAGAGCAGCACCCTACACACACACACACACACACATACAGGCACACACACCCATCTTGTCCTTTGAATTGGAAATAGAAGGAAAAGAAAAAGCAAAAAAAAAAAAAGAGAAGAGAAGCAAAAACTGAAATTGGTTTGATGTGTCTTGGTTCTTGGCCCCACTTTCATTACAATTTAATGCGCTTTGTTTTTCGGTCGAGCTGCCCCCCGATCTCCGCTCCAATCTCACCATATTTATTCCATTGCCTTGCCTTTGTATAGTCTCTTCTATTACATTTGGTTAACCATTTAAACCGATTTACTTAATTAACAAGCAGCCATCCATCTAAGGCATCCATCCAGGCATTCATTTATCTGTCTATCCAATTGTCTTTTATTGTAAATTGTGAGTGCATGAAATTGATTCAAAAACTCAATTTTTGGCCAGCTTTTGATATGGGCATAAGCATACATATGTACATAGAGCCAATAATGTTCTTTTCAAGACCTTAGCTAATGCCCATTAAAAGTGAGCGTCTCAGAGGGATTTTGAAAAGGAATTATCATTGAATAATAATATTTCTATTAATTATATAAATGTCTTCACACAGATTTTAGAGTATTGATATGTCTATATTTTTATTTTTTAACCTCATTTTTAACCATTTTTAATATCAAAACGCTGTCGACGTCCATGTCTGATATATGTATGTAGTATATATACGATTTCTCTTTGTATATATGTAGCTGCTGGGTTGCAATACCTTTTCTTGATGTTGCTCAGCTCTAACCTATTGTCAAGTCTTATCTTTCAGCTGCAGTGCTGCAGGGGACTTCAATTTTCATGCAGTCCTTGCATGTCCTTTATGTGTCAAAAATTTTCTCCCAAGGAAAGTTGAACAAAATGGAAATTGTGGCTGGCGGTTGCATTCAGGCTGGCAATCTCACTTCCAGCAGGTAATTTATGCAACATTGCACCATGCCTTTCCCTACGTCTTCCCCCCCCCCCCCTCCCCCCCCCTCCCCTCCCATAGCTGTTCTGGTGCTCTAGGGAATATCTTTACCCTCAATCAAATCAAATCAAATGAAATCGAATCGTCTTTGGTAAGATGAGATGATTTCTGTTCCACATTCTTTTAATTAATTTTACATTTGTCATTTCACAATAATTTTTAATTTATTCATCGAAATTGGTTTGTTTTTAGCCAAAGATTTATTTAAGAATTGGATTTAATTGAATTTCCAATAAAATTATATAGAAAAAAAAGAATACCATCATAAATGAAAATTATTCTATGTGCCACAAACAAATGACCTTCTTCTTGTATTTTTCTCATTTTCTTTTGCATTTTCATTTCTTTTGGTGTTAATTGCCTTGCTGCTGACAGGTCTGCAGAGTGTTATATATATGTATATGTATGTATGTGTATATGTATGTGTATGTATGTGCATATGTTTAAGTGGAGTATTTTATTAAATGATTAAAAAGAAAAGTGGCATAAACAATGAGAACTTAACTATTTGATCAAACTCTGTAGATAAATCCCTTCTTATCATATATGTAGATATATATATTGTATGTATATATAAATTGAAAAATATATTTCTATTAATCATTACAATTTTCTATAAATATTTTATATTTGATTGAATAAAAAAATAAAATACAACTTCCACAGTAATTGTTTTTCTGAGTATTTCAACTCTATTTATATTTATTTCTCTCTTTAGGTCTTTATGTTGATTCCTCAACAAATATTATTAAATCAATTCAATTTAATCCTCAAACAGCAGAATATCAAATAAAATGCCAGACCATGTAATACCACAATATGTATATATGATTTGTTTAAAAATTCAATTTTTAATAAAATCATGAAACGATATATGGATGAGTGGATTTATGTTATTGATTTAGTTAGTTGAAAGTTGAAAATTTTATAAAAATTGCTAATATGACTTTGCTTGGATTATTTCGAGTATTGAATCATTCATTCAGTCAACCATTCATCCATCTGTCCATCCATTTATCCACCCATTCAGCCCACTGCCAAGTGTTTTTCTGTACTCGAAAAAAAACAATCAAAAACCCATCGTGGAAAGCTATAAAAACCATTAAGAATGAACATTAAATGGCAATCGAACATGAAGTATGTAGTAGAAATGCTCAAATAGTCGGTATTTTGATAACGAATTGCCTTTTGGGTTGATTTAGGTAAGTATTTAGATAGATATATAGATATATAGATTCTATCATCAATTAAATTGGCATTTAAACTCAAATACACAAAGTAAACAGAATTTCCAAATGGAAATTTTGTAAAAATAAAACAATAGCAACAATAGAAAAAAGAAATAAAAAAAAAAAAATAAGAAAGAGAAACAACTCATTTAAATGGCCGTGCTAATTGCTCAAATGCCCAACGGTTATAATTGGGGGCCAGACCGACCCAGATTGAACTAATTGCCCATGATTTTAAAACCTCCCTCTCCCCACCACCGCACCAAGTTAAATTAGCCATAAAAGATATATCACATTGGCTCAAATCGAACTGAAATACTCCAGATTGCATTCCAATTTTAATTTTTTCATTGTAAACTAAAGAAACTCTTTGGAAAATCCTGTCGAACTAGTTCTTTTCGTATTATCTTTTGGATTTTTATTCAACGCTGCAACTAGTTGAGAATTACAACTAAGCAAAGCAAAAGAATCCTACAATTAATCCATTTCAAGCCAAAAATAGTTCCAATTATTAGTTGGTAATTAGCTATAAACTAAATTGAAAAGCCTATAATTTAATGTTAGTTTTTAATCGAACTAAAATAATCAAGATTCCATATCGATTCTGATTTCCTCATTGTAACTAATCAAACTAGTTCTGTTTTAATCATCTTTGGGGTTTTTATTTAACACTGCAACTAGTTGAGAATTACAAACTAAATAAACGAAAAAATATTGTACAAGTAATCCGTTTCAAGTCAAGAATAGTTCCAATTAGTTGTTTATATTTAGTTATAAAGTAATTTATAATTAATGCCTATAACTTAATATTTATTGTAATTTCTATGTTTGCAAATAACTAAAGAATACTATTAAATCAGTTCCATTTCAACTATTTTTAGTTCCTTCTCTGGAACTAGTTTCGTTTAGACAACACAAATATATGAAACATTTGCTCATTTTTGCACATGTGTGAAATTCGATTTGTATCTAAATGGCGAAAATATGTTATTTTTGGCAATCTGCATATATTTGTAAATTTATCATATATATATACTATATGTATGTATATGGAATGTACATTTGTATGTATATGTAGATATATATACATATATATGTATGTATGTATATAGTATAGTTACATATCATAAAAAGCAGCAGCAAATATGGCTAAAACTGTGCCTGACGAAGGAGCGATCCTTCGACACATGAAGCCAATTATTCCATTTGCCTTGCACACACACTTCTTTGCTTATGGGGGAAAAATTAAATCAAAATCTTTATTAAAACATTTTATGCAAATGAATAAATAAGCAAGACCAGTGAAAGAGAATGACAAGTAGGAGGACAAAGAGAAGAAGGCGGGTGACTGAATCGTTGTGGAGATTGTGATGATGGGCTTCGGGGCGGAGGTGTGACAGTGAACTGACTGACAGAGACAGACGGACGGACGGACGGACGGACAGACAGATAGACATACAGACAGACACATGCCAAAGAGAAGAAGGACTGAAGAGTAAGAGGCAACAGTTACACATATTTACATAAATATTACAAGGCTATTACCTAGGCAAATATAACTGTGTATGTGTCTATGCGTGTGTTTGTGTGTGTACAATACATATGTATGTGTGTGCATTACAATAATATGAAAATTATTTGTAATGTAATTTCAACTTAATAAATTTTCATACACCTAAGTGTTTAAACAGAGAAGACAAGAGAGAGGGTTTGGGTTGTCTGGTAGAGGGTTGGGGGTGGGGGTGTGTAAAAGCGGTAAAAGCTTGCAATTACGAAACGAACAGCTGAAGAAGCATGTGAAGAGACAGAGAGAGGTGGTGTGTGTGGGGGAGAGGCGGGGGGAGGATCTGTGGACAAGCGACAGTCAGGAAGTGGAAGTTGGCGAAAGTGAATTTGCATAAACGTATGAAATTTTAATATTTACGACAAATTTTCAACAACTCCTAGGTACCAAGAGTTGTTGTCCCCCCCATCCCTCATTCCACTCCTTCCCATCCTTTTATCGACGTCGCAACAACTCAACACATATATTCTGCTGCATACTTTTCAGCGCACACAGCGAAGAGAAAGAAAAAAGTTTACTCAGCCTGTGCCTATGCTTTCTACCTGCCCATGTATGTATGTGTGTGAGTGAGTCTATGTATGTAGTGTGTGTGTGTGTGTGTTAAAGTGCCTTTGGCCTAGAATTTCCTCGACCAGAGGCAAACTAAATTGAGTTACAATCGAGTTGACAGTCCAAAACTGAGTTATACGCATACCATCCGAAATTTCTTTGGCCTCCTGTATGTATGTATGTATGTGTGTCCCTCTCTCTCTCTTTCTCTTAATGAAATGTAATTGCAGATATGCATTTAATCGGTATGTAATACAAATTTATACAGTAAGAGACTTCATATAAATTGCATTTATATATTTTTTTTTGTAATAAATATGGTAATAAAGAACTCTCTTTACTCTAACCAAAAGACATTTAAATTTCACATTAACTTTGATCTAACTAATTTCATCTAATCATATAATCTAACTAACTAATCATTCAAGACTTTAGATATTAAAAATTTGAAAATTTTCGCTTCTAGTTTAAACAGAAACATTTTTTTGTTAAACTATTTAAGCAAACTTTTGTAATTTCAGAAATTTATTTAGTTTATTAAACATTGTAGATAATTAAACCCAAAGTAAACATTAAATAAATTATATATTTATTTAAATCAAAAATATTTCAACTAACTTAACCATTTTTCGTTTCGTCTCGCAATCATTTGTAAGTGTATACAATGTTCGCCGTAATGCAATAAATATTTGCAATCCCTTTCATTATAAATTTAATGGGTTAATTAACTGTTTCAGCAACAGGCAGCATAATTTAAGGTCTTTCAATGGGGAGGGGGGTAATATTTACCATATTTTCTGCAACAATTTTTATTGCCCAATATAAATTAATTGAATGCAGTTTTCGAAATGAATCATCAACTTAAATATGCAGACATATGTATACATACATATTAATATTCTCAATATCTTTGGTTGAATTTTTTGTCGAATTGTATATGTTTTTTTTTTTATCTTTGTTGTTGTTGCTGTTGTTCCACCAAAGTGGAAAGTTACCTGGACAAACATTGCATACGAATTGCAATTGTGTACATACAACAAATGGAAACGGGGCCGAGTGGGTGTGGCAGTGGGTGGTGGTATGGTGGCTGGGTGGCAAGTGGCAAGTGGCAGAAGTAGTGTCAGTTGTCCCACATTATGTTACATAGTTTCGTCTTCTTAAGCATTTACCTCACGTAGCCTGTTCGCACAAAACTTTCTATATATCTGCATTCGCACCTTGTTTGCTTTCCCATTCAATCCCTTTACTCTCTCTCTCTCTCTCCTCTCCATCCTTCTTACCACTGTGCAGTCGCGCATATATCCATTATGGGACGGAAAAAGAGTGGAAACTTCATTGCATTTTATTTTCGTTCTTCTGTTTGCTGCAATTGCTATCATCTTATCGTATTTGCAATCCGATATTTATTCTGCCAACTATTTACTATCCTATGGGAATACGAATATATATACATATATAATATGTTGGAAATTTGTGCAAAAGTTTTTTTAAGTACTTGATATTGTTAGAAACTAAACGTCAACTTTGGCATATTGTTTGTTAACAGGAACATTCCCGTTAGGAATTAAATTGGAGGCTAGTGACAAGTTCCAATCGGAAACTGATGTTACAGAAGAATATAATCTAGGATATATAAAATCTAGTTATTTAAAATTGACTAGTTGTGTTTGTATGAATGAAAAATTAAGAAAAATTTGTATCCATAGGAAGATCTTCATTTCAAAATCCAATTGAGACATTGCTACATAGCCAATTACCTTTAAGCCAACTCTCTCGTCTATATATATACCTAGAATGTTAAAAGGTAATAAAATAGGAGGAGGCTTTTACTGAAAGTCGCTGATTTTATTTTTTAAATCAATTTCTTAGTGACTTTCTTTTATTTTTCTTCTTTTTTTTTTTTTGTAAATTATCGACCAATATTTCGAAACATTTTACGGCTTTTCTTGGTTTCGTACACACACACACACACAATATACATGTATATGTAGGACTTATAGTAAATCCAAAAATTTCTAAGCCCCATCTCCCCAAATAACAAGAACGAGGGGAGACAGAGAGAGAGAGAGAGAGAGGAAGAGAAAATGAAGAATTATTTCACTTAGATTGAATTTTAAGCTGTTGATGTTGATAAAGTTGAAAGGCGGAAAGATTTTTGCCACCTCGCTACCTACCAGACTCTCATCCCATATCCTCCCTCTGCGATTCCCCTTGGGTACTACTACTACTACTTCTACTACTACTACAACCAGCTCCAATTCCTATTGAAGAAACTCCTGCTGCTCCATCTCCACCCACTTCACACTGCCTGTCATTGTCAGTCTTTAGTGTGGGAATGGGCTGAACGTCTGGGCTTGATTTTGTTTTAGTATTACTCAAACCAAATCTCACTTTACCCTTCCCCCCCACCGCCACTTCTTTTACCAGTCAAGTTACCCTCTGCTTAGTGATGACTCGTTACCATCAATTCGCCCCCTCAGCATCTTAGTCCCTTTGCCCAAATGCCATCGTCTGCTATCTGCCATGTGTTTATTTTGCCAACATGTGGCAAAATTATTTCCGCTCAAAAATCCACTTCCGCCACCAATTTTTCGCCGTCTTTTTTTATGCTTTTGCTTCACTTTTTTTTTTTGTTTTAGGGAATTGAGTAGAAAAAAAATCCATAATAAACCATCATCAGCTTTGCCTGCAGATGACAAAGAAGCAGCAAAAACAACAAAAAAAAAAGCAAAAAAAAAAAAGAATGTATATAAAAGCATAAAGGAACAAGAAAAAAATGACAATAAATAACCAACAAAATGGCAAAAACGAAGAAAACTTCTTTTGTTTGTCGAATTGTAACAGAAAAATTGAATAAAGTTTTCTTTTTCGGCTGCCTTTTTGTTATTGTTGTTGTTATTGTGGTGTTAGCAATTTTTTTTTTTTTGCCACCTGTTGTCAAAATTGAAAATGAGAAAAATGGCATTTTCTTAGATTTTATTGTTTATGAAACTATTTTGGGGCATTTGGTTGAAACTTGCAACAATTGCAATACCAATAACGGTTTTATGATTACAGTTAGACTTACAGTTGAAATATCATTAGATTACCGAAAAGTTGACTTGATACTAACGGAATATATAGCTGATAATTACGAAATGATAAATAAGAATAATACATCACAAATGTGTGTTACTTGATCGATAATATATACATATGTGTATATATATAGTAAAGGTACCGTTAAATGGTTCGTATTTAGTCTTATTTTTTCTTTGATTTTCTTTTCTTTCTTTTTTTTTCTATCGGTTGAGAGGTCATTGGTTTAGTTTCTGTTAGTTTAGTTGGTAGGTTTACTTTTTGATTACGGTTTTTATATTTGTATTTTGTATTATTTAATATTTAAATTATAGGTTAAGCTTAAACCGATTCTAACTATCTCTTTCCCCCCCTTTTGCTCTTTTCCATTCTCAACCTCTCTCATTTTGTTGGCATACTCTGGTGTGTTTTTCTTTCATTATTAAACAGCACTTAAACCACAGGCCAACTACCCGGTTAGCCAGTGCCTTCAACTTTCACACGCTTTCTGCCTCACACACACACACACACACACACACACACACACACACACACACACACACACACACACACACAGAGAGAAACTCCTTCCCAGCCTGCCCACGTGCCCTTCCACTGTTCCCATTGAACGCCCACAAGCAGTCGGTTTATGTTGAAGCGCAAACAGCATTTCCGTTCCCATTCATTAGGGGTAAAGCAAACTGTTCTCTATCACAATAGCAAAACCATTCCCAATATATTCATTCTTCTCTTAAATTTTATTTTCCGCTCTCTTAATTTGGCAACAGAAGGAGAAAACTTATTCACACTGGGTACACTGCACTGACTAGAGGAATTCTAGATCTGTAAGTAACCGATTTAGATTCAACTTATTTATATTTAATAAAACTAACTAATTTACGTTACTAATTAAACTCAACTGATATAACTAATAAATAATTTCCGCATTAACAAAGAGATTTCCATTTGATTAAAGTTGAAATACATATTTACTCTATTGCAGGAAATAAATAAAACAAATTGGAATTGGATAACTTCCTATAATTGTGAAATTATAGAATTATTTTATATGCCGAATATATATATATATATATATATATGTATATATACATATATGTATATTTATACTTTATAGTTTCTTGTTTTAATTCTTGTAATAGTCAGTTATCATAGTTATTATTGGATACAAGAAATATACAAACTGTTCCCATATTCTGCCTTCTCCTATTTACTGAGAAGAATTAATTTCTGCAGCCCCTCCATTGACTGCTCTCAGTTGGTTTGTTTGTTTGTTTTTTTTTGTTTTAGTTGGTTTCGATGCTTACATTATGATGGCCTTTGTGGAGGATAATTAGATGAGCCACATCCTGCCGATACATGCCGCCGTTCCACATGACACTAGATAGCCCAGCCGTGGCATTTACTTAACCCGAACCGCTGATGCATTTCACTTTTAGTTTGTTGTCGACACTTTAATTGGATTATATGCCATTCTGGCCTTAAGAGCAATTTAAATCCAATTCAAAAAAATGACAAAAAAAAATAAAAACAACAACTTAGGATAAAATGTTGTTTGGACTTCTCCTTCGAGGACGTTCATCAAAATTTTTTATTGCTTTTAGTTACATAAATAAATAATATATAAATTCTATAGAATTAAAATTTAAAAGAACAAACACATTTATTTTTATCTAAATTATATTGCCTAGTATGATAATATTTTGGTCTAGGGTATATGTTCTTCGATATAACTATCAAGTTTTTTTCCAGTCTCTGTGGAAATTAACTCTTTTTTTTATTGTTTACAAAATAAATCGCTTCATGTGTTTTTTCGCATACGCAATAAGCAATAATTACATTAAATTAAATTTAAGCAAAAAAAAAAAACAAAATGACAATAAAATTAATTGTTTATCTCAGTTCCATTCATTTTATTAAGAATCGCTTCAATAAATATGAATAGTTTGTTTATCAAAAATCAGGAACCGATAATAATAATTATTATTTTTTAAATTTTCTGGTAAAAAAATAATTTTGTTAAGGGTGGGATAATGATCACCTAACAATAGTATTAAATCCCTTTAATTAGGTACAAAGGAAGCTTTGTTCAATTTAAAATAAACATTTGAAATCTATTTTGAAAAATTATTAAATCCGAAGGCCTTTTCTCCTTTATTCTTCTTTTCATCCTCAATATTGGATTTGGCTAATGCGTCACCAATTTCATTTTCATTTTAAGAAATTCATCCAAAATTTATCAAGTAAATAATTAAGTTAATTGTTACAATTACTTTTTATTTAAGAAAATGTGCGTTTTTATTTTTTTAATATATTTTTTAAGTTTTTGTTTTGAAATGGTTCTATGGAATGGTTCAACTTAAGCATTTTAGTTAAATCTCTTTTAGTTATCTGGGATCCTAGTTACTGTTGTGAACTCCGTGATAGTAGTTCTGCTTTTGGGCGGGGGAACGCTTGCCGAAGGGGCTCTTCTCGTTAACCTCGAGAATGTAGTCACCTTGGAGATCGTAATCGGCCTGAATGCCCATATAGGCACGCTTGCCAAAGCCATCCTTTTCCTTGTACTGCTTCAGGGAGTTGGCTGGAACGGCGGGGAAGTTGCGCTCACTGCCGGGACGGACAGATTCGGCAAAGAAGCGGGTAGCACGATTAACAGCTTCGATCACATTCTCGGCACCGGGCACACCAGTGGATGGGCCATTTGGATAGAAATCAACATCACCAGAACGGATGGGAGTGCCCAAGGCGAAGGCAGAGGTGTGAATGGCATCAACAAAATCGGCATCACCGCGGGACAGACCGACCAAAGTTTCGGGACGCTTAGAGATCAACTTGGCGGGGTCCAGACCAGTGATACGGCGGAGCTTGTGTCCGGTTTGGATGGTGAACTCATTACCGGCGGCACCAGCAACATGAGAAGAGATACCCTGGCCAATCAAATGAATAATCTCCTGGGGCACACCCTTGTTTGTCAAGTCAACGAGAGTCTGGCCAATCATGGAACCGGTGTTGGTCACATCGAGCAAGGCATAACGCTTGAAGTTGGTCAAAGTGGAACCCAAATCAATGATCTGTAAAAAATAGAATTATAAATTTTTAACTCTTTTCTTTTTTTTTTTTTGGTTTTGTATTTCTTTTAAACTTACGATCAAATCGCCGCTGCGGGACTTGGCCGATTGCCATTGATCAGCGGTCTCATCGCTGGATGTGTAATCGTAATCCTTGTTCTTCAATTGCTCCTGGGCGAATTTCTGCTGCTCCTGGAGATTGTAGCGTTGAATGTAAGCCTGTTCCAGTTTACGCATGGCCTTCTTTGTGGTTGGGGATGTCTGGGGCAGACCGGTCAGAATAATGGTGACCTCATCCTCTCCGAACTTTGGCAATTTCTTGGCCTTCTCCACATAGTTGTTCAATTTGGCTTCCACACGTTGGCCATTGCTGACAATCCAGACTGGGACATTGCTTGAGCTTGGAACGAAATTTGGACGGAGATCGTGCTTAATGTGAGCAACATGATAGATTCTCTCAATCAGCTCCGCACCACGCTGCAATGGCTCATTCTCCAGTCGTTCCCATGTAATCTCATCCAAAGATGGCACACTCTCCAAGTCCGATGGGCTAAGCCATCTGGTGGGTTTCAATTGTGCATCCTTGTTGGCATAAGCCACCATTAGGCAGCAGGCGGCCACTAAACAGAATTTCAAGCTCATAATTGGGATTTACGTTAATCGAATGTTCGATCTGTCCAAACGATTCACAGCGTTTGATACAAATTTCATGCCAATCGATGGCTTATATACCCCTCGAATCCACCTGCATTCCCACAGAGATTAATGCTGACCAAAAGGAATGCCTCGTCATCGTCGGACACCGCTGATCTATTTCTGCTGATCTCGGCAAACTCGTGCAAAATACAAAATTGCAACACAAAAATAAAATTAAATTGTTGAAGTTTGCATGTGTTTGGCAATCAATTTTCATTTCTTATCACAATAAATAATATTTACATATATATATATTCAAACTAAAACCTTGAAATCGGATAGGTTTTCGAACCTGTCTGTAATCTAAACTGATTTCATTGATTGATTTCACATTACAAGACGTAATGTCAGGTTGTTGGGATCGGTATTATTACAAACTTGCAAACTAAAACTATATATATATATATATATATATATATATATATATATATACATATATACTTGATCCATTTAGATTATTGAACAAACGTGACATCTTTTTATACATTGCCCATATCAAATTTAGTTAAAGATATAAAATATCTTTTTAAATTTTTAGCTATATTATTAGGTAATATTATCTTTCTTACCACAAATGAAAATCAGATCAATTTCCATTTAACTTGGTCATCAAAAGTTATAGCGGAAATCCTAAGCGTTTTACGCAACTTTTGCTTGATTGGCAATTTAGTTAATATTGCTATATAGATAGAGCTGTCATACGATATACATATTTACATACTATATATACATATATATTTATTTGTTATCGCTACTTTCCGTTTATATATACATATATGGAACAATAGAAAGATAATTTTCTACATAAATTAAAATACATTTTTCGAAAATTCATCAAAATTAACGAACAACAGTTGATGTAATTGAAAATATATATATTTATATACATTTTGGACCAGAAAAATATATAACAATATATATACATTAAATTTCCTAATCAGATCTACTAGTAAAATATTCAAAATGTGTGCATACTCGATCACCAATATGAGCGAGAGAGAAGAAATCATTTTCTCAATCCGCAATATATGGGATCAAAAATACTTTTATAAATATAAAATTATCTTTAAATAAATAAAATAAATGTGTTTAATTTGTAGTTTCGAATCCCTAAATAATTCCTTCAAGATACCAGAAATGGGACATCATTTAACTACAAAATCGATTTAGTTTATATAGAATTCGATATTTTTATATAGAATAAGAAAAGGCCATTCTAAAATACGGCCCTGGTTATATAAATCAAAGAAGAAGAAACAAAGAAATTACAACATGACATAAAATTACATGCAATCAATTTTTGGTTTTACAATATTTTCCACAAGCTAAAACACAGCACCGACTAACAGATACTGTATATTGTAACCAACTAATTGGAATTTGCTATACATTTTAAATTTAAAAGAGAATTTAAATACTTAGAGATAATTTCATATAGATCTAACGACTAAATCTAAACATACTAAATTACAAATTCAATTGGATTAAATTATTAATTGTAAATTTAAAAAATGGATTACAAATACTTTTATCTACCTGATAGTTTTCATTTAGCATATACCCGGATTTCACTTCGATTTTTGGCAGTTTTAACAAAAATGAAGACAAAAAAATTAATAAAATTCCCTTAATATGAAATACGAAACTCTTGCGAAATTCTGATTTTTTATATCAAGTATATATAATATTTTATTCACATAAAATATTATAGCTTATAGCTTAAATTCTATATAACACGCTTATTGATATTAGTATAGCCGATTCCTATACATGTTAGCCGAACTTTTTGGGCGCCACGCACATTTCCCCCTTCAGCGTCTTCATCGCCATCATCTTCATCTTCGGGATTTTCCAGTTTAAAGGTAATGGAGAAAAAGTCACGTAAATGTTGAAGAAAATGTACGGTATATGTGGACAAGGCACCTGGAAATATATATATATATATATATAAATATAGTTGATGGTATTCCATATTAATATATATAATTGTTACCTGTGACAAATTTGGAAACATTTTTCTGAGACAGGGCCATATAAAGAGCAGCCAACCATTGATATGATGAATCACAACAGCCACCACGATAGATTTCATCTAGGAGTCTCATAGCCGCCTCCTGACCCAGTTCCTCTGGTATAGAAGGAGTGTCCTAAGAGGAAGAGAGGATAAATGGGAGAGCATCAGTTAAAAGAATGAAAAATAATATAATTTTTATATTTAACTTACTGATTCCTTTCGAGTATTGGACGTACAATCAGCTGCATAGCAAACACCATCAGTTGTCTCTGCTATTAGGCATATGCCGAATCCTGGTGATTTGCCCGACATTAGACCACGATTCTGATCGGTATAGATATAAACATCGGGCAGGAATTTAAGCATACAACCCTTGGCCGCTTCCACGGTTCGATTAGCCATGGCGGGTGATACTTTACTGGCATAGACTGTGCCCCGTATTCTCTTAATCATGCCCTGCTCCTGACATTGTATGGCTCTTAGACTTTTACGCACAGGACAACGGAATACAATCTCTCCGCCGCCCAGCGGGGCAACACCACGACGCACTACACGCAACTCAAGGCCTTCATCAACTAGAAGGAATCGTTTCAATAGCGAGAGGGCAGCACCCTTTATGTGATCCACTGAGGGTGAATCCTTACTATTGGTTACTCCACTCAAATTGCAGTGCAATGGCATTTTACAGAATGGGCCCAAAGCAATTAACGCATCCAAATAGTAGGCAATTCCACGTTGCGGACAACAATCATGCTGTAACTGGCCGCCATGGAGGAGTCCGGGTGTGAACATGATGCTAGTGCCAGCGGGATTCAATTCTATTTTTGTCCCATTTGTTATTTTATCGAGCAAACGGATCAGACTGATTTCATGTTCGTGTAGTCCGGGTGCCCCTTCATTTTCAGACCGGATTTGGGTAATCTTTACAGGCTTTCCACTTAACAAGGAAAGCACGAGGCGCTGTTTAAGGAAATTACTGCCACGATATATTAAGCAATTACCCTCTTGGGCAGCAGGAGGCATCGTAAATTATTTTGTTTAACTTTTGTCTAATTCAATTCGTGGACGCGCTGCACGTGCGGTATTAAATTATCGTTTATCGATAGGTGGCCTTCGATAGGTTCTTCATATTTCAAATTGTTAAGGGTAATCTTGTACTCGCTAACCTTTTAAGATAGCATGGCTTAACATATCCAAAAATCTGAGTATACAGAACATTTTATATATGTAAAAATACTCCGATCTAGACATTTAATATTTAAAGGATTGTTTAAATTAACTAGTATCTGTCAAATCACAATAATACTTTTTGTTAATTTAAAAAAAAGTCGGCTGTGCACTAACTATTTCGGGACTATCCGTACTTTATTTAACATATTCGATTGCTTACACTACGTATCGATAATCTGAATTTGGTGTGACCACTGTTCCAGGCAACAGCTGATTTGATTCGACTCTTGTTGTGTAATTGAGGAACGCTTAAAATCAATTTGTGGTAAATATTAAGCAAGATTTTAACAACGAAATGCAACTAAATCGTATGAATTCTACAGACAATGTCAGCAGCAGCCGCCCGTGGTTCCACATCTTTGTTGAAGCGTGCTTGGAATGAGATACCCGATATTGTCGGTGGGTCTGCTTTGGCTCTGGCAGGTCTCGTGATGGCCGGAATCGGTTTGGCCAACTATTATGCCAAAGATGGTGACAATCGCAAATATAAACTTGGCTATGTTGTCTACCGTCATGATGATCCGCGTGCCGCAAAAATCCGTACTGAGGAGGATGATTAAGTTGAGCAAGAGATGTCAGCGATTTTTTTTAATAGCTAAGTAAATCAATTAAAACCACAAAATAAACTCATTCAATTTGTGTTATTTTGATGTACAAAGCTACGATGAAATTGGCAGGCTTTATTTGTGTGGAATTGCTCCACGCAGTCGGGGCAATTGAATGTCAATCGTTCTGGATATTTGATAATTGGAGAAGGATATTGTCGCAGAAGCTGAAATGAATTAAATTCCCAATTTTTGGTGAACGCAATTTTGACTAGCTAATCGTCATCCTTGTCCGGCTTGGGGCAACGATTCGGGCACGCAAGTCTGCAGCATTTCGAATATTGATCCTTTTTCATTTTGGGAGTCCGCTCGTGTGCCGTTATCAACAAATGTATTTATGGGATCCTGGCATTCACTACCGCAAATGCGACAAAAACCCTAAAAGATATCCATTGGGGTAAGCCGAAGAGCCAACAATAGAAAGGAGACAATTTTAATTGATTTGCAGCATTAGTGATGGCAAAAATTTTTTAAGCGAATACTTTCGTTAAAGGAGCGATTTATTGAAAGTGATTATTCGCAAGAAAGAAATATAATCGCGTAGTTTCCTTGACCGTTACATTTAAAAAAGGAAAACATTCACAGATATATATTTATAAAATCATTCGAATAAATAGTAAAAATGACATTAAAATTTGTTATTTATCGCCA
This sequence comes from Drosophila emarginata, assembly GCA_037075365.1. Lineage (NCBI taxonomy): Eukaryota > Metazoa > Arthropoda > Insecta > Diptera > Drosophilidae > Drosophila > Drosophila emarginata. Next base: position 1,698,070 of record JBAMCD010000160.1, read on the forward strand.
ATTTGGCATTTATTTCGATTTAAGGCTTTTTAAAATGGGCTATGTAATTCACAATAGTTTTTTAAGGTTTCAGTTACAATTCTGTTTTGCTTCTTTTTTTTAGTTTCAACAAGTTAAAGATCGATTTAACACATCGTTAGTATCTATATAACATAATTGACAAACATTCTATGAAAAAAACAAACCAATCGGACCAATGAGTACGAAGAATCTTAGGTTTCTAGGGAAAAACAAAGGAAAAAAGTTTCCTAATCTCACAATCGGTTAAGGTTAAACTATTCATTTTTTCCGATAATGACAATAATTTTGGGAATTGGTTGGCACTGGGACAAAAATTTAAATGAGATTGCTTATTCCTTATTGGTTAGCGTATGACTGTTATTGCTGTTTTGTAAGGCTATTGAAATTTGTGTATTTATTGAAGAACGACCCGCATGTAGACTCTTACTATTGATTGAAAACAAATTGCTCATTCTCATATGCTCAAATGTTAAGGGTTTACTGAGACTTGTATCTCTCTTTTTGTAATACTCATTAAAATCCAAACGGGTGCCAAACAATTGCAGATTCGGATCGTTGTCTGAATTTAATGCCAACAGAAATCCGCTCACTGCCTTTTCATATGCGGTAGCAATCTCATCCAGATTCCGACAGGCAGTATTCATGCGCTGTTCAAATATTTTACGCTCGTGATCGCGTTCCATTTTCTCCTCATTGGTGCGACCATACCGGCCGGTCACCTCAGATTCCGCTATACGCTTGCGTACTTTCTCACGTGCCTCCAACTCTTTGAAGCATTCACGATAGAATGACAATTGCCAGGATTCTAAACATATGATATTATCGTATACGGTATCTAGGTGTCGCTCCATTTCGGTCATTGTATTCACAAAACAGCCCACTGTAATGGTACTTAGGAATTTCTCGTGTGCCTCCAGTATATCATCCAGGGCAGTGGCCTGTTGCATTCGTTTCTGCAGTTCGACCCAATTGCATTCGATTACCTCAAACAGAACATAATACTGTATTTGATGCACAAAATGCATTGTTTCCGAAGTAAACAGATGGAGGCGATAACAAGCTTTTCCAATTTCATCACTCATCGAACGAAGGGCCTAAAAATAATTTAGAAATCAAATTTAAAATTTGTACGTTAATTTTTGCAGTAGTAATCGATGATTGTTTTTGTCTATCGATAGGTGCGGTGCTTCTCGACAGTTGTTAATCATTTCATTGTTTACATTCGGTTTTCTCTTCATTATCTTTGTGTCGGTGTCTGTCTGCCGTTTTATCTTTTACTCCTGTAATCTTTTATCAGATCCAATTAAAGAAAATATTCCAGTCATTCCGCAGTCTACTGTCTAGTTGTTAGAATCATGTCGCTTTCTATCTTTAAGGATTTGCCGGCCGAACATCCGCGCCAGCTGATACCGTACCTATGCCGACAATTTTATCATTTGGGCTGGGTAACCGGCACAGGAGGCGGCATGAGCATTAAATTTAAGTGAGTTTAATACAATTTTCCCTTTTCTGGTGACTATAAATTGATCTGCAATTTTAGCAATGAGATCTATATAGCTCCATCGGGTGTACAGAAGGAAAGAATGCAGCCGGAGGATCTGTTTGTACAGGATATCAATGGGAAAGATTTGCAATTGCCGCCCGAGATTAAGGGATTATCAAAAAGTCAATGCACGCCGCTCTTCATGCTGGCTTATAGACATCGTCAGGCCGGTGCTGTCATACATACCCATTCCCAACATGCCGTAATGGCCACACTATTGTGGCCAGGAAAAACCTTTCGGTGTACGCATTTGGAAATGATTAAGGGTGTATATGATGAGGCCGAAAAACGATATTTGCGCTACGATGACAATCTGGTGGTTCCCATTATTGAGAATACACCATTTGAGCGTGATTTGGCCGATAGCATGTATGCAGCCATGATGGAATATCCCGGATGCAGTGCCATTTTAGTTCGTCGTCATGGTGTCTATGTTTGGGGTGAAACTTGGGAGAAGGCTAAAACCATGTGAGTTACGGCAAACAATGACAGAGACGGTTAATGAAATAATAACCAATTTATATACACATTTTTGCCCCCTAGGTCCGAGTGCTATGATTATCTTTTTTCACTCGCTGTGGAAATGAAAAAGAATGGCCTTGATCCAGAGAAATTCGAACCTAGCTGTTAAAGAGTCTCGGCAGTGGGAGTCAGAGAGAATTCATGTTAATATTTGTTAGCCAAATACATACGCACATTTGGATTAATTAAACTATGTATGACATCCAAACATACATACATATGTATATAATCTAACCACTTCAAGCTGGTCAGCTAGCTCTTATCGTTGTTTTATTATATGGATTCGGGTACTATTTCCAAATTTGTTGCGTACTTTGGCACTTCTCAGGAGGGCCATTCACACACACGGTGCTTGCATGTGTGTACGTTATGGCTGTGTGTGTGTAGCAACAGTGTAACCTAACAGCTGATAACGACTGTTAAGTGGTAAACTAACAGCAAAATGTTAATGTTAAAGTACAAACTCCAGAGTGTGACTGCACAGTGTTTCAAGAGTTGATGGAAAATTTGAATAGATATACGGAAGAATGTTGCAATTTTCGTAAGTATCAGTGTAAGTTCAATTTTATCAAATATAACTAAAAAATTAAATTTAAATGGTGAAATTTGTATATATACCGGAATTTTAAATTTAATTTTAAGCAGATGAAATAGTTAAGAAAAATTAAGGTATTCAAATTAAGATTTCAATATTTCATGAACATAAACCACAGTAAAACTCAGTGTCTTAATGGGGTGTGTGGATAGAAAAGAGAGAGAATGAGAGCGACCCCCAAAGCACACAAACACACATTTTCTCTAACGCCAACCGGCTCTCTTTTGCGCTCTATCGTAGCTAATATATATGTACATATGTAGAAAAGTGGAAAGAAGCAGAAAATTTTTTGTTTTAACGACAATAAAAATCAACTGATTGCACGTTGCTAGCTCATTACTTCGAGTTTTTCATTCCAGGTGTGTGCACAAAAAATAATTTGTTAACTACGTAAAAGTAGGAAATAAAAAAGATTCGAAAAGTAACTTTTTTCTATGTTTTTGTTATAATAGCTAAAGAAAACTAAGCAGTAGAAACATGGCCCTACAGTCGGATGCCGTTTTCCAAAAAATTATCGATGGTCTGAAAGAGAATGAGGCTAAGGCCAAGGCCGTGAATGGAGTTTTCCTATACAAAATCACCAAGGGTGGCAAAGTGGCCAAGGAGTGGAGTAAGTGTACATATATGTATAGATGAATGGTGGGGGGAAGTGAGACACCGCAAACAGAGAAACATACGCACTCACATGAAAACACATACATACATTTGTACACACATATACATATGTACGATTTGATCATCGAACGAGTGAGGGAGACAGCAAGCGAGAGACATCCAAGTTCAAAGTGCAGTTATAATTTGTACTTCGGCACCGATTTAAAGAACAAAGTAACAAATAAATAATATTTATTAATTTATAATTTTCGTTTTACAGCTTTGGACTGCAAGAATGCCAAGGCCTATGAGGGACCTGCACAGGGCATCAAAGTGGACACCACTCTAACTGTGGCTGATGAGGATATGGTAGATATTGCATTGGGCAAACTGAATCCTCAGGCAGCATTCATGAAGGGCAAATTGAAGATTGCCGGTAACATAATGTTAACCCAAAAATTGGCTCCACTATTGAAGACCGATGCCAAGTTGTAGACGCCACATATGGGACACATTCCGCACACCCACCCACACATACATACGTCACTTTACAAGCACTCAAACATATACACACACACATACACATAGCAGGCTCTCCATATTAAAGTGTTATTTTTTTTTTTTAATTATGAGTGTACCCAATGTGAAAGGGTATATCAGGTATATCAGATTTGTGTATAGTTTTTTTTGTAATCGACCAGTTACTACATATATGTATGTATGTAATGTATTTTTTTTTTTTTTCGTACGGGACAGTGTTTACTTTTGTTTGTTTTTCGTTATTGTAAAATTATAGAGAATAATAAGTACAAATTACCGAGAAAACTAAACGCAACAAGTAAATGTGTAAAAATTAACCTTTTGGATTTATGTACTTTGGCTTTATCATCGGAAATGGTCAATAAGTTTCATTTAAACTGGATTAGATTACAATTTAAATGCTCCTAATCTTATCCGGAACGGAATGCATTTGTGTATGTCAAAAAGGACAGAGAGGCGAAGTGAGAGAGAGAGAGAGAGAGGAAAATTTAAATTATGATAATTCAAAAATTGATTTATGATAGCCTCTTGCAAAAAAGGTCGTATTAAATTTGTTCGGAATTTTGAATCGCTTAGATAAAAGCATTTCTAACGTATATATATATATTGACTTTGAACCGATTGATGTATGAGAAGAAACTGTTTCTGAAGCTAGATTTAGTTTTATAAAGTTTCTAAATAGAGGGTCATCGATGGGCAATTTTTATGCGAAAGGACTTACCTTTGCATTGGCCATTTGTTCCTTCCAAATTTTCATGGATAGCAAAAATTCCATATGCTTCATGCGCCACAGTGGCTTGAATAGAGCCTTATATGTGGGCATTGTTGGTTCCAGCATTGTGGCCAAAGGACCTTCTACTGTATACTGCAATGAGATAATATCCCATCCATAATCACCTGGATATGGTGTCTGAACAACAACATCCAAATGATTAAGTATCTCCGGATCATCATATTGGGCATTTGTGCAGCGTAAGGCAGAATCCAGCATGGTGGATAAATCATGAGCATAGATCTCAGTACCCTTACGTTCAAGCTCTTCTCTGTGAATTGATTATATTAAGAGATTGGCTAGAATTTGTATGATTGAACTGAATCCCAATTGAAACTTACTTCATATTCTCGATCAATATATTAACAAAATCACCCTGACCCAATAGCAAATAGCGTCGCATGCCATACAAATGATCGAGAAGCTTATGTGGTCCCAACATTATGTCCAAAACATGTTTGGATGTTTGCTGATATGATGTCTCAATGGCTGCATGCCAACTGGAATCCTGAACACACGAAAATATGTCCGAAACTGTTACAAAGAGAAATATATAAGTGTATATCAGTATAAATTAAGTAAAATCCATACATATATCTTTATATAATTTAGTTACTTACCCTGATTATCAATGATTTTCTTTAACTTGTCCCGACCCTTGACCATCTCATCCATTTGGCATACTTCACGAAGAAAATTAATACCTTTGCCCGTCTTTAGAATTTTGCGTGCCATCTCGATGGGTATAAATTTTGGTAGCATATGGAGACGCAAACGAAACTTATCATGCCACAAACGATCGGCACCAACTTCATCTAGTGACTCGACAAAGAACTCACCACATGGATCACAAATGCCACCTTCCAGCATCCATTTGGAGATCATTCGTACCAAGGGTCCACAAATCGCGGTGAGAAGTTCATGGGCTAAGCTATTGACCATTGGATTTCCATTATCAAGATAATCATATACAACTGATGCCAATTCGCCACCCTTTTTCATTTGGCAGGCATCGGCAATTTTGGTCAGCCATTGCATCCGATGCAATGGTTCCATATGCCAGGTTAAAAGTTTCATAAGTGTCAGTTCGCCCTGTTGGTAGCGATAATCCTGCAGTTGACGGCTCATATAGGCCACCATTTGCTTTCGCCTAACACTATGCAATTGGTCATGCAATTGTGCCACCTGACCATGAAAATTTGTCAACTCCTCCTTCAGCAATGCAATAAATGCTTGTCCCATACAGCCCATGGCATTGAAACCAGTTGAAATGGTCGAAAATTTAACTACACGATCATGATAGTAACCCAATTCGGAGAGACGTACAAGCATACCGCATTCGATCGATGTGAGGCGATCCTGATTCAATGGATCCAATTTAAATCTCCCCGTGACAATGTCACGTTTCAAATATTTACCCTCAACCCCGGTAAACGAATATATGGCATTCTGTACAACATCGTGCATGGCATCGAGATTCTTTTGTTTACCCGAATGCTCCGGATAGTTGGTTAAATTCAATTCTTGGGTATATACACCCACATCAGATGACGCTTGTGTTGGATCACAGCGGTGTAGATCATATCCATTCGTATAGCCATTATTGTTATTCACTTTAAACATGTTTAGGGCAACACTTAGATTATCATCGTTGGTTGATTCTGAGACCAGTGTCATTGGCATTAACAATGGCACATTTTCCTTAATTCGGTTATCGATAATCATGAAGCAGAGAAAGAAATTTAATAGTGATAAACGCATTGATGGGACCATTGCCATTGAGCCAAGTGTCTCATATAGGCTATAGAATATTTCGCTAGGACGTGGTGATTCGTTGACTGGTGAGTGAGCATTCACAAAATCCGTAATCCGTTGTACAGCTGCTATTTCCGTAAATGGCATATCCTTTGATAAGGCACTGGGGCATTTGGATAGATATATCATGGCATGATTAACAATGTGATCTATATAAATAATATATTAATTATATACTTTATATACATATTATTCATATTGAACTTACGATGAGACGCCATCGGTTTGGATTTATGGAGGGATGAACATAAATCCGATAGCAATTGCCAGATCTGATTATTCTTCTGGGCCATATCGGCAAGATTCCTGTGGCTCTGTGGCTGTAACATTTTTCCTTTGTCGTTGTCTATTAAATAAAAGATTGATGCAATAAATATTTAATGCTCAATGATTATGTCCTTCTCATTCCAAAAAGGAAGCTGCAGCTGTCGTTCAATATGCATTATTCTCTTCATTAGCTTGCCTTTGTATTCTCTATGTTAATGAGAATTTACATTCGAATAGCTGGTAAATGCAAATTGTAATTGTTGATGCTGATTATTTTAATTGTTGATTAGAAAATTCAATTTTAATTTTAAATTATAAATCACCAAAACAAAAAACAACAAAAATGCACAATTAGTGTGACCCTGTCAGGGGCAATAATATAATGACACAACGCGCCAAATGTCTAGAGCTAACAGACGTTGCATTAGTTCATTTGTATTCGGATTCAGGTTCAAGTCTCGGCTATTCACATTTGTGTTGTGGATTATTCACTTTGGGACATTTTGGTACAAGCTGCCATACTGCCTGCCATAAATATAAGACTTTGTTAACCATAAAGTTAATTCTTTCGGACGCGTCCCAAGTAGCCATAAAAATTTTTCTTTGAATCCTGCTACAGTGAAAATCGTTTGTGCGAATCGAAATTGTGGTTACAGTGAAAGATATCTGTTGATATTGCCATTGAAACAATCAATGTTTAACTAACATCTTTTGTTTTATTTTACTGTCAATTTCCAATCATTTTATATAATCTGAAAAAAACACTCCTTCGGCCTTTTCAATACACTAAAATCGAGAGGCATAAGTGTTTTGAATAATACAACAAATTTTGTGCCAAGTGTTCGTTTTGCGACTTGTCACTGTATTTAAAGTCTGTTAATTAACAGACTCCGAAATTTTTAAAAGGATTTCCCCTTTTTTAACCCGCCAATGTAAAGAAAGATTTAAAAACAAAAATTCGGACTTCAATGAACCAAAGTATGGACAATTGTGATTAATAAATATTTCTATAATCGAAAAATAAATCTCATTTAGTGTAGAGTAAACTTAGAAATTTAATTGCACGTTTGTAAGGTTTGTCAATGTTTTTAAATATCATAAAGGATCTTCGTCATACGATAATAGCGAGAAGTTTTTCAAAAAAAGCGTTCGTTTTTTTATACTTTATAAATATTGACTTTTCTTTTGCTAATCACTAATTACAATAAATGTTTTAAATTTCCCAATTTTTTGTAAGATTTTTAATGTATTCAATTTACAGCTTTGAATAAAATTTTACAAAAATTATTACAATATTTAAAAAAAAATTGATTTGATTTTCGAACGGTTACTCGATCTGATTTTTACTTGAGTTGATTTGTTCAGTTTTACTGTTAGGCAGAATTATCGGGAGGAGAAGTTTGTGAAAGGAATGCAATCCATGTAAATGTACAGCTTTGTCCGTGTAACGGAGGGGAACTGTTAACATTTTGTGAATTGTGATTGAAATCGTATCTTTTCTTTACATATACTGTAGAAGCTTTTAAAATTTTGATTTATTTTCATTTGTTTATATGTTGTTGTTGCTTTCGACATTTTGTCGTTCGTTCGTTTTTTCTTTTTTTTTTATTTGCCACCTGCCCCACCCCAATGAGCCTTCGGTCGGTGACGCAAAATAAAACCACGTGGCTGGGGCGAAACACGAAAAGTAACGGTTGTTTACATTCCTTAACATTCCGGCTTAACAGCGCATCGTCAGCTGTTAACGCAACGTTTTTGGATGCAGTACTATATATGTATGTATGTAGATTTGTATATGTATGTACATATGTATATATACATATATATATATTGGAGTAGGAAGCACCACGTGCCATTTCATTTTGCTTGGCCGCAAGTTCACATTCAGTCATCGTCGTTGTCGTTGCCGTATCGTCATCGTTGTTGTTGTTGTCGTTGTCGTTGTCGTCCTCGCCTCGCGTCGTTCATTGTCCGTGGTCGTGGTCCTTTCCTGAGTTGTCGTTAGACCATCTCTCAGTCGAGTACGTGGTCTTGCACGAAACGGTTCGAATTCAAAGTCGTCAATGTTCTTATCCAAGAAGGAATTTGAGTTCGTTCATTTGTTACTGTTACTCTAGCAAAGAGAAACAGCAGCATCAGCACCAGCACCAGTAGCAAACATCATTCAAATCAGAGACAGTTAAATAAAGAAATACGGATTGCGGCTGGATTTTTCGCGTCAACAATCATTATATCAAGTCATACAAATTTTAAATAATTATATTAATACCAATCTATATATACCAACAACAACAATATTTGCTGGCAACAAATGCAGCAATAAAAACAAAGAATATTCACAATATTTTCTTTTTTTTTGGTGTGTTTTGTAGTAAGTGTAACAGAAACAGCTGAGAGCTACCACCAAAAACAAAGTGTTGAAACATTTGCCGGCACAAATCAAATAATTGCAATCGAAGAATACAATTTTGTTTGAAAACGAAATTGAAATCTTTTAAGCTAAGAACTACAAACGACAACAACACCAAACATAAACTTCACAAATGAAAACAAAAAACGATTTCAACTGAATATGAATTTAAAACATGTAAGTAAAAATTGTTTTGAAAGCCCCAATTAATTTTTGTATTGCGCGGTATAAAAAATAAAATTGTGCTTTTTTTTTTGTTTTATAATCCGTCTTTAATTTTTTTAAATGTTCTAGTGATATATTTTAAAACAAATTTCTACAAAAATTTCTGTTCAAAAGATTTACAAGTTGAGATTTTGAAATGTTTGAAAATAGTGTAGAAAATTGTGTTCATTTTCTAAATTTGTATTAAGAAACAAAATTCTTTATTAAATTGCCTTGTTTTAAAATTAAATTTTCGGATATTAAATGTGTTCTATTTACAATTCTTATACTCAAAGTTGCCAAATTCCTTTACTTGACCCGATAACTATTTTTTTGGTTGCCGCCTGCCAAACGAAGCCAATTTTAACAATTTTAAACAGTGTTAAAAATATATTTGAAACTAAGTTAATAGCTTCAAAGCTAAAGAAAAAAAAACATAATAAGCTTCCAGAAATCTAGTAAATTAAAATTAGAAACATTAATTTATTGAAATAATTAAAATATTTACTTTAATTTTAAAAGGAAATTTTAAAAAAGAACTCGAGCAGCTTAAAAATGTGTTAGTGTTTTTTCTTTTATATTAATAGTAATGATTCTTAAGCTCTTATTAGTTTTATCTATGTATATTAAATTTTTTTCGAAAATAGTTTTGTACATTATTTTATTAAGAAAAATCATTAATTAATCAAAACTAGTAATCTTATCAATTTTTTGATCTATTAATTTTTGTAAAGTTTCAATTTTGAAACCTTTTTATTTATTTTTTGGAATTCCTTTATATTGCAATTTTTAATGACATATTTGATCATAAATTGATGAAATGAAGTGTTACTACAAAGCAAGATTAGAAAAATTAAAACTTTTTCCATTTGTATATTAAAGAAAAGAGATCGGATAGTATTTTATAGATATATAAGTCAGTAACATGGATCCAAGTTTAGAGCACTTTGAGCACTGTTTTGCTATTTGAAATTATTTCTGTTTATTAGAAAACTAGTCAATATTTATCTTGTATTGGTAGGTTTCATTTTCACTTGGCTTTTGTTTCAACAAATCATTCTTCTGTCCAACGGTCATTCCATCTATTTTTCCACATAATGAAAAGGCAAATCATTTTGCATTTAGTTGTATGTATTTGAGTAAAACAATTTGCCTAAAATATTTTCTAAATGGAATGGCTTTTGTAATTTCTCCTCGGGCACTGAAAACTGATAATGTAGAATTATCCATACAGTGGTAAAACGTATGCAAACTCTTGTTGAACACCTGTGCCCTTCCATTTGATGCTCGTTAAACATAAATAAATACTTGCAATTCGTTTTGAATTACATGCACGGGAATGAAACAATGGATTTGGGTCTAATTGAAGGGAAAGCAATGTTCTATTGTAAATTAATTACTTCAATGCGAAGAGAAATGCGAAACCATTTTCTTCTTTCCCTTTTTCACACACATTCTCCATCTCGAATAATAATGTGTTTTCCATATAGGGAAAAATTAATGGAAATGATAACATGAGCTTCTTTAAAAATATAATTTGTATAAATTTTTTTCAATTGTAATTTGAAATTCAGTTAACATGAAATATGTTTTGAACTGTTTTGATTTAATGGTAAATCCCGTATAGACTTTATGTACATATAAAAATTTAATAGAATTAATCTTTTACTTAGCCCTTTGGCTATTGTCTATGTAAAGTCATTTATATATTTTAAGTGTAGATATATATCTTTATATATATTTGTCTATTTACTGGTATCGTGTTGAAATTATTTGCTATAATTAATTTAGGGCAATCTCTTGTTGGTATCAATTTGAATATATCCATTTTAATATATCTTTTATGTGAGTTTCCATTTTGAGAATCAATTAACGATTGGCACAAAAAAATGTAATTGGCCTATTTATTATTTACCTTAGCTAAAGAGGCCAACTAACTTTTATATTTAACTTTTTTTTTGTTTTTCTTTTTCTTTTAACAAAAGATTTACCCCCTTGACTTTTCTTAATTAGATTCATGCTACGGCCATTAGCAATTGTTAAAAGTGTTCTTAAATTAAAAGTGATGCAATGGTAAATAAAATTAATTTATGGAAATTATCTTACAAGAGTCGCTGCTGAACCATTGCCGGTTTATCTCTCATCCTTTTATATACTTGAAGATGGCAAAGGATAACGCAATTTTTGGTTTTTACTGTTTTTGGTTTTGGTTTCGGTTCGGTTTCATTCAATTGGCCTGGTTAGTCTTTTGGCCGCCGCTTGTTGGTTTGCTGGTTTGTTGGTTGCTGTCAATGTTTGGCCACCATTTACGGTCCATCCATGGACATGGATGGCCCTGCCCACCGACCACCCACCACAATCCGCCTTGCTCACTAACTTAACGCCTGTACATACATAATTAAAGCGTGTTATCCTTGTTGACTTTGTTATTAATCCACTTCGCTCCACCAAGTTAACCACCCCCCGTCACCACCCCCGAACTCCATTCGCACCCGCTGTAAACTGCCCCGCCTTCTAGACATGCCCATTATTTTTGTGCCACCTCTCTTGCCCTCTTTCAATTTCTCGCGACGTTCGTGTGTGGGTTTGGAAATTTTATTATGCGGAAAAAGGTTAATAAATGGAATTTTCAAGTTGTTAAATTGTTTATTTAGGATGGCCCCAGCTAGCAGCAATATCACACACACACACACACACACACACGCGCAAAGTGAGAAGCCTTTCTCAATTCGCAGCATTTCCGCTTCCGTTTTGTTCGCATACTCTATGCGTATTTGTGTGTATGTGCGTGTGTGCGAGTGTGTGTGTGTGTGTGTATATTAAAGCATTTTTTTTTGTGTTTCACTCGGCAAAAGCAAAATGGAAGGAAGCTGCTGGCATATTTTGACACGTTGACATTTTCACGGGTTTTATTATACTCTTTTGGGCAAGAAAGCAACAAACACAAAAAACAACAACAACAAGAACAAACAAACAACAACAACAGCAACAAAATGAAAAAGGCAAAGAAAATAAACCAAAATCGAGAGTTCGGGCATCATCACTTTGTTATGCAAAAGGTAAAATACTACAGAAAGATAAATGGCGAGAGTGAGTGAGAGACAGAGAGAGAGAGAGAGAGGGAAAGGGAGGGGGACATACCCTTTTTTGCTCTTTTTTTTCAAAAATTATTTATAAATTAATTATAATTTATGAACACCAAATCATGGTTGAAAAAAAAAAAAACTCCATTCAATCGGTAGACAAATGAACAGCGACGGAAAATGCAATCAAAACTTTTAATAATATCGTTTTTCTTTTTGACGGTTACGGCATCAACACTTATCATTTTAATTATGAATCATAAATAAATAAAAAAGAATAATAATATACTCCAATTTAAGGAGATTTTTAAATGTAACTATATAATATTAATATATATATATATATATATATATAAAGCGTTCCCTTTTTGATGTCGGAATAGTTTTAAATTCAAATAACACAAAATCGAATTTTATTTTGTATTTTTTGAAATTTATACTTAACAATTTTTTGGCTAAAAATATCAAAGAAATTGGACAAAAAGTCCAGCAAAGTGTATAATTATATAATACATATATCTAGATACATACGGTTTATCAGTTTTATTTTGATTTATAGTTTTGTAGAAAATGCCTATCGGTTGTATCGGTTACTGGTTAATCGGTTAAGCTATACTTTTATCCAACAGTGAAAAATTTATTATTTCTATATTCAGCCAAGTTTTGTTTTTAAAAAACATTTGGCAATCTATTTTCAAATTTAATTTAATATATTTAATATAATACGCAATAAATTTACCAATAATACGAAAAATAAGATAAAATGAATGGTATTTGCGAAAGAGAATCCGTTGGTCTGCTTTGATACATTTCATTTTTTCTTTGGTTGTTTTAAAGCTGATTAGACAAAATTGCCAACGTTGGCTTTTTCATATTCTCAGGGTCCATCAAATTCGACTTGGCCCTAATTTTTGTTTTCTTTAAGCAATCCCTCCTTTCAGTTCTCCCCTAAACTCCCCGAAGCTCCTCTCACACTTTGTTTTTTTTGATTTTACGTTTTCGTTTTGCCTTTTTCCCTGCGTCAATCCTAGGAAAAGAGAGAGAGAGAAAAAAAAGTGAAGAAAAGTAGAAAAAACCGAGGAGGCTCAAGTCCAGTGTAGCGTGTGCTTTACGACAAGTGCGTCCATCTTCAACTCTATTTTGGGGTTTTTTTTTTGTTTTATTTATTTATTTTTTTTTTTACTTTGCTTTTTGCGTCATGCTCACCCGCTCTGGCTTAATTCTGGGCAAACGTGGCCCACTTGACTTTTAATAAATGTGCCATTTTCCCTTTTTGTACACACACATTTATATATAGATATATTATAGTATATATATATATATATATATATATGATGTTGGTATTGATGATGATATGTGTGGTAGAGGATTCAATGGGCGACATATGGCGGACAGACGTCATAACCTCTTGACGGCATACTCTGTAATTTTTGGTTCTTCTTGTTGTTCTCTCCATTATAAAGCGATTAAAGTGAGTGTGTGTGTGTGCGTGTGAGTCTGTGTGTGTTTGCTTTCTTCTTCTATTTTCCTTTTTTTTTTTTTGGTTTTTTTTTCTGTGTTGTGTTAAAATAAATAGTGTGACAGCATATTGCTAAACACTTAATACATGCCAAATCAAATAAAGGACTTTCCATTTTTTTTGTTTTTTTTTTTTTTTGTTGGCAACTTTAAAACGAAATAGGAAAACCCAAATTCCATTTAAATTAGTCCTCCAAGTTGGCAAATTGATGGTGGCGTTGCACTCCTTCACCACCCAAGGATAATTTAATTAAAAAATAGCAACCATTTGGATATTCCAACAACAAATTGTATATACAAAACGCAACAACATAAATTACTTACCGAAAAGTGTGTGCCCCAAAGCGGGGCGCGAGCGCGAAAATTCATTAAAGTTTCAACAGTTCATGCTTTGGGTTTTTTTTTCTTTTTGTTATTTTTGTGTTTGTTTTTGCTTAATTTTTTTTTTTTTAACTTTTTTTTTTTGTTGTCTGTGTTTTCGTTTTGTTCATCTTGTTTTGTCGGGCAAGACAGGACAAGACAAGCCAAGAAAGTGGGGGGGAGGGAAAGAAAAAAACGAAAGGAGAATAGAAGAAAAGTCGCGGTTGCCCGCCGCAATGCGTGCTGCTAAAAAGCATTCCCATTGCAGAACCTAGTACTCTTGGGTCCTTCGAGCTGATTCCGGCTCTATCAGCTTCATCTCTACCTTTGCCGTGACACCTGCAAACCAGAATGCCGGAGTGCTAGAGTACCTGGCGGTATCCTACATAATCAGCAAAGTTTATGCTGTCGCCTCTTTCGTTATTCGTTCGTATATACCCTCCTCCCTGCCACCATCCCGTCACAGTTCCTTCGCTTACCGTCGTCCTTGTCGTCGTAGTCGTCCAAAAGGCACTTTTGCTTCGTTTTCTTTTTTTTTTTTTTTGGCAAACCAACCTTTTTACACACGTTCCAACAATATAAACATAATTTACAGCGCTAAAAGGCGCCAAGTAATAATCATAAGAAGCAGGTAAAAGTACAAGGCACAAGGTGAAAACAAAATAAAGTTAAAGAAATGCAAAACGAGAACCAGCGAAGAAGCGAGAAATAAGAGGAAAATGTTAAGGGGCATAAACTGACTGTTGAATGTCCGTCCCCAATAGAATATCTCCTTTTCCTCTTTTAATGAAAAACAAATTCAGACATAATAATCTCCACTAGAGATGAAAGTTAACAAATTAAAACCCCTTTTTATTTTTTTGCATGCAAAAGATTTTCTAAAAGAGATAATTATGAATAATATGAATAGAATTAGAGTCTAACAAAATCTGTGACCAAGTAAGTTGAAGTTGGTAAAACTGAAATGGTGATCCTTTTTGCCATCCTTTATAGAAAGAGATTATTATTTTAAAGCTAGGCTAATATATTTAGAAGGTATACCTACCAGACTGCCATTTCGTGCCTAAGTATCTAACTTTTGTGCCCATCAACTAAATTGCCTAATTCTCTGTTTCTCTCCCTCTCTCTCTGTCTCTCTCTCTCTCCTTCTCTGTAATTCATTCTGTTTTAGTAAGAACATTTTAGATTTTCTAATTTCAGGCTTTGCATTTTGTAAAATTTTGAAGCCAAATGCCACTTTAATAATTGAGAAGGACACTGTGTATGCAGGCAGAGATATGCGTAATTGTTAGTTACTCATACGCCGTGTGGTTCTGCCTGCTTTGAGGTTCTTTTTTTTTTTATTTTCCTTTATTTTTTTAGTGCTTCTTTTTTGTTGGGTTGTTTCACTCTGTCTTTTCGGTCTTTCGGTGTGTGTGTGTGTTTGTGTTTATTCTTTGGGGAGCAATCTCACATTCCATGTCCTCCGTTCTCCGTTTATTTAATTGCATGAAGGCCTACCCATTGGCAAAGTTAATTGTGAGTAGTCTGAGAGGAGTGAATGGCTAGAGGGTTCAACACTGATCGCTGCCGCACGGTGTCTAAAAGGCAACATACAATCCACTTAATTATGCATGAATTCACTTAGTGAAGGACCAAGGCAGGACATTGGGAATGGACTAGCATAACTAGAAAAGGCAAAACAAAAAAAAAAAGAATATATATGTAATGGAGAGATACCCAACCTGCATCTAAGGATTGCCATCGTATGGCCAAGAGAATGTTTCCACTTATACAATATAATCATCTTTTTTAACATCTTATTAAAAAAACAAAACAAATTTCATATTAAGATAATGCAAATTTCATATATTAAAAAAAGTGAAAGCGGGAAAAGGGAGGGAAACCTGGTTAATGTATGTATATCATTAACTTCTTGTGAGATCAAGTCAAACGATTTAAATTTAATTGAATTATGTTGACTGTATTTAATAGGCTGGAGTTTTCATATTAACAGTGGCTGCAAAAAGTGTATAACACAGTTCGTTAAACTTGAACAGAAATCTTGGGTAATTACCTTGATTGCTTTACAAATTTCATTTGCACAAAATATATAAAATAAATGTGCAAAATGTGTAAGTAGAACAAAATACAAGCGCATGGAACATACATTCATACATACATACAAACATATGTTTGTTTGTATGTATCTATGTATGCGGTTATGTACATATGTATGCATGTATTTAGATACAAATGTATCTATGTATCTTAGCCGCATGCCAAACGAAGCATGATGTCAACCTCAAAACGTAAATTTGAACGTCCTTGACATTTTACAGCCTTACAACCAGTTTTGTTAGGTCCCATATTTATTTAGGCACCAAATCGAGTGCAAGCATTTCAGCAGCAAAAAAATAAAAAAATAAAATATATATTATATATAGTATATAGTAAAAGGCAGACAGAGTAAAGGACTATGACTAAGCACCCCCATCCCCCCCTTTTGCAGTTAACCCGACTGGCATTCGCATGGAAAAAGGTCAATGCACAAGATTTCCCTTAAGCCAGCACCTCTCTAACCTCCCGTTCATTCAACACCACAAAAGAAAAAAAAAAAAATGAATGTATCACCAGAAGGCTAAAATGTGACAAAAATTCGATCTGGTAAAAAATTATGCGTAGCTCCCGATTACGGGCAATTCTGATTACGTTTCAGCGTCCCATTGAGACAAAACCGGCCACAATGGGGGCAACCTTTTTGTTTTTTTCCCAGAACCTTTTTTTCTTCCCATTTACTCATACATGCACACACAGAGACACAGACAAGTACATGCAATAACCAAATATGTGTACGTGTATGTGTGTGTGTATATAGTTTTCTTTCTAGTATTACAAAGCTCTTGTTTTTTACCCTATATTTACCTAAAGAGTATATTAGAATCCTCAAAATTTAAGTAATGGAGAATAAATGTCTACCTTTATCTGAATAGACAGTCTAACTTTCCTATAGTGAATTTCTATATAATGAAATTAATTAAAAAGAAACAGCTCTCATTCTATATAATGAATTTCTTGTTGGTTATGTATTTATTTATAATTATATTAATAATTATTCTTAAAATGAAGATTAAGATTGATAAATAGCTTAATATTTCCATTCCGAATCTGGTAACTTTTGTCATTATTTTATTGTTAGGGTATTCCAAAGTCGATTCATTTATTTTTCTTATTGTTCGGAATTTGTTTTCGATAGGAGCTGTTAAGCTACGTTAAGTGTAAATAAAACTTGTCACAACAATTTCTTTTTTGTTTTTTTGGTTTTTTCGTTTGTGGTTTTGCTTCTTCTACAGAAATATATGTTTACGTAGATTTTGTGGGATTAGGTAGATCGGACTTGTGTATCATATGTTTGCCACAGAAATTATATTTAGCTAAAAGGAGCTGTAACTGTAAATTCGTAATGGACAAATATGTTGTTTATCCTCTGAAACGAATTCTATATATATGTATGTATATGTATGTATATATAATCTATATGTATTTACGATTGGGACACACAGACACACTTAAGCTTAACTCTAATCACACCAATAAGGACGAATGAGAGGACCAAAGTGCAGAAAAATAAATTTCCTCTATTAATGGCAGTAAGAGCTTACTTTTTTTTAAAGAGTATATATATATGTATGTATATATATATATATATTTTTTTTTTGAGATAGAATTATAAACCCATAAGAAGACCAAATATTTGCGTTACATTTATTTTTTATTTTCAAATTGGACTAGTAAAATAATTACATGATCCACTTATAATTAATAATTGATGATCTATTGTCTAAATATATAGAACTAGTTCCTGTTATTTACAGTAACTGTTTTACATATATCCATCTATATTCCTTTTAAGGGAAATACAAGTCTTTGTAAATTATAATCAGGTTAACTGAAATCTAATTCCCCATTTTTGTCATGTCGTTGTCAACACTTGACGTCAAAATTTAATTGAAATTGTAAGGACATGAAACATTTAACAATTTTTCCTTTTTTTCTTCTATACATGTGTGTGTCCGTCTGTGTGTGTGTATGTGAGTGTGTGTGTGGTGTATGTATGTATGCTTGTACGGGTCGTTGGCATTTTCTGTATTTTTTTTTATTTTTGTTGCTTCCTATTTCTGTTTCTTTGTTGTTGTATGTCTGAGGGGAAGAGCAACGGGTGAACGGGAATAGCTATAGCAACAGCATCAGCATAGTTTTCAGATAAATTGCATTACTTTGCATTTTTGTTTTGTGCTTTGAATTGAAATAAACAAAACAAAAGCCAAAAGGAAGCAAAAAAAAAAAAAAATGAAAGAAAGGGGAGGAGAAAAAAAATAAAATAATGTAGCATACACATAGGCGCTGGCCTCGATACTCAAATCAGCGACAAATAAAACTTTTTACAACATGAGACACACAGACACAAACACATGCAGACACACACACACACACAGATACACACACACACAGAGACACATACATTTATATAGCTGTATAGCTGCAGAGAAGGCATTCAAAACATGAGAATGAGAAGCTCTTTTGGATTAAGGAAACATTTTTGCTCGAACTCGAACCTGAAGCCTCGACTTGAATCTGGACGCGAAGGGGGTTTTATATATATATATATTTTTTCTTTTTTTTTTTTGGGGGGGTAATGGCGGGGTGCCGGCTGCAATGTGAACGAGTTGGAGGACGCGAATGTGAATGTTGAAAGGAAGTAGGGAGAAGATGCAGTAGACGGTAATCGAAATAGAAAAGAAATATTACAAAAATGAAAATGCACAGTGTTGTGAAAACATGTGAGAATGGGCTCAGCACAAGGATGGAACAGGACATGCCATTGCTGTGTTGCTACTGCTGCTATTTCTATTGCCAGGATGCTGTCAAGTTATAGGCGATATAGGGGTAGCCGCTCCACCGATGGTCGATATAATGTGCCAACACAAAGAAATTATATGTACAAAGTAAATCAGGTTTATTGCTTCCGTTGCTGCCTCTCTTCCTCTATATATGTGTGTGTGTGTGTGTGTGACCCGTAAAATTCGCCCGCTTCTAATCGTTATACCCCACCCTTCCCTTGTCCACTTGCCTCCTTGTATCATTTGATCGTGTGTGCATTGAAAAAGTGTCACCATTCGTCGCGCCTCGCGTTGATGTATTGTTTGCGGTGCGGTGTTGCGCATTTGAGCGTGCACACTGCTTGACGAAATGATTGATGAATGCAAAACTTTACCCATTCCATTCTCGTTGTAACTTGGGTCGACATATCGAAGGGATATGTGAGTCCTACCCAATGGATGAGCTGGGGGCGGGGGCGGCACAACCAGCTGTAATCTCATGACCGCAAAAAGCGACAAACCGCACGATTTATATGACATAAATTTATGCCATTGCCTGAAAAATGTTTCTTTCATTTTGTTTGCCACCAATTCACAGTATCAGTTAAAACAAAGTCATAAATGCTACTAAACGGCACCAACAAATCGTTTTCGGCTATATAAAAATTTATTGCATTTAAAATCAATGGTAAACGACTATGACAATACCCTATATATATATATATATATATGTATATCAAGATTAAATGATACTTAAACAACTAAACAATAAACAATTGTTAATGATCACATTTAGATTTTTTGAAATTGAAAAAAAAAAAAATGTAGATATATCTACTGATCTTTTTAGATGCTTGAAACTTCTTTATCTTTCTTTTGTTTATATAATATAATATATAAAATCTATCTCTGAAAATTTTCTATTAATTCAAAAACTGTTAAATGGCAACTTTTTTAATGTGTTTAAATCTTTTTTAAGCTTATCATTTTATTTGTCTGTTCGTTTATTTTTTATGTGGTAAGTAAGGGAACTTAACTTAACTTATCCCTGTCCAGACCAGACACTATATATGTATATATATATATATATATATATATTTTTTTTGTGTTTCAACGTGGCTTCTAATTAGGGCAATGCCTGAATTTTATTACTCAAACATTAAATATATACCAACTTGGTTGTTGTTTTTGTCTTTTTTTCGTTGTATATTTTTGTTATTCAGTGCTGCTTTTATGCAAAGTTTTTTTTTCTGGATAATATAAACTGCTAAATATTCCTGCTGCTGTCCAGCAAATCCTTTCTGCATCCACCCGCAGCTGGTCCTGTTTCGTCTGATTGCAGCAATAGCAGGGGGAGGGGCGGTTGGGTTGGTGCCGGACAACAAACATTTTTTTCTTCTTTTTTTGTTTATTTTTTGCACATGTATTTTGTTTGTTCATTTTGTAGCTGGTTCATTTTTTGTTACCCTTGCACCTCCCCATCCCACCTTAAAATTGCCAATCCCCCGTTTTCTTTTTGCCTACTCAACAATGGGGCAGAAATAGTGGGGAAATGAGAAGGGGAGTTTGCTGTGTGTGTGTGTGTGTGTGTGTGCCTTTGTGTTTGCACTCTCTGTTAAAATATTTGTGTGTGCTTTAATAAAAATGATAAGTCAGATACATACACAGACATATACACACACATATTTTCTATGTAACTGGTGTCTATCTCTATCTCTGTATGTGTGTGTGTGTGTGTGTATGTGTGTGTGTGTGTATGTGTGTGTGTGTGTGAAAACGAGTTGGTGTTAAGCCTATTGTAATGCTAAAACCCAGCACCGACGACACCATCATAGAGGCATAGAGAAGAACTGAGTGATTTAATTAAACGTTAACAAAAAATTTACATAGATGTTATGTACTATATATGTATATACATACATACATATATGTATATATATAGGTATGTATGTGTGTATATATGTATTAGAAGAGATGCCGGCACACATAACTTCAAGTCCCAGACAAGAATTTCGTATTTAAGATAAAAATGTTTGTATTTTTGCATAGGATATAGAATATATATATATGTATATATATATATATATATATATATATATATATATATATATATCTATGTATATTTATTTAGTAAAATATTAATACTAAATAACGGTCTAAGAAGCATTACAAAAAAAAAAAAACCAAACATCGAAATTAGTTTTAGGCATCTCAGTAAATGCAAAATTGTAGTTAACCAATCAAATGGAAAAGGATTGAAAATTGCTTCTGTTGCTCTAGTGATTAAATATTTTACTTTATTGACGATATTTAAACAATGATTTTTCAGTATTCATAGTTTTCTAAATAATATATAATAAATTGATAATATGTTATAGAAAAGTATATAACTTCATCTGTGCAATTAATGCGATTAATTATTTAAGCTAGACTCAAACATTCGCCTTTTGCATGAAGAGTTTATATAATTGGAGTATCAATAAACAAGTTGATTTAGATTAGGAATACATTTACCTATACAAACAATAAATCATTTCAATTTATTTACAGAGTACACTAAAGTTTATAAATTGAAACATTTTCATACATACATATACATACATTCAAAGTTGAATTTAAATCACTTTGTTTTTGGATTTAATTTTTCGGATTAAGTGAAGATTATCAAAAGTTGATATAATCGTTGCATAACTTTAGGGGTGGGGGAACTTCTATTCATACAAACATAATAAATATTTGTACGTACATTTGTCGTACATGTTTGTATGTCTGTATGTATATATAGTTTTTTATATATATAGGTGAATTGTTATTGTTCCGTCATTGTTGTGGCTCGTTCATCTTCATTTAATTGAACGCCTGCTGTGAGTATCCTTCTGACTGTATGGCTTCTTGGATCCCTTTTTTTGATGGCTAATGTCGCATACGCACATTGGGGCGTAATTAACGTTCGAGAAGGACTTTGCCACCGACTGGGCTGGCATTTTCATATTGATGACTGACTTTAGCCATAGCCATTGTATGTATTTATGTTGGCTTAGTTGGCAAATATAAATTGTTTTTGCTCCAATTTATTCTCCTTTTCCCTTATATCCTTATCGAAGGCAAACAAACAAATAAACAAACAAACATATATACATACATACATATATCTACATATATACCCAATGTCTGAAGCTGGGGCCTAATCTCTTTTGTTAAATTAAACATAAATTTGAGACGCGCCTGACTAAAGGATGATAAATGGATGCCAAGTCAGACTCTGGTTTTTCGGGCTCAATGGGTGGCCTCCAGACAGACTCAGTCAGACAAATTGAGAAATGAAATAATTTTCTCAAGAATTCATTTGAAACTAACTAACAACAACAACAAGAATAAACAAACAATAAACATACTTGCAACATCATCGTTTGATGCAATCATTCTCAGCATTCTCTTTCACTTAAGGTGTGATTGATTCATTATGCAATAAAAATTTTTTAATTTCTTTGTTATTTTTGTCGATCAACAATTGAATCGATCATTTATGGTCATAAAATACTTTTGTTGCAAATTAGATTTTTATACCCTGTTCCCATAGGGTAAAAGGGTATATTAAAGTCGCTAAAATATATGTATCAGGCAGAAGGAGAATTTTCCGACCCCATAAAGTATATATATTCTTGATCAGTATCAATAGCCGAGTCGATTGAGACATGTCCGTCTGTCCGTTTATGAAGTACTTTTTCTTGGTACAGGGTATACTGAAGTTCGGCAGGGACGACTTGCTTGCTTCATTTATTTATAATTTTGGTAAAAAGATTAATCTTATCAAACATTTCAATTCAATTATTTAATTATTGATAAACATCAACCAAAATAATAATTACTTACAATTATTTTTCTATATATCCCTATCAATTGGTTACTGAAAGAGAGACAGAAAGAGACTTTTCATTTTTCTTTAGAAAATTACGTTTTGCAAGTGCAATCAATTAAGCTGGTTTCGCATACACTTCGAAATCTTTCAATTAGTTTAATTAAACTGGAATGACTATATAGGATATATATATATATATATATATATATACTGTATTTCAATTTAATTTCTTTCTACTGGATGTTTCTTTCAATCTATTTCAACTTGATTTCATCTTGTAGTTGTTACATTTTCAATGGAATCACAACTATTTCTATTTGTTTGCTTTCTTCGAGTTTTGTTTCCTTTTTTTTCAAACAGACACAGACACACACACACACACATACACAGTTGTTGTTATATATATATATATTTCAACAAGGACATAAAACAAGAGTTAGGCTTGCCCCTTTTTATACACTTACCAAAAGAGTGCTTTCATTTTAATCTTCCATTTGTTCTACACATATATATTCATGATCCGTATAAGAAAAGAAATAGATTAGCTTTATTTTATTGATTTTAATTGAAATTTTATTATAATTTTACTCTTAAAACTGGGATTGTCAGATCTATGTGAAATTTCTTCCCAAGGATCCAGCAGTCCAAATTAATTCAATAAAAAATTATTTTCGAATATTATTTCGTTCTTCCACTATATTGTTTCGATATACATATAGAACGCTTTCGATTTTTCTTTTATTATTTAAAACAATAAAATTAGTTAGGGTATAGAAGATAGCATCAACTTTTGACTTCGGTTGTCGGTCTTCTTTTTGTACGTTTTTGTGGGACATATTTTATATTTAATGCAAGACATTTGTCATGCTGCTGGCGCATTTATTCAAAGTATTTGCTGCAATTTTAATGCCAAAATGAGAGCACACACAATTTCAAATACCAAAAATTGTGCAACGAAAAAAATGAAGCAAGCAAGTCGTCCCTGCCGACATTGATTATACCCTGTACCAAGTAAAAGTAATCCATAAAGTCAAAAACGATCAAAATCGCCATCATTTACAATAAAAATTCTCTTAGCATGCACTGCTTGCCATGCAGCAACAGCGAACGCATGCTATCTCGCTCACACTTAACAGCCCATTTTGCATGGGGCGTTTCAGTACAAAACGGAAATACGTATATCTCCGATAATTATTGTCCGATTTCCACAAAATTTGGTCAGCTGGTGCATATTGGCTATATTATTAAGTGTGCCAAATAAGAATACGATATCTTTAATACAGCTCAAGTTATAGTATTTTCTAAATTACGGGGGCGGAAGTGGGCGTGGCAAAAATTTGAAATAAACTTGAGTTGCTTATACAATAGACGGATGTTGACACCAAATTTGGTTGCTCTAGCTCTTATAGTCTCTGAGATCTCGGTGTTCATACGGACGGACGGACGGACAGACGGACATGTCTCAATCGACTTCGCTATTGATACTGATCAAGAATATATATACTTTATAGGGTCGGAAAATTTTCCTTCTGCCTGTTACATACATTTTAGCGACTTTAATATACCCTTTTACCCTATGGGTACAGGGTATAAAAAGGAAAATGGACACAAAACAAAAACACAACAAAAACCGGCAAACATTTCCATGTGGATCTGCACTAGATGGGCATTTAAAAATGAATTTATGCATATGTGTGCCTTTTGGAAGAGACCAGCCGCATTGAAGGGCGGAGGCTGATTTATGCCTCAAATGGAAATAGAAGAAATAAAAATAAACAAATAAAGACACACGAAAAAGTTTAAACGATGCGCAAAGTCTGACATTTAAAATACTCTATATTAGAGTATTTAGAAATTTGTATACTTAGAAATGGATTTGATTTGAACTGTTTTTGGTATAAAAATAATTATAAATTAATTAATAATTTGAATATACATATATTCTAATTGTTGTATATATACGTACATACATATATAGTGAATAATTAAAATATATTTTAATTTTTGATTTATCTGTATATTGTTTTGTTTTTTCAATACCAATAAATCTTTCTAATTCTTTTTTCCCCATTTCTTTTTTTTGTATTTTCAGCAAAGGCAATCGAAATAGTAAATGCTTTTGCAGTCGGATACGACGATAAAGAATAGAACTAAAAATAGAAGAAAGAAGCAGAGAGCATAGAGTCTAAGGGGAAGCGAAAGGATAAAATCGAGAAGGGAAGTTAACACCGACGTTTAACTTGTCGAATAGTCGAAAGGACAAAGTAATCAAAAATTCGAAAAACAAGTTGCGGAAACATATAACAACGGAAGCGAATCAAACAAGCAAAGCAAAAGCAAAGTGGTGGAGAGCAACACAAAATAACAAAAACAAAAAAGGAAGAACCATAGAGAAGTGGAAAGGAGGCAAGAGAGAGAGAGATAGAGAGAGAGAGGGAGAGAGAGAGATAAACAACAACAGAGTGAACAAGGAGGACAATAAAAAACGTCAGATTTTCTGTTTGTTTTTGTGGGCAAGTTCAAATAGTCAGTCAAGGTCAACGACCGACCGACTGCCTGATTGCCTGTCTGCCCTTCCGCGGTGTGTTAATAATGCCAATGTCGACAGCAGCAACACCTTGCTGATATAGACAGTGTGTGTGAGAGAGAGAGAGGGGGGAGGAGACATACACCGAATCAAGCGACCAGTACTCCAAATCCAAACTCCCAACCATCAACTACAAAAACTCTGCATTTGCTTGCCACAACCCCCTCCCCACCACCACCGGCCATTGGAGAGCAGTTTTCTGTTTGCTCTTTTCGTTTTTTTTTTGTTTGTTTAATTTTTTTGTTGTTGTGGTTATTGTTGTTGTTGTTCTTCTGATAAATGGCAACCACAGCCAAGAAATTTGCGGCAAGCCCAACAAAGTAAAAGTTTGCCCCAAGGCAGAGAGAGAGAGAGAGAGATAAGGAAAGGCGGCAAAAGGAAGGAACAATTGCTGTGTGGCACTTATTGATTTCGCCCAGTCATTACAATCTCTTTCTTGCTCTCGTATCCCACACACACACACACGCACTCACACTCTCGCTCTCTGAATTGAAGTCTACATCTATATCGAGATATATATACATATATATATAGACATACTTTAATCCATTGTCAAGGAGTGGATTGGGATAGTCGATCAAAAGCAAATTACTAAACCACAAATATCTTCGATACTCATCATAATGAGTCTTCCTCAGACACATCATCGTCGTCCTCGTCCTCATCCTCGTCGTCGTCCTTGCTTATCGTCATCATGGTCGTCAATAGCCGCCATCACGTGGCTGGCTTATGGCCTGGGAATTCTAATTATGCTGCCAGGTGAGTGAAATGGATAAATATTTATGGTCGTCATGTGGCAAGTCAAATATTGCCCAATGAATATGCAAGTAACTAGCCAAGAGTAAAAGCCTTCCTTCTTCTTCCTTAACTTAATGCTCCCTAAACATGGTAACAGTCCGATTTAACTTTCATTTTATTTCACATAAAAATATATACGTATGTATATACATATATATATAAATGATACTAAAGGTTATTGTATCGCGTGTGTGCTAAAAATATATTTAAAGATTTTGTTGACAATTCTTTTTTCAAAATTTACAAACGAATTCCGCGGCACTTTATTTATAAAGTTAATTACCAATTTACAGTAAATTATGAACAAATTAACTGTAGAGATTTATTGTTTAATTATTAAAAAAAAGTATTCATTATCAAAATGGATTGTATTTATTCAACCAATAATTTCATATCTTTATCCTTAAAACTAAATTTAAACTCTAGCTAAATAAATTTAAACTCTAATAAATAGTTATTTTTTTTATTATTTAGAATTTAATGCAGCACACCGAAATCATAATTAAAAAAAAAGTTATTTTACCTTGATTCAAAATTCAGTTTGGTTGGCAAGTCTAGTGAATTATTAATTATTTAATAATATTATTAATTTTGTACAAGAACAAATATTTTCTGCACTTATTTGATTGCAGTCCAAACCAAATATAATCAAAGTTTATTTTAATATTTTTTCCCTACACTTCAAGCAAACTTTGAAGAATATTTTTGACAATTCAAATTGGTCAGATAAGATTTTCAGTCATCTTTAGTCAATAATATTTAATTTAAGATTAGTTCTATATCATTTATGGATGGGTGTATAAATCGGCAAAGTTTAGAAAAGGATTGCCTCAAATTGACTTGGCTAAGAATTCGATAAAGATTAGATTTAAATTAATACTGGCTAAGAAAGCGCTTAGAGCTATTGCTTAAACTGTTTCATTTTTCTGTATTTTATAGCTTGTTTTTCTAAATTTCAGTCCCGTTTCATATTTTGCTATTTAGTAGTTATGGCAACTAACTAAACCGATGTTGGGTGGAAAAAAAAAAACATTTAAATTGTGGCAACAAGAGTATAAAAAGCAGCTGCAGATTGACGAAAAGCTTTATGCTTATTACAGCTGCTAGCTGGTTGTTGTTGTTGTTGTCTAATTTTGGTTTTAGTTGTTGTTGATGTTGTTGTTTTGGCTCTGCACTAACGGCACTTTGGCATAAATTGCGAAAATCCCCTCGTATTGCGTATACGCAGCGTTGAACATAGCTCGCTATGCTAATGCAAATTGTCGTTGACAGCGAACGAAACGCTCAGTTTATGCATTCTAATACAGATTCTGGGATTCAGATATCAAACTGGAAAAGTCTTTCCTCCAGTTGCTGCCACTTAATGCATGCCCAATTAATGCAGCTTAGTGCTGCTAGTACTGTGGCATGAAGAAGAAGCAATAGCAAGCAACACCAGCAACAGCAATGGCAATGGGAAAAGCAACGGCAACACAACTCCACTGGCATGTTGCAATTAAGTATGACAAATTACTTGACAAGCGCCTCTGGATGCCACCGCTACAATGTTCAAGTTGCACTTCATCGTCATCGCTTGACGGGATCTTTCCTTAACCAACCGCCGTTACCCTCACCTCCAGTGACGAAATAACCGCACAGTGTCTTGTCCAAAATGGTAAAGCACCAGCAAACAATATCAAAATGAGTGTGAATGCGTGTTCAGTTACTGACACTAGCACCTCCATGGTCGTTTCCCCGCCACATACCCCTCTCTCTCTCTCTCTCTCTCTGTCACTCTAGTCTGTTGGTTTCAGACTACATCTTCATCTTCATCTTCATCTATGTCTTTGTCTTTGCTTTGGTGTATGTCTTTGCTTTTGTTGTCATGTGGATGATAGTCATAAACAGGATTTAATTACATTTTACTCTATTGATACAGTAAACACTCGACACAGTGAACACAACAACAAATATAAATATAAATCTATTTACAATAGATATATTTGTTATCAATTTCCATTGAGGCGCTACCATATTGCGACTATATGAATATTTATATGATAAAATTAGCATACAAAGCCATAAAGGATGCCACCAGAGACATCGGAACAATAAACAAAAAACCTCAAAAATTCACACGACATTGCCAAAGTGTCGAAGTTTGAATACCCTAATATATATATATACAAATTTAAATTGGTTTACTACCTAAGCATTTATAGTAAGATGATTCGCTAATCACAAGTAGAGAGTTTTGAAAAAATTGTAAAGTAAATTAATGCATCAAAAAAAAATATATATTTTTATTTATAATTGAAGATGCCTTCCATTAAGTAAGGGTATAAAAAATGTGGTTGCCAACAAGAATGCAGGTAATGCTAAGAACAAGCAACAAAAAACAGAGATCTGAGCGCCTTTTTTTGGTCGGAATACAAAAAGAAAAATATGAAAGAAATACCCGGAAAATATGTTGAAATACTTCAAGTTCATTCTCTCATGGCAGGGGGAGAGTTATAATGGGAAGGATGGTAAATGTGGACAGAATGTTGGACTATAACAACAACAACAACAACAACAACAACTGTTGCCCAAAATGAATTGAAACGTGCCTGAAAAAGTCATTTTATGCATAACCAAAATGCGACCAAAGGCAAAACTTGGATAAATGATTTCGTTGGAATTGAAATGGTTGGCCACCTTCTACCGTTTCTTCCCTCCTCCTCATCATACTCCTCTTCCTTCATCTGTGTACACCTTCCAGGCAATTTGTTATTTGGTCAGTCAATTTTTTTAAGATGTATTTTTTATGTCATCTGTGATTTATTATATATATATATATATATATATATATATATATATATATATATATATATATATATATATATATATATATATATATATGTATATATATATTTGCCTTGCCGATTTATGCGAATATAAAATACCTTAAATATTTTCTCAACTGTTGAAAAGTTTTCAAAATCATTTGCTTCCTTTTTAACAATAATTTATTAAAGTTCTATATGCATGAAAGGAAAGTATAGGGTTTAAAATTAACTTTTTACATTTATATCTATACATACATATATTTATATATATATATATACATATATGAAATTTATAAATTATATATTGTAGTTGATTTTATATGCTTAAACAATAAAAATAGAAATTTATTTGCATTTAGTTGAGTTAAGAATCTAATGGGGGGAGCATCTATAATAAAGTCTTATAAAGTCTCTCTCTCTCTCTTTGTCTCTCGTTTAAATGAAAGAAATATTTTTATAAAATATTAAGCTAATATTGTATAATAAAGTGTATATTACATAAATGTAAAAAACTCAGCCTTTATACCTATATATTAAAGACTTGCTACTTTTGGCTTGGCTTTTTACTTTTATAGGCTCACATTTTACACGATTTTCAATTTGCTGGATTTGCATATATTTATATGTGTGTATATGCATACATATATCTGTGTCTGTGTGTGTGTGTGTGTGTGTAAAATGGCTTCCTTTATGCCATACAAGTGCCGCCTTGTCGTATGGTTAACAAATAGTTATTACACAGCGTGGGAGCCAAAATTAAATATGACTTTGCAATCCGCGCTAATGCCTAGGGCGATGTTGCTGATGTTTGTCGGTGTTTATATATATATACATATATATGTATGTACAAATACAATATATGTACATACATACATATATACAAACATGTATATCTGCTTTGACTTTGACTCTGTATCTGAAACTGACTCTGACTGTGATGTGAATGGTGTGTGAATTGTGTGAATGTAGTCAGTCCACTGACTCCTGCTGACTCAGTCGACTGGCAATTTGTTTATTTGATTGCATTTTCCCATGCTGTGTGGCAAAAACAGGGGAGGAAGCTGTAGTATCACAAGAAAGATGCCACAAAATGTTGCACAAAGAGCAATACACCGATTACAAATCAAAGTCAACTCAGTGGTAAGTGATGCGACAAATAAAGTACGCGGCATAATAAGTCAACCTCTGTCTATATCTTATTCGATCAATAAATAAGATTGAAATTATTAATATAATTGGTGATTAAATAAAAATTTAAACAACTTTTACCTATAGTTAAATTCAATATACTATGATCAGTTAACTATTTATATAGCTTACAAAGATAATATTTATATATAGACACATGGAAACATACATAGTAAATAGAGCAGCAAGGTAAATAGATTGTTGGAGTTGTTTGCAAATGGACACCAATGAATCGATGGATATCTGAAGCTAAGCTCCTATTCACAAGTGTCCACATCAATGTTTATGGCCAAAGTCACAGCACAAACTTAGACTCAAACTTTGAACACAAATCCAAAAATCGAAACCCAAATTTCGAGCAACGCCAAAGGCAGCTAAGCTAAGTAGGCTGACTGACTGGCTGGTTGACTGGTCTTGTCTGGTCTGGTCGGGTCGGGTCTGGTCTAGTTTGTGCCTGTGCATGGGAATCTCGAATGGAATCTGAATTGTAATCGGAATGGCTTTCGACTGCAGTTAGTCGTCTTCGGCGTGGTAAATTTCAATTTGGCGAAACGTGCGGTGCATCCTGTGTTCGATTCGTTTTTACTTGTTCTTGTTGCACACGTGCTGGGAATTTCTTTTGCCCGGCCACGCCCAAATGCATACCGCCTACTCCTTATCCATATCCTTATCCATATCCTTATCCTTGTCGTTGTCAACAAGAGATGTTTGAAATTCAATTTTTCCTCTTTTTTTTTGACGCTGGAAATCTACACTGGGCAAAAGGGAAAAAAACAAGTGGAAATGGAACGATAGGCAGAGAAAGAGACAGACAGAGAGACAGAGAGAGCGTGTTAAACGTGCCAGTGTTGTTTAAATCAAGATTGTGGCATAATTGAATATTCGTTTGTTGCAAGTATTGAGGTTTCCCTTTTGTTGTTTCAAAGTGCGAATGGTCATTGCATTTCATTCTATTGTATTCAAATTGAGGATATATCAGTGTCGGCTTTATACATATGTACATATATATGACTATATAAATATATATTTCTGTTATTCTGTATTCTTTTTTTTTTTTTTGTTTTGTATTATGTCGCATCAATGTCCTGTGGCATTCATCAGTCTCCATTCAGTTGGTCGGCTCATTCTTTAGACAAGGCCATAAATTAGATGGAGATCGTCGCGGGCTGCGACAAAGACGGCTATCCTTTATTATCCTGTCACACGCATGTCAACAGTGTTGTGCCATGGGGAGGACATTCACACCAAGTGGTGGCTATAAATGCCCGCAGCTAAAGGCCAGGCACACACACACACACACAGAGAGAGAGAGAGAGAGAGATGCACATATTGCCAAAGTGAAAAACTAGGTAACTGCAATGTCAATAATGGGAGATGCAAGTTGAATGGGTTCTAAACACGTAAGCTAATGGGATTTTGGTTTTCCCTTTTTTCTGAAGAGTGAATACATACACACATATACATATGTAGATCGATTTGTCTGTTGTCTCTAGGAAATGGCCATAGTTTTGCATTTTGTCATTAGCAGAATGCAGCCACACTTTTTTCCCATGCATGTCATTAACTACCTGGATCATCTTGCAACTAAACTTAACTAAACTAAATAAAATAATATAATATAGAAAGTTAACATAAAATAAACATTTAATAAATAAAACCTTTTAGGTTTTTTTTTATTCTACCATCCACACATGATAAGGTAATGGTCAGACTATTGAAATTTATAGAAACTTTTAAAATTGAATATGGAAAGTTTGCTGCTGTTTTTGGAATTGGTTTTTGTTTCCCTGGGATGCTTCCGTTTGAGAGCGTGCGTGCATTTGATTGCCACCATTTTTATACCCTATACTTATAGATCTAAAGGGTATATTAGAGTTGCCAAAATGTATGTAAAAATTATTTTACAGGCAAAAAGGTGCATTTTCAACCCAATGAAACGTTTGAGAGGTATACTCATAAAGATCTTAATCTCGGAGCTTCTAAATTTGGTATTTAGACATTTAGAACTACGAAAATGATGTTCATTTCAAATTTCGATATTCGGACTCTACGTAAATATACGAAAGATATACGTAATAATGTTTTATACTGAAATTCACCTAGTTCGATTTCGTGTTGATCTCAGATTGATGAAAATTTATAAAAAATTTGTTTTCAATAAAGTTCTTCTATTTGGCATAGGGTATTCTTAAGGCGATATGGCTATTTGTTTATTTATTGAAAATTGACGCGAGTATTGGTGGGTTGTAAGGGGAGAGAGAGAGAGAGAGAGAAAGAGAGGGGGATATATGCCAAAGGCATAAAGATTGCGCGCACTCATAAATCAAAGTGTCCTGTTATTGTAGCCACTTTAAAATGTTGCAGCCAAAAGGCGTACCATCATTGCCATCTCTCGAACTCTTCCCCTCTCTATAACACTCTCTATCTCTCTGTCTCTGTCTCTCTCTGTCTCGCTTTCTCTTTGATGTGATTTCTGAACCTTATTGAAGCAGTTTAAAATGGGTAACCGCTCTACGTGCGTAACAAAGACTCAAATTGGAACTGCACACACACGCACACTTCCACACACACACACACACACACACACACACACACACACAGTCACTGGCACATTGTGGATTTCTTTTTGGAAACTGTAAACTGATATCAGCTGCCAACTACAAGTGCAACTCTGAAAATCAGCACAAATTGAGTTGCAGTTGCAGTTGCAGTTGCCTTTTTGCCTCCTCTCTCACTGTCGCACTCTCTATCACTGTCTCTGTATGACTCTTTCTCTTTTCCTTTCTGGTTACTGAAAAACCGAAACACAGCAAAGAAATTTGAGCTTATCGTTTCGTTTATTTAGCACACTGAATTAGCCTTTGACAGTGATTTGATTTTAAGCTCTACCATTGCTGGCAGTCTTTTGCCTTGTTGCTTGCTTGGGGGGGAGGGTATGGTGAGATGGGGTGGGATTGGATTGGATTGGAGTATACCCCTTTAGCATATATCGATTCGATTTCCGTATTCCCATTAAGTTGGTAGACATCCCTTCATATTCAGATCAAGGAAATTAACTTGTTATGATAAAGTTTTTACTTGATCATTTACTTGTCCAATACATTCAAGTGAAAAATCAAAGAAATAAATTAAATTTAACCAAAATGTATCAATCGTTTATCTTTTATTTTTATTAATTTAAAATTTCTTTTACCTTTTCGATAAAACTTTAGTTTCAATTTATTAATAGACCAACTTATCCAATTTCCTAGACCGATTTTATCCCATTTGCTGCACACACATACTGACTTGACAGTTGACAAGTTTTATATAGCAAAGTGAAATTTGTCAAAGTCAAAGTCACTTCCCTGTCTATTGAATTTGATGGTAGGGCGGAGTTGAGTAGTGTCCTGGGGGGAGGGGAGTGACTCAGCAGGCATCCCTTTTTGAATTCTTGACAGGCCAAAATGTGATGTGGTTGTGAAAATCAAAACAGAATTCCACACATACATACATATGTATATCTATATCTATATATAGATAAATATAAATACAAATATCTTGCAGAATGTGTAAATCAAATATTTCTTTTAATTTCCTTTTTTATAATATTTTATATCTTGAGAAGTCACTGCATTTAATTGCTATGCAGATTGCTAATTATCTATTATCCTATTGTCATTTTAATGAGTCATTACTGTGGCAAGAGCAAAGACACAAAATGACACACAGAAAGTTGAAGGTGGCAGAGAAACAAAAACAGAAAGAGAAGGAGAATGACAGAGAGAGAGTGTGTGAGAGAGCGACAGGGAGAAAGAAGGACTTTAATGTCTCGTCGCTGTCTAACGCTGTCATTGCACTCCCAAGTATTTTTGACATTTGCATAAGCAGGTCTCCCCCCCCTGCCCACACCAACACATCCTGCATTACCGCCATCCCCTCCCTACCCCCCTCCCTCTCTCAATTACTCAACTGAACACTTCAAGAAACATTCCCGTGCCGCAGACCAGCTAAGTCTTTGTGGTTGCTTTTGCCCTTGTCTAAGCGAATTATAGAAAAAGATAGAGATAAAAGAGAGAGAGAGAGAGAGAGAGAGGAGAAGAGAGAGAGAGATAGGAGATGGAGAAGGAGGTTAAGCAGCAAATAAGGAAGTTATCATGCTCTTGAGAAATTCTAGGCCGTATCCTAGGCAAATAAATCTATTAACTTTTGAAAAAGAAAAATTAAATTAAAAATTAAAACAAACTCTTTTTATATAACTTATAACATTTTGTATTCTATATCATGTAGAATTCAACTCTATTCCTTTGTAATATCCAGAATATAAGATTCTATGACATATTTTTTATTGAAAGTCTAGGAAGAAAGAGGCAATTTATATATATATATAAATTGAAAAGGTAACCAATCATTATTCTAAAGCCAATATACCCCAAATATAATACACTGCAAAAAAAATAGATATCTTAGAATTGATTCTGATTAAGTCAAAGAGTTCTTTTTAGTTATGCCAAGTTAAGTCAAAGCTCATTATAGACTTACTCGCACAATGTTTGATTAAATTTTTAATAGGGTACAGTGAGGACTAAAAACATTAGCATTAGCCTAAGAACCGCAAGCCGAAAACCCACCAAAAAAACAAAAAACAAAAAAAAAATTGTGTAGAAAAGCATGAAAATTGCGCCACACTCATAGATCTCTCTCTCACTCTTACTCTCCCTCTCTCTCCTTCTATTATCCCCTTTTGACTTTCTCACTCTTACTCTTGCTTTTCTCGTGGCTTTCTTCATAACAAAGGCGGACAACTAAAAACCCGTTGCAAGCTCCTGGGCCTCTTTGCGGAGTCTCGCGTATTTAATAAATTATGCAAAGTAACCAAATTTTTTTTTTTTTTTTTTTTGCATCCCTCCATTCCCCAAGAACCCTTTGCCATGAATGCCACATGCATTCGGTGTGGGGCTGGGGGTGAGGGGAGAAGACTCGTTGGCAACAAGCGCACCATTGTACGGTGTCTGTGGGAAAAAGCGAGTTCTTTGTGAATAATGCATACATATTTAATGGATTAAGCGGCTGCATTGCCCATTGCTGAGATGCCTGATAGAGGAATGTGTAAAAGGAAGACTCTAGACCATGTAGGTAGCATCAACGGTACAGGGAGTCAAGTAGCTATACACACTGTGGTGTGTGTGTGTGTGTGTGTCTATATATGGTAACACGGCCCCCTAGTACACACGTGATGTGTTGTGTGTGTGTGTGTGAGTGTGTGTTACTCATAGTTAGATGCAAGTGACTAAGAGAACAATTTAATATACGACTATTTAAACACTTTTATGATTATTATCAATCGGAATAATAGTTGCCATAAGAAGAAATTTGGTTAAAAAATATTTATAATGGAAAATTAAAAGTTCGAAAATAATTTCAGCTTTCTTTAGATCGAAATTTTAATTTAAATTTGCATTAATATATTTTAAGGCTCAAATATCTGTTTGGTTTCCACATCTAAGAGTATGAGCACTTCGACTATGCCAACTGATAATAAAATGAATTTTTGAAACTCTAAAATTAAAAATAAAGAAATGTAATATAAATGTAATCAAGTTAACTTTAACCACAATTGAGTATTAAACAAGAAGGAAAAAGATAAAACGAAAGGCAAAAGAAATAAAAATGAATTTTCTGAAAATTAAAAATACAAATACAAGTAAAAAATTCCTCTTGTATATGTAAGATAATATATATCTATATATATACATATATATAGATATTGTGTATCTTCTGACGGAGATTGAATTTCCACAGCAAGGGGGAAATAGCTCAGCGAGGAATCAGCTTATCAAATTACCAGGCCGACCCAACTCGGCATAAAAAGAGTGTGGGGAAAAAAATGTTGGTGGTTGGGGTGCGGGGGAAAAACTGAAGCTGGGGGGTATGTCAAGACAATTTGCAATTCGAGGCATTTGGATTTGCCTTTTCCCTTTCGGTTTATTATTATTTTTTTTTTTCGTTATTTTTTGTTTTTGTTGTTTTATGCAAACAAGAGTTTATATATTTTCGCACCATTTGATTTACTATATAAATACATACATATATATGTATATATATTTATATGTATTTATTGTATACACATTGACCAATTGACACTTGAAAATGACAATGCAAACAACAATTTTATTCTTGGGGCGCCATCAAGTGGCACAATAAAAAACAAAAAATCAACAAAAAACGAAATGTAAATGAAATAAAACGGATATGTAAATAATAGTTGAATATATCCATATAAATATAAATGTCACAAATTTCCAATGACTAAATCGGTGAGAGCGAAATAGATAGATACATGTTTTAAGACTTGCAGTGGAAAAGAGATAGATATATATATATATAGATAGAGAGATGAGGCATTTAATTGAAATTTATTTGGGACATTTATTGTTCCATGCTGGCAGATAAACATACGTGTATATACATACATATGTACATATGTATCTACAGTTATATATAGAGCAGACAAATTGTAAATTTGGATTGCTTCTTTATAACGGTAAAGTTATATTCCAGTTCTATATATAGAAAAACATTTGAAAATTACCCTTGCACATGACACCTGAAAATGCCCAACATTATTAAAAAGGCATAGACTATAAAATACCCTATGTTGAAAAGGAGATACATAAAATAAAATTTTTAATATTTAATTTAACATTAATTTCCTATGAAACTAAAATCAGATTATTTGGTTTCTCGCTTTCCACTTCGCAATGTTTTGAATTGATACATGCCAATTTTCAAGTATTTAAATACTTAATATAAGTACGTATAGATATAGAAATAAAAAGCGTTAATACGTTTTCGTAGATACATATATATTTATTATTTATACAAATATTTCAACTTACTTGACTTTTAGCAATGTGTTAATCTTTAAGATTTCAACATGAATTTATTGGCTAGGTGAACAGAAAGAAAATTCCATTAAATTGTTTATTGCATTTCATCAAAAATTTATTTTAGTGTTTTATTAAATTATTCTTATTCGTTTATTTGTTTTGTTTATTATTATTTTTTTTTTGTTCTCCCGACTTCTTCAAATTTCGTGTTGTTCTTTTTGGTTTATTTTATTCGTTTTCAAACTTGGTATTTCGCAGTACAAAAAAGAAAATGAAAAAAAATCCCAACATAAGAGCTGGGGGGTGTGACCACATTTTATGGCTAAACAGCGGTCAAAATATCAAGAGAGGAGGGGATAGGAGGTGTTATCAGTGGGCTGACGGGGAGAGGGTGTGGGTGAACCATCTCTCATAGGTTGCCAAATCGCATTAAACATTTTAATGACTACCAGTGGGCTGTTGTATATAATATGGTATGGTATGGGATGGGATGGGATGGGGGCAGTGTGAGGCAAGGGGCACTTCAAGCCAAGCCAATATAATGCTTAGAAAGTGCCTAACCACATAAGTAGCTATAATTTTGCTAATTTGGGTAAAACAACACCAACACGTCAGACATTGAAGAGGGGGAAAAGGAGGACAAGGAGAATTGAATGAATGGCAGAAACAGAGATGGAAACAGAGAGAGATAGAGAGAGAGATGATGAGGGAGAGTGAAATGAAGGTGTGTAAAGAGGGTAACGAATGGCAAGAGACAAGCTTAGGCCTGATGTTTATGTAGGCCAGGAAATGGCAAATGGAAAACAACATCAAGCCAAACCATATGGGTCCTTCTTCTATCCCTGTCTCTCTCTCTTGCCCTCACCCTCTCCCCTCTCTTTTTCATCCATTGCCATTTCCATTCATTGCACACTAGCACAAAAGCAAGCAAAAGTAGTGAAAAACAAATATTAAAAAGTACAAAAAATATGAAAAAAAAAATATAAGCAGTAGAAAACGGAAAAGCACTAAAAGAAAAAGTATAATAAAATAAATCTCAAAAATATAATGAACAATTATTTTGATTTCATTATACAATTCAAGATTTTTATTGCAATATATACATGTATATATACATATATAAGATTTTTAAAAATTTCTTCTCCATAAAAAGTATTTCATTTCCAAGAATATATATGCTCCGATTTTGAATACTCTTTAACCACTGCACTTTATTACCATTGTCGTTTGTTTGGAATGTTTATTTATGTATCAAAATACTTAAATATTCTCCCACTGTCACTTATCAAGCGAATCGATATTATTTTAATTGAAATTATTCAGTTACCAATATTGTCTCACTTGGCCGCTTTATTTCAAATATACGCAGTTTAATTAGTTAAGTCACTGTCTATATCCTTTTATCGGAACACACAGAACAAACTGTGTTTGTTTATTTTTAGTTTGTTGCCACTGAGTAATAATTTATCCGAAAACGATTCTATATATATATATATATATATATGTATTATTAACTCCATTCTCAATGCGAACCACCCCATGAGGTATACCGACAAATGGCCAAATTTCTCTGGCCCGTAGCAGTTAGCCGTTTAACTTTATCCTGGTTAAATGCTGCAACTACTACTGCGAAGTGGCAAAATGGCTAAGAGAAAAATAAAAACAGAAAAGAAAAAAAATATATTATAAAACAGCACGAAAAGAAAGTTTTAACCATTTTGCCAAAGTTTTTCTACTCTAACATATTATATGTATATATGAACAGAATAAAATCAGTCAATTGATGTAGTACAGAATTAAAAATATATGTAAGTATAAATAATAAAAATCATTTTTCTTGTTTCTATATAAATAATAAATAAATATAAAATTTATTGGATAATATAATAATATAATAGAATTACAACATTCTAAATTTATTCAGTCTTTTTCATTTTTCCTATTTTTCATTTAATTGATTAATATTTAATCTGTCTTCTTTAGAATTTTAATACTTTCACTATCATTAACGGCATATACCCCACTTATTGCAGGGTATAGAAAACCAAACGAAACATTTATTTTGCCGAGCCAGCAGAGTCTACCATCTATGAATATATACACTTAAGTATTTAAGGACTTTCTTATCCTCGCCATAATGGAATTTCGTTTGAATTAACGAAGTATCGAATAAAAATCTATATCAAATATTTTATTTTTTGGAATTAAATTAAAAACTTCCTGTAGACTTATCAAATTTTGATAGTTTTTCTTGTTTTCACTTGCTCTATGGACTTACGTTTGTCCACGTTTTTTTGTTTTTGGGTTTTCTTGGCACACTTCAAATGCATTGTTTGTGCCGTTGACCCCGTGCTGGGCCTCCCAAGGAGTCGCTTGTTAAAGGTGGAGCAGGGGGCGTGGCCAGGGGCCGGCGACAACATGCCTGTCGAAATTATTGCAACGGTGACAGGAAGGAATAGAATCCTGCTGCTTCTGCTGTGGCAACCGCAGCACGTGATTTGGACTGAGATTAAAATTGTGTCTACACTAAAACAAGAAATGGAAAATTAAGTGAAGAAAAATAAACCGAAAGGAGAAAGCCAAAAAGTTAAATGCAGAAAAGGAAAAAGTTAAGTTTTAAATATAAAAGAAAAAGTTTACTAAAAAGGGAATTAATAAAAAGAACAGGCAAAAAAAGAAGATAGAAATTCTGTTAGCCATTATTTTCATTTCTTCCAGTGTAAGCTTCTTTCATGTGTTACAGTCAAACAATATGTGTGTGTCAGTGGGTGTAGGTATATATGTGTGTGTTTTCTATTTCTTTTTTTTTTTTATTGTATTCTTTTCTCTTATACCCTTAATAAAAATGGCGTGTACATTTTTATGCAGACGTTTGTAACGTTTAAATGACAGCCTCTCTGAATATATATAGAAAAGTATATAGATACTTGATCAGCATGGAAAAGTAAAGTAAGAAAATGTTATGTGGTTTATTGTGAATAAAATTTGCAAGGGTATTTAAAATTCAACATGTTCTTTGTTAGCTCGACTATCTGGTTTAGTTTTTTCCTCTTGTTTTTTTTTCTTTTTTTTTTTGTAATTGCTCAGTCTTCGTACTCCTCCACTTAGACCACAATCTCCATTTTCTATTCTCCATTCTCCATTTTCCTTGCATTTGTATGCTGCGGTTAGTTTGTTACCACAAGGTTTAAGCATTTGGCCAGGTTAATGCCCATGCTCGGCCTGGGCTCGCTGCTCGTTCTAGTTGCTGTTACAGCTGCTTTTGCCTGTTGTCGTTCCTGTTGTTGTTGTTGTTGTTGGTATTGTCACTGCTGACAGGTGACGGTGACAGTCGACTAATTGGCACCGCATCACCACCAGCCAACCAACCAACCAGCCAACCAGCCAGATAACCATTCAACCAACCAGCCAACCAGCTAGCCAACCAAGGAAGGCAACCAGGCAACAACCTGTACAGGAACCTAGAACCAGCATCCAACGCCAACCCACACAATCTTGCAAGTTGTCAGTGAAGCAGAAAATAGTCCGGTTCCAGTTTTGGTTTCAGTCTACCCGTGTCCTTCCTTGCACTGATGTCCTTTCCCGTATTTAGTTTCATAGTTCACGACTAATTTTTCATTCGCTTAAATCGTTTGTCTTCTATTTAACAATTGATATATGCAATCAATTAATCAAACAATCACCTTGAATCGTATAAATCATACAATTAGCTTGCTTCAATGCAAAAAGCTAATTCAATATCAATAACTAATATTTGTACTTAGCCAGCGCAAAAGCGCAATTGGCCAAGTGTCATTGGGTCATCTGACCATGTTTATGTCCATCATCATGATGATTAAATAGTTTGTAAATAAAATATTGCAGCGCTTGGCAAAAAAATAAAAGTTAAACAAAAAGTTATGCACAAATGAAATGACTAAAGTTTCAAAGTTTGCTCTTTAAATAGAGTGAAAGACATTTGGCATTGGCTAAATATATATACTCTATACTAACATGTACAAAGGACATTTTTACTAAATCCTTAATTACAGCTTATGTGGAATATCCTTGGACAGATAAAACATCCATGAAAACTAGTTCAAGTGAAATGCCAAAGAAATGGAATGAAATATAACTAAAAATTAATAGGATTATTAATGTAAAAGAGAATGAAACTGAAAAATGGAACAGCCAAGAAATGGAACATCGGGAAGGGAATTTATAGAATGGAACGCTAAGAAAATTAAAACATTCTCTTTGAGTTAACAATAATTGCTTCGCGTAAAGTCTTAAACAATTTTATTTTAGCAATAAAGTAATACATCTCTTTTACATAAATATGTAAATGTAAAAATATTATTTTTTGACTTTTAAAACTGTTAAAGAAGCACTTTTTAAATGGAATTTGGAATATAAGCTAACTCTTATATTTCTGGCTTATACATTTCTAGGAAAAACTCTTTTTAGTTAAGTGGATTAGCAATGATTAAAATTTTGTCTCAAGACTTAAGGAAATTAGTAGAGAGACTTAAGATGGAGAGAAATATAGAAATTTAGAATATAAACGTTTTTAAATGGAAATTTATATTAATAACTTGTCAGCTCTAATGATGATAATGATGATGGCAATGATATGACCTCTTCCTTCTCATTCTCTTTATCTTTTTTCTACTCGCTTATACTATTCTTTTCTCTCAAAGTTGACTA
Source organism: Drosophila emarginata (assembly GCA_037075365.1). Lineage (NCBI taxonomy): Eukaryota > Metazoa > Arthropoda > Insecta > Diptera > Drosophilidae > Drosophila > Drosophila emarginata. The sequence goes on from JBAMCD010000160.1 coordinate 1,739,967, forward strand.
TAATATTAAATATTTAAACAAAAGTTGAAACGTTTCTTATAATCTCCACACGAACTGCTGTTGCATAGCGCTGACAGCTGCTGGCTGCAGTTTTTCTGTCTGCCTGTCTGTCTGTCTGACTGCTATTTGTCCTATTTGGCCAACAAAGCCTAAATTATTCAATGGTAGGCATAACACTTGATACATCCTCTAATGGTGTTTACATGCTCGATTATAATACTTTGTGAGCGGGCAGCAGATAATGCATTTAAATAGTTGAGTCCCGGCAAGCAAGTGTTGGGTTGTGGCTTATGATGTGGGCTATGTTGGATTTGGTATGAGGTAGACGGAGAGGGGGCTATACCTTGCATCTTGCCTCATGCCTCATATCTGTGGCAGTGGTGGCTGGTTAGGCTCTCTGTTTGTCTGTTTGGGCAGCCTACGCCATCTGTGCGCTGGTAAATAGAGAACAGAAATAGCCACGGCTGCATTTATGTATATAACATATATATATATATATATATATATAGTATTTATTTTACTTGTATGCGGATTAAAACCAGATTCGCTGACGTTGCCAACAACTGTGAACTGTGGGCATAAAACAGTTTCCTACCAAATGCCCAGAATGAAGGGAAAAATGGTTAAGAATAGATTAAATGTACCCAACTCAATGCAGATTGTGGTATATTTTCAGGGTTGCTCAACAACCACCATTACCATCACCTTCCCTCCCCCCGCGACCACTACCCGTATCTCCCGCACCACCCGCACCATCATCTTTATTTTGTTAATGATTTATGCGATCTGTGGAGGAGTCAGTGGCTTCCTTTATAGTCTTTACCCAAACTGTAAGGTGAACTGAGCTGTTGGCGGTTTTTGCGGTTTTGCGGTACCCTTCCCATCATCCCCCCTCCAATCCCCCAATTATCCCCCTTTATAAACCCGGCCTGTTATCATCATTCCGTTTGTTCGGTTCGTTTCGGTTCAGTTTGGTTTGGTTTGGTTTTGGTATGTGTCAGTTTTTGGGCCTCGCTCTCAATTTTCTGTGTGTTTTGCGGTTTCGGTTTTTCGGGGTGCAATTAGTATGCCTAATTTTCTAGCCAACAAAATTAAAGACTCCGAAAAAAAAAACAGAATAAAAAAATAAACGAATGCCCTGAACAAAAATTTAGCACATTAAAGTTGGTAAATGGCTGGCGTGAGGTGAATTGTAATCAACTTGGTCAATATTGAATACCCTGTATACTCATTAGATAACATGTCATGATGGGAATATATTGAGATACAATTAAAACAGAAAATAGTTAAAAAGAAATGCAGAGAAACGAGCAATAAAATAAAATCAAGAAATAATATTTTTTTAATGTTTTATTTTTATATTTAATTTTAAGAATTGAAGTAAATATTTTTAAGATCAGAAAAGGCTTATATATATGTTCTTGATTGGCATTAAGAATTAAAAATCAATCAATCTATCACTATATACATTTGCTGATTGCATTATAAAAAGGCAAAATATATTTAAAATTTTTATAACTTCTTTTATATATTTATAATAAAGTTAAATACTGAAATTAAAAACATAAGTAATAAATTTTTATAGAGTATCTCGATGTCGATAAATTGCCTTTATATACTTTATATTAGGCTTAGTGTTATATTATTCACACAGATGTCACTCAAAAGACAAACATTTTTTTGTTGGCTTAAACGAAAAACCTTAAAACCTTTTTCTCTCTCCCCCAACCTCTCTTTGTGTGTGTTTTGAACTGAGATTGCTGGAAATTGGCCTATTTAAAGTATTTATAGGTAGGTATAGGCTTATATGCGGAACACAACTCTTTAGTTACGTCGACCTATATAAAACTAACAATAAAACCCAATTTGTGTTGTTATACTCTTTTCTGTCCACCTTTTTTGTTTTTCTACATCTTTTTTTTATTTATTTATTTTTTTTTTTGGTTGCTTTTCCAGCCACCGCATTCAATTTGGTCCACAAAAGCCGAGAAAGAGAGGCTTTCTTTCTTTCTTTTTTGCTGTCATTTTTTTTTCTTTTTTTCTTTTTTGGCATTTAAAATTAAACCAGAAATAGGAATGCGGTTCATCGCCACCTGAGTAACAGCAGAATGGATGATGGTTGGGACAGGGCAAAAAGGTGAAATGATGGTTTGTGGATAGTGTGGGAAAGTGGTGGAGATGGTGGATAGATGGAACTTTGCCACTGCTGACTGGGGGGTTCAATGGCCTGTCTACAACAAAAACAATAAAAAAAAAGAAACAACAACAACAAGAACAACGAGAATAACTGCCAACAGGCAGTGGCCGGCGCAAAAGATTGCAAGCAATAAATTAAAATGCCAAAACAAAAGTTGCTCATACGCCGCGTTGCCAGCACCAAGTTTGATGGAGACGAGAGATGAGGGGTGCAGAAAAGTGCAGCGACAATGTCCGCTGGGTTCACTCGTTATTTTCTTTTTTTTTTTTTTTTGTTTGTTGGTGTTTTTGCTTTTTGTTTTTTGGCTTTTTGCGTGAAGTGAAGCCAACATTCCTGAGCCTGGACCCGGACCTCGAACCGGACCCAAGCGCGACTGTCTGCAGCGGAAGTTCGGGTGTTGATAAAGCGGAAGCTGTGATAGTTGTGTCCCAAACTACCTGGCAACTTTGTGACTATCCTGCCGGAGTATAACCAAAGTATGTGGACTTGTTCAAATAGCAGGCTGCTTGTCATCAGTTTCTCTACCCTGTAAAATGACCATTCAGTAGCATTTCGAATTGGGCGGGTTAAATTAAAATCAAATATATAATGTGAACTAAAAATTTTGTTGATTTTTTACGACTTTCCATTGTAAAAATATCTGTGCTATTTTTTATTATTTTATGCTGAACCACTTGTCGTATGAGTGATATAAATTTCGAAATTTTGAAACAAATTTTAAACGACCTTTAATTTGTTGAAATTTTCAATTTTTTACAAGTAAAGTGATTTAAAGGGGTAATAATTTAGTCGATCATCGTTTCGATTTCGTTTTTGTTTTTAGGTTCTTTTTGTGTGGCTCACATTGCCACTTTGCATCATTTTCTCGCAATTTTCACTGTGTATGTGCGGCTCGCTACCTTTTTTTCTTTTTTTTTATTATTATTTTTGCTCTTTTTGTCTTTGGGGGGTTTTTTTGTGGTGTTTTTCTTGCTTTCCCTGGGAACGTGTAACAGAAAAGTTTTATTTGGTAGCTACACTCACCGTCATAAATATGCAGACGAAAATGTTATTTTAATTTTCTTTGCTGTTGCTCTCAGTTGTTGTTGTAGTTGCTCGTTACACTTACTTCAAAGACATGCACAAAGGACAAATTGGAAAAGTTATATACAGCTATATATATACACACCTACACACAGATACCATAACACACTTCATATATATGTAGATGTATATGAGATAAAGTTTTTGTGGGCCTAACCACTCGTTGAGGTAAAGGTATATATATATACTATATATATGTATATACTATACAGACATCGATAATGAACAATAAACAAGTTCACAGTTGCTTATATTGGCATTTTGAGAATTGACCATGGAAACCAAAAGGAATCCATATAAAACTTGTACAAACTAATTGCAAGAGATGATAATTCGATTATGAATTGTTAAGTTTTAATTTAGTCAAAGGAATTAAATCACAAAAAGATGCGCATTTGATTAATTAAGTTGATTAACAGCATTTATCTATATATTGCTTTATATTGTATTGTATAGTTATCTGCATATTTGTTGCTTCTGTCAGTGACATAATTATCATTAAGGGAGCAACCGATTTATCGATACGCAAAATTTTCCATTTAACAATTATGCAAAATACACACACACACACACACTCACACATACACATATACATACAATTATATACATTATGGTGTTGTTGCATTCAATGGCAAATATGGGAAATTTCACGCATTGCTAAAGCCCTAAAAGCCGTTTATGTAAAAGGGCCATAATGCCCCCTCTATACCCTTTCAATGCTTTCTGCCATATGCCCACCATCTCTCTCTCTCTCTCTCTCTTTCTCTTTCTTCCCGCAAACACTCATTCGATAGGCGGATTATCGAAATTCCAATATTCATTTACATACTTTGCGCCGCTTCATTCTGCGAACTGGCCGGATGAGGTACAACAGGCGGATAAAGAAGGATGGAAGGTATAGAGGGGAATGGTTCCTGAATTGGTGTGGAATGAAGAATGGGAGTGAGGAATGATAGTGGGGAGGGGGTGTGAGTGGTTGGTAATGCACTCGCTAATGCACCGACGTGTGCATAAGCCGACTGAATGGCATCCCTTCCTGTCTTTTCCTCCCTCAAAAAATGGAAAATGGTGGGAAAAGTAATTTGCATACACACAGATACTACACACACAAACACTCACACACAAACAAATACACACACATAAATGTATATATATATGTATATATATATATAAAGGAGACAGAGAGTTGGCAAATGACTTGGCAATATTCGGAATCATGCGGCGGTTGCACCAATGTCGGAGGCGTTGGCAGAATCAAGAGGAGGGGCAGGGGTAGGGACAGGGGCAAGTCTAGGCCCGAATCGTGAAGTGCAAAAGCGCAATTAATAACAGAGAAGAACATCCTGGGCCATTGCCTACAACCTCACCCGGAGGATCCCACTCCAAAAAGTGCACACCGGAAGTTGCATTCCCAATGCATGCCTCCTCATCCCCTTCCCCTTTCCTAACCTTTCCCTTCGTTCCACTCTGTGGCCTGGCCAAAAGCATCCACTTGACTGGGTGTATATTTTGTATGCAAATTCTACTTGGAATAAAAAGAGGTAAAAAAGGTAAAAAGAAATAAAACCAAAAAGAAGAAAAAAGAACGGAAAACCAAAAACTAGAGAAAAGTAAGTTAGTTGGTTAGGTTTAGATAAGGATTTTGCGATTGATTCCGCATTTATTCAACATGGAATCTCTGCAGAATATCTAAATATAAATGAATTTGTGTCTCCTCTGTGGATTGGCAGCATCTCGAAAGGAAATTCATACACTGAACCAAAATAGAACCAATTTAATTATTTATCACTTGATATATAGTCCTTGGGGTCTTATAAATTTCCTCATTAGTAACGATTCAAATCCCATGAATTATTATAGTATCGAAAGGGAAAACTGAGAATATACCATTCCATTTTTACTGTTCTTTGAATCTGGTATGAATAAAGTATAAATATAGCTTAAACTCTATGAAATTTGTCTGTTTACTTTTCTTAAAGTTTTTTCCAGTTCGAAAATTACCATTCTTTGTTTTCTCTCTCTCTCTGTGTGTGTGTGTGTGTGTGTGTGTGTGTGTGTGTGTGTGTGTGTGTAAAAGTAATTGTTTTTGTTACTCTTCCATAGAAAACATGCATGAATATGTACCTATAATATATAGTAGACATATATATATGTACATATGTATCAAGTAGTTACAATAGACTTTAATGGATTGTAGCCAGGCTAGTTGTAGTGCTTAATTTCATTGTTTGCCGCCCATTTGAAGTTGTCGTTTTTATTGGTTCTGTCTTTAATCTTAGACTCCGTCTCAGTCTCGGTTCTCTCTTTTCCTTCTTCTTGGTTTTTTTTTTTTTTTTGTTTTTTTGGTCATCAAAAACTGGGCTTGGCTTCCATTTTGTGGCAGCTGCAAAACGATGCTAGAGAAGAAGACAAAACAAAGTCCTTGCCCGCCAGACATGTTTCGACGAGTTGCAATTTCTATAAAGTTGCGGGCGGTTATGGTGATGGTGGCAAGGGAGATGTGATGGTGGGGGTGGGGGGGGGGGGGCATAGATGGGTAAAAAACAAAAAACCCTTATAAGCAAACTTTGGGGGCCGAGATGATACCTAAAAATCGATGACAGAAACTGGCAATGCTTTTGGCTTCTGCTTCTGCTGCTGCTGCTGCCATTACAACGACTTAACATTTTTATGCTAATGCAATGACAAAGCCGACATGAGTTGGTGCTTTCATCGGCCCACCATTTCCACCCACAACCTCACCCACCCACACACACACACACACACACACACACACACACACACACACACATCCAAACATTTATTGCATAACATTTAACAACTGCCAAGCGAAAATGCCATCCAGCTCGACATTGTAATATGTGAAAAATAAGTAGAGCATATGAGGCGTATGATTAATATTTAAATAAAAAAAAAAAAATAAAAAAAAAAGAATTGTGTTTGTACAGCCATTGCACAGTGTCACACAACACATTTATGCGAAACTTCTGCGATCAGCACAAATAAAAATATATATAAAACCAACATAATTATTAATTAAAATAAATAAAAACGAAACGAAAGGTCATAAAACTAATAATTTGATTTGAATGCAAGTAATTGTCTTAGTCACTCACAGATTTTGGTTTCCTTTGTTTCTTGAAACTTCAATCGAGATCGAGAAGATCGAATAATATAATGTTAAGTATTATATTTTTCTAATATAATAGTTTAATATTGTGCCACTGTGGTTCAACCACACTTTGAATGTGCAGGCGCAGCATAAAACAAAACGAAACGAAATGAAATTGAAATGAAACAAGAGACTTAAGTAATAACTGCTGTTATTAACAGAACCACATGACTGCTTGTTTTCTGGTCTCCTGGTTTTCTGGTCTCTGTCGCTGTCTATCAGTGACTGGTTTACATTTTATTGCCTACACTCACCACTTATGATGGGGGCAGAGAGAGAGAGAGAGAGAGGGGGGATTGGTGTGTGTGTGTGGGCAGATGGATGGTTGGGGTTTGGTTTGGTTTGGTTTGGTTGAATGTCTGACGAGTTGTTCACTGGGACTGTTGCCAACAAGAAAACCTACTTTGCAAACATGAGCCAACAATTTGGTTGACAGAGAAAAACCCAGCGAATTACTCGTGCGGCAAAAAGTTCGCCGCTGGCGGTCAAAGGCGGAGGCTGGACCAGAATATGCATATATGTGTGTGTGTGTGTCGGTGTGTGTGTGGGTGTGTCGATTGCACAAGACAAGCAAAGACAAAAGTAAAACGCAAATGCAATGGCAAGTCCTTCGAAATAGAAGGGCGATCCTGATGATGACACTAAGCACATTGTCAAAGGAAGAAAACTGAAATGTGTAAAGACAAAGAGGATGATAATTAATTTCACAAAAAATGAGGGCCAAAAAAGAAACGACAAACGAACAGAGCAAAGCATATAAAACTCTTTTATTCAATCTACACAACACTTAAATATATGTACATATATAACAAAATTGATAAAAGGGAGAACTCTTGTCATTCCCTATTGAATATATCACTTTAATTTAAAAATTTTTACAATCATTTTAAATATTTGCATGAACTCATTCGGTGGTGAGTGGTAAAGTGTGTGTCCCAATTGGGGAACTCTATCGTTTTCGTAATATAATCTTTGTGAAAACATATCGTAGAATGAAATATTTACATACATTTCTTATTATCTAATATATATTTTATATCGCAATTAGTTTAATTGTTTTCTTAGTTCCCCCTTGTCGTGCAATAAAAATAGTAATTCAAATGAGTTGCCAACATTTTGTATACGTCTTATGTATTTTATTATCATTTTGGGAATTTTCTTATGCCAAAGTACGCTCATAACTATCAGGCACTAACAAATTTCACGTGTCATAGCGACATCGTCTTCGTCTTCGTCGTCGCCGTCGCCGTCATCATTTCCCTCCATTGGTCCCCCGTTTTGCTACCGTCATTCTTATGTTGCTCTTCTGTCGCTTTTCCACTTTGACTGAGATGTCGTAAAAGCAGGTCGTCGAGTCGCATTTGCTACCATTTCACACGGTTGCCTTTTACCTTTATCCCAACAGGCAGAGGCGATAAAGTTCTCTCTTCCAGTTTATTACAATTGACGAACTGATGTTTGCAGATTATCCATCTCCATTTCCCATATCCATAACCACTCCCTTTTACCCCTTTACCTCACCCATCAACGTTTCTATCTTTTATATTGAAGCATCACATCATATGCAGAAAGAATATGTATGAACAGTTTCTCCCTTCCATACCCTTGCAAAAAAAAAGAGCATATTACTTAAGGTCCACATAAGATATATACATATAAGAATATATATATTCTTGATCAACTGAACGAGCAGCATCAATGGGATCTCCTTCTAAGTTTCAAAGCTACACTGCTTCTTTTTACTATAAATCTTGGAACTATCCCGATCAAATAACTATATCATATAGCTCTCAAAGCAAAGATCCTTTGAAAACAGAGTTCTAGTTATTTTTCAAACAATATTCTAGAAATTTAATATTTGTAAGTCTTGTATATAAATAAATACTTCTACCAAGTTTTTTTAGAATCGATTAACTATATGATTTTTTTAATGATTTCGACAAACTATTAAAATCGGTTAACTATATAGACAAATATCTATTTTAATTGTCTGCTCCTTTTTAAAAGATGAAAGAGTATACAAGCTTCGTCATGCGTTCTTCATTATATTTATTTATATTTTTATGATATGGAAAGAATAACAGTTATAGTTGAAAAAAAGGGAAAACATAAGGTTAAGAACGTTCACTACAATCGGTAATAATGAAGGTGTTCTGTACTTTTTCAAAATCTGACGTTTCTCAAATGATGTAAATTATTTGATTCAAGGGAATTTTTTGTATCTCTAGAGATTTTATTTTCTTTTTCTTTCATTTTCATTTGTTTCAATGACTTTTCAATAACTTTTCTCCCTTCTCTGATTCCATCTTGCACCCAATTTTTGTATATCAGTGTCAGATGCAATTGGAGTTACCCCAATTTCCGACATTGCCGCTTGATTGACAACGGCACTAACAGAGTCAGTGGCATGGATGAAGATGTAGACAAAGTCGACTAAAGTCACTGAAGACAGGGTGAAGGAGAGAGGGAGAGTGGAGCAGATGACACAAAGATGTTTCCACATATATAGAGATGACGCTCAGCTTAGCCCCGCTTGTTTTGGCATGCAATGTTGTCTAGGCTCATAATTAAAATGTGTACAACACAGTCTCCCTTACATCATCATCATCATTGTCATCATCATCATCATCATCATCATCATCAGCATCATCATCATCATCAGCATCAGTGCATTAGTTTTTGGCCAAAAAATCTCGGCTACTTTTTCACCCTCAAGTTGGGGCTCAGTGCAATATGTTAACATTTCCCATAACGACATCAAAGGGGAGCAGAAGAAAAAGTGAGAAAGAGATAGAGAAAGGGGGGGGGGGATAGTAAGGGGAAAGGGAAGGAATGTTATGTTATTGCATAACGATCATAAAGCAGAAGGAGGAACAGAAATGAATGTTGAAGTGTGGGATGCTCTGTAGCCCTTCCCTGCTGTTGCTTCTCCATCATTTTGGCTTTCAGAGCACACACACACACACACACACACACACACACACACACACACACACACACACACACACACACATACATTCATTGGCATTTCTCTTCCTCTTTTTGTTGTTGTGTTTCTGTGTGTGTGTGTGTATTGCATATGTTATGGGCGTCGCATTTGTAAGTCTTTCATGACCACGCCCCTGGTTCCTCCCTAAGAACACACCAAAAAAAAGAAAAAAAATTGAATCAAAAAACAGACGCAACGAAAGGAAACAGAACGAAAAAAAAAGAAAAAGAAAAGAAAACACATGCACAGCTGCCAAACCAATTTCAATATTCATTTTCGTTTCCGCTTCAGCTTCAATGTGCAGAAATTCTTACTTAATCTTGGGTTATGTAATTTTATATGCCTATGCCTGGCCTCCCATTCCCCCCCAAATCCCCTCCTATTCGTACAAATACTCCTTCACCATCACATTGCTAAATCTCCACCCCTGTCATCACTTCCCGTTTTCACTCAGTGTGCTCTGTTGCCTTAGTAAATCTGTTCCTTGAATTGTTCAAAATCCTCGTTTCGTTTCCTTTCAGTTAAGGAAGAAGAAGAAGAAGCCAAAGCAGTGGCCAGCAGTCCAACAGTCAGAGGAGGCAAATGTCGCCAGTTCGTTGTTGACACCACAGTGGCATGAAACAATAAAAGAAATGTATTCAATATGAAAATGCAATTATTCAATTTCAATTACTTATCCCAAAAGCTTGAAAATCCTTCTATTGTTAACTGAACAAGGACTCTTTACATATGTATTCGAAATATTTTGTGTGACTTTGGTTTAAATTTCAATTCATTGTGTCGTTTCCTTCATTGTCGATGGGACATGTGGGGATAACAATGAAGGCTTACCAAAAATATTTCATTTCCTCTATTGTCCTTCTTTCATTCATTTTAATCGGTGAATGGACATTTGATTGGCTTACTATCAATTGTCCATTGCATACCTTTAATTAATTAAGTGTAATCTCTAAAAGATTTCATCCATTTATCTACTTTTATGTTAGCTAGTATATATTTTTTTTAGGCTTTCGAATCACTGTGCCATGCTGTTGCTGCTGTTTCTGGTCGCCGTCCCGCTGTCATGCTAAATTTTGCAAGATTAAAAGCAAAGTGCTTGAACAATTTCAAAAAAAAAAAGAAGCGAGAAAGACACATAAGAGAGAGTGTAAGGGAAAGAGAAAGAGACAGTGATATAAAGAGGGAAAGATACAAGGGTAAAAGAATGAGAACAAAAATCGGGTGCACATGAAATGAAATAAAATGATGGAATAGTCTTAAATGTCGGCTTAGGGCGGCTCAGTGCCTGATGGTGAAGCCAGTGCCAGTGCCAGTGCCAGTGCCAGTGGTTCAGTGCTTCAGGAACAGCAACAGAAACACAAAACAAGCATAGGAGCCGAGATTGGGGATTGACGATTGAGGGTTCAGGATTCAGGATTGAGAATTGAGGATTTAAAAGGCGGACGTAACATTTTTGCATGTCTCGTGCGACTTTGTGCGGCTTAGTATTTGGTATACCGATGACGAGAGGTTGTTGGCAGAGGGGTATATTCTGACCACGGTAAAATTTTTGCCTACTCTCTGCCTCCGCTCTCTCTGCCATTGCTCTCCTCCAGCCGCACTGTTTTCTATTTCGGCTTTTGCTACTTCTCCGTCTATGTCACCGTCACCGGCTTTGACTCTAGTTGCTGGTTTCAGCTCCAACGCTACCACGCCCCCATCCTCCCACGCTTCAAGGCTTCCTTCTGTTTGCCTGCATGCCGGCTTTCTGCCTATTGCTCTCTGCCTTCTCGTTCTTGCCACATATTTTGCTGCATTAGAGTTTGCCAACATATTTTGCAATTTTTGTGATTAGTTTAATGGATTTATGCACTGCAGTCTCACCACATTAGGCACAAGTTTTTGGGCTTCTCAATCCGCTCCAATTTCTCCCCCTTTCTGTCTAAATATGCTTACCCCTCTTTCTCCTCAACTCACACTCTCTTTTTTGGGTCTTTTGTTTGCGTGTTTGCAGTTTGCCGTTTGCCTCGTTGGCCAAAATTGAGTTTCTCTCAACTTTTTGTGCCAGCAAAATTGGCAGTTGAGCAAAAATAAGTTTAATAATATCCTGCACACAGAGTATATCTATATGTTATATGTACATACATACATACATATATATCTAAATATATACATACATATGTATGTATATACAGTCTATGTGTACACAAACTTCTTCTTAAATTGAAATAATCTTTTTTGCAATGAATTTATGTGATGCAGCAACATCAACTTAACTGGGCAATTGCCCGTGTACAAAGACAACGAGAAGCCAAAATAAAAAGAAAAACAAAAATCCAATCACTTAGAAAAAGAAAGAAAAAAGAAAAATACAGGAATCAGCATTAACTTACCATTGCAAGATGGTAACAAACCCGATAACCCGATTATAAAATATAAATCTGAGACATATTTTTAGCAATAAAATTTCTATTTTATTTTCAATCAAAGAATTTTGCAGTTTCCTTTCAATTTAACTAGTAACATTTGACTGAATTAGTTTATAATTTATTTTAACTTAATTATAGTAACTATTTTAATGCATTTCTTTTTTAATTGAGCTTGAAATATTTCCTATTAGTTATAAATATTTAAAATATTTATATATAAATAAATTTATTTATTGGCCCAGCTTGTTTATGTTATAACTTAATTATTAATTATTAAAGTAACTAATATTCAAAACTTTAGATCCAATTAATTAATTAATCAAATAACACATTAAACACAATATTTTATTTCACAATTTTCTAAAATGTGATCAGTTTATTAACGAATATAAGTTAAAATTTTATTCATTTATAATAAATTTTATAGTTTGCAGTTAAATCAAATATTATAGTTATTGATTGCTCATATTTAATCAATATTATAGATCGAATTTTTATTGGATGTGTTTATAAAGTTTATATAAATTCATTTAGGTTAGGTGTAGCTCTGAAAGATCACCACGATAACGATAAAACCTATCGATAGTTGCGTGAGATTCTTAATATGACACTATTGATCGATATTATGCACTAATTCAAACATTAGGACACTAAAGTCAATAAGTTTCTTGACAATAATATTTTTATAAAAGAAAATTAAATTTGACAATGAGAAATGGAAATATATCCAAATTTCTTTATCAGTAAGCAATATTTGTCAAATTTAATCAATTGTTAATGTATGCTGACAAGATTAAAAGTCAAAAGTCGTTTTTCATTAAGAATTCATTGAAAGGGTATCATAAGGATATTCGCGATTCACATGCTCATGCACATCCACAGTTACATGTGTATATATTTGCATATTTATACATATGTATTGCTACATATGTACATATACTTTTTTAATCAACTATGGTGGCTGGTGTTTGCTGCTGTTGTTGCTGTTGATGGTCCTTGTGCAATTTGATTGAGCGACGCTTTACTGGTTGTCCCAAGTCCTGGACAATGCTGATGATGGCGTTGGCGATGGCGATGACGATGACGATGACGGTGGTGATGGTGATGACAAGGATGTGGACAAGGATGAGAACGAGGCTGCCACACTGTTGATTTTTGTGTTTATTTATTTTTGGGTTGTTTTTTTATATATGTATATGTATATACATATATGTGTGTGTGTGTGGGTGTGTTTGGATTTTTATACTTTTTTGTTGCCGCAGCTTAATGTCCGTGCAGCTATAAATGCGGCAATGGATGGATTGAGGAGGCGGCAGAGAACCATGGCTCGGATTGGGCGGTAAATGCAAAAGCGGTCGGTAATGCTACCAGACGGCCAGTCGCTTTATGGGCTTAACGTTTGAGTTAAAGCGGCTCCACAGAGCATTTTTTTTTTTTTTTGGCATTTTGCCGTCTCTCAACCTCTTTTCCCACTCTCTCACGCTCTGTATCTATCTCTTTTCGTTATTTAACTTTGACAGAGTCAGCGACATTTTTTGTGCGTTTGGCCCCAATGTGCGACATTAAAATTCAGTAACGCACATTAAGTTATTTATGACGGTACTGCCAAAAAGTGACCCTATGATGAAATGTTTCTTGTTGTTGTTATTGTTGTTGCTGTTGCTGTAAGAGTATATCAAAACAATCAGATTTTAGTAAAGCTGCAATTGGTATGGTTAAATGTACTGTAATGATAGATTTTTCAAAGGCTGCAAAAAATAAAAAAATAGAATTCCATGAAATTTTCTAAGTTGAGGTCAGTTTTTATGTTGGTGCCATAGAAAGCAAGTCATAAACTTGTCAAGTGGCATTCCGCTTAATATTTGCCACTTAAATTATGCAGCAGCAACAGAAGCGACAGTTGCATTGAATGGCACCAACATTTTATCCATAAAATCTATTTCGAACATGAAAGGACCAATGGACTTTGGCATCATATTTTAACGATTGCAATCAATAGAGAGAGAGAGAGAGAGAGAAAAAAAAAACAGTATGGCAGATACATAAGAGAGATTATGTAAGAGAGAGGGGGCAAAAAGATGGAGGAGTGCGAACCGAGATGGAGACCTTCTGGCGACATAGTCATCCGGTCATTTCCCACCGCTCATCTGTTTTCCTGTATTCATCTTCTTTTCTTTCCCCCCCCTTCCCACACTCCAAAAATTTCATGCTAGAAATTTAATTTATTTTTCACTGCTTGATTTTTTTTTTTCATATTTTTTGTTATGTTTGATATCCAACAGTTTTGCACTTTGTCATTTTCATTCATCTACTTACCCATTCATTGTTAGCGTTTATTATTATATTTTGTACATTTTATGATTTTCCTTCCCTTTTACAAGCATTTTTTACGACCTTTTATTACCAGCGAGGCAGCTGCTCATCATTTTTAATATATTTAGCACTTAAATGGATCGAATTAAATAGCCTTATCATGAACACCACAAAAGTTCGCAAGAATAAAAAAAAAGTAAAAAATTATCCATAAAATGAAAAAAAAACCTAAAACTATCTATCAAATTTCAGCGCTTTAAAAGCTTTTTAAATTTTCAAAAAGACACAAAGGACAAAAAAGTAAATATGTTTCTTTTCATATATAACAATTTTGAAGTCGTATTAACTCTTTGATAAATTGCAAATTGGAGAAAATTGCAAGAACTAATCTATATAAAGGAAACCTTTTTTTAACTCTTTTTAATTGGTCTTTTTACAAAATTACAAATAATTTATAAATCTGCTTCCCCATAATCCTACTCTAAGACATCGTCAGAGGGGTTTCCTTTATGCCTTTCTAATTAAAAGAAATGCTTTCCTTTTTATACCCATTGCCCACTGCTGGACTTCCTTTTGTCTAGTTTTTGATGCAACAAATAATTGCTAAAGATTTCACAACATATTGTTTGAATCTATTTCTGTTTCTATTTGTTGCATCACGGCATTGCTTTTGTTGATCTGATAATTTGCCTGGCCAACTATGATCTAGATATGAAATATGTGCAACTGAGCTGCAAGTCCTTGTGCATTATATTTGGCTTTACATAAAGAAAAGGACTGAATTTGTGGAAACTGATACGACTATCCGTCCATCAGTCTGTCTGTCTCAATGTAGGTACTCGTACATAATATGGCATAAATCATGCAGCCAAAACACAACTCACAATATGAAATAGAGCATTCTCTATCTCGGTCTAACTCACTTTAGCTTATTCTAAACTCTCGGTCGTCCTTTCTTTCTATCCGTCTGGCCCAGCCATTTGTTAGGGGAGATTTTCGTTTTGCCTGTTTTGCCTGGCCTGTAGCCTGTCTGACAAAATGAAACGGCTCTAAAGGAGAAATGGCTCACTTGCCAGACGGTAGACAGCTACTGCTTCTCTACCAAAGAAATATTCGTACAAGTACCTCAATTTGAATTTATCACAACCAAACAGAGTTGCTCTAATGTTTGTTTGTCAGCAAATTGATTTGTTATCCCACTCAACTTTGTTTACAAACTTTAGTAACTAGATAACAGTTTTAGATTTTCGTTCTGATTATGAAAGTTTTTAAATGAAACATGTTAATCATTGATAAATATAGATATATATTCAATGACACCAAATAGGAAATGCATTAAGGAAAATATACAATTTATATTACCAAACAGATTGTATATGCAATTTTCTATATTTTTGTTTTAACTTTTCATTTCAATTTTTAGTTATTTAAATTAATAATTTACTGTCTGATATATATATATGTGCTATGTATCTCTTTCAATTGTCAAATCTTATTTGGTGGCTGCCAGAATGAAATTACTTGCATCATGGTGAAAACTGTGTAGACAGCGCCATTTTAATATATCATTCAGGCAATGTGCCATGTTGCCCGTTTCTTCTCTCAACAACTGCAGAATTCACCGCATCCGTATCCTCTATTTTCTTCAACTTCAACTCCATATCCATTTCCATCAGCAATCCCAAGCTCATGCCCATCTGCAACTCCCTAGCCTCAGTGCGGTCTTTTACTTAAATCGCTTCAAGTGCCGGCGCTTATATTTCAAAGTACAACTGCTGGATGCATACCCAGCCCAGCTGACAGGCTCAAATGGGTATATATATGTATGTATGTATGTCTGTATGTACATACATACATATATGTACATATGTATGTGCATAAAAGTCTGTGTGTCTGTACGTGCCTCAGTTTCTGGTTAGATTTTAAGTACAGTTGGGGCATCAAATGGAAAAAAGAGGGGAGAAAAAAATAATATCACATAATATTGCAGTTGGTGCAGAACAAAATCAAAGAAATAATAGAATAAAATATAAATCTACTTAAGCAACTATAATATTATTTACTATAAACAGTTGTAGCAAAAATTATTCATGACTTTCAGTTTGGTTTATAGATCTAATTTGTTTGCGATAATAATACACAAATTGCAAATAGTTTTCCTATTTTTGAGCCTATCATAGTCGACATTTGTGATGTCTATCTTCCTTGTCTCCTGTTTTTGCCATTAAAATGGTTAGTCAAAGAAGCAATAAATTTTACCCTCCCATCCATACACACACACACACACAGACAGACACACATACACAGAAAGAGAGAAAGCAAAAAATGAAACTGAAATAAGGAGAAAGGGGGGGAGGGGGAATGAAAAAAGGACGAAGGAGGCCAAGTAGCAGCTGCTGCACGCGCACAATTTCTAATAAAAAGGCAGCCCGAAAGTAAAGTAAACATCACCGAGCAACTTTTCTCCAAGCAGGAACCAGAACCCAGAAATTGTGGCCCCCAGTGCGTTGACAAATTCAACTGACTGTGGATCTGGCGCTGACTGATTGACTGACTAACTGATTGACTGTCTGAATGGAAGCAATGGCAACTTTATAAATGCTGCAACAGCTGGCAGCAATGGTATGGGTAACACCATCACCAATATGCAACATTTCAAAAAAAATAACAAAAAAAAAAAAAGAAAGTACAATAAAAAATAAAAGAAATAAAAGAAAGAAAAAAACAGAAGCAAAAGCAAACATTGATTCCAAGCGATTACAATGATTGCCACTACGCCTCTACCTTCAGCCTCCGCCTTCAATCGGTGTATATAAAGCAAGAAACGGCACCCAAATAAACTGAAATGCAGACATTGCAGCAAGCAACCCAACCAATCCAACCAATCCATCCATCCATCCGACCAACCATCTATCCATCCAACCATTTAGCCAGCCAAACTATTCAACAATCGATCAAAACTTGCCACATCAACAGCTGCAGTTGCACGTTGCCTTTGGCCATAAAATCCACAGTGGGTCCAGATTAATATATAATATTTTCTGAATTTCAAATATAAATTATTATGCGAATAATGGCCATATTTTTGCTCAAGAATTTCAATAAAAAGATTTCCTTTTAATAACAATATATTTAAAATTAAACTGCAATAACTTTTTATATTTCATAAAAAATGGTCGAACTTTAAAAAATTCCAATTCAAAATATTTATTTTTTAACAAAGATCAGTAACTCAATGAAATAATGTTTTAATCACTTTTTGTTTTTAAACTTTTTCACTATTTAATAGACCACAGTGCACAGTGCATAGAAATGCTTCTAAAAAAAAAAAAAAAACTGAAATTGAGCAGCGGATTTTTATTCCTTTTTTTATTTTCTATATTCTTTTTTTTTTTTGTTTATATGCCCGATCAGGTAAATAAGTCAACATCATCGATCAAATAGATTTGAAAAAGAAAATAAACTATATGCAAAAATGAACGTTTCAATTATATTGAAAGATATTTTTTGACATAATTAAACATAATTTGTTAAAAGAAGTGTATTGAGAATTCGTTGCATTTACAGTTATATGTTTTTGCTTTTGCTTTGCTTGCATTCGCATTTGCCGTGGTGTCTGATGCAGTTTTCTTCTTTTCTTTTCTTTATCATTTTGAATTTTTTGGTCGATGGCAACAAAAATTTGTTGCAATATTCGCAATTTGAATTGGAAATATGCTGCAGGCGGCGTGTGGCATGTTTGCGTAAGTGACACATGTATATGCGACAGAGAGAGAGAGAGATAGTATAGACAGTATATGTGTGTAAGGAAATGTGTGGTGTGTGGCATGTGTGTGTGTGTGTGTGTGTGTGAATGGGTGGGTGAGATTCAGAATATATCAAGATAAGCGACATTTAACGCCTTTGACGCTGGATAAGTGCCTCTGCCCCTGCCCCACCATGCCTCCTCTTATCATGATTCGCTTCGTTACGTTTCGATTCGCGGGGTGTGACTGTGTGTGTTTGTGTGTGAGTGACTGTTTGTTTGTTATGTGCGTTTTGCTGGTCTGTTTGGCGTGTTCCAAGAAAATCCTTCACACAGACATACACACACACACACACACACACACACACACACACACACACACACATATGTATATATATAGACTCCCTCTCGACGCTTGTTTGTTACTCATAACACAGTCACCCACAAAACACTACACAAAGACAACAAGAACGTGCCTCTGATGCAGATGCAAATGTAGATGTGGATGTAGATGTGAATGTGAATGTAGATATAGATGCCAATGACAATGAAGCCGAGCCCCTAGTTCTTACCATCCCTCTCTCCTCCCACTACATAGAATAGTTTCAGCTTTTACTCAGTGCAATCAACGCGGTCAAAACAAATTGTCTCGCGTACAAATTGAAGTACTTATAAGCCAAAAAACCACATGAATGATACTCACATGCATGACCCTGGAATTGCATATGGAAATTCTTATAGAAAAAAAGAAGAAACAAAAAAAAGAAACTAATCAAAAGTCAACAAATATGAATAGTCAATTTCAAAGTTAACCAAGAACGTTTCTGTTATCGATTGTTAAAACAAGAAACAACGATAACAAATGCACTAATTAAATCCATATCCAATTAAATACGATAAAGAAAAATATATTTATTGCCAAGGATTTAGGAAAAGTATTTAATGATAAATTTAAACAATTAATTTTGTTCTTAAAATTGAAACAAAATATAAATGTAAATAGGAAAATAACAAAAATGTGCACTGTGTATATCGATAACTCTTTGGAACAGCAATAACAATGATAAAATTAATCCAAACATAACTGTAAAACACAGACAAATTTAATTTAACACCATAATTTATAAGGAATTTATTTATGTATTCAGCTTTTATATTTTGATATCGTTGGACAATATTCTTACCCAACTGCAACAATGTTTGCCGTTTGTATCCTGTCCGATCTTGTGCCCCTACCCCTCTCTGTCTCTCTCTCTCTCTCTCTCGCTCTCGTTCTCTATCTCTGTCCACACTTCACTCCTCTCCACTTTCTATATGATTACATGGCAAAATGGCAAAAGCAATTTAAATAAAAGTTTTCACATGCATCCGTTTATCTCTGTTAGTTGGCGATATAATTGCTACAAGCCCCATCCACCCGTTCAACTATTCACCCATTATCCAACCTCCTTCAAGCCCTCCTTCAGGCCACACATGCCACAATGCGGGCTGCCAGCAATGGGATGCGGGGTTGGTGGGTTGTGGGTATGTTGGGTGTGCGTTTGCATAAGCATATAACTCATACGCCGCGTGTGACAGCAGGCGGTGCATTTCAATTGCATTGTTGACTGGGCGTGGTATGGGGCTAGGCTAGCTCACCCTTTCTCTCTCTCTCTCTCTCTCTCTCTCTTTCTCTTCTTGTTTGTCTCATTCAGAAGCAATGTCTAGTTGCAAGCAACCAACATGGTTGGCTTTGTTAATGTGAGTAACCACATGGCTGCCATGTCTTGGCATTGCCTCTGACAGGTGGCGCAACAACAAAGACTCATCCCTTTTTCCTTCTTTAGACTTGTCTCACCCCACACACCCACACACTCATGATCACCCTTACCCTCATCATGACACACACCCGCTGCCTGCCATTCCAGGCTCATTTCTGTTGCAGTCAGTGCAAGTGCAACCAACATGCATAAATCAAGCTGATTTCATTACGCCTCGTAATTAAAACTCTTCGGCTTGGCAATGTTATAACTGCTGCTGCTTCTGCTCCTGCTCCTGCTTCTGCTTCTGGTCCTGCTTCTACTGCTGTTCCTGTTCCTGTTGTGCCTTTTCCTGGGCTAGACAATTCAAGCTTGGGCCTGATGTTGGACTTTGGTAAATGGCTTTTAATATTCATGTTATAAATGCCATTGCTTCCTCTTTTCCTCTCTCTCTTTCTCTTCCTTTCTCTCTCTCTCTCTCTGTCGCTGTCTCTTTTTTTATTGTTACTTTTTGCAAGACACTTAAAACACTTTACTCTGCTGCACAAATTACAGACAATTTGATTGTGACAAAAAGGAGCAAGTCGGCAAGTGTTAAGTGTTGTCCTCGTCATCGAGTTACCCTAGATCCAGACACTAATATTCCATCATGGCTAAAGAGTATTAACAAGTAAATACAAGTTAACTATAGATGACTTAATGAACTACTACTACTAGCTAACTAAATATGTAATCAAAAACTTAACAATTTGATTATCCTTAATTTAGTGAATTTTTGTAAAACATTTGAACAACAGGCAAATTTTCGGTCATTAATCATACGCACTGCGGTCCACTGTGGCAAAATTTCTATATGTATGTATATATGGATGTCTGTCTATTCGTCTGTCTTTCTGTCTGTCCAGTTTGCCGCATAGAAAAACTGTTTACAGAAAGCAAACTTTATACAAGTTTAGTGTGTAAAGAATTATGTGAAGTAGTGCTTTTGGCGTTACTAAAGTTTTTTTTTTGCCATTTTTTCTTTTTTTTTTTGTGCTCCCCCGATTTTCTTTTTCCTTTGTATTGTACTCTTACCAAAACAAAGGTCCAAGGTGATCCAAAGATCACTGTGGAAATGAGAAGAATCACCCAATGAAAACAAAAGTGGAAAAGATTTCAAATTTGAACTAGAAATTAAACAAAATTAAACATTTTTCATTGAGTTAAATTCAATTTTTATTTGACGTTTTGGTTTCGAAATTTGTTATTTTTAAATAGTGTAGAGTATTTACAGTTTGTTATGATGGAATTATAAAGAGCTACTGTAAGTATTTTGTTCCTTTTATTCTTCTCCATTCTGTTGAGCCCAATGGCAATGTTGCTGCTGGTGGTGCTCCTTTGCTACTTGCTGGTCATGTCCTGAGTTATTCAAGAGTCTTGGTGGTTGAGTGCAACACCCCAACAAGAACAACAACAACAACAGCAACAGCAATACCAATACTAAGGCCAACGCCAACACCAATGCCAACACCAAAGTCGCGGCCAACACAAAACAAAAAAAGAAAAGAAAAAAAAAGTATATACATATATATAGAAAAAACAGAAAAGAAAAAACCTAAAAGGAACAAGAGAAGAAAAGAACAGAAAAGAAAAGAAGCAACAACAACTAAGAAAGGAAGAATGAAAATTGTAAATGTAAATAAACTTGTGGTTCAACTTGTGGTAAGCTCAAACCGAGAAGCAAACTTCAACCGAAAATGCGATATAACAACTAACTATATATATATATACATACATATATATATATATATATATTCCAACAACAAATGGAATGCCATAGCACAATAAATGGAGTGTGTAAATAAAATGGAAATGCATTTTCAACTTTGCCAAATTAAAATCAAATAAACAATTTAACCTACAACCCTTTTAAAAATAAACAGAATTCATTCATTTAAAAATAGCCCTAAGACCAAATTAGACTGATTTTATCTCAAAGGGAGAATCAAACGAAATACAAACTGAAACTTTAAAAAGTTTTATTGTTGCACAATTAATATAAAGTTATTCAATCATTTGATATTATTTTTTTTTTGATCGATTAAATCATTTAAAATTCAAAAAGTGAAATATTGTATATATGTATATAATATGTATATTTATAAATGTATGTCTAATCTAGAAAGTGTCCAACATGCATTATATTTTGGTTTACAATCAGTTTTTATTGATATTATTTACTATATCTTAAATGTCCAGATCGGATATTTATTTTATATTTTGAATATTTATTCCAACAGAATAAATATAATTTAATTTATAATTTAAAATAGTTTTCTTTTTAGAATAATGCTTTTAACAATTGAAATCGAATCTTAATTTATTGTTAATCTTATGAAAAGACAATTACTATTTTAATTAATTTGAAAATAATAATTTCAAATATGACTGATTTTCTTTAGAAACTTGTCGACTTAGTTTCCTCTGGTCAACTTACTATTATGCAGAATAAAAAAATAAAATAATGAATGAAAAACTATTTACAAATTTATGGTGAAATGAATTTCTTTGGTAAAGGAGTTTTGAGATTTTTTTGTGTAAGAAATTGTATATAAAGTTTTTGACCCACATACAAGGCACCATTCGCGGCATTCTGCATTGGCATCAAATTAATTTTCAAGTTCAGCCCCTAAACAACTTCCGCACTTGAACACAAAAGCTTGGTTGGTTGGTTGGGCTCTCCCTTGTGGAGCACCTAGAATATCTTGAAACGATATTCAAGGAAATATCTAAGGAAAAATGCATGCATAATAAACTTGACTTGCTTTTGGTTGCCGAGGTTTGGGCCAACTAAGGCGAGAGCGAGACGTGAGACGCGCGAGACTACTTGGCCACTTGAAAACAAAGACGTTCAACGTCAACGCATTCTGAAGAGTGTACCATTATGTGCCATACACATACACACACACACACACACATACCGTACACACACACACACACACTCACATTGAGACTGGGAAAACTTTACTGAGATTTTAAGCTGGCTTTTCCCTCTAAGCGTATTATCATTCTTGTGGTTGTATTTTGTTTTTTTTTTTCTTTTTCTTGTCTTTTTGTTATTGTTGTTTCGCTGTTTCCCGGCTTCCGCTTTTCTTTCCTGCTCTTTACCACAAGCCGTCTCATTAAGTGATAAATGAACCATACAATGGAATTGTAATATTACTAAAGATATTCATTTACCACTATAATCTCACGTTATAGTCAAAGTTTTCCATCATATTCTCGCCAAAAAGAAAAAAAAAATGTTAAATTAATACTTGAAAAAGTTTACCGTTAATGCAGCTTTATATATCGGATAAAAAGATCGATTAATTTAAGTTTTTAAAAACTATTTGAGTTTTCTCGATAAGTGCGTTTTTTTTTCCATCAAATTTAGTTATTGGTAAATATTAAAAATAGAAACTTTTTGTATAGAACTTTATTTTTGTCTATGTATTTTCTAAAGATTGTGATCAAAGATTGATAATCAAGTCAAGACAAAGATGTTTAAGTTAACACAAATCAAGATTTCTTGACAAACGAATTCATTGAAACTTTATATCAATTGTCTTGTGTGTATGGCTGTGTGTGTGTGTGTGAGGTGGCTTCTGTATGTAAGTGTGTGGTTATATCTTAAAGATGCTTGTCACTTGTCATGCAGTTTGTCACGATTAATGAGCCAGTCGCAGTTCTCAGTCAATGGGGCTGCTTTGCCTGCAATGTCTTTGCATAAACATGCCACACACACACACACACACAGATAAGCCCCTCCCCCACACATGCACACACACACTTTTACCTTCTATAGCCACTCAAGTAAGTGTTTGTGTGTTAGTTGGTATCTTTTGCCCCTTTCGCTGCTTAAGTTGTTTTGCAACATTCGCCCAACTGCTCGCTCGTTAGTGGCACATTCATGTCAAACGGTAAGTGGCCAACCTTCTGTTGGTATTTGTTAGTTTCTCTGACTCGGAGACATTTAATAAGTTTCTTGAACTTTGCCGTTTTTCCTTAAGTACTTATTACACAACATACATACATACATACATACACACATACATACATACATACATACATATATCAATATTTATAAACACACACAAACATATTTCATTATGCAAATGTTAAGTAAATAATATAAAATAAGTGTATCAAATTTGATACCTGTTGAAGAAATAGTTACCAATACTTTGACTCTGCTAAGAATATAATTAAAGGATAAGTTAATTAGGGACAAAAGTGGAGAGAGGAGAGAGAGAGAACTATAAACAATAAATTAAGTAACTCTATAACAAAAATCTAACAAATTTTCTTTCAACGACTGCTAACTATTTGTTTAGTATATGTTATTTCTATCGAATCTATGTAAAAATGGTTATATCAAATAATTTGCTACTTATCATCTAATAAAGTTATTCGACTCTTCGACACACAAAAACTTCGCATTTGTAAAATTGCCTTAATGTGATCCCTTTCGGGCCCTATTTAATGGTAATTTTAGCCAGTTAGTGTTGTTAACTCAAAGTGGTTGCAAATGTAGTGCTCTTTGTTGGTGCAATTTCCAAATTGCAGTTAACTAACTGTAGATAATTTGATTGTAATATGATTAGTGAGATACTGAGATATAGAGATGTGTGTGTGTGTGTGTGTGTGTGTGTGTATGTGATAACTGTATGATTATATACTCTCTCTAGTGTTAGAGGGCATCTAAGTTTATTATACTCTTTTGTAAAATTAGTAAAAAATTCTGTTGATTAATATTATTATTATATATTTATTTTATATTATTTGTTAAATAATATAACAGTTGCAGCATTTCAAAAATATACCGATAGCATATTTGACCTTTGACTTTTGGTAGAGGTTTTTGCGTATTGTTTTTCGGTTTCTGTTCATGTCTTGAATACATGAACGATTCCCAGAGCAGTGCAAAACGAATGAGTTGCCATTAACAACAAAACGTGAGCCCTTGGGTCATTCTTGTTGTTGTTGTCATTATTAGTGACCATAATCAGGCAAAAGAGACAGAAAGAGAGAGAGAGACCAGGATAAGGGGTAGACAAGAGGGACTCAAAATCAGCTCCCATGGCCAACTAAAGTGGCCGGGCACCATTAACGACTGCATGTAAAATTGCCAAATCAAATAGCCAAATCTGTGAAGTAAACTAAATGGCAAACTACTGACACAACCAATACACTGAAAAAAAAAGCAAAAAAAAAAGAAACAACACTCATACATTTTATCTTAGAATATAGACTTACTGAAATTAAGAAGAAATTAATTAAGGTCTTAACTTACTGAAAACTTGTTCTACTAAATCTTTTAATATAAATAATTAAGTTTTTCAGATTCGCTTGGAAAATATTTCAAATATTTCCATTTTAAAATAAGTAATTTTTTTTTTTATATAGGCAATATCTTCTATTTTACCAATTTGGGATTATGTTCACGAAGAATCGAGTTTTCCTTTTTTATTAATATAAAAGAAATGTTTATTTAATATATATTATTTTTGTAGTGTATGTGTTATCGGTTATTTGGCGGTTTTTCACTGCTACCGCTAAAAGAGGCAACTGAGGCACTTTTCCCTTGCTCCCCTCTCCATCCACCGCTGCCCCCCCCCCTCACCGACAAAGTCAACATGTTGAGCCAAATTGCAATTAATTGCTCAATTAAGTTTCACCCAAACCCCGAATCCCAACCCCTTATTGGGTCATCATGGACTGTGGCTTAGGTGGCCTGACCCCTACATATACTCCCCACCACCCCCTAGTTGATTTTCAGCCTCTATCTCACTGTCTCTCTCTCTCTATCTGTGTGTGTGTGTGGCCAATTTGTATGCAAGGAATTGATGCGACAGGACTTGGCCAAGCTTTTGGGCATTTGTTTCGCTCAGGAGGCAGGATCCAGTAGGCGCTGCAGTGGCAGTGGCAGTGGCAGCGACAGTAGCAGAGGCAGTGGCAGCGACTGTCTCTCTGTTTCTCATGATTTATGCATGGGCATACTTTGCGGCAACTTCTTGGGCACTTGCCACTGCTGCGTTATCAGGGCAGCATATGTTATATAATCGCAATAAATTCGATTACCTCCAACATATTTTGACTGTCGGACAAGGACGAGGTAAATATATGTATGTATATACATATCTATGTATGCAAGTGTGTGTGTGTGTGTGTGTAAGTAATAAATCAGTTAGTAAGCAAACAGCCCTACAATTTTCCCATTCAGATTTCAGCGTCGAAAAGTTCAAACAAATGTCTCAAATACTTACACTTTTCGATTATAAACACAAACTCGATCTCGAACTGGAACTGTAATTGTAATTGTAACTGTAAATGTAACTTTTTGCCTTCGTACCAAAATTGAAAATCTGGCAACAAAAAATTTTCAAAAAAATACAATAACAAAAACAAAAGTCAATTTGGCCAACAAAAAACTAATTAACCAAAATAAAACAAAAACAAAAAAAACTTTGTCGGATGAAAATGCCATTAAATTTTTATAGTCAAGCGATGGGAAAATTATACGAAATCATTTTCTGAAATGCAGCAATGAAAATGAAAAAGCCGCAAAGTCAAAAGAAGTCACTCAATTCAGTCAGTCCGTCAGTTAGTCAGTAAGTACGTCACTCAGTCAGTCAGTACGTCATTTGGCCAAGTTGGTGGGTTGAGAAGCCATCGGCGTAGCTGAGCAGAAATAAAAATTTTTTAATGCCCAACTGAAAATGTTGGCAATGTTAAAACTTTCCTTGTGCCAAACGCAATTTCCTTCATTTTACCATTTTATCAACAAGCGACACTCACAAGGGACCAGGGACCGGGGACAGATTAAGATGGATACGGAGACGGAAACAAGGAGCACTAACTATAAACGATTCGATGTAGCTACGATGGGATGAGGCAAATATACCTCACTAAAAATATTTAACTAAATACAAATAAAAAGCAAGTCATTCAAGTGCCTAATTACTGCAGTAATTGTAATTGTTAAAAAAAAATATTCAAAATAATATTGATGGCCTAATTGACTAAGCGTATTTAACTATCTAATTATCTAATAGAAAATGGTTTCAAAATGAAAAAATGTCTTTTTTTTAATTCTGCAACTTAAATTAATTTAATATTAAATATTGAGAAGAAGAACTCTAATATACCCCATTCAAAAATACTTCTTTATAATTATTTTAAAAATTTCAACAATTTTCCTATCTCGAAAATTCTTAAATTCAAATTTAATGGAGCATAAAATTACATTGAGTTCATTTGCAATTATTTTAAATTTGTGCATTCAAGTAATGCGCAATTACTCTCAAATATTTTGTCTAAAAAGTTCAAAATCAAAATAAAATTCTGGTTGAAAATGTTACTTAATAATATTTTGTTTATACTTGAAGTATATTTAAAATGAAAATGAAATTAAATAATTAATAGTTTAAATTAAATTCTACTTGGAATAATATGCGTTTAAAGTCAATTCGCATTCTTTTCGCTGGTCTAACATATAATAAGTGTGGCCAAGTTGCTGTAATAGTGGCAGTATGACCATGCGTGGATTTTTAAAGACCAAACTTTGAATATTAGCGTAATTACTTGTACTTTTACAAGTTTAGTATTTTCCCATGGGCCATAACTTTTAAGTGTCCTTAAACATAACCTAAAAATGGGTTTTCTCATGAGATGCTTAGCTTAATATCTACATATTTAAGAACCACTGTGCAGCGGGTTAGCTAAACTCTTAACCAAATGCGCGTGTGGGAATGGTAGTGGAAGTAGAAATGCCATTTCCCATAGCCACTGTGAGTGAGGTTAGGTCGTGGGAGTGGGCGTGGGCGTGAGCAAAGACATTGTCATTGCCATTGCCATTGCCATTGCCATTGGCATTGGCATACGGTGGGGACAATCCACCAAGCGACCATAAATTACATGGCAATATACAAAAAAGGAACGCGACCAGCACGACGGAGCGCGTTAAATAGTTTACTTGAATTGCTTGCGGTGCTCCTTTCGTGAAACAGTAGAAAGATAGAAAGAGAAAGATGTAGAGAGAGAGAAAGAGAGAGGAGAAAATAAAAAAGAGTGTGTATGTTTATACATACATATATATATATATATATATATGTATATATGTATGTGTGTGTGTGTGTACAGCTGATTTAATTTTAGATACGCATCGTAATTGAGTTTTGAGCTTTCAAAAGGGGAAGGGAATGGTGATTTTGAGGGAGAGGGGCTGGCAATGTATGCTGCTGGTTGCTCATTGCTAGCTGCGGGTAAAACAAAATACTTAAATTAAGCATTTGACAATTGACAAACAATTAGCCCGGTCCGAAACATGAGATGAGATGATGAAGATGAGAGAATAACAGTTTATTAGTATGTCTAATGTGTGAGTGAGTGTCACATATATGTATGTATATGTATGTGTAAGTGATACCAAACTTTACTCTAAGTCTTGGTGTTGTAATTAGAGAATAATGTTGGACAGACAGTGAGAGGGTTGGTTAGTTGGTCGGGTCACTTCCGTAACTTGGCTTCCGTCAGAGCACACAACATCCGCAAGCATTTCATGGACTTCCTGTACTCTGACCAGGCGTTGCTTCTGATGATGACACCTGCTTGTCTCACCTCATCCTCACCTCCCCTGGCAATTACTAACATCAACATCAACAGCAACATAGCAAGAGTAAGAAAAACGCTTCAGGCCGGAAACTGGCATTGAAATTAATGTTAACGAGCAAAGTTAAATGGTTAAAATTGTTCAAACCCAAAAAAAAAAAAGTAGCAAAAGCAAAGTGACGCTTTGCTCTATTCCCTATTCTCCGATCCCATACCCTCATCCCGCTCCTCTCTTCCTTACTCTATTTCTGGGCATACCCAGCTGGCGCCCTGCTGCCAGTTTCAATTCATTTCTCTTTACACATCCCGGCCCTCTTATCTACCACCTTTCATCCAGTTGCCAAGGTTGTTTTTACCGCTTTGCCTGTTGCCTTTGCTCCACCTGTTATCAGTGTGTCAAAAGTTTTCTCCTTGTTTCTTTGTCTCTTTTCTGTCTGTCTGTCTGTCTGTGTGTCTCTCTGTTTGTGTGGGTGCGTATGTTTTCATTTTTCGCGTTTTGCCCTTCATCACCTGCCCTTTTTTGCTTATCGTTCGCTTGCCCCCCACCAAATGGCACTTCAATTTAACAATTTCACTTTGTCACGTGCACACAAACCATACCATACCATACCTTACCTTACCTAACCTTACCTCACCCCCTGATATCAGCACCATCCACAATACAGGCAAAAAGGAAAATTTCAAGTTGTGCCATCTCATCTCCTGTTATCTGATTTGATGGCCAACAATTAAGATATTGACAGCAAACTCTTTGCAAGTTGAATCGATATTTGCCATACACAGATAAACTATACAAAGAAATGATAACGATTTAGACAGATTTAATGAAAATAATAAACTAGTATATAATATAAACAATTTCCTATTGTTTAGAGAATTTTGATTCTTTTCGAAGCGCCTTATCTGTATATCAAATTCTAAAATTTAAGTCTATATATATATTCCAATCGTTATTTTACTTTTTTTTGTCGTGGCATATAAGAAATTTATAATGGCTTTAGTATCAGTCAATATGGCATATAATTCCTCCTTAATCCGCCTTCTTTTGTCATATGCCATCTTCTTTACAGTGTTCAGTCAAATTGAAATATATATATAAATAAATCTGTGAGCTAAATTGCCGTTCAATCGCAACGTAGTCAGTTGTCAACAATTATCCTGGCAAAAAAAAAAAAAGGAAAAGTCTCCATAGCCAAAGCTCAAGCGATTTCTTCATTCGATTTTTCTCATCTCCGCCTCCTTTTGCACTTCTCTGATCTGTCGGTTGTCGGTTGGTGCTAACGTCAAACCAAAACCCACTTATTGGTTGAACAAATTTAATTGGCAGCAGCAAGACAGGGAACAGGGTAGAACTGAGAAGTCAGAGAACAGGAGGAAACAGAGCAATGACAACGACACATTAATGCAAGTTAAACTGCCGCCATGAACGACTGAAACGGAGTGGGAGTGACATCGACTGCTGACTGTCGACCTCAAGCCAGAAACCGAGCCATATCCCATGCCACACACAAACATAGATATATACATTCAACCACACACACATACACACACACACTCACCCACACACACTCATATGGATAAAGTGAAGTAAAAATGGCTTGAAAATGGCGGCAAGAGGACAACAACGTAAAACGATGTCAAATTGAATTCAATTCATGCTGCGGATGTGCATCTCTCTGTAAGTGTGTGTGTGTGTGTGTGTGTGTGTGTACATATGTAATTGTATATGTGTATGGAGACTTGGTCTCAGCGTCCTCATCATTATACTTACATTGTTTTTTCTTCCATTTGCCGGCAGCATTCAGAGAAAAAAAAAATGGATTTGACCAAAAAACTAATTGTATCTCAGACTCGGCACGTTTCAGGTGGAATGTGTTAAACCAGAAAAGTGAAAATGTCAACATATATGTACATATAGAAATATAAAAAAAATATGTATAAATATGAGCACGTATGCATTTTCCTTTTTAATCCTTTAAGAAACTTTTGCTTAAAAATCAAAGAATTGTTGTGAAATATTTTATAATATTTAGAAATAGAAAATGTTACGAAAATGTATTACTTATGAGAGATTTTTAAAAGAAATTCTACATAGAAACATGTAGATTTTAAAAATATATTTAATATTAGTAGATATTCCTAAACATGTATATATTTAAGTTGGTATAGTTAGTTCAATTATTATATTTAATTCAATAACTATTCTCTTGTTCTAAAGTCAAATTTCATTTCAATCTTCTTCCTGTCCTTGTCACTTTGCTTCATTTTGCTCTACAATGCCTATCGACTATCGATATTATTGCTCAGTTGAGATCACTCTGAGCAAGGGTTGCCATCACTTATAGCTTATTTATCAATCTATGTCGATCTTTGAATTTAATGTACAAGATTAGTAGCCCTTACAATATTTAAGGCAGAGATAAAAATTTTACTATGTAAACTATAACCATTGCATTAAATTTTCCTTGTTATTTCATAGACAATTGATTTTGTTTTTTTTTTTTTGTTTATAGCTACTTTGGCTGGTCCCCATGAGAAGCGTTTACTCCACGCTCTGTTGGATAACTACAATAGCTTGGAACGGCCCGTGGTCAACGAATCCGATCCATTGCAATTGAGTTTCGGTTTAACCCTCATGCAAATTATCGATGTGGTGAGTACACACTCTCTTTTTGTCTTTCTATCTTCATTTTATTCTGTATGTTTTAACCGAAAAAAAAAAAAAACAAATTTATTAACTTAAAAGCTGTGTGGCTCAGCTGACAGTTAGTTGGCAAACATTTGGCCCACTTGCCGTTTAAGTGTTTGTGTGCCTTTTTTGCCAACACAAAGACAAGTGTGTTAGCTGTGTGTGTGTGTGTGTGTGTGTGTGCCTGACTAAGACAAGGACCACAAAAATTATGCCAGAAGTGAGTGCACATTATTTACCATTAGACAGAAGTGCCAAGTTGTGTGCGTAAATGTGTGAAGATTATGCACAAAATATGGCAATGAGAGAAGGCCAAAACCAAACAAAAATTACTAAATGTAAAGAACGTAAATAATATGAACAATCCTTTTGATATAACATTTTTAGTTTCTCATGTTTTTTGGGTCATTTTATAGAAAATAATTTTTTATTTTTAAATAATTTAAAACAAAATCCAATGAGGGAATTAAACTAAAGCAACCAAGTCTAATGAGCATGCCGTAATACAAGGTGAAGCGGAAATGAAAGACGTCGACAAGAGGCGCATTGAGGCTGTGCCACATGTCGAAAGTTTATTTAGCAGAAACTGAAACGAAAACAAAAAAACAAAAATGAACGAACGTACGAAAAAGAACCGCAGCAAAGGAGCAGCAACAAAAGTAAAAGTGAAGGAATGAAGGAATGGAAGGGATGAAGAAGATGAAGCGGAATGCAAACAGTGACAAAGCGGCCGTAATTGGATGAAACGGAAATGATGTAGAAGCGAGGAGAGTAAGAAAGAGAGAGCTAGAAAGAAAGAGAGAGCGAGAAAGATAGAGAAAGAGAAAGAGAGAACGAATAAGCGTTAGAAAGACCAGGAGGCAAAGTCTGGCAGTTAGCTTGCATGGTCTGGCATTGTATCTGATAGATAAAGTGAGCCTCGAAGTGCGCTAATTAAAAGTACCGCCAAGCCCACCCGCTGCTGCTGTTGTTGCCACTGCTGGCGCCTGTGCAAACAGTTTTTGATTACAAAAGCCAGCATAGAGAGAGAGAAAGAGAGAGGAGATGGAGAGGTGCGGTGCGGTGCGATGCGATGCGGTGGATTCAGGAAACAGGAGTTGTAGCACAAGAAGATGATGCCACGATTTGAATGAATCTTATACCCGGAGACAAGTAAACAAAACCACAGTGGCAGAAATTACCAAAAAAAAGGCAACAGAAATAAAAAAAAAAAATGCAATACAAATGGCAAATGACAAATGAAATTAATATTTACTTCATTTAGCGATCGTTTTTAATTAATATAAATATACCTGATTCCATTTATATCTAGATACCTTACTTAGGGTAAGGTTATTATATTATATATATATATATAAATACTTTCTGATGCTAAGATCAAAAAAGTTGAATACTCTTTTGCTACATCGCTCAACTTTTATAGAATTTTCCGATTGAAAAAAGTAAAGTAGAAATGGAAATGGAAAAATTCAACAACTTCAAAGAGAAAATCTTTTGTTAAGTTCTTTTCTTGGAAATTCAAAAGAGTTTGCAGATATACAAATATATATATATATAAGTATCTATGGCAGAACAATCTTTTACATTTACCAAAGACTTTGCAAAGGTTACTTTTTTTCTTAATTACATCATACATTTATATACATATATATATACATACATATATATTTATTTGTTCAATTTCAATTTCCGTTTTGTTGTTTTTCTCTTTTCTACTATTTAACTTAATTAAGTTTAACCAAAGAAAAGCAAAGCATTTAATCAAAATCGTTATAGAATTTATCCAAATGAAAGTTGAAGGCACTCATCAATATCAAATTCAGTTGGCAGCCTCACATCAAGTCACTCTTTTTTTTTCTTTTTTTTTTTTTGTATGCGACTTGAAGAGTATATCCATCGACAACAATCTATTTTGGTCTTAGTTGACTTTGTGAGTGTTTTTTTTGTTTTTGTTCTCATTTTCGTTTTTTGTTTTACATAAATTAGCATTTGCCTGGAAGTTAAAGCCATCACTTAATTTGATTACTAATTAAGAAAGACCAGAGAGTCAAGATGACTTTCGCTCTCTGTCTTTGTCTCTCTTTTTGTCACAGTCTCTATCTCATTATTTCTCTAATTCTCTTTAAACCAAGGCCAGTTAATAAATGTTCGGTGGACGCCAAGTGGCTGCTCGGCTAAGTGAGTGACAGTAATGTGGCATGCCTGAGGGATTGGGATTGGAATTGGGGAAAATAGTGAGTTGACTCGTTCACAGGCATCAACCACTTGCACTTGGAGACTTTGAGACTTGGAGACTGCCCCTAACCACCAATGGCCACTCGGCAGTGGTCAGTGGTCAGAACAGTTTGGTTTTTTTTTTGCACTAGTTTTTTTTGTTTGCTTCTTTTTTACAAGCTTTGCATTGTTTGACAATTTGCCGTTGCATACTTTAGGGACCTGTTTGCGTGTGTGTGTGTGTGTGTGTGAGTGTGTACAACTAAATTACAAACATAAATCACATGATAAGTGACGCCTTCCATTCGCTCGCTTTACTCGGGCTCTAGAGGATGAGCTTATCAAGCTAACCAGCAATCAGGCCAAAGGGTGGATGAGAGTCGTGCATGGGCATAAGGGTAAATGGAGACAAGGTGGGGGAGAGGAGACGTGTGCTAGCACATCTTTTTGTTAAGTTCACTCGAACATAAATTTTCTAAGAATTGTCAACGGCAGCAGCAGCGGCAGCGGCAGCAGCTGCAGAAATTGCAACCTCTGACAGCAGAAGCATCTTAAGCTGCAACCCGACAAGCGTTGTAGGCAATGCACTGAGAGAAAAAAGTTAAAACTAAAATGAATTTTAAAAGTAAATAAGAAAAAGATAAGAAAGGATTTATATGTCAATTTAAATTCAAATTATAAATGAAACTGTTGAATTTTAATTCATTTAAAAAATATATATATTTTTATATGTATAGAAAATAATATAATTATACATATATTTATTTAAAAATATTTGTGTATAAATGTTTTTAACTAGATTATATAGAAGGTATGGTATAAAGTGGTGTAACATTATACTAAATATTAAAAAAAAATTTGAAAATAAATTGAAGAGAATTTTGTTTGTTGGAATTTTCATGTGTATATATATAATATATAGTTATTTCTCTCTGTGCAGTCATGTATCTTAACATAAGTATGCCGAGAAGGGGGCGTGACTGCATAGTATTCTTCTCCTCCTTGTGGCCACGTACAGACACAGACACACACACACACACACACACACACACACACACACACACAAACACACTCTCATATAGTGACTGAATTTTGCAGCACTTTTGTTGCACTTTGCACTTGGCATTTAATGGATGCGAGTCAAAGCAGACAGAGAAAGAGGTAGAGAGAGAGATAGAGATAGAGAGAGAGGGAGACAGAGGAAAAGAGTGAGAGTAACAGGGCGTATGAGTGATTTTTATGGCAAACTTTTGCGGCATTTGCAACACTGTAAAAAAAAAACGCACAAGCCGTACCCTGCAGGCATCATAATTTTCATCCATTTTTTGTTGTTGATGGGTGTGTGTGTGAGAGTGTGTGTGTGTATGTTACACACGAGTTTGTCAAATTGTCTTCGTTGATGACTTTATTGCTTCAAAATTGAGTATAAACGAAAACTCTTCATTAAAAACGAATCGAATTTTTAAATCAAAGACAAAGAATTTAACTTTTTACTTTAAGATGACACATTAAATTTTATACCATTTGCACACACACAAAGATATATATATATATATATGTATGCTACGACAGCCTGCTACATTCTGGTGTGTGTGTTTGTGTTATTCTTTTTTTTTCTCCTTTTCTTTTCTATTTTTTATTTAAGTAATTTTTATGATACTTTGTGTAGAACGTGCTGCCGCTGACGTCGACTTATACGCAATTTGTCTGCATTTATGTGCGTGCCTCGGCCAACCCCAATCCCAATTTCAAGCTATAGCCAATGCTACCCATCTGACGTCGTCTACACCTGCCCTTAACCACAAGCCCTTGCCAACCATATTCTATGGCTTTTGTTGGTTTACGCCTGGAAAATCCCCCAACCCATACGCTAGATGAAGTCCATAATACCGAAAAATACGAAATATTTGTATCCGTTTCCGCTCTTTTGCAGCTCAAAAGAAAAACAAAAAGTGGTTAAGTGTATGTGTGTGTTTATACACATCTCTCTCTATCTCTGTGTGTGTGTGTGTGTGTGTGTGTGTGTGTGTGTGTGTCTGTGGTGTATATCTATAGCATTTAACCCACATAAGACACAGTAACTCTCTGCAGATTTGGATTAGGTTGTTGATTTGAAATTTTTGAGTACAAAGAAAACAATCTATTGAAAGTCGAAATAAAAAATCTGTATTATCTTGGTGTTTGCTTCAACTTGCATTATTCTGTTTATTTAGCCAGATTTTCGGACATAAATAAAAATATTTTTATTGAAAAAAAAGATAAAATATGTAACAAAAATTATACTAAAGTTGAGATATATCTGAATATGCATAATACTAAAATGATTCATTTTATTTACATAAACTTAATTGTTTTTATTTTATTTTTTTTCTGTCGAGTGGAAAATATGGCAAAAGAGAAATCTCTTTACACAGTTTGTTAAACATTTTTATCTTAAATTTAAGTAAATTTTGTATATATGTATACATGCAAGGCAAATGTAATACCGATTTTCACAGAACATTAATGCCTAATTTTTGTTTAAACGAAAATCAATTTCATCTATCCAATGTATAACACGAGCAATTCATTAAATTGCCAAGAAATTTGGCTGGCTTTGTCATTCTTGTCTTTATATCAACCCATCGATCTTTATTGAGTGTGCATATACAAACATAATATATACATATATACATATATATACTATATATATACTTATGTACATATATATATACATATATATTGACGTTGTTGGCATCATTTGCTACAGCCTTTTAGCTCCATCCTTTCACGCGCTTTCTTTTCTTTCTCTTTTACTTTCTCTGTCTCTGTGGCTAAATCAATTCGTTTCACATGCACATCACGTCGCACACCTCATGAAAATTGTTGCAGGCAAAATCTCTATAATACTACATACTATAGCCTAGGTCTAAGGCCATATCCATATTTTTGTTAGCCATTTGCTGTGCTTTGCTTTCCTCATACGCAATTTACTCGTCATCGTTGTTCCCTGTTCGTTTGCTGCGGCAGCTTCATATCACATTTACTGTAAATGTTCTATAGTAGTGTAAGTGTGTGTGTGTATGTGTATGTGTAAGAGTGTGTACTCATTTGGCATTTTATTGTGTTGTCGTTGTACCCACTCTGCCTTATCCTTATTACAAAAAAGGGAGCAAAGAAAAAAAAAAGGTTTATGCCTTGTATATAACGATGATGGCATTTGAAATCTTGAACAATTGTTACTAGACCATTAAATATATATATATATATATAAATATATTAAATATATAATAAAAAATATATATAATATGTGATATATAAATAGTTGTATAAGTTATGAAAAAAATTGAGGTAAATACCAATGCTTGCGAATAACATTTGACAGTTTTTTTTTCAAATCCATCTAGTCATGAGAAAACCCATAAAAAGGAAGCTTTCTTTTTATACTTTCTTTTTGTCTGAGCAGTAGACTTTATTTCCTTTCATTCTTGCTATCGTTTGAGCCTTCTGAGTTGACTTTTTCGTGTGTTAATTTTCTAATGAACAAAGTATACTGAGAGATTCGATTGATGTTAACACATTGAAATTTAACAAATTAGCAAATAACAAACTCAAATGGTATTTTATTAAATTTAAATTTATGGCATGTTTTGCAAAATTAATAATTGTGATCCGTAATACAAATCGATTTACAAATGTGAATTACCTGCAAAGTCAATCCAACTCTCTTAAATACAAATAGTATTTGATTTTTTGCTCACTACGAAATGGTCAGGGAATAACCAGATAAAAAGAAATAAAAAAAATAATCTAATTATTTTCTGTATAAAATCCTTTTTCTAAGTAATCGATGTAAACGGTTTATCTCTGATTTTCTAATCAAAAAGAAACTTTACTGACAGCTAGAAAAGGTTTTGGGATGAATTATATTTTCTTGAGAGAAATCTTCCATTAATTAGATAATAACCTGTCCCACTCTCACCCATTATGAATTGTGTTTGTGTCTGTCTCTGTCTGTGTTCCGTGGTCATAAGTTAAAGAATGTTCAATCAGCGGTAATAGGTAGACACACACATTGCTAGGATATATGTAGATATGAAAAAAATACATGGACTTGGACATGGACATGAACATGGACATGGACATGGACATTGACATGGATGTGGACATGGACATAAACATGGACATGTATAACAAGTAACAACTACTTAATGCCTCACATTTCTAATTGGCAATTAACATGATGTGTCATTTTATAACAAATGGCCAAGCCTACAAAAGTAAGCCAACAATAGAGCCAAGCCCAATACACGGCAATATACACAAAAACTCATACGCACACATATACACACACACACACACACACATACTAAGAAGTTGTTGCGGTTGATTGCGAATGTGGCAAATGTGCAGCATTGTGGATGAGAAGAAAGGAGTATGTAATTGTTGGAATGAGAATGAAAATGTAAATGTGTTGGTTACAGAGCAGAGAGAAAGGGAGATAGAGACAGAGACAGAGAGAGATAGAAGTAAACATCGTAAATTTGTGTAAAGTTGAGACTGTCAAACTGTTGACACTTTATGTGACAAAATAAGAACGTTTATGTTTAGCAAAACAAATGTTTATTTTCATTCCAACTCCCCCACTTCCCCCCTCTCTCTCTCTCTCTCTCTCTTTGTCTCTCTCTAACTCTTTTGTCTCTTTTACACTATACAATCTTCATCCCAATGTGTCTGTGTGTGTCCTTAATGCGTCCAGCATGTAATTGGCCTTGTTGCAGTACCCGCAGTTATCCTGTGGATAACCTCAGGAAGCATTTGTATGCAATAACAACAATAACAAACTAAAGTTAACTTCTTCTTGTGATCTGAATAAAAGATAAAAGAATGAAAACCATGAACTAAATGAAGCATATTGGATTAGAAACGAAAGAGAAAAAAACTTTCAACAGCAACAGCAAAAATATGTTCAAACTAAAAACGGCAAAACTCTCTAAAGTATTTAACAGTTTTTATTTTTATCTTTATATTTCCTTTGTTTTCTTTACGTTTGTTTTTTTTTTTTTTTTTTGACTAAAGTGAACTTGTGACTTTGATGATTGTTATAAAACTTCTACAAGTTTGACCATATAAACAGTATATATGTATGTATACATATATTCTCATATGTATATATCAGCCAAAAATTGCGGAATATCTTGATTTTATTAATGAAATTCGATTAAAGTGAATCTTAAGTTATTTTTTATTATACGAGCAAATAAAGTTAAATAAAGTTTAAGGTTAGCCAGAGTAGAATATAAACAAAAGATATATGCGAATTGATTCTTGATGATATTAATTAGATAAAAAGTGCTTACAATAAATATATTTTTAACATTGGTAAACGATCAACCAATTATATACAATATATGTATTCCACCTTGCCACCTTACATATATGATCTATAAATGTAATTAAAATAAGATGTATAAAAATTAAAAAAAAAAGTCATTAAATTGAGTATTGTACATACATAAATGTGGTTCCAGTTCCTATTTTTAGTTTATAAATAAATTAAGAAAGTAAAGCAAAATATTGAAATGCTTTTTGCACTAAACATGTGAAGAGATCGTTTTAAATAGAAGTAAGGATATGGGATTTGTACAATAGATAAAAAATGTATATGCTAAAATTGATGATTTGCAAATTAAAAATGTTTCCTGATACAGAACTAAACTGCGCACATTTATCAATCAATTATTGCATAAATCAACAAATATCAACTGAATTCTTGTTTAGCTAAATGTACACGATTTGACTTTCAATAGACATAGATATACATATTCACACATACATATATACAGAGATAGATTTTCAGACATTTAATTTTGGTCCACATGAATTCATAATTGTGAGAGTTTTGCACTTTCGCGTGATGTCGACAGTTGGACACAGTTGAAATTAAATATGAATGGGATGACGGCATGTCGCTGAAACAAACACATATATACATATGATATATATATATTTATATATACATATATATATATGTGGTATATCTGTATGTGTTTGCCGCATAAAATAAGTGTCGAAACACTTTTCCATATTAAATTACGGCCACAAAATAACCACTCTATCTCTCTGTATCGTGACTGTTGTGTCTGTCTATCTGTTTGTCTGTCTGTCTGTCGTTTTGTTTTTCGGTTGCATTTATGAAAATATCGAAGTCTGGTCAGTATAAGTATGCTATATGCCATACCATGCCATGCCATGCCATGCCATGCCATGCCATTTTGTATGTGCTGTTGTCCAGGCCAGGCCATGTCAATTGTCCCGGTGTTATGTTAAGTGGACCTACTCGACCTTTTCATTTGCACACACAGATACACATACACTTATGCACACAGCATGTGGCACGGCACGTATTGTATGTAGGCAATAAATTACAACAAATATACAAACGCACTTAGCCACAGGGCGTGCCACACAGGCCAACAGACAAAACAGACAAAATGACAGACAAAGTAAGGCGAAATGAAAAAAATAAATAAAATAAAAAAAAAAAAGAAAAAATAATACCATATTCCCATATACAAATATATACATACATACATATATTAAATAATTTGCAACTCCTATTAAATACCCTACAAATCGACATAGACAACACTGGGTAAGTCCCCTGACTTACTCTCTATATCAACATATATCTAGAATTGAATCAATTTACATTTCTAAATAATTCAATAAAATCTATCCAAATGACTCTAAAAAGTGCACGTTCTTAAGGGCTAAACTGGGAAGTTTTTGTGAATTCTAAAAAGCAAAAATTGTATACCCTGTTCATTTAAAATAAAAACCTAATATAAATAACTATTAAGTTTAAAACTATAAAATTTAAGTAGCTTTTGTATCCAGTTAAATGGTTATTTTTATCATTTTAAATTTATCATAACAATCAATTTTTTTATTCACCCATTAAATCAGTTTTTGTTGCTTTTCGTTTAATTTTAAGATTTATTCTAAAAGGTATCCAAAAGTCGTGTAGATTTTCAATTTTTATTATTATATATGTATAAATACATTTATTTTTTTTTTCACTTACGCTTGGGCTTATTAATGAGATTTTCGTTCCACAAGTTATGTGCCAATTTAATGTGCAATTTGTGCCAGTTGCTGTTGTCGTTTTTGTTGCTTCGTAGTCGGAGACGGAGACGGAGTCGGAGTCGGAGCCGGAGAGTGGCCAAACAATTGAACAGACGAACAGAAGGTGACGGGGTATGTTGGTTGTGGTTTAAAGGGGGAAAATGTTGGATGGGTGGTACAAAAAAAAGAAAAGTTAATGCCATTAATTAAATGCTTACGCGCAATTCGCATGCAATTCACAAAACTGTTAAAAAGCCATTCGCCTGTTTATGCCATTTATTTTTATACCATATATACAAAATTTATTGGTCAATGAAGTGGTAAAAACCAAACAAAAACCAAGGAACCAAAAGGGAATAAACAGAAATGCAAACCAATAGATCGTACACTGGACAAAATCAATTTAAATAAAATGAACGTAGAGTAATAATAAAATAGAATACCAAAATCAGACATTAAAATTTATTCTTAAATGCTGTAAAATAGAATATTAGAAATGGATTCATCTAATAACGTTTTTTTTGAAATGTTAATATAACATTCTGTTAATGCCAGTGCTATAAGATACTACCAGTGTTGAGAAATATCGTTACATTTACAATCTAAATCTTTTATGTCTTACGACAATATAAAGCTGTAAATTGATTTTTGTTTCTATGTGACCATAAAATAATGATATATTACGTATTCGATCTGTGGGCTATGTAAAATATATTTATAAAGTTATATTGTCATGGCCAATATAATTTAATTTGAAACTATCCATTTTATTGTCTACGTTGCATTAGAGTTAAGAGTTAATTCAGATTTTCTTTTGTTGTTTCTTTTTTCAATTCCACTAACTCAAAATCATTTACCTGGAGCCACTTTACAATTTACAGCTGTCAAGAAAATTCTACCGTTATTTCACCTAATGACTAAGAGCAAAATGTAGTATCTAATATTCAAATAAAGATTAAGATTGACACTTGATATATATATACATATATATAGACATGTCCATCTTAATAATTGAATTTCAGCATTAGAAAGTGCCTTATTTCAGTTTCAATTTCAATCTACCCTTACTGTCAGTCTCTTATACATATATTTAGTTAAATTTGGTTTAGTCAAATTGTTGTTCCAGTTTGAGCCCCAAATAGTGCGGTAATACACCACTCCACAATTCTCGGGGATATTGCATTTTCCAACAATGGCCACAAAAAAGAAACTAATTAAAATTCTGTGAATCGCAATAAGCAAATACGTTCAGTGCCAGTCCAAAAACGAAATGAAATAAAATGAATTTCCCCAAATATTTAGTGTCCGGTCTAGCCGAAATTTAATTTTGCATTCCCACCGCTGTCTAACCTGAAAAATAGCCATTAAAAAAGGAGAACTTTCAACAAAATAATGAACGTATCACTATTTATTTAATTTATTTTTTCTTCTTCTTTTTTTTGCGATTTGTTTGGCGAGAGGGAGAAAGGAGAAAATGTGGCAAAGAGCTGATTACGTAGGCACCGCAAATTCAATGTATATATGTATATATAATGAAATATCAGATGTTCGATTTAATTTTTATACCCCATACCCATTGAGTGAGAGGTCAAATAAGATAAATGTAACAAGAAGTTAGCTATCCCCACCAGAGAATATACAGTAGAATCCGGTTATAACGACTCCGTTTATAACGTCCGTCCGGTTATAACGACTAAAGTTCGATGACTTGGTTGGTCCCCATACAAACTTATATGAAAGGGCCTCCGGTTAGTACGTCTCCGCTTATAACGACGAACCGCTTATAGCG
Organism: Drosophila emarginata; assembly: GCA_037075365.1. Taxonomy (NCBI): domain Eukaryota; kingdom Metazoa; phylum Arthropoda; class Insecta; order Diptera; family Drosophilidae; genus Drosophila; species Drosophila emarginata. Next base: position 1,782,043 of record JBAMCD010000160.1, read on the forward strand.
ACTATATTTTTCACAGATCAACCGGTTATAACGACGTTTCGAAAAAAAATATATCGAAATAATCAAAAATTTTAAAAATTTAAGCATTAAACGGCGGTTTTAAAATGTGTTTATGAATTTGTCAGTGATCTTTTGTCCCTAGCAGCTGGATAGAGGTTTTTACACTCTCACTACTGTTATTTTTAGCTGTCGCCTTAGCAACGCAGAAGTATCCCTAGAAATACTTAGGGATGAGAGCTTAATGCATAGCATATCTCGCCTAAATAACGCTGTGAAGCAATCCAAAATTACAGACTATTTAAATTAGGAATAAGAGAACCACAAATGAATATTCTTATATAATGCTTATGACTATGCATATTATTACGTATACGACTTCTTTATGTTATTGAATAAAATTTTAGAATTTTTCGATTTGATTGAAAATATAATAAGTGTTACTTAGAAATCTATTACGAACGTCGCAACCATAAAAAACCTCAAAAAAAAATTATTTTTGCTGCTTCCGGATAGTACGTCTTCCGGATATAACGACGAAAATCGTCGGTCCCTTGAGCGTCGTTATAGCCGGATTCTACTGTATATATATATATATTTTGATCGCAACAATATTTAATTGAAACTATTTTAAGAGCTAAAGCTTTAAAATGTTTCTCTACCTTGCACAGGGTATACTTCAAGTCGGCTGAGACAAGTCAATTGTACCTTTTTTTCCAATTAATTTAATTAGTTTTGATTACCTAAACAATTATGTAACGACTTAATCTTTTATTTTTCTTAGGTCCTTTTTATATCCTTCTATATGTGTAACGAGTGACTCTAGCCACTCAGTTTATTCATTTGTTTGATCTTATCATTTAAAGCTAAACATATGAAACCTTTCCATTGGGGCCAAAATGTATATTCATGCTTATTTAGTTTCACAAAGAGAAGTAATTTCGTTTCTAACAAGTTAGTAAGTTTTGCTTTTAATATTAAAAAAGTTGTAATTAATTAAAAAAAAAAAAGAAGACAAAAAAAGCGAATGAAATATCCAAGTGGTGCTCTTTTTACTTTAATTTAAATGTCAAGTTTGATTAGAATCGGAATGCTATAACGTAAAGCTGTAAATGCATATATGCAATTTGCTTTTACTTTATGCAAAAACTTTTCGTCCAGGCAAAAGTTTGTCTGTCCTCTTTTATTGTCATTTTCTTTTTTTTTCTTTTTTTGGGGGGTTTTCTTTTCTTTATTTTTTTATAATTTATGTATGGAAAATTTGACACAGCAAAGGGTAGGAGAGGGATGAGGGGAGGTTTAGGGTTTTGCAATGATGATAAAGCATGGAAAAGCGTATGATGGGGGGAGATTGTGAGGGGTATGGTGTTTGTTCCTTTTTTCCTGGCAGATGGGTAAACCAGCAGGATGCACACACATACATATACACACACACATACACATACAGAGATGTGTTTGTGTTAGCGATAAATATTTTGTAAATTGGCCCGCATTTTGTTTAGCGTCAAATGCAATTTAAATGAGCGCACCACACAAAGTGATTGGATCAGAGTGGTTGGGTGGATTGGTGTAAACTGGTTTACTTCACACACACACACACACACACACACACATATGTACATCTCTATAGAAAGTTCAACTAAACAATTAATTAAAATACTCGTCAAAATGCAAACACAGAGAGAGAGTGAGAGAGAGAGGGATGCCTGTATGTGACACAAACACACACACACACACACACACACACACAGGTTTTCATTTTTGTTGCAATTTGCATTATGTTGAACCGTAAAACTGTTTGCATTTGTTATTAAAAATTAGTTGCCCACTTAATTTAGAGAGAAAGAGAAAGAGAAAGAGAGGGAGAGTAAGCGAGAGAGAGAATTAGTTTAAAACTAAACCAAACTCTTGGACATTTTTGTTGCTTGCTGCTTTTTCTCGGTTGAATGTGAATGGTGTAGTGGGATAGTGGGGAGGAGGGGTGGTGGGCTAGTACATTTTTCGCCCCATTCCGTAACTGCTCTTAAAGGTCATTTAATTTCAACAAATGGCTGCAAGTGCAACATACGAATAAGGGGAATGAGTCCGGGTAACATTTGCAGCTGTTGATTGCCATTACCAGAGCCTGTTCCATGTCCACGTTCATGTCCACTCTCCCATTCACACACATTCACACAGTCACAGTTGTATTCACACTTATAAACACACTCACATACTCATTCCTCCTATTCACATTCACTTGCACATTATCCTTGGCCTTGTCGCGGGCCAAACTGAGCCAAGCCAACGGCGGTTGAGCGTGTGCCTTAAGCGTGCAAAAGGCAACGCCAAACACAGGGATCTACCCACACATGCACATACACCTACACATACACCTACACGTACACCCACACAAAGATGGCAAAAGCAATGGCAAAAACCATTGCCATGGGGGTCAAATGCAGTTTTTAAATCACACAAAACTTACAATAAGGCGCCATTGCCATGGCCACTGCCGTGATGCTGAAACCAAAGTTGCTCTTTAGCTGGTTTCCTTTTTTGCTAGAATCCTTATACACTATTGCTGAATGGGGTATATTTATTTTACAAATTAAATATGATATGTATAACTGTCCATAGATAAAATTGATATATTCTTTATCCCTTTTTATTTGTCTAAACTTTTATAGTAAAAAAAGGAAATTTACTTGCTGTTTAACACAAAATTAATAATTGTATTAAAATGTAAGAAAACTTCTGTTTATGGCTTATCACATCGGAAAGGGTATACAAAATTCAACGCTGTTGCATTTATTGCCCTCGGCCCTCTGTTTGTTATACTTAGTTAGCACCAACATTTACTTGGATACTTTGGCACTTTAGATGAGGGTTAAACTTAAGGGTATATCAGACAATTCAAACAACTGAAGAAGAGCAAAACAGAAACATAAATGACAACAAGAAGAGGCAAAGAAGAATACGAGAAATTATAAAAGGGAATGAAAAGAAAAAATAATTTATTAATTAAATACTAAGATAAAGTGAAAGGTAAACAAATTAAAAGGAAACCCAAGTGTGAGAGTAGTTGAGCATACTCCATTTACCCCTTAGCTATCCTCTATTGTAGTTACTGTTTAGCTAAATAAAAATAAAGTAGAAAAGTAGTATAAAGAAAGCGAAATAAAGTAAGATTTGTGCTTGGTACAAATAAAGTCGATTCTAGTTTAGGTCTCAACTTTCAATTTTTAGTCTCCATTGCTGCCATCGGGTGATAAGTTTTCTTCAAAGGAAATTAAAAACGAAACGAAACGAGAAGCTTCAGTTTGCTCCTTGCACAGTCAGAGCTCACCAGTTGTTATGTGGATGCACATTTCCGTTAACACCCCCACACCCCCCCCCCCCCCCCAAAAAGAAAACCAAAAATGGAATGTTCAAATGTGGAGGCGTTGGATGCTATGTCTTAGCCATTGACATTTAAGCCTTCATTTTGGCTTATTCAAGTTCATTGAGAGAACATTTTAAAAAGCCTTAAATCCAATATCCAATTGGTTGCTAACTGATGAATGGTTTTGTGTATATATCGAATTTGAGTCTGGTTAAATCAGTGGAATTATTTTGAGGCGATTCGCTTTAAGCTCACGTGGCATTTGCTTTGTTTAACAATTGCAAAAACGCAACCAAAGTGTGGGTAGATAGATGGGTGGGGCGGGGTCTCTAAAAAAGCGCTACTAAAGCTAAACAAAGGCAGGAACCACAACAACAGCAACAATAGCAACAATAGCAACAACAGCAGCAACAACAGCAGCAACAACAACAACAACAGTAAGTACCACAGATGAAACGGAACCGGGGACAGTCGACCAAATGGAAACCCACATTCAAACATGCCCCATCCTTATCCATACCAGCATCCGTTTTTACCGCGTACACTTGCAACGCTAATTGAATGAAACTAAGTGCGTCTCTCTCGCTCTCTCTTTCTCTCTCCCCATCTCTTTCATTTTCTCTATCTGTTTCACTCTCTCTCTCACTCTTTCTCTATGTCTGCGTTGGCATTGCTTCATTTAAAAATATCCTTTTGTGTTTGATACCCCTTTTTTCGTTTGCATAACTCTTTACACATACATATGCAAGATATATGAATATGTGGGTCTTGTTGTTAGTTGACAAACAGACAAACAGACAGACAGAAAGAAAGAGAAAAAAAATATAACAGCAATAGCAACAGAAGCTACTGCACTAGGGTGATTCAATTTGGTATAAAAGAGAGAAGAAGAAAAAAAATGATATCCTAAAAACAAAATGCAATGCAAGTCCATAGATACATACATATGTACATACATACATGCATACATACATACATACAAATGTATATACATATATATGTAGATATCCCGTGCATATCTAAAGTCATAACGGTTCAACTTGTTTAGCTTAGCTCAGTGCACCGAAATGAATTCCAATTGAAAAGTTCGAAGAATAAATCAAACTTAAAATAGTGTTACCTATTTTTAGACTGTTTAACAATCAAAATCAAAAAATATATAATATATACTAATTATTTTGATTAGAGAAAGCGTTCAATTTTCTTGATTTTAAATGTCGGTAACCCATTTTTTTATGTGATTCAAATCGTAACTTCAAAGTGTAAAAACTCTGAAACACCCTAATGAACACTAAACAGTGTAGAAAAAATTTAATTTTTTTAAGCAGCAGATGCACACACACATACACACACATGGCAACGCAACGAAGGAGAAACCGTAAATATAGCTGCAGCCTTTCAGAGATTTAATTCAAAAATATGCAATGAGACATGCGATAGAGCAGTAATTGTTGATAATAGAAAATATTAACATTTTGCTTTTGCATAATTATGCTACAATTAATTTATGTTAATTATATGACAACATTTTATTAAACATATATTCTTAAATTAATTTAATTTAACTTTGCATTTTCACTAATAGAGGGAGAAAGAAAAAATTGTATGAATAAAGAGATACATTTTCTTATATACTAAATAATATTTCAAAATATATGCACATACTAAAATATATACCTTGTACGGAAACTACTAAACTTATATTTATATAACACGGCCAATTTAATTCTAAAAATTGATTGAAGAAAGAATAAAGAAATACTAATTTTAATTTCTCTTTTGATTCCGCGAATCAACATTCCAATGAGAAAAATAATGATTCAATCTGTCTGATAATGTGAAATTGTTTTATAGAAGCAATCGATTGCTCGCAAAGCTCGTAATATTATTAATATAGGAGTTAAATTTTTCTTTATTTAGGGGAAAAATTATATAAACCATATCCAAATATACATATATATGAAAAAATGGTTAGCACTTTAATTTCAGACAATCACTTTTACTTAACATTCTTTTTGAATTTAAATATTTTGCAACTTAGTTAAAAAATTTGGTTTATATTTAACTTTACTAGAAAGTTTACCCTTTCTTATATAAAACCATCAACGATAATATATACATTATCAATTTATATTAATATGGGTATTTCAATGGGTATATATTATATTAATATAATATATATATTTAGTTTAATATGGGTATTTCAAAATACTTTTCGGCAGGATAAAAAACACATTTTAATTATCTCTTTCTTTGTTTTCCGTTCCCCAAGTGTATTTTTATCTTTAGTTCATGTAAATGGATTTTAATTCCTGAATTGAACCATAGAACTAAATTCCTTTGATGTTTCGCTCAAAAGACGTTTCTTTTATAGAAAAAAAACTAAAAAAAAATAGCACCAAGTACTTTGTGTAAATGCAATCGAAAGTCCAATGTAAAAGCAAATGATTATGTTACTCATTGGCAAATGAATGGACCTACTCGATCAATAGTGAATTGAATAGAGGATTTTGGGGGAGGAGAGGGAAGGTAGAAGAAGAAACAAGTCAATGAAGTATTGCTAATAGAATTAATTTTGCTCGACTGCTGTGATATAAAAAAAAAATTTGAATTTCAGTTCCATGAGAATATTCACTTGGTTTGAAATGAAATCAAATTCTTATTATCATTATCATCAATCATATGAAATGACACCAAATGAGTGAACGAGAGAAAGAGAGAGAGAGAGTGTTTGGAATGGTATAGCGACGACTCATTATCATCAAGAAGACGAAACGGAAATCATAATAGAGATACTCTGAATCCGTTGGCATTTTCATATTTTTATACTGATTAACATATAAATTAAAAATCATTTCGCTGGAAATGCTTCTTCGTGCCTAGCATAGGGATCAAATAAATGGAAATGGAAACGAACGAGCGAGCAGTTTGCGAATTTCATGGCTCGAAGCAGCCTGAGGCCAATTGTTGGATTTGGAGCATTGCTTGACCTTTTGGCTTATTAACTCGTTTGTGCTTTTTCTTTCTCTCTCTCTCTTGCTCTCAATCTCAATCTCTCTCTATGTATTAGAGAATGAATGTGTGAGTGTGTTTGTATTTGGCTGCAACTAAGCGAGGGCAGTTTGTGGCCAAAAGCCAATTTGTAAGTGGCAACAACAGAAATCGACAAACAGGCCAAATACAAAACTCAAAGAGAAGGAGTAAGCGGAATCGGGCAGGGGGAGAAAGAAAAGGGATAGCACTCATTGATAGAAAGAGAAATACCATTGACGAATGTGTACGCTTGCGGTTAGTTAAATGGGAAACTAAAAGAGGCACAGCAGATATAGGAAATAGATATAGGAAATTCTACAAGAGTTGTAATAAATTGTAAAAAGAGCCACACTACCCTTTACAATCCACACATCCTACCCCCCGCTCGCCATTCGGCAATTTCAATGACCACAAAATAAATCTGAGAAAAGAGAAAAGGATGCCACAATGAAAATAAGCCTAAAAATGTTTAAAGTTCAGAATTGGGAACCCAGCAAGTGCTTTGGATTTCAATTCTGTTACCGATTAGATCAAGTTAAAATTTTTTGATTGGAAAAAATTCAATTTAAGAGATGTAAAAATTGAAAAAAATTCATTTAAAAGTTTTCTCTGTGGCAAATTTTTATTTATTGATTAATAATAATTATAAATTAAAAATTTAAAGACTGATTTTATTTATAAGGATTACATATATACATTGTGATTATTTTAAACTGTTTATAATATATTCATTGAGGCCAATAAAGGCCTTTTTTTCTCTTTATCATTTTCCTTACCTGGTTAATGTCGCTCATACGCCACGTTGTGCGGCGCTTCGACCATTGAGGAGAATAATTTGATTTTGAGCGATAACTGACACATTCTACTTCGTCATCCTCCAACCATTCATTTTAGTATCAACGACCATCATCATCATCATAACGCAGTGTTGTGTCCTAGTAAGCGTGTGTGTGTGTGCGTGTGCATGTGTGTGTGTGTGTATTTGGGGTTTGTGTGTCCCTACAGTTTAATGGCTCTTGTTTGTATAGTGATTATCAATCAATTTCTCTTTCTTTCCCTTTTCGAGCTGTGTATGTGTCCATGTGTGTGTGTTTTGTGTGTTTGTTCTTGTTTTTCTTTTCATTTTTATTGTACACTCGTATTGCGATTTAATGCTTGTCATTTGTCATGTTTATCATATTCATCCTCTCTCTTTCAATCCCTACCAAAAAGGACACAACACAATCAGTGCAAATTTGCTTTACTTTTATATCAGTCCACAGAGATGCTGTTGTACATTGTATTTTTTTTTTAACCCTTTTATTTGTCAATTAAGTATGTATACAAAAAACTATAATCGTTATTTCAATTTTCTTTTTTCATTGCAGGATGAAAAAAATCAATTACTCATCACAAATATATGGCTCAAACTGGTAAGTCCTTAAGAAGGAGAAACAATAATTAACTAAATTTCTTTATCAATTTCGATAGTTAAATAATTCGTTCTTTATTAATTATATTCATTGCAGACTAATTGTTGTAAAAACTTAACATTCATTTGTTTTATTTCCAATGTTTTACCAGGACAATAAAATATTTATTAAACAAATTCAGATAATAGCAAAAAAAGAATTTGTTGAATTTTTCTGTTTTTCCTGTTTGTTTTTTTTTGTTTTTCCGTATAAAAAATTTGGTCATAAATTATTGCAGCCAAATAAAATATCAATTGATTCATAAATTCCCTACACTTGGCATGCAAATCGAATATTATTTTTATATTGGCACTCTGCCGCAGAAAGAAAAAACAAAAAGCAAAAAATTATTCATTGGCAAATTTATACAAATAAATGAGTTTACAGGCGCATCACAGAAGCAAATATTTATGAATTCTCACTTTTTTTCGTTATACTCTTGGACACAAAGGGGTTCATGGACTATTACTGTACTCTTATATAAGCTATATAAATTTAGTTTTGTAAATTTTCAACCATTTTTAATTAATTCATCAATTTTCCATATTTTCTTCCACAAGACTATTGCACATTTGTTGCTGCTATAGAAGTAAGGGTGTATAATTTTCGGCCCGAACATAATTTGCATGAAAGACATTTACATTTCCTTATTTTGTGATTTTTTTTTTTTTTTGTTTTTAACATATAAAATTGCCACAATTTATCAAATAAAAAGCATAAAAGACAGAAAAAAAGGAAAACCTTCAAATTACTTTTCACAAATTGTTAGCTTTTGCTTCAAGGACTTTAAAAAAAAAAAAAAACAATACAATAAAACAAAAAAAAACCAAATCACTTAATGGCTTAATAGCTTAAATTTGCGTAAATGTTGCTTTAGGCAAATCCCCATGCCGAGCGAAAAACAAAACCAGAATACAAACTGAAATCATCATACGACTTTTAGGCTTTGGCCTAATAGGGTTGATGAAGGGAAATTAAGTTAAATGAAATTCTGTCAAGAGCTTAGGCACCTAATCAAGTCAAATGGAACCCAAAAGCTATATCTGAATATAAATGAATTAATGAATATATAAAGTCAAAATGCATATATCCCTTGTCATAATTCTTTCAATTCTCATCCAAATTAATGTGAATCTAATCTGAAATTTTGAATTGGCTATTATGTTTAAGCCATAAACGGACACAGGTATCATATAATTATTGCTGTTTGTTTTATTTTTATTCTATTGCTCAAATTAATTTGCGGATAATATCTTTCCTTTTACAAATATTGTGCATATATATATATATATGTATGAATGTCTTGTGTTTTCAATGAGAAATAATTTGCACATACCCTTCACCTTTTCCTATTCCAATTCAATCATCAATCATATATGTATGTATATGGAAAACTTGGCCAAGCACCCTGAGGCGAAACGTAATTAAATTTGTTTGCTTTTCCCGCCGACACTTAAGGCGATTATCCACCCAAACTCATTTCGGCCAGGCCACAACAGCAACTTGGCCAAATACGCACAACGATTAATCAAATTAAACAATTGCATTTAGATGTCACAATATATTGGCGAGAATTAATCACCCACTCACTCGATTTCAGAACGTATATGAATAAATACATATATCAAAAAAAAAAAACAAAAGAGTATTAATTATGATATATATCCATTTTCAATGTTTCTTGTCTCTTAAAGGAAATACTATAAGAATAACTCTTCAAATATAAAAAAAGAAAACCCTTTGCCAAAACGTCTTCATTGTGTAAAACCTTTTTCATTCTTCTTATTGTTGTTGCTCGTCTCAGTTTAATGAATTTTATTGTTTTTTTTTTGGGTCAATTTTTCTTGGCATTTCTTTTTGTCTTCTTGGGTCAAGTTAATTAAGCAAAGTTATTAGCTGCTTATGACATTTCAATTATAAATGAAGAAAATATGGCTGCTTCTCACAATTTGCCACCTTTTAGCCATTTACATACACCCACACGCACACACAGACACACACAACGCAACTTATATATATATATGTATATGTATATACAATACATAAGTAGTATATATGTATGTCATTTGCAGCAGCTGGCCCTCGACTTGGCAATTAATTCTCCTTTATATTTCATAAAATTTCAATTATTATGCAAAAAAAAAAAGAATACAAAAATAAGAACTACAATTACTCATCGAAGAAATCCTTAAGTCATTTCACCCGACAGTTTTCAAGACTGCATAGAAATGAATATAGCAACAGCAGCAACTGACTTAAGCTCCAACTATAACGAATTTGTTATACCCTACAGAACTAAAAATAATTTTCAATTTAAGCAACACTAAATTAAAATTGGATTGATTGGAATATTCAAACAAGTTTAATAGTTTTAATTAATTAAGAAGTGTAATTTTATTATTTATAATTTATTTTATTTTTGCCAGTAATTCATATAATTCGATTTCTAAGAGATCCTATAACCCATATAACTATCAACATTCTTTACATGTCTGTTCTAGTTCTAAATTTCGATATTATTGCTCTGAAAATAATAACAAAAGAACATAATAATATAGTGTATATATAAAGGGTACAGACACCTCAATGTATATTAAAATTAAGTGCTATCTTTCTTATTCTTTACATTTTTACAATACGGGTAATAGCTCCATTTATCATAATTTTTATTAAAGGGTATTTAAAATAATAAGCAACAAAAATTTCCCCATTTGAGTCCAGTTTTATAATTTATGAAGTTTCTTTTTGTTTTTTTTTTTTTTTTTGCAGGAATGGAACGATATGAATCTCCGTTGGAATTCAAGTGAATTTGGTGGCGTTAGAGATTTACGTATACCGCCGCATCGTTTATGGAAACCGGACGTTCTCATGTATAACAGGTGGGTAACAATCTCCAAAACGCTAAATCTCTCTCTATCTATAGTAAAATGTATATATGTATATATAACTTCTGAAATTATGAATGAGCTGTAACAATAACAACGAAACAACAATAAACCAAAAAGGAAAGGGTTATTTCATATCAATATTCACATAAATACTCAAACAAAAACACACCGAAAAGAGCTAAAAAAGGCTCAAACAACATTTTTTTTGTATCTCTGTGTGTGTGTGTGTGTTCATATCAACGGATATGAAATTTTAACCAAACACCGACGGGAACTTTGGTCATTATTACAATGCAAGTTGATAACAAAGCATATGGCTAACGTGGGTCAACAAATGCCAGCTCATAAACATAAAAAAAAGGATTTCGCTCTTTTTCTGTTCACAAAATAAACACAAATTTTTATTATCAACTGAAAGCAGGGGGGAACACAAAACAAAAAACCAAAAAATAATAATAATAAATAAACAAACCAAAAGAACGCATTAAATGCAAATCCAAAAAGAAAAATATAGAGCCCAGAAAATAATTCTGATTGTACCGAAAATTGTATACACTCGTCTTTATTTTTTTCTTTTTTATTTTGTTGGCAACATTTTTATGTAATGAAAACTCAAATGAATCGGTGTCGGATTATAAAAAACTATATTATTTTATAGTAAAGATAAGTTACATATGTATATACATTGTGTGAGTGATATGCAATTATCAATAGGATAATAAAAACATAAAATTTAATATACAACACAAAAATGAAACAAAAAGAAAGAAAGGAAAACAGGTGAACAAAAGCACATCAACCATCACGACAATCATAATGATGCTCATAAAAATAAAAATAAAAAAAGGGGAAAAAGTCTCCATTTATATTAATGTGATATTAATATTATCAATTTGCATATTGGAGAATAAAATAAAATATAACTTGAACATAGAAATCAAAAATCAAATCGAATAAAAATAAGAATGTTAATTTTCAGCTAAATAGAAGGTAACAAAAAGGCAAAGTCAATAATCTTTAGAACTGTATGAAAAAGTTTTGTATGAGAAATAAATATTGAATTTAAAAAATCATATCTTTTAACATAGTTTAAATATATGTATATACATATATAGATAGATATATATTATAAATTCTGTAAAATTTAAATGTACGTGTTTAAAACATTTTTAATAACCAGTTAAGATTTTAACGGCCAAGTAAAATGACAAGTGAAACAAAGCATAAAAATACAATTAAGTTGGCGGGAAAAATGTTATGGAAAGGGTTGTTGTTTGAAGGTGACGATGAAGAGGGAAAGGAGGAGGTAGAGGGAGTAGGAGAGGAAAGGCAAAAATGAACCCGAAACAAAGCTAGGCAAAAGCAGTAAAAAGCCAACACAAATATTTCATGAAGGCTACTTGCATGTGAGCAGCGACCATTGTTGTTTTACTTAGTTGTTTTAGTTATTGTCGTTGTCTCAAGATGCTCGAGATTTTGATGATGTGACTACAATGGAAAGGACGACCGACCGACCGACCGAACCACCGACCGAACCACCGACCGACCCCGTCGACCCACAAACCCACCAACCCACCGACCCAACAGTCGACCAGCATGTTGATGTTGATGATGAAGCACATTTTTGTGTTGACATATTTGTGTGCGGGGCCGAAACAAGAATAAGAGCACGTTAAAACCAGAAATGAAAAGAATGGTTAAATTTTAAAGAAAGTGCAAGTTTCAACATTTCATGTAACGTTTTAAAGTAGATTAATTCTTAGGTATACTCTCTCTCTCTCTTTAGCGCTATTTAATAAACTAATCAAGTTAATAGAAAAAACCTTACTATTTACAATTCACATTGCCATTCAATAATTACTAAAAATTGCAATTTATTATACAGTTTAGAAGATAAAATAGTGTTTGTGCAAGTGAAAAAGAAAATTTTTCTAATTGTTAACCAACAAAAAATTAAATTCAGTATTAATAATTAATTTTATATTTTATATACAAGTATAAAAGTAAGCAATCATATTTTCAGTATCTTTTTCCTAAAAAAACATTTCAAAACATTTCATTTGGAAATTTTCAGTATCTTTTTCCTAAAAAAACATTTCAAAATAAATGAAACTCGTCTTTGTATTTAAAAATTATTTAATAATAATTAGAAATTAGTCACTGGTTTGTCGATTTAAGTTTATTTGCCTCTAAAATTTATATAACATTTATACATACATATACATATATATATATCGCTTCTGGCCAACATACACAGACAGTTTGTTGAAAGCATTTGTTAAGCCCAACTAATTGTTTTTATTAAAAAGGTAAAACTGCTGACCTCACCTGGTTTGCACGTTACAGGAACCATTCAATCATGTAGTTTTAAAGTTCGAAAAAGACAAAAGGAAAAAAGTAAAACTAAGCCATAACAGACTCTGTGTATACCCTGATTAAATATATTTTAATATGTGTTTGAGTCAAATTTACAATGTGTCAAAACTACCCACGGCCAAACACAGTTTCCAGGGTACAATTAATAAATATTAAATGACTTTGCGAACCAAGGCAAAAACAGAAGGAGCAAAAGGAGCTGAAGCAAACAGCAACTCAGAGGACGCATTGCCTATGGATTAATCATTAATCAGTTCCACACATGGATGGAAGGACGCATGAAGGATCAACTTTGTGTGTAAAAAATGATTTATGCACAAAACCCGGCTACATATGCAAATTTTCATCTATATGTTCGTTTAACTACATTGCCAGACACTTGGGCTACTACACATAAGATACTTAGTACAGATTTTGTTAATCCTCCACTCTCGCTTTAAGTAATTTAATTAATTGCTAAATTGATTAATCGTTTTTTCAAAAATTAATACTGATTTAATCTGGGCAAAAATGTTTAGAAAAGTTCCTAAGAATTTTTTATATTTAATTTATGGTTTTCCAATTTCTATAAAAAAAAATTTAATTAAGATTTGCTTAAATTAAGATTTAAATATTTTGAGCTAATTGACAACTTATCATTTTATTTGCAGTGCAGACGAAGGTTTCGATGGCACCTATGCCACCAATGTAGTGGTCCGGAATAATGGAAGTTGCCTCTATGTGCCGCCAGGCATATTTAAATCCACTTGCAAAATAGATATCACCTGGTTCCCATTCGATGATCAGCGATGCGAAATGAAATTTGGATCCTGGACCTATGATGGATTTCAGGTATATATATCATATATCTATGTTTTTGCATTGTTTAAATTAATTGCAGTTTGTTTTGTTTTCTATGGCAAAGGAAACGACCAATTAATTATGTAATAAATATTATTTACTTCGGGAAATCTTGTCAGATATAATTTAAGTATAAATATACATATATACAGACATGTACATATGTATGTTGTTGTTGTTGTTGTTGTTGTTGTTTATTGACGCAGATGAAATTTTGACAAATTGCAGGAAACTTATTTCCATCCTCCCACTCCCCAGCAATCCTTTCTTTATACACAGGCAGGCAGTAAGCCAGATAAAATCTGCAAGTTGAAATTTAATGTACATACATATCAAAAGCCAATAACTTTTTGGTAAAAACAATGAATGTGTCCAACATATGTGCATTTTATGTAAAAAAGTTGATCGAACAAAGAAATACACTATTTTGTATAGTCAAATCATAGTTAAACTGATTTGACTAATTTTTATAAAGTATTTCTACTTTCGATCTACAGTATTAGGTTTCCATAGTAATATCAATAAATATTTTGTTTTTACCTATATATATATATATAGAGTGTATAATGTATAGGCAGATCAAGTGTAAATAAAATATTCTAATCAAGAAGTTTTGGCTAGGAATTAATTTTCTCAATCTCATTTTCATATGCAATGGCCAGGAAATTGCATTGAGTTTTATTTCCAACTTAAATTTTGTTTTTTTTTTTTACAAATGCTTGCCAAAAAAATACGCCTGAATCATATGGATTGGGATTGGGGGGAGGACAGGATGAAAGGGAGTTACACATTTATCAAATGTGCCATAAAAAGAGGAAGAGAAATTCAGGAAAAATCGACAGTGAAAACAAAAACAAAAAAAAAGAGAAATGCAGAGGATAAAGGAAAAGTGCGTGGGTGAGCATGGCTTCAAGATTTATTGAAATGTATCTACAGAAACTTTCTCCTCTCTCTCTCTCTCTATCGCACACTCACTCCCTCTTGGTCTAACGCACCTCGACGTGTCTACTCGCCCTCCCTCCCCTACTCAATGTGCTACTGTTTTATTAATTTCCAATGCTTCTGCTTGACTTTGCACTTGTGTGCCAAAAATTGCTCAATGCGGCAGCAAAAAAAAAGAAAAAAATGTAAGGAAAGGAAAATGGGAAAACGGAAAAACCAGGAAAACCACACGACGCATTGGCATGCTTAAAACTAAACGCGAAATGCATGTGGTTTGTGTAACCTAAGCTGCAAACTAAGTTTTATTATTTTTGTTTTTCTTATTTTTTTCTTCTCCTTTTCGTTTTTTTTTTCTGGGGTTTTCTTCTATTTTTTTTTAATATTTTACGTGTCAACTTTTCCGTGCCAAAAAATTTGCCAGGCCAAGAAGCAAGAGCAACGGAAAATGTGAGGAAAAATGTTGCGTAGTCTTGCATATAAGATACATTTGTATCTATATGTGCATGTGTATGTATGTGTGTGTGTGTGTGTGTGTGTGTGGGTATGTGTGTGCTGGCATCGTTGGTTTTTTGGCCCGTGGCCTTACCATGTCAGCGTCAGCAATGCGAGCCGAAAAGCAGCAGCGTCTTGTGCCATGCAAATTAATGCACTCGCTTTTCCTTTGCCTTGGCCCGCCCCTTCCGCCCCTCTATTACCGTAACCTAGCCCCTTTGGCCCTTGTATTGCCTTGGCATGCGAGGCTAACTGGCGATGCCAAAACAAAACTGTTCCACTGATTAGAATACCAAAATACACACATATATTATATGTATGTATATGTTTGTATGTATGTATGTATGTATGTATGTATGCATATGTATGTACATATTGCCATTTTCTTACCATATCCCTTAGAATTTCAACCATGGACTTGAACTAAATTCTCAGAATTTATTTTTTAATCAACATTTATTGCCTTTGATATTACATATATTATAAAAGTGTTTTTGATTTAAATTCAATATATATTTAAATATCATTGATTCTGGCTATATAGTAAATAGATAATTCTGTCAGAATCATTGAGAAAATTTTAGAAATTAAAATTGAATTTTTGACTGTCAATCAAAAAATATCAATAGTTATCTAAAATCTTTAAATAAGAAAATTTCCATTAATTTCTGCTTATGCAAATAGAAATCTTAACTTAATATTGATCACATTCGATATATATGTACATATGTATATATGGATATAAATCAGGATATAGTATAGAGTTATATAAATATTGTTGTATATAAACTAATCTAGCCAAGTTTAATTCTAGCTATAAAAACTAAAGATAGAATTGTTCTTACTTTAGACAGATATAAATTATCTGTGAAGTATGTGTATTCATTCTATATATAAGGTATTTATGTGTGTGTGTGTGTGTGTGTGGGAAGGGGGGGTGTGGGGTGGGGTCTTACAACTGAATTGAATATTTATGGAGCTGGGATATGGCTACGGCTCTAGCTCCAGCTGCGGAACCGGATATCCGGCATATAACAAATTATGCGCGGCAAACGCAATGAATGAGTTATGCCACAAATATGTGACTAACTGCAAGAAGTTTGTGCCACATTTCTTAGTGTGGGTGTGAAAGAGTCGAAGAAAGAAAGATGGATAAGCAAGAGAGCAATTTATTTATTGGCATTCATTTTTGTTAGTTAACAATAGGAGACACGAGAGGGGAAGTAAAAGTGGGAGTAATTGCATTCGTTTGCATCACTAATTGTTGCTACCACAAAATAGTAATTAAGTTAAATTTGTACACTAATTTAATCTCTCTTACTTTCTCTCTCTCTCTCACACACACACACACACACTCCATGCACCCTTACAAATTGATTAAATGATATAATTCAATCAATTGCCACATAAAGTTGCAACTTGATCATTATCAACATCATTATCGTCATTATTATAATTATCATGAACATTTACAAAATTGCATTTCAATTATTGAAACTATGCCAATTTGTTATTGTATTTATGTAAGGCCATTTATTTATTTGTTGCTCTTGTTAATTTTTATCAATTGTTAAATAACTCATTAAAATGCATTTGCTGCCAGTTATACAAATGGAAAACGGTGGGGGTGGGGCTGTTCGGGGGGTAAACTCAATTTACCAAAATTTATACTTACAAATTAATCCATTTTCAACTGATTTGGATAAGTAATTTGATTGCACATTTGCTGTTTGCATTAGCATAATTGCATTGACTAATTAAATGGATAAACAAATTATCTACTTGATATATTTTAATTATAAATATGGTGTCTATATAAAGACATCCTACCATTTAAAAAGAAATACTGTCACAAGTCACTTATAGTGTATAATGTTCATCTTAAAATCTGTCTATATACATAAATGGAGACTGACAAAAAGTTAATTTATTATAAAAATGGAAAATTAATCTGGCTGGCAGCAGGCAGTCAACCAACTAAATGGACGTCATTTCAATTTGTCGAACATTTTTGCTTTTTGGGTCGGTCGCAATGTTATAGCATCTCAGCTCAGAGGAATATCAGGGCATCTCAGAGCCAACTTTCAATTCAATCAAATCCGTTTTTTGCCAAAGTCATTGGCAAAGCTTTTAATTGCTTTCGAAACAGCTGGCTTTTCCTTCTTGTTGTCGCGCCTTGCAAGGTTTTTCCAACTAATTGCAATAAAATTTCATTCAAAATTCCCCTAGTTCCCCTTTCCCTTTCCCATTCCCTCGTTCTCATTCTCTAAGCCCTTCTTGCCACGCGTTAATGTCGAAACTGTCAACAGCGCGTTACGTCAGCGTCAGTTGGCCCAAAAGAGAAGAGACCAAAAAACAAAAGAAAAAAAGGGAACAAAGCAAAAAGACCTTTTTCTTTCGTCAAGCCTTTCTCCTTACACTCTTTAAGTCCCCTTTCCCCCTCTTGCAAATGTTGCGATGATAGATAACTTTATTATTCGAAAAGACTGGCAAATGATTGATTTCCAAATAATTACGAAAATTTTAATATACTATGCAAATAAATGACAATAAAAGTGAATGATAAATGCAAAATGGCTTAAACATCTAAATCCAATGACTCGTCCTGTAAAGAAAGTGTATATCCTTTTATATATATACATACTTGCTTTTGATTGACAAAATGGGCAATGTTCCCCCATTTAATTTGTGTCCTGTTTTCTGTTCCATTACTAACAGAGCATCCGTCACTTAGAATCCTACACTCGTTCCCCTTTTTGTTGCATAAGATTCATTCAAGTTTTCCCTTAAGTCTGTTGCAAGTTAATGTAATCAAAGTTAAAAGTTATTCCTCTCTCTCTGCCTCTTTGACTCTCAAAAAAGAGTATATTAGCTGTGCATAGGGTATACTCCATGTAAACAAAACTTTGGAAAAATGTTTGTTAAAATTTTAAATGGTTTAGCAGTTATATTTTATATTCTTTTGTGTAAAATATATTATTATTCATACATTTATATATGTATATATTTATTTTTATATTTATATATATATATATTTATATATATTGAGTTGACTAATATTAATCTAAATCTGAAATTTTACATATTTTTTTATGGTCGAATCAGGCGGTTGAAAATAGTTACACTTTTATTAAGTTATCTTTAAACCAGTTTTCTAAAAACGTATGTAAAAAAGTAAAACCTTTAAAAAGTTGAAAGACAAATAAATAAAAGGTATGTTTATTGATACAATTTAATTATATAAAAAATATATAAGCCCTATTTTTCTCTTGTCAATTTTAATAATTCGTTAGTTTAAGAATTTAATTGGTATTAATTAACAATCGAATTGCTTCAAATGAAATCCAACAATTAGTGTCAGGAATTAAAATGTTTGATTAATATGCAATAGTGATGAGTGGATTATTAGTGAGTGTATTTAAATTAATGACTATGATTACAGTCAGCATTAACATGTTAAAGAGAATAAGTAACGGGAAAATGAAAAAGAAAAATGTTGCATTAATTAGAAAAACAAATAAATATTACTATTAATTAATGGTTTTATTGCTTTATTTGTTATACAAAATTTATTTGATTTTAAAAGTGTTCGTTTATTTTATTTATTGCCGTCTGAAGAATAAATAATTTATATTATTAGGAAATCTGATTGAATTATCGTTAATTCAACTTAAATCTCTTAATTTTATTAAATTGAACATTCTGTTTGAATGACTTTTAATATATATATATATATATATATATGAGTTTTTCGATTTGTTGAATTCAGTATTTACTTGCACGTTTAGTTATGGTTTAGCTTCAAATTTAGTTTAGAAAAAAACAAAAAAAAATCCCAAGAATTTTTGCCCCTCACATAAGGAGAAGCAGAAGCAGCGGCAACGGCAGCAGCAATAAAATGCTGAGCTTAATGACTGTTTTTTTTTTTTTTGTTTTTTTTACCATGTTGAGCGTTATCCAAGGACATTAGTAGGAAAGGGATTGGGCAAGTTGTTGGATAGATGGATGGATGCAGTGGTGGTGAAGGGAGAACGGCTGGGGGATTGGTATATGGAATGAGATGCAGCAGCCTCCATTTCCTGTCATCATCCGTTGTCGTCGTCCTGCGTTTTCGCTGCAGCATTTAACTATAAGTAAAAGTTTGTTGGTTGTGCCTGATTACTCGACCGACCCAACCTCCTGCTACCTGCTCTCCTCTACTCTGGCCCCACTATCAGCCTCAGCCCTTTTTCCCCGTGACTGTCGCCTTGGTTTTAGTTGGCGTCGATGCGCTGCGGCAAAAAAGAAGAAAAAAAATATAAAAAAAAAGACAATAGCCTCTGTCGTTTGCTTTGGGTGGAGGCTTCTCCGAAAGTCAGTGTAAATTATGAAAATATCTCGTTGGCTTGCCATATATACTTATACATGCATATATATTAACATACATACTTTGCAAGTATATATACATACATACATATATATATACATATATATATATAAATTGTTCCATGCACAGCAAGATCTGGCGGCAAGTTTTTTACTTCCCTTCATCCTTTTCGGTTCTTCTTTTTTATTTTTTTATTTTTTTTGTTTTGTGTGTCCTTTTTCTCTCTTGTTATTATAATTTTCTCTGTCACATTGAAAATGCGGTTGAAATGAGCAGGAAATGCGCGAATTCCACTAACCCAGATAATCATGGGGTGATTTTTGCATTTTGTTTGCAAACTGTTTTCCCAGGCTTTTCTTATCTATGTATATCACCCTTACCCCATCTGACATCTCTTACTCAGCCACTCCCCCCCACCCCCCCCTCTCCCCCTTCGCTACCCGCTCACCCCCATTACACTCATTTAATATGATTATTGTATTATTTTGCACTTTTCATAATTTTTTCAATTTCATTTTTGAGCATGTCTTTTTTTGTTTTTTGTTTTTTTTTTTTGGTCTTAATTTAAATTTTTAATTTAATGCAACGCGCAATTATGCGCAGTCTTCTCTTATGGCTATGGCTTCTCTTCTGGTTATGGCTGGCTAATTAGCCAGGCCATAACTGAAGGAGTAAACTTTTTCCCGTTTCTTTTTTCTTCATTTTTCTTTTTCTCATATTTTCCCCCTTCGTTTTTCATCATATTTGCCCTGGTGCAATGAACTGGCGACGACTCGACATAAAAACAAAATCCAAACATAAAAGTAACAAGAAAATTAAGTGAAATTCACTTTGTAGCCAAAGATTGATAATTTTTAATGGTTTCCGTCGTTAAGTATCTCCAAAAAGATAGATATATATATACATATATATAACATTTTTTAAGTTATACGATCTGTTTGAAGTTGGAAAAAAATATACTCTATAAATTTACATTGAAAATAGTTCATACTGATTTAAGTGCGATATTCATTTTACTTTTACCATTTTGATACAAGTTTAAATAGATGTAATCGAACGTGACATTTATTATAGCTTAAAGTTACTCATTCTTTGAATAGAAACGAATATAGGTGAATATATACATATATATAAATGTTGAATAAAGATTTATGGTTCTTTGCTTGACTAGGAATTATTCCATTTGTCTTAATTATCGTATTCAATAACCATTCAATTTAATTTCAAATTGTGAAATGAAAGGCAGATGAATCGAAAGAATTCAATTTAATTTATTTCAAATGTAGAATGGAATGTATTAAACGTATGATTCGAATTATATTGCCTTGTTGATCTGTAAATTATGGAGTTTACCCATTTAAATGAATATAAACATATATGTTTATAGACTGGCTTTGAATTAAATTGAAGAAAAAATATAGAGATGAAAGGAGTGGAAAGCACTTTCTTTACCCATAAACAACTTTGTACATTGCTTCACTTAAAATGCCAGTTAATGCAATTTCAATTTGACATTCCCCTTTTTGTATCTGCCAGTAGATATATATATGTATATATATATTATGTTTGTATGTTTATTTATTTTTGTCTTGCATTTTGTTTTCTGTGACTCATTCAAAAAGCAAACATAATTTCAGTTCATCGCTGTATCCTCGATTCGCATTTCTATTGAAATGTTGTTCACTGGCCCAGAAATCAGATGACAAGACAAAGTTTTTTCCATTTTTTTCCGTGTGTGTGTAGTGTGTGTGCGTGTGTGTGCTCTTGTCAAGTGCATATAAACATTGTAATTGAACGCCATTAGAAATCATCTGAAGCATTTTATTCTATAGAAAATTAAACGAATATTTTTCAACAAACTCAACATTTTTCTATTGTTTACTTAAATCTTATTTTATTGCAATTTTCTATAGTTCAAGAGTCAGGTATACATATATCTATAACTAGTCAAAAAAAAGAAAATTAAAAATTTATATACCATTGAGGTTTTTTTTTTCAAGTTTTGAGAAGATGTCAAGTCTTAAGTTAAACCAAAATGCGTAATTGACTTGGACTTTATATGTTATCTGGAATATATGAATAAATGTTATTCTTTAGAGGTCAAATTTTTATAATTTATTTATTTTTAATATTCGCTATAATACATTTAAACTAACAATATTATAACTAATTATTGGGAAAAGGAGCTCCAGCGTCAAAGTTGAAATTCTTCATAAATATGTATTTAAAATCCGTATTAACTTTATATGAATATGTATTCATGTAGTAAAATAGATTTTTTCAATTATATTTTCTACTTATTAAAATTGTTAGAAAACCCTTTCTAAATGACAGTACATCTGTAAAGGATATTTAGTAACAGCAGGCAAATAAAATCGAACAAGTTAAAATAATCTCTTGAATAAACTTAACTAAATACATAAATAGGTATTATTATAAATCAATAAGCCAAGTTAAGTTTTATGATCAGGTAACATCAATTTGGTACACTCAAAAACCTTGAAGTTCCATCCACTTCACATACACATTCTCGGAAAATATAAAATTATACTGTAATAATTATTGGCAATAAGGCCTGTCACAGTCAGGCAACAGTCAGCTAGCGAGCCAGACATACATATAATAATAAGTATTATGGCCAAAGAAGACGGCAACTGAGAAGGACCGCACCAAGGACCGCGTGTGTATGTGTGTGCGTGTGTGTGTGTGTGTACGAGTAGTTATCATTTTTAAGCATTTTAAGCATTCTTTTGCTTTGAGTTTGCACTTGAACAAATAAGCACACTTGGCCATACTCTCACCCATTCAGTCACTTGGCCACTTATTTGCGCTTCTTCTGTCGACTGTTGCCTCCCTTTTGGCCCCCTCTTTCTCTCTCTCGCTCTCGCTCTCTCTCACTCTCACTCTGTTGTTGTCACTACCATTGTAGCAGTTGTTCTCGCTGCCACGCCTACTGAATGTCTTTTCGCCTCTTTTATTTTCTCTCGTTTTTTTCATTTTTGTTTTTGTATGTCTTCAACTATTTTTAGTGTAATATAATGCGAACACAATGGGCACGAGCAAGTGGAAGCCATATAGAAATGTATGGCAAAGGGAGGGTAGGAAAATGTGGAGGTAAACCATTCGGTAGTTTATCTTTATATATAAATTATTATTTTATTCCATATTAAATTATTATTTTGTATAAATTAAATAAGAACTTATTCACCAGTATGATAATAAAATGTATTTAAATGGAAATTTTATCCTCTAAATTCAAAATAAAAATCTATACAAACAAAGTATTACACCCTATCATTTTTTTTAAATTATCCTTCTTCCTGTTTTGTTCCTAGTTTTAAATCTAATTAAAAAACTAAATTTCTAATAAAAAAAAACTTGTTTATGCAATTTTTTTCAGAATTTAATGAAAATTAAATTGTAAAATTTCAACCAAAAATTAGATTTCGGAACTTTGATGAAAAAATTAAGAATTGAAGCATTTCCTAAAGTCATTTAGGTTATGATTAAATTTTATATGAATTTTTAAAATATTTTTTATTTTTTTTTTCCCCTGATGTTTTTTGCCTATTTATGATTATAATTTGCTATTATGTACTTTATTCTGGGAAATTTTTAACTATATGACTTTTTGAAATCAAAAAAAAACTTTAATAATTTAAAGTGTTTAGGGTCATTGAAATCATTTAATTGGATTTTTGCCCGTAAAAAGAATAAAACTGATATATAAATACTTATACTTCTTTTTTGTGTTAATGCACACTAAAATAAAATATTTTTACTTTCGAGATCAATCATCCAAACATTTAAAGCTCTATTTCCTATAAAGTGATGAATAGTTAAGTGAATGATTTCATTTTTAATATTTTGTATACCTCAGTGGCCACGAAAACAAATTTGAAACTCATCAGCTTTATTTTTCTCACAATTCGCCTTCAACCGGCTACCAGGACAAATAAAGTTTGTTTACAAAAAATTATTTGCTTGCAATTTGTATTTATGACAGAAAAAGAAAAAAAAAAGAGAAAATATTAAATCAACGTTGCTTTTTCCTTTAAGTACCCAATTACACAAATTCTTTTTTTTAGTTGTTGTTGGCCAACAATAAAAGTACACTGCAAATAGAAAGAGTCCAACCAAATGATGGAAACAAAAGTAAAAGTGGAAAAGAGAGAGTGCAACATCAACAGAAAATGCTTAAATAAATAGATGAAGAAGAGAAAAGAAGGCCAGGCAAAAGCAAAACAACTGGAATAACAGTTACTTTATACATATATATATATAAATATATATATTTTTGAAAAAGCCGACTTCTTAATGCATTTTTTTCCAATTTGTGATGGACAAGGCAATAAAACTTTTCATATTACAAGGAAATTTTAATTGAATAGCAATTTAAACTTTTTTTGTCGATAAAATTCTAAAACTTTCTTTTCTCTGTCTTACTATCTTCCTTCTCCTCTTTCTCTCTCTCTTTCTCTCTCTATATATATGTATGTATATTGTTTTCATCAAGTGCACCTTTGTGTGTATTTCATTTGGCAACTAACACAACCACAACAAATAGCCACAAGACGCGCTTACAAGATAAATATGCGGCGACCTTCAGTGTGTGTGTGTGTGTGTGTGTGTGTGTGTGTGTGTATGTGTGTGTGTTGCTGCAATAAGTGCCTCAAAATGAAGACCAAAAGCAGCTACCAGCAAACAACACAACTAACCAACTGGGCAGCTAGGCAACTATTTACCCATCTCTCTGCTGTTTTGGCCTTCACATAAATAAGTAAAAAAGGAAAAGAAACCCTGTAACTAAAAAATTCTCTCATTATTATTTTTGGGTTTTTCTTTTCTTCTATTTTTTTATTTTTAATTGTTTCAAATGTTTGCAATACAAAGCCGCTTGGTAACCAAACAAACTGACAAATAGTTTTTAGGAATTCTCCTCCAGTTCTAGTTTACGCAAATTAATTATTTTCCTTGTGGTATATTACATAAACTCGCTTCTACTTTTCTACCAACCCCTCCTCCTACCACCCACCCATCTCTCACGCCCTCTGTCCATTGGTTTTCTTTCTAGCCATTTACATGTCGTTGACAGTAATTTACTGTGGGAAAACTTTTCGACATGCCATATACTACGGTTCTTATACATATATACATTGTTATTGTTATATAGTATGCATATAAAAGTTTAGGAAATCTT
Source organism: Drosophila emarginata (assembly GCA_037075365.1). Lineage (NCBI taxonomy): Eukaryota > Metazoa > Arthropoda > Insecta > Diptera > Drosophilidae > Drosophila > Drosophila emarginata. Next base: position 1,806,992 of record JBAMCD010000160.1, read on the forward strand.
TATCGAAATGAAAATCAAATGAAGAATCAAAGGAAATTCAAAGAGAAAGTCGGTAAATGAAACAGACTTATAAATATTAAATACTAAATATGTATAAAAAATATTAAATATTATAGCCTACATTATTTTAATATATATTTATGTCTAGGATCTATTTTTCTTGAACTTTCAGAAACGATTCTTAAATAAATGTATTTAATATTAAAAAGTATTAAATAATTTTCTGATTCCAATATATGGAATAATAAACAGAAATTTTATTAATTTTGTTTTAAATAAAATAATGGAATTTAAAAAAAGCAATATGACTTTTGTTCAATTCCTTTAATTTGTAGAATTTTTGCCCGAAGGCATTTGTCTATATTAATAATATATATAATAATTATTATATAAATAAGCTCAAAAAATCTTTAAATTTCTGCTGTAACATTTTCAAAGAATTTTTCGTGTGTTGGTGTACAATATTCTAGCTTTTAATCAAGTGGAAAAACAATAAGTCTGAAGATTATATATTTTATAAAGCAATTAGTTCCAAATGTTCTTTAAAATAATTGAGTTAAGTTTTTTTTGTATATTATCTAAATGTACATAAGGATTCGGTTGGTAGTCTAGGCTATAAATTAATATATATATAAAAAGATAAGATCTCTTTTTTTTTCCTAGCCTTGAACAATGTGATGACTATTGTTGTAATTTAATCTTATGTGCCATTTGTCTGGTAAGGTACATGAACATTAAGTTCAATTACTGGCACTTGTTCTGTCAGCGTAGGGACTCGAATTGCTCCCGCATACACATTCATCTTAGTTGCTGTGCAATTAATTCAATGTCAGTTCAACTGTAACTGAGACAGGGACGAAAGCTGGCCAGAAGAGTATATAGAAGATGAGTGCCACCAGTTCTGTTTTTCCATATATTTATATATACTGTATAAGTATATATGTATGTACATACATATACATATATATAAAGCTAGGGTAGTAGTAGAATGGTTGTAAAGTAAGTAGTTTGCCAAGCTTCAGCTTCAGCTTCAGCTTTGGCTTTAGCTTTATTTGAAATCGCTAAAACTTTTTGACAATGCGGCTCACTCCGCTCCTAGCACCCCAATTACATTTACCTCTGCTGTCCCTACCATACAATTCCAACCAACTCATACTACCAATGCTAACAGCACCCTTTCAGCCATTGGGCTTATCTCTTTGGCAAAAAGTTTCAGTTCTGTTTTATGTCAATTCATTTGCCTGCCGAATGCCATTGGATGCGGCAGTTTCTATTTTTCTTTTCTTTTCATTTTTTTTTTTTTTTTTTGGCCATGCTAAATGGCTCTTTGGTTGTCTGAATGAGTTTTAACTTGATATTTGCGTTATAGTTATATATGTATGCTTTAATTTTTACCAGACAATCTACAAAGTCATTGAGTTAAATATTTTTCATATACTCTGTCTCTCTCTAAGTATTTTATACGATTATGGGTTTCTTACCAGCCAACTGATATAACTTTCGTCGAAACTTTGCTGTTTTTTAATTAGTGATTAAAGCTAATTATGTAATATACAAGCTTCTTCAATGTCACACAAAAAAAAAAAAGGAAAAAAACCTTAAAACTGCGCAAAAATAAAGTGAAAAGAAAAAGAAAAAAAAAAAATGAAATTACCCCCCAAAAAGCAACAAGGAAAAGGAAAGGAAAAAAAAAGAAATAGGTAAAACGCAGCTGAGAAATATTGTGTGGCACGGCATTGGCTAAACGACTTGCGTTTTATTTTTATGCTGATGCCAAAAAGTTTTTCATGCTTTCAAGTTTATTGAGTGCCTGGTCCTGGTGCTGGCCATGTCCCTGTCCCATGTCCCTGGCCCAAAGGGTAACCTGCTGCTATAGCTGTATTGCTGTTGTTGTTGCTTTTGCTGTTGTTGCGGGTAATTCCTATGCGTACAACAGCAACAATTCGACTTTGTGACTCAGACACACAAGTAAATGGATGTGAAAAAGAGAAAGCACTACGAGGGCGGCGATTACAGTTCGCTTCAGTTCAGTTCAGTGAAATTGAGTTGAGAGCAAAGTGTGCAAAAAACCATTTGTCAACTTTTCTATTTTTCCATCTCTTGCTTTCCTTTGGCTTTCCCTTTATTTTTTTTTTTCTTTCTTTTTTTTTGTACAATTTTAAACTAGTTTCTAGATACTTTCTCTTTCTAATTTCAACTTTTTTATTTCTCCTTTAAACACAACATATTTATTTAATATTTAAAATCTGATACCAGAAAATATAAAAATTTTACACTTTACTATATAACTCTATATATTTATATATTTTAAATAAACTATTAGTTATAATAAAATTCCATTTCATTTGAAAAATTAATCATGCAAAAGTAATTAAACTGCCCACAAAATATATATGTGTGTATATCTATTGTATTTACTACTTATATATAATCATGACTTTACTAAACGCCATGAATCACACTAAGAGTCGTTTCCTCACCAGTTCCCACTAAACCCCTCCAACTCTTATATAACTCCCCCCCCCCCTTCAAAACGCATCACCTTGTACTATATTTGTTAAGTTTTGCAACAAAATGTCATTGCTGGAGATCAAAAGAGATCCGAGACCTGAGACCAGAGACCAGAGACCGAAGACCTTAGACCAGGGACAGGGATTTCTATATATATATATTTTGTATGTGTGTGTATGTGTGTGTGTGTGTGTGTGTGCGTTTGTGTGTACACAACGTCCAACTTTTTCACATTTTCAAAATTTAATGTATATTGCGGTCAAGTTTTTTTGTCTTGTTGCATGTACTTTGGTTAGTTGTTAGTCCCATTTGGTTAGTTGTTTATTCTCTTGGCCCGTGTTGTATTTTGTTACTACTGCTATGGCCTTGTACGGGTTATTATCAACTAGTTACAGCCTGTATTCCACCTATGGCCATAAAAAAATTGGCCAATAATTCGCTAAACTTTTATTACACACGGGGAAAAAGAAAATGAATGTAGTTAAATGAGATTTTTGCACATGATTGAATAATGTATAAACAAACTTTGTATTAAATAAGTATAAAAATTTAAAGAATATATCAAAGAATATCTTTCTTTTTTTATCTCACTACAATTGAACCAACTGATTTGGGGGAAATGGTAAGGGAAATTCATTTCACTAATGAGGAATTTCCTTTCCTTGATAAAATGTTAAAAACTCTTGTAAAGATGCAGCATAATGACAAAAATATTGAAAAGGAATGAAAACTTAATCAAAAAGTTGCCACAGAACAAAATATCATATATGAAATATAAATGTATAATTCAAATTGGATTTTTTTTTTTAACTTTTTGCCAAAGACAATATTTAATAATAATGAGAAGATTGTAAATAGATTTAAGAAATGTATGAAGATTTGACTTTTAAAAGAATGGTCCTTGGAGGGGGATGGAGGGATGGTGAATACACACAAGAAAAGCCAACTGAACATAAATAATTAGAAATGGAATGCTCCAAAGTCTTATTTGAATTTCACTAAATATTCATACAATATATTCATATATTTGAATACATATATACATATATACACAGATACATATGTATACATCTCTATCTGTATATGTGTATGTGTGTGTGTGTAAGTATTTTCGCCATATAGTAAGTTTTCCTCTTTTTGGCTTTGACTTTGACTTGATTTTGATTTGCACAAAGCATGCCAGAAGAAGGCAGAGAGAATAGCAGGGAGGGAAGGTAAGGGTAAGAGTTTGGCATATATTTGCCTACCGCCTTTTGTTTGCAACATTTAAATGAGAAAACTTTTATATGCCTCGACCACCCCACTACCACCCCTCACGTCTCTGTTGCTGACAAACTAAACAGAAGGAAATATCGCACATATTTTCACATGTGCACCAAAAAAAAAAAAAAGAAACCAACAAAAAAAGCGAAATGCGAAGAAAAAATGAAGCAAATATAGATATACTCGTATAAAATGATTGCACTGACTTTTAAATACCCTATTCAATAAGGTAAAATATATTTTCAATATATATGTAGATCATATATATATTTATTTTTTTATTTTTATAAAATGAATCTTCAATTTTACCCATTATTTCTGTTTCCAAACCAAATATTTATATATATAAACTTTTATTACATGCAGGAAGAAAAGTGATCTACACTTTTCTAATTTTATCTAAACTGATTTCGACTCTCCATATCAATATATATATGATTAAATTAAACTTTATTTACCATAGTTCACTTTCAGTTTGATATATCTACGCGATAATCTGCATCAATCTGTATTATTAATAATATTCATTTCAATAGCTTATCTGATAGCCTAATATACACTATTAAATAATATGTATAGGGTATGAAAATGGGCAACTGGCATAGCCCATTTGGACTTATTACTTTATGATACTCCACCGATTTTCTTGTACATTTTCTTTTTAGCTTGACTGAGTTACTGAGGTTTAGTCCGTCTATGTGATTGTGTGTGGCTGGTCAATAAAAACTTTAACCACAAAAAAAAAAAAAAAAGGAAATCACATAAAATATTGTTAAAGCGTCGACAACAACAACAAATAAGAAAGAGAATTGGATTGGCAAGGGGCAAAACGAAAGCGATAAATCAATTTGTAGATATTGGGCAAAGTTTTTATTTACCCATACAAAATGATTTTGCGGCAAATTAATGCGCGGTCTCGTTGTTTTGGAACGAGATTAATGGATATAGTATAACATATATATATATACATAAATATATAGAAACATAAATATTGTTTAAGATTTTTATTTTGTACCGACTAAAGCCAATTTCCCCATTTTCTTTTCAGTTGGATTTGCAATTACAGGATGAAGCCGGGGGGGATATATCCAGTTTTATAACAAACGGTGAATGGGATTTATTGGGTAAGTGTTGAGATCTTATGTTTATACTATTTGAAAAAAAAGAAAAAACTAATATCTTCAATTGATTGATATTGTGTTTTGTGTTTTTTAATACAAACTATTTATTAACAATTTAAAACCAATTTCTTCTCTCTTTGCTTTCCAATGCATTTCGAAATCAAACATTTTTCTCATTCATTTGTTATCTCCCAAAACACACACACACATACACACACAACCACACACATAATCATTTAAACAATATATAAAATATATATATATGTTAATTCATATGTATATGTATGTTAATTCATTAATAATAATCAGGTGTGCCCGGTAAACGAAATGAAATCTACTATAATTGCTGCCCAGAACCTTATATTGACATAACATTCGCCATTTTGATACGACGAAAGACTTTATACTATTTTTTCAATTTGATTGTGCCATGCGTATTGATCGCCTCGATGGCATTGCTAGGTTTTACACTGCCACCAGATTCTGGTGAGAAGCTCTCGCTTGGTAAGTTCATCAAGTTTTAACTCTCTCTATCTATCTCTTCTTTTTTTTCTCTGCTACACATACACACTCTCTCTCTGTCTGTCTCTCTCTCTCTCTCTCTCTCTGTCTCTGTCTAATCTTAACCCTTCCTTCTCTATCTCTGTGAAAAGTAGGCTTGCATTCATTTCCATTTCAATTAAGACCTTAAATGAACTTAACCCCAAAATGATATTGTTCCAATTCCAATAATAATAAAATTAAATAAAATTTATTTTCTTTTCTATTTTCTGATGTAATTAAGTATTCTATTATTATTATTATTTTTTATAATTTTGTTTTGTTGTTGTTGCATGATCTCTTCTAAAATGTAAACTCTTAATGGGAATTTGTCATACGTACATAGGTAGATCAGGTGTTAATATGTATATAGGGACAAAACTATTTCTGCCCAAAAGAATCACATTTATAGGTGTGGATTTTAGAAAACATTGAAAACATTTTAAGCAAATACACTTCAAGTATCACTTTACCCACTTTGGACAAGGTAATGCCTACGAACAAATGGTAAAACCTTGAACCTTTTCTCTTGCCGCATTGACAAATGCAACACGTTTTTTTTCTCTCTCTCTCTCTCTCAGTTGTTGTTGTTGCAAGTTCGGTGTTTTTTTTGTTTGATTTATTTTTGTTTTTTTTTTTTTTTTTTTGCCCACTGGCAATCGTAAAACAAACAAAGAGAAACCATCATTTGTAATCAACGTCAACGCAGTGCAAACCTTCATGCAAACCAAAAAATATTGCTAGATGGCAAAGAGGCTGGCAGGCAGGCAGAACAACAACAAAGCCTTGACCCCATAATATAGCCACATTTGCCACTAGTTGCAAACAAGCTAAAAAGTTGCAAAAGCCAAACAAAGCAAAACAAATGGAAATAGAAAGAGAACAACATACACAAATACAAACACAAATAGAAATACAAATACTGTAAAACAATTTTCATAAATGTTTCATTTTACGATTTAAGAATCATTTTTATAAAACATGATTGAATTTGCCTAACTACATAAATACATATACATACATACATATAGACTGCATATATTGGAACTGAATTGCTAGTATTATATAAGATAAATTGATCAAAAAAATTATTGCAATTGCAATTTATGCTTGGCCAGAAGAAAATTTTAAGAGGACTCCAGAAATCCTGAATTTAAGTTTCAGAACAAAGAAAATATTTCTCTCAATTGTAAAGCAAATTATCTTCCCAAAATTAGCCATGTTTATTCTCAAATTAATGTAAAATTGGAAAAATTTCTAAAATTTAATTAAATTTTAATTACAAAGCTTTAGTCCTTGTCAAGAAAATGAAACTCTTTGAAATGCCATTTGTTCGCTTTCTTTAGTTTGTGTATCTTTACCAAAAAAAATCTCAAACATCTGTTGGAAGTTTACATATAAAGAACTAAAGATCCAAAAACACATAATGGCAGACAGCTTACAATATATGTATATACATATATTAACTTTTCACAAAAGACTGAAAACTTCTTAGCACGCATAATGTACATATATGTAGATATGTATGTATATATATATCTACCTATATATACATATATATACATATGTATAATGGGAAATCCTTTAGTAACTTAACTCAACATATCACATGGTCGACATCCTGAACTTTGGGTCGTGCGTGAGTTGCTATTATTCCGAAACTGAAACAGAAACCGTAGGAGACCAAAGAAACAGACATTAGCATCACGTACTTTAAAACACACTCACACGCACACACACACACACACACAGAGACGCACACATATAGCATATGGTGCATGTCAAAAATTTTATAAAATATATTTCATCGCGTTTATGAGCGAGTAGCAAAAGTTTTACGCAGCAACAAAAAAAAAAAAGAAGAAAAAAATAACAAAAAAAAAAAAAAGACAAACTCACACATATGCCATATTTTAAAAATTGTTCATAGACCGCCGGCACATCAGTGCGCGAGTGTGGCCAAAACACATTAGGGGCCCTCGGGCTTCATGCATAATAGACAAGTTTTGCGTAAAGTCCTGCGGCTAATTTATGTTTGCTTCACACAACCAGCTGACTTTTGACATAATTTATTTGACCTCAAAAAAATATAAAAAAAACCGAAAGAAACAAGAAAAAGACCAACCATTAAGTGTATATAATATGCAAGAGGGCTGTCCAATAAATATATATACATATATATACATATATTCAATTCCTTGACCCTTTGATATCCAATAAATATATAGGAAAAATTTCGACATCCATCATTTGAAGTTTATAATACCATAATGTTTCGTATTCCAACTGATTTAGTTGTCATTATATATTTATGGGATAAGTATATCCCTACTGAAAAAGTTTCATAAATTGAGGGAATCATCATCATCATCAGGAATGCATTATGAAGAGATTTTTAATCACACTTTTGCGATTATTTAATGCAAAGTCATTTATATTTCCTCAATCGTTGTGCTCCCAAATGAAGATGACGTTTGAATTTAATTGTTAATAATGATAATGCAGTTCTATGGCAATTTATTTATTATTGTAACTCATTTTAATCTTTTGTTATATATATATGGTTAACTTATCGTACAACCCTCGTATAAATGTATATGAAAAGGTATTTCCATGACAAGCGCCAGCGAAGAACATAAAAAAAAAAGTCATAAATAATGATAAGGCTTGCATACTTTCAAGAGTTGCGGCATTTCTTTCTCTGACAGTTTGAATGATATGCACACACACACACAAACACGCACAGAGAGATACCCTCACACATACATATACTCGAACTATAGTTGGCCAATTTGAATAAAACTCAAAAAATTAAGTGTAATAAAACAATCTCTTACTGGCATAAAAATAACATTAAAAGTAAACATAAAAACAAAAAAAAAAGCAAATTGATTTGACTTGAGGTTCAGAGCAGAAAATACGGTAGTAGTTTTTTATTGAATCCAAATAATTCAATTTCAATCTCAAAATCACACACACACACACACATATCCTACACACACACACACATCTAAAATTCATAGCAGGCAGCATCAACGGCAGCAGGATCAAAGCTGGATTAAAATGAGAATTAACAAAAGAAGAGTTCTAGTTATTATTTATCATTTTCTATTTTTTTGTTAAGTATTTAACTATATAGATTGCATAAGACTAAAGGCAATATATATATATATATATGTATATATATACATATATATATGTATATTATATCCATTACTTTTTATATCCTTTTCTATCTTTCTCTCTCTTTTTCTCTCTCTGTCTTCTTTTTGTGTACAGGAGTTACTATTTTACTATCGCTAACAGTCTTCCTTAATATGGTGGCCGAAACAATGCCAGCAACATCCGATGCTGTACCGCTGCTTGGTAAGTTAATCCTGTCCAGCATTAGATCCATGCACAATTTTAATCCTGCTGCACTCTCGACAACTAACTCTAATCTCGCTCTCTCTCTCTCGCTCTCAGCAAAAACTAAACTAGCCAAAAGAAAACAAGATTCTCCTATTCGTTTTTGGTCTTACTTTTTAGTCGTCTGTTTTATTTTCAAATATATATATATATATATATATATTCAAATATGTATATGTATATTTTTATGTTTTTTTTTTATTTGATTTTTCTTGTACATTACGTTTCCTTTTAATTTTCATTTAAATGAATTTGGGGCACACACATAACTATAAACACAGAATGAAATCGATGACAGATTAGAAATATATATACACTCACATAACCACACACACACACACACACACACACACACACACACCACACACACACACACATACGCAAACAAACAAACAAACACGCACTTAAAAGTTATTAAAATGGCTATTGGATAAACTGAAAACTCAAAACACGATATTAAACCAAAGCCGTATAGCAAAAAGTCTTTTCATCATAGCCACACAGAAAAAAATTTCACATTTAAAAAAAAGAAGTAGCAAAGTGGAAAAGTTGAAAAATCAGAGCCAGAGAGCAGAGGCGCGCATCCCCCCAATGATTTGTACTCTCTTACGATTAGTTTGAAATTTGAAAGAAGATTGAAAGCAATAAACACGTACAACACAAAATTGCTGCTCCAGGACTCAGGTTACCCGCACACTCACCTGCTGTAAAAACAAGAAAAAAAAAACAAAAGAGAAACAAGAGAAAAAAAAGGAAAAAAAAAAACAAACCGAGCAACTGGCCATCCATTCCTTCATTTTTCGCTTTCTAACATCAGTTAAAATTCTGCAAGTGATTCGGTCCAAAATTGTTGTCCATTGGCGTTCATTTCACTTCAATGGCAATGAAAGCAAACGTTTTTGTATTTGATTTCAAACATTTTTCGCAACTACTCAAATTACGTATAAATTGATAAACAGTTTTCACACTTACTTCACAGATATCTATATATATAAAGCGAACTTAAGCGAAATTCAATTAACTTACTAAAGAAATAAAACCGCAATTGCACATACTCTCATACATTTAAAAAAAATTATTTATCTAATTGATAATTTTTGTCAAGATATTACAAAGAGACCAATTTCAGAATTTTGTATCATTTATATGTTTCTTATAATTACTTTCTTCTTCAATACTAAATCTGAAAGATGTCTAAGCATATAGAATTCACTTGAATTTTAGGTCAATGAATGCTGTATTATATAATATCTTAATGGTCTCAATCAGAAGAACTTAAAAAAAGAATAAAAAGCTTTTTCCTTAAGCCACTCTAAAAAATATGCTACGAAATGAGTGGAAAATAGGGACACACACATACAAACACATAAACATAGAGAGAATTAAGTTAGATTTTAAGCATCATTCTGTCATTTTTGCAGTCAGTGTGGAGCAATTAACTAATGTAAGTGAAGTAAAAGAGTGCAAAAGCAAATTACAGGAATGAATAGAATGAATGCATTCACTATTTATACACTCCATTTGAATAATGTGAGATTAGACAATAAACAATACACGAATATTTACAAAGACAAATATATGTATATATATATATACATACAATCTATATATATAGCTATAGAATTTGACAACCTTATTTCGTTCATGTCACATCAGTGTAACCTGCATTTATATATCTACCCTACGTAAAGCATCTGGGATTCAATAAGGTAAAGCCAAGATTATAATCATTCACAAACCTCATGGCATAGTTCATCATAACTTTTACAACAAAAACAGCAAAAAAAGAAAAACAACCAAATAATAGATGTTGCATGATTCATATATAAATGTCTTTTCTAGCATATTTGTTTCTAAAAACTGACTTTATGTTTCCCAAATTATCCATATTCTTGCAGTTCTCTGGAATTCTCTTTCGTTTTAAATAAAAAAAGAAAAGTAATTACTGTAAAGCTTAGAGTATCTGAATATCATTATATATAAAATTTTAAAACACAAATAATAATTTTATACCTAGAAAATTAAATTCTATTGAATAAGAAATAAATCAAATTAAAATGAATAGAGGTTAAAAAAAATCTGTAATTGTTATACATATATAATATAGAACTACATAATACTCTTTCTTACTGATTAAATGGAGAACTAAAGAATATGGATTTCAAGAATATAGAAAAAATTAATTGGTTTATTGGGAATTATATATATATAATGTTTGTAGCATGTACTATATAGCACATATTCCTTCCACTTTTTTTTGCACCATTCAAATTGTAAATGTATTGAGCACTCTAGTAGCATATTGAGATACATATATACACACATACATACATACATACATAAATACATACAATGCCCGAACATAACACTATTTAGACTCATCTTCAAACACAACTCACACACACACACACACACACATTTCCAAGCAGAGTTCATACTGGCAAAGATATTTGCCTCAATATCAATATGTGCAAATTTGTTTGTCAATGTGAAATAAGTCTTAAAATATTTAAATTAGCTCGTAGTAATTATTTAATTTTTCTATCAAATTGTTTCTTGCTTTTGTTTTTCTTTCTTTTCTTTTTTTTTTATCGAAATCGAGGACTTGTATGGCAGCCGAAAACAAATTCTAGGTGAAAAAGTGCCAAAGAAAAACAAAGAACAAATTGTTGTTGTTTTATTTTTGAATTCAGTTTTAGTTTTTTTATTAACATATATATATAAATATATATAGAATATCTAGAATTTAACGTTAGTTGGTTTTATTTGTTTATAATTTTAGGAAAATGAATTTTTAGTATGCACTTGTTATCAATATTAAATACAATATATTGGTAATATTGTTTGAAATATATTTCCGTTCGTTTGTTTTCCTTTTCAGGAATCTTACAATTTTAATTTATTGTTGTTTATTTTATATTTTCTGTTTTGTTTCTATTTTTTTCTTCTCTTTTTTTGTTGTGTCAGGTGAGAGATTTATTCTTGCCAAGGACCACTACCACATAATGTAAAAGAAAAAATGTTCTTGTTGGCATGCAAGAACACAAATGCGTCCGAGAGCCCAGAACAAAAAGAAAAAAATATATATACAAATGTAACAAAAAAAAACCCCATAATCTGAATGCCCTTTTGTTGTTGACCCCCCTGCCCCTGTGACATTTGTGACACAGTTTGAATCTCGGATAAGAATTAGCCAGCAAGTTGAGGGAAACAAGAATAATTTCCCATAATAAGGGATGGGAAAGGGAATTTATATAAATATTTATATATACATATATACTAATTTATTTATAGTCTATGGCAATAATTGAATTTGCCACACTTTTGTATGCACCTTCACTTCTTTTGCTGCTCTAAATTATTCTTCTTATCTATTTGGCTTTACACCTACACACTCACACAGACACACACTCACATACACGTAAGGAGACGCAGACACGCACACAATTTGATAAGCAAAAGAGGGGGAATTGGGGCCGGAAATAGCCATGTAAATATTGGCAGATGAGAATGCCCTTACTTTTTTTCCAATATGCCTTTTATGTATATGTCTCTCTCTCTCTCTCTCTCTCTCTGTCTGTCTCTTTCTGTCACTCTATGTCTCTCTTTCTCTCTCTCCTTCTCTATTGCTGTCTCTGTCTGTAAATAAATTGCATGCTCGCATTGCATATCCTTTTTACGTTGCAATATGAAAAAAAAGAAAGAAAAAACAATCTCAATAACTAAACCAAAAATCTTTTAACAAGCAATAAAAAAAAAAGTTTAATGGGAGTTTCGAAAACTTTTCAATTAAATTACTGAAAAAACAAACAGAAAAAAATTAAAACTAAATATTCGAAATTGTCATCAATGCCTACGCCTTGCCCCCTTTAGTCATCAACTTTCATTATTTGATTTTATGTCTATTTTTATTTCATTTTCATTCCATTCTTCATCTTTTCCACTCTATTTTTTCCCCTCTTGTTTATTAGGTTTCCACGGGATTAAATGTTTCTCTTTTTTCTTCGTTTTTTTTTATTTGGTTTTTATATCACATTATCCTTAATTTATTTTAAGTTCTTTCATTTTTCATTCTTTTTTTTTGGCAATTTTCTTTGACTGTTCTTTCAGTTTTATTCATCTTTTTCGCCTGCTTTCTTTGAATGTTGTTGTTGTTTTTTTTTTTCATTTTCTCAGTTTTTCTTTTATTTATATATTTTATCTATGTAGATTTTGTTAGTTCTTTTATTCATATTTTATTGATTTCAAGTCCTTATTCATTATACTTTCTTAACATTTCTTCAACCTTTCCTTTGTCTATCTTTAGATTTCTTCTCTCGATAAATCCTTGCCATAAGAAATGAAATATTTATTAGGTCCAAAAAAATCAGTAAATTGCTCTAATGAAAATATAGAAATAAATATTCTTGATCGGAAGGTCTTATGTAGTCATCATAGTCTGTCTGTTTATCTAGACAAAAACAATATCTGGAATATTTCTTCCCCCATAACTCAAAAAAAATATATTCACTAACTTATTACGATTTATATAACCTCGATCGTTACTCTTCAATTCGAATAGTCTCTATATAAATAATACAGAGATATAAATTATCTTAGTTTATCATATGCATTTGTAGATTCTATAGAATGATCGGGGCCAAACTTAGATATATATAAATGTATATATATCGATATTTCACCCATCCTTTGATTCCTCACATAGCCTTTTGACCATTAAGTAAGACTATATAGAAATTGGGAAACTTTATAGGGAAACACGTAAAGCGAAAAGACACCAAAACTTAAGAAAATTATATAAAACGAAAAAATGCTTTATTCAAACAGTTCTCTATGAATTTCAGTTATATTTCGATATGTCTATGTATATATACAATATATGTTTTATTTTACAAATTTATATTTCTGATTTTTGCAAATTATTTTCGTGAAGTAGTGTGCGTAGATCTCTGTTTGAAAACGAATCCCAAAATCAAATAAATGGAAAATTTATATATAATAAAATTATGCTGTACATATTTTAAAAAATATATTTCAACATATTCTCATGTGTCATTTGTACATAAGCCATGGCATTTCCTTTGATCAAGAGTCATACATACATAGATACATGCGTACACATACTATATACATATATATAAAAATATATAAATACTATATAAATATGTAGATGGCATAAATACAAACATTTATATTGTATGTAGGTACATATGTATGTGTGGAATATATGAGATCCTCGATCCTATCCTATAATGTACATACATATATATGCAAAGCAAAAACTAATTGAAATGAAATTAGTTAAAACTAAATAACAAATAAAACCCAATCCGAATAGTTAGGAAATGCTCCCAAAACACCGATATCTCTCTCTATAAATATTTATATATATATATCTTATAATATATATATATATATATCTATCTGCTATATGTAGTTTGTAGAGTGCAAGAAAGAACTGAAATCGAAACGTGTGTGCCCCAAGGAATTTATATTTTTATAAATTTAATAATTATGCTAATAATTGAAGCACTTAAACTAAAATAATAATTATTAAATAACTATGCCCAAAGATGGAAAACTATTTGAAGTTTTTCTTTTTATTTTTTTAATTGTTTTGAGTTTGAATTTTGCATCCTTCCATTCGTTGGGCATAAAACAATTAAAAAGCTATATAAAAATTAGCAAATAAATTAATTCAAAATGCTAAAAACAAACCAAAAACTAAAGAATCAAACCTCAACATTCACAAAACATCTACAGAAAAAAAAACTATACAAGAAAAACTATTTGTAGAAGCCAGCACCATCGTCTCTTTAATCAATTATACTCCCCCCTCCCCCTCTTACTAATAAGCCCCACCAATAAACCCACCCATCCCCTTCACCAACGCCACCAAACCCAACTATACAAATGTATCTGAAAGATACAAGCTCAACAAATTGAGAAGAACAAACCGAAAAAAAAAAACCAAATTAGATCTGATCTCGATTTTTAAACAAACATGATGATTGCGGATAATTGGTTGTGCACAAAAAAGAAAACGAAACAAAAGCGTTAACAAAAAGAAAAAAGAAAATCTTTGAAAAGAAAATATGGAAGAAAAAACAAAAAACTTAATAAGGTTAAACAAATTGAACAAAAACAAAACGAAAAGAAAAGAAAATTCAAAGAAATGAGCATTTAAAACAAAAGGGGAGAAGTCAAATGCGTGGTCCAGTTCAAAGGGCTTGGACCTCAACTCCCATTTGGCCCATTTGAATTGGGCCACAAGTTTGGACCGCTGCTGGAAGAGGGACAACAAGAAGAGGATAAAAAGTTAGGCCACAATATAACCAAAATTAAAATATATATAAATTTACAAATGAAAAAAAAAAAACTATATAAATAGATTTTGCTTTTTGTTTATACACTTGTAAAATATATTAAAAAAAAAAATAACAACCAAACGAACTTTTCAAACATCTAAGAAAGCAAACGAATAACAAATTAACTTGTTTTATCTACTTAATACAATATAGTTATATATACTTTCCAATAATACTATCTATCTCTTTAAACTTGTCTCTATTTTTGTTCATTTTCACACTTAACTCTCAAGTAAATCTAATTAAATTGTAAGCCTAACAAAAACAATACACAACAAGCAACAAACTAACAATGCAACACAACCACTCACTCAGAGTAAAGAAAAAACGCCAAATATTAAAATTTTAATTAAAAAAATTACAACAAATTATATAGATAAATAAAAATTTAACTTGGATATGGAAATAACGAACTGAATGAACTAAATGCCTGCAAGAGAACAGTAATTTTATTAACCAAGGACTTCATGTACTGGTTTTAATTTAATACTTTCTTCCAATGTTTTTCTAGAAGAACACAATTAAAAACCTTCAATTTCAATAGCAAAAATCAATCGCTCAGAAATGTAAAAAGGGTTCCTATTAAAGTTTACCTTAAAATTTTTACATATACATATGTATATTAAAACAAAGCAAAAATAGTTAAAGTTCCTATGAAGAGGTTTTCACTTTATTTTTAAATGGACATTCCACAAATCTATTCAGAAATCATTTCAACTCCAAATAAATATAAATGAATTATTGACCAGCAGGTGGCATAAAATGTTGAGTCCGTTCAATAAATTTTTATTCTGTCAAAGGTGTTTTTTTTTCTATTTATACTGAGTGTTTATACAACAAAAACAAACAAACTCTTTGTACATACGATATACAAATGAACATTTATTGCATATTTTTTTTTTTTTTTTTTTGCTTTACAATCAATAAAACGAGTGACAATTTTGCAGTATTTCAGCTTTTGGGGATATACAAAAATAATTATCGCAAAGAAAAAAAATGAAAAAAGAAAAACAAAAATGAACCTTAAGAATTTAAAAACAAAAAAGAAAAATCATGAATTACCAAAATGTTTTTGTGTAATTTTTGTGTCCTTCTAGGAACTTATTTCAATTGCATTATGTTTATGGTGGCCTCATCAGTTGTGTCAACCATACTTATCCTCAATTATCATCATAGAAATCCAGATACGCATGAAATGAGTGAATGGGTAATATTTTATATATTCAAATTAATTCCAAACTTAACTTAACTTACCTTACTTATACTTACTTATACTTGCCCAACTATCTAACGCCCTTGATTTATCATTTATTCGGTTCTTCACTTTTCATTTAAATCATTAGCTCTTATTATTTGAATTTAGTTACGGTTTCGGTTTTGCTTTTGTGTATCATTTTACCGACTATCTGAGATGATGAAGATGAAGATGATGAAAAAGAAGAGATAAAGAACACCAAAACAATATATTCATACAATTAACGCATATTTATATATACATAAAAATATTTATATATACATATATATCAATATATATATATATTTATCTATATATATTTATATACACAAACCTACTGTACAATTTACATGCCAAGCACAAGAAGCCAAAAAACCGAAACCCAACCCCAGAAAAAAGAAACCAAACCAGAACCCAATGCCCAGCAATATAACCAATTTGTAAATAGTTAGAAAAAAGAAATTAACAATTACAAAAACACGCATTAACTCGAGAATATACATTAACTAATCAACAACAAGAACAACAAAATACACAAACAAAAATAAGAAAAGTACTATATACCAACTTATTTATTACTCATACTCATATTTCTTTCACACGGCTGCATGTATGAAACAAATTGATCGAAAAACTTTTGAAAACTTTTCAATCGAATCCAATCAATTCAAAGCACTCAGCCATGATGAGAGCTGATAAATAATTTCCATTTAGTTTCAAATGAAAATTATTCATTTTCTTATTGTGGTGCATTCAATTGCAATTGTAAATATCAAATCCGATTCAATTGAAATGAAGGAAAATTTTAAAAAATATATTTACTATATATATCTATACATATTTACCTACCAAATCTAAGTAAAATCTCATCACTATGTCACATTCGATAAACCAAAAAAAAAAAAAAAATGTTACAAAATACTCTATTTAAAAATTCATTCAATTTTTTTGGTTTTTCCAACTTTATTAAACCATTTTAGACAAAATTTGAATGTTTTCCTGTTTCGTTTCAACAATTAACAATTAAATATTTTAAAAATAAAATCAACGTTTCATCTCTCATGTTCTTCCGATTTTTATACCCTCTATATGCAAATCAATTTCCGATATATATCGCTGTGGGAATGAAACTTATATTGAGTACAAATCCGTTTTAATGAATTTCTTTCCTTAGATACTCAAATTGAAGTCAAAGAATATTGAGTTATGGGTATAACAATGTCGGACAAGTTCGACTATGCAAAAAAAAAACAAATATTTTCTACTATAACTGGATGTGATCAAAATCATTATATATTTTATACCTATTTCAAATCGATCTGTCAGAACATTAGTTCCCTTGGTAGTAAATCCTTTTGTTATTTTCAATCTTACATGAACCAAATATAAATCTGTATTCAATGTTATCTAGTTTTCCAATTTCACAGAAAAAACTCGTTAAAATCTGGGTTATCGGCACTGCCGATATCTGATTATCTTTTTCTATTGTCTTTCATTATTGTTTTTAGACACTACAAAGACTTTTTAAAGGTATTATCATTATTATTTGACTTACTTTTGTATTCTGTATGCAAGGAGCACTATGAAACATAACAAATAATAATCAAAATATACAAAATAATACTGATGATGATCAATATTGAATTATTTTTTTTAACTCACAAGTATCACAAAAAGTTTTCCAAAAAAGTAAACTTTTTTCCTTCTTTTTGAAAGATTGGACAACCCTCCATACTAAAGGAAAAGCAGCAATTACCTTTGCCTTGCCAGATTTAAGTCCATTAATTTGACTACCGATCATAGAAATCTATATAATGGAGAAAATTAAGTTTTTATAAACGTTTCACGTAACAACAGAATTTCTTGAACCTTCCATCCATTTGCTCCTTAAAATCTGATGTTGCCAGACTGCTCTGGTTTCTGAATCATTCCTAATAAAATTTTTGTTGATGTTTTGCATAGTGTTAATTGTTTTTCCGACTTATATTATTATTATTATTTCATTATTCATCATATCAGAACGTTATTATTAAATTAATATTTATTATTTTTAAAACTCTTTTAAGTTACTTGAACTAGCATTATTAATCATTTTCTTTAAGTCATTCATAAGCCTCTAAGTACATATATGTATATGTATGTATGTAAATAACTTACATAGCTTACATACATACATGTATGTTGACTTACCTTCTTCGTTTACATACTAACTTTAAAAAAAAAAATATATATATATATAAGATGAAAAAAGAAAAACAAAACTGGCAACCAGCACAATAATCACACTACAAATTTTATTTTTCCTAACTTAAAAAAAAATACAACAAACAAACAAACTCCGGCCAACTACAACTACAACTAAAACAACAACAACTACAACTACGCTATATAAAAAAAATCAAACCGGCAACAACGCTACAAAAACTCAACCCAACTTCAACTCAACTCAATTCAACTCAACCTCAACTCAACTGCCTCTTCAACTGTTGTTTCCGTTTCTCTTTCTCTCTCTCTCTCTCCCACTCTCTCTCTGTCTCTTTCTTTCTCTCTCTCTCTCTCTCTCTCTCTTTCTCTCTCTCGTTGTCTACATCTAACAATGCGCGAGCTGGTGCTATCTCACTCTAACACACAATCTTTACATTATCCATGTGTTTAAATAATACAAAACAATCCAAACCAAACAAAAAAAAACCAAAATAAACTTAACATAACAATTATTAAAACAAAAATATCCTTAAAAAAATTTGAATTAAACATAAAAAAAAAACATTTGTTTTATCAAAAACAATATCTGTGTGTGTGTGTTTTGATTAAAATAACCTCAACTTAAAAACAAAACAAAAAAATAAATTTAAATCCTAATTGAATAAACGTAAACATTAAAACCGTTAAAAAACCAAAAAAAAAAAAAAAAATACTTAAATACTTATCGCATATATTATTTTTAACCGCATTACCCAACACCAACTCCGTTCCGTCTCTCTCTCTCCACTGTCCGAACGAAATACCGATAAAAAAAAATAAAAAAAAACACCGCCACTCCTCACACAGATAAGAGTAATATTCCTTTATTGGTTACCTTGCATATTGCGCATGCAAAGACCCGGACAGGTTGGCTATGAGTGCCCGCCGCCGCCCTCCTCGTCATCGGGTTCATCATCCAATGCTGGCGATAAAAAGCAACAACACATTCAAAATGTTGAGCTCAAGGAAAGGTAAACCGAATCGAATTAAACGAAAAATTGATATTTAAAATGGAATTGGTACCCAGCAGCATTTACCTAACCATATTAACAATTATATTATCCATTTTGATAATAACAATATTTCATTTCTATTCTCCTTTTAAAACCAAAAAAAAAAAAACAATAAATCATAAAGATCGTCGAAATCACTATTGGCCAATGTCCTTGATATAGACGATGATTTTCGTTGTAATCATCGATGTGCCAGTGCCACATTACCGCATCAGCCCACATACTATAGGACAATGTACAGGTGAGTGGAACCATTTATCCATCTTGACTATAAACCAAAAACCTATCAAACAGGAAGTCCTACTAAAATTTATCGATAGTGTCTCAAGTCTTTTAGATATATGTAGATAACGATTTATCTGATTATTCTCAAGAAGAATTTTGAAATGCTTATCGATTGTCTCTATAAAATAAATTGGCTTGGGTTTGTTTAGTTAGAATAACTGATAAAAATAGCATAATAGTTAATATTAATTAAATTATATTAAAATTAATCTAAAGTTTTCATGCAACTATTGTTCTATATATGTTCTGTAGAAAGGAGCGTATATTAATGATCGAAGAAAATATAATATACTTTTATATACTTAATACTTTATATCTCACACCATTTAGTTTCAATATTTTCTCTACATTCTGTTTTATAAACGAAACTAAGTGGGGGGTAACCCGACAACACGCCCAATTTTAGTGATATATGAGTCTTTTGTTGGTGCATTTGTGAACAAAAGTTTTTTTGTAGCCAATGCGTGACATCGATTCCAAACTGCGACAAATGATGATGACGACAATGATGGCCCCTTCATAAAGATGACCTAAAGACCAATACGACGAAATTGAAACGGAAAAAGAAATATAGAAAGAAAATTTTAAACGATTTGACGACAACAATGACAAGTTGTGTACAGTGACAACAACAAAATAAAGGACAGACATGCCATAACAGCAAAAAAAAAAAGAAAGAATAAAAAATATAAAGAGGGTGAGATATAAAGGAAATGGAGACAAAGTGACAGGGCATGAAGGAGTCCACAAAATAACAATCAAAATGAAAAGTTCTATTTAATGTGTTTAAGGAAAAAGGACATAATACTCAATACAGTGAAAACTAAAATGGGGGAAGGGGGGACATCAGTTGCAGCACACATGCTCTCTATTGAACAATTTCGTAAATTCGCCCACCGATGAAGGTGTAAAATTGGTCGTTGAGATAAGGAAACGGTTTCTATTCATTGAATTGATAGGGAAATATGAAACGATATACCCCCGCCATTTACCCCTTTAGCCATTGAATGAATTCTATGCAACAAATCCTTTGCCAATAGCAAACAAAAGGCATAAAAGAATTCAATTGGCTTTTATTGTTTGTCATTGGCAAATTTCAAAAAAAAAAAAGGAAAAAAAAGGAAATATATTTTTGCATATAAAAACATATCTATATACATATATATATATATATATTTAGGCAAGGAGACGATGGAAGTGTAGGACCTGTTGGCGGACCAGTTGGACCAGTAGCCGCTGTTGCCGAGGCACGAATGCATGAGGCCATATCCCATACTTGTCTAAGCTCATCGGCGGAATATGAATTGGCGTTAATACTTAAAGAGTTACGCTGGATAACCGATCAGGTTAATAACGATTGAATTGAATATATACATATATTTTTATTTATTTGCATATAACATTAATATTTGTCTCCATTTTCAGCTTAAAAAGGAGGATGAGACAGGCGACATAACACGAGACTGGAAATTTGCAGCCATGGTCGTTGATCGTTTGTGCCTTATTATTTTCACACTATTCACGATTATAGCCACTCTGGCGGTATTATTCTCTGCGCCACATTTTATTGTAAGTGGCAATCATTTTACGATTTCAATGAGTAATATTATTTTGCATAATATTAGTCATCAAATGCTTTGTTTAAATTCAAAAAAAAAAAAAAAATACAAAAACTTTGGATTTATTGGACTAGTGTATTATGTTTTATTGATAGACACTTCAAATTTATCTGTGTTATATTGAAATTGATATTGATCCAATTACTTATTGAATGACCTATGAATGAAATTCAAATCTATAATATGGCCCTGAAGCTTAGCCTTTAATCTGACTGGCAATCAATCCTTTTATTCTCTCTATTTCAGTTCCCATAAATGCAAATTGACAGGGCGCAGTTGAGCATGAAAAGTAATATTAATAATGATGACGATGATGATGATGATGAAGATGGAGAGAAGAAAACAGAAAGGACAGAATGGACAGTATGGAGAAATCCTTCCTCGGCATATTGCACAATAAGTCAAACAAAAATAATTGTTTTTACGTTTTGTAAAATCGTACGAGGAACTAAAATAACGAAAAATTGGACAAAAGGAGAACTCCAAAATGCATAAAACAAAAACACAAAATGACAAAAACAAAAAAAAAAAAATAGCAAGCAGTTAAAGAAAATGCTTTTCAACTATTCAGTTTTGTATTCTCTGTCTCTCTCTCTCTCTCTCCCTATTCTTTCTCGCCAAGTGGTTTCTGTTCTTTTCCTTGTTACTTTTATATTGAAATAATGAACTAAATAAAAATTGATTTTTATATATACATATATATATTTAGATGTATATTTACTTAAACAATTTTTCTTTATTCTTTTAATAACATTTTCCTATTTCCATTTTTTATGTTTGTTCGTTTTGTTTTTTCTTTTGTAACAAAGAAAAATAGTGTATACAAAAATATGTTGCTGTGATAGAAAAACAAAAAAAAAAACAAAAAAATGAAAATAAATTTATTAAAAAACAAACAAAAATGGAAGAAAAAGGAGAAGAGGGGATAAATCAATGTAAACCAGACACAATAAATTTTCAAAGTGAAATAAACAAACAAACACACACACACAAATGCACACACACACAGGAAAGAGAAAACACAGTTGTCAAACGTAATGCCAATTATAAAGCTATAGAAAAGGAAAAACCAAACACAGGATTCAATAAGTACGATAAATTGTTTTTTGAACATTTTTCATTTGAATTTTTTTCCCCCTTTTTTTATAAAAATATATTAGCAGAAATTGCCATGTTGCCAAGAACAGGAACATAGCCAAAAGACACAAAAAAACACACATACATATACACATACATATATATATACATATATGTATATATATACATTTAATACACATACACTATACACGCAGATGAAAAAAATGATGTTGAAAACAAAGTATAAAGTTAACTATTTTTAAATATTTAAAACCAAAAAAAAAAAAAACGACGAACAAAAAGAAAAGGAGATTTAAAAAAAAAACACATACACAACAACAACAACAACGTAAAATGTATAAACTAAAATTAAGTAAAAAAAAATTGCTTAAAAAAACGAGAATACTTAACAACAAAACCAGAAAAGTTAATTGACACAGATAATTTGAAAGGGTAGTCAAATATACATACATACATACACATACATACATACATACATATGACAAAATATTTAAACCAACAAACTACAACAAAAACAACAAAATTACACCATTCTATGGGGAAAAAAATTTAAAATATAAAACAAAAAAATAATATATACATATATATAAAAAAAAACTAGAAATAACGAATTTTTAAATATATAAACAAACAAAGAAAAAAATTGAGATAACCAATTTCCAAACAACAGCAAAAAGTTAACAGAAAATTCGTGCGTAGCGTAAGCTGAAAGACAACTGAAAAGCAAAAACAAAAAAAAAAAAACAAACAGCAGAAAAGAACAAAAACTACAATTAAATTGAAACTAAAAGAAAAAAAACGAAAGCGAAATTCGGATAATTGTGAAATTTGGCAAGTCGAATTTACGCATACCCTTGCAGTAACTGAAACATTTGATTTGTTTATCGGGCGATTTTCAACTGATACAAAGCCACTACACTCGAATAAAATCTGCCAAGATTCATATGCAATTTTTTTTGTTAATAACATTATTACCATTTCGAGTGTTAAATAAAAACGAGAATGGTAAAAATTAAAATGCAAATCATTTTATAATGATGAAAAATTGTTTCTTCCAAACTGTTTAAATCAAAATTACTGAGACATTGCATTTTAAAAAAAACTCCGTCTCTCTCTCTCTCTAATTCTTTCTCTGAAAAGTGCTCAAATTTGTAAAGATATTGGATTAAAAGGCAAAATTTTACTTCAATTCAATTCGGTTCCTGTTATGGGAGAATTTCGTCTATATTATATAGAAATTCAAACTTTTGTCTAGTCCGATTTAAGCTTAAATTTCCCTACTTCAATATCTGAATGTTAAAACATTTTTCGGTGTAGATATATTTGAATCGCAGGAATCGTTTTGCAAGGATATGATGGGTAATACATTTATATAAATGCATAGACAATTTGTATGTATTTTACTTTGCATACCGTTAGGCGCATTTGCATTATTGAGTGGCCCACAAAACCCAAAACCAAACCGATCACAAGAATAACGCTGTAAACACGAATTTTTGATTTATTGTGTCACATTGACATGCTTCTTTTTACAAAAAAAAAAACAAACAAACAAACAAACAAAAACGAAAAAAAGCAAAAAAAAAGAAATTATATAAGTATATATGGAAAACTGGAAAAACAACGTAATAAGTAAATCGATTTAAATATTGTAAGCCAGTGTGTGTGTAGATTGGAAAATAACCATATATATATATATATATATGTATACATAGATATCATATACATGCAGTATTGTTTTTTTTTTTTTTTTGTCTCTGCGGCCTAGAGATATAAGACCCATGAGTACTACGGGTGAATATAGAAAGATGCTAAGTAGTGCAAATACATAAATTCATACAAAAACATTTTGATAAATACTAAGTATATATGTATATATATGTATACGTACCCATATTTACATATACATATATGGTAATGCCAATTACAGATTTGTTCATAACCCATTCATAGAAATATACATGCAACAATTTGTACTGGATCATATTGAAATTTAGTTAATATGAATAAGTCTCCGTAGTTGATGATTCACACACTGCAAAACTTTCAAGCAAAGGTCTTCCTTAATATTAAAAAGCAAAACAAGAATTACAACTAAATAAGCCAGAGCATAAAAGCAAAATCTTAAATTAAAACAAACAACTAAAACTTAAAACTAAAACTAAATCGAAAACTTAAACTAAACTTAACTAAATCAAGCAAACTAAAACTAATTAATTGCATGGGAGCTTTTAGCGTCGACTAGCGGCTGCACATAAAGCTCTGCTTGTGCCATAAAACACAATGCAAATTTTATCCATAAATTTGATCCGAATCCAATGTACAGTTAAGCCATACACTGTGGCACTCCTGGCGGACAAAGTTCAAATAAAATGAAATAAAAAGCTTTAACATAAAAGCTCTTTAACAGTTTCTGTTACTCGATTTAATTCGGCTTCCTAATTTAGTCGATCCGATTCTATATATTCGTTTACTTTATTTATATTCGATCAAATTAAGACAATATTTTCAAAATGTACAGTTGTTTAAGAAAAACTTTCAAAATTTTTTTATTACTTTACCGATTGATTTTCACTTCAGCATTTTTGTCTTTTTTCGATTTTCAATGAGGTCTTGAAAAACTAATAAAATATATTTGTTTATTATAATTGTTCTGTCTTGAACCGATTTTGGTTAGATATTTAACTATCATTTTAGTCATATTGTCCGCTTAAGAGTGTGCTTACTGTTCTTCCATACCTTTTCCTTTCCACCGCTCCACAACTCTCTAACTCCCTAAATACTTAAAACAATAAACAATAAAAATTAAAAGATTAAATAAATATTAATTACTTATATATACACTATATACAAAAGCTATACTTCAACACTCACTAAATAAAAGGCAAACTAAATCTTTAAAAAGCAAAACTTAAACTAATATTAAATAAAAATTAAATAAAATAAAAACCTAAACCGTTACGACAACAACAAATCAAAATTCAATTTAAACAAAATAGAATTAAGTTGAAAAAGAAACAGAACGAGAAAACCAATAACAAGAAAAACTAAAGGGTAATTTTTTCCTTGTAGCATTTGCCAAGTCCTTTTTTTTTGTTCTTATTTCATTTGGAATTACTTTTTTTTTTTAGTTTCACTTAAGTTAAGTGGACAAATTTTTTGATAAGCATTTTATTTATAGCCAAAAGGAAATTTATCTCAACAAACTAAAAAAAGAGAAAAAAACAACAAAAAAATAAATGCTGAAAAAAAAATTAAACAAATAAATCAATGCCAATGGTTTCAAATGCAAAATATGATGTATAATAAATGGATAAAATATCAAAAGTTTTACAAACCAATAGCGAGAGAAATTCGAATTTTTAGCAATTGCATAAATATAAATGAAACTTGAATTGAGATTTCTCTAGGTCTTAAGTCAGCAACAGGATTCTAATAATTAATGATAAATTATGAAATCTGAAAGTTATTCTCTAATTAAATGAGTTAAATTAAAAGCCAGAGACGCCCCGAAAGACAAAAAACTTAAATGGCCTTTAAAAACTAATATCTCAAAAACTTAACAAATTTTTAGTTATGTCTGCTTTACTTCCGGTTTTTGTTCCTTAAGTAACAAAAAAAACTTTCAATGTTAGGTGAAACTTAACTTTCTTTTCCGAGGAAAATGATTTAAAAAAATCGATAATGATTTCGTAATCCCATATTCAGCTTCTCCACAATTTGTTTCTCAACGTTCCAATATCAAAAAAGTGAATAAAGTAAAACAATTGTGGAAACTAAGATATTCTTTATTTCTTTTGAAAAATGAAATCACAGTAAGAAACTTCGATTTAGAAAAAATTTAGGAAACATATTTTAATGTGTATTTGAATCTATTTTTTATTCTTTTAGCAAGATGACAATGAGATTTGTAAAGAACTCAACATTGTAATATTTCATATTTTTGCCCTTTCGACTTTGGCTAACATCAAAAGAATAAATTAATTCAAATTTTAAATATTTGTGGCAAACTAAATATTGACCCCAGAATAACTAAAAAATAAAAATTAAATATTCCAATTTAATTTTCCATATTAAAAAGATAACATTTAAAAACCATAATGTGGTAACGTGAGGCTGGAAAATTAGTGCACAAAACCAAAAGTAAAATGAAAACGCGATTTATCATGTACAGACAATCGCCAAAAAAACAAGAAAAAAATATTAAATATACTTATTAATATATGTGTATATCATTTTGACAATAGGGCAGCAAACGAAAACAAAAAAAATTAAAAAAAAACGAATAACAAGAACAACAACAACAAAAAGAAACACACTACCAGAACATGATGGGATATCCTTTTTTGACCCTCTTTTTATTTTTTGTTCCATTTTGTTACTCGTGTAAGGCCTCTAACTACTTACTGAACATCAAAGTCAATGATGAACACCTCAACTTTATTCGGTTTCTAAATAAAATAAAAAAAAAAAAACCAGAATCAAACGAAAGAAAAGGAAAATACTATCCAGATCATTCAGTTAAGTGACACACACACACACAACTACCACATACTTAAGTTGATGCATACATATATATGAAATATAATGTATAGATAGATAGATAAAGCCCATTTAAGTGTTAAGAAAAAGCTGCTTTGACTTATACCCCATAAAAAAATAAAAAAAAAAAAAGAAAAAACCAAACAAAAGGAGAAAATTTCAAACATAATACATATACAATACTATATATATATATATATATACGATCTTCATTAGTCATTCCCAATTTCTCGAGTTTTCTTCAATCAGTTTGTGCTAAACCGAATCAAAGGAAAGTTCAGATTATATATACATACATAGAAATGAATGAAATGAATATAATGAAAATCAATACGAACAACATAAATATACTTACATATACGTATAAACTAAACCCACACACACACATACACACACCTACACCATATATAACTATAAATAAGTGGTTATGTGAAAGCTTACTGAATAATAATAATAATAATAGTTAATAATCATTTACTAAAAAGCACACAAAAAATTTGAAATTCATTAACAAATCAATTGTCAATTGAATGTGCATTATGCATCCTAATGTTCCTTCTATCCTAAAGGTCAGTTCTCCAAATGTGGCAATAATCCTTCGACAGGTTTATCTAGAATATTATATTGCTATACATATATATCTATCTTTCTCTTTCTTGCATTGAAATGAAATAGTTTACTGTACTTATTTTAGAGCCACATTAAACAGACGACCCTTGACCTTTTTTTTTAATTGCATCTTCACATTTTACAGTCATAAAAAAAGTTAAATTTTTTTATTTTTTTCCAAGCTGAACTTAAGTTCAAAAAAATTTCATATAACTGTTATTTTTCCATTTTAACGAATAAAACTATATTTTATTTCTCAATTCTGTACACTTTTACCATATCTGTCAATCATTCAAATTCCATATTTGCTAAACCTTCAAATCTTTATGATTATATTTTTTAAAATTGCACAGAGCATCGATCAGCTTCATTTTGATTTTTTTAATGGTGTAAAATCGATATGAATTGAACATTGAATTGAATCCATTTATTGACTCTGCAATTGCAGAATTTTGCTATTGAAATTTATATATGATTCGTATAGAATAATCGATTGAGTAACATTATCTAGCAATTGATAAATATTTTATTGCATGGAATTAAAAAGTTTTCTCTAGAGAAGATTATACTCCGTCCGTTCTAAATGATTTGATAGGGCTTTTGATTCGTAAATCTATATTATTATATACATATATAATATATATATATATGTATATATACATATATATAATTATACTATATATAAATGAATTTGTATTTAATTTAACTCCCTAATTGATTTGACTGAAAATGTTAGGATGCAACAGAGAAAAAGGTGCAAAAGTAAGAGACATCAAATCGAAGAAAAATAATGCATAATGCCAAAAAAAAAAAGAAAATACTTGAATTTCCACTGGTCTAGGACAATAAATCAGCATAAGAACAATGACTCCATTTATTTGTTTATACCTGTTTAATAATCCTATTGGCGAATGCATTCATGAATCATGCCCAAATTCACATGAAGATTTCAAAATCCGCAGCAAACGGCAACAAAAAATAGTCATAATTGAAAGCATATGGTTGTAAGTACATATAAAAAAATATATAACAAGTAACAAATAAAATGTAACGAACAAAAGGAAAAAAAACAATGTTTTAGCAATTAAAATTAAAAAAACGAAAAT
Source organism: Drosophila emarginata (assembly GCA_037075365.1). NCBI lineage: Eukaryota > Metazoa > Arthropoda > Insecta > Diptera > Drosophilidae > Drosophila > Drosophila emarginata. Next base: position 1,835,953 of record JBAMCD010000160.1, read on the forward strand.
GGCACACAAAATCAAAGCCCAAACCAAAATAAAACTAAAAACAAATTGAATGTCACAAGATACAAAATAAAAATGAAAAATATCAAGAACAAAAAAGAATTCAAATGAAAACTTAAAAATAAAATATATATATATATACATATATATATTAATGCAATTAGCAGATTAACAATTACACTGAAAAAAAAACAATTAGAAACGACTAAAACTATATTGCAAAAAAAATTAAATGGCTAAAAGCAAAAATATTAACAAAACAAAATGACAAACACACACACGTACACACATTAAGATATTAAACAAGAACAAAAAAAAAAACAAGAAAAGAAAAATGAATATTTCAACAATTTAAAAAGCCAAACAAAAAATGAATCAACTACCCAAAAACGAAAAATAACAAAAAATGAAAATTAAAACAAAGAAAAACAAAAAAAAAACGATGTTAACTTAGTAAATAAAGCGATCAATACAATATGCAATTAATAAAAATGTTTTAAACACAAAAAAAAACAAAAAACAACCAAACGAAAAGAAAATCTAAACCAAAAAGTAAAAACAAAAATGATATTAAGAATGCAAAATAATATTGAATTCAATAAACGAAAAATTGAAATAGTTTTGTTTGATAATTTTTTCTTAAGGAATTGTTTGGGGGAAATAATTCCATCGGTCGGACTGCTAAGTTGATGTTCTTTATTTATTTGGAAAGTATTTTTAATTGCTATTTTTTAACTTTATTCCCGTGCGAAATAATTTAGTAATAATAAACAAAAGAATTAATTATGTTATGCCGAAATTCAGAAATATGGATTATTACTCGTATTTATACTGATTCTCTATTAAAATGTACATTTATCTTATATTATATTGACTGACCTGACCCACTGTTATTTAAGATTGTTTTATTATCTTTTCTTCAATCAACTGATGCAAATCTCATTGTTGACGGATTTCAATCAATAATTCAGTCAACTCATACAGGAAGAGCTCCAAATCGAAACCCTTTTTCAAACTGTGCAAATTATACAAGAGTCATTATCATTAATTTGGTTATATAATATGTTTCAGATAGTTATATCAACTTGATTTTAGCAGAGATTTCTATAAATCTATACATATATAAACTATGATCCGGAAGGTAAATGGTATACCAACTGTTATATAACCGTTATAGGAAACTGTTATATCAATTAAATCCAATAAGAAATTTTTTCAATTGAATTTGTTTTTTATAGATTTTTTATTGGATTCGGGATGAGTATTTACAATTGGAGGAAAATATAATGTACAGAGGAATTTCGCATGGATATGGTATATGTGGATCTGTTGGTATATTCTTTACCAGCCGCTTTGGGCCCAACCACCTTGGGGAGCCCAACCGCCGCCGCCACCACCACCTCCGCTACCGCCATGACCACCATCAGAGATGACCTTGACAATTTTAACGGAACCTCCGGAACCGTAACCACCGCCTCCTCCCGAAGACCAGCCGGAAGAGCCACCTCCATAACCACCTCCATAACCACCGCTATAACCACCTCCATGACCGCCGCTATAACCGCCGCTGCTTCCATGACCACCATCAGAGATAACTTTGATGATTTTGATACTGGAGCCACCGCCGCCATAGCCGCCGCCTCCATAGCCGCCGCCTCCGTAGCCGCCGCCTCCGTAGCCGCCGCCTCCGTAGCCACCGCTTCCACCCGAAGACCAGCCGGAAGAGCCACCGCCATAACCACCTCCATAACCACCTCCATAACCACCTCCAGCACCAGAGTCAGAGATGACTTTAACAACCTTGACGGTACTAGCTCCGCCTCCGTAGCCACCACCACCGCCTCCGTAGCCACCGCCTCCATAACCACCACCGGAGGACCAGCCGCCACCGCCGCCGCCACCGCCGTATCCACCGCCTCCTCCTCCAGATGACCAACCAGAACTAACGGCACTGCTGCCACCTCCCAAAAATCCAGCCTGCGCCATGCTGCAGACGGCGAGTAAACAAACGAATACCTTTGGAACGGAAAAAATAAAAAAAACATTAAAAAAAAATAATAAAAAAAAAAATCACAATTTTCACTAAGTAAAAAAAAAGAAAATAATAGAAGCACTGTAAGGATAGGCCTATGCTCAAAATTCGCTATTCCACAAGATGCGAATATTTGAAGCTAAACGCACCTTCATGTTGGCCTTCTCTTTTGTATATGTATATTAAGCTTGGGCCACGACGAGAGACGAACTTCGACTGTGAGTTTGGTTCGGTCCGGCAGCTGCTTTTATATGCCGCGAAATCAGCATCATTGGAAAACCCGATTGTGAATGGACGCGACCTGCCCGAAGACAGTTTGCTGTTGGTTAAGGTGGTGCAGTCGGTTTATGCTAATGTTTGGGTGGGGGACGTCTAATTGCTTGTCCACGCGATGCTCCACTCTGGTTATGCCATCGATGATGATGATTATCGCCATCGTCATTATCATCATCATCAACAGCATTGCATTTGGTGGTAACCCCGCCCTCGCCTCTAACACTTACAATTTCGCACAGTGGTGCCAAATGGCACAAAAAACGATTTGGCTATTAAATCTCTTCACTCTTTTTCTCTCTTTACTATTTTACACATATTAATTTCATTGTTTTTTTTTTTTTTTTTTTTTTGTTTTTTACTCATTTGTCGTTGACATGCAATGGAAAGTTAAATATTTTTCGCTCTACTTTTGTCAGTAATCATATTAATAATACCTTGGTATAGGGTATGCAATATTCATAGCATTCCCTTGGATTATAATAAAATATATTTAAACACTAACATTGAAATTAACTTACGGTGTCTTTAAGATATTTTTTTATTTTATTTTTGGCCATTAAATTTAACAAAAAAAAAAATTAAACATATATGTTATATGTGTAGGTCTTAGTACACTGAAACTAGAAAAATAATGAGCCATTTAACCACGGTTTATAATACTTTATTATATTCACAATATTAGTTGAAAATTTAAGACTTATCCTAATAAAATGGTGGGAACAAAGAGTACTGAATAAATAATATTATATATATATCTAAAAATAAGAATTAATGGAATAAATTCTTAAAATGTTGTTCTTTACTCTTTTTTCGTTTGTTGATTTTTGAATTTAAATAAATTTATCTTTTATGTTAAACTTATAATATAAATACATATAAGTAATATATACAGCGGTCGCCAAAAGAAAAATTAAATTTTTTTTAATGATAGAAAAATAATATGTAATATTATATGTAATAATATATAAAAATAAAATAGTTATATTATTCGTTTTGTTATTCCTGTTGTAAAGTGTAAAATTAATTGTTTTAAATTTCAATGTTTTATATACATATATTATCTATATAAAAATAAAGAAATTGTTTTATAGAAATAAAAGTAATTGTAGAGTATAAACATATGTCTAGTGGTACTTGTCTTTTAAGTATTTCTATTGTTTCCCCTAATCTATTTCACTTGTCCTGTCCATAGGTAACAACATTGATTTTGGCACCAATGTTAATCTCCCCATGAAAGAAACAACTTGGCAGCTTATTTTATTAGTTGGTTATGCAATTTATCATAAATGAAACAAGCGATGAAAAAACATAAAAAAAAAAACATTGTTAAAAACATGAAGCCAATATAACAAAAGCCCTAAGCGGCATGCTCCTAATAAACAGTTCGAGATCGTTTTCCACTTCAATGTGAAACTCCAATCGGAATCGCGATTGATGGCAACCCATTAACATTTGCCCCCGCCAAAAGAAAAATCAAGAAATATAATATACTTAATATAACGCTCTAAGGGGTCACTCGGAAGGGTATTTTTGACTTGTTTTTCTTCTATTTTTTTATTTTTGTTTTAAACTTATTTTTGTGTTGTTGTTTTTTGTTTTTATTAATTGTTCGCTCCATTGCCAGGCAACCTTCACTTTATGCCACTTGATAGATGACACATAAATTTTCGAATCTGAATCTTATGCGCCACGTTAATTATTTGAAACTCTTCCATTGCGGAAGCGTGTGAACAGGCAGAGAGACAAACTGACAGACAAACAAACAAACATACATTTATACATATAGACAGACAGACGGTCACGAAATTCAACGATTTGGATTTACTAGAAAGGGTTTGTAGTTTTGTTTCATTTCTTCATCCTTATATAGACAACATCATTATGTGTTGTTTCACCATCTCATCACAGATTGGGCGTAAATTTATGTTTATGTAAGACCAAGACAGCTGGCCAACTAACAGACCAACCAACCAACCAACCAACCAACCAACCAGCTAGCCAGCTATCCAGATGAGTTATAATCGTATCAAAATTTAACTAATGCAGTTCACCTACTGAATATGCATGAGGGGCCAACTACTTAAAACCGAATGACAACAACAATTAGAGAAACATATGAAGGTCCATAAATTTAATACTATAAGACATGATATATATATATATATATATATATATATATATATATATAATCATGATGATGCTGCCATGCCTTTCACCAAAAAGACCTGGAAATTTAAACAACTAACCGGAGTATAGTTATAGGTTAATAAGCTTTACATAATTATCATTTATATAATTTAAAATCTTTAATCTTCTCAAGGTTTTTAGAATCCAAATAAATATAATATTTTATAATTATTTAAACCTTTGACGGATAAGTGTGATAATGTCTTTCATTAAAGTGCTGTGAAAAAACATTAAATTAGATGATCATCAGTTTTAAAAGACTTTTAATATTAATTTAAAGTCTTAATTCATCTAAAGGTTCAATGCCATTTTTCCCATACAATTTGAGTTCATATTGGTGCAATTATATGCATAATCCAAAGGTAAGAAAATTAATCCAATGTTTAATAGCAATTCACTATGTAATGACACTGAAAATATATAAATAAATATAGCACATATTGGCACTTTTATTGTTTTGCTGAATATTAAAAGCTGCAGATATTCGAAATGATATTAAAATACAAATCCACAAATAGATCAAGGAAGTAATTACCTTTGGTAAAATAAAGGGAAGTAATTACTGATTAAATCAATAATCATATTGTAAGTGAATTTCTTAATCGATATGTATTTCACACGATTTAATAATTTCCGCTATGATCCAAATGACGGATATACGAGATTTACTTCTGGTAAAGAACTTTAAATAAAAATTTTGAATTGGTGTCTCTGGAACCCATTTAAATAATTTAAGAAATCCGTCTAGTATCAATTATTATAATAAATTAATTATAAAACACGCATTTTCAATAAATTTAATATACCGACATAAAAACTAACTAAATATGTCTGTAAGACTATATATTCAAACGCTGCAAACAATTCTCCAGTAAACATTTTATAACGAAATAATTTGTTGTAAAATTGTTAGAACACAATTATTTAAGTTTCATCTTCATAAAACATAATTATTATCATTTATATTTCTTTTTAGTTAGATATCGATATATATTGGAACAGGTGTGTTAGAAATATTTGAAATATATTTTGTTTAACAAATTTTCTATGAAACGTAACAACCATAGAAAGAGAAGATGAAGAAATAATTAACAACAGAAATCTGATTAATTGTTAACAAAATTACCCGTCGATAACATTAAATGCTCAATCATGGCCTTGAGCTTGAACAGAAAAATCCCCGAGTATTATGATGCGACTGTTTTTATACCCTGACAGTTAAGGTACACACGTTTTCTCCATTTCTTATGTCATCTTACCCTCAATAATGATGATGGAACAAAAGTTTTTCATTTCTTTTGAAAATTATTTAATTTTAGTACCCAAGCAAATGTTTGTATGAGAAGATTTTTTTACTCTTCAATTGATATGGGGAATCATCGTATTCAAATTTAAAGGAGTTTCCATTTTCTTTTCATTTTAAATAATTCAAATTTTAACTTTATAAATTGGTATTAACATAACTTTAAAGCCAAACAATTTCTCAATCCATACAAAACTTGTTTCAATCAGGAAAATGGACATTGGTAAGGGTATAGGAAGTATGACCCAACTGCATGAAACTTGGCCATCTGATTATGTTTTTGGCTTGGAGAGAGACAAAGAGATGGTCCAGGTATTGAAAACAGAGAACCCATTTGTTAAGCAATTTTTTTTTCTTTTTTTCTTAGGTATATTAATTATATATTTCATAAACTATTAATAACAACAAGGCCAAATGACTCAACTTCGACAACAAAAACAAATGAGTTAAGCAAAAAAGCCTGCATGAAATGGAAGTTAATCCCAGCCAGCACTGGCGCCGCCGGAGGACCAACCACCACCGCCGCCGGATGACCAACCGCCGCCTCCAGAGGACCAACCACCGCTACTATAATGGGAATGGTCATCAGCAGAACTGATCAGTTTAATGATCTTAATATCCTCGCTTTGATGACCATGATGCTCATGATGATGTTCATGATGGTGATCGTGACTGAAGCCATGTTCAATTGGGGCGCTTTCCTCATGGATGACCTTTATAATGTGAACATCGCCATCAGAGTGACCGCCAGAGTAACCACCAGAGAAGTCACTGGAATAGCCACCAGAGTGACCGCCATCCTCTTCACTAATCACCTTTACAATGGTTGGTGGTCCTACAGAAATGGCATCGCCACCTCCCGATGACCAGCCACCAGATGACCAACCACTCGAACCACCAGAACCACCGCCAATAAATCCAGCCTGGGCAAGGCTCACACAGGCAATTAGGCAAACGTAAACCTATGGATAAAAAAAATAAATTAAAATTAACACCAAATTGTACAAAATAAGTCAATTCCTTCTTTTACCTTCATTTTTGTTATCGACTTTGCTTGGGTTAATTTGAAGCGCCTGTTGAATGAAGTTCAAACTTAGTTACAACTGCCCAGAGGGCAGCTATTTATATCGAAAGTGACATTCGAAATTCGAGTTGGTCTTTGGCCTGACCCGAGGGTACCGCTACTTAATCAGCTGTTCAGTATATCAGTAGATCAGCTGATTTATCTTGAGCATATAAAAAAAACCGAAAAAAAAGAAACAAAACAATCGAAAAAACTATTTTCGCAAATTTTATATATCTATATATTTCTTTTTAGTTTTGGTCCGGTCAGGAACCGGTTTACGGGTTTTACTATTATTATGCAGATTTTCGCACCAAATTGGCAAACCACTTTAGATGGCTTAATTATGCAAAATTCAATCTCTTTTGTACCGAGGTCTCATAGTAAACCCAAATGATAGCCACATCAAATGAAAACCATGCAAAAACCATATCCATGTAAGTGGATTTTAACACCACATAACTTATATACTCTTTAGTCCAAATGATATATGTACCCAAAATTTAGAGTGTATTCGCTTAGCTAAGTAGAAAAAATATTGTTAAGTTGGAATTAATTAAAGAACTCCTTCCCATCTGAAAATTAATGTTTTAAATGCCATTTCGAACTATATATATAAGACAGTATCTAAAGCAAAAAAAAAAAAACGATTTAATTTGATTTAAATAAAACAAAGATATGCATTTATATTTTGACTTATAAATCAAACATTTGTTTAGTGGATTTCAAGCGTTATGCTATAATGTAATTACCCCCCTTTAGTGATGGTATAAAAAGGGGTCATAGTGAAAGATATAAAAATGAATTAACATTAACAAATATTGCGTTTTATAGTGAACATCTGCTGCTGCCTAATTAACCTCACAATAAATATATATTTTTTTATCATCTTATATTTTTTTGTTAAATTTTTGCAACTTTCACGTTGTGCCAACGAAATAACTTACCTACAATACACATGAGTGGCATTCGGTTTAATAATGGGAGATTATAATGGGTAGTTGAAATTTATCATATATGGTAGATTGATTGTTACAAGTAGGCCAGGTCTAATATATAACTTCAGGGTAACTTACGTACTATTCATCTACAATATATATATATATATATATATACATATACACATATATATATCATATTTATTTGGATACACATCAACATTCACAAAAGGAATCAAACCAAAAAAGAGAAAAAATTACTGTCTATATTTGTGAAATAGAGGAATTATTTGTAAACACTAAACCGATATGTCGAAACGCAATCGAGAAGGTGTTGATGGTGAGTTAAGAAAGCAGGCCAGATTGCGTTTTAAGAAATTGGTAAGAACGGTGCTTCTCAATATGAGATGGCTAAATGAGGCAAATGATGAGTCTGGCCTCTCGTTAAATGTTAAGCGAAATGTTGCCATGTTAGTGCGTCAGAAGCGCAAGGTTGGAATGATGACCATGGCGGTAAGTGTCGTAACAAACTAAAACGACAATTTTCTTTTTTATATTTTCTGTGTTTTATAACATGCACATATATTTTTTTTTTTTTTTTTTTTAGGAAAAATCACTTTTACGTACTCCACATTTTGCTCGCACAGTTGAGGATCGAAAGAAATTATGCACAATTGTTGCAAATCTCGAATGCTTTGGTAAAATACCACCGGTGAGTGAATATTAAATAATTTAAATAACCTTCATAACTTTCAAAATTTCTAAATTAAATGAAGCAAGCAAGTCGTCCCTGCCGACATTGAGTATACCCTGTACCAAGTAAAAGTACCCCATTAAGTCAAAAATAATCAAAATCGCTATCAATTTACAAAAAAAAAATTCTCTTAGCATGCACTGCTTGCCATGCAGCAACACTGCACTGCTTGCCATGCAGCAACAGCGAACGCATGCTATCTCGCTCACACTTAACAGCCCATTTTGCATGGGGCGTTTCAGTACAAAACGGAAATACGTATATCTCCGATAATTATTGTCCGATTTCGGTCAAATTCGGTCAGCTGGTGCATTTTGGCTATATTAATGCGCATGCCAAATAAGAATACGATATGTTTAATATTGCCCTAGTTATAGGTTTTTCCCAAATTGCGGGGGCGGAAGTGGGCGTGGCAAAAATTTGAAACAAACTTAACCTGTCTACACAACAGACGGATGTTGACACCAAATTTGGTTGCTCTAGCTCTTATAGTCTCTGAGATCTAGGTGTTCATACGGACGGACGGACAGACGGACAGACGGACAGACGGACGGACAGACGGACATGGCTCAATCGACTCGGCTATTGATACTGATCAAGAATATATATACTTTATGGGGTCGGAAAATTCTTCTTCTGCCTGTTACATACATTTTAGCGACTTTAATATACCCTTTTACCCTATGGGTACAGGGTATAAAAAATAATTCCACCATCGTTAAAATTTGCGAAAATGGGCTCAAAAATGAGTTTGCCAAATTCTTATCCCAATTAAGAAATGCATTTCTAAGAACCAAAAAAAACATATCGTTTTTCAAAATCGACCAAAACTAGAACTAGTGAATTAGAGCCTTCTAAAGTTGAAAGTTCCTTCGAAGGAATCGTACAATATTCTTTATACTTTAAAATTTAAACTGAACTTCCGATATCAAAAAATTTAATATCAACATTATCGCTAGATTTTTAACAAGTTTTTGGAGTAGTTATTATTATTATCATTTTCATTCAAAATTGCAAAAATCTATTCAAAAATGAGTTTTTCGGATCTAAGAAGTAAATAAAGATATAGTTTTTATACCCCTGTACCCAGAGGGTAAAAGGATATATTAAAGTCGCTAAAATGTATGTAACAGGCAGAAGGAAAATTTTCCGACCCCATAAAGTATATATATTCTTGATCAGTATCAATAGCGAAGTCGATTGAGACATGTCCGTCTGTCCGTCCGTCCGTCTGTCCGTCTGTCCGTCCGTCCGTCTGTCCGTCCGTCCGTATGAACACCGAGATCTCAGAGACTATAAGAGCTAGAGCAACCAAATTTGGTGTCAACATCCGTCTATTGCATAAGCGGGTCAAGTTTATTTTAAATTTTTGCCACGCCCACTTCCGCCCCCGCAATTCGGGAAAAACCTATAACTAGATCAATATTAAAGATATCGTATTCTTATTTGGCATGCACATTAATATAGCCAAAATGCACCAGCTGACCGAAATCGGACAATAATTATCGGAGATATACGTATTTCCGTTTTGTACTGAAACGCCCCATGCAAAATGGGCTGTTAAGTGTGAGCGAGATAGCATGCGTTCGCTGTTGCTGCATGGCAAGCAGTGCAGTGTTGCTGCATGGCAAGCAGTGCATGCTAAGATAATTTTTTTTTGTAAAGTGATGGCGAATTTTATTGTTTTTGACTTAATAGAGTACTTTTACTTGGTACAGGGTATACTCAATGTCGGCAGGGACGACTTGCTTGCTTCATTCAAAATAGACGGCAATACAGGCTTAAAACTCCAATATTTGTAATGCCCTTCCACTACTTCAGAGCTAAAACTAGTTGGGAATTACAACTAGATGAAGAATAACCAGCAGCCCTGTTTTTTTTTTTTTTGTATATTTAGTATGTCTAACAAAAAATAGATTTGAAACGAAGTTCCATTTTTTCTTATGGTTTTTAAAATCCTACTGCAGTGCATGGTAATTGGTATTGGACAAATTTTGCGACCTTTTTGAGTGTCGTGAAACCTTTGGCTTTCATCCAACACGATATTAGGTTGTCTCTATAGTCGTATACCAGAAAACTTTTACATAGGTTACATTGTTTACACATTTTAAAAATCGGATCAAAAATTAATGCTACACTTTCTTATGTATGGCTATGGTAAAAACTATTTGGAAATTTTCAGAAAATTCGAGCTCGCCTTGTGCCATATGTTACATTTATGGCAATCAATTCTGGACGCGAAATAATGAAAGAGGGGGATTTTCCAATAACATTGTATTTTATAATCAACGGTGAGGTTGAAATGTCCAAGAATACATTAAACAGGATAACCAAACAATATGAATCGAAATCGGAATCATTATTTGGTCCAGGCGATTGTATAGGTGATGTTGATTTATTTGAAGATGCAGCCAGAACCAATACTTATACAGCAACCAGTGGGTTAATATATATATATACTTGTTAATATACTAATTGTATTTATTATTTATTTATATTTACAGGCAATTGTGAACTGTTAGCTGTACATGAAAGTGATTATAATAAACTACTTAAACCATTCTTATTAAAACAGTGGACCGAAAAGAAGAAAGCCTTGAGAGCATTAGATTATTTTAATTACTTCAATGAAGAGCAGGCAAGTTGTAAAGTTTTAATAATTTTCGAATAAAGAAGAGAAAAATTGTTTTTTTCTTTAGATTGTAAATGCCTGCAAATATGGAAGTATTCAGCAATTCGATCCTTTGGAAACTATATATACAGAAGACAAAGGGATTATGAGCTATGTGTATTTTGTTTTGAGCGGCGAATGTGCCCTACTCCAGTGTCTTTATATGAAGGTCAGTTTATGGAAATTTATAAATTTACATATTTATATTAATTTAAAAATATCTATATATATATATAGATTAGTTATGTCGGACGGGAGAAACAATTTGAATTGACTAGTGTATCAAAACGTGAAAGTACAGAGGAAGTATTATCGGAAGAGGCAAAAAAACATATGCGAATGTCTGTAAAACAAAGATCGACTTTTGATGCAACAAAAATGTTACAATCTAGCTCATCGTCAGAGGATACTAGTAAAAAGCCCAAGTCGGTAAATACAGTAAGTACTACTTACAGTTTTTGTTTGATAATAAATAATTGAATTTTTGTTTTATAACAAAATAGATACGTAAAATGAGTTTACAAGAAATTGAACGAGCCTGCGACATGTGGACGAAGCCATGGGATGATCAATTAGAGAAAAAGAAGAAAAGACAATCGGAAATGTCTTCAAATAGATCGGCTGGAAACGATGATGAACTCTTTGGCTATCTTAATGAGGAGGAGGGTTATAGTGGCAAAGAAAATTCTAATTTTGATGATGATGAATATGAGCGTATAATTGAAACCTTTAGTAGCTTAGATCCGGAACCAGAGATTGTATTTGAAGATACAGAATATGCCGCCACCACATCCAGTAGCAGCTCATCCTCATCATCGAGTTGTGATATAAATCAAACAAATATGCCAGCAATAACTCCATCTCCTTCTTCATATCGTACTGATCAATTCGAAACACATTTTATTGATGTCGGCTCATTGACATATGGAGGTATATTTGGTTTGGGCGAAAAAATGGATCATCGTGTGATAATGGCACGAACCACTGTCCAATGCCTAATTATTCCACGTTTCTGGCTATTTGAAGATCGACAAAATCCAGGTAATATATGGCAACGACAACGATTCTATATCGATTGCAATATACCATCGAGAGAGGCACTCTTCTCTGATTTTATAAAGACACGCAAATGGGATCAGTTTCGACAGGATTATGTGCAGGGTCAATTGAATAATGAATCATTGGCAAATGATACAAAAGTTGAGGATATTCCTATTATAAGCCGCATTGTTCAAACAACTGATGAGGTTTAGAAGTCTTAATTATCCTAATTGTACATATTTTCTTATTTTCTTTCAAATCTTACCAAATGCTTCTACATATATGTACATATATATATATAATATAAATCGTAAATATTTATTATTTCCCAAACCTAGAAAAAAGCTTTCTCGAATAAATTAGTTGAAAGGATAAAAATTTCTAAATTGTTGAAATGAACAAAAAGTGTAAAAAAGCTTTTGCGCTTTTATTATCCGTTTGTGCTTTTTCCAAAGTCTGGAAAGGTTCTACGATTGAGGATTCTAATTTTCATTTTGCCACAAATTTCCCGTGACAGGACTTTACTGGAAATTTATAAGGGAAGAAATCCATGTTTTATCCCATATTGAAACCCATTTTGAATAAAGTAATTGAATCTAGGGAAATTGTAATAAAGAAAAGGGAAATAGTAATCAGGAAAAGTTCTACGATAAGTGATTAAGGATTCTAATTTTCCTTTTGCCACAAATTTCCCGTGACAGGACTTTACTGGAAATTTATAAGGGAAGAAATCCATGTTTTATCCCATATTGAAACCCATTTTGAATAACGTAATTGAATCTAGGAAAATCGAAATAAAGAAAAGAGAAATAGTAATCAGAAAAGTTCTACGATATGTGATTAAGGATTCTAATTTTCCTTTGGCCACAAATTTCCCTTGACAGGACTTTACTGGAAATTTATAAGGGAAGAAATCCATGGTTTATCCCATATTGAAACCCATTTTGAATAACGTAATTGAATCCAGGGAAATCGAAATAAAGAAAAGGGAAATAGTAATCAGGAAAAGTTCTGCGATATGTGATTAACGATTCAAATTTTCCTTTTGCTACAAATCCATGTTTTATCCCAATTTGAATAACGTAATTAAATCTAGGGAAATAGTCATAAAAATTGCATGAAACTTTCTGAGGGAAATATTGGAAAATTGGAAACTTTACTAAAAACTTACGTTATACGTGGAACTTATTCTATAAAAACCCAACCATAAAAAAGGCATTTGAATCGGTTATTATAGCAAAAAACTTTGCCAAGAACTTTAAATAAATTGTACTAAAAACTTATCCAAAGCTTGACATTACCAAAATACGATATTCTGAGTTACATCATTTATAGGGGATTATAAAATTCGTTGTGCAGATTTCAACCTGACCATTGATTGTAATTGTAGCTCTCATTGACTGAACAAAGATTTGGATAAGTTGGATTTCGTCCAGTTGTACACTCAGAAGCTGGCGGTGTACCTGATCTATACACTGGATTATTGACCACATTGGTAACCGCATAATTGCAGGCAAGGAGAGTGGCCTGAACATTATTGGCATCTGTGTAACGGACAATGGCACAGCCAATACGATTGTTTCGCTCGTTAACCATGGTCGTAAAATGGCCAATGGCGCTGAAGTGAAATAAGACAAATTTGTATTTGGAACGGCTTTGAATTTCAAGGCTAGCTTACGGTCCGCCACGTTGTTGATAGTTTTCCATATCGGCACTGGTCGCATACCGATTTTCATCAAACCAAGCCGCGATTCGTTGACGTAGAAAATCATTCAAATCCCCACTACGTGTGAATAGAACACTCAGATTCTGTCCAGAGAAACGATAGATATTCGTATTCCGGCACTCATCATGAGCCATCCGACATTGTAGCGTATTGTAGGCAGCTAACTGGGCTAATGTTGGATCCCATGTCATAGTGGCCATATGCAAGGCTGATGAAAATCCGCTCATACCACCGCTGGCAATTTGATTGCGTCTCTCATTATGGAGTTGTAGAATTAGTGGAATATACGAGTTAATTGCAATAAATTCACCTCTACAACCGCTCACAAACCGCTGGCATAACAATAACATAAACATCTTAATTAAAATCTCACACATAAAAATTGAGATTAAATTAAAACTTACGCCACTACTACCGCAGGCAACGTGATGAAGACCGCCGGGACATAGATCCGGATCGCAGTAATTTTGAGAATTAACAGAGCCTAAAATTGCCGCTACTATAGCCAGCAGTAATCTCAACATCGTCAGACATTTAGTATATGGCCATATATGCCGTTCGACATCATCTAGTTCGTTATTTATAGGCCTTAATGAGTGAGAACCATTGTTATGACAGGAAAAACAAAACAGAAAAAAAAAACAAAATAAAAATAAGGGAAAATTGTATTATTATTCCATAGCCATTGTGACATCTGTTGTTTGTATATATATATATATATTTTTTTTATTATTATTTTACGACGAAAACAAGTAAAGTTGTGCAAAACAGACCCAATTACCTAAATATAATCGATAATGAATGAATTTTCTTTAGTTCGAGAACGCTTTACTGTTGTTTAAACAGATTGGAACTAGTTCCGTCAAAGTAATGTAAGTAATTAAATTTTAGAAATTAATTACTTTCGAAACAATTCTTCTGTAAAAAAGTAACAGTAAAAAAAATAAACTTCAACTAACTTAGTTATAGTAAAATGAGAGCCAGAACTAGTTCAACAAAGTTTGTTTCAAAAAGAAAAATAAAAATTTTTTTTAAATTATAAATATATTTGAAAATGAAGGAAAATTTTTGAATTATAATCATATTCAGAGGATGATTGTTATAAAGAAAAACACTCGATTTGAATTCCTGCACAAAAGCTATATTAACGAGCTTTTGGGACAACTGTTTAAATGAGGAGAAATTTGTGGTGAATAGAGAAAGCGAGAGAGAGAGAGAAATTGGCATCGTGTTCGAGTGAGTTTTAGCAAACGAGTGAAAGTTTTCACTCAAAAGTTCTGCTCATTTGAAGGATGCTTCGTCGATGTCTCTGTAATTTTTGTGCCAACGACGACGACAGTTCATTACTGTTTTCAAGGATATGCGATGTCCACGTGCTGGCAAAAGAGTACGCA
Organism: Drosophila emarginata; assembly: GCA_037075365.1. NCBI lineage: Eukaryota > Metazoa > Arthropoda > Insecta > Diptera > Drosophilidae > Drosophila > Drosophila emarginata. The sequence continues at coordinate 1,851,335 of JBAMCD010000160.1, forward strand.
AGAATAAAATACTATAATTGTCTCGTCGTCTATATCATCATCGTTCTCGTTGTCGTTATTCCGTCGTTGTCGTAGTCCTTCGCATTAGCCGCATATTAGACACTAACGGAATACTAAAACTAAATGAATCAACAAATGTTTTAATTTACAAAAGTAAATAAACTTTTCATGTTTATTTGAATTCTTTTTTTTTCTCCCTCCAAATATAATTTTTTGTTGTGCCCAAAAGTGTTAAATGTGAAACAATATGTGTATGGCATTAATAAACAAATATAATATATTTAAATATATTGAACGGAATACGGCAAACTGACGGATCAATTTTTACTTTCAAGATTCAAGGGAGGTAGGTAAGGGGTAAGTGGCAAAGAAAAATATATGAATAACCAAGCAAGTGGAAGTTATTGCAATTCTTTTCCAAAAACCAATAAACCAATTCATCTGTAAATCAATTCGAAAACTTTATTAACCTTTGTGAATTGAATTTGAAAAAAAAGATTCCAGTCAAAGAAAAGACAACTTGAATTCAAATCATTATCTGGGTATATAAGAAATATAAAGTTAATAAATAGGTATACTTATAGAATGGGATCAACATTAAATTTAATTTTAGTCAGTTAAATTCTTTATCTAAATTTTCGAATATTTTCTTTTTTGAAAAAATTATTTTTTTGTGTGTTGTTGAACTTGTATCATTTATTTAAATTCATTAAAAATTATCATCAGTGGATGTAAATGTTAAAACTGTATAAAGTAAAATGTGCTAGTAATATATGAAAATTGTTATTTATTTTTACTGAAATTCTGGAACTATTTAAGTGCTAAATCAACATTTTAATTTGATATATTTATAATAAGGAAATATATCAAATTAGAATAGATATATTTATAATATTCCCATCCGTTTGCCTCGAGTCAAAAGTAATATTTTACAGTGAATTCATTTAAAGAAAATGAAGAGTATACATTTAATCACAGTTTTCATTTTCTTTTCGTTCTAAGGAGTTTTAAATACTTTTATCTAAGAAAAACATTATTTCAAATACAAGCTATATATGCTGGAATAAAGAAACTATTATCGTTTTCAACATTCAATTGAAAACATTTCATTTGAATATAAATAAATCATCAATCCATTTGTCTTTCCCTTTGGTTTTCACATTTCAATCAATTTAGGATCAAATAACTGCAAGCCTTGCAATTCTATGCAAAAAAGAAATATATATGTATACATATACATATATATAGAAATGGGAAGGAAAAGTTTATTTATTAAACCATTTTCATTCATTTGGGAATGCAAAGGACACGTAAAGAAGGAAAAGGACATGGAACAGAAGAAAGAAAAAAACTATTGTATGTACGTATATATGAGTGTGCGTGTGTGTGTTTGAGTGGGTTTGTGTGTGTGTTTTGTGGGTGACATGTAAAAATGTAAATCTTGATGATTTAAAGGAAAAAACCATATAAATTCACACCTGCTTTTGTGTTGGAGCACCTGAGCTAGATGCGTGTGTGTGTGTGTGTGTGTGTGTGTGTGTGTGATAGATGGAAAACAACTGTGATTAGTAATGGATTAGACAAAGGCAAAGGACAAACCGTAAACGAAAAATTGCATATGAAATGTCATATGTTAAGTCCATGACTTTGCTTTTAACATTTACTTTATCAAAGAAAAAAAAAAAGTTAATCGATTAAATTTTTATAGATTTATTTTTTTATTTATGCTACTAAAAAATTATTCATTCTAAATTATTTAACTATATTCCTTCACAAACTAATCTCTTGACCTTAATAATAATACTGACCTTCGACACACTTAATGGCAATTTAAGAGTATCTAAACTTATGGTCTTTAACAATTTTAGCAAGATAAGTCATAAAATTTTTATGTTCCCACTTAAATACACATATTAAGATGTTATATGGCAATAACCGACATTCACATGTGTAAATCCACTTTTATGGTTTAAAATAATGGGTAAAATATTTCGGACAATCTGTGGACAATCCATTCACTCACAGGAATCTTTAATTAAATTATGATACCAACAATATATGCATATATATATACATATATATAAGTATATATGTATGTATATATGTACAATCAATGTTCAAGAAAACTTTCTTATTGTGATTTCTAACTGCAATTGGTATTAAAAAGTAACCAACTAATGCATTAATATTTTTATATTTCAATCATTGATAAAATTCATTTTTATTTTTAGTAAGCAAACTGCATTCTCAATATCTTAAATGGTATAAAACAGTATGGACAGAGGGTTTTCACGATATTTAAACAAATTTGCAAATTTTCAAGTTTTAACTGAAATTTTTAATTTACACTAGTTTTATATATTTTTTTCATTCTTGCATTGAATCAGAAGAAATTTAATAATTTCTCTTCTAAATTTATATGTTTTTTTTTTTTTTCATGAAATCGGAGATTTGAATTTCTCAGATATTGGTCCAGCAAATTTTGAAAATCTTTTTAACAATATTCACATAATTAAACATCGTTCAGCTCTGAAATCTTTGTAATCTTACAAACAGGAAGAAGTATGAAAAGATTTTGTTCTTAAGGAAATAAAAAAACCCTTGTTTAAACATTGAGTATTGTGTATTAAATAAAACATAATAAAATATTTTTAATATTATTTTTTATGTCCTTTTTAGCCAAAGTATATATATAATACAAATCAAAAGAAAATAAATGACAAATTTGCACTTTATCGGAATAAATGCATCGCGAATGCATCACATATACATACATATATGGAAATATATCCATACAAATGCCAACAACTATATACATATATGTACATATATACATATATAGGGTCAACCATGCCCATCTGCCGGCATGAGGGCTAAAAAAAAAAAACGATAAATCAATTTTGTTCAAAAAATTTAGAGACTGTAACTAAAATGGGCAAGCTTAGTGACAGCTTTCCGATAAATGTTTGCCGCATTTGCTCGTAACTGAATTAGCGTTTTAGTTAAATTAAACTAGTTTGCGGAAAAGATTATCTAAAACACTTAAATTTTTATTGATAATAAAAACTGTGGTTTTTTTTATGCATTTAGTTCGGTTTGCCTTTTTCTGGCTAAAATGAAATGGAATCAAGAAACAGCGGTTTTAAACTATATGTCACATTTTTTAGGACTTGAGAAGGGCAAATATTTTTTTTGATATTATTTTGGCAATTTAAAAGGTTTTTTTTTTGCTTTAAATAATTTGAAGAAACACAAAATTAACATAAGCAGAGGAAAATGTCAAACCGAGAACTTTTTTAATCTGAATATAAAGCAGAGGAATTTACTTTCGTTTTCTTTTGTTTTTGTTTTTTTTTTTTTTTTGGAAGTAATGAACACAGCGGGGTGGTGTGAACCAAAATATATGTATGTACAAGAGTTAATGCGCTCACACAACAACAACAACAACAACACTAGCAACAAGAAAAACAAAAATAAACAAAAATCTAACACAAAGCACGTTTTGCTTTCCTCTTAACCATGCCCAATGCCCCATGCCCCAATGCCCCACAGCAGGTGCAAAAGAAGGAGCGGTACGAGTAGCAAACATGTGAAGCAGCAGGAGTAGCAGTAGTAGTAGTCACCCCTACCTCCTCCCTCCCCTCCCCTTTTGACTCCCCGCTAAGCTAAAGCGTTAAGAGCTAGTTAGCAAAGCCAGGTGAAAGAGGCAAATGATGAAGGGCAAACAAAATACAAAAGCAAAAACAAAAACAGAAAAAAAAAAAAAAAATAAAAACAAAAAGCGGCACAAAGACGTGACAGACATTCCCGCCTGGTTCCTTGAGCTTGAGCTCTTGGCTAAAAGGCAGTTGCAGATGAAACAAAAAAAAAACGATGGAAAAAAAAAACGAAAAAAACGAAAAAAGAATAACATATAACGATGGGGAAAGGCCGGGAAAAGCCTGTGGTTCTTGGATTTGAGAGTAACTGTTGTGACACATGGTCGTCGAAGAGGTGGAATTCAGACGGCACATAACCGAGAAGGTGAAGGAGATGTGCGTGAAAACGGAAACGGAATGAATTAGTACCTACTGGGGAACGCAACATGATGAAGGTGAAATGCCAAAATGTTTCAACTGCACACGTCTCTCTATGGGTGTGTGTGTCTGTGTGTGTGTGGAACGTTTGGTAGTTAAAACATTCCGGATGCCAACATTGTCACTCCCAACTTTATAAGTATACCCTTGGCTGATCGTTTGACTTCATCTCAAATCGGGAAACTAAAACGTATGTAAAACGGGTAAACAAAATAACGGAAATTACAGCACAGTTAAGGAAGTGTTTTACCCATTAATTTGGCTAGAAACGAAATTGTTGCATTTTCTTGATTATATTGATTTGTATTGATCAGATTACACTTAGAATAATATTAGCTATATATAGGCCACTTTAATACTAAACTTGATTTTGATTAAGATCTATAATTTAGTATTATAAGTTGCTTTATTTTGGGGTAAAAAAAAACAACTGACCCTTATTTGACTTTATTATATTGTAGGATGTCTTTCAATCTGGCATTCACTTTACATTTTAACTGGTCCTATATTCCCGTTAAGATTTTAGGGTAAAGAAGGAGGGCAAAGAGATTTTAATGATGATGCCTTAAGGAGTATGGGTGTGCGCTTCTTTGGTTGGGGAGAAAGGCAAACATAATTTTACTTTTATTGCCTGCGTGTCATGTAGGAATCTCGAACCTTTAATATTAATATATGTATGTATATATACTTATTAATATATATTTGTACAACTTTAATCCCGTTGCTTTTTTGTAACACTTCGTTTAATTATTTTTAACTGACATAACAAAGCAAAGCAACAAACAAACCGGCAACAAAAACAATCAGCAACAAAGTGAAAGAAGAATGATACTACTACATACATACATACATATATACTAATATAATATTTATTACGGTGATTATGTCAAGGCAAGGCAAAGACCAGCAGCAACGCCCACAAAAACAAAGCAAGAAAAAGACTGGCAAAAAAAAGAACCTAAAACAAAATGAATTTGTGCAAAAACATAATTTCTGTACCCTAACTTTTTAGCATTTTTATAATTTTATTTTATTATCTTAGTATCTATATTATCTTTATAAAAATATAAACTATTTATAATTAAAAAAAGTATATTTTAATATATATTTTATTATAATATGTATATACAAAAAAGTATTGGTATAACTATAAGAATCGGTTTTGGAACATTAACAATTCCTTTTTAAAATCCATTAAACATTCCAAAAAAAATCACAAGAAAAAATATATTTCAAGAGAAAAGAAAAATTTTAATTTCAATACTAGAAAAACTTAAAATTTAGTTAGCTTTAAAGTCAGATTGAGAAAATGAAATTTATAAATCAGGTTAAATTGAATCGCTGAATCATCATAGTCGCTGTTGGGCATAAAGTGTATACCCCTCTGGGAAAGGGTACTAAAAAAAATACACCAGATAGCACCATAAACTATGATGATGATGCCGCAAGGCAACTAACTCAGAACAGCAAAACTCTTTAAGAATCACAAGGGTGACAGAGAGAGAGACAGAGAAAGACAGCAGATGGGAGATAGAAAGAATGAAACAGAGATAATGGAGGGAAGAGAAAGAAATATATAGTTGAGGCTATCAAAAAAAATTTGTTTTGTTTGTAGAAAATTAAAATTTCCCCTTTTCCTGAGTTTTTTTTTTTTTCTTTTTGTTTTTGACTTAATTTCTTTTTCTTTCTCTTACAGAACCAAAAAATAAACAAATAAAAAAGAAGCAACCGAAAAAGAAGAAAGAGAAAAGACAACGTTTTTTTTTTCCAAATCTCTCTCTATATCTATCTCGCTTCTGTATCAAGGAACACCGGCTGCGTTTTGTTTGGGTTTCGTCCTTCTTTGGTTTTGTGGGAATAAAATGAAGGTTTCTGATTTCTATCGGCCAGAATTAAAAAGTCACGTCGTCCCGTGCAAAGGATGAGGCGTTCAATAGTATATAGCTCAACAACATCATCAGCATCAGCATTAGACACGTCCCAAGGACGCCAAACAGTGCCGCTGCTTCATTTGCCCTTCAAGAGCCTTAGCCTAATACGGCTATTTGCTGTTATCTCCATAATTGGATCACAATTTGCTTGTGTCTTGTGTAAGTACAAAATTACCTCAATTAATAAAAAAAAAAAAAAACAACAAAAAAAAATTACAGAAAAGAAACCGCAAAAACTTTCTAATTTTTAATCGAATCGATTGGCCTGTCTCATCCTAGACATTTTGTCATGTTTTAAATTTAGGCTAATTAAGCTATAATATTATTTTACAAATAAATCAAACATTTATTTATACAAATTTTTATTAAAGTTTCCCTTAGTGATATTTAGCTTTTAATTAGGTCTATTAATACGAGTTTCTACTTATTATTGTAACTAATCATTTTACAACTTATTTATCAAAGAGTGTTTTGAATTAAAATAAATGAAAAATTGCATTATTTATATATTTCTTTTATACAAATCAGGACACCCCAATGTGCATATATATATTATTATATTTGTATGTATATACATATATGGCTTTCATGGGATTAACTATAGTTAGAAGCAAACGCATTGAAAATTCATAAATGCCAAAATATTTTATAAAGAAAATGCTAAAATGGATTTTGCAGAGAATTATATTTTAATATTTGTTCATAGTGTTATTAAATTTTTTTCTTTTATGTTTTGCTATCGCTCTTTATTATAGTTTTTCATATTTTGGTTGGTTAAATGCATTTTCAATTGTCCATTGAATTATTAAATGGAATTATTAATTATTTATTGACACAGTTTACCTGTCAAGGTTATGGTAATTCAAATGAATTACTTGCTAATGTTTTTTTTTGCAAACATTCTGTGAAAATATAATATAAAAAAATATAAAAAGAATGTAGTGTGAAAACCTTTAAATTTGAACAGTTCAAGGAGTCAAATTAAACTTAAATAATTTCTAAACTCTACTTGTGCATTTTAGATGCATTTCATATTATTAAGTAAAGTCAGTTATAAACAGATATTGTGAATTTTAATTGATAAAGGTGTTTCAAACAACATGTCGTATGCGTGATATTATATAAAACAAACCACCTAAAATTCAAATTTTCGTTGATGAAAAACAATATACCAAATTCTAATGCGAAAACAAACGAAATACATTTTAAAACAGAAAATAAATGAAACAATGGAATTTAAAACTTTTGGAAACATTTAAGCCATCTTAAAGATTAAATTAGATTAGATTATTTTAAATAGTCGACAAGAAGTGATTTCTACGTGAGTTGGAATAGTTCTTTAGCAAGAAATTTAATTTTCTTTTCTTTTTTTTTCTTTTGGTAATTAAGTTAACTTTAAGAAATATCTTTTTATGGCTAATTCGTATATATATGTATATATATATATATATATATATATACTTTGCATCTCATTTTGGCAGGCACAACAACATTTAGTGTAACCTCATCGACAACAGCTCCAATTGTACAGCCAAATAACAGCAACAGTACTGAGAATAATAATTTATTTTTTGATGACCAAAATACAACTAAAGCGATTTCATCGGCAGCCACCGCCAAGCCAACCCTTTACGCATCCCATAACCATCAGATGCCATCAGAAACAACGATACCCTCAGTCGACAGCAACATCAGCAACAGCAACAGCAGCAGTATCAGCAATGAGATTAGCAATAGCCCGAGCACGCCAATCAAAAATTTAATTACTGGCCCAACTGGGCTATCAACAACAGCAAAAACAACATCAACATCAACAACATCGGCAGCAGCGTCAACACCCAAGAGTGCTAGAAGCACCAACAAGCAACCCATCGATTCAACACGCACCAGAAACCATTGGACAACCGTTGGTGGTAAGTGGAATGGGTAGTTTTCTGTATAGAGAAGATTTAGAACGATTTAACTGAACCAGAACCGAACTGCTTTCATTTGAACTTGAAATTGAAAGTGAACTTGAACCCGAACCCGAACCCGAACTCGAACCCGAAAACAAATGCAATTATTTTAATCGACGCATGTTGTCTCTGTGGTTTTATTTAGGTTCCTCCGCCTATGATACGGAACGTCCGCGCACCTTTCGCAGCAAACATCATCATGAACATCATTGGGGACCGTTTTTTGAAGAGCCCCTTAATACGGCATCGTCATCATCATCTTCGATATCTACGGGCGGGGAGAATCTAGTGGCTGCAGTGCATCTATTTACCGAAGCTGTCCTCAATTGTCGTGTCGGTATGCTTAAAGACAAGACGGTAAGTAAAAAATTATCTTGAAAAAGAAACGAAATCACTTTTCGTATCGTATTAATTGAATGAAATTTTATTGGATATTTTATCTATTTTAGGTTATGTGGGTGCGACGCACCACAGAGAAAGTCTCCCTGCTTACAGTTGGTAATGTAACGTATAGTGGTGATCCCCGAATCCGGGTCAAATTTCAATATCCAAACAATTGGCGTCTATTGATCAATCCAACGCATCGAGAAGATGCTGGCATTTATATGTGTCAGGTTTCCACGCATCCGCCGAGGGTATTTACTACAAATCTTACTATATTAGGTATTTAATTTTACTTCATATATAAATTTACAATATTCCAATCAATTAACTTATCCGTTTTCTTTTTTTTCCTTAATAGAGCCACCGTTGCGTATTATTGACGAGCATGAACGTGATGTTGGCGATCGTTATTATAAATCGGGTAGTACAGTTGATCTTCAGTGTCAAATATCAAGGAACTTCTTTCAAAAGGAAAGCTACAATATACTTAAATCTTCGGGAATTAATGATACAATGATGGCATATATAAAAAGTGAATTAAATCTTATTGGGAATCGGAATCAAACTCAACAAAAATTGTCCAGTCAAGATTTTGAAAGGCAGTTGGATAATTTCATAACATGGGCCAAGGATGAGGAACCACTGCATGCCCTGACCAATAAGCGATATACGTAATAATAACTATATGGATATTATGTAAATGAATTTATAAATTTTTCAATTTTATTTAATTTTTATTCATAGCATGTCTGATAAATGGTTGACTTGTCGAATTTCTATACCTGATGCAAAACTATCTGATAGTGGAAACTATTCATGTTCCCTTGGACGATTATTTACTGTAATTGTTCAAGTTCAAGTTCTTACAGGTAAATGATTTACAAATATGTTTATTTTTAATAATTTTTTAAACTTATATATGTATTTGTGTTTCGATTGTATTTTTTAGGCGAATTACCCGCTGCTGTCCAACACAATTTGGCATCCAGATCTGTAATCAATATATTCGTTATGCCTTGGTGTCTCTTTCTTATCATTGTAGTCTTTAATTTTCAAAGAATTCTTCAACTAAAACTCGTAAATGGTTGAGATTGGGAATTGAAATTGGACTAAACCATATACACATGCGTACATATAGAAAACAAACTCTTTCACATAAATTTCCTAAGATCGACTTGTCCAACAAAATAAAAATAAGTATTCATATAATTAATACGAAATTTTATATATCAATTTACTTTTCTTTAAACAACATTCTGATATATGTATGTATCTATTATTAAAGGGTTTCTAAAACAATTAATTAAATCATTTTTAATTTTTATGTTTTCTTTAGTTCAAGAATTATGTAAATATTGTACAAATTGGTAAATTTTTTGCAACTTTTTAATTATACACATATGTAGTTCATCCTAACCTCAATAATGTTGATTATGTATAGTTAAATCATTGTAATCTAACCAAAAAAAAATTATTGATTATATTGTTAAACTGAAGAAAATCAATGGATGAAATTGTACTTTAATATAATTTTTCTTAATTGTAACGAGCATGTCAGAATCTTTTATTATGAACATCGTATATTATATGGGAATAACAAACTCTCGAAAAAGAAATGAAAAACCAACAAAAACTGTATATTTAATTTGTTTCAATTCATTGATTTCAAAAATATCGGGCCGGCACTTAAAATACATGAAAAATTAATATTCGAGATGTCATTGGAAACTACCAGTTAGGTGGACTACATCGAATGGTTTTGTGTGTGTGTGTGTACGAGAATAATAAAACTATTTTTGTAAAATGTCTGCATGAAAATCAATATCGATTCGACATTTACAAGTCTATAATATTTCACTAAAGAACTTTTATTTGTAGTTCAAAATAACGATTCTTTTATATCTAACAAAATTTGAATTTTTCAATTATCGATAACCACAGAAAACATTTCTCAATATCGATAGTCGCACCGGCGATAAAATACAATATACTGTATATCGATATGGTTTATTGTGTATCGTCCATTCCTTCTTCGCAACATTTAGTAAATTTCATTGTTTTTCACCGCTGTCCGAGTTTTTTTAATTTCATTTTCAATATTTAACATTTAATTTAAATTACAAATTATTTATTTGAATTATTTACATAAAATAATAAACAAACAAAAAAAAGAACTGCTAACAATAAAAAGTGAGAGCAATATATTTTCTTGCATTGCTTAAGTGTATGTGAATTTGTGTGTGAGCGTTGCGTGGGTGTAATATGATGAGAAGGGGGTGGTTGGTGGCACTGAAACAGAATCAATCGACGCAGATAAACTTTTTTAAGAGCATAGAGGACGACCGACCTCCACATACGGTCACAAACACAGTTGCAATTGTTGCTGTTGGCGCACTTGTTTGCCGCTGACTCTGACTTCACCTTGACTAAAGTACACGAGGGCAATGCAAAAACAAATTGTTAAGTGATAACAGTTAACAGGCAGAAGCAAAACCAACAAAATATATTAAATAAATAATAAATTTATACTTTATATACATATATGCATTCTATCTCTCTCTCTCTCTCTTTCCCAGTTTCCCTTTCATCAGCCCCTTCAAATAGTTAATATTGCATTTTTTGAAAAATGCTGAATCTACGCAACATCTGGTTAACAATGGCCATTGGCAATGGACACTTGGCTCCGGCTGTCCGGTAAGATAATTACGATTCAACGATTTCCTCCAACACTGGGCAACAAGTTCTTTTTGAATAATTTATCTATTTAATTTATCAATTTAGTACTATTTCCCGTTTTTATTTAAATTGATGTAAGCTTAAGTTTTTTCTGAACTTTAAAAGCAAAAAAAAAAACAATTTCCCTTTGGAAAACAAAAAAAAATGGTGCACAGTGAACAGGTTAAAATTAATTAAAATATAATCTTGCCATAAATATGACTTTCAGTCAATCCATTCGCTTTGTACTCTTAGTACAAAAGATAAGATTTGGATATTCACTTTTATAGAACTGATTATGGTTTCCTATCTCATTAGCACATATATATATATATATATATATATATATATATACTATAATAATAGATAAGCAAAGTTCATAAATTTTAACCTTAAAAGTTTTTCAAGAGATTTTAATCCAAACATTATCTAAGTTCAATGAATAATGAACTTTATTTTGTGGACTTAATTTCCAATTGATTTAAAAATTACTTTCCCAGTCACAGATTAGTTTTATAAATATGCTTCTCAGTAGTAATCATTTCTAAGATGCAGATCAATGACGGTTGAAATGTATTAAATGTGATTTAAAAACTTTGATTATTCTACCTATGTATTCCCAGATCAATTTCATCAACGGCCAATTGTAAAGATTCGGAATCATGGTTCTCGAAATTGCTTGTACGTAAAATTGAACCAACCAAGGAATCGCATAGTCGCATGCTTAGCGATAAGGAAATTATATATGCATTGCATACGCATAATGTACGACCCGATTCGATGAGTGAATACCTGAATAACTAGTAAGCGATGCTTCATCAACTATATGAATTTATATTTGAGTTATCAATAATTTTAGATTTAGACTTGTGTTAAGAAATCAATTATTAAGAGTGTTTTTTTTTTTCTCTCTTTTTTTTTTAAGTAAAACTACGGTGGCACTTATTAATGATAAAAAGGCGAACCTATCGTGCAATTTGGTTGCCTCATGGAGTGTGCAAGTGGGCGATATGGATCAGTGTTTACACTTGTGGAAATATACTGGAGGTTTTGAGAAAATTGATCAAGCCAAAGAGGATCTATGGAATGATGCAGAATACCTTAGTTTAATGAATGAACGTTCTAAATTTTTACGTTCCCGACATTTACAATATCTATTGGCATTTAGTTACTGGCCTCAAATAGCCAGTCGGTCAGGCAAAAATATTTACGAAATGCGGTAGGATTCCAACATCATATTGAATCCGATCGATAAAACCTAATGAATGATTGATTACTTTCAGTTCATATCGATTGACGCCTGGTACAATGATTGAATGGGGTAACAATTGGGCGCGTGCCATAAACTTCCGGAAGCATAATAATGAGGCATTTGCTGGATTCTTCTCACAGATTGGTCGCCTTTATAATGTACATCATATTTGGTGTAAGTATATATATATGTTTATTATTTTTTTGCATTTTGTTAATATCGATTTGTTTTGCAGGCTATAAATCGCTGCAGGATCGCAAAGAGACCAGAGAGGCTGCATGGCGTTCCCCTGGATGGGATGAATGTGTGGCCTATACTGTGCCCCTGATCCGTGAAATGCACTGTCGTGTGTTGGCTCCAACTGAATTCTCGCCATCACAGTAAACACAAAAACAAAAATTTACATACATATGCTTGTATGCCTCATGTTGTAACAATGATAATGATAATATTGTTCCCCTTCCGTTCCTTGTTAAGTAGTTTTTGATTTATTATTTTTTTTTTTTTAATATTTTTCTTTGTATATAATGCATACAATTTTTATTACATCTATTTTTATTTTGCCTAGTATTAAGTCTAAAATGCATTTGTTTTCCTATTCTGAGCTATGTATGACCTTTGAATTTAACAAAAATAGAAAACGAAAGAAAAGAGAAAATCAAAAAAAAAAAAAAAAGAAATGAAAGTTTACAAGATAAAGCGCAAAATAAATTTGCATTTATTGGTAAGAATAACTTTGGTTTATTCATTTATAATTTAAATTTGGGAGAGCTATAAAAAAAAAACTAGTTACTTATTAAGATCATAGAATTTATAGCTGACATACATATGTGTACATACATATATGTATGTGGTATATACATTAACTAATATTATTATTTCCAGCTGACAATTTCATTTTTAATTATTTCGGAATATTAATACCACAGGATTGAGATTATCTTAAAAAAAATGTATTTAAGCAATTTGTATTACCATTGCAATATGGTAATATCCATAACGTACTGTCTTATTGATAAAGATTTCATTAAGGAACAGTCCGCAGTCAGGATGTGTTTCTAAAAATTAAGATAATCAAACTTATTATTTATCAGTTTTGATGTTAATATGGCATAGCTCCTTTAGGAATATTCGGCTGATGAACGATCCTTCCAATACAATGCTATATAAAATATATGTACATATATTAGAGAGTCCATTTGGAAAAATATCAACTACGCGGAAAACTTTTTGGAATTAAATTTCAAATAACTATAAATAAATATTTTTGTAACTCCAATTTGATTTAGTTGTCTTAAATTAATAAGTCTCCCTAATGTACATGGATATATATATGTATGTATGTATATTTAATATTTATATACTATTTTAAGTCATCTAGTTCTCCTTTATTCCGGCATTTCACTGGATTCCGTTTGGACTGTTTGTTGTCTTACCATTTTGATGTGCTTCTTACCAATGAGATGCTGCTGCAAAATGGTCACATGATTCATATATTTATTACATAACTTGCAATAATATGAACCAGATGGGGTTCTATACATGGACAGATCCCCACCGTCTAATTTGTCAGTGGTGGCAGACAGAAGTGATGTTTCACAAATTGGAACTGGCTGCTCCATGGCTGCAGGATTACCGCTGCCATGTCGAAGATTCTTTTGATGTTTGCTCCCTTCGCAATGCATTTGCATTTGAGATGGCGAAGTTACATTTATTTTGCATATATGGCAGGTAAGTCTCTCGTACATCGTTGACATCAATGTACCAGAGGCATCGGGGGAGATGGAAAGAGATGAATCAAGCAATGGTTCCTGTTCTACTGGCTCATCCATTAAGAACATTGAGCCAATGCCAAAGCGACCGTCTGGCGGTGGTTGCTGCGGTGATGTATCCACCTTGCTGCCAGTCCGTACCCATTTGCCTTCATTCGTATAATAACCAGCTCCGGATGGCTTGGAACGTCTCTGCTCCACCAATTTATGTTTACGTCCGTCATAATGTTGCCGCATATGTGGAGTCGATGTCAGTGCCAAATCGCAGAGATCACAATGAAAAGCATTCGGACCAATTGGTCCTTGCTTGATTAGACGTTTGATTGGCGGCATTTGAAGTCCAATTTCTGTATAGTTCTTGGCCAGCCAAGCACTAATATGACGATCATGAGATTTAGATTCGTAATGATCCCGGGCACTCTTCATCGATGTCATCTGTGTCTGGCATAGCTTACATGTCAGGGGCTTAATCAATTTGTTCAGCTCATCGGGATAGCTCTCGTCGCGCCCTGGGAACATAACCAGCGATGATGGACCCCCGTCGCCTCCATTGGTTGTGTTGGTGGTGGTGGTGGTTGGGATTGAGTCGCCACCATTGCTTAGCTTTTGTCTCTTTGGACGTGGAGCATCATCGGGATCTATATACATTCCCTGTTTGCCTGGAGCTGCGAGACGTTTAGAGCTATCCAACGAATCCTTTGGTCGACGCTGCGGGGAGACATTTCGATTTCGTTGATCGCCCTGTGACAATGCCGGAGGTGGAGCTGATCCTCCAATTAACAGTGGTATATGATATCCGCTCATAAATTCAGAGGAGCTCATTTTCTATTTATCTTTTCCTTTTGTTTGCTCCCCCGAACTGCAAATCGAATTTTTTTCAAATTGACATCTACTTAGAGATGGGCCAATGGCTGGGTTGGGGTGACCTAGCACCGTGGGTCATACACTGCAAGAAAATATATCTTATCTGCAACGGACAAAGCACAATCAGACAACCCCCCCATCATTCCGCAATGCTTTTCATTAAACCAATGAAACAATAACTTAAATTTGTTTGGCCAAAAAACAGAGGTAAATAAATTTTTATGTTTGTGCATCATATAAAAAGTTCCAAGTTTTGTATTACTGTATCAAATGTGATCCACTGTGCCAGGTTAACGACAGCCAAAGCGCATGCTCACGCATAATTGCACGGTGGTGCCATCATGGCACTGCCATGTGGTACATGGTTATCGATTAAATATCGAAATTCACAAAATTTCAATAAAAAGAAAAAATCATTTATTTTTTTGTTTTGTTTATTTAAACATTTGCTTTCTTTTAGTTATTGTACAAAGATGGAAAACAAACGACGACAATGACGAACTCCACTTTAGTTGTCGGGCAGAGAACGAATGATATCCGAATCTCCGGGATCGGTAATGGACATGGTGCACACACGGAAGTATTTACCGCAAGCGGTACCCAATTCAATGTTGGTGCCAGTGTAATGTTGAACCTCTGTCTTGGCCAACATGGCGTAGTATTCAATCTCCGATTTCCTGCATAGATAACAACATTTAAACCAAGTTAGAAAAACAAAAGCAATTTTCGGGTTCCCGATTGTTTAAATGGGAAGCAATCAGAAAGAGTCTCTAGTTAAAAATATAAGATTCGTCACGGCCCTCGGCAATACGAATATCATCATAAAAATTGTTGCGGGAAAAGGGGTTAAATTGGGCAAAAAAAAATCAAACCAAAAAGTAAATGCAAATTTCTTACCCAAGCATGCGTCTGTCGTTAACTGGAACCATGTGGAGGAGGCACTAAGAGTCCATTCTGTTGCTGCCTGAACGGCTGAGAATATTGTTCACACTTATATATTGACTACTCCATAGTTTCCATATCAATTTATATGAAACTCATATTTCTCAGTCCGCCTTACAGACAGACTCCATATGGTTCCAACCAAACAACAGGTTATTTTTTTTTTTACTTGGACAGAAAAATGGAAATCTACTTCTCAGTAGCAATTTGCACAATTTCCTTCACTCTTTTCAGTCTAGATGATTCTTTCTCACCTCAAAGCGGGGGTATTGCTGGCAATCAGCACCAATTTAGCCTTGCCCTGGCGCAGGGTCTTCAGCGTTTGCTTGTAACCCAGGCAGTATTTGCCAGATTTCATCACCAAAGCCAAACGGCTGTTGGTGCTCTCCAAGGCCTTCTTTTGTTTCTTTACTGCAACCATTTTGTATGCTTGAGCCGTAAATTAACTGCAATGTATAAAAAGAGTTTTAAATATTTTTTTAAAAAATTTTATCGTGCTAACCACAATTTCTGTACCTTCGTCGATGACGGACGCTGTCAAAAAGAAAGAAACGAGGCAAAACCGGAAGCACGTTAACTACAAAATGACAGCAACTCTCTAGCGACCTCTAGTTTTTACATAAACGCCACCTATGAGAAGTTCATTATTAAGAATCGAAATGTTAGGCGACTAGTACGATAACATTTCCAATTCTGTTAAATTCCAAAACAGAAAACAATTTATGTCGTACATATATATTATCTATCGGTTGTTTTGTCTATAAATGTATCCACGCAGCGCGCAAAAGCAATTAGTTATAATTGTGAAATTGTTTGAACGGGAATCATGGGTTCTTTTGGCACAGAGGTTGATGCAATTTGGCCACCGATGGAATGCACTATTCAAAACTTGAGTAAATTTGGTCAAAAACTTTTAGAGAAATGCAAATCGGTTGATAAACCTAACGATAATGGGTCAAATGTGAATGTTGAGGCATTTATGGCCAAGTCCAGGGAATTCCCCTTAAAGGTAATTTGATAATTAATTAATACGAGTGTATAAGCCACCATTATATTTAATAGTTTGGGGTACAAAGTTGCCGGGTGCGTAGTCAACCAGTGGCACGTCATAATGACATATCCAAGCAAATAGCCTCAGTGTATCCAGTAATACATGAAAGGACGTTAATGTTGTATTTAAACTATTTGGAACACAAATGCCAGTGGGGTGAGTTATGGAATAAATGTAATTGTAGATTTATTAAACATTTCTTTTTTGCCTTGCAGGAAATGAGGTGGAACGTCCCGTTTACGAACCCCTATCTTTATGTGGATTCATTCAGCGTTTGCTGGAGAAACGGTGCGCCAGTTTCTTTGCCCGCAATGATAAGTATCTTCTACTCACTGGTGAAACAGGAGCAAGTGGATTCGAACCAATTGGTTCATTGGAGGAGAAGTCACCACTTAAACTAGAGCATGTCCTCAGCTATGATGATGTTAAAATGTCGGCTCTTTTATCGGTCAGCTCCCATACGATGTTTATCAATGAGGGTGAACGGGCAAATTGTGGACGCAAACAATATGATAGTCGTCTCCTGGAGCCTGAGGGTGTTATAATGGGTCTAATTGGAGCTCGTCTGTCACGTCGTAATTTGATGGAATTCCAGGAAATCGTCATTGCCCGCACCCAAAACACATCCGAGGCTGGCTATGGTCTTGATTTGACTAAGCCGGTGGAGACAAAAGCCCAAAGTTATAGACGTTTGTGGCGACAATTCTATGAGACGCGTGACTTTCGTCATGGCGAGGTCACCATTGATAATCAACGTTTTGGCGTATCGAAGAATAAACTGGATATATTCGATAATCTCGTAATGAAGCGGCGATATGCTATTAGTTTTGATACTTTGCTTCTAGAGGCCCAGGCCAGGGCCAAGTCTATGGAGAAAATGGCCTATATTCATGTGGTAGGCTTTGGTCTGGGTGTATGGAAGGCGGCTCCACAGCAAGAGCAAATATTTTTGGAGACATTTGAGCAACGGCTTAAAGAACTGGGTGAACAATTAAATCACATTGGTGTCGTACATTTCTCCTGGTTTCATTTAAGTAGTTGCGGTGATCTTCACAATGGAGCAATGCTGAACTTACCACAACATCCCTCAAAAGGCATACGAATACTTATTTCCAAACGGAATCCAGCCCAGAAACTAACATTGCCGGAGCATAAAAATATGTTGCTCTTTGTTACATATGCCTGGGATGGTAATGCCTTACCAGGCAATGAATTTTGGATGGTTAGTATATCCAAAAAGTACAAATTTATTGTAATAATTGAAATTTTTACACATTTAGAATATGCTTAAATCAACTGGAGACTCATCCACGGCCTGTCATACATTAATTACGGAATTACACAATCCCCATATTAATACCCTCTTCTGTAATGGAAAGAACTTGCATATAGCATCACCCACAATGGGAGTTCTACACATTGCGGAATATGCCAGGCGTGTGCTAAGGACCAAAAGAAAGCAAGAAGATAATGAAAGTGATGATAAACCAAAAAAGGATAAAAAGAAGCTATAGCAGACACATTCATGTCCAATTAAACATAAGTTAAATGTTTTACTATCTTATCTAAAATGTTGAGTCGTATTACCCTCTATGGGTAGGTCATTTAAATGTTATATCATGTGTGTTATCTGTCATTAACCACTGTTTAAGGTCGCTATGTGGTGGTCGTCGTATCAGCGATTCATATAAAACCACAAAATCTGGAAACTTTTAACGAAAACCTAAATTATTGCAGATCCATGAATCCGTTTTATTAATATGTTTATTATTATTTATAAAACCTTTTGTAACAAAAACAACGCACTTTAAACAAACAAAAAGCATTATTATTGGAAAAAGCAAATAAAAAAAATTACAAGTTATTACAAATCCTACTTCAATTTGTAACCAAATTTATTGACCCAACCAAGACCTTCTGTTGTTGTGGTCTTTGGTTTATATTCACAGCCAATCCAACCGTTATAGCCAAATTCTTCAATCTGTTTGAAAATATATCCATAATCCAATTCTCCAGCTACATCCGGTTCATGGCGATGCGGTACTTGGGCAATTTGAAAGTGTCCAATAGAATTTTTATACTCTTTCAATGTGTGAGCCACATTTCCATGTATATGCTGAAGATGATAAAGATCGGCAAGTATTTTAATATTATCATAGCCCAATTCGCTCAACACTTGCAATGCCTTTGGATAGGAATTCATGAAATATGTAGGAATGGCATATTTATTGATCGGCTCGATGACACCCAGTAAATTGTTTGCTTTGAGGCTAGCAGCAGCTAATTTTAAATTTGCCAAATATGTCCGGGCATGATCACTCTCCGAACGGTCCGAAATAATGCCAGCTGTTATGTGTATTCTTTGGCAATTGGCTTGTTTGGCAAAATCAATAGTTTCCTTTAACTGTTTCTTGAATAGTTCCTCTGATCCAGGAATACTAGTCGAACCAAAGCGAAGCTTATCATTTGTCTTATCGAATGACAAATTGACCAGGCTAACAGTAATTCCAGTTACCCGTATGGCATCAAGAACATTTTGGGTTTCGCCCTCAGGATAAGGTATTTCGACTGCTGGAAATTCATTCTGATGGGCCAAATGTATCCTTTCAGCAATTGTTGTTGCTGTTTCAGTGAAAAGGAAATTTAAGTTTGCAGCGAATTTTAAAGCCATTGCTACAGGTGGAGTGGACAGTGAACAGGTTAACGTCTAATTCACAACTGAGAGGAGAGAGCGAGCGTGATATCAATTATCTAGTGTTTTTCATATACGACTTTTGATAGTCGCAATGTCATAGGTACATTTGCACATACATACGTCATAATTATCTATTAATGCTATACTGGAAATATATAAGTATTTGTATACTTTATAGGTTAATCAATGTCCATATATATAATTTCATTAACTAATATCATTACTAATTTGACATTTAAACCAAATATTATATATTATTCATACACATTCGCCATTGCAGTGACAGTGACTACAGTCACTGTTACAGTTAACCATCATATTCCACCCATCTCTATACTTATGTTATACCGATCTATATAAAATCAGCAAATGCCCTGTTGGAAATTTATACTTTTTGGATGAACTAAATTTAAATATTTCTTTGAGCGTAATATCGTTATCTTCATATATACTCAGCGTATATAAACTATAGATGATTTTTAAATCTTATTTCCACATAAATTTGATGTTGATACAATTTTTCTTTATTTAAGTTAAATATGGTATATATATATTTATATGTATATATTAATGTAACATTGGCGATTAACAATTTAATTTAATTAATTTAGCATTTTCCCCCAAATGTAACGTAATTAATTGATTTTTGGTGTTAGTTTTCGTGCTATATAGATATATATATATATCAAGCAAATCTTAAGATTAACAAGAAGAAAATTTCATATGTATGTTTTTTTTTTTGTTTTTACCAGATATTAACAATTTTTGGTTTAAGATAATTTAAGAAAAAAAAAAAAAATATTGTTGTCGCAAATATCCCGTAATATTGTAATACCGTTATATATGTATATTTCGTAATACCAGCCGCTATGCCAAATCAGGTCACACAGGTTCTCACATTTCTGTCACACTTTGATTGGTGAGGATTATTGGGAGCGGATTAACGCGAAGCCTTACACGAGGGGAGGGCAAGGGCGGACCATACAATTATTGTATATGCGAGTAACTTTCTTGTTTAATAACTGGAATATTATTTTACTTAACATCTAGTAATTGAGATTGCACAGAGGATGGGTAAGAATATTGGAAGAATTGTCCCAGCGGCAATTTATTTACGTGCCACCATATCCAGGCCTCCCTCTTCCTCCATTTTGGAGAGGAACTTTATAGCCCGTTGGGATGGTTCCGTCTGTCGGGCCATATCAATTAGACCCAATAGCTTCTTGATGCCAATAAAGACGCTAATACAATAAAAAGTATTTTGTTAGCTGCAGGATCGGATCATGAAATCAAAGCTCTAATTACCGTTTGCCTGCCATTTTCTTGCCAATGGCCTGAATTTCTCCCTTGCTAAAGATATCCGTATCCTCGAGTACAGCCAACACATGTTCGGGACTGGAGAGATTTGGTACATGCAGCACTGAAGTGAAAGCCGTCAGCATTTCCATTTCCTCTAAAACCTCACTGGAACATAAAAAGAGTCAAAGTTAATAAACAAGGGAAATGTATGAGGATACAGACACTTACCGCCTGCTGGAAGTGCAGAGTATCAAGAGTTTTCGTCCCTTTGGCGGCTGCTTTTTGAGCAGCACCAACAGTGCCTGAAGCGTCAAGTTGGAATAACGAGGTCCAATTGGACCATAGTCCAGCAGACGCTCCACATTGTCAACCACAATGCAGCTAAGTGTCGAACGGTAAGCATCGTCGAAAATTTTGCGTATATGCAGACACTTGGCCGATTCTGTATAGCCGACCATATCCTCCGGGGAGCAGACTTTAACAAACGGAAAATCACTCATTTTAGCCAACTTGGCGGCCAGAGCCGTCTTGCCCGAATTGGGAGCTCCGGCAATAAGTACCGATACCAAGCCACTCGATTCTGGGGCCTTTGCCTGCTGGACATAGAGCATGCCATCTTCTAGCAAACTGGCCACAGGCTGGCCCCAGTTGGTAACACCGCGAGCCAACATATTGTCGAGTATCTCTTGGGCTGTGCCAAAGGCCGGCTTGATGTCATTCTCCAGCGAGTGCAAGAAATCATCGCGATTTACCTTTAGTTTCTCCATAGCCTCCGGATCTACAGTGACCTTTGCATCGGCTTTAATCAGACGATTCATGGCACTGGATTGGGCAGCCCGCACCAAACCCTCCAATTCGGCGCCACTAAAGTTCTTGGTGAGAACGGCAATCTCCTTGCAATCGACATCATCGTTGATCTTGTTGAAATCGCGCATACGCTTCGTATGGATATTGAGAATCTGGACGCGTCCTTGTTCATTTGGAAGGCTAATCTCCATCTGGACCTCTAAGCGACCAGGTCGGAGCAGGGCCTCGTCGATCATGTCACGTCGATTGGTCATGCCAATGACTAGAATGTTATTCAACTGATCCACACCATCGATTTTGGTTAGAAGCTGATTGACCACAGTGTCATGGACACCGCTGTTTCCTGCCACGGAGCCACGCTGCTTGCAAATGGCATCGATCTCGTCAAAAATGATAATATGAAGACCGCTGTTTGGACCTAGGCGCTTTTCTTCTTCCTCGGCTTCGGCGAAAAGACGTCGCACATTTGCCTCCGATTCTCCCACATATTTGTCCAAGATCTGAGGTCCGTTGACAATCTTTGGCTCCCTGGCATTCAACATAGTGCCAATTTGGCGTGCCATCAGAGTTTTGCCCGTACCGGGTGGTCCGTAGAGGAGAATACCCTTAACATGCTTACATCCAAGCTGTTCGACTAACTCGGGAGGAAAGACGCGCGATGCGAATGCTCGTCGAAAGATGGCATTGAACTCCTTGTCCAGGCCACCGATGCCCATTTTGCCAAAGTCCCAGTCCGGATTAATGATCGACTGTCGCACTACTTTGCCCTTGGACTTGCCCTGTAAATTAAGCGAACTGTTCTCAGCTTTCTCGAATTGCACCACAGAGTTGCCCAGAATACGACCAAAGCGCACATTGCGCATGGCTGGCTCCTTGCCCTCGCCCAAACTTTTCGGATCGATGGCTTCTAAGGACTTGACCACCAAACCCAAAAGCTTCTTATCCTTAAAATTGAAGACGAGCGATTGCCCCACGGTCAATGCCATGCCAGCGAATTGCATGATAAACTCCTTAGCCATCTGATCCGAGTCATACGGTTCCGTGGAAACGCTAAAAAAAAAGAAAATGATTACATAACCAAAAATCAGAAACGAAAAAAAAAAAAGAAAATCCAAACTTACGTTTTCTTTTGCAGAAAATCCGTTTCAAAGGATACACTGGTGATGACATCGGAATTGGCATCAAAGCGATAGGGACGCACTTCCAGCTCCTGATTGATGGAGAGCATTGCCCACTTACGCTGCACAAGAGAGAAGCCCACATATCCGCGAGGCACTTCCACTGTCTTTTCCAATGCAAAAATGAAATGCTGCCCTGGAGCAGGTGAGATATCTGCATACCTAAATGGACAGGTAACGATTATAATCGAATGTTACTTGATGCCATTTCTGTACATACTTCACATCATCCGGAAAATCACCAGCATTCACAATGGCCCGATTCGTCAGGGACAACTCATCCGTGGGACATTTAGTGGCCTTCAAACGCTGTAAATAAATTCAAGTGGGAAAGGTCATGAAATTCCTTTCGCTAAAGGATTTTTTTTTTGTGTTTAATTATGCATAACTCACATAAGACATGGTGCCTTCCTTCCTTGTCTCCTTCTGATGCTGCTGCGGTATTCAAGAGTTTTTTTAGTTTGGGGGACCTTCCCTTCCCCAAAAATAATCGATTCGAAGCTCAGGCTTTCTCAAAAACTAACTTTTAATTTCAGCACGAGCTTAAGTTGAAATTTGAATCTGAATTTCACTATTTTGTTGTACAAATTTTCTATGATTTGATTTTTTTGTTATTTGTGTTTTATTCCTTTTTTGATATTGCT
This sequence comes from Drosophila emarginata, assembly GCA_037075365.1. Classification (NCBI taxonomy): domain Eukaryota; kingdom Metazoa; phylum Arthropoda; class Insecta; order Diptera; family Drosophilidae; genus Drosophila; species Drosophila emarginata. The sequence goes on from JBAMCD010000160.1 coordinate 1,874,900, forward strand.
CAAATCTTTGCCGTAATTATGTTTAAAACTTGAAAAAAAATCTTTTATTATGAACTTGGCAAAATCAGCTTCATCGATTTCTACAGACGCGCGCGCACACACAAGCATAATAATTGCTCTGTTCAGTGGCGCCCCCGCGATTTGAAGTGAATATACTTTTTAACAAGGATTTTAGGGACTCCTAGCGGAAACTCCTAACATTTCGGTACATCCTTTCGGTCTTTCATTCTCCTCTCAGATTCAATTTACACGCTAAAGAAACAAGTCACTTTCTGTATCTACATGCAATTAAAGTTTTTTCGCTTGCTTTAATAGGAAATTTTTATTTTGGCGGTCTTTTGGAGTGGCTGTTATCGGTAATCGATTACGGAATAACCATTTTCCGATATATTTATCTACTGTTTCAGTTTAAGTGTTGGTGCTGGAAAATAACTTATTTTGTAGCACATACATATTTCACAGTCTTCATTCTATTTGGGCGCCAAATTTGAATATATTTCAATTAAATGCAATAATAACTAAATAAACGTTTTTAAATTTAATTCGATCAGATGGATCTACATAATATCAGCTAGATAAATCAACTTAAATCTCTGATGTCCGTTTCTAACTTTGTATAGAATCTTATTCCAAGTCTCGATCAAAGTCGGCTTTGTTTGGACAATGACAGGTTTATGATAAAATTCGAACAATTGTAGTACAAGTTTCCAGCTGTTTAGAACAAAAAGAAATTCAAAATTGCTGTATTGATGCTGGAATGTTTTTTTTTTTTTTTGTAGTTATCCAGGTGAGTACTCTTCAAACATGTTGCATGTTCGACGGAACATGTTCGATGTTGGTTTATGCGATATTGTTGGTAGTTGTTATTAGTTTTGTTTCGAAAGTCTAGGTAAGCGTTTGTGCGGCGGATTAATTGCTTTTTCGGCTGTTGGCAAAGTGTCGGATTTTTTTTTTATTATTGTTTTTGTTCAAAACATTTTTGAAAAATATTTGAGATTGAGAAACAGGTGAATGAGAGCGTGATATATACTTTTTTTGTTTTTGTGCGCGCATTCGTTGGTAATATTAAATGTGAATATTGCATTTTATACTATTATCATAGTGTTTGTGTTAATTGTTCTTCAAAGCAAAATGATAAAAAGAAAATAACGAAGTTATAACGAACGACAGTTTATATGTATTTGTGTTTCTTTTTTTTAACTGATAACTGATAGTTTTAATAAGTAATATATGCACGTAATATTGATAAATGTTATGTAATATGTATATTTTCTATACACTTTATTAAATTAAGTGTTTACGTGTTACTATGATAGTATAAATCGGCCTAAAGGTCGATGACTTAAAGTTCAATAAAACAAAAAGTAAATAAATAATTATATGTATATAAATACATAGATAGATAGATATATGTACATATGTATATGTATTTATATATCTGCAGAAAACTACCTGTTAAGAAAAGCGGCGCCCGGTGCCTGAGTTGATGCTGCCCTTGTCTCTCTAGTCCTTTCTCTATCACTCTCAATATATATATGTAGACATATACATATACATATATATATTAATCTAGTGTTTTGGTGGTATAGTCCCATTGGCAGGTGAAACACGTGCAACGTCATCTCACAAGATGAGTCTTCATCGGAAAGTCAAAGAGTCCTCGTTTCGCTATCCATACAGTTCGTTATGTTATATAGTATTATTCGTTATACTGATCTATGCCATCGGCATTGAAGGATTCAATTTGGAACAACGTCTACCGATTGTTAAATACGGACATGCCAATGCATATTTCGGTTATTCTGTGGCCGCACATGTCATAGGGGATCCCAAGAATAATACAAAATGGTAAGTGTTAGATATACATATGTACATACATATGTATGTATATACATACATATATGTATATGAATAGCAGTAGCAATGCCTAAAACGGGTTTCACTTAACGTTAATTCAATCGTTTTAATGATACTATTTTTTTTTTTTTTGTGTTTGTGTTTTGCATTTTGCAATTGTTGTAGAACTCGTTTTCAATTTTATATATTTTTTTTCACGTTGATATTTGATTATTTAAAAAGATGATGTGTTTTTTTTTATATTTGTGTATACGACAAATAAATAAAAAAATGAAAAAGATTTCTTGGAATCATTTAATTTTTTAAGAATATTCGATAACATAACAAGGTTTTCTTTATTTATTTCTCAAACAATTCATTTCCGTTATTTCGTCTTATATATTTTTTTGCACTTAATCAGTTCTCCAATAAATGTATGTACATATTTGTATATATTTACTTTAGCTTTTTTTTATGTAAATAATATTATCTATTCAGATAAAGGGATGTGTGTGAGACATATTCCTTCCGGCTGAAAAAAATAAAAATATATACATACATATATATAATTTACATGGATTTTTTTTTTATTTGCCGGATGTCATTGCATTTTGTTTTAAAAAAAGGTTTTTCTAAAATGTTTTTATTCGAGTTTTGCTTATCGAAAGGTGCGAAGGCCAAAAATGGCTTAAACTGCTCAAAATGGCAATACAATAATAACAACAATAACAACTTTGACACAAACAGACAAAAACAGCAACAACAACAACAACTACTTGGTGCGGCATTCGCTCGTCTCTGTCTATGATTGTCAACATTGGTCTTCCCCCCCTCCGCCTACTTAACTACGACACAGTGGCAAACCCATCCCCCTCCCCCCTGCGCAAATTCCCTCCTTTACCAAACCATTCCAAACTTGGCCGAGCAGACAATGCGGAGCCGGAATCAAGCTCAGACAATAAAAAAGAAAAAAAAAAAATAATAATGTCAATAAAATTGGTAACGAAACCAAAATACGCTACAATTGAAAATTAGAATAAAATATATGGATATATAATATCTATAATATAATATCTATAATATTTATTTAATTAAAAAATGATTTTGTTTAGCAAACAACTTTATTAATAATGGGAAATGGAGAAATTGCAGTTAAATTATAAATATTATTTTTTAATCGCTCTTTCTTCGATAAGGGTATTAATATTGTCATTATTTTTGGTCTAATTGTTCTAGTTCATCTAACTAGTAGGTCAAAGCAATTGCAGCTGTTGTTCTTGTTTGTCGTTCTCACCACTTATAACCATAACTAGAACTAATCGACATTCCGCCTGCCCCACACCACACCACACAGATAAAAAAGAAAGATGAATCTTTTAATACCTCCAAGCGTATCCAACAAACCGAAAGGCAATACTGAGGAAGCTGCCAAAGTGAAAAGGCGCTCTCAAAGTGTGACACAGAAATCGACATTATATTTGTCCGGAAGTCTGCGAAATCGGGAAGTAATGCGAAGGCTTACCGGATTGATACGGCCCGTAATGACAGCACATAATTGCAGTGAACCGAGTCCCTTGGACACGAGTCGCATACGTCGTCAATTGGTTCGCACTTATGTTCGTATACGTCCACAATTGCAATCTACGCCGGAATCCATGTTGGGCAAGAGATTTAAATGGCTCATGGTTAACAATTCAAATGTGGTCCAAGTCACACCTCCGCCAGCCGCCATTTCCAGTTTAAATGGGCAACCTCGACCGCCATCCCGTGACATTGAATTCCAATTCCAGCAGGTCCTCACAGAAGACATCACTCAGGCAGAAGTATTTCGTATGATTAGCGGTCCAGCTCTTGATCAATTATTCCATGGAGGCTGTGGACTAATCCTATGCACGGGTGCAGCTAATTCGGGCAAAACCTTCACCATGCTGGGCCATGACAAGGACGAGAAAGATTGGGGTCTAGTTAGGCGTAGCTTTGAGGCCATCTTCAATTGTGTGGAGAAGGAATTAACGGAAACGAATTTAATACAAACGAATAACGCGAATACCTTCATAATGATGACGCCCGTGGGACCCATGGGTAAAAATAATTTGGAACCAGCCGCCGAATCTCTAATGCGATTGAAGCGAGGTTCAAGCAGTTACAAATTTCATTCTGTTGGTGCGTGGCAAATGCGGAGCGGCAGGCACATCGTCACGCAGCAACGTCGCTATGGATGCTTCATTAGCATGTTGGAGGTCTTTGGAACAATGGTGCACGATCTGCTCGATGGAAAAACTGGAGAGCGTTCCGCACCGCTATACATATTGGAGGATAAACTGGGACGCTCCTATGCAGGCGGAGCGCAACGCATTCAAGTTCGGAATGTTGCGGAAGCTATGGAGGTGATAAATACGGGTCTACGCAGACGTGATAATCTTGGTGCCAAAAGCCATTTAATTGTTAATATATATTTGGCATATGTGAATTATAATCGACAGAGGGAGTCGTATGAAATATTAACCAACGAGGATAAGATCAAATGGGGTCAACTAACTCTAGTTGATATGCTGTCGCCGCGTAGTGTCGAGATAGATGCTAGGGAGTGTGCCAATGTTACCGAAATGATTATTTCGTTGCGTTCCTGTTTGGCTACATTGCGTCATAATCAGCAGGCCATAATAAAAGGAAAGCCGGTTAAACGTTCGCCAAGTTGTCGGGATGCACGTCTATCGCATTTACTTAAGCATTATTTTGATGTAACCCAACCCACAACAACAGTATGTTTATCGTGTATCACACAAGAAGCAGAAGATATACATGAAAATATGCGTGCTCTGAAATTGGCAGAGAATGTTAGGGAGATAATTCGACCGAGAGTTACTGAATCTACTACATTTGGAGTAACAACCACAAATGTGAAGACATTGCCATCGTTAATACCAAATGCAGCGTTGAGGAGAAAAGTGACACCATCCACACCCGTTCCGCAGACAATTGTTGTCAAGAAATCAGTGGAAGCGTTGCCATCGCTTATTGGAAATCCAGGGAACTTCATTAACAAATCATTTATGCTGGATTATGATTCAATAGTTGCCACTCCGTCAATAAATTTACCCAGCTTGGAACAGGCGTCCGCATTGAGTGATCTGCTGCACACACATATCCAACGTCGCAACGAGTTGATAAGTTATTCAGAGAGCAAGTGGTCCGAATTTGAGATGTCACGAATTCTAACACTCGCCTCAAGTAATGTATTTCGCGATCAATTGCGGGATATTGCCATGGCACAGAAGTCGGCAATTGAGATTCTAAAGGAATGCATCCAAGAGACCCATTACTGCATTGTTGAACTTCGGCGCATATTTGATCCGATGCGATATCAGGAGTTTTGTTCCGTATTACTGCTGCCCGTTGAGAAGCGTGGTCAATTGGTGGAGAATCTTTTAATGGCCCACAATGAGCAGATGAAACATTATGCTAATATGATGACAAGTAAAACGAAAACTTCAAACGATTTTAACAACATTAATGCCTATAATCAGATGCGTTCCCCGACCAATATTCGTCCAAAGTGGCGGAAACGTGCAACTTCTGCTGGTGATCCAAAGGGACGGACATCCGATGAGGTGATTAAAGCCAAGGAATTGGAACAGCGCAGCATTCGCAGTTCAGCCACTCTGATGCGCATGGGCGTTTGGCGCTACTGAAACCTTTAATCCAACATTTATGTAAACGAATTAAATATTAATTCAAAAATAAATAGATCTTTTTAGATGGGCCATTTAAAATAAAAAGTACAGTACATTTTGTCTTCATCATTTTTTTTGGTTAATCGTTGCATTACCATGAATTCAAAAATGTCTTTCAAATTTACCGCCTGCAATCAAAAAGACATTTACACGTTCGCTCACAGGTTCAATGATACTCAACCGATCAACCGTCGAAACAGTTCCTCTGAAATAACGTTTCGTACATTTACGGCTGACAAATGGACGTCATGCTCCGTGTCAGTGTCATTCTCTTGGCTTGTACGTGCATATGCACTCCCTGTGCGGTCCCTCAAACCACCAAAGATTCAAAGATTTGCCAGAGCGATGAATACGGAGTGTGAGTCATGATGCGTGATGAAATTTAAAAAGTTTTCATATGGCAGAGAGTTTTTAACTGTTTTTAAACTATATAAATATTTCCTATATTTTCTGAACCAGTTATTATTAGGGCACATTCCGATAATTAGCAATTATTATTAGATACAGTTGAGTGATTGCTATGTTCGTTGCGATCTGCATTTAAACACGTACCATTATGAGTGATTTTATTACGTAAGGCCCTTTTCCACGTTACACTTCACGGTCGTTCCGATTTTCGTTATGGAAGTGCATCTTTAGGTATTTATGTACATGCATTCTTTTACATTTTGTTTTTGTACATGTGTATGAGTACATTATTCGAACGGAACGAAACTCAATTGAAATGCAATAAGTGCAGCATCCACGATAAGAGATCGACGAGAGCTCCCCCAATCGCAATGTAACTCAGTCCGGAGACCTTCATGATTTCAGTTTTTATTTTTTTTTTTTTTTGCGTTGCAATTTTTTCTGTTTTGCCTAATTAGATTGCGCTGCTATTTATTATGTAAATACGATCCAGTTTGTTTTACTGTAAACAAAAATGCAAATTACTTTAGGTACAAAGTGGTGAACCTATGTATATATATATATATATATATATTAACGTGTGTGGAAGGAATGATAAGAGGGGCAAAAGATAACTCATATCCTACAAATAGACTTAAATGCTTTTAATTTACGCTTTCCATTTTGGGTATATATGTTTTAAAGAGAATATCAACATTCTCTTATATGATTATTTAAAAGTTATTATTTCTAAGTTATAGAATTTTTGGTCATATCGGATCACAAAGATCATCAGTTATATACATATATTCTAGTAGGTTAGAAAAAAGTTAACAAAAGAAAAGAACTAAAATTCATTTATTATAATTTATATTATTTATTTATAATTTTATACAATCTTGTTGAGAATGAAATGTTAGAAAAGTGTTTTCGTGTGTCATGGCTCCCAAAGGTATGCAGCAAAAACATTTCAATTGAATTGACTGTCAACACGTCGTCTAAGCAATTTCACACCAATAAAATGCTAATGGTTAAAAGCGTTTTGCAACACTTTTATGGTTATATATGTAGTGCCAAATAACGGTTTAATAGTTTTAATGTCAAGCCCAATAGCTTTCTCTCTCTCTCTCTCTCACTCTATTACTATTTGGCTAGTGTATATATAAACTTCGGTTTGCGGCCTTAAGTTACAATTCCAATTCCATATCTTTTTTGTTTTTGTTTGTTTTATATGATTGTCTTCATAGACTGAATGTGTGGGCCTCGTTTAACACCTTAAGCAAATATTTACATATATATAAATATAATAAAAGAAAAAGAAAAACAAAGTAATCGAGAAAAATAAAAAAGTTAGCAATAAAATATATCCAGGTAACCAGAGTAGGTAGATTTAAGAGTTCCGTCATTTCTGATATTTCTTATCAGTCATAGTCATTGTTGATGGTAAAAGATATTTATTTCATATACTATACATATATACACATACCACAGATTTATATATATGTATATATATTTTGTTGAGCATACTTATTAAAATTCACATGTGCTTTTGTTTTTCTAGTGCGTAAGCATTTTCCTGCTGCCTAGCGCCAAAAAACAAAAAAAAAATAATAAATAAACGAACCCAACAAAATTCGCTGAAATGAGGTCAACAGACGCCAAATAGTCGTTGGAATAAAGGGAGCGAGCAGTACTAGAAGGAAGAGGAAGGGGCTGGGCCATGGACATGGACTTAGATAGGGGCAGAGTGCCGGTTCGGGTCGGGCAGTTTATGGTTATTATTATTGTTGTTGCTGTTCTAGTTGTTGTTGCTACATAGATATAAAAAAATTGTATTCTCATGCAAAATTCTCTGGCTAAGAGAGAAAGAGAGAGAGCTGGAATACAAAAAAAAAAAAGAACTATGTTGAACAAGAGGCGAGAGACTCCAACCCCAGCTGCAACCCATCCCATTCCCATTTCCATCCAATACCATATAGCACATACATACATAGATAGGCCTAGTTGGACATAAACAAATGTGAAAAAAAAGATATATATGTACATATGTATCTATTCCAAAGCAAAAACTAGACAAGGAAATGCCTAGACACTTGCAAATAGATATAGACAGACTAAAAGTTATTTAGCTCTTCTTGTTGTCTATACGCATATATTTTCTAGCTTGTACAGTGTATACTAGATTTATGGGATTTAGTTAGACGACAGGAGGATTAAATTGCCATACAAGCAAAAATCCATAGTACAGTGAATATGCAAAATATGTGAAATGTTTTGTATATGAAATTATATTTGATATATATATTTTATCATTCAATAGTCTCTATGATCAGAGACTATATTTGATATATATTTATATTGAAATTGTATACAACTTTTATACAATTTTATAAAATGCAAAATTTATTTCTAAATTGAATAAAATATCAATAAAATTTATCATATTCAATTCCTAAAAAATTATCTTTTACATATGTATATTTAGACAAAAGATTTGGTTTTTATGTTTTCTTATTTTTTAATAACCAATATAAATAGCCAAACTTTGCCAGTATTTAATTCAGAGAGATTTTTAGCATTATTTATCTATTGTTTTTATTTAATGTTTACTATAATTTGTGTGCCACCATAAACAATTCAATTGATTTTCAAATCGGCATGAGAGAGATGAAATGGAGATTGCAGATGCCTAATGGAAAATGAAAATTGCTAGAAAAGGTATTTTTAGAGTTTTACCACAAAAAAAGAAAAAAAAAAAAATGTACTGGACTGAAATGAAAGAAGAAGAGAAGGAAGAAAATTTGCTCATTTTAGCTTGGTTATGGCAAAAAAATGAAATGGAAAACTTGTCCATCAGCTGGCGGATGCTTTGTAGGCAAAAAGAATTGAAAAGAATACATTCATGTGAGAGAAGGAACTAATGAGAGTTGTGCGGAACCGTAACCAAAATCTTACTCCCACAGCCAATCCTCTCTAGCATTTACCCCCACATCTATTCCAACTTTTTGTTGTCATTCCCCCTAACCCTTCTTGTCTTCATGCTCACGTGCATTTCGTATGTCATAAGAGGCAAAAAGGCAAAACGGCGTGTGGGCGTCATTTTGATTTATGGGCCAATTGGCCAGGCGGTGGTAAGACATTTAGGCCCATACAATATATATAAGCTTGAAGATGCCACAACAGAAACTCAACTCTCAAGTGTGTATGAGTGTGTGTGTGTGTGTGTGTGTGTGTGTGTGTGTGTGTAGTTATGAATATGAAGTAACCAAAACGTACCTAAACGCCTACACACCAAATTGCCGGAATAGACTTAGAACTAGAATTGTCTCCGACTAGGCAAACGAATGTTCAATCAATAAAGAAAAAAAACTAAAACTACACCTAAGATGCAACTGTTTCTTGTGGCAGACAAATTGCCTTTGGCTTAAGCAATATCCATGGCCAATATAACTATATATGTATCTGTATATATAGTTGGAGTTACTGCCGCTCCTTTAAAATGAAACCAGAAGAAACCGCAAGATCCCAATACAAAAAAAGTTTGCAAATTGAAGCTCATCTCACGCAGATACCTTTGGCATGGCATTAACCCTTGGCGAGATTTATGGATCAAATCGCTGGCTACCGCTCCACCGATTTCCCTTCCACCACTTCCTCCTCACTTAATCGCTGTCTCTCTCTCTCTCTTTCGCTGCCCATGCCCTGAGGCTGGCGGATTGTGCGAATGAAACTCGTTACCAAAAGAAAGACGACGCCAAAACCGAACGAAAGAGGAAAACGCAACAAAGATCGAACCATTGCCAATATCTAAAACTTTAAAATTCATGGGCTTAGATAATAAATTATGCAGTGGGATAAACAAATAGAGTATTTAACAATTTCCAATATTATATACAAAATATTCAATAATTGAAATCATTTAATATTTAAATATATATTTAAAATATGGGATAACTTTTCATTGATGCATAATAGGAAATTTAAATTTTAAATATTCAATTTTCCCATCTTTACTGTATTTCCATTAAAAAACAACATAATAAAACTTATAATAATATTAACAAACGATATTATAAGAAAATTAAGTTATTCTTTAAATTATAATACTTAAAGAATGAATATTTAACTTGAGCATTTTTGAAATAAAAAATGGAACAGCCTTAATCAACAGTTAGATATTTATTTTATTTATTAGTTAGTTAAATATGATTTTTTTTTAATTTTAAAAACAAATTTTTGACAAAATATTTCATATAAACTTTATGCCATTTACTTAATATATTCAAAGATTTTAATGTTTAGGTGTTTATTATAACTAATAAATAAATAAAACATTCCATAAAAATTGAAACTTTAATTAAAAAGTTAAAGTACAAATTAAGAGATAGAAATTTAATGTGTGAAACGTTTAAAAAAGAAACACCTTTGATGGAATTCTTAAAGATTTAATTAGTATAATTGTTCTCAATTAAAGGGACTTTGGTGGGGGGGGGGTCAGACGAGACCCCTTTGCTGCGCCCATGATTGGTTGGGGCTCTTGTGGTTAGTCCGGCAGCAGCACCACAGTTTGGTGTTGGCTGTCTGCCTCAATCCGGTCGCAGTGGTTGTTGTATTTGTATCTCAACATCGGATCATTGCCTGGGATCTAAAACTGAGGCTGAGACTGGGACGGGGGATGGGGATGGGGCAGGGGCTGGGGCTGGTTGCTTGCTTCTAATGAAAATTGACGCCGTGCTGGTAATTTAAGTTGTTTTCGTTTGGGTTTTTTTTTTTTTGCTTTCTTTCTTTTTTTATTTCTTTTCTTCGTTTTTGTTGTTAGTTGGTTTTTTTCTTGTCTATTTTTTTTTTTTTTTTTTTTTGGGTTTTGTCGAGTTGGTCTCAAGATTGTTGTTGTTGTCTGTTTAGCTTGTTGGCAACAAGACTATACCAATATATTTGTATTTATATTGCGTGCGAGAGATCGGTTAGCGTTTAAGTTGAGTTGCTTTCTCAACAAATTGGTACAAGTAGTAGAAACCTATATACATATATCCCCAACTCTCTTTTTTTCTCTCTCTGTATAGATATTGAGATCTACATAGATAACTTGTAATTGAAATTGAACTTGAACTAAGAAATACGAATTAGGAAATCGATTACATTCCTAAAAATAAATCGTGTTGGCCGAAAAGAAAATGGTATAAGACTAATAAGAGCAGTAAAGATTATCTTAAATCTATGTTCACTTATTATCCTTAATTTTAACATAACATTTGCAGTTTATTTGGGTTAAGAAAGCGTCTGAAAAATAGTAATATATATGTATATAACACTTTTCAACACTGTCGTATGATATAAAAAATTGACAATTGGAAAAATGAGTTTTATGCCCATTTCAACGCTTTCAATCTAAGTTAATTGATCTACTAAAGATTTTCTATATCATCTAAAAAGATGGAATGAGCAAAAGAATTTTTTTTTATATTAAGGATTAAAGTAAAGATTCTGATCAATTAAATTTATGCAAAATGCGGAATGACCAAATAAAATATATAATTTAGTTTATAAACAAGAAATTTATGTATTCATTTTATGATCAAATTAAAATTAATGTCTTTAATATATATTAAATTATCTATTAAACTTTTAGCAATTTATTATAATTGGTAGTTAACTTATTTAATTTTTAAAATAATTTATAGTTTAATATTTTAGTAATTGTTTGACTTTTTTTTGCGTTAAAGAATCAAAAGATTTTGCTATTAAAATAATGAACAAATCAAAAACTATATAATTTATATAAATGTTAAAGAAAAGAATTTATTTATTGATTGAACAGTTTTCCATATGTATATCTCTATTATATTATTTTTTTTTTAGCCATTTCATGACTCATTGCATTTGACATAAATTAGTTGTAACATTTTGTGTTTATTCTTAGCCATGGTTAGAAATTTCTTTCTTCTTTCAGCTTCTTGTAATAATATTCCCATAGTTTTACGGTTTAACTTTTTTCCCCCTCTTTTGTGAGTAAATTGCAAACGACTTTGTTCTGTCTTGGCCATGTTTTCGTGGTCAGTTTTACTAAATTGCTAGGCTTTTATTTTTTTTTTCTCTCTCTCTTGATGGTTGAGGCATTTGCATGGACTGTTGCATATTACTCCTTCTATTGTGGGTTTCATCTTTGACTGCTGGTAGTTGTTTGGTTTTTTTTTTTTTTTTTTTTTGGATAATGTTTTGCCTTTGGCCTTAGTCTTGGTCTTGGTTAGGGTCTTAGGCTCTTCTTCTCTTCACATGCAACTGTGAGATTTTTTTTTTCGTGGCTGCGTTTTTATTTATTATGATTATTTATTTTGTTTTTACTTAGTTTAGTTGTACGGCTGCGGCTGTCTGCCACAGATGTTGGCAGTTCATCAAGCAGATGGGCGGCCCTTCAACCCAACTGCAACATTAACATGATGCACACATATGTATGTATGTATTCCTGTATATGTGTGTGCGTGAGTGTGTGTGTGTGTGTTTTTCTATGTAGTTCTGTGTGTGGATTGATTAGTTTCGTTCAAGTTTTCGTTTCAACTTTAGAAGAAAACAACAAAAAAAAAAACCAACAAAAAAAACCTAAAAAAAAACACAAAAAGTTCAACAACGTTTCGTATGCCACGCCTAATACTGGACGCCCACTTTTGTTGTGTTTGTGTGTGTGTGTGTGTGTGTAGTTTGTTTTTGACGTTTTTGTTTGTTTGTCTCCATACCCTTGCCCTCCCTTTCCCCTGCCCCCTAACAATTGATGTGCGTGTGTGTTTGTCTTTGCCGGAAAAGCAAAAAGAGCAAAAGAAAAATTTTTTTGTATACCTTTTAAAATGATTTTGGGTATATCAACTGTTAATTATTCTTGGAAAATATTTTTATTTTATTTAAAAATATTAAGTAATTTAAAATTTCTATATATTTTTTAGACTTATTTTATTCTGAAAATTTTAACTTATATTTTGGTTTAATATTTATTTTGTTATTATTAATTTTGTAATTAATTATAGGGTATCTAAAAGTAGTGCTTTTACTTTAAAAATGATATTTTTTTTAAATTAAGTTTGTTTGTTGGTGCCACATGTGGCACAGTTTGGTGGCAAAATGCAAAATCCTTTCGGATATCGACGTAGCCACACCTATCCGCCCCCAGACACACACACACACACACACACACACAGACACAGACACATGTAACCAAGTGGGTGTTTATATATATGTACATATGTATATGACGAATTTTTTTACTTCAACTTCATAACTTGCACTGCGTCTGCAACAGCTTCAGCAACTGCAACGGGCAATTGGTGGCGTGTGGGCGCCAAATATTGAAAATAAAATAAGAAGAAAACAACTTTGAGCTATGGCAATGGCTATAGGTGATGGCGACACGTTGCTTGATAAGAATAATGTTGCACACACGCACACAACCATGGAAAACACACACACATACATACATACATACATACACCTGGACGGAGACATTTTGATGTTGACAAGCTTCGGAATCGGCTATGGCATCGGCGGCTTGCCACTTTTACCAACTCGTTTTTTTTTCTTTTGGTTTTGTTGCCGTATTTTATGTACTTGAGCTCCAGTTTTATGACTTGTATTAGTCCAAAGACCTGCAACAACCGGCAACTGGCAACAGCAACTGCATTTTCAACTTTAGTTTAGCTTTATTTGCCTTACCAGGCACACTAAAGTCAGACAAGTTAGTTTATCTGGCGAGACATCCAACTGACTGTCTTTGTTGTTGTTGTTGTTGTTGTTGTTGTTGTTGTTGTTGTTGTTGTTGTTGCTGGTACTGCCGCCTAAAAGCTCTGTATGTCTGTATGTCTGATAAGATATGGTATAATCATGGCAGTTTGATAATTTTTTAATTTGTTTTTTTTTTTACATTATTAAAAACGCCCTCTCATAGAGATGGAATTGTAGTAAATTTTAACAGTTTGGTTTCAATTGTGGGCAGATTTGGGGGAGTTATTAAAAACAAACTAGAAGAATGGGCTAACACCCGAAATATGTATACCCTTTGCAAACGGTTTCTTTTTGGCAGAAGTACATACAACACACTTACATATATAAAACTCATCAAATCTAAAAAAAATTAAAGATACATTTTTTTTTGGAAATCTGACAGCTATAGCATGGAATCGACCGATTCTGCTGAAACTCTATAAATATATTTCTATTTATATACAATTTTCGAATACAAAGTTTCATGACAATCGATTTTAAAACATCCAAGTTATTGATCTAAAACTATTTAACCGATTGTTCCTATGGGAACTATTAAATATAGTCAACCGATTCTGATGAAACTTGGTAGATGTGTTGAGGAGTATATAAAACTCATAAACACCAAAATTAGTGACAGTTAGTTGAAGAACAACACAGTTATTGATGTTAAACCCTATTTTTGACCGATTTTTTCTATGGGAGCTATATGATACATATAGTCCTCCGCTCGGGATGATTCCGAGTCTCGTAGTAGATAGTGTTTATCCAGACAGACAGACGGACAGATGGACAAGGATATATCAACATCATGCTGATCAAGAATATATATACTTTATATAGTCGGAGATGTTTTCTTCTACCAAAATTAATATACCCTTTTTGCAAGGGTAGAAAAAGAACAATTCTAGCCATTCATTATATATTTTTATAATCTATGCACATACATATATGTCCACCCATTAATTGATAAATATTTTTTCATTACAATAAGAATTATTATCAATAGAACAATTTTATTTTTTTTTAAACATATGTATAAATATGAAATAATCGTCCTTGCCGACTTTGAGTATACCCTATACCAAGTAAAGGTAATTCATTAAGGCAAAAACGACAGCAATTTCCAAAAAAACGAAAGTCCTTTAAATTAAATTAACCAAAATCAGTCCTTTAAATAAAATGAAACAATTAAATCTTTATAAACGAAAGCAAATGTCCTTACTTTAATTGCTGTTGTTTAATTAATTTTCAATTAAAAAAATACAAAACGAAACTATAACTAATTCATCTAAAGATATATAAAATCCTAATTAAATTAAAGTTATGATTTTGGTTTAGTCTTAATTTGTTTAAGTTTTAATTAATTGAACATTTTTCTAAGTAGATCGAGACTAAGTAAACTAAATTAAAATAGTAATTTGAATAAATATTTCATATCACGCCTACCAATATATTAATTAGGATAAAATAAGAGACAATTTTTTAGAAATGCTTCAAGTTTTTCTTTTATTAATACTTTCATTCAGAAATCGTAGTAAGAATTGGATATATGCGTGTGAGTAGGTAGAATCATTTAGACATATTCAATTAGCCATGGCTACTGTGCATGTTCAAACTGATTTTGAAGTGGGTTTTTTTTTTTTTTTTGTTTTTTTTTGGACACGAAAATTTATGAACCGACGACAATGCTGATGATTTTTGTTTTCCATAATGCTGGAAAAGCATTTTAGTTTATTTTTTTTTTCGGCTTTCCGTTTTTTATGTTTAGTTTTTTCTTTTTTTTTTCGACTGTAATTAAAAAGGCAAATCACGTTTCGTTTTATGATTTTCTTTTCATTGCGTAGGCAGAGCGCTGTTTCATTTCGTGCGGCTGGGAATAGTGAAAGTGATCCAACTCATACATTTTCCAGTTAGTTTGTTGCTAACAGAGAAAGAGATAGTCAAAGAAAGAGACAGAGAGAGAGAGAGAGAGAGAGAGAGGGAAAAATGGGTTCGGACTGTACATACGTATATATTTCCGTTCGCAATGAAAAATCTCACAGTTAATTAATTCTCGAATACGCGAATCGCACATTAACGCATTGAAGCATGGCCCCCATTAAATAGAAAAATTATGTCACATCAACTGCTGTAACCCCCTAACCCCCTCTCCCCTCCTTGTCATTGTGGTTGGTTGCTGTTAGTGCCACTGTTTTGGTCTATGGTCAGACACGCCCCTTAATTCGTTTCTTTTTTTTGATTTTTATATTGTATGTAGTAGCTCCAATTAATCCAAAATGGTTCGTTAAGTTTACCAAAAAAAAAAAAAAAAATTGCTTCTCAAACAATTTCATCAGAGACAAATGAAAAATTGGTTAATCCAAAAAGGCAAAAACCTATTAAGAATTATAATAGTAGGTATACGAATAGATCTATATGTATGTATGTATATACATATGTACATCTATATTGTAGTATATATGTACATACATATGTATGTATGTTTATATCGAAGTATATAGTTAACAATTTACTTTTTATAGATCCAGTTAACGTAATGAATGTTTGTTGTTGTTGTAGTTGTTCTAATTTAGATAAGTTAAGTGATTGCCTGGTTTATGTGTCTGCGTTAGTATGTGTGTGAGTGTGTGTGTGTGTGTGTGCGAATTCTGGTAAGTGGCGAAAGAAGAAAGCATGTGAAACCAGTTTCAAGACGAGCTCGCACTTCCGAATGGGGTTAAGGTGAATGATGGAACTCGTTCTTAGTGGAGAGATTTCTATATATGTATATATACATATATATGAGTGTGTGTGTGTGTGTGTGCGTTAGCAATGGTTGCTTCATTTATATTCAAAGCCATCAAAAAATAAAGTCATAAATGTTCAACATTTATCTGATAACCAACTAAATTTGACTTAATTAACTCTACAACTTGTTTGCCTCACATAGAAATGTTCTTAGGACTTTCCAAAAACAAAAAATAAAACCATAAAAAATGATTTTTTATTGCAGTTGCATCTACTTTTTTGACTCTTTGACTCTATACTAAAGTATAGAGATATTGTAACAAATTATTTCCAAATTCATCAACTTTAAAAATTTTTAAATGTCAACTTTTTAAATAAATAAACTTTACAATTTTATTATAGTTTGGAATTTCAAGCTTTTCAAGCTTAAGTTTGAGAAACAATATTATTTAAATTCAAGAGACTAACTACTAAGTATTAACTTTACTAATTACTAATTTAATAGTCATAATTTATACGAAAATAAAAATATAAATAAATAGAATTGCAACTGGTATTAATGTAATATATTTATGACTAATGTCTAATTAATGACTAAAAAAAAAAGTTGCCTTTCCCCCTCTCACTATAGCTTTTACAATTGTCATGGTTGTTGTTATTTCTATTTTTTGTTGTTTCTCTCTCTTTTTAACCCTGACAGGAAAAAAAAAAACGAAAAACGAAAAACCTGCTAAATCATTTCCTCTGGCATTGCCATAGACCATGTAAATTTAATTTTTGTTGTAAGTGCAACAACAATGACAAATTCCTCGGTAAGGTGCTACAATTGCTACAAATTCTGCGAACTTGCTGGGTGGCTAAAAGCCGGCGGGCAATCTTTGGTACCCAAAGACTGGCTGAGAGTCAGTCTCGGTATAGCATTTATGCAGATGAGCCGGTACCCAGTCCCTGATCATAGTGATTACCAAGATAGAGCTGCAGTTGCAGTTGCAAAGTTGATTTTTTATTTTTATTTTTTGTGGCATCCCTGACCTCCGTTTGGGCCCCCAAGGCAAGGTGTGGTATGGTGTCCTTCAAATTTTTTTGCCATGATTTCTGATACTGAATGATGATGATGATTATGATGATGATGATGATGAGGCAGTTGCAACAACTCTTTGCACAATTTTTTAATAAATTGATCACAACAAATTGCTGACAGCTGATGCGGCGCGCCCGTCTGTTGCTGCCGTTGCTTTTGTTGCTGCCGTTGCTGTTGTTGCTGTTGTTGTTGTACGGCAGCAACAAGTTTTCAATCAATGCAACAGGTGCAGGCTAAATGACAGACGATTGCATGAGTGGCTGCTTGAGTGGCTGTGGGTCTATGTGGGTATATCTCTCTTTTCTGTCGATGTTCTTAAGCAATTTGATTGGAATTTATTGTGAACATACACAAAAGAGAGCAATGCACCAAGTTAAAAGGGACTACAAATTACTCTCATTGCTGACATTCAATGGCTTGGCCTGTCCCGGACTGGCCAGCTTTTGGTCATGCAAATTCAAGATTGAAGACATATGGAGGTTTGGGCATTTAGAGAATGGTGGTGCTTGGGTCCATAGCCTGTGGCTGCAATCAACGTCAGCGTCAACGTCATTTACCAACGAAGCGTTGAAAATGCCAATGAAACGGAAGCCGCTGCTGCTGCACCACCACCAATTACATACATTCTGCTTCAACCAGGGCTACCTGAAAATATAGATATACATATATGTAGATACATACAAATATCGAAATTTAAGTATATAGTAGTAAAGTGATTTTCTTTTTTTTTTCCAAAATCTTTGACTTGTTTTACAATTTTTAGCAGTAATGAAACTCCATTTTATGTTTCTCTTTGAGCCATTATTTTTATATGGTCTATAAATAATTTCCCATTTAACGAAAGGCTTAATCTGAAGGTCATTTTTCTCTGTCTCTCTTTACTCTTTCTTGGATTTATATTTTTTACATTGTGGAGTTGAATAAATTAACTATAAATATTTATATTGACTTTAATATAAAGTTTTCACTCCATTCATATATTTATTATCAAAGTTTTTGCTATTTATTAACTATTTGACCAGCCCTTGTTCGTTCTTTGGACCAATTTGCGTGGGTAGGCACACACACACACACACACACACAAATAAAAACAAGTTTTGTGAAGAAAAAAATTACAAATAAAAAAGTGTGCAAAAAAAAACTAAAGTGCCGATAGAAATATGATTATGGCTTTTGGGCTACTAAATTTTTGTGTTTTTTGATTTGGAAAATGCATTCAAAATTGAAGAAAAATTGCCAGCATATTAATTGCTTGCCAAAGGGGGGGTGGGGAGTGAATGAGCTAGGTAGGGTATGATTGTGTTATTGCGTGGGTGTGGGTATCTGTATGGGTGTGGGTGTGGGTGTCTCTGTCGGTGTTTTGGTCTATGTAATTGGGTCGTTGTGGCAAGTTAACGCCCTTCCCGCCCCCTCCCTTATTCTAGTTACCCATTAGTTTAGCTGTTGGCAATTTGCCTCAATTGTTATATGAATCACCAAAAAGAATGTTTGGTGGGTCATTAATTCAATTAGAAAGTCAAGGCTGACTAAGAATTTGTCATTAGTAATAGACAAAACAAATTTTATCTTCATAATTTGTAATGCTAATTAATCACAAAGATAAAGAAAATCAGCTAAAAACTTGAAATAAAAGTTGAAGTCAAAAATTAAAAACTAAATAAAAACTTTAAATAAAACTTAAAATTTTATCTTTGAATATGTTTTTCTTTCATATTGTTATTTTATTAATTTATATTTAAGCACAAAAAGAGAAAAAGGGAAAACTTTAAAATATTTA
This sequence comes from Drosophila emarginata, assembly GCA_037075365.1. Classification (NCBI taxonomy): domain Eukaryota; kingdom Metazoa; phylum Arthropoda; class Insecta; order Diptera; family Drosophilidae; genus Drosophila; species Drosophila emarginata. The sequence continues at coordinate 1,894,191 of JBAMCD010000160.1, forward strand.
GTCGAAGAAGTAATTAAAATTTTTAAATTTGAGGCATCATTTTTAATGTTTAGTGTGATAAATAATTTAAATGATAAAATATGATAAAATAAAAAAAAATTATAAAAACAAATTGCATATCATTGAACTAGTTTTTTGCACAAGTTTAATTATATTATTTCTTACTTTTATAGAATTAGAAATACTTTTCGAATTGTAAGTTTGAAGTAAATTTTAAGGTTATAAATTAAAATTTTGCAAAAATTTTATTATTATTTTTTAAAAAAGAAACAAGACTTAGATTTTTGTTAATTAAGTTGAAATAGCGTTTTGTTTTTAAGGATAAATAAAATTTCCGTGCTTCGTTAAAAAGGATTATTTTGAGAAATATTGTTCTTCAGATGACCAGTTACAAAAAAGTTTATGTATTTATTTTTTTTTTTTTTGTATATTTAATTTATATAATATTGAGATTAAAGTGAATTCTTCTATTTTATGATGGACAGACACTTGAATTCCATTGTGTTAATAAAGTCACGGATTGCTGCCATATAAAAAGAAACTATAATTTTTCTTTTTGTTTTCCATGGAATGTGTCACAATTAAGAAGGGAAACTTAAGCAAAAGCGATAAGGAAATGTTTGAGATAGGGAGACAGAGAGAGGGGAAAGAAAGGAATTGTATAGGAGAGGGGTTATGGACATCAATGCGGATGCAAAAATGTTTTCATTTTTTTTTTTTCTTATTTTATGCTGTCATGAATAGCAGAGCATTCATAATGATGATGGTCTGGCCAGTCCCTTCCAACAATTGATGCAGCACATCACGATCTTGTAGATAGACTTGGTTCACGCTAATGAATGTAGCTGCTGCCTGATGATCACGATGATGATGATGATCACGATGATGATAAAGTGGAAAAGAGTTGAGTTGATGTTTTTGCGTGCCGCAATTTCAATTTGTTTGGCCACTTGAATTTCTACTCTTTTGCCGCTTGTTGCCTCATGCCTTTGGTGATCTCTTGGGATCTCTGGATCTTTCACTTTGGAGCAACTTAAGCAAACATTTTCGTTATTGAATGAATGCCGACGAAACACTCAACCTACCGCCAAACCCCCCCCCCCCCCCCCCCCCCACCATCCCTCTCTCTCTCTCTCTCTGTCTCCCTCACTCTTCATTCCTCTTGTCTTATGCACTTGAACTAAAATGCGTCAACTTGCACAAATGGAAAGTACAAATAGAAACCGAGCACCACCAAGTTGGTCAGGTGATGGTAGCTGTAACTGTTGGAATTGACCATGTTGTTGTTGTTGTTATTGTTGTTGCTACTTGGATGCGGCTCGCTGATTTAGCCTTGAGCGGCATCTCTTCAAGCGAATGGTGGCAGAGACAGGGGGCAGACACTGTATGTTCCGGTTGCAACAACTCACTCAATAATTTCTCTCTGTGTAGGTAGATGCAACTACAATATAAGATGAAAGACAAAAAAAAAAGAAATATATATACAAAAACAGAAATGTATCATACGAAATTTCTCACCTTCTTTCCGAGAGAAGGAGCTTAATCAGGTTTTTTTTTCCATATTCATTCTGTGTGTGTGTGCGTGTGTGTGCCTTTTTTTGTTGTTGTTTGATTTTACCTTCTTCTGGGCAACTTCTTTTTCCACTTCTTATTCATCTTCTGTTCCTTGTTTGTTCCCCTACCTTTTATTTTTCATTTTTTTCTGTTGCTTATCTCATTTCTTGGGTTGGTTCATAAATCCCAACAACAGCGCATTAACAAATGTTCCCCCCCGCCTTCCACCACCACCATCACCTATGCCACATCCTCACAAAGTGTAAGGAAAGGTTTCCCTATCTCTGTCTCTTCCCGGTGTTGCCAGATGGAGAAAATATATCTAAATGCAACAGACAAATCGAAAAACATTTGTTTTAACACTTTGAAGAAGATCCAAGCCTAGATTTGGGAATACTACATATATACTTATATATGTATAAATCTAAATCTAGATAAATTGTAGATATATATATAGTTAATAAAATTGTATGATATTTAAAGAAATTTAAGTATTTTTACCAAACAAAGTTGTATACGTCTACTGCATAAAGAGTATCTTAAAGTCGACTTTAAGTACATAATATTTTTACTTTATTTTTTGTATTTCATTATTTTTTTGTGATGGCGACAACTATTTGGATTTGGGCGTTGCACCTTCGTCTTTGCATCTCCCTGCTACATCTTCTTTATATCTGTTTCTTTCTTATTCTCTGATTTCCATATCAATATTTATACAGCGACAACAAAAAAAAGAAGAAAAAAAAACCATTGAGGATCACATTCCAGAAAATGAATATGTATTGAAGGTCGCAAATAGTTGAGCTGAGATTTGGAATAGGATAGAGAGAGAGAGAGAGAGAGAGAGAGAGAGAGAGGGATCGTCTCATCTCCGGCGACGAGATGGTAAACGAAGCATGTGATAAGTCATTTTCAGCTGTTCATTTTTGATGAAACCCCCCCCACCATGTTCCGTATCTAAACACTCAGACCGCCTCCGCATCCCTTCATCATGGTCATGTTCAGCCAACTGTGCACAAATTGACCAACTGACCAAAAAAAAAATAAAAATAGAAATAATCGAAACCAAAGCACAGCAGCTACTGTTAATTCCCCTTTTGGTTTTTGTTTTATTTGTTTGAGCTCAATCGTTGGGAAAACAATTTATTAACTATTGGAGTGAGGGTGGGGCAATGAAAGTAAAATGAACTCAAGAGGCAACAGCCAGGGAGGAAGCTAAGAAACAGCAGCCGCCCCCGGAAGCGAACGAATCCATTAAAAATCTAACCAATTATTCCAATGGGTTGTTGCCACATTTGGCTATCGAATTACCATTTGAACAAACATGACACCCTTCGCCATCACCTCCATCACCTCCATCTTCTCTATATTCCGGCATCATTTTTGGCCTGGAGCCAATCTTCAGTCATCACTTTCGCTTGGCCAATTACTGGGCTAACCAAAAGCCATAGATGGGCAGTGTTTTAATTAGGCGAATTGCCGCTGCTTAGTTATTTCATCAATGACATTTAAAGCTTCATTAAAAGTCCTGAGCAACGGCGTGACCTTATTTGGTATAGGCCTCAAATGAGAGTAGCAGAAGGAGGAGGAGGACGCAGTGGAAATCCTTTTTCATCATCTTCCTTTTAGTTCTTTTTCTCCTCTAAGGCAGACGCATAAATTTCATTTGATTGGAACTTGAAGACGATCAACAAGACCAACAACCACTAACGAGTTAGTAGAGATGAAAGCGTGAATGAATTTATGATCAAATTCAAATACTTAATGCCGATAAACCGAATTACAATTAAAATGTATACCGATTCGATTTAATCGGTTACATAATGAAATTTCCTATTTTTCATTAATAAATATTATAAACATAAACAAATAAACATGTATTTATAAGAACGTTTCGTTTCGGTTATATACATAAATAAACTTATTCTCTTTATAATCGAAATATAAAGTATTATAATTGATGGAAATTTAATAATTCCTGAGGTATTTACAATTACTATCTCTACAATTACAGTAATTGATGCATTTAGAACAAATTAGAACATTTCGTTTCGGTATAAACAAATTATTTTGGTATTGTTTGTTTATAATCGAAATAAATAAATAATAAAAATTATTTTTAATATCATAATTTATGTAAATTTAATAATTCTTGAGGTATTTACAATTGCTTTATTTTCCGGTTAACCGTAATGGATTAACCGTTATGCCATTTGGTTAAAACTGTTTGAGAATCACAATCACATCTCTAGATTAGCAATTTGTAGGCAACAGCAGCAGCAACTTCTGACAAATTCAGCTAAGAATCCTCTTCAGCTCGATCACCTCCAAGTGGACATGTCAACCGCCCGCTCGCTCCTTCCCTGATTTATCTCATTGCCTAAGAAGAGCCTTCGATCGCATGCTCGCTCTCTATTTCTGTCTCGCTCTCACATATCACGATGGCATTAAAAATGCAAGTTACCTGGCTAGATTGTTGTTGTTGCTGTTGCTGTTGGGCTGTTTGCCTTGTGTTTGCTCCTTCGTTACGTTTTGTTCGCCCGTTTCGCTTTTACTTGACAATTTTTTTTTTTAGTTTTTGTTGCTGTTGTTGGTTGGTTTTTTTGTTTTTTTTGCTTTTCTTTTGTGCCGCTAATTGGCAGAAAATACCAAAAACGGTCATGCATGACGACTACGATTCCTTCGATTCCTCCTGCCTGGTGTCCAGCTGAATAAGATGATGATGATGCTAGTTAATGATTATAATGATGATGGTGACGATGATGATGATGATGTTGCCGGTATGGGCATATTCCACCTAATGAGCGGCATAACGCCAAAAGGTTTAAAATAAAACCCCATCCATTTAATCATATCCATACGTACATACATACATAAACCCCATACCAAACCCGATCCCAATCCAGATGGGAAGTGATCCTCAATATTTATTTACTATTATCGATTGTGTGGGCAGGCAACAGCTGCCAAAATGCATTTGTCGTGGGCTCGAGTTCAAATCCAATATCGAAATCTATATACCATAATCTACAACCTATAACCAACCAGAGGACAAACTCGCCTTTGGGTCTGCTCTGGTATAAAGTCTCTCAATCTGAAGGCGTGCATCTTTCCATAATGTTCGCCTGGCATGCTACGTTCAGAGCTGTCAATAATTATAGCCAAATAACAGTTAGCGATTAGCTTATTTTTTTGCCCCATTTCACAAGTCATACAAAGTAGTTATATATATATTTTAATGATCCATTTGATAATTGAAAAGATATATGCCTGTTAAAGGCATTAGTTTTACAGTTGAAAATTTTCATTTTTAAAATGCAATGCAACAAACTAATGAAAATATAGTCTTTGAAAATCGGTATAAATTACGTTTAATGAAGGATTTCTCTTAAAGGATTTCTCTAAGTTGATCATCATTTTTCCGATTTCAAAAAGTTCTATATCACTATAATTGCAAATTGCCGTTAAAACTATCGAAACATACGAAAAAATGTGGTCCAGATTTTTCAAAATTTCCACAGTGCAATCATTAAAAATTACAAAAATCGAGTAGAAAATAAGTTTTCCAAATTGTAACGCCAATTAAAAGACGCGATTCTAAAAACTAAATAAAGATGTAGTATATCGACCAAAATTCGACTAAGTTATGGCCTTGTAAAGTTGACGATCCTTGCAAGGATTTCTCCACTGTTCTGTTGATGAGACCACCATCCTTTTGCCGTAAAAACTAAGTTGCCTTGAAAACTGTAAAGAAAATCTGAATTCCAAGGCTTTGAAAATGTTGACATTGAATCAGACGATATAATAGTTTTATATATGTATCTCCTCTTGATGTACATATAATAATTTGCTTAGTTTTAATTTTTACATTAAGTAAATTTTACATAGAAGAACAAATCATTATCTAGACTATAGAGTTAATATTTTTGTGTTTTGTTTTCCAAAGCTAAAGAATTGTTGAATTTCAACAGAGTTTAACAGCATTAAAACTTCAACTTCAAATTGTCATTTCTTTTTTTCCGAGCCAATTGCTCAGCACTGTCAGCAATGTTTGTTTGTTGTTTGGTGCTTCTTTCATTTCTTTGCGGGGATGTTGCCAATAAAAAAAAAAAGAAAAAAAGGGAAAAAAGAGCGAATACGAAACAATTTAAATTTGAATTTAAATTAGCGTTGTGACTGTGTGCCTTTTGCAACACCAACACCAAGCACATCACCATTGACACCCCCAAGACCCGCTGGCAGATCATTGCTGATGCCCTCAAACGATATCCAAGGTCCAATCACGACAAGATGCCTTCCCCTTCTATTTGCGTCTTTCTCCGAAGAGTTGAATGACTGTTAAATGAATGTCAAGTCTTTGTATGGACAAAATATGCAAATGCTGCAAAAAATTTGCTCTAATTTACTCGATTTCGATGGGTTTTTTTTTTTTTAGTTACTATGTACTATACATATGTATATTATATATGTATACTATACATAAATCTGGCCTGACATACTATAGAAATGTTAGACCTGCTAATAAGATTTAATTTTAATCATTTAACTATTAAAAATGTAATTTTCGTACATTAACAATTTTTGTTACATTTTTTTGTAAATTTATTTAAAATAAATGAGAATTATGTAAATAGTTTAAAGAATTCCGTTTTAACATTTTTCAAGAATTTACATGTCAACGATTTCGAAAGAACTACAATTTAAATATAATTCTCTTTTTAAAAAATGATATTAAAAAATTCCAAGAAATTTTCACTTTGTGATACTCAAATTAAGTTAAATTTCTCATTGTCATATCTTATGTGTCATATTATCATATGTATATATGTACATATGTATATCTCATTTCTTTATTTGTTATTGTAATTAGACCATTTAAATGCCGTTAATAATTAATTTTATTTTTCATCAAATATACACAAATTCCACTAATAAAGTTGAAATTTATTTTCTTTGCAAACATTTACTAATGACATTTTATAGACAAAAGTTAGCAATGAAATAAGAAAATGCATTTTTGTAATCTTTAAATTGATTGACAAATTTCGATCCAAGAAACAATAAGTATTTTAATACGAATGAATAAAAGATTATAGATTAACCGAATGCTGATAAAAACACATTTATTTATTAAGCCTGAAAAAGGGTTTTATTTTCCCTTATTTTTTAGTATTATGTATTAAGAATTGCATTACGTATGGCATGTTCTTCTTAATGATTTTCTTGAGATAAATCATTTTTTTTCAACGTGTTTAATTGTTTTTTCCCCCCTTTTTCATTTCTTTGCAGGTAAATATGAAGCTGCAGCTGCTTTGATTAATTAACAACAACGGGGCCAAACAATTGAGATAACTCATTGTTGATTTTAAGCTTTGGTAACAATGGGAACCGGCACACGTCTGTCAAATAATGAAAAAAAAAAAAGAGATGGGGGGTAACCACACACACACACACATACACTCACATTGACACATACACACATACATACACATACACATACAACTGTAAGGCACTGACAGTTCCATTTAAATGTCAATCAGGCGGCAATCTCTGACTTGGCATGATGCTGAAACTGATGGTGGACATGAACATGGACATGGATTCAGCCAGGTAATGGTTTCTTCTACCCCCAACTATCCATCTACCATCCTTCCATCCTCCATTCTTCATCTGACAAACGGCAGTTCGCTTCGATATTCTACTTCATAAAACAATTTTGACAAATAAATTCATCAACACTTCCGTTAACAACTGGCAGATGCAGAAGACGACTATGTGGCTCCTCTTGTTGCAGTGGGTCTTGGTGGTTTTTTTTTTTTTTTGACATTGTTTTGTTGTTTTGCAAAATGTGTTTACAACAGCAACAACAACTCAAACACATGCAGCAAAGCACAAAAAAAAGAAAAGAAAGAAAACCATTTGAATTTCAAATTTTTATACATTTAACGAGCTCGTCGTCGTAGCTGAAACTGAAGCTGTAGCTTGAAACTTGACTTGGAATCAGAGTTAGAGTTGGACTTGGAGTTGGAGTTGGAGAGTTGTAGTTGTAGTTGCCACTGTGCATTGTTCGGTCTGGCATGTGGCTGGACGCTCATCAGGCTGACAGCTTTAGTAAAGCGATAAATTTCCAATGCACATGCACCCACTGAATTTGACTGGGACTCGTAAAAAAAGAAAAAAAATAAAAAAATAATAAAGAAGCAAGAAAGAAAAAAAACAGCCAACTTTAACTCAATTTCTAAAGTTTCGCTTGAATTTCTATACCCTGTAACCTAAGGGCCAATATATAAAAGATATACATTCGTAATCCTTTAAAACTTATATACCATATATCATTAAAAACAGTCAAGTCCAAATACTCCAATCAGTATTCAATGGATTTATAAACCAACTATAGGTTGGTATATAGTCGAAACAAAAATTTAAAAATTTCCTTCCTTTTCGTGCTTTATGTAAAGATTATTCTAGTTGCAAAATAGAAATATCTTAAATATAGTATATATATATGTACATAGACTACTGCATTTTTAATTAATCGATAAACCTGTTACTTTCGGAGGTGTAAAGACAAAAAATTGCCCTGTATCAAATAAGCTGTGTGCCACTAACAAAGGGCATGTTATTGATGCGAATTTCATTTATATATTATACAGAGTACCTTAAAGTCTATATCCATACACTGCTCTGAAAATTCTTTAAGACTATATTTCCTTTTTGAAAAAAAAAAAGAACTTAATTGAGCATGCAAAAAGATCAGATTCCAATTCCACGCCTGCGCTTGCCCTTTTTTTTTTTTTTTTATTTGCTCTAAATTCGCAGAGTCAACAGAAATAAAAGCAAATTTCGCGTAGCCGCCAAAACGTGACAGATGCAGAGAGTAAGCGGGACAACAAGATCACCCAGAGAAAAGGAGAGAGAATGGTATGGAGGACAAAAAGGCGAAAATTAAATAAATATTAAATGAGAATTTTGTGGCACATTCCTTTGACTTTGTTGTCATGTTGGAAAAAGTTGACAGCCAATGGCATATGGGAATTACTCGTTATGCCTAATCCCTTATATTTATTTTAGGGTTAAACAAGATCGTTTCAAGTACTTTTACGAACTGTGTAAACGTCCATGAAAACTTGCAAGCCTTTGACGAGACTGTACTTTGAGATAAGAAAAAATATGTATGTACATATGTATATAAATTATTTAATATACAAAGGACAAACAATTGTATACATAATTGGTGATTCAGTGAAAACTTTTAAAGGAATCGAATTGATTACATTGTTTGTATTCTCTTTAATTCTCCATTGAATACAATTCTTTTTTTTTGTATACAAAATATGTTCGTTTAGCTTAATCGAAATTTTTAAGAAAAAATTATTAGCCCGGATGTGCCTCATAAATTCATCAATTAACTTGAAACGAAAACAAACAAAAATCGAAAATTGAGAATTTCAAAATTGAAATCTATAGAATGTATAAGTATCTATGTATGTATGTACATACATATGTAATCTTTGTCGATTATAGGGCAAATATGTATACCAAAACCAGCGATTTCAATTCATCTATTACGGAGATACGGATTAGAATTTGAATAATAATAAAACAATCAAGTCATCCCTGGCGACTTTTATTATACCCTGTATTAAGTAAAGAAACTTTATAAAGTCAAAAATGCTCAATGTCATCAATAATTTACAAAAATATATAGATATATCTCCGACTTCGATTAAATAAGGGCTTGGGCTTAATCTGCGTACACATAAGATAGATCTGCAAAAATTTGGTAGATTTAAGTCTTATAGGGTCCGAGATCTCTATACAGATGGACAGACAGACAGACAAATCTCAATCGACTCCTCCGTTGATGCTGATCAAGAATATATATACTTTTTGGGGTAGGAAATGCTTCCTTATGCCTGTTACAAACATTTTAACGACTTTAATTTATACTTTTACCCTATGGGTGTAGGGTATAAAAATATAGCCCATAATTATGATTATGGTATGTACTCGTGGAATTGATAAGGGCTATCGGAGAGCACATACATATGTACATACATATATACATATTTAGCCCCCACTCCTAAAAAAACAAAAAAAAGAAGTGCTCAACCCAATTCAGAATTCCATTCCAATGGAGGGCGGAAATGAGAGATGCATTTGGATTATTTGTATCTGCATCCGATTATCTATGTATGTATGTTCAATACAGGGAAGGAACAAGAGTCTCTCATTCTCTCCAGCTTTTGAGATTGAAAGCTTAATCATTTAACAACATTTTTCCATTTTATTTTGGTAGTAAAGATTATATATCAACACATTATTTTTAACTTAATTTGCTTAGTTTTTTTGTGGGTTTTTTTTTTCTGTCCCATGGCCCTAAACTCATAGTCCATGGCCATATGTTTGAACTGTTTGAGCAGCTGTTGATATCATAAGCGATGGCTTAGTTGAACCCGACAAGTCAATCATATATATATATGTATATACATACATTCTATATGCCGCAACAGATGTCAATAACAGATCAAAAATTCACTGATTTAGAACTGGCATTTTGGTCCATGTGCACCACAAAATCATTCAACTATTGGCTATAAGCCTTTAGGCCTTTCTTTTTTTCACTTAAGTGGTCAAATACATTAAGTCAAAAAAATCTTAAAACCTTGCCCTATGCTTAACAATTGATATCTTTGGTATGAAATCATATTCAATTATATTGTCAGGTGACCTAATTATCTGAAAAAGCCCAAAAAGATAGAGAAAGGTTGAAAAATCTTGAGGACGAGCCTTTTAGTTTTTTTAATAGCATAACTAAAGCTTTCTCTAACAATTTTAAAAGGTTTTCAAATGAAGTACATATCAAAAGATATATTGTAAAAGAAATATAAAAAAAACTTTCAAGTATTATCTTTTGAAATCTTCCAATTTATGGGATCACATTTTTTTTTAAACATTCTCAAGAAAAATTCTCAACTTCTTTATGATCTCAATTCCAATCAACGAGCAATGCAATTAAAAATTAAAGACAATGATGACGATCTGTTTTCTGTTTTATTTTATAACTAATTATTTCGTTTCTACATATTCTAATCAAATGAAAACAAAAGGAAATAGTGTATAGAAACTTCTAAGTGATCCCAATCTAAAGTCTATATATGTATTTTTATATGTTTCTACAGTTGTGATAATAAACATACATACATACAGATATGTACATATGTATGTACATACATACATACATATTAAATATTACGCAATATTGATAAGATAATAGTTTATATGTTCGAATTTTGTGTTTCTGTTACTGGCTCGCTCTAGTTCGAACCCTCTATATTTATTTAATTCCTTACATATATTTGTATCGATTTTTTAAAGCTTGATCGATTGATTTGCCGCGTAATCATTGTAAGTAGCCCAATAATTATGAAGGTTTTCTGAACAGTGTAAAAGGGAACCAAAATTATGGAACTAGAGAGTGTATATACATATGTATATACATATTTATGTATATAAAGACATAGAATGGGGAAGAGGGTGAGGGTCTGCAACCCATTCGATTGTGCTCAGCTTGGCCCTGACAAATGCGGGTTCTTTCTTGTACATAAATATATCTGCCTTTTTCGCTGGTTTTGCATTAATAATTGCCAATCGTCATTGTCATATAAATTTAAATTATGTCGCCATAAACTAAATGAAAACAGGGTTCCAAAAAAAAAAGAATTCACGCACTCCCCACAACCACCACACCACCCCTACAATCCGACAGTTTTTAAACTAGGCAAAAATAATCATTTATATTTTCTGTATGTCTTTGCGTTTTGAATTTTGTTCTCTTGTTTCAAAAACGTTTCAGTTTCGCTTAACACACATACCCTATAAATTTTCGGATCAAAGGGTATACTAAAGTCAATATATGAGAGATATATGTATGTATGTACATACATATATACTGTTGTTGCTTAAGCTATAGCTTAATAATTAATCATCTATTTTATATAAATATATTGATAACTAAATTCTGTAACAATAGGAAAGAATATTGAAACATATTGCTGATATAGCATAATAAAACGTTTCCAATAATATGAATTTCCAGGAATAATGTCTAATATGAGTAAGGGTATTATCCAGTCGATAAAATACTTATATAATTTTTTGTAGTGTTTTTCTTTTTGTTGTTGTTATTTTTGTGGTGTGTGCATAAAATTTGAATAAATTACAAAAGACACAAGTAAATTCACTTTGAACGCCCCTCAACATGTTGTTGCTGTTGTTGCTAGTGTTATTGCTATTGCTTTGTTTTTGTCACACAGTCAGAAGCAGTGTCAGCAGCAGCAACAACAACAACAACAACAACAAAAAACACCAAACGGCAGACGGGGGAGTAAAAGAGACAGAGACAAAGTGTCGAGTGGCGTTTTAAGCCATTATGCTAATGACTTTTAATTGAAGTATCCAAAAAGCAAGCAAAAAAAAATATATATGTATAAACATATGTATATATGTATGTATTTATATATTTTATATATTGAGAAATTATTTTAAATTTTAATGATGTGGGTGAAAGAGAAGGGGGAGGTGGAAGGAGTGTGAGTGCAACCACAATTCCCATTAGCATATGTATATGCAACATTTTGCATATCTTTCGCAACATGTTGCTAATTTAAAAAAGAAATATATATCAGCTGACTGATAAATCTGATTTAGAATTCATTACAAACCTCAAGCTAAAATGACTAGAAAATGAGCTCTAATTCAAAAGAAAGAACAACAGAGAAAAAATAAAAAAGAAGTGAGAAAACGCTTTAGCAACATGTTGCTAATTGAATAGAGATGAAAAAACTAACAGTTAAATGGATAGACACATTTAATTGAGAATTCACTCAAAAAACGAAAAAACACTGGCAAAGTGGAAAAAAACTAACTAGAAATAAATAAATAAATATATTTTTGCATTACACGACACTTTAATCTATTAAATTAGATGATCAATTGAGTTATTTGTAGAGTTCCATAGTTATATTTCTATATACACCCATTAAAAACGATTTGATTAGTTTGGGACAAGATATTACAAAATTGGTGGCCCGATTTCAATTACCTCAATTACGTTTTTTAGATCTAAATTGAACCTGTGTTGTTCAATATAAAACTGATAAAAAAATCGAATTTAATTTGAGGTAAAACATGATCTTGTCTATTATACAATAACTATATAAAGCAATGACACCAAACACTCTATCTGTATCCCTCTTTGTCACTCCCGCCTGTCGCTATCTCTTTGTGGAATTTAACATTTAACACTTGGTCAACGAAATTTGTAGTGGACGCCTATCAATTTCTTTGGAGCACGCCCCCGCTATATCGTTCTTCCTTCCCCACATACATATCTGACCATCCTGACTACCTACACACCAGTTCCCTCAAATGACCGCCCGCCCGTCTCTTATACCTTGACTCTTTACCTGTGTCCAACTTGTGTGGCATGCTCATGTCAGCCGGCGGCAGGCACCGCTCGAGACTCGTCGTTCGACCCTTCCCTATGCCAATTCCTTTTCAAATTCAAAAAAAAAAACAAAACACAAAACAAAAACACAAAACCCGCTGCTTGTCCGTCCCATTCGACTGTTTATTTATGCGCACGTTTACATTCCGCTCCCCCCAACATCTTCTTCTACATATGCCTTTTCTTCTACTACTTCTCTCTTACTCTCTCTCTCTCTCTCTTCGCGTATCCTTTGACTGGTTGTAGTAGTAATTTACCTGCACGGCATTGCTTATTCTCTGTTTAGTGTTTACCTATGCCGGCATTTCCATACTATCCTCTCATTCCATAACACTACACCCCACTCTACTCCTTCCCCTCTCCTTTTTCTCTCTCTCTCTCTTTATCTCAGCTCTCTTGTGCCCACTTAGCTTCGGCTATTAACTGTCATTGTTTCTCAGCTCCGGCTCTGAGATATATGGTGCGGCTGAGTCGGCATCGTCTTGACACAAAAGGATAAGAAAAACAACAAATTTTTGTATGCTAATACACAGCAACGACTCTCAAATACCCTATAAGTATTTAAATATGTATATATTATGTGAAACATAATTCAAATTGAATTGTTTATATAAATAAAATTGATAAGAAAAATAATGTTAATTTATGAATACTTGAATGAATATATTGTAATATCGCAGTAAAGCTTTGATCCAATCGGTGCAACCTGATTACAGGGTATGCCAAAGAATAGCAAAAAAATAAAATTAAGTTTAAATATGCCAATGCCTGTCTATACCCCCACCACCACCACCTCTCTTCAACTTTTCGTTTTTATTCTTTTTTGTTAAGGAAAGAACAACAAGCATAAAGTAAATATGATGACGTTGTGGTTCTTTGTGGTTCACTGTGGTTCTCTGGTTCCCATCAAGGTGTGTTTACGCTTTTATTGTCACCATCATTGTCATACATATACATACATAGATATGCCATACCTACAAAACTGCCCCGGGCCCTCGACCTGAACCCAAACCCATTCCAACCCTAGGCCAACAGTTATTGTACATATATACATACATACATACATATGTATGTATGTACATATATAGCAAATGTGAACGTAAAACGTTTTAATGCCATCATTAAGGTACCAGTGTTAATTTAGACACACACTTCATTTTGTTCACTTTCTGTTAAGTCATTTTGTTCGCTGACTGACCTAGCCCATTCTCATCATTTTTACCTTACCCATCCTCTATGAGGGAGGGGAGGAAAACACGCAAATGTTTTCATAAAGGGGATCCGGGATCATTTTGTCATTTCCGTAATGTGACTTTGACCTTGTCCATGCATTTCCCCAGATAATCATTATAATATGTACTTTAAGTAGGCTATAACAATTACTCATACATACATATGTATCTCTATATACATATACATATGTATATACATAAAAACAATGGAAATTATCCAACAAATCATCAGCTTTGTTTAACAACTGACCAATTTCAATTATAAATCTTTTGTAAAGAATGCTTTATCTTAGTCTATTAACTTCTGTTTATCAAATTAATCAAGATATATGTATGTATATATATACCACATACTCATACACACACCTACACACACACTCACATTCTCTCACTTTCCCTAGCGGCGCAAACGATTTGTAAGAGACGCGCGCGCATGCGCTTTAACTACACGTTGAACCGCAGTGCTTGACCTTGCCATTAATTTTCATTGATGGAAATGGTGTGTGTGTGGGGGGGGGGTTTGGAAAGCCTAGACTGATGCTATTGGGCACACTTTCCCATGCACAAAACAAAAACAATGAAGAGAAGATAAGCTAAAAAGCCACCACAGATGTCTGGTTGGTAACTACTCGGTTTACGTGTTCGGTTAGTTATATGGCAGGGTTAAAAACGGTTGCTGCTGACCAAGCTACCGTGGCAATTTAACGCTCCAATGCCCACACAACCACACATATCCCATATACACAACTAACTTGACCCATAATTAATCAATGCAACGCTCTGCGTCATCTCCTATCAATTCCAATTAGGAGTAAGATCGAGGTTAAGCAGCTCCTCCTCTAATACCATTCTTATGGTTTGCATTTCCTGCCTGCGACCCATCAATTTTGTAGCCATTGTAGCCATCGAGATATGACCCAATATCGTGTTATTTTGTCTATCTAGAGCGAGGTCAACGCGTCATTGACATAAACAGAAAATGGTAAAGTTCAATGATAGCGAGTTCAACCAGAAGAAGAAAATGAAAAAGTCGTCTTTTGACTTATTTTTTTCTTTGCTTTTCCACAAAACTTTCTTAACGGCGCCACAGCTCTAATGTTGCTGCTGACGTCCATTGGATTATTCCAACCCCCTCTCCCTCCCCATCCAACTATTCCTTCTACTCCCCACCTCCCCCTGGATGTTTTTCATATTCAGTCTTTTGCTTTTTAATGGACACACATTCAACATATTCTAAAAGACTGCGTCCAATAGCGGAAACGCGTGATGGCCTCACATTATGTTGTTTAGACTTTTTGGCCAACCAAATTGAAATATCCGAAAATGAAAAATTATATAAATAATGAAATAGAGAGAAAAAAAATACGAAATTATGAGGCCCAAATGCAAAGAGAATTAATTTTTCTTCAAAACCATAAAAAACAAAAAAAAAACATATATATGAAACCCTTGAGGTCTTAATCAACTTAAGGGCTGTGGACTGTTGTTAAATGACTTCATACCAAAAAAAAAAAAAAAAGAATCTTTTTATAGATGGACAAGACACGTGTCAGTAGCAACACCTTGACATGGCACGCCCCAACTAACTCAAAACCTTCTTTTGCCACCTCGTTGTGCATACACATAATACATATGAGAGTGAGGTGGGGGGGACCAGAGGGGTATTGCTCTATGAGAATGACTTAACCAAAAATCCCATCAACATCAAAAAATGCGCATTCGTTCAGATGGAGCTGCCTGTGTTGAATTTTAAGTTACTCAATCGCCACAGCACGCCAAAAAAAAAAAAAAAAAAACTTGTAAAACAACATACAAATAAATGTATTGAAATATGGGTTTTTGTTAACGTTTCTATATCTTTTTTTTTCTTTTGGTCTTTGTATTTTGTTTTGAGTTCTTTTGACAAATCTTTTCGGCAAGCGCCGATTTTATATTGTTAAGCTTTGAGGGTTTTCAATATTGGTTTTTATCGTTTGAACCATGATGGTTAAAGGTTATAAATTGATGGGATTAAAAAGTAATTTTAATTGGACTTGAAATCTAATATAAAATAATTGAAATTGAAGAACCAAATGGTAGCAACATTAGAACAAAATATCAAAGAAGCTAAGCTAAGTTAAGTTAAGAAGATTATTTACCAAGTTTCAACCAAACAGACGGACATATCTCAATTGACTCGGCTATTCAAGAATATATATAAGTATATTTTATATATATATTTTTGTAAATTTAATATACTCATAGTACAGGGTATACAAACGATATAAGAGAAAGTTAAGTATCAAAATGTGGTGATTAAAATTAAACTTTTGTTTCCACTTTAAATATTGCACTATGCACTTTTCATTTATCGATATATTTTTCATTATCTTATATTTGTTCACCTTATTTTATGAGTGTTCAGTCTAGCAAAGACTAATTTCAAACGTGCCGATAGATATAATAAAATATATTGAATACTCACTGAATATAGTAGCTTCTTTATAAAGTCCAAATGCAATTTCTGTTGGAATACAGTCAATAAAATTTGATTACAGTTTAAAAACATTTTTTAGTTTACAGTCGAACTTCTTTATCGTTAACTTCTATATAATGAAATTCTTCGTATAATAAATTCATTTCAAGCTCTCAAATATTATTTTCAGTGTATATAACATAAATTTTATATAATGAATTTGTTTCTGGTCCCGATTTATAATAGGGATGTTCGGATGCATATTTATACACTATATCATATAGCTCCCATAGGAACGATCGGTCAGGAATAAGGTTTAACATCAATAACTCTGTTGTTTTTCAATCGAATGTCACTAAATATGGTGTTTGTGTGTTTTATATAATCCTCAACACATCTGCCAAGTTTTATCAGAATCGGTCGATTATATCATATAGCTCCCATAGGAACGATCAGTCAAAAATATAGTTTTTGATCAATAACTTCGGTGTTTTTGAAGCAATCGTCACGAAATTTGTTATTTGACAATTTTATATAAAAAGAAATATATCTTTTAAGTTTTATCAGAATCAATCGACTATATGCTATAGCTGTCATAGGAACAATCGGGGAAAAAAAATTGTTTTAATTTTTTTTTATGCCACGGACATCAAATTTATATTTCATGGGTTTTATATACTTCCATATGATTCTGGCAAATTATATATAAATCAAAAAGACAGTTTGCAATACGAACTTCCGCACGGCCGAAGTTAGCACATCCTTCTAGTTTTTTATAATATTATAACTAAACGATTATAGTATTTGGTTGTATAGATTATTATACGTAGAACTTTTCAAATTTAAATTTTCCGATCTCTATTCCTCTTTAGATAGTTCGTATATAAAAAAATATCGCACAAGTTGTTTCAGTATATTTATATTAAGATTTGTAAATATGGATAAATAACTATTTAATGGATAAAAATATGAATTTTCCTTATAGTATATTTAAAATAATTTTTATTTACCTCTATAAAATGTAGAGTATAGGAATTTCAAAAATTCTTTAAAATATATCGAGCTTCATTTCGAAATTCTTCAATAACCACACCTCCCCCCCAACCCCTGGATCCATATCGAATGCGACTTTGACATTGAGCACTATTTGGAGTGTCAATCGGTTGTTGTTCATGTCGTCGACTTAATGCGCAAATTGAATTAGACAATAATGGTAATTCGGTTGCTGCTGTTTTTTTTTTTTTTTATTTTTTTGGTTTTCTTGTTTGGTTTCTGGTTTTTTGGTTTTCGTAATTTGATTTTGGTCACTTGGAGCTGTCAGTTTAGTAGTGACATGTCTTTAGCTTTAGATATTCAATGCTCTTTGCCACTCCTGTTTCTATCACCGTTCCCCGCGCCCCCTCCCATCCACTAGTTTGATTGTACATGGGCATGGCAACAGCTGCAGGTAAACGACACCGCATGTTTCCTCTTATCGATGCATTCAATCTGACAGGTAACAAGAGGACACAGGTAGAGGCTCTTTAAAGAAAAAGAAGGAAAAACCCTCACCATCAGCTAGATAACTTCATCCAGTTGAATTGCATTGCCAGCAGGAAGTGCAATGCCGCCTGCAGGAAATAAACGCACTGAGACAACCAATATATATATATATATATATGTATATATGTACATACATACATATATATATCATAAATGGTATGAAATATCACGTGTCTCATGTCCTTTTAAAATTGAAACGAATGGATTCTTAGGGATTTTCTATGGAAATATCAAGTGCCTGCTGTGTGGGTGTCTGTGTGTGGGTGTATGCGTGTGGGTGTATGCGTGTGTTAAAAGGACGTGACAAACTTTGATTGGCCTTTGGCGATAATTAGAGACTGAACAATATGCAATTACACACAGATTTTTCCTAGAATAATACCGTAAACCCCAATAAAAACTGACTGACTCATTTGATTATCTGCGATAAAATTTGCGTCATTAGATTATGAATAATTCGTCCGAAGCGTCTCTATCATTTTGGCATCTGTTTACCGGATATGGTGTATATACATACATACATACATACATACATATACATATCTGCAATTCCACTTTCCGAGTCATCATCCGTTTTGTTTCCCCCCATTGAATTTGTCACCAATTTAAACATAAATATTTATACAAAACTACAACTAAAAGGGGAAGATTGAAAATCCAATATCGAAAGACCAACAAAAATTTGTAAGAAAAATTCTATCTTATATTTATTGTTGTTCTTTATGGCCAAGTTGCGGGAGGGCAAGACAAATGATAATAAATATGCAGACGAATACAGATACGAGGGGATATGTATGTATGTATGTACGTAATATTTTTGGGGTTCGGTCTTCACATTACTTAACTCAATGCTCTTAAGAAGATGAGCCACCAAAATGAGATGATGCATACAGCAGAGGGGATAGAGAGATAGGGCGGGGGACGCAAAAAAAAGGGGGAACGGGGGCAGCAACATTTGAAAACACTTGTGATAATCATGACTTATAAAATATACAAACAAGAGCAAAAAAATAAAAAAAAAAAAGAAGAAGATGGAAGGCAACAAACAATATCAGAAAGCCAAAAAGCAAATACAGCTGGGCCAACCAAAAAAAAAAAGAAAAGAACAAAAAATATATATACATACATATGTATATAGAACCCATTGCAACTAGGGAGTTTTTTTCTTTGAATAGGTTTAATCAAGTATTAGCGTTTAAGCCTGACTTTTATGACAATTAAAAGTCATGCAAAACCAATTGCAAAGAACTAGTGACAAATGAGTAAAATAGGATGTGCGTAAGTGAACTAGTTCATTTCTTATAAAATCGCTGATAATATTTGAACAAAGTTCCAAAAAAAAAAAGCAGTGAAAATCATTATTTTTTAGATATTTTAAGATTACACTAGTTCAAATTAGTTTTGATTTCTCTTATGTTTTTAACCAATTTAAATGTTTAACTAATTTAACCTTTTTAAATTTTTTAGATTTTATATAGTATTTGAAAACTTCAAATTCTTAACAATAAAATAAAATACTTTGATTATTTTGAAAAACCTCTTCAAAATAAATTTAATTTCACAATCAGTTGACATTTACAGTTCTTAGAATCAGCAATCTATTTATTTATAATATATACATATACATATAATAATATTAGAGCTCAGAACTTTAAGCATATTGAATCGGTTTCAATAGAGAACTAGTTCTTTAGTTGTGCTTCATCTTTCATGTCAAATAAATAATTATAATTGGATTTTTGTGGCAGCACTTGAATTCTGCCTGCCTGCCAATCAAACAATCAAATTTCTATAAAAGAAAAACACAAAAAAAAAACAAAGATCCACGAGAACTGTGCGGGCCATTGAGAGGAATCGGATCTATATAGAACGCATTGGCTTGATTGGCCACTTGAAAGGGTTCTCTGGGTCTGTGGGCAATTGAAATGACACGCGCGTCGCATTTGGTGCGGCAATTAATGTTTAAATTTAATTAAATGCATTCTAAGACGTCGCCATGCACACGCACAGACACACACCCTTCCCCTGACCCTCTCCCTCTTCCTTTTCATCTCTCTGTATACCCTTCCTAATGGCCACCAGCAAGCTGCCACTTGGTGTTCATCATTGGCATCAACAGCATTCCGAGAACAAATGCCAAAACCTCAAAAAAATGAGAGAGAGAGAGAGAGAGAGAGAGATTGAGTGGGGAAAAGAGTTTAAGTAATTGCCTTTGAGTGGAGCAAGTGGAGCGGCCCCTTCTTGATAATTGATTTGTGTGAAAGTAGAAGCCAAATTCCCCCTCCCCCGCCTCCCTTCCTTTAACATGCATCCATCCCCCAACATACAATCACCCACCATCCGAAAATTCGATCTAACATTCATCCAGCTGGAGCTGCTAATTGATAAGCTAAGTGGCAAGTGCCATAAAATCAACTTCATCTTCCCACTAAAAATTTCAAATCAAATAACTTTCAATAATATGAAATTCCAATATAACGAATACGTATTGCACTCTTTCGATGGGGCAGATCATTAAAACTATTTTATGGACTCGACCGACGACCAGAGTCAATGTCAAAGATTTATGGCCATCAGCCATTGTGGTGAGATTTATGTCATGTCCCGTATTTGGACGAAGATCAACATAAAGAAGTGTTCGTTTTCTGGTTCTTTCTCCCCATTTCATTACCAAATCTCGCAAGTTGACAAGAAACTAAACATGCTAAATGAGCAGCAAGTAGCCCCAGTCACAGACGGCAACGACGACGACGACGACTACGATTATCCGGACCAGGCCAAAAGCAAAACAAGTCCAAAACTCTATTGCTGTTGCCTGCCACTGCTGCTGTGGCCAAGATTTACACAAACGTGACACGAAGGCAATAAAATGAACAAGAATGGGAGCAGAGGGGCAAGGCAAGTGTCAGCATAATGAGAAGACAAATATCGGGCCATGGGCCAAAAGCAAAGTGCAGAGAAGTTACTTGTTTTGACACCAGCTTTTTTTTTTTTTTTGGTTTTTGTTATTTTGGGCTTTCAACTTGGTAACTAGATTTTGGTCCAGGTCGAGGTCCGACTTTATGTTGCTTATAAGTACATTTTTTGGCTTTTATGTACTCTAAAAAAATATATATACGATATATATATTCACTTCTTTTATACCAAATAAAAAGTTTTAAGAAATAAAATAACTTAATTTAAATGACAGATAATTAACACTGCAACTTTTATAATGTTTAAATGTTTACCACATACGGCAACATTTTAAAATTTAATTATTAAAATTTCCTATTTAGTTGTTTGTAATAGTTTTTAAGTCAAGTTTTAATGTAGTGAAATAGAGCGAATTGACTTAAGTATAAAACGTAACTAAAGGACGCCTTTCCAGGATGGAGTTTCGCTGGGAACTTCCTAGTCATTGGGTCGATGTGTTTGTTCTCCGACAGTGGAAATTTATTATCCTCTGGTCACACTTTTTGACGACCGATGGTATGGATAGGGAATGGTTGCGTTCCAGGATCAATTTAAAGACGGTATTTTGCACTGATGGCCTTCGCCGGACACACATCCGAGCTTGTTGATGCTTGGATGCTTGAGATAAGAAACTTAAGGAGGACGAGCTTTGGTATGGAGGCGGAAAACGAGAGAGTTTTAGACACCAGATGGTAAAGTGTTTCAACTGGCGCCAATCGTACATCGTACATGCCATGTACTCGAAATCAACTCAAATATTTTTAGTTTTTCAAAATCCTTGAGCAATTAAATTGATTTCCTAGTGTCAATTGGATGGTGAGATAGAACCACAATGCGGTTACCCTTCCAAGAAATACAAAAAACGAAAAAAAGAAAAACCACACCATTTAATACCAAAGATTTTCCTTATGGGCACTATAAGATTGTCGCTGTTGTTGTTGGTATTGCTAATGGTGGATGTTGCTGGTGTGTTGTGTTGCTGTTGGTAATGTTGCTGGTGTGTAGGTGCCATTTAATGGCGGCCATAAACCCACTCCTCGCTATAAGATTGTTACTGTTGTTTTTTCTGTTGCTTTTGCTGTTGTTTTTATTTTTTTTTTTTTTGTTGTTAGTGTTAGTGTTGCTGTTGCAATTGTTGTTAGTGTTGGTTATGGCTTTGGTTTGCTTGTTTTTTTATTTTTTGGCTGCTACGAGGATAATGAACATTCATGTTAAACACACACAGAGAACGTGGGTGAAGCTTTTTGGCTATGGTTGCTCATTAGCAACATCTTTCGCGTGGACGCGCCCAGCGATTGCTGCTGCTGCTCATTGGGCTTTTATTTTATAGCAACAGCAACAGCAACAACAACAACAACAACATCGCAACGTCGACAATCCTCGCTTTCTCGTAGTAAAGTAATTACATTTTGGCAGGGCCAAGCCCCTACAAAAAATATAAAAAAGTGCATTGAACCAGCAATGATTGCCGTTTCGTGCCCAGTCAGCCACCTACAAATCGATTAACAAATGTGAACCAGAAACAATATATCAAACTAACTGTCAGACAGTTAGACAGACTGACCAACCGATCAATAATCGATCAGACTCTCGTTTAATATAAATTTATAACAATCTTTTATATATCTTTTATATATATATTTTAGCCTACTTGTTGGTGCTCCATTGGATCAAAATTTGCAACCAAATACCACAAAATCGGGTGCCTTATGGCGATGTCCAATAACACAAAAAAGTGATGATTGTGAACAAGTTATTACAGATGGACGACGATGTAAGTATGCTGACAATCAATAAAATGTTTATTTGTTAGTATTATATTGATTAGGTTGTATTTCTATATACTAAATTAGTTATCAAATTTTTAGGTTTTACCCTTAGAGACCCAATTTCTTTTCAATTTTAGATTATATAAATAGTTTTAAATTAATTGATAACTTTTAACCAAAAAGCTACATCTATTTAAAGAATAATATCCACAAAAAAAAAAAAAAACAAATACTGATTGGTGAAGGTTTATATACAGACACACATATATATAATGGATTGATAATTAATAACGCTGCTCGTATATGCCAGAGATATGCTTGTCTTGTACTAGATCATTTTTTTGGGGCGGGTTCTAACCATTCATATATTATTCTAAAACTACATTCAGTGACTAACAGATATCAAAGGGGCATCCGAGATCGAAATATAATTCGTTTAGTTTTTGTCCACAAGCAATTCAATAAAAAAAATAAAAATACAAAATTCTACGTTTTAATAAAAAAATTTTACCCTTTGTATATAAAAATGAAAAAAAAGAAAATAATAATATTTGCTGTATAAAGAATATAAAACCAGAGAGTACTGTGACTAAATTATACTTTCTAACTATATATAATTTATACCCTTACGAAAACTTTTCTCAAAACCAATTAAAATATATCTGTATAGAATTCTAGTCAGTATCTTTTACATAAAAATATATACATATATATAAATACATTATATATATTAGATATAACTTTAATAATAATATTTTCTTTTACTTATATTCTTTGTTTTTTTTTTCTTTTGTTTATGGTTTTTTTTTCCATATTTTCTGTTTATTTTGTGCGTTTTTTTTTTCTTCCCCTAATTTTTTTCTGTTTTACCCACCCAAAAAAAAAACAAAATTTTTGCATAATTTTGGTGCGCCTATGGATTATGATTTACAATTTTCGACTAAACAACACAAAAAAAAAAAACCAAATTGAATTAAAAAAATTTGCCAAAATTCTTTTTGCAAAAACAAAATTTATCATTTAGCCAAAGGAGGATCTTATGACGTTAATAAGAGTAAGTGGTAGGGATTGCTTTATTTGTTGTTACCTTTGTTTTCCACCAAATTACAAAATTAAATTAAAAAAAATAAAAGACAATTTCTCTAATCCACACATAATTTTGAGCATATCATTCAAATTGTTTAACCTCTTGTTTTATCTTATTTTTTCGTTACTTCTTTTAATCAAAAATTGATTTATTATTTATGATTTGCCATTTCACTTGATTTTGTTCGTTTTAATTAACCAAATGCTGCACTCATACAAACAAGTGTCACAAGTACTATTCAAACTATACAATCAAATATATATCTCAAACTAATTCTTGCACATCTCACTATATGTACAGTCATGCATGCATGCCTAATAATCGATAACGATAAAAATGTAGAAGCGGCAGCCATATTGCTTATTTCGTCTATTGCTTGCTACATCAAATGCTGGGCATGCAAATTAAATATTATTATACACATATATATATATCGTCTATGAATTATTAGATCTAAGCTTAAACTTCATTATAAATTTAATATAACTAAAAAGTCAAATGCATCAACGAGCAAGATTTGGAATCGTTTTTCTTGAAAATTTTATCTCAACATCTAACTATCATATATGTACATACATACATACATCGGAAAGGTTCTTTAAGTTTATAGTTTTCAAGAAAACTATAGTATATTATACAAACATATTTTATTATTCGCATTTTTAAAACTTGACATCATAATCGCATAAACACACTTCTTTTAGTGTTTATCTCTTGCCCTCCAACAGAAACTTCTATATGAATAATGTCAGTGACTACATTATTCAAATAAAAGTTTTTATGAATCACGTTTCTTTGATATTCGAAAGATTAGATTGAATGAACTGCGTTGACCTAATATACATAATCAAATTAGTCTGATTATGACTTTTGAAAACATTCTTCAGTATTGAACAGAGTTTCAATAATAAAATTCATATAATTTTGAGATGAAAACAGCTTTTGGGTTATGAAATGTTTTTTGTTCAAAATTATTTATTTTTATTATTCCCCTATCATTGTAATTACTCATGCATATCAAAAGAATTGTCGCTTATAATTTATATACAATATATGCTTATGTATATGTATGTAAGTACATATATTCATTTGTACATATGTATGCATGTATGTACATATATATACATTTATTATATATATTGTATATGCATATAATTTTTGACACATGTTTGAAATATTTCTACGAAAATTTAACAGCTTTTTGTTTAAAATCAACTTTTTATTCCCTTGAGTATTTAGAACCGGATATTTGTAGTTCACAGCACTTCTGATCCCATAAATTGCCATATATTAACTTTTCGATCAGTCATGTCATCATACAAATAAATATAAATAAATGCATTAAATTATAATTATTAATCCAAAGCTTGAATACTCGCAGATCATTTTATTCTTATTCAATTATTCTTAAAATAATCGATTTTAAAATAAACTTGTAGAGTATACAAATTTCGGTGCTAAATATATTATTGCATTTGGGTTTATTATTATTGCTTTTAGTGGGAATTGGTAATGTTGAGTTAAGCTGGAATCGAAGTGATATATGTTCCAAATTGTGTGACTTACTTGACGCTAATTATATTGTTCGCTTTTGTACCCAAGACAAACTACTACAAAACTTGATGTCTGCTGCTTTTATTTCGTATGTAAATTTCATGATGAATACATATGTATGTATGTATGTATGTACATACATATATACATACATGTATACTCTATGGCCCCTTGCCCCAGACTCTTCTCCTGTCCATGCCCCAATGACAACCTCAATGCCTGCCCCAAACCGCCATTAGCAGAGTCTTCCAACTGGGTCGGCTATGTTCCCGTTTTTATTTTTTGTCGTCGTTGTTATTTTTTTTTTGTTTCTGGCCGCGTTTTTCTTCATTTTTTTTTTTTTGGTTCTCTTTTTTTACTATTGGAAACTCTTTGGGGCAATCAGAGCGTGGCTGTGGCTGTGTGTTGTTGTTGTTGTTGTGGCTGCTGTACAAGAGTTGTCGTTGGCGCCGACCCAGAACGTGACAAATTTCAGAAAATACAAACTACAACAACAACAGTAACAACGAGAGAACACCAAGAAATGTTGGCAAAACATAAAAATAACTGCGAAAAAAAAAACAAAAAAAAAACATTCAAAAATGCATACAAAAAGAAAAGCTGTAAGAGTGAATAGAACAAAACCAAAAGAAATTCTTAAAAGTAAATTTCAAATTCCTGAATTTCATTCATTTCAATGTCAGAAAAAGAAAAAACGCACATTGGCTAAGACAAACGACGAGAGAGAAAGAGAGAGCGAGATATAGGGTAAAGTTCATTGGGCCTGGGCCAACGCAAAATTAAAATCTAAGGCCAAAATGAGATTAAAAAAAAAAAAAAACAACATTGAATGGGTGGACAGGGGACAGAGAGAGAGGAGGGAATCCAAATTACTAAAAAGCGTAAAAAATAAAAAATATGTTTGAGAAATCAGCGTGGGTTGTGGGTTGTGTTTGGAGATTTTCCAGCTGCGCGCATGCGCCTATGCGTTTTTCCAAAGACTTTCACTTCGGCATTTGGCAGCATTTGGTGGCCGCAGCGTTGTATGAAGCGCGTCAAACCCGTCAAAGAACAGCCCACGCCTTGAAACGCCGATTACAGCTCCGTTGTAAGTACATATGTACATACGTACATAGAGAAATACATATGAGCCCTCCCCTCTCTCTTTCTCCTCTCTCTCTCTATCTCGTATCTTTCTCATAGTTTTCTAGTGTAATAATCATTTATCATATTTCAACACTTTGATGGTTTAAAATGCATTTTAAATCAATTTCGTTACGTTCGGTGCTTGTTCTCCACGCCATGTCTCTCTCTTTCTCTCCTTCTCTTGCCAATAGTTAATGGTATGGGGAGAGGAGGAGATACTTTTGGGTTATGCATTCTATCAAACCAGACAGCAAGTTGGCAGCGCTTTCCATTTTAGCATAGGTATATCCAGCATATTCACATTTTCATTATGTGTAAATTTCTCGATTAACAGAGAATACATTTAAAAATTTAAACATTATAGCTTATATATTAATCAGTATGCATAATCTAACGGTTAAATTTCACATGAGACAAATGAACTCCATCAATTTTTGTTTTGAAGGCAAAGGTGTTGCCGTACTGCAAGAAAAATTTGTAAATTGTAGAAACTTAAAAAAGTTAGTTAACAGCGCAAGAAAATATTAAATTATAAAAGCTTCAATTAAAAAAAAAGCGATTGACATTTACAATAACAATTTAACAGTTTATTAACAATAACAAAACTTATATTATTACCCTGTTTAATTAACAGAACTTTAACAGAAGATTTAGTTGCCAGACAACAAGTGGAATTAACAGTTAACAGTTACAGAATAAATATAGAAATAAATATGTATTAAATTGAAAATGTTTTTCAATTTCTTTTAAATTATTGCCATAGACTGCTAAGTAATAGCCAAGTCGATATGATTTTTTTAAGGTAGTTTTCATGCTTCGTTTAATCAAACATTTGGCAGCTACTTGGGGCCACATGTGTGGCTGCTTCAATTTCAGCTCCAACTTCCAGGTCTTTAGACACATGTGTGTAACGGCTGCTGCTGTTGCTCCAATTGGCCGATGGCCTCCATATAGTTGCGCCCACCACACACACTACCACCCCTTTAATCGGCTGTAAATAATTTGAGTTTTATTTAAATTTGTTATGTATATAATTACTTATATTTATATATGTACATACATACATATATACACTCCCGATCAACAGAATAGACTCACCATTATTTCTCTATTGCATTATGTTTTTTTCTTGTAGTTATTTTATTTACAGCTTTTGTTGTCATTTTATTAGGCAAAGATAAAGGACTGAAATTTACCGCTAGACTTGACAGAATTCCGACTCATGTCACTCATTTTCTAAAAAATTGTAATGTTCAAATGTGAGTAGCCTCCTGTTGGAGCGCCAAAATTGTTATGTACATGCTTGTACGAATCGGTGGCGGACTAAGGTGGTGTTTAAGTCGCTCTCGGAGTCAGGAATGCCTAGCGGGGCGGGACCCTCTGGAACCGTAGCTCTTTCGGTGTGGGGTGGGTTTTTGCTGGAAACCTGTCTCTACATTAACAAAAATTAAATTTAAGGATCCCTTCTGAAACTACCAGAAAATATGACTAAAAAAAATAAAAATAAAAAAAATGGTCAAAGGAACATAATAGTAGTATAGTCAAAACAAAGCAACAAAATTGTTGAAAGCTTGGGGGGAGTTTTTAATATTAATTACAGCGAATCATGCGGAATCCAAGATGACAACGGATCCGCCCGCTCTTTACCCTACCCTACCTATGATTTTCATTGCGGATATTTAATCTGAAAATCCCTTAAACGTTTAGATCAT
Organism: Drosophila emarginata; assembly: GCA_037075365.1. NCBI lineage: Eukaryota > Metazoa > Arthropoda > Insecta > Diptera > Drosophilidae > Drosophila > Drosophila emarginata. The sequence goes on from JBAMCD010000160.1 coordinate 1,922,685, forward strand.
CTGATTTTTGTATTGCCACATCACCAACAAAATTATATTAATTTCTCATGTTGATTTTCAAATAAACAAAATTCATTTAATTTCTGCAGTAAATTTCAGGCTTAAATCAACTGACATTATTTAACAAAAAAAAAGTGGCAGTTTGCTTGAACTTAAAATTAATGTTATATTAAGAATAATAGCTCATGGCATTAGGAAGATAAAAAGAATATAATTACGGAATTAATAGATATACATTTATACATTTTTAGTTTTAAACATTTTTTTTTTGTTTTTTTGTTTGAATTATTTCTTGTGTAACTGTGTATGATCTTTATTTTCTCTTCATGTGTAAATATGTAAGTTATTCTAGAAGTGATAAATGAAGTTCAATGACCTACATACAGTAGATCAGCTGTTCATAATTGAGTGAGGAAAGAACTGAATATTTAAGAGCGAGCTTAAGAGCTTAAACTGTATCGAACTAGAAAAGAATGCAAATAATAGAAGTAAACGGAGATAATCATTTGGATCAGATTACGAATGGTTTAGGTATGTAAGTAAATCTAAATCGAAACCGTTTTACTAAATCCATATGATTATCATAACAACATGGGGAGGTATTAAAGTTTGGTAAACGTTATAACTCACGTGCTTGTATTCATATAATGTTGTTTTTATCCAGCGGTGAAAGGCCTTCCAACGATGTCTTGGTAATTTAATTTGATTACTCCATTATTAATTATTTTTGATTCATTATTATTATTTTTTTTTTTGTTTTTCACTTATATAATTGGCATAGTTTTTCTTTTAGTTCGATGCTTTAGTTTTCACTCAGGGGTTAATTGTTAGAAATATAGGTAATCAGATAAATTTATGAAACAAAAATTAGGAATTTAATAGAGAATCAAAAGTTTACTAGCGACCCGTTGCGCTTACATTTACTTTAAACAGTTACATATACATACATATGCTTTTGCAAACATATGAATGCACTTATAAGCGTACAGAGGCGTATTTAAATCATTTTATAAAAAGGGGAAAAAAAAAATTATAATAATTATTATTGATATTGAACTGGTATTAGTAAAATAAGCATTATTTTATAATTGGTGATCACACGAAGAGATTAATTAAATCATCACAGATACTCACTCTCTCGAGCCTAACAAAAAAAAAAATTCTATACACGTGCTTTCTAGGTTAAGACAAAAAAATTTATATTTTTTTTTTTGATTCTTAATAGTTTTCACTCATGTTTTTTTTCTTGCCAAATATTCTTTAAGTTTCTTTATAACTATATGCCTGTATGTAGCTTTGCATTGTATATAAAAAAACACGTGGGCACAAAGAAAATTAACACTGAATACTACACTGCCAAATCTTCAAGGTTGGGTAGGTTGGCCGATTCCTTGTAGATTTCAATCCGCAGCGTACAGAAGTTTATATAATTTTCATCAGCAGACATCAAATTATGTAATTTGCGTCTTTCTCTTGGCTTTTCTATCCCACTATGAAAGTGTGTAGGAAACTCCTATCACAACTGCTGTGATTTCTGCTGACAAGAAAACAATTTTATAAGAATTCCTAAGGTTTGCATATAGTGATATGCGACATACCTGTGAAAGCAGTTTTATGTTTATCCGACTTGTAAATATATATGAGCGGCTACACCACTTTCTTAGGGCCAGACAATCGAAGAGAAATCAATAAAAATCCTGATATTGAATTTACTTCCCAGTAAATCACTTGCGTTAAGTTTTGCTTTTGTATTTATTTGCGCTCTATGAATATTGGAAAAACTGAATTTTCCAATGAGGAAAATTTTGGCACGTGGTTTTTTTTCTTTTCTTCTTAGCCTGTACTTAGCCGTTTGTAACTTCTGTGAGTGGTTTTAGAATTAAGAAAAGGCCGTCTGCAGTTGATACACTGTCTTTTATAACCACTACCAAATTAAAGCTCTCTCTTTTAACTCCTGAAGTGAGCTGCGATCACTGCCAAAAAAATCTATTGCAATCGAAGTAACGCCCTCTATGACAACAAATACATCGCCTTAAATCGCATGCGAGAATTTTTCTTATTCGCGCCCAATTAGCGATTTAAAAAAAAAAACAAAATTAAGCAGTTCGACCATTACACCATCCGATAATATAACAACATTAGGCGGCATATTAGCGGAAATTATTGTCGAATATCTTTAGCATGGAAGGTACCAATTTTTTTTCCGTTATAGTCTTCTAATTGATAAAAGCTATTTCCTAATTTCTTTCTCACTCTACATTTTACAAATTGTTTACCCAATTTGGCATTAAAATTCTGACTAAATTTACTTTGTGCAAAATTCCTTCTGAACACCTCATCTCCTTCTTTAAATGATACAGGCTTTGACCTAAGATTATACTGAGAAACATTTCTCTCATAGGCTTGTTTTATGTGTTTTTGAATATCTTTACGCATCAGTGCTAAATTATCTTCTCTATGCAAGGGAATTAAGGGCTCCTCTAAAAGTGCTAAATTTTTCAATAATCTATAATCTGTACCGTGTGTAATCATATCTAGCCCGAATAGTGCTCGATATGGAGAACAGCCTAGTGACTGATGTAATCCAGAACGCAACGCACAAGAAATACTTGAAATATTTTTATCCCACTCGGTCTGATCTTTTTCTAGATAAGAACGAACTGCAGCCAACAGAGATCGATTTACGCGTTCTGCTGCATTACATTGTGGAGAATATAGTGCGGTGTATACATGAGTTATACCTAATTTAGTAAGAAAAGCATTAAAATCATTAGCTTTAAACTGCACTCCGTTGTCACTAACAATTGTCTCCGGCACTCCAAAACTATGAAATATGTTTTTCAACAAAAACTCGATAATTGTCGCTGTAGTAAATTTTTTTAATGGAAGCAACCAGTGAAACTTACTAAAATGATCTAGTACTATCAACAAACCGATATGGCCATTCTTACTTCTAGGATATGGGCCTAGTAGATCTATATACAGACGTTGAAATGGTCGACAAGTCCAGGTGCATTGTCCCATAGGTGGCCGAAGCGTGACATTTGGGGCTTTTGTTTCTTTACATGTGTCGCAGCCTCTTATATAATTGCGTATATCATTAGCTAAACCTGGCCAAAATAGATTTCTTCGTATGCGTGAGATCGTTTTATGCATACCTCCATGAGCAGAAGTGACACTATCATGGGCCTGTTTCATTACCTCTATTCTCATACTTTCCGGTATCCAAAGTTTCCAACTATTATTTTCCTGCGCTATCTCGCCAGAATTATGCTCAGTTTGCTTGTAAATGAATTTATCTATTATCTTAATATCTGGAAAGCGATTTGAATCCCTTAAAAATTTCTGTTTCAAGTTTACATAGCTAGCCTCAAGAAATGCATCGGAATCTAAATCAATTATCGGTTCCATTTCTAATTCAGAAATTTCCTCCTCCTCGCATAAATGGGATAAAGCATCTGGGACAATGTGATCTCGCCCTTTGCGATGGGACATTGAAAATTTAAACTGTTGTAACCGAAAGACCCAACGTGCAAGTCTTCCAGAAATATTCTGTTGACGCATCAACCAAATTAAGCTAGAATGGTCAGTAACTATTTCAAATTCTTGTAGCTCTAAATAACAGCGGAACTTTTCCATTGCCAGAATAACGGCCAAACATTCTCGTTCTGTAACACTATAATTGCGTTGTGCGCGACTTAACTTTTTTGACATGTAAGCAATGGGCATTTCCTCATTATTCTCCGATAACTGCACTAATACAGCACCTACACCGAAATCACTAGCATCACAATGTAAATAAAACTTTTTCTGAAAATCCGGGTTTTGTAAAACTGGTGCAGACGTTAATACAGTTTTTAACACATTCATAGCTTTTTCTGCCTCAGGTGTCCAGAAAAATTTTCTTTTTGAAGACAATAATTCCGTTATCGGGTACGTAAGCTCAGAGAAATTTTGAATAAATCTTCGATACCACCCGCATACACCAAGGAAACCCCGAACTTGTTTCAGATTCTTAGGCTTAGGCCAATTTAAAATACATGAAATTTTTGTAGGGTCTGTGCAGATTCCTCCACTGCCAATGATATATCCAAGATAATTTACGCTAGTAACGCAGAAATGACTTTTCGCAATGTTTAAAGTGATATTTGCTTTCTGAAATTGTTCAGATAACCGAATCAAAATGGAGAGGTGTGATGAAAAATCTTCGGAGACAATGACAAGGTCATCCAAGTAACCAAAAACACAATAACGTAGATCAGGTGGAATGACCTGGTCCATTAGTCTGCACATAGTCGAAGCAGCATTACAGAGACCAAACGGCATCACTGTAAATTGGTACAAGGGTCTACCTGGTACAGTAAAAGCAGTTAAGGGCTTAGATTCTGCTGTTAATGCTACTTGCCAGTATGCATCCTTGAGATCTAACTTAGAAATAATGTTAGCTTTCGGTAGCCTCGAAAAGATTCCGTCAATATTGGGCAATGGATATGCGTCCTTTTTTGTTACCTCGTTCAATTTACGCGCATCTAGGCAGAGTCTCACTTTATTAGGTTTGAGCACTAAGCGCATAGGAGAACTCCAAGGACTTGATGAAGTTTCTATGACTCCTAATGACAACATACGATCGATTTCAGCAAAAACAAGTTTTTCCACTGCTGGACTAACGGGGTAAAATCTTTGTTTTACAGGCTTTGCTGATCCAATATCTATATGATGACTCAACAACTTTGTATGACCTAAGCTATTTTCACAATTTGGAAACATGTTCTTTACTAATTCCAGTTGTTGCTTCTGAGCAAGGGTCAAAGGATATAAGTTTTCACCTACTGTGATCGGGTTCTTTTCTTCGGTTAATTCGTATGAGCTAATTATATTTGGCGCAAGGGCGAAAATTTTCCAAAAATCAATTCCTAGAATTAGACTTTGTTTGATGGATGGAATAATGTATAACTTTATTTGACCTATTTTATTTTTGTATTTTAATTGTACCGATAACAGACCAATGACTTTGTGAGCCTGGCCATCTGCCGTTTTCACTTGTGAATTTATATGTCTAAATCCATTAAAATTTTTCCAATCTTGTAAAGCTAATTTAGATCCTATACAGCTAACTGTAGCTCCAGTATCTAATAAACCTGATTCTGTATAGTTTAAGAATGAAACTTCAGCATAACTACGGATATCATTTTGCTCACTAAATATAGCTGAAATTAACTTTTTATGATTTTGTTTTCGGCCTTGAAAATATTTTCTAATTCTAATAATATTTTTCTTTATTAATCTTATACTAGAGACTTCATTGAACAATTTTTTTCTTATTGCTTGATAATTCCTAAGTCTTACATGATAAGGTTCAAAAATCGGGCTAATATTTTGATCTGCATTTTTACTTGTATTTTCAGTATCAATCTGGGGAGAAGCTAAATTTTTTATGATTGTTGGCTGTGATTTGGGAGCATCCGGCCGTTTTTGAATACACCCTTCACTCGGTTTTCCGATAGTCGACGTTGACACTTGGGGCATTGGGGCTTGTATATATTAGGTGTGCCGCAACCGTAACAAAAGATTTTTCTTTCCTCCATACAATCATCCCACAAATGATCTTGAGAAGAACAGTTCCAACATATTTTTACCACCTTTTCGACCACAGCTAATTCATTGTCCTGAAGCTCATTTTCCTCTTTGGCATAGTCAGGATCAATATCTTCTAATAAACATACCTGTCGACGATAAGTTTGAGGCTTACTCTTTGGTATATCTTCTGTACGTAATCCTATTTCTATATCAAGGTTTTCCTGCATCTGTACTAATCTTCGTAAATGACTTATAGAAGCAACAGGCTGATATACTAGTCTTTGACGAAGTTCAGGTCGCAAATTATGTTTTAGTATTTCCAAAAGTTCTTCTTCCTGAATTCTTACTGATGTTTTATCTAATAAAGCTGTTATAGCATCATAGAAAGAAGCAAAAGATTCATTTTGTTTCTGCTTGCGAGCTCTAATTTGTTCCTTACTAACAAAATCCGAATGGTAAACTTGATAATGCTGTCTAAGTGCGAGACAAAACTCTGGCCAATCAATGTTGCTATTATTTATTTGCTTAATCTGCTTGTGGTACCGCCAGTACCAATCACGAGCTTTACCTACAAACAGGACGTGCATGTTCTTACACAGCGCTACAAAATCTGCATCAAGAGTTTCCTCTGTGAGGGACTTGACTCGGTAAATAAATTCGTTTACTCCTAATCCTTCAGTGGATCCATCAAAATATAGATTCCATTTTTGCATAATGTCTGCAATACGTCTGGGAGACACGTTAGAAAAATTATGTGAAATGTTATGCTGATTAGAGGACAATTGTACAGGTACTTCTGTGAATTGCACTGGTGTATTCCTATTATGTGGTATCAAGTTTGTGATAGCTTGTTCTATCATATTTTGAATAGCAGTATAATTGAAGGTGCTGGTATTATTTCTTGGTGCACGAGCAGGACGACCTCTTCTTTGTCGATTAACAGGTCTTGCTGAGGCAGCTGCTCCATTAGTGCTGTTGCTGTGATCTAATGTCTGCAATTGTGCACTACTGTCTAATGGTACTGTTTGCTCGCCAGCTGGAGCTGGTGCTAAGCTCATGGTTTTGGCAAGATTTCTTGTGACAGGTCTTCTGGCTGCTTGACTTGTAGATGGTCCCTGATCAAGTATAGGCTGCGGAGTTGCGAACCCGTTCACAATTACTAATTTCAAATTTACATCGTCTAGACTTTGAGCACAGCTTGGGCATTCCCTAAGCGACGCTACATGTTTGTCCAAACAATCCTTATGAAATACATGACCGCATGGTGTCATTAAACATGGCTGTACATTTGTCATTAACTGAGAACAAATGATACAGTAACATATATTGGGTGTAGCTAATGTGGAAGTATCTTGTGGACTATGTTCTAAAGGCATTATGTAATACTTCGTTATGGAAAATTTCTTTAAAGTGATGTTTTGTGGCAATAACAAAAAAAACAGATAATCTAAAAATTCTGATTCACCGTATTAATATTAATTTCAAGTGGAAAGAAAACTGGGCTATTGCATTTATTAAATAGTGCAGGGAGTAACTATGTTGCACTATGGAAAGACTTAATTCTTTCTCTTCAATTTATGATAATAGTCTAATTCTTGAAAGTTCATCCAACTCTCAGGATATGGTATCCGATCTAAGCCAAATACGCATATAGTCAACTGAGTGTTGAGCAACGTCTAAACCAAACTAAAAATGATAACTTAAGGAAAGAGTAACTCTAAAAAAAAAACGAGCTATTATTGTTAGAGAATGTTTTAGGTAACGGACGTTAAAGTGCTACCAACTTTCTATCTTCTTCTACGAATCGAATGAAAATTTCACGACTTGGAATTCGACTTCGCCAAATTAACCAGATTCAAATGAAAATTCTCCACTCGCTCTAGAACTTACTATAACTTTACGGCAATTGAATAACTTATACTCAAAGATTTCAACGTAAACTTAGCAAAGACTTTAACTTTAAGATTGTTTCTCTGAACAATATGGGTATGTGACCGCTAACTACTCTTTTTAAAGAGACTTTCAAAACAAAACTATGTAATGAGAAGTGTTAGTTGCCCCATTGTTGGGCGCCAAATTATTTGTAATGTTCAAATGTGAGTAGCCTCCTGTTGGAGCGCCAAAATTGTTATGTACATGCTTGTACGAATCGGTGGCGGACTAAGGTGGTGTTTAAGTCGCTCTCGGAGTCAGGAATGCCTAGCGGGGCGGGACCCTCTGGAACCGTAGCTCTTTCGGTGTGGGGTGGGTTTTTGCTGGAAACCTGTCTCTACATTAACAAAAATTAAATTTAAGGATCCCTTCTGAAACTACCAGAAAATATGACTAAAAAAAATAAAAATAAAAAAAATGGTCAAAGGAACATAATAGTAGTATAGTCAAAACAAAGCAACAAAATTGTTGAAAGCTTGGGGGGAGTTTTTAATATTAATTACAGCGAATCATGCGGAATCCAAGATGACAACGGATCCGCCCGCTCTTTACCCTACCCTACCTATGATTTTCATTGCGGATATTTAATCTGAAAATCCCTTAAACGTTTAGATCATCTGATTTTTGTATTGCCACATCACCAACAAAATTATATTAATTTCTCATGTTGATTTTCAAATAAACAAAATTCATTTAATTTCTGCAGTAAATTTCAGGCTTAAATCAACTGACATTATTTAACAAAAAAAAAGTGGCAGTTTGCTTGAACTTAAAATTAATGTTATATTAAGAATAATAGCTCATGGCATTAGGAAGATAAAAAGAATATAATTACGGAATTAATAGATATACATTTATACATTTTTAGTTTTAAACATTTTTTTTTTGTTTTTTTGTTTGAATTATTTCTTGTGTAACTGTGTATGATCTTTATTTTCTCTTCATGTGTAAATATGTAAGTTATTCTAGAAGTGATAAATGAAGTTCAATGACCTACATACAGTAGATCAGCTGTTCATAATTGAGTGAGGAAAGAACTGAATATTTAAGAGCGAGCTTAAGAGCTTAAACTGTATCGAACTAGAAAAGAATGCAAATAATAGAAGTAAACGGAGATAATCATTTGGATCAGATTACGAATGGTTTAGGTATGTAAGTAAATCTAAATCGAAACCGTTTTACTAAATCCATATGATTATCATAACAACATGGGGAGGTATTAAAGTTTGGTAAACGTTATAACTCACGTGCTTGTATTCATATAATGTTGTTTTTATCCAGCGGTGAAAGGCCTTCCAACGATGTCTTGGTAATTTAATTTGATTACTCCATTATTAATTATTTTTGATTCATTATTATTATTTTTTTTTTTGTTTTTCACTTATATAATTGGCATAGTTTTTCTTTTAGTTCGATGCTTTAGTTTTCACTCAGGGGTTAATTGTTAGAAATATAGGTAATCAGATAAATTTATGAAACAAAAATTAGGAATTTAATAGAGAATCAAAAGTTTACTAGCGACCCGTTGCGCTTACATTTACTTTAAACAGTTACATATACATACATATGCTTTTGCAAACATATGAATGCACTTATAAGCGTACAGAGGCGTATTTAAATCATTTTATAAAAAGGGGAAAAAAAATTATAATAATTATTATTGATATTGAACTGGTATTAGTAAAATAAGCATTATTTTATAATTGGTGATCACACGAAGAGATTAATTAAATCATCACAGATACTCACTCTCTCGAGCCTAACAAAAAAAAAATTCTATACACGTGCTTTCTAGGTTAAGACAAAAAAATTTATATTTTTTTTTTTGATTCTTAATAGTTTTCACTCATGTTTTTTTTCTTGCCAAATATTCTTTAAGTTTCTTTATAACTATATGCCTGTATGTAGCTTTGCATTGTATATAAAAAAACACGTGGGCACAAAGAAAATTAACACTGAATACTACACTGCCAAATCTTCAAGGTTGGGTAGGTTGGCCGATTCCTTGTAGATTTCAATCCGCAGCGTACAGAAGTTTATATAATTTTCATCAGCAGACATCAAATTATGTAATTTGCGTCTTTCTCTTGGCTTTTCTATCCCACTATGAAAGTGTGTAGGAAACTCCTATCACAACTGCTGTGATTTCTGCTGACAAGAAAACAATTTTATAAGAATTCCTAAGGTTTGCATATAGTGATATGCGACATACCTGTGAAAGCAGTTTTATGTTTATCCGACTTGTAAATATATATGAGCGGCTACACCACTTTCTTAGGGCCAGACAATCGAAGAGAAATCAATAAAAATCCTGATATTGAATTTACTTCCCAGTAAATCACTTGCGTTAAGTTTTGCTTTTGTATTTATTTGCGCTCTATGAATATTGGAAAAACTGAATTTTCCAATGAGGAAAATTTTGGCACGTGGTTTTTTTTCTTTTCTTCTTAGCCTGTACTTAGCCGTTTGTAACTTCTGTGAGTGGTTTTAGAATTAAGAAAAGGCCGTCTGCAGTTGATACACTGTCTTTTATAACCACTACCAAATTAAAGCTCTCTCTTTTAACTCCTGAAGTGAGCTGCGATCACTGCCAAAAAAAATCTATTGCAATCGAAGTAACGCCCTCTATGACAACAAATACATCGCCTTAAATCGCATGCGAGAATTTTTCTTATTCGCGCCCAATTAGCGATTTAAAAAAAAAAAACAAAATTAAGCAGTTCGACCATTACAAAATCCATCAAATTATGGAAATAATATGACTAAGTAGTCAATATATCTTAAATGAAAAACATTTATTCACATTTAGCTCGCAACTAGCTTAAGTTTTCATTTTCTTGTCTGTTTTGTGCATTGTCCCCGCAATTTGAATAAAAAAAAATTTCGACGGCACTACAAGTAATACGGAAAGCGATTCCACCTAAAAATATTGAAATTGAAATGGAAACCACTGCTTACAGCAAGAAGTTTCCAAATCCTTGGACGAATAACGTTTCAATTTGGATGGACCAAACGGATATTATTATTATTTTCATAATGTTTTTAAAAATGTGATCTCCGGATCACAATATACATAATCGAAATCGCATTGGGATGACTTTCGCGTAAAGTTTATAAATGCCATAAAGGTTGTTGCCTGGACGCCAATTAAAGTATTTAAAATGCCAGATCGAATTTATGAGGTTATTACCAATAAAGGGATAATATACCCGTTATTAATAATCCAAGTAATTTTCATGACATTTGACCAATTTTATTATACCCTCTGCAAGGGTAAAAAAATATTTGATACCAATTTTTTCTCTGATTTTAAAACATTAATTAATTCTCTCAAAAAACCGTTAGTCTATTTGATTGATCGGGAGTATATATATATATTATATACATATTTATAATTTGAACTTGTATTGTGTATAATATTGTTGGTAATGCATATTAACTAAGTATCATTTGTTGTTAGTCTTGTTGTTGTTAATGTTGCTGATACACACACACACCACACACACCACACACACCACACACACACACACTCATACGTATGTATAAACACACACACACACACACACAAACATGCACAAAATTTACATTTTCCAGTACTAACTATAAACAATTTTTCAAAATTCTTTTTATTCTCTAAATTGGATTTTATAGCCTACGATAGTGAAATTCTATCGGAACCTTCAAGTGACGAAATCAAAGAAGGACAATGGATGGGTGTAACAGTGCGTTCTCAAAATTTCGGCAAGGTAAAACGTATATGAAAATCTAAATTCGATAACTTTATCGATCTAAACTTTTTACAATTGTAATAGGTCGTTGTATGTGCCCATCGATATATTTATACCCAGGCACAGAATCGCTATGGTCAGGGTTTATGTTATGTTCTAACCAATGATCTGGAGTATGATGAGGTCTATGAACCATGCAGAGGACGCTCAACAACAAGGTAAGTGGAAATTGGGAACGGAGGGGACTTAGTTTTAGACTAGGACAAAAGAGAGACACATGCAAAATGGAATTAAGGAAAAGGTGTCAAGGTGAATTATGAATTAGGGGAGGACACACACACAAGCACACACACACACACACAAGAGTTTAGCCAATTAGCATGCAGCCCTTATGGTGACACCGATGACGTCGTCTTTGTCAGCAAAGTGCAGAGTTCGGCAAGCACAGTGGGTCAAAGAAGATTATCAATAAAATATTCATTAGAAAATACAACTGAAGAATCATCTAAGCATTTGGTTTCCCACAAAAGTAAGGAATTGAAATTGAATTTATTCATTTTTATCTCTCTAATGAAAGTATATTTATTCCGTATAGACTTTCGGAATTTTGAAATATATTTTTTTATTTCCATTTATTTCTATAATTTTGTTCACACTGTGCAAGGTTGTTTGGCACTCGTTAAGGTGAATTTTAATATATTTAAATGACTCTCTCACCATGACTTGGACTTGGATGTGGAGTGTGGGTGTCGGATTGTATTGTGGGTGTGAGCTCACCCAAAATCAAGGAGCGGAGCCTGTCAGAAGTCAGTCCCAGCCAGAAGCACATGCAATTTCTCATGGCGTGTTGACCCTGGTCATCATCCATTATAAATGTCCCAAAAATATAAAAAAAGAAAAAACAAAAAACCTCCACACCAGTTCCATGACGTGTTTTCGTTTTGTTCTTGAAAAGAACATAATGATTATGCTCTGTGTCAGGTGGACAGACACATTCAGTGGCATACTTAAAGATGAGATGATATTATTGAGTACACCGGGACTCTTCACCTGGCGTGGTTTCATAACCAAAATTGGTGGTAATAAGAATATTTACAATATGGATCATTCGGATCTCAAGTCAACAGCGGATAAATAAGCAAAAGAAATTAAATTAAATTTTAATTATTTAATTTCTCCGTATTTAGAAATATATCTTTAATAATTAATATTATTAATTATATATATTTTTAACATTAGTTAAAACTTTCCATTTATATTATTGAAATTTTTATAATTTTTTTTGACCCTCTCACCATGACTTGGTCTTGGATTTGGAATGTGGGAACGGAACGGAACGGAGCTTGTCAGAAGTCAGTCCCAGCCAGAAGCTCATGCGATTTCTCATGGCGTATTGACCCTGGTCCTTATCCATTATAAATGTCCCAAAAATATAAAAAAAAAAAAAAGAACTCCACACAGGTTTCATAACGTGTTTCCGTTTTGTTTATTTTTATTTTTATAGAGAACATGAGGATTATGCTCTGTGTCAGGTGGGCACATCCAGTGCCATACTTGAGGATGAAACAATGGTATTGGGTACACCGGGACCCTTTACCTGGCGTGGCACAATTTTTGTGACCAAAATTGGTGGCAGTTTTTTGGAACGTGATAAGAATATTTACAATACGGATCATTCGGATTCCAGATCACCAGTGGATAAATATAGTTATCTGGGAATGTCGGTAACTGGTGGACATTATTATGATGATAATATGGCATATGCTGCCGGTGCACCACGTTCCAATGGTCACGGACAGGTGGTTATATTCCGAAATCAATCTAGAACAAATCCCATACCCTTGGGCCAAATAATTGATGGTGAACAATTTGGTTCCAGTTTTGGTTATGAAATAGCCACAGCTGATATTAATGGAGATCGTAAACCAGATTTGATTATAGCCGCTCCTCTCTATTTTTCGAAAACGGAAGGTGGAGCCGTCTATATCTATCAGAATGAGAATGATTTGTTGCCCAAAAAGGCCACCCTAAGACTGACAGGAGTTCCAGAAAGTCGTTTTGGTTTGGCATTGGCCAACATTGGGGATTTGAATAAGGATAATTGTGAGGATATTGCAGTGGGCGCACCCTATGAAGGTGATGGCGTTGTCTACATCTATCTGGGATCACCAAAAGGCCTTATTGCTGAACCGGCACAAAAAATCCAAGCCTCTGAGCTGGGCGGACGTGGCATGTCGCGACCCATTAAGACATTTGGCATTAGTATAACAGGAAAAACGGATCTCGATGATAATTCCTATCCGGATATTGTGATTGGCGCCTACAATTCATCGGCAGCTGTAATACTATTAGCTCGTCCAATTATCAGTATTCGGACATCGCACGGTATTAATGAGACCCGGAACATTGATCCAAATCGTGCCGGTTGTCGGGCCGATGTCAGTTCCAATCTAACATGTTTTAGTTTTGAAGCCTGTTGCAGCATCGATCCATATGATGGCCAGAACAAGGAGCTCAGTCTCCTCTATACTGTTGAGGCGGAAACTTTTGATCATCAAAAGAAATTCTCACGTGTCTTTTTCGATCGGGACAATAAACGGAGTAATGTTGTCAGTCGTGAGGTTAAGGTTAGAACCGATGGTAGAACCAGCTGTCAAATGGTCACTGGTTATATTAAGGCCAATACCAGAGATATACAGACACCGATTGGTTTTCGCATCAAGTATTCATTGGTGGAACCAGAATTGGCCGAATCGGCATTGATACGACTCAATCCCATATTAGATCAGCCCCGGGCCCATATTGATTTCGAGGGTACATTCCAAAAGGATTGTGGCGATGATGATCTATGCGAGAGTGAGCTGATAATCACTGCAGAGCCAAATATAACACGTACAGGTAAGTCGGTAGGGGGAGGGGGGACAGAGAGTGTAATCCCAATCCTAAAATAGAAGATTTCAATATATTCGAGATTTTCTCTTCTAGATCTGGGCTATACATGGACAATGGATGATACCGAATTGGAGGTTAAGATCAATGTAACAAATCGAGCAGATTCAGCCTATGAGGCGCAATTGTTTATTGAACATCAACCAGGAGTATCCTATGTGGCCACCAAGAAACCGGTAATTATAAATAAAATCAAATAGAATTATATTATGAAAATTTATATTTAAATATCCTAATCCCTATTCTTCTCAAGACGAATGCCACATGTAATAGCTTCAATACAACTATGGTGGCCTGCAGTTTGGGTAATCCCATGTTGCGTGACACCTCCACATTTGTGATCATTCGTTTTCAACCCAAGGGCATGGAGCCGAAGGAGAAATCAATGAATTTTCATATTTTTGCCAATACGACATCAAAACTGGTGGGCAAACAGTTACCCGATCAGAATCTAATAGTTAATGTTGTACGACGAGCTGAATTACATTTCCGTGGTTGGGCGATGCCCGAACAAAGTTTCTATAGCGGAGCAGTAAAGGTGACAGATTCACCTATGGAAATGTCAGATGTTGGCTCACCATTAATACATAGTTTCACAATTTTCAATGATGGTCCATCGACAGCGCCCAAAGTAATAATGGTAATCCATTGGCCACTCTCCCTCTATAGTGATCCCGTGGAGGCATTGAAGGATCGCTATTTGTTGTATCTGGAGGAACGACCGACTGTTGAAATTGGCCAGGGCGAATGTACTGTGGCATCCGAATATGTGAATCCATTGAAATTGGCCAGTAAACCGCAACAGGATTCAGCCTATTTAGGAGCACCCGCATCCATGATGATGCGTCCCTCGTTACATATGCATCATTTCAATAGAAGTCAATTCCAGAATCAGCAACATCATTCCAATTCATTAAATCGAAAGCCACGCAATGTTATAGAACGTGTGGCCCGATTTGAACGTCTCCTCGATGGACGAGATGGTAACAGTGGTGGTGGCAAAGCCAAGAAACAGGACATCATAGAATTGGACTGTAACAAGGGATCAGTAAATTGCATTAAAATTGAATGCGAAATCTATAATATGCCAGCAAGATCCGAGGCCCAAGTGTTGGTCAAGGCGCGTCTATGGAATTCCACATTGGTTAACGAATATCCAAGAGTGGATAGAGTGCGTATCATATCCACAGCTCATTCCAAAATACCCGAAGATTTTGGTGTTGAGGTAATGGAGAATAATGATATAGAGGTGAGTCAAAGAAAATGTCAATAATATTTTCGTTTTAAAAATATTAAAATGCATTTAAATTAATTAATAATTCTCATTCGAAAGATTCAAGATTAAATCTATATTTAATTAAATTTTTAGAATTTTTATACTCTTCCAAGGGTATATTAATTTTGGTATTGGTAAGTTTGTAAGTTTCAACAGAATCGGTCGACTCTATGCTATAGCTTCCAAATCACAATTGGATATCGACTCCATTTTTCGACGAAAATTAAAATAATAAAGCTAGAAACTAAAAAATTGGTACATAAGATAGCATCGATCTATGTACATATATGTATATATCTTTATTTAGAACATATCCGACCACAGTACACTTTGTGGCGTGTTTAAAAATGGCGCCGGAATTCCGTTCGTTGCTAGCTGCAATTTAAAGATGGCGGCGACATTCAAACGCTCCGAAGGGGCGCTTCATAACACGTGCAATTGCCTCTCCAGTGAGGCTTTCTGGACCCACACTGGGTTGTTCATTCTCTGTGGTAATGCCACTTGGCTCGCAAGGGGCACTTGCGATTTGTCGCACGCTTAAAGTTTCCACTCGACCAGTTTTATTTTTTAATATAAAGAACTTAGCAGAATTCCATTTAAAATAAACTTAACCTAACGCAGTGTGTCACGGAACTAGCTTTCATCGCCATAACTTATAGTGTGCCCGTATCTTCGTTGGGCCAAAATAATTAGTTACAAAATGCTAGATCGGTTCACTGATCACTAACTTATCGATCCCCCTGATCACAACCCGCAACATATAATGTTAGCTAATTTTAATCTTAAAATTGTAAAATTTATTTGAATATAGAAAAATATTATCTGTAGATATATTAACTATAATAAATTAATTTATATAATGATTTTAGGTTGAGACGAGGGCCTATCCAGAGCTACTCAATCAACAACGTGATACATCTCTCCCCTTATGGATAATTATCCTTGCTATTATCGGTGGCCTTTTAGTATTGGCCCTGTCCACGTATGCTATGTATAAATGCGGATTCTTTAAACGACAGAGACCCACAGATCCTACGCTTAGTGGCAATCTAGAAAAAATGAATGAGGAGAAGCCATTTTTGGGAACCAAAAATACGCATAGTGTTTTCTAACAAGAGGGTACTGTCGGCTGGGATCTGGCCCGCCAAATTGCAGCCAAAAGGAAACGATCGAAGCTAAAGATTCTGTTTTCATCGGGTCATGGCCATAGACGGGTGGGGGAATGGCGACGTTATCATAATAGTACCAGCAACATCAATAGCTACAAAAATGATAATGGAAATAGTAACGAGAATACCTTTGATGTTAACAAATTAACACCGCCACCGCCACCACTTAGCGTAGTCAATTGGGGTAACGATGGCTACTACCAGGCCAGTGCCAACTGGTGGGGACACATGTGAATCCAGACTTCTAATTTTGGTTGTGGGACTTTAAATGTGCCATTTTGTTTACTTAGTGCAACTAGCTATTAAGATTAAATAATTATTATTTCTTTTTTTTTTTTGGACCAAGTGTTTTTAAGTGAAAAATAAAAACAAAAATCAAAATATTGTACAACATTTTTTGTTATAATATATATATGTATATATATGTACATATACATATAATACATGTTTATAAACAGTAGAATCCGCTTATAACGACTCCGGTTAGAGCGTCGTCCGGGTATAACGACGAAAAATCGTTGGTCGGCTGACCGTCGTTATAACCGGATTTTACTGTATATATGTATGTATGTATGTATATTATGTATGTCTATCAATATGTAGAAACCTATTTAAATAAAGCTTTGTCCTAAGTTGTAATTTTAGTACGAGAGCAGAAGAAGTAAAACAAAAATAAAAAAAAAACAACTTAAAAATAAAAAAAAGTGCAACAAAAAAACTGTCAAAGAAATTTCGAATATTTAAATAAAAATTTCGAATATGTAAAAAAACAAACCCGTTACGAGAAGCAAACACTGTTTCACTGCCAATAAATCGAAAAAATTAATTAGAAGCTCGAAGTGATGTTGAAGGCTATAAAAGAAATATATATGTATGCATGCATATACATATGTATGTATATATGTACATACATACATACATATATTGAAAACAAAAAAGTATTAACCTTACACAAGAATACCAGAAAAATGAGATCTTTTGAAAATTAAACAAAGCTAAAAGAATATAATATGAAATATAAATAATAATTAAAGCTCTTTTTAGATTAGGTTCAATGTTGTTGTTATATAAAAATTTTTATCCTTTTTTTTCTGATTTCAATTTTTTATATATGTATCTGTATGTCTAAATATATGAATGTATATGTTTAATGCCCAATTTGTCATAGAATTGTACCTATATTAGTTTGTAAATAATTGTAATGCTTAGTAATGCTAGTTGTATATATTTAAAAATTAAGTAATTAATTTTTTATGCTTACGCCTATTTCCAATAATACCTTTTTTTAAAAACATTCCGAAACTTGTTCATTTTTTAATACGAATTTGGCGCCATATCAAACATGTTTGAGTTGCAATAGAACATTTTCCATACAACCTGCGTACCGGTCACTCTGTAAAGCTCAATGCTTTGACACCAACAAATATCCCATTGCTATAGTCACAAATCGAATGTAGAAGAAAATTCTTTACATGTCAAAACTTATCTACATGATACAATGGAGCCAGATTCTTTCTTTGGCCAGATCAACGTATAGAAAAATCAACCTAGCCAACAGTTTTTCGATTAAAGTAACGGCAAAAAAATTTAAAACGATTGACAAAATATGAGCCACGCAACTGTTCTACGAATATACATTAATGATGTCGCATATGGATCAAAATTAATTATTCATTCCAGAGTAATTTTACTTATCTTTTATTTCTCTTCTGTTTCGTACAGAGCTTTAATTTTATAACACTACGTGCTTTACATAATTCTTCAAACTCTTATTCGTATGTTTTATATTTAGAATCCATCATACTCTCAAAATAACTTGATTATTTAAATGTTTGCTAAAAGTATATAGAATAATTTTAAGTTCAAGTAGCTTCAACTAGAATCGGCGAGATGCAGCATGTTGAAACTCTTTTTTTTTTGGTAATGGAAACAATTTTGTAGGGACCTGTATTGATGGATTTGAATATGCAACCAGTTGTTGTAGACTGCGTCAGATTGGAGAGTTAGAGCATCGTAAAATAAATTTATTTATATATCATTTATCATATAGCTATATAAACATTAGTTGGAATCTATACAGCATCGACTTTTTATTGTGTAGATAAGTATATTTATTACACTAGAGGTTAAGTTCTAGATGTTTTTCCCATCATTATTCTCTCATTTAAATACAGCTGTCATTTCTTTTAAACGTTTTGCTGTCTACTTATATAATTCAACTGCAGTTAGTTAGTACTTTAGGTAATTTAACCCCTTTTTTTCTATTGGTTATGATTAATGTTGAATAGTAAATGGAAATTTTCGAGGCTTTTCTAACTTGTGTAGAATGTTTTTTTCTATGTGTCCTGCTAAGCATTGCTTTTTGGGTTTTTTTTTTTTTTCTTTTCTTTTTTGCGATGAACTCTTCGTTCTTGGATTCGTGCATTTGGAAAAGCAAATCAGGGGCGGTTGGTTTAAGGTTGGAAGAGGGGAGCGAAAAAAAAAAAATTTTATATTTGTGAATCACGGCGATGCATTTCATCCATCTATTATCCAGTTAACATTCTTAGTATAAACTCTCAGTGTTAGATGAGCGGGGTTTCTTCAGCTTCTCTAAATTCTTAATGACTATGTCATGCAGCGATGAGTAGCGATTGCGCACTTCACACACCACTAGCCACAGACTGAGGTACTCCTTCTCGTCCAGCTCAACAACGGCGCGTCTATAGTCATCGATATGCGGATATTTAGCCACTTTGGATACGACCTTGGCGCGCGATAGAAAGTAACGTGAAATTTGATCAAAGAAGGCAGCAGCCTCTGATTCCACTGTTTGTATTTCGGCCAAAGTGTCCTCCTGAATTGATACACCAAAATTGTTGCCATCCTCGATTTTCGGTATCATGAAGGAAATCCACATTTTTAATAGATTAGCTAAGAATACAGCAACAAGAGCGGGAAAGAGAGAGGCAGAGGGAGACAGGATGATAATATAAAGTTAATTCAAGTAACCAAATGTTAAAAATTAATTTCTTCATCTACTCACAATCCTCCACCAGCTTGCGTATAATGGGCTTAACAACTGTAATCATTTCACAGAGTGGCTTGTTGCACGGCACCGATCCAGTGGGCAGAGCCAAGACCGGTGTTCCGGAAACAACAACATCCTTTCGCGCGCGCTTTGTTGGCGGATGGTCAGCGTTGTCGTTATCCTCTGTCGACCCATCCTCATCCGGACATTTCTTATTGACCAGCACGGGTGCCAGAACGGGTATATTTAAGTCCTGATGCACCTCACTAAAATTGCGCTCATTGAACATAGATGTTGCCAACAACTCATTCAGCTGGACAATTTTCTCTGGGAAACGCTTGGTTATCAATGTCTCGGCTTTTGTAATTAGCGACTCCTTATATTCCTGCACCTTCACTATTGTATCGGTCGGCATGATTTCAGAACCCAAATTGTCAACGGCGAGGCAAAGAGCGAAAAGCAACGACAGCTACAACTAAATCACAAGAAAAAAAAACACCAAATAGCGGCAACGAGGACAGGTTACAGCTCAGATCCTTTTATGTGAGGAAATGTTGGAAATTAGATTTCAGCCAATTCTGAATTGTTAACAAATACAAGCGTTTTCAACAAACTATAACGATGCGTTAGCTTCTTTTGCGGCAGCGTGCTAATTTGACCAATCACAATGTTGCATGAACACGCGGAATCCCAAATGAAAATACCAAACAAATCACACAGCAGTGGTCACACTAAAATTGGTATTCTACTAAAAGTGCTTGCTCACTTGCGCCGTCTACTGATTTACATGTACTTAAGTGTTGGCTAACTTCGAACCGTTGCAGCTGAGTTTGTGGGTGTTGCAAAATTTCCAAAGAAGAGGCCTGCCAAATTCGCATCATCTCGTTTAACAAACCGCATTTAGCTCATTGTTGAAACTTAAAAAAAAAGATATAATAAATTAAAATTCTTGATTAGTTTAATACTCGCATAAATATTGTATTGGCATTGGTGTTGACCTATTTTCAAAACAGCGGTGCCAAAACAACTATTCAATCGTCCGGTTCACACGGCCAACTCAAAAACGCTTAAAATAAGTTAAAATAGTGAAACAACATTAAATAGTGATGCCCGACACTGAGCAATTGCCTGAAGGCTGGGAGAAGCGCACCAGTCGGTCCACTGGTAAGAACAAAAATAAATGAAAAGAACGTGCTTCTTTTATTTTTGCCGGTCCCTAACTCCATGGTACACAATTGCAGGTCTCAGCTATTACCTCAATATACATACAAAAGAATCGCAGTGGGATCAACCCACAGAGCCAGCTAAAAAAGAAGGTAGCTGCGCCGTAAGCGGATCAAACGATGGCGTAACTGAAGTTCAATGCCTTCATTTGCTGGTCAAACACAAAGGCAGCCGTCGCCCAAGCTCATGGCGCGAAGAGAATATTACACGCACCAAAGAGGAGGCGCAAATGCTGCTCGAGGTCTATCGGAACAAACTCATCAATGAGGAGGCTACATTCGATGAGCTGGCTCGTTCCTACTCCGATTGCAGTTCCGCCAAGCGTGGTGGCGACTTGGGCAAATTTGGAAGAGGTATTCACTAATAATACCAATTAATCTATATTATCGATTTAACCTAACCCTCACATAAATTTTTATTTTTGTTAGGTGATATGCAAGCTGCTTTCGAAAAGGCCGCTTTTGCCCTTCATGTGGGCCAAATGTCTGGAATTGTGGACACCGATTCTGGTCTACACATTATTGTGCGTAAAGCTTAGTTACATACATCATTCACTTACATTTTTTATCCCGATTTAAATGATACGAGAAATAAGGACTCCGCCTATACTCTATTAATTTACACAATTGTAAAATTCTATTATAACCTTAGCATTTTCCTATAACAAATATTCAACTTTAATTCAAAAATAAACGGATTTAATTCTATATCCGTGTGCCATCACTGAGTTTGGTATCCAATCTGTTTCATCCATTTAAATTCAATCTAATTTCTTTAATTTTTTTTGAAAATTCCTACAAGTAACCGACAAACAAGAAAAATGTATAAATTTTTTTTTTAAATTTAGTTCACATTATAATTAAAAGAAATTAAAGTTTATTTGATGTGTGGTCTATTTTATTACACAATCTTGTATTAAAAGTTGATATCATCTCACTATATGGAACTAACTCATTACATTTTGTTTTGTTTTTAGTCTCTTAAACTAAATTTAATTTGCCGGCTAATAACTTGGATCCTTGTGTTGTTTGAGTTTTCAGCAATTGCAACAATTGCTGATCGCCTTTAATTGACTTGCGCAATATATCCACATGATTGGTGTTATCCTCGACAAGTTTTAGCAGGACAAAGCAACCACGATTACAGCCCAACCAGTTTTGAAGCTGAAAAAGGATATGAGATTAAATTAAAGTTGAAGTCAAAGGATGTAAAAACTTACCACATCTCTGGGCAATTGCTGGAGAAGTTCTTCTGCAAATGAAAAGGAGGGCACTGTTTCTTCCTTTTCGTTATGTGGTTTACTGTCGTTTTTAATAATTTTTTTAAGAACATGATGCATGCCAGCATCTTCTATACCAGGCGCAGATAGTTCACTATCATCGTTTGGCTCCTCTGCTGTCTGCTTTGTCTTATTTTTCGCCTTTGGTTCCCCATCATCGGCATCAGAATCATCAGTATCATCTTCATCACTACTGCTCTCGGCCTGAAGAAGTTTCTTTCGTTGTTTAGTTGCCTCTGCTATAATTGCCTCCACATCATTATGTGGCTTTTTCTTTTGTTGCAAAGTCTCTAGAGCCTCTGCTTTAGACACAACCCAATTTGGTTGGATTACCACCTGGACTAAGGCTTGAACAGCTTTTTTATAACTTTCCCCTTTGACTGAAGATGCCAAAAAAATGAAAAACAAAGGTCAATCGATATGAATTAAATATATATATAAAGATTAACAACTTACTGTAATTTAATATATCGGCAGTTGCCAGACCAATATGACTATTGGATAACCAGAATGAGGGATCAGCCACTATGGCTTCGGCAATGGGATCTTCAATTTGCTCAAATATTTCCTTACGACGAGCATCCTTTTCTTTTTTGCCGTAGGCCAGACCCTCTTCGATGGTCTTAATAAAACCGGGATGGAAACAAGCCGTATCACCAGGAGCCACTAACCATTGGATGACACGACGACCATATTGATTAGAAACCAAGCTCTTTAAATCGCCATGTAAATGATCATAAATGGCTTTCTTGGCGGCCTTAGTATCGTCCAGGGAATTTAGCAAGGAAATGAGAAAGACATGACCATGCTCATGTGTGGCTATTTTTAATAGATGCTCTTTTATATTTTTAATAATGGCCTGAAATATGATAAACAAATAATTTGTTTAATTATTTAATTTTGATTTTTTTTACACTTACCCGACGATTCTTTGGTGTGGACTTGTAGAAACAGATGACAGCCGCCTCGCTGCCCTCTTTGGTGGACAACATATGGGGCACCAGAGAGGAATACGCTGTTACAGTTTCTTCCAGTTTCTCATCATCATCCTGGCAGGCTCGGAGATATTCCAACATGACGGCATGCACCAGAGAGCTATCAACAAGCTGTTTATTAGCCACATGATTCAAATTAGCTTTGATCGAGCCCAATATGGATGCTTTCATATTGGCCGCATCCTTGTACGTATCCTCCAAGCACTTTACTTTCGAATCCTTTGCCTTCTTGTACAGATCCCCGTAGAACTCCTGTCGCATATACGCTTTCTGTAGCGGATTACCACTCAAATACATGCTATCCAGCAATCCGCTGGCTATATTATGACCAGCCAAACGGACTATATGGCCCATTAGGCTGTCCACTAACTTGGATTTTGTAGCGGGTGAACCATACTTGAGCATACGCTTCACACAAAACTGGGCATACTTTGACTGGCACATTTCAACGGCATGAGGCAGCAGCTTCTCAGAGATTTGGGCACGAAGGGCGGGCGATGCAAATTTAAGCATACATTGCAGCACACGTGCTGTATCGTGGGCTTTGACCACTTTGGAAATGGTGTCTCCCACATTTAATATTTTATATATTTGTTCCACCAATTTGTCCTTGTGCTCAGTGCGGCGGCTTAAAAGATAATTCAAATGATATTATTTGGACCGCTTACTGTGGAATTCGTTGACATTGCTTACCATCTAAGCTTCTCATATATCTGTTTGGCCTCTTTAGTGATTTCATAAGTATCACGCGAACTTTTGCGTTTAAGCTTTAGGTCCTTTTTCTCCTGTTTAAATTTGTTCCAATCCTGCTTTTCAGCGGGCTGAGCCGTTTGGTGAGTGCCTGGTGTCTTTCCCGTAAATTTGTTTCCTTGTCGGAATCCTGGACCGCCTTTTGCTCCGAAACCTCCTCCAGACTTGTTCATGAACTTGTTACCTTGCCTAAATCCTGTGCCGCCTCCGGGTCCTCCACCCGGACGCTTACCGATCGCTTTTGGTATGGGTTTTTTCGATTTAGCCAGCGGCTCGCCCTCTCCTTTACCGCCTACCTTGTTGGCAGATCTTTTCCGATCCGTGCTTACCATGTTTAAAAAGTTCTTAAAAAAAAAATAAATAAACTACCAACTCAAACAAAATTTCCTTTGGTTTTGTACACGTGCTGTTTGAGTATCGATAATTCTTGTCAATAAAGCGAATTAACAGAGATGAACAAATTAAAAGATACAAAATCGTGCTCACAAAAAAATTATCGATACTTTTATATGCGTCCAAAAGTAACGAAAAACTATACAAATATTCAATTGAAATGATGTAATGATGTAACGAAGACAATGAAAAGGGGAATTCCCGGAGATCTGGATTAGTTTCCAGTTGAAGAATGCATGGTTTTTGCTATTATTTTATTTAATATTTCAAACTTGTATAACCATACTCCCTGAGTATGATGTATAGAAATTGATAAATGACGTTTATAAGGAATTTAGCAGCATAATAACGAAACACACACATTTAGCTGCTGACAACTCTGATGAGAACAAGAGACAGCTTCAGTGCTGCCAACTTAACTATTTTCCGGCAATTCTGAAGCGTTTCAAATCCCGAACGCGGGAAATCGTAAAACAGCAGCTGACAGGAGTATCAGCTGTATGGAATACACTAAAGGCTGCAATTAAATTTCTAATATATTCGGCATAAGAACTTTAAATATCGCATTACAAATAACGCTGTCCCCAAATACGCATTATGTAGAAGAGTATGAAGCAGCTTGTTTAAAATGTTGATTTAGCTTTTTCAGGCCCTCAGGTGTTGACAACACTGGCCAGCTTTCAGTTGCAAAAAAGGTCGCGTTGCGCGCGGTTGCAGCCCGCTCGGGTGGATGAAAATTTTATTTTTGACTCGCGTTTGTTATTGCTAAAAAAGAAAACAAGAAAACTAAAAAAAAAAAAAGAAAAAACAGCTAATAAGAAGTTATAGGTTTAAAACACGCGAAATATATAAAAATTTGTATTAATCAATGCATGACGAAAATTAAAAGTAAAATTCATTCAAAATTTTTGTTAAAAATGGAACCAAAACCAATAACGAATCCGAACAACAACGTAAACAAACGTGAAAAATTGACGGGGGTGCAAAAGTGGCGGACGATGGTGCGACGGAACGACGCACATCGTACATACATACATATATAAGTAATACCAAAATTTCTTTGGATGCTGATGAACTGACTGACGAAAATTTTGCCTGCGGTGGTGGTGGTAGCTGCTGCTCTTATTCTTATTCTTGTTCGTCATTTTTTGCTGTTGGTTGTTGTTGTTGTTTTATTTATGTATAGATACGAAAACGTAGATAGATGCATATACATAGATACATATATGTACATATGTATGTATGTATGCACATATGTACATACATATATATTTAAATTAGAAAACTGAAAATAGCTCATTATAGGAGAGAATACAAGTAAAATATATTCCATTTTTGAATTTGTTACTCCTGTCTCTTTCTCTGGCTAATTCTATTACTACATCAATTTTAGCTAGACATAGCATTTTTATTTTCCTTTTTTTTTGCGATTTAATTTTATCGATCGAAATTGAATCTTATGCCATTCCAGGCAACTTAATCCATCAGTGCGGGATTAAGGTTACGTGTGTGCGAGCTACATTGCGATGCCCACGCATCAGTGGCCGGTCAACGCCGTCACCTAACTTACCACTGTCATTATTACACACCCTTCTCCCCAAATCACCCCTCTTATCGTCGTCTCCTCACCGGTAAATGGCCGACAAGGCCGACTGCAAAGCAGCCGCGTGAAAGTTCATAACGGCGCCACGCTCATCAAGCTTATTAAATGCAGTCAGTAGCAGCAGCTGAGTAGCAACACAGCCACCCAACACGCAATCACACACACATATGTATGTACACACATTTGTAGTGAAATTTTAGACAACGGTAAAGTTTCCCCCCAGCTGAAGTTGAGAGAGTTTGGTGAACGAAAATCACTAAGATAAAAATATAACTCAAGTACAAAAATTAACTGCATACTAAAAACAAAAAAAGAAGAAATATAGAAAAGTGTTAAAAGTCTTTTACATAAACACCTACACAAACATATGTACATACATATGTAGAACTGAGAATTTGCCCAGCGCACTAGCCGTAAACTTGAATCGGTTTATTAGAAAACCAAATATTTATATACATATTTGTATGTACATACATACATACATATAAGAAAATATTTACGATTAAATATTAAAAGCAAACAAATTTAGAATGAAAATGACGAAATATTGGCTAACATTATAAAACAAACTGCCCAACAGTTTTCCAAAATTCAATAATATTAGAAACAAAATATTATTTTTTGAAATTATTTTAAATCAATAGCTCTAGTTAATCAGTTGAACGTGCAAAAATTAGTATATGTATAAAAATAACCAAATTTTTTACGAGTTGCAAAATTTTCATATAAGTTACTCAAATTACCTTTCAAAATCATCGAATTCCGTTTCGTTCTTATATTCAAAAAGAAGAGAAAGAGAAAAAAAAACATGGCTGTGTAACGCAGAATGATTTCCATTTCACTTTTTCGACCTACTTAACATGCGACAACAACAACAACAATAATAAAAAAAAAAACAAGTTTACCTACCTGTAATATCTCTTTTCAACATTTCTTTTACGTTTTTCTTTTGTTAAAGTGAACCAAAAATGTGTTAATATGAGAAGATGAATTTGTGAAACAAAAAAAAAGCACAAAAGCAAAGCAAAGCAAAGAAAAGAAAAAAGCTAAGAAACCAAACAAAAAAAACCAAATAAAATACACTTACATATAGACAACTTATTCAAACGCATTGACAGCGCAGCCAATCACCTGTAGCCCCCCCGTTTCCCTTCCACACCACTAAGGAACAGTGAGAAGTGGCAAAGAATCAATCGGCAGCGGGGGCAGCGGTGCCTAATTACAGCCAGCGCCGGTGTTGGCGCTGGCAATAAATTGCGGTAAGAAATGTTTTGATTATTTTTATAGCCTAGAAGAAAATATAAATTTAAGATCGGAATTACCAAATAGTAAATAAAGATTCATGATTATATGCAATTGGTTGTTACCTCTGCCCAATAATGAAAAGAATCATTATATAGTAGCACATGTAAGATTTTAATTCTAATTAAGGTTACAAACGGAACAAGAATATTTAATTTTCTTCATTTTTATGCAGTTTTTTGACCAATTTAATGTACATATGTATATCCTTCGCAAGGATATATTAGAACATCATCAAAAATTCCACCATTAGAAACACGAAGAGAGTTAAGTGTCATCCGTAATAAAATGGTCTTTCTAAAGGGTCAAAGGTTAAATGAAAATCCTTCAAATATAACAAGAAAAAATCTCCTACGTGTGTTTTTATTTGAAAAAGCTTTCCAATATCTATCATACGTATCTCTCTATCATCATCAAAAGCATTGTGAACCCTTCTTCTGCTTCTTCTCCTTAAGCAACAACAAAAAAAATAGCAGGCAAACAGGTGCCTTCGTCTTCTCGCTCTGCTAAATAAATGTAAAGGAAAATGTCGTTGATTAAATCCAAGCTTTT
Organism: Drosophila emarginata; assembly: GCA_037075365.1. NCBI lineage: Eukaryota > Metazoa > Arthropoda > Insecta > Diptera > Drosophilidae > Drosophila > Drosophila emarginata. The sequence goes on from JBAMCD010000160.1 coordinate 1,950,424, forward strand.
TTCAAGACACCTACACACACGCTCACACACACACACACACGCACGCATACATACATATGTATGTATATGACATGGTGGTACTTAAAAGTACAGTAGATCCGACTCCGACTCCTGGCGTGCAAAAACGAAAGAATGAAAGAAAAAAAAAACAAAATGCTATAAATAGACAAATCGCTGACGCGCGGTGACTTAAAAAAAAAGTCTGTACGAAAGGTGGTGTGGTGGTTGGTCCTGGGTTGATGGTCAATGGTACAGAGTAAAGAGTAGTGTATGGTGTGGGGGCGAAGGGGTGGGTAGTTGGTGGCAGAATGATAAACGGGGATGCAATATCGTATAAGCTATGTCCAAGTGTTTTTCCCCAAAAATATTTTTCCTTTCAGTTGTTGTTGCAAACACACTTCTCGGGGGTTAGTTATTTTTGGGAATGATTACGGGGACGACGGTGGCTCCAGTGAGATAACCAAGGTTCGTGCTGTGTGTAACGTCAGGACAAGGTCTTAGGGCAGGGCTGTTTTACATTTCACTTCAAAAAGGCTACAGATTAACAAAGTCAGGGGAGAGCGAGAGGGAGACTGACGGAGAAAGTGAGATGACTAAAGCGCAGGAGCGGACTTTTATTTGTGTGTTTTAAAATATATGCACTGAAAAAAAAATCGACATTTGCCATTCATAAATAATTTGTACAATTTCATTATCATTATGATTTTATTTAAACAAAATTTAGTTATTTATTAGAAATAAAAAAACTTGTCTATAAAATATCTAAAAAATATTCTTTTAAAAAATTCTTTGCTTTTCTTCCTCATTCCGCTCCTGAATGGGCATGTCTCTTTCATCGGCGATGTCGGTTTGACATACAACCCCAAAACAAAACAACAACAATAACGAAAATTGACTATGGCGAGACGATGATTTTGCTATCTACTAAAATTTTCAAGGATATATGGTATACACATTGATATACATACATACATACATATATATACGTACATACATATATATACGTACATACATTTATATATAATACCCATGCAAATGTCTAAGCTGTTAGGCGACAAAATGTTTTAGCCCATATCCGTCCGCCCGGCGCCTGCCATTTCCGCTGGACAACCTGTGGCGAATTTTAGCGGATTTTCTTTTTCTCCAAATGAAATACAAATTCAAGGTCCTGTTTGTTGGCGTTAATTCAATTGATTATTTCTCTTCCTCTTTTGCTTCCATTTTTTCTATTAATTTTAATTAAATTTCCAAAGTTGTTTCAATATTGGTACAAATAATTTAAAAGTCTTTAAATATTAAATATACAAATATTGTCACTCCAATATTTTATCTTATCTTTACCTAACCCACCAAATTAGCAGCTCCACTATGTTTTTATACATAAATGCAAACAAATTAAGCTAAAAATGGCCCTTGCCAGAAACTCAATCATTCAGATTTAATTTAATTATGAAATTTCTAAATTGAATGCCAGAGCCATTTGACTGTTTTGCTCTTTTCTATTTTCTTCCTATTTTTACTAACGTTTAAATGAAAGAAAAATGTGGCCCATAAATCGAACAAGCAAAGAAAAATAAACAATTTTCAAAAAAATAAAAAAAAAAAAGAAAGAATTTGTATGCAAAATTCTTTTAGATGTTGTTCTGACTTAACTTTTGGCATGTTTTCTGTATTATCGGTGTAAGAATGAAATTCCATTAAAAAGAAAAATTTTTGTTGGAAAAACGTACAGCAACAAAGAAGAAAAGAAAAAGCAACATAAATAAAAGATGACACGATCAAAGGCGATGAAAGGAAATGTAAATTTTTATATCTTAACCAGTAAACAAAATCCTTGGGAAAATGTCATATGATACATATTTACATATGTTCTGCCAGCTGGCAGGATCTTATCCTTCTTATCCTTCTACTGATGCTTAGCCTTGGCATATGCAATAGTTATTTTATATACATATATTTGTCTCGCTCGCACTCCTCTTCTTCTCATAAAAAGTTTTGTATTATGTACATATACCCTGCATTTATAAGTTAAGAGTATGAGTATATTAAATTTACCACTCTGTACGCAACACTTGAAGGGAATGACACAAGCTTCAATTTATTGTTATTTGTTTGCCTGATTATATATTATATATGTATGTATAAGTATATGTATGTATAAGTATATGTATGTATATAAACTTGGTAATTTTATTTCAATTTGTTGTCTCTGTTATATAGGGTATACATTAGTAGATACTCGAACTTTACGTACAGAATTTGGTTTTAGTTTTTTTTATATTCTTTTTTTTTGCTGTAGTCTTTCCTGTCGCAACTTTTCTCTTTTCCTTGTCTCCCTCTCTTCCTCCTTCTCTATTTCTGTTTGGCATGGCCTTTTAGTTGATTTCCGGCCGACGCGTTGTCTCTTCAACCGTAAGTGTGTGTGCGTGTATGACGATGTGACATTGCTTTTATGAGTCCACTATATCCCCATGCCAACTTTACTCCTCAGTGACCCGTGCATCCAGGATATGTGCCCTGTCAACTTTGTTACGTTTTTTTTCTTTTCCTGATATGTTTGTGTATGCATGTTTGCAAATCAATTCGCATTTTCGTACTATCTATTTGTAGATATATGTACATATATTAAATTATATATCAGTTAAATCGGTCAAATTCTTAAAGATTCGTATGTATATATAAAAAAAATGCGAGAGTTCTTATAAATTGATTAATACAAAATATATTTAATATCAACTTTTTTGTGAAATCTATATTCAGAACTACCCCAACTAAAAATATATAACAAACCAGAGAATAATTAAAAGAAAGTGTACATATGTATGTACATACATATATGTATATATTTTTGCAAATTTCTTTTAAAGAATACTTTTGTTGTTAATAATATTTTTTAATTAAATTTTTTTATATTTTTCTTGCATATTATCAATCTAAAATATTTAGAATGTTGATATGGTACATAAAAAGCCAGAGTCCAAAAAAAAAATAGTTGTGATAACTTCACAAGGCCTCAGCTTAATCGAATATTTACCGATTTTAAAAAAACTATTTTTTATTTGCTTCGCATCGAATCGCATCTTTTAAGTTCCATTAAGATCTCGAAACTAATTTTTGACCCAGTTTTTAACAATATTTAGCGATGTAATCACTGTAAAAATATTCAAAAATCTGCTCAACATTATTTTTTTAATGAATCTGATAAATCAGGATTTTAAGGCACATAAAAACACATTTTTGGTATTATTTCTTTGGCTTTTTCGAATTCAAGTTTTTCTTTAAATAAACCGAAAGAAAGTAAGTAGTCCGACCCAATTAATGGAACTTTGCACTGATGTTGGTAAACAGCCTGTCGAGGATTCCCTGCTAAAGTCAATCTCGAATTAAGGGTTGGTCCTTTAGTCATGGGGTAAACTCATTCAGCGGCTCGTAGGACTAAAATTTAAACGCATTCACTCAACTTATAGGGAAAGGGCGTATATGTGTGGTTTTACCTTATATAAAGCGCAGACTTCCCTACATCCGGCTCTATACGTGCAGTTGTCGCCAAGGCGTCGGCATTTCGCTGGCATTTAGGTTGATTTTTTTTTTTTAATTGCTAGGACCGCGTCACGCAATTTCATATCAGTAACCATAAAAAAAAAACGCCACTGGCTTCTCTTTGCAATGGGCAAAGGTTCATATGAAGTTGAAAACCCAAGGGGTCACTACAATTAACTACTGGCAAGAGTCGAGAAGAAATTTAAATTCACAATCTTGAAATTTATAAAGTTTCTCAAAGCACATTAACGTAATCTATGTATATGTATATATATATATATATATATATATATCGATTTCTCCTATATATACGATGTTCGTAACATATCACCATCCGTTTCCTCAATTTCATGGGGTTCGGCACAACATTTCCATGACTCTTGAATGCCAAAACGAAAAACAGTTTCCTGAAAATAGTTCTCACTGGGCAATATAAAAACAGTAGGGAAATCCAATTGATTGACAGAATCGGGAAATTTTTGCAATTGCAAACTAAAACCAGAATATTGCCAATATCTAGTACATTGTTTACCCATTATTGGATCATCACCGAGTAACTCTTTGGGGAAATGATTGGCAATGGAGAAACGTAAACCCGGTTGATTGCTATAAACTTCCAATAATCGTCCAGAATGTGGATGTAAAAATCGTGCTACAAATTTCGTGACATTCGCATCGAATTCCTTATCCATGGCATAACAGACCTCTTGACCACGTGTTGTTTGATTCTGAAATCGACGGATACGATCACCAATAAAGACAGGCAAACGTATATCATGAATTGTGTCATCCACTTTCTTAAAACGACCCGTTGGCAGTGATTCGGCATTCAATTCAATTGTATGATCCGCTTCGACAACCATCCGATGTTCAAATGTACCCTGTGGTCCAGCTTTATGGCCAGCCAAATTGAAATACGTATGATTGCTAATATTTATGGCTGTTGCCCGGTCCGTTCTTGCCTCGATGCGGATAAAGAAGCGATTGTCATCATCAATTGTATAATGTATCAATACGGTCAATTTACCCGGATATCCCTCATGACCATGTTCGGATATATGGATGAGGGTTATACCATCGGGACGTAGCATATGTAAATCCCAAATGATTCTATCGAAACCAATAAAACCCCCATCAATCTGATGTTTATTATTTAAATTTTTTGTTACCGAAACCCGTTTCTCATCCATAATGAACTCTCCATTAGCCACATGACCAGTGAGCCGACCCAATGTACATCCAAATTGAGATTGGCTATTCTGTAGATAACCAGCTACATCATCGAAACCAAGAACAATATCCTCAACTTTATGGAAAGCATCGGCCATATGAATGGATTGAATGCTGGCGCCCAATTGGATTATAGATACCGATAAACGATTCGTATTCGATATCGTATAACGACGCACTACCTGAGCCATATTCGTAAGCGGATTAATGGCAATGCCGAAAATGTCCTCTACAACTTTAACCATTTTTTGACCGTTTTTTTTTTACCAAAAATTTTGAATTTGTTTGTAATAAAATGTAAAATTTATTTGAATAATGTCAAATAACATAACTAAAAGTTACAAAAATATAAATGAAAGAGTTAGAAAATGCAGAAACAAAATTTTTTCAGATAAGTAAAATAGCCATTGGGAAATGCTATATCATCCAACATATGAATGTATATTCATATAAAGACTTGACATACATATACATATACTAAATATATCAGCAAATTGTTATCTATATATGTATGTATGTTAAACAATTAAAAACGTTAACTAAAATCACAATATCATGGTGGCTCACCTTAATTGGTTTTTATTTCCAATTCTGTGTCATTAAACCTGAACTTTAACCCCTGACAATAACTGATTTTTCATTGTTGTTTTCGCTCATTATATTTGGGTAAAGCGATTAAAATGTTTCTATTAATTAAGTGCAGGAATGATTTACATAATTAGTTTTATATATTGAATTTTCCGATTATGTTTATGACTTTAAAAAATATATATACAAATATATATACATACATGCATATATGCTAAACATATACATACATATATGTGAAGGATCACAATGGATTGATTCATGTATACATATTAGACATCTGCATGAATGCATCCAAAAGTACAAATGAATCATTCATTCTAAAAACGTGTACACTTTTTTTCTGTACAATTTTAAATGAGTGTAAGTGAATACTGTATAAATTTTCCTGATTGACAGCTAGAATTCTCACTCACTTTCATGTTGTACAGTAGTTAATCAGTACACTAAAATTGGTGTACAGTACTTTTACTGTACACTTTGTTAGTGTACAGTTTACAGTGTACAGTTTGTATAGTAACAGTGAGTTAAGCACTAGACGGATATTGACAAAAAATTTGCTTACTCTAGGTCTTATAGTTTTTGAGATTTAAGTGTTCATACAGACAGACGAACATGTCTCAATCGACTTCGCTATTTATACTGATCAAGAATATATAAAATTTTCTCTCTGCCCGTTACCCTATGGGTACAGGGTATAAAAATCCATTATATTAACTTTAATTATTGCTATAGGCTTGATATCTTGCTTAAGCTCCACCCCCTTTTTTTGAAAAGTTTTTAAAAAATACATATATTAGCATTAAATTCAGTGTACGGGTGTAACTAACTAAAGTGTTACTTTGTGTCCGGATTTAAATCGTAATAAGGATCTAATCCTTAAAACATAGCTAGTCATAATTCACTTCAGTGTCCTGGTGTATATCCTAACTGAAATAATGTTATAAATATATACACTATATGCACATTGTCGGTCTCTTGGGAAGAGTTTGCTGTATTGCTTATGATCTTGTCCTGATATTAATCAAATTTGAATAAATTCCATGAAAGAGTTATCCACACAAATAGAGTCGAAAGGGGAGATTATTTTCTCCCGGAACAGTGTCAATGTGTCAAGTGTCATATTCCAATTTCGAAGTCTCGATATTTTACAAATTTTTCTGTAAAAAGACACTTGCTTTACCCATATAACTTTTTCCACTTCTATATATAGGAATAATAAAAAGTTTCGATTTAATACTTTCTTCTGAAGTAAAACAAAAAATAATAAAAAAAATTTTACAGTTCTAGCAAACTTATAAAACGTTTAAATCTAAAAAAATATATATGTAAATATAATAAGGAATTCCCAGTAGATTTGCCATTTTATTAAATATTTTCTACATCCATCATATGTACATATGTATTTGTATGTATGTATATATTCAAGGACCCCAAAGAAAATTACAAAATCCTATAGACACATTTAATTTAATTTTGCAACATGCGTGGATTTTCACACCGTTTGTCATTCACTTGAAGAGGTGCATGTAGATGAGGAGACATTGGGTAGATAGATAGGGACAGAAAGAGGGAGAGAGAGAGGGAAAGACTGGTTGGCTATGTGCTCTATCGTGGATGCCGTGCCACCACGGCTCATTGGCCACATGACGAACAAATAAATGAATGTGTAAATAAATGCAAAATCATTCCTCGTCATTGTCGGCAAATTTCTAGTATGTAACTTAATCGAGTCCAATGCCAATGGCAATGTCAGTTCTAGTTCCAGTTGCAGTTACACCTTCAGTCCTGCCTCATTCAAAGGTATAACAATAAAAGAGTGCCATAAAAAAACAATTGACTCAATAATTTGCTAATATTTTTAAAAGTTTTAACAATAAATATGAAATATGTCGTCCAAGTAAGAAATGATTCAATAACAAAATATGTAAAAACTTATTGTTTTATTTCTGAGAAGATTGAGCTTCTTAAAATATTAAAAAAAATGAAAAAAAATCCATTATCAAGAGTTTGAATATAATTCAAGTGGAGTCGATAAGAGCTCTTTATGTTGACCAAAGAACTTTGTGTATTATCGCTCGCCCTGGCGGGTGCGAGTCATAATTAGCTTTAAAGATAAATAAATGTGTTGCAAAGGAAAGGATGCGATTAATAAATGATAATATTCCAGTATATTTGCAATGCTATGAATTTGTTGTTAAACAAATAAAAAAATGATCCAAATGATGTTGGAAGCTATCAGTTGTTTATTAATTATTATTTAGCAACAAGGCCTCCTATGTTAAATTTCATAAATTACCTCACAAAACACACGACTCCACTAATATTTATCTGTCTGTCTATCCACTCACAATGTTGCTCTGAAATGACTAAAATTTATATTAAGTTATCAAATCTATTCACAAATATACATACATACATAAAGGGTATGTACTTACAACAAGTGTAAACAGAAAACAACAACAAAAAAAAATATCAATATGAAATTAATCTATTGATATATGATAGACCATCCAATTTATATAAATAATTATCATTTTAGTAAGTATTTGGTACATGTTAAATATATACATATATATGTATATTGGTTTGTTTTTTTAATTAAATTAAATAATTTATGCATATTATCAATATCAGCCATAAATATATGTATATATCCAAGTCGTATATGTACATATATATCAATATTTACAATTTTATTATTGTTCAAAATAATAAAAAAACTAAAGTGATTGTCTTCTATATTTTGGCTCAGTGTATTCATACTAAATATAATTTATTATCTTTATAGCATATAGTACATATGTACAAACATACATATGTACATATGTATGTATGTATGTATATAATAGAATTAATAGCCATTAGTCATAAGGCAATATTTCAAGGTTCAATTTAGTTTAATTCAAATCGATTCGTTTTACTGATTATAGGATCAGAAATCAATATTTGCGAAATCCCTCATATCGCCCGAACATGATATGTCCAATTTACTACACCTGGCCATAGGAAGAGGGGATGACAGAGAGAGAGATAACTAAACTAATGATTTATTATTAATATCACATATGTTCCATATATGTATATAGAAAATGTTACTATACATATGTACATACGTATACGTATAATGAGGTGAGGGGTTTGCCTATTCCGCCTTATCATGCCATATTTACTATATGTACATGTTATAGACTACCTCGACTTTTCTATTTGTGGGCATGCCTTCTCTTTTCTTGATTAAATATGTTTTTGCAAAAAATTTCTTTCTTGCTATTTTATACCCTGTACTCCATACTGATGGAAAGAGTATATTGCAATTATCAAACGAGTCAAACGAATAAATAATAAAGAAATTGTAAATACTTCGATTCTAACTATATAAATAGAATTAACTATTGAATACAAAAAAGAAATTGGAAATTCGTGTGTATTTTAAAATATTAACAAAAATGAATAACAAAATTTATTTACTTTTCAAATCTATCTTTTACTATCTATCTTTTTTTCCTTAGTTCCAGTTTTCCAAACCAATTTTACAATATTATCAACTATTTCTATTAACCAGTTTAAATAGTTCAGTTCGTACAGGGTATCAAGAATTCGATAGATTGACTACATTTAAGGGGTGTAACTTGACCTCTTATGGTATCCAAGTTGATGCCATTACCCGACTATACACATACATACATCTATGTATATATATACAAATGTATATATGTAGGTATATATGCATATGTATTTGCATGTCTCTGACTGTACCCAACTAATTGGACATTACTAGGCCTTAGTGTTAATTATAGCATTAAGAATTAAATTGTATGACGACCTAATTGGAATTCTCCATTATAATTATGTATTATTATTTTTGCAGATGCCTGGACTCGTGGTCTTCAGACGTCGCTGGTCTGTGGGCTCTGATGATCTTGTGGTGCCGGGAGCATTTCTCTTGACGATACATTTTGTTTGGTAAGTGTATTCAGAAACAAAATTGTTATATAACTCTAATAATTATACAAATATATTTATATATCTTTACTTTCAGTTTTGTGCTTGTTAGCGTCTCATTGATTGTATTTGAATATAACACACGAATTTTAAGTATAAAATTATTATTCTATCACTTAATAGGCTATTGGTTAATACTATTTTGTAAGTACATTCTAAAATCTAATTATAGCATTTAAAAAAAATGATTTATCGTTTTTTTTATTTGTTTCACAGTTTCAATATGCGTAGAAATAGGCATTTGTGTAATTTCGATGCGCGGCAGTATTTTGGATGCAGAAGCGCGCACATCGATCAATATATGGATATATCTTAAGAGTTGTAAGTACACTCAGTTACAATAATTCAGAAAATAGATACATATATATATTTAAAAATTGAATTTTTATTTTTAGTCGTGATATTATTTGATATTGGTTGGTTAGTAGCTGGTTCGGTGTGGTTATCTCATTACTATATCGATGCACCCATTGAAGAAGCGAAAAATGTCTATATAGGTGAGTTTCATTTAATATTATATATAGAATACAAATAAAATGGGTGCTATATACTTTTTTTTTTTGTTTAAATACTTAAATAGAAAATGCTATATAATCTTAATTGAAACTGAAATTTCTCTGTGTTTATCTAATGGAAATAGTTCTATCTAAATATGATAACTTTTGGTTCAATTAGTTCTGCATTCTTCTTTTAAATGTCAAATCCAGTAAGAATATATATATATATACATACATATATCTATCTATATAAGTAGATAAATTTGGAATGGAACTATAGTTTTCTATATTATATATATGTTGCTTAATAAATTGTTGAATACTTCAAAATAGTTTTTTTTTTACTTTGATACAATTCAAATTTGTTTTGTAACTATTTTACGATCAAAATTAAGTTAAATATTATAATAAAAAATTTAACATTTTAATGAATTAGTAAGGTCGAGGTCGAAGTCCGTGAATATTTTGACCAAATGAAAGGTATACATGAAGTGATCGATCCTTATAATGGTTTGTGGGATTTAATTCTTTTAATTAAAAACAAAACGTTTTTTTTTATTAATTATGCCTATTTTAATTTAGCAATCATCATATGCAATTGGGCACTGGTACTAATAACACTGATTACCATCTGGTGTACCTTCGATGCCGCCGGTCGATCCTGGGTTAAAATGAAGAAGTACCAGCGTTCCATGCGTGAGACTGAATCCCGTTTCAATTACAAGCGCAGCAATAGCATGAATCGCAATTGGCGGCAAAGGTAGGAAATATGATTTATATTTACATATTATTATTATTATTATAAGTAACTTTATTGTCAATTCTAATTAATATAGAAAGGTAATGCGCGCCTATCAGAATAGCTGGGATCATCGATGTCGTTTACTCTTCTGTTGTATGGGCTCTTCGGAACGGAATCGTAACTCATTTACCGATATTGCCCGTTTATTGAGTGACTTTTTTCGTGAATTAGATGTGGTGCCATCGGATGTGGTTGCCGGTCTTGTGCTATTACGTAAATTTCAAAGATTGGAGCGTGAGGCGATTGTGAGGCAACGTAAAAATGGAACATACGAGTTCCTTAGCGGTGTACCCATAACAGAGCGTACACAGTTCCTAGCACTTAACGATGCCAAAAATTATGATTTCTTTCAAACAGTCATCCATTATATGTACTTTGCCCAGGGGGCCTACGGTTGGCCCGTTTATGCTATAATCAATCGTAGCAAAACGTGGCATTTGGTGCCAGAATTAAAGTGAGTGTGTTGTCAAAATGATTAAACTTCTCCTAATCAAAATCCTATCTTAATGCTCTTCTCAATAATTGCAGATGTTTCGGCTGCTGTCGTGGCAGTGGTGATGATACGGAAGTTATTCAAGATAATTGCTGTTATTGCAACTATGCGGCACTTAAGAAAACTCTCCAATTTGGCGATATTGATATAATCTATGCCACTTATCATGTGGATGTTGGTGAGACGCCATTCTTTGTCGCCATCGATTATACGCAAAAGGCAATTGTGATTTGTATACGTGGTACTCTAAGCATGAAGGATATACTCACCGATTTGAATGCAGAGGGTGAAGTGTTACCATTACAGCCGCCTCGTGATGATTGGCTTGGCCATAAGGGTATGGTGCAAGCAGCTATCTATATACGCAACAAATTGCAAGAGGGGAATCTCATTGAGCGGGCATTGCAACGGAATGTGGAAAGGCAGACACAAACGTTCGATTTAGTTTTAGTGGGGCATTCTTTAGGAGCTGGGACAGCATCCATTTTGGCCATACTCCTTAAGCCAGAGTATCCAACGTTGCAATGTTTTAGCTATTCACCACCTGGTGGATTATTAAGGTAACATTAATATTATCTATATAAATACATAGTATATAAAAGAATTATATTTTAATTTTAGCATGCCAGCGGTGGAGTACACAAAATCGTTTATTACATCTGTGGTTCTGGGCAAGGATGTGGTACCTCGCATTGGCTTAAATCAAATGGAGGCAATGCGTGCGGATCTTATTAATGCCATACAACGTAGTGTCGATCCCAAGGTTAGTCTCAATTAATTTCTAAATTATTTATAATAATTGATTTATACTTTGCTAGTGGAAAACAATTTCCTGTTCGGTCATTTGCTGTGGCTGTGGTCCCGAGCCAACATCAGTGGTTAATATGTCCGGTCAGGATACTCACATCAATCAGTATCAAGAGGTGCGTTACAACTCTCTATTTCAATCTAAATTTGTGTTAAATGAATGCAAATTGATTTACCCTTTGCAGGAGCGAGGCACAGCCCGGTCGACAAGTGCCCATCCCACGGATAGCTCAATAGCTTTAACATTGCATCAGCCCTTATATCCGCCCGGACGCATTATACATATAGTGCGCCATCATCCCAAACCAGATGAGTGAGTAATGATAAAGAAAAAAGGATTTAATAGTTGTCACTTGATACACACAAATACAAAATATGTGAAATAATGGTTGCCAATTTAACAGACGAAAATATTTTAGAACTTTACCGATAATTATATCGAGAATAGTAGAGAATAGGATGTGAGTAAATGTAGGAAAAAGTGCAAGAAAAATCTATCGAATATAAGAATTGTAATTATTATGCGAAATAGGGAGAAACCAACAAAAAATATATATATGTACATACATACATACATAGGTATAAAAATTCTAAATAAAATTCCCAGGGTTCGTTTTAATCGTTTATTTAGTTAATTTCTGTTAGTAATTGAAATGTTTTATAGTTCCTGCATTTGTTTAAATTGTAGATTCCGATACAAAGGGAAACCTCGAATTAAATACTTGTTGATATGACCCAATAAAACGCATTCAGTCTAATATACATATGTACATACATATGTTTATAGCTAAATCTTCATATGTAAACACAGGAAAAACATATATATTTATATGTACATACATCTACATATATTGTGTAAACACACATATGTATATTATAGGCTTTTTGTTTTGTTTCACTTTTCAACAAATTATCAGCAATGTGTTAGATCATCTAAGTAGACTTCAATTCTGAGTGATGTATTTAGAATGACGTTTGAATGTGAGAGTCTGGGTCCGGGTCTAGCCTAGCAAGGCCAATGAGTCAGTCGACAACTGAATCTTTGTCATAATTAATATTTTATTTATTTATACATTTTTTTTATTGAAAATAAACTTAAATTGTTGGGTCTATAATTTATACATTTGTTTTTAAAGGGCTTACACTCCCTTAAGTATACCCCTTCTCCCAATATAAATATTAAATTTCTATATAGTATATATGCATAATATTATAAATCAGAAATTTTCCAACTTTTTTCAGGCAAAAATACGACAGTGGTTGGAGGTAGGCGACAGTACACACATTGCCTTTAAAATTGAAAAACAAAATATATTTATATATATATATATATTAAAGACAATAAAAAAGAATCCAGAGTGCCAGGATAATATTTGTAACCTTGCAAATCTATTAATAGAAATGGAAATTCAAAACATTTTCTAATTCTACTATTTTTGCAAGAGTTTATTGAAAGAAAAAAGAATATACAAAGAGTTTGAGATTTAAAATCAACTCGTTCTTTGTCTTTGTCTCTCTCTCTCTCTTTCTTTTTCACACTCTTGCTCTACTACTTTATTTCGTTTTCTTCTATAATTTCTTCTTTTTATTGTGCGTGCGCGTGTGTACTTAAAAAAAAGAAAATGTTTATAATTAGTGAAAAATAGTTTATATATATATACAAATTGTATATAATATATAATGCAGAATTATTATTGCATGAGAATGCATAATGCATGAATTATGTTATCTCTTCTCAATCTTCTCCAATCCTCCATTTGGTCTTGCTGCCCGCTCTCCCTTCCTCTGTCACTCTCTTTGTCGCTCTTTCTCTTTAGCGAGTAGTAGTGTCTCGTTGTTATAGGCAGCGAGTATAATTTTTGAATATATATTTTTTTAAAGTTAGAGACTTTCGTTTTATTAAATTTAGAAAACCAAGCATGATCCCCTTATATCTTTGAAATATTACCCAATTTTAACCAATTTAACCGTATATATATATATATATACATACATAACCATATATAGTACATATACATACATATTAACATAAATATAACTATAAGTGTATAACACAATTTTCTGAATATCTATATAGAAAATACTGCAATTTTAATTATCTTACAGAAATGTTCTCAAAAGTCGTGAACCGGTCTATCAGGCAATATGGGCCGATTCCACCGATTTCGATGAAGTACTCATATCGCCTGTGATGCTACAGGATCATATGCCCGATAAGATTCTTGCTGCACTCAAGAAGGTAATTTCGGAATTTGATGATGAACATGAACGTATATCGTCGGTGAATAGTTATTCAACAGACCGTTGATCCATGACAATGGAATAATGTTACATATATGTACATATGTCCAACATGATGATGATCGAATGACAATGATGATGATGATAATAATGATGATGTTAATGATGCACCTTCCTCATCGATTACAAAATACAATATATACTATATATAGAATATATGGCACCAGTTTCTAATTAGATTTTAATGTATCTTATATATAGTATATTCGCTACGTATTAATGTCGTCGTCGCTGAGCGTATGATAGCATCGTATATGTATACTTATAAAGTATATACATAAGTCTATTCGCCCGCCCCTCTCACCACACACACAAAAACACAAACACACACTAGAAATTAAACTTAACCGATCCAGCAAATCTAAAGGTGCTTAACGCTTTATCACTCTATTGATTTCTTATTAAAAATTAAGCTTTCTTCTTTTTTTTTTATTTTTTTTGTTGTGTTTCATTCGTTTATTAATACTTATGTATATATGTATATGTTTTCGTATTTATCTGGAGAGCATTAATTTATTGATACCCGCTGATACAAACCAGATTACTTAGCCAACCCAGCAGATTTATATTGGACTTTAAACAATTTTTATTTTATGTCCGAATCACTTTTTTTAAAATATTTTTATTGTCTATTATCGCCTAAGTTCATAAAATGTACTTTGTCTATCTCATTATATTATTTGTATACCACAAAAAAAAAAAACAGTCGTTTTATTAATTTCTTATTTTTTTTACCACAAATATCATTTCCAAGCAATCCGTTTAAACCCTTTTTGGACAAACGAAGTTAACAAATGTTTTAGCACTTTTTTGAAAAACAAGAATATTCTTGGACCTATCGAATTGTTTTAGGATTCAGGATATATTTTCATGAACTATTGAATTTTAAATGCGATAACAAAATTTAATTTCACAATAATACTATAAACAAACCCTTGAACCATTCATTACATTAACCAAATGCAATTTTGGTAAGTTTATATTTATTTATTTTATTTCTTTTTTAAGTATTTATTTTCCATTCAAGAAATATGATTTTGTTGCCTGTAAGTTTCACATCGATCCAAACCATCTGTTCAGACAATCCATAATACTTAACTTAAGAGAACTAATTAATCAATGCGCTGCATGGGAATGTTTGTCATAGCCATACAGAAACAATATCAAAAATATATGTATAGCTTTTTGGAATGGCTAGAACCAAGCGGAGCTAACGTATTTGTATGTACAAGACACTCTCAACTGTGGTGGGGTAGTGGGCCTTCCCTTAGATTTGATAATGCAGAGAGCCTGTGATTACATAATATGTATATACATAATTTAATTCGTTGATAATTAGTACAAAATACTGAAATTTTATCGATCAACAAACTGTATCGTTTGTGACTCTTCTTTCTCTCTCTCTCTCTCTCTCTTTCTCTCCCTCTCTCTCGCTGTGTCCTGTGTGTATATGTGTGCGCGTGATGTGACACATATACAGGTCGTGTCTTGTAGAGATCGTACGGTAAAGGCATGTACAGCAACTACTCGTAAATGTAATGATTACAACACAATAGCTACTACAACAACAACTCTAACAACAACACAAAATACAGATACCAGGTACAGCCGCCCGCCTACTACTAAAAAAAAAAAGACTTTCCATTTTGCTCTCGTTTGAAAAACCAAATAATATCAACAAAATCGAATCAAATTACAATTCTCTCTCTCTCTCTGTCTCTATATATAATATATATACAATCATATATATAATTCTCTCTCTCTATATTTCTCTCTCTCTCTCTCCCCCTCGTATGATTTATGTGTTTCCTCTATAAATGTAAATTTTTGTACTTGATGTATGAAATAATTTTTTAAGCAATTGTACCTAATTATTAATCAACCACATAGAATCAATCACCTACCCCCACCCTCTCAATCCAATTCACTAACTAACTAAAACTTTAAATGCTTTATTGACGCAACTGTACTTAAAACGCTATGCCATTCTCACTCGCTCTAATACATACACTCGCTGTCAAGTTTTTAACTTGTATATGTATACTTATATTTGTACATACATACAGACACACCAAAAAAAAAAGAAAAAATCCTATACCTTTCTCTATATGTATCTAGCTCTATAACTGAAACACTCTGTCTATGATATGGCTTACATATATGCATACATACATACATACATACATTCATGTGTACATCAGTGTATGTAGAATATACATATACATACATCACAGCTACTACGGATGCAGATCGAAAATCGAGAATAAGAATTTTAGTTAAAGGATCGAATGGGTTATCCTTATACATACCATAGATAAGACTAATTAATGCGACATTTCTGCATCCCTAGTAGCTAGTTAAATTCTCGTTTTTTTAAGCTATTAATCATTATACATTCATATACATATCTAAAATCAGTTATACATATATCTTTATGTAATGAGCATTCTTTATCTATCTCTCTCTCTCTCTCTTCCTCTTTTTATGTCTCGTATTATTTTATGTTTGTCTGTTTCTTAGGTTGTAACAACGAGTGGTCCTCGTAAACCTCAAAGGCAAACCTCCAATGCCTTCTCAACCACATCCAATGATACACAGGAGACAGAGCAGCGTTCAAGAGGCGGAGGTTTTACTGTTTTAACGCCGGATGAGCGGGCCGAATCCTCGCAGCAGCAACAACAAAGTTCCTATACGAATCTTAGCAATTGCATCCTGTTGACACCGACAGCTCAGCATAAGGTCTGTCTGGAGACATCCTTTACGAATGGTTCAACTACCACCGAACAGCAAAGAATGTGCTTGGGCCTGGGCGGTAGTAAATCCTCATCATTAGCAGGTGGACGGAGCCAAGCACCCACTCCATATGACATATCAAGTGCTCTGGACGATAGTATCACAACCACAGTCACAGTGGCCATGCGGCAGAGTCCATCCATAATGAGTGAGACGGAAACGGCAGCAACAATGATAATGAATGCGCATCAGAGTCATGAGCAGGATCCAGATCATGTCCAGGGAGAGAAAGTAACACCACGATTTAAGGCTGTGGCTTTTGATATGGCATTGACTCCACCACCGCCGCCAGAACCGTTATTACCCTTATTCCGACAACATTCCGAGCGTAAACCCCGTTCTCTGCCACTCACTCAGATGCAAGTGGCATTGCGCAGAGCATCCGACGCCGCTGGGGTGGATTTGCTTCACGATGATTGGTATGGTCTAGCCCCATTAGCCAGCCCAGAGACCCTATCCGAAATCTCCAGTGTCTCCTCGCGCACAAGTGTACCCATTAGTCTGGCCAATAGCATTGAACGATTTCTACAAAACATGGGTGGAGGTGTGGCCAAGGTGCCACTTGAGGATATCTTTGAATCGCAATTGCACACACCCAAGGTTATGCGACGGGCACCCAAATTTAGTGAAAATCTCTCTGGCTGTGCCGAAGATACACGCAATTTGGATCAATATAAGCGTCTGGGACGCGTCTTTGTTACATTCCCGCGAATATTTCCTGATCATCATCAGCAGCATCAGCATAATAGCAGCCTGGACTCAAGTGATGATAGCTTTGAATCCGCCTCCGCCCATAGCCTACAAAGGCTTCAGTTACCTGGTACTGCGGCTGGTGTCAGCTCCAAGTCAGCGGATCAACTTGATGAGCCTCGGCATGAAAATACTGTTCCGCTTCCGCCCAAAAAGTTAACCTTTAGTGATAGTGACATTTTGGCTGATGATACCAGCCAGTCGTCTCCTCCCGTGGTTGCATTGGGCTCCACTGATACCAGCTTCTATAGCGCCAATTCATCGCTTGAAAAATTTGCCACGCCCAGGCAACAGCCATCATTACCGCTGAATGGTAATTTGGATGAAATTCTGATGCGTCCGGGAGTGCTGGAGTCACATTTTCCTCTTATAAGTGGAGGAGCTGTAGGATGTGGAGGAACCAGTAATGGCAACATGGAGACCCCACCCGCCATAATAGCACCCGCATCGCCCTCACCACTCAATGGCAATGGCAAGCGACCCGATGTTGTTGGTGGACGGGTGCGTAAGCGTCTCTCATCCGAGGAGTTTGTCTTTACGCGCACTGGTAGCGAGGATCTCGCTGTGCCCATGTCTATTTTAGTACAAATCGGTGAACTTGATCAAAGTAATCATAATTCATCGCCATCGGGTCGTAGGCGTAAGGGTTGCTGTGTATATCCGGCTGGCAATAGCATACGTCTAGATGCTGCTGCTGCTGCCGCCGCCGCTGCTGCTGCAGCCACCTCATCATCATCATCCGCTTGCTCTCCCATGTCCATTAGTAAATTCACCCGCACTCGAGTGGCAGCTGGCTGCGGTAGTGGCAACAGCAGCACTGGCAAAACATCCACTTCCGCCAATAACGAAAGTAATGTTTAATGATAAAAATATAAATGTAGTTGAATGCAGTACCTAAAAAAAAAACACAAACAGAAAATTAACAAATGAAATATTCTATTAGAATACCAACAAAACACACACTTGTTTTGCATACCCCAAAACCACAAACAACAACAAAATACCTAAGGAACATTTAGCGTTAACACAAGGCGTTTAACATTTAATAAATGCAATATACAATATATAATATAAATACATATACATATATATCTATATATATATATTTTTTGTGCAGCCAAAAGAAAATTGAGAAAATTCTATGAAAAAAAAAACACAAACAAACAAGAGTTTTAATAAAAACGTTTTAAAAAAGTAACAGCTGTTTCAGTCAATTTGGCGTTGCCAGACTTCACCAACAAGATTTCGATCTGATTTTAAAAACATGAAACCTTTATCGGATTGCTTGTTTAAGGTTACGATTTAAATATTGATTGCTAAATAATAATGCGATTTTAAATATTAGCACTTTTCTCGATAATTGCACAATAATCGATTGTAGCAATGATCTGAACCAATTTCACTTTCGTGCAAATCTGACGAAAGTCGATTTCAGAACCACTTTCAAGCGCAACAGTGTAGAGTACCTAATCAGCTGTTTTAGTTTCAAACAACAAATTCTTTTTTTTACTTTTAAAATTTACTTATTTCTATTAAAGCCAAAGTCCAGTCACACGCCATGTCCTTGGCCCAGTTCAAAAGTGTATTTCTACTCACCCAAATGAATTCCAGTGCTTGCCAACGCCAGCTCCTGAGACACCTTGTCTCAGCTACTGGGCAACAATCTTCCCCTCCAATTCAACAACTGGGACCCACCGATTATGAGATACTCCTTGCGCCCGAACAGCGTGAACGATGCTTGGAAAAATTACGTAATTTGCCAGCATTTCCGAGACCAAAGTCGATGACTAGCAATAAACATGAACAGAAGTGTGCATCGGTGTTGATGGCCTTGTGCCAGGACGGAGCCACGTAAGTTCCAAAGGTCAAACCATTAATGGAAAACGATGTTAATCATGATTTATCTCCCTATCGCTAGAAATGAGCTTTCTTTGCTGTTTACAAGACGATCACGGCATTTGCGTCGCCACAGCTATCAAATCTCATTTCCGGGTGGCAATCTTGAAGACCAGGACAAAAGCTTTGTGGATTGTGCCTTGCGAGAAACCGAAGAGGAAATCGGACTGCCACGACATCGTGTTCAAGTGTGGGGCCAGGGTAAACAGATATTTTTACCCCGCACATCAGCCATTGTGCCGGTGGTTGGACTTATACAGGACTTTCACATCTCCGAACTGCACCTCAATCATGATGAGGTGGAGGAGGCCTTCAGCATACCGCTTAACAAATTAATGACCACAAAGGCGGCGAGACATACACAATTTCGTGCCGGCTATAGTGGACCCGTTTTTTTGGTCGATAATTATCGTATTTGGGGAATCACTGGTTATCTGACCCAAGTATTCCTTCATTGCCTGCTACCCAAAAATATGTTGCCCAATTCTCTGAAGACAAACATTAAGTTTATACGTCCATATAAGTTGCCACCTAAACTAGTACACCATCATTCTGAGAACCACTCATCTGCTGCCGATTTAGATAACAAAAACTAAAACGGATGACCTTAATACAATGGATAGATAGTACTCAATTGTCTTAAATGACAAACTCAGGTCGATATACATATGTACATACATACTTAGAAATGTATATAACAAGTTATTTTATAATTAATATCAGAGAAATTCTAATATTAATTTATTGTATTCTACATAAGAAGATCATTTGCCGTGTTTTAATTAACTTTTAAGATTGTTAAATTGTTTAAATAAAAATCAGAGGCTTTACATCGGCTGTGCAGTTAGTTTATAGTCTTGTCAAATTCCATTTGATCTAATCCATTCATTCGTATATAGAGCGATCATTATTCGAAAAAAGATCTTTCGGAACACTCTGTTGGCCCCGTCTCTGTATGCGCTATAATAAATAAATAATTTGAATCAATGTTTTATGTTTTTTTTTGTTTTATTTGTAATTTTTCACTTAAATTCAAAAAATACTCTTCATTTCCTCTCCTCAATTATCTTATTTTCCTTTTCTTTCTTTTCTTCTCTTTTTTTTTTTGTTATTTTTTCTTGTTATGAATTAAAAAAAAAGTAATGTTTAAATCATAAAATTTTAAAAGCAAACAAAATGGCAAAAAAATAAAAAACCAAAATGAAAATTAGTATTTTTTTCTTAAATAAAAATTGGTAACCGGGAAGCGGTTTAAATCTGAACAGTTATAGATCCCAGCTATATATTAGATGTATATATGTGGGTTTGTGTCTGGATTTATTTTTTGGGGTGTGTATATCAAATACAAATTATACACATAAATGGAAAACAAAAAAAAAAAAACTCAAATCAAATAAAACAAATATATGGGAGGGGAGGGGAGGGGTAAGGGGAATAGTTATACATTTTGTTTTTGTTGTAGTTTAAGTCGTAAAAATCAGTAAATAAAATTCAATTACGCATAGCTAAATTGAAAAGGCAACGCGGCAAACGGTACTCAAAGAGCACTTGCTCGTTATCAAATATATATATATATATATATATATATATAGGAATATACATATATGTATGTATGTATGTATGTATGTATATAATGCAATGTTGCATGTGTGTTTTGTTAAGTATACATTGATGTATATATATAGTTGCATTTCTTGCTGTCAATTTCCACTCAGTAATATATATAAATACATACGTTGATATTTCTGAATGGAATTACTGTTGCTATTAATGTAAAATTCTGTGGGTGTGTGTGTGTAGTTGTGTGTATTGGGTTGTGGTAGTAGGGAGGGGATTACTGCATCATGGCTATACGAAATTGGTAACTCTACTCCGAAATATCAATTGGAATGGATGTGGTAAACGTTGGCATCTCCAGCTCCTCATGCTTCTTCATTTTGAGACTCTGCAAAAGAAGAGAAAATAAAAAGCTGACATAAGCATATATTCTAATGGTATCTTCATTTATACTATATGTATGTACATACATATATAAATCGATTTATAGTAAACGAATATTCTAGAAAATATTTTTGAAATTTTCTTTTTACCCACCTGTTGCAGCTTATAGTGGTTAATGATATCTTGATCGGCTGGGCAAGATTGTGTGAATGCATCCAGCTGATACATGTGATACATGTAACGCCACAACGCCGTCAAATGCGTCTATAAAACAAAACAAGAAATTATTAAATATTTATTAATCACACAGTCTACTCTACACTCTACTGTACTTACCGGTATCTCAAAGTCGACAAAATATTTGCCAGCCACGCGGATATGCTGCAGACGAGGCATTAACTCACAATCAAAACAGCACATGGTATCGCCCGTTAGGAAGCGGGTATTACGATTGGCCAAATGATCGTTGATCTTCTTCAAATGCGACAGCAGTGAATTATTCTTGGCATCATCTTTTTTCACCAGCATCAATTTCAATTTAACATACAAATTCTCAATCAATGTGGCCACCTCCTTATCTTGAACAAATAGATTATAGCCACCGGGTATATTCTTCATGATATGCCTTTCAATTTTCTCATTCTCCAATATGGCCAAACCGTTATCAATTAGAATAGGCGGATGTGTGGCCTCGAAATTGGTGCGAAAATCTGGCGGTGGTTTTTGCATATCTACTGTCGTCACCTTCAAGCTAATTGTCTTTAGTTCGGCCAATAGATACAAATCCATAAAATACTCCTGACAGAACAGGCAAGCCCCCTTCCGACGTCCATCGATAGTGGATGCCTATAAATAAATTGTAAAAAAAAGAGAAATTAATGAATGACTCACAAAAATTAGGAATTTACATGAATAAAAATCCATTCTCTATATTAAATTCAATATGGTGTCAACACCATCTGGTAAATACTAATTATTTTGCACGCAGTTTGATCTACTTAAATTCCACAAATAACCGGTTAATAGTAATATGGCTAAACGATTGATCTCAGTTGAACCTGTGCTCCATTCGCTTCAGTAAATTGTTAATAATATCGGTTACGCAACAATTGCATTGAAAGTAATTTGATTTTTCATTATTTGATAGGTGAAAACATTTTGTTAAAAATTCTTTCCCCTTAAAAATTCGCGTGCCGGCAATTACTGATAAATAAATCAAATAAAAAAGCTCTTAACGAAATAAAACAACATAATTTCAATCATGTGACATCATCATAATCATCATCATCATCAAATCAACATCATCATATTTACTTCACATTGTACATATGTACATATATAGTCAAGTCGTTGATTGTCGCGTGATGAATTATTGACACTGACTGGACTGTGTGCCACATAAAGCGAAAGAAGTGTAAGTAAGAGGCGGGGCGGGGTAAGAGAAGTTAGACAGGAAATGTTTAAAAGCTGAAATAACTTTAGATGGAATCGATGCATGAAAACGTCAGTATATTGGGCCATTATATCATAAAGAATATTGGTTTTACCAAAACAAAACAAACGAACAAAAATAATAATGATTAATCAAATTCGGCTTAGGTTGGGTACAAATATTTGACCAGTTTTTCATTATTAAAATAGGAACAAATCATCTTTAAGCACGAGTATCGTCATATACATTTTTAGGGTATATTAGATATTATATGCATTAATATTAAATTTTAATTGCATTTTATCTGAAATTAAAGAGCCTTAGGAGTAAAATCTATAAATAATCTGTCACAGCTTTTTAATTTAATACGCCCCTTTTTTAGTGACACTTTATATACAGATAGATATATGTACATATATATAATATTTCGCCTAAAATTTGATACCACACATGGCAAAAGGGTATCCTACAAGTCGACAACAGTTTGAGAAAGTAAACGAAATTCTTTTCTTATTTTTGTTTTTGGTAAATGCCAAGGCAAAGTCAGCAGCGGCCGCAGCAGCAGCCCCCAATGACTGATGATGTCATCTTTGTTTCTCTCAGTGTGTGTTGTATGAAGTTTGCTTGTTGCTGTTGCTCATATCTTTTATTGTGGTTGTTGTTGTTGCCGGCTTAACTTCAATGGTACCAAAACGTAAAGCAACAGTCAAGTATTCAATATGCGTATGTCTGCGTGTATATAGTTGTGAATATATGTATCTGTATGTGTGTGTTAGATAAGCACATGCATTGATGAGTTGCTTGCCTTTTACAAACTGAAAAGTTTACAGAAGAGAGAGAGGGAGATAGAAGGAGAATATTGCCAGACCGTATTCCATCATCATTAAATTAATACAAATGTACATATGTATGTATATGTATGCACATATTTAGAAAAAGTTACATGTACATATGCGACACACATACATACATAGATTTGGCAATCGATAAATCAAACGGGGATCGAAACTTTAAGTAAGATCTTCCAATATCAAAATACTGACAACTAAATTGACATATCTTTTGACCTAATAGTTTGATCTAGGTTCAAATAAAACTCATTAATTATAATATATGTGCTTAATATTGTTAGCGAAAACTATTTAAATACGATCTGATATCTACATATGTATGTATGTACATATGTATGTATTTTTATCTATTTATAATATAAATAATTTCATCGAACAATCATATACACTTAACACGCTATAAATGAAATCTATTTGAAATAACTTAATTTTAACGCTTAAATTACAAATAATAAAATTTGGCCTAATTCGGTAATAAGAAGTTAATTAGCATTTAGCCCCGATTACTCTAACGGCAACCAACAGTTGTGTGTGTGTGTGTGTGTCTGTGTGACATATCATTTTTTTGTATACCGTTAAAAAATAGCGTACATTCGCAACCTTAAAACGCATGTTTTTCTTGTAGTATATATGAATATCTTAACAATCCTACTTGTATTTATATATCTAGAGTTGATTTAATTTTATTTAATTGGATTTAGCATCTCATATCTATATTATATTTAGAAAGATCGCCAACTAATTAGTACATTAAAACTGATATACCCACACTTCTAGTTAAAAGGGTATATTAATCTCTGTGTGGCAAACTTAGCTTCCGTTAACTTTTTATTTAGCCATCGCTTGAGTGCTTAAATGGTTCATTTATGCATAAAATAAGATTACTATTATAATTTTTATATTATTATTATTATTATCAGTATTGGCAGTTCTGATTGCACACGTAATAAATTGGTAAATGACCCGATTAAAATGTGACACGTTATTCTGATTTCTTTCATCACGATTTTGCTCTCATTGCAATTGCAATTGGAATGGTGCAACGTCAAAGGTCAGTGAGCGGAGAGCATTCGAAATACATACATACATAGAAATGACGAGAGATGCGAGTGACAGCCAAAAAGCAGTTAACAAATGTCAAACGGTGAACGGGTGAAACGACATCTGGCGAACGAACATGCATACATACATACATACATACATACAAACAAACATACATATTGAGATAGCATACATATGCATATGTATATATGTATGTACATGTATTGCATGAGATCAAAAAGCTCCTTCAGTTTTTGTGGGTTATTTTTGGAACCGGTTGGCAGTCAGTCAACCTTGAGGAGCCACCAGAAGCTTTCTTCTTCTCTTCCTACACTTTATTGTGTAGTTTTGTCATCGTATTCATTTTGGACAAATATTTTCTATATCTTATCAAAGAACTAGCGGAAGTTATCGCCCCACCATTTACGATGAAGTAATAGCCAAAATAATAATAATAATACAAAAACAAAAAAACAATATGAGGAGAATTATAATCAGCATAAAGTGCCTTTAGCACATATGTATGTATATATGTACATACATATGTACATATGTACATCTGGGTGTGTACGAACAAAACGTAGACAAATTTGTCATAGTTGCCAGAAATTAAATTTTTTTTTAAAGAGTTCCTCCTAAGACCGTTATAAATTACTTCAAAATTGATAATAAATTTTTATACATTTTTATGTTTGCATCTGTGCATTATGTCTGTGTATATACATATGTACATATGTATGTATATGCTTCTAGAAGTTTCTTTTTACATTTGACTTATGTATACATATTTCTAATATTAGGTGTTAAGTAATTAAATGAAAATTACAAATTTTTCTCCCATCTGGAATTCCAATAGAGTCATTCCTCAAAATATTAGTTAACTTTATTAACTGGCACTGTTTCTTGCCTTTGAAGTCTTTTGTATTGTTTTGTTTTTTTTTTTTTCTTTAAAAAGATTTCTCGTGTTTCGCTGGTTACCTCTTTCCCTTTAACAACATCTTCTTTCCCCTATCTAACATTTGTTTTTTGTGCCAAGGAGGCGGAAAACTATCTGCACACACGAGAAAAACCTGTTTAGCGTTCAATGCATTATTTACAGTTGACCATTAATCTATATGTACACCAAAGCCTTTTAATTTTATTGACTGTAAAATGGAAAGTGATTATTGAATAAGATAAAAATGTTTTAGCAACATCTGATGTAGTAGTCTTTGTGAACTCATATGCTTAGAAACTACATGATATAGTCATCTGAAATATTAAATGATGTGGTAATTGTGTTATTCACTTAATGGGAGTGTACGCTATAGTCCCACGATCCTGAAAATTTGAATGTAAACTTTTATACCTAAAATGACATGATCTTAAATATTTAATATATATTGTGGATATATGTACATTATGCCTCCAATTTGCAAGTGTAATATAATAAATGCTTTGTTGAACGCAGACTTTGTGGCACAACTGTAAATTTGTACTATTGCTTAGTGTTGCCTGCACGCGCGGAACGACATGAGAGCTAAGAGCTGCAACAGCAGCAGCAGCAACAACAACATACAACAACAAAACATAACAACTTCAACTTCAATTCATTCCTAGCTTTCGCGCAATGAAATTGAACTTTCACTTTTTTCTTTCGTTTTGCTATTGTTGTTGTTGTTAGAGCTGTTGTATAAATATGATAAAGACGAAACTTCTGCTGGAAACAAAAAAAAAAACGAAAATTGGAAAAATGAAAAACTAATCAACAGGTGCGCCTTTACTTTGACGCACAGAAAGAGGGAGGCAGTGGGAAAGAGCGAGAGAGCGGGATAGACACAGGAAAAGGGAGCGGAACAGTTATTGCTCATTGCATTTTGGGGTTCGGCTTGGAGTTCGGGTTAGAGATTAGTCATTGACACTTTATCCCCATTTTCACCGCGCCACCCTGCTATGCCAACTAATGGTTGGTTCATTCTTTTTCTTTTCGGTTGTGGGCGTTTGGACAAAATAAAAAAAACACCTAAAAGTATTGTAACAAATTGTTTAACCAAAGACTTTGCCATGACGTAGTCACTCTAAATAAAAAAGAAATGTTTAAACTTTAAAGCATTGCTGTACTCAGTGTTAAAGATAAAAAAAAAATAACTCATACATACATATGCATAGTGTAGTATATACCACATGCACAGAAATTTACTTTATGTACATATGTACATGTACATACAGATATACATACATATACATTGACAGAATATGAAGCACATTCTTGAGCAATTGGCGCAAATGAAATATGATTAAAGTTTTATAACAGATAAGAAAACAAAATGAAAAGAAAGGAAAGAAAAAAAATACTACAACAGAACTAAAAACTTAACAAATTTATCGCATCAGTGTTGATCAGTGCTGGCATATTAGCGTTTTTACACCCATCAGCAGAGGTGACAAACATGAGGCCATTCATTGGGTAGGGATAATTACTGAAAGAGTTTAGTCATGGAATTCTATAATTGACCATTGATTAACTTTAAAACTACCAAAACGCACTCTATGTACAATATCTAATTAAATGGAAACTAATATGAAACATAACTCAATGCCATTTAATTTTTTTTCCCACGCCCCCGTGCAATTAACAAAGTGGTAAATCATAATTTAATTATCATTTGCTTATTTGAATATATGTTAGTCATATCTTAGATCTATAATTCCACATAATTATTTTTACTGCTCTGACGCGCCCGGTTTAATATGTAAATGTAGCATTGTTTAGGAATTTCAATGGGGAATTTGGTAAACAATTAATTCGCGAAGTTACTAGAATTCATAAGGACAACAATTTTTACGACTAATTGTTGATATTAAACCTGTCAGTTTTGCTTAACAATAAACTAAACATTGTAAATAAATAGTACTTTGATCTGTCTACTCATGTAACGGAATTTTTTTTTCAGCTGTGGATACTTTGATTCAGTTAATTTCTTAGAAGGGGTAATGAGTGGATCCAACAGTGCACAAGCCGGGGATCTGCTTTGGGGATTAAGTATTTCCAATAATTTATTGGCTATTTTTCCGATTTAGCATTTTTTCTTGCCAGCACTGTAAGGTAGGTGTGAACTTGTATGTGTATGTGTATTTGCCGAGTGGCTGATAGAGATGATGATGGAATGGAGGAGGAGGAGTAAAGAAGCAGCTGGAGGAAAAACCTGTTTTGGTCAGGCTTTAAGCAAAACACACAAATAATAAGGAAAAAAAATTTAAAAACTAAAGAAGAAAAGAAACGTTTGCTGTTGTTCTCTATTTCCATTTCTATTTGCATTTTCTCTTTGCACATCACACATACTCGCACACATATGGTTTTACACACACTTGCATGCTCACCTTTATGATCAATTCAATTTCGGGTACATCACATTTGCTGCCACCATTTGTCGTCTCCTGTGATGGCTGCGTTTCATTATTGTCGGATGACATGTTTGCTTTTGCTTTCTTTTATTTATGTTCCTCTAATTCGTTTTTGTTGTGCTAATTTGTTTTTGCTAATACACATACAAGCACATGCACAGAGAGACACTACAGAAAGAAAGAAATAAAGTGAATAAGACACAGTTTCTGACCTATACAAAATGCTGTTCAATGAATTCTTTTAATTTGAATTTGATTTAATTCAACCACTTCACAAAAAAAAATTACAATTATATTACAATGTTTTTCGCAGAAATTCCACCGCACGACTTTTCAACTTGAAAGCAAAAACAAAACTGAAAGAAAAAAAACGTAGCCCAGTCAGCATTTTTTATGGCTCGATATTTTTGTCAAACATCGATGTTTGGTGACACGACAACTATCGCATTATCGTTGTTTTTATTGCAAGAATCTAATTATTTTTCCTGTTAGAGATTCGCCAGATTCCCTGCACATGGTTCCATAGCCAGAGCGTCTCATCTCATATTGTACATTATTATAATAAAACGTATATTTCAGCATATTCTTTTTACCATTCAGAGAATCATAACGCAGTTTCAATTTTGCCATATAAATATTCAACTTTGGCAGTCAATTTACAGAGCTCCGATTTGTTTTTGGAAATACCAATTATTATAAACAGCCGATTTCTGTTTTCAAAGTTTGAGGATACATTGCAGTGGTTTAAATTAAAATTGATTCGAACTTTTAAAAAGTCAACATTTCACGTTTGTAACGTACGACGTCATTTCCCTACTTCCCGACCAATATTTGAAATATGATATTTCACTTTCCCACTGCACTGTTCGAAAAATACCAAATGTAACAGTTAGAAATCCCATTCCCAAATTACGATGGCGGGAAATTTCAAAAAAGAATAAAGCTTACCGTGTTTTGTATTTTCTTTAAAAATTATGAAACATATTTGAACACATAACAACCTATCCAAACTACAAGGTAAATCAGCTAGCTAATATTTACTAATATTTCAGGGGCGACTTTCAGTAAAAGCCTGACTGGAAACCAGTTCACGGAAGGTACCGAATTCACTTTTCATAAGATCATCATAGGAGCCAAGCTCCACAATTTTGCCACCATCGAGAACTGCAATTTGATCTGCATTTCGTATGGTGCTAAGTCGGTGGGCAATTGTCAGTACAGTTCGTCCCTTAATGACGTTCTCCAAAGCATTCTGCACAACTTGCTCAGAGACAGAATCCAACGCGCTAGTTGCCTCGTCGAGTATCAGTATGGTGGGATTCTGGGTAAGCAATTGACGTTAGGAAAGCGGATAAAAAAATTTAAATTAAACTTAGCTCACCTTGATCAGAGCTCGAGCAATAGCAACTCGTTGTTTTTGGCCACCGCTTAGCATCATGCCACGCTGGCCAACTAAAGTGTCCAGCCCATCAGGTAGCTGACTTACAAAGTGGCTTACATTTGATTCGTGGATAACACGTTGAAGAAGTTCCTCGCTTGCCTCTTCTTTGGGATCCACTCCGTAGAGAATGTTGTCGCGTATCGTGCCGGAGAAGAGCACAGGTTCTTGGCTAACCGTTCCAATCTGAGCGCGTAGCCATAGTGGATTTAGTTCACGCAAATCCACGCCATCTAACTTTATAATGCCCATTTGGGGATCATAGAGGCGCATCAATAGCAATGCTATTGTAGACTTACCCGAGCCCGATCGGCCCACAACAGCAGTCATTTTGCCCGGGTACAGGGTAAGCGAGAAATCGCTGAGTATTTTACTCTCAGGACGTGAAGGAAATGTAAAATCTACCGATGTTAAAGCCATTTCTCCCAAAGGTCTAGTCAATGGCACCAAACCCCCGTCAATGGGAATGCTGCACTTACGATCAAAGATTTCCCAAATGCGTTCGGATGCACCGATGCCTTTATTCAGATGGGTGTAAAATGTTGAGAGACCGTTCATGGAAATTGCGACATACCCTGCATATAGCATAAATGAGGTAAGATTACCAATGGTCAGGTCATTGTTCAGCACGAGAGTGCCACCGTAATAAAGAACTGATATGATGATAAAGTTGCCAGAAAAACCCGTCTAAATAAAAAAGAAGAAAGATTGCATTTTTGATTGAACAGCATGGATGTATATTAACATCCGTTTGACTTACCAGACCAAAGAATATGGAACGAGCGCGTGTTTCCTTATAGCCAATTTTCAATGCCTCATTCAATTTTTCATCGAATCCGGCCACCTCATGTTGCTCGCGACAGAATGTTTTGACTGTCTTTACATTACCGAAACGCTCCTCAGCAAATTTCATAATTTCAGCATATTTGTCCAGTTCAATACGGGTTATGCGCCTCACATAGCGTCCATAGACAATGGCCATGCTAGCCATTGCTGGCACTACCAACGCACTGACCAAAGACAGTTGCGGTGAAGTGTAAATCTACAAAGGATTGGGGTAACATAACGAAACGAATAAAATATTAAAGATTCTTACCATCATGCCGGTGCCAGTGGCAATCATGGCCATCGAACGTAGCCCGTCGGATACATTCTGACTCAGCGAGGTACCCACTAAATGCGTGTCATTGCTCAACCGATTGACCAGTTCTCCCGTACCCTTGGTATCGAACCAGCCAACTTCCTGCGACAACATCGACTTGTAAAGACGGTGACGCAATCGTCGAACGATGCGCAGGGCTAAAAAGGTAAGTAAATAAATAGTTTATGGAGATTAGCCTGTCATAAGCCTTATGTTGCTCATACCTACAGGCTGTGCCGAATAAATAAATACGTGCAAAATTGGCAAAGCCACCGATAACAAAGATTACAAAGAGAGACATTGAATAGTCTCTTAATTTTTCCATTGCCTCTGAGCTCAAACCGCCCTTATTGAAGACTACATCCACCACTTTGCCCAAAAAGAATGGCGCTGACATAGTTATGGCTGATGACACCACCAAACAAGCAATTCCCACTGCAAATCCGAATCAAAAATATATTAGTGATCCCTTCAATTTGATTTCCCATGCATGCTCGTACTTAGTAGCGTCCATTTTTCTGATTTAATCAATGATATCAATCGGCCATACTCTGATCTGGCCATTTTGAAAGGTTTTGATGGTTTTGCAGCGAGCTTGACATTCTTAGCCAATTGTTTTTCATGCGCAGCCAAGCCGCGTCGGATACTATGCAAATACATCCGGGAACGAAAGCAGCTTTGTAGAAATTCTCTTCCTCGACCAGGTCGTAATGGGGATGTTACTGGTGTGGGAACAGTTCGTATCGTATAGGTATGGCTCCTTCTTGTCAGATTGCTAAAATTTTGTTGTGAGCAGGGATTGAAATTCAAATTGAGTGTTCTTGTTTGAGGACGTGTGCCCGCACATCGGATTTGCGAGACACGTTGACTTAAACGTGTGCAATTTAGGATCATTGTTATCGGTGCCTAAAATTGTCGCAATTTCATTTAAAATAAGTCCAAACAATGCAATTTAATAACGAAACACAACGACTAAAGAATCATAATATTAACCAGTATGGCCGTATTTTAAAAGAAATGGAACCAGTTATAAAAGTAACAGCTGATTAGATTATTGTTAAATGTAGTCCTTGTCAATACGTTATGTTTTTCTTATGATAGTAGTTGACCTTAGTGTCAATAAGTATCATTTTATGTTTTTCTTATGATAGTAGTTGACCTTAGTGTCAATAAATTTCATATTATGTTTGAAGGAAAGTTTAAGACGATTGGTTTATTAATCATCAAATTTTTTACCCATTTAATATAACTATGTAGATAATTATATAAACATTTTATCGCAAGATTTGTTAATGAAACGACGGTTACATAGTTTTTTTTTACAATTTAATCTGAGACCTGATTTAGATAGAAAACAATCCAGTGACTGTAATGTTACCATTTTCAGTGACTCTCGTTGCATCACAGTCCGAACATTACTGTAAACTTCGATGGATATTTTTAACTCTGGTCACACTTCACATCAACCTAAAAATCTGCAACTCATGAAAACGAAAAACTCGAGTCAGAAGAACGTAAAGTTGAGAATTAAACATTAAGTACACTTTTTTTTTCGCAAAATGACTGTTACTGCTACACCATTGCCCGAAAATTTGCGGGTTAAGGCATTTGGTGACTACAGAAAAAAGCTCCTGGAGCACAAGGAAATAGAAGGCCGATTGAAAGAAAGTAAGTGCATCTCTTTGATATTCGTCCACAAATTCGTTGACATTCCTTTTTTTGTGTCTGAACAGAGCGCGAAGAAGTCAAGGATCTGACTAAGCTGTATGACAAATCCGAAAATGATCTTAAGGCTCTCCAAAGTGTAGGACAAATTGTCGGCGAGGTGCTGAAGCAATTGACCGAGGATAAATGTAAGGCAAACATTTTTAAACGATATATTAAATAGGTTAATTTTAGTTATTAATGTCTTTTGCAGTTATTGTAAAGGCAACGAATGGGCCACGCTATGTGGTGGGATGTCGCCGTCAGTTGGATAAGGCCAAGTTGAAATCAGGCACCCGTGTTGCCCTAGACATGACCACATTGACTATTATGCGGTATTTGCCACGCGAAGTTGATCCCCTGGTGTACAACATGTCGCACGAGGATCCAGGAGAAGTCACCTACTCGGCCATTGGCGGTCTCACCGAACAGATTCGCGAATTGCGTGAAGTTATCGAATTGCCGCTGCTTAATCCAGAGCTGTTCTTGCGAGTTGGCATTACTCCGCCCAAGGGTTGTTTACTCTATGGCCCGCCCGGCACAGGCAAAACGCTTCTGGCCCGTGCAGTGGCGTCTCAATTGGATGCAAATTTTCTTAAGGTCGTCTCCTCAGCCATTGTGGACAAGTATATTGGTGAGAGCGCACGCCTCATCCGAGAAATGTTTAATTATGCCCGCGATCATCAGCCCTGCATAATTTTCATGGATGAAATCGATGCCATTGGTGGACGTCGTTTCTCTGAGGGTACTTCGGCTGATCGTGAAATACAACGCACCCTTATGGAGCTACTCAATCAAATGGATGGCTTCGATTCACTGGGCCAGGTGAAAATGATTATGGCAACTAATCGACCAGATACACTAGATCCAGCTTTATTGCGACCTGGACGTTTGGATCGTAAAATAGAGATTCCCCTGCCCAATGAACAAGCTAGGTAAGCGAGTGAATGCACATTTCTGTATATAATTATATTATAACACTGTTTCTAACTTTACAGATTGGAAATTCTCAAGATTCATGCACTTAAGATAGCCAAACATGGTGAGATTGATTATGAAGCCATTGTAAAGTTGTCGGATAACTTTAATGGAGCAGATTTGCGTAATGTCTGCACTGAGGCTGGCCTCTTTGCCATACGGTAAGTACATGTTCCATTTTAATATTTTCTCTTTGCTTTCTCTTTCCCATTCTGCAATTCAACTAACACAAATTTCTATTGCAGAGCGGAACGTGAGTATGTCATCCAAGAGGATTTCATGAAAGCTGTACGCAAGGTTTCCGATAACAAGAAATTGGAAAGCAAACTGGATTATAAGCCCGTCTAAGATAAATCAAAAACTAGACTACATTTATGTAATAAGTAAAAAGTTTCTGTATCCTTTACAATTTGTTTGCGCTCATATAAATCTTATTTCGTTTCTCCTATCCCTATAAACATTTTTAAAACAGCATTGAATAAAATAAACATATTAATAAACGAAGATTTTTTTTTTAAATTTGGCATACTAGATATTGGAAAACTGATGTAAAATTTGAAAAAAGCAAGTAAAATCTGACAAATTTATATTCAAATTAATTAGCTAATAATCTCTTAAAGCGTTCAAATATGTTTTTTTTTCTTAATTACTGATGATTCCAGATAATAGATTCCCAAATTTACATTAAAAATGCCAGTTAAGTGTACATATACATACATACATATATTGTATACTATATATTTTGGAGTTTTTCTTGGTGTCATACGTTTCTTAACCATTCGTTTTTTTTTTTTGTTTATCAACTTTTCCCTTGTTTTGCGCTTTGGTTACATACATACACATGTACACTAAAATTAAATGCTAGATAAAATTAAGCGTATTATTTGATCAACATTTGTGCTGCTGTTGCTCTTCGATGCGCCGTTTCTTGCGCTCCAAATAGTCACTGACATTATCGTATCGCTTCTTGAACCAAACGGATAAATCTTCGGGCATGCAGGCGCCAGAATCGCCAGGAAATTGATCCAATACCATGGCTAACCAGCCTTCGGGCAATCCGCTAGTTAAGGGCTCACCATTGCTGGAGCTAAAGACTTGGAATGCCAAGCGCTCGTCTTTAGCTCCCATTACATAGACACGTTGCTCGGTTAAAGCAAAATTGCAAATGTTCCAGTTACCAGCATCGGCACGTATCTGTTGGCTGACTACGACTGACCAGGCGTCTCCACGGGCTTCTAGCTGGTACAAGCCAATGCCATCTATATGATCATAGAAGAGTATTCCCAATTGATGTCTTTGCGGTCGAATGTCGTCGATTTCATCATTGCCACCTGGATGGAGTAATTGGCGATGATGGAGACGCACAGCTGGGGCGGGAAGATCATGACGTAACAACTCCTTGCCTGCCTTAAAATTCCAAACTCGTAGCGTTTTGTCTCCAGAAACCGAACAAATGTGCTCATCAGAAAGCAATGCCAGACCTGAGACAAATTCCCTATGGCCCAGACAATAGCTGTGTATATCAAAAGTGGCGGGATAATTGGTTACTCGTATCTTGTCATCCCGATCGCTTGTGATGATGTGCTGATGATCTCCTGTCCATAAGATGTCGTACACAATGCTCAAATGGCCTAACAGCAGACGTGGCAAGGCTTCCGTTTCCATGCAATCGTATTGATAGCAATCTCCGGTTTTGTCTGTGACTAGAACGGAACTGCTATCGGCCGCAAATCGTATGGCGCTGGAAGCACGGGCTAAAGCACGTACAGAAAGCAGCTGGGCGTGTTCCGGCCGGCATTTGTAGAGCAGCAGAGCTTTTTGGCCGGCTGTGGTAACAGCCAATAATTGGCGGTCTGGTGAGTAGCTTACATTTTGTATAGATACTGATGTGGATGCATTAGCTCCGGATCCTGTGGGTTTTGCATCTTTCACTTCCTCGGCTTCACCCACACCACCTTCAGCCACGGCCATCTCTGCATTTGTCTCTGCTGACGCCGCAGCAGACTGTTGCTCTGCGGTTGATTTCGGTCCACATGAACTGAGAAGGTCTGTGGGCAATTCGATTTCTTTAAATATTTGCAAATCGTTTGGATTCACAAATAAAATTTTGCGACTGTGGCCAATGACCAATTCGGGTTCGGCATAGAAAATTGTTGCCATTTCCTTTCTTTAATTTCAATTGTTGCTCCCTATTGTTGTTGTTTTTTTCTTGTGCGACGCGATTTTTGCGTTAAAAGATTGGTCATCTCTCGCCCGATTCCTGAACCTTCTGGCAACTCTTGCCAATACTAGAGCCACTTCGGATTCTGGCCACGCGGTTAATTTTGACTCCAAAGGGCCACACTGGAAGTCGAAATATATTTGGGTAGGTCATACTTGATAACGGCTTTTTGAATCGCAGATACTCTTAGGATGATTTTTTTCACAAAATATGGTTGATTTTTTCTATGTACAATTTGGTTTATAAATTAACATTATCATCTAGCGAAAAACCCATGTTCCACTAAACCGGTTTTATTGTTCAAAAAAACCGCTAAAAAATTTAAGAAATAAGTCAACATCAAAACAACGTATGTACATATGTTGATAATCAACAAGTTCAATGTGCCAAAACTCAGGCGCGTTTTATAAATGACAACCGGTCCGGGTTCACTGTGTTTCTCTCAAGAGCGAGTGGGGAGGCCCACCACTCAGCATCAGCACCTCTTACACGCTTAGATGACTCAAAACGAAATAAAAACAAGAAAACATCACACAAATAAAAATTGCGATTTAATTCTCCGAATTGAAAAAAAGAGAGAAGAGCGAATGCAGGTCTGCAACTTGCCTAGCTGCTGGTCGTTCACCAAGTTAGTGGTCATTGGAACCTTAACCGAATCAAATGTTCTCCTTACGCATGCAACTGCTACTTTTGCTGTCATTCTTTGCAGCATCCAATGGTAAGAGAAAAGCAAATTTGCTAATTTAATTAATGTTATGTAAATTCCATATAAAAAATTTGGGTTAACACCTTACTTTCCTGTTTTTTTGCAGTATTGGCGACACCCACCACCACTGGTAGTCGGCAACCCCATTATGGCATTATATTCCCCAAAGAATCCTTCGATGAATGCTTTCTGGATGAGGCCCGAAAGGTGCCCGGGACTTGTAAGCTTATGGAGGAATGTGAGCCGGCCATTCAAAAATGGCAACAGACACGAGAGTCACCAAAGACTTGTTACTTTATAAAATTTGATCATTATGTATGCTGTAGCCACGACGGAATTGCTACCACCACAACAACAACAACAGAACGGCCAACATTGCCCACCCTTACGTTGCCCGTTGTATTGCGGCGAAGTCTGTCAGGTGAGTAACAAATAATTAAAACTACAAAAATAATAAATTCAATATAAAAAGTCCCAAGTCCGAATTTAATAGCAAATAATTATTGTTTCTCAAGTCCGTTTATGTATGAATAATGGGGTTACCCTTGGGGGGGGGGCTAAAATCTATTTCTTGAGAATTCGTATGACGAAATAAAACTTTCAAATCACATATTTTGCAGCTTGCTATGATTATAATAATGTGAAGCCCATTGATGAGAAGGAAATCACATTTGTGGTCTCTGTGGTTGGCGGCAAACCAACAATTTACCGTGAGTACCCCTTCATGACTGCCCTCGGATGGCGTTCCAATTTTGATGAGAGTATCTATTATCGTTGCGGTGGAGCTTTAATTGCAAAGAATTTTGTTTTAACAGCGGCACATTGTATAGATTTTGGCGGGTAAGTAGTATTTGATAGCTTAATACGTATAATTATAAATAGTAATTAATAAACAATATGTATTTTTTTTTTTTATCTGAACTTAGCGAAGTGCCGGCTCAAGTGCGTTTAGGTGGCGATAATCTCACCTCAAATCACGGCGAAGACTTTAAGATTAAGCGTATTATTACCCATCCCGAATATAATGCTAAATTGGGTTACAATGATATTGCTCTGTTAGAGCTGGACTTGAATTCAGCAGATAAGCCGCATTACTTGAGACCCGCATGCCTTTGGGCAAAACCGGATTTGATAACCACAGATCTAACCGCCATTGGCTATGGTCAGACACGTTTTGCCGGTCTCGCCTCTGCCCAACTGTTGAAGGTGGATCTTCAATTTGTGCGAAATGAGCAGTGTCAGCCACATTATCCGGCCGACGTTTTGGTAAATGGTGTTGTCAGCAGTCAGCTATGTGCCGGAGATTCTACTCGAAAGCGAGATACTTGCCAGGGTGACTCTGGTGGACCGCTGCTCATGCAAGAAGGTCCACTTATCTATGTGGTAGGCATCACATCATTGGGTCAGGGATGTGCCACTGGACCCCCATCGATTTATTCACGTGTTTCCAGCTATATCGATTGGATCGAAGATATTGTATGGCCCTCGTCATCTACAAATGGTGATGAGAATATGATAACGTTGGCTGCAGTTGATGTTCGAGTGGAAACATAAAATTTAAATTATGTTGGTTTAGTTAAATATAAATTTGTATTAAACAATATAGATGTATATTTTTATTTCGAATACTTTATAGGTGCTATTCTAGAGAAGGCTTAACAACAGCTGTGGGTATTCTAAAAAATTGTGCCTTATATTTATTTATCTCGGTTATGATTCAATAAATAATAAAAAAATAAGATTCAATGGAATAATAATTCAAATTATTTAAGATTTAAGATATTCTTTGTTTATAGATATATCACAAAAGAAACAATTTAGCTAATTCAAAATGTATTCATTGGTTTTAAATTTTTGGCAAAGAAGCATTATGATCGACTTTCCTACAGAAGTTTCTAAAATATTTCAATGATCTTTTCGCTAAAGCCTATTGAGCTATAGTATCGGCTAGTATTATATTTATTAAAATAATCATTTTAGCTGAAATTTCAATATTGGGCATATAAAAATCACAGGTATTAAATAGTCGATCAGAGAATATGTAAAAAAAAACGAATCAAAGTATCCGTTTCAAATTTCTAGAGAAAAACATATGCATTCCCGATGCATTCCTTGAACAGGCAGATGTTTTCTAAAACAGGTGATATTATGTGCGGTCAATGTGGTTAGCTTAAAAGCCAAGTGGCTTAGTAGAGTGTTCCCAGTTAGCGTCGAGGTCTCGAGCAAGATTAAGGTGGCAAGAACAGTTTAAGGAATAAAGGAACAGTCTATAGAATGCCCAGCACACAATGCCAATGTGGTTGGAGATGGACGTTGTTGCTTCTCGTGGTGAGCGGTATCTGCAAATTGTCTTTGGCCTATTTGCCAGATGTGAATATTTTTACCAATTATCGCACCGAAGTCTACAATGGTACGTAAACTGAAATAAACGTACAAATGGAATAAAATTAAACGTATTTTCTTCCATAGGTATACCATCAGAGATCGATACTACGCCATTTATACGTATCGGCGATAATTATTACTATATCGAACCGATCAATAAGGTTAATTGGTTCCAAGCAGCCGGAGCCTGTCGCATGATGAACGCCCATTTGGCTTCCATAGAGGATAAACCCGAAATGATGGCATTGATTAAGTATATGAAAGCTAAGGGATTTAAGAATAATGATTATTTTTGGATATCGGGCAATGATCTGGGCACTGAGGGTGCCTTTTATTGGATGTCTAGCGGCAGACCAATGACCTATGCCCCATGGATTGGGCCCAAACAGATGCCCGACAATTATGGGGGCAATGAGAATTGCGTCCATATGTTTGGGGCAAGGGAGCTGATCAACGATGCCAACTGTAAGATCCAGATGCTATATGTCTGTGAGGCAACCGAGCCAAAAACATTCAAGTTCACGTATATCAAGTGGTAAAAGATAACACCAATATTTTAGGTTTCTCCTCTTTTTTTTGGTTTGTTTTATTTTTCCATTTTCATTTGCTTTCACTTTGTCTTAGTTTTGTTTTTTTTTTCATACTAAGTTGTTACGATTTTTCACTTAAACATCTATGAATTATATTGAATATGTATACATTATATATAATATATATATATTATTTTTTAATTATATCGGCTAATATCGCAAACCTACGACTAAATAAAAAAAAATCATATACACTAACAACAAGGTTAAAAAAAAACATTAATTATAATAAAGAAAAATTGTAAGTAAAGGAAATACCAATTTTAAGTTTGGGTTATACATATGCAAAAAGTTTCTACGATCGCCAACTTCAATCCAACATTCATATTCATTCTCTCATAGTACATATGTATACTATATATATAGGTATATAAGTATTATGTGTATATAATATTTCGAATTCGAGTCTTAGGACTTAGAATCTAACCCTAACCACATATGAATATAAATATATTTTGTCAATTAGTTAATTATTTATAACTATATATATATAAATATTTAACAGACGAGTGCATACATATGTATATAAATTTAATAATTTAATTATGTTTCATTTTATTTTTAGTTTAACATTAACATCGCCTGCTGTGTGTGTGTGTGTTAGTGCAGTTTA
Organism: Drosophila emarginata; assembly: GCA_037075365.1. Classification (NCBI taxonomy): domain Eukaryota; kingdom Metazoa; phylum Arthropoda; class Insecta; order Diptera; family Drosophilidae; genus Drosophila; species Drosophila emarginata. Next base: position 1,990,551 of record JBAMCD010000160.1, read on the forward strand.
TGCATGTATGCGTGTAAGGTGGGCTTCAAAGCTCTCTCTTCTCCCTCTATCTAACTATATCTGTCTGGCTTTCTCTTTGTTGCTTTCTTTCTTACGCTCAGCTGCAAGCTTGTTTTTATTTTAACTAGCCAACACTGGACAACACGACATCGATATCGATAAACGATCACACAGAAATAAACAAAGTTTGTTGTAACGTTTATGTTAGTTAGAATAATTTCAGTTTTCTTTTGTTTTTGTTTGTTTAGTTTTTTCTTACACATGGAAAGAAGAACAGCCTAAATGTTATACACATACAAAGTCTAAATGTTTGTTGTTGTCGTTTTTAAAAAACCTTTCAAAATGGCAGTACATTTAAGTTGAAGAAAAATAAGTTTAATGAGGAGCGGCTGGGGCAGGTTTGGGGCCAGGATAACGATAGCAATAACGACAAAATAAAAAACGATACAGAGCCTAGCAGATCCAAATTAAGTTTAGGATATATCAATTACTAGCCATATATAAACAAATAAAATATAACAATAAAAAAGAACAAACGAAAATGGCAGGAATTCTTGCGTATTGCAATTAATAATAAATACAATTAGTTTAGTTTTTGTGTTTTTTTTTGTAGGTTTGTGTTTTTTACTTGAGATTTTTTTTTTTTTTTTTAAGTTTTTTTTGTTTGTTTTAAAACATATTGCAAATTTGTATTAGATTTTGTTGCTTACTATTTGCAATATGTTCATACAGTTAATAGCTTAAATATTTATATAATAATAATAATAGTAATGATAAAAAAAAACAATATTTTTCAGGCATAATAAAATAATATATGTATATATGTACATATATATATATAAATAGCTTACAACGGTTTTAGGTTTAGAGGAATTACATACAATTCAAGAAGAAGAGAAATTTTACAAATTATTATGCTTTTTGTTAAGCTTTTTTTTTCTTGTTTTTGATTCCACTTTAATTATTTAGTTTTTTTTTTTACAACTGCGCACAAAAATCACTTAATAATATTCACGTGAGAGCCTGGGCGCAGTGTGCACTTAAAATTACAATTATGTTAAATGTATATATATATATAATATATATATATATTAGCATGTAAAAAAAATTTAGTTTTTCTACACTTTTATCTCCATATTTTTTTTTAAATTTTGTATTTTCCTAGTTTCATACTTCATGAAGTCCTTTTTTTTTTGTTGTTACAAACTAACTTTTGTGTAGTACTATTTTATGTGATATATATATATATATATTGTTTAGAGGTTACGTTTACATATATATTTCTTTTCGTGTTTTATACCCTGTATCCAATGGATGAAAGAAGAAGTATGTTAAGGGCGCCGAAGTGCATACAAAATGAGAGCAAGCATTTTCAACTGTGTGTGTGTGTCTGTATCCTTCGATACTACTTAAAGTGCTTGAGCTGAATTTGGAATTTATTTATGTATATTTGGTATATACGTTCATTAATAATTGAATCATTTTTATGCACGCAGTATATACATATATACAATCTTTATTGGTATAATTCGAATATACGTTCAATCTTTACTATTCTATCAAATTTCGTTGAAATCGGATATAAATATGAATATGGCGCTTAGGTTTTACTAAGAGGAAATGAAATGGCATGAGTTTGTTCGCCAGGTAAAATAGGAAAGTTTCATTTCTACATGGTACAGGGTATTTTGAAGTCGGTAATCCGACTTACGGTATAGCTTGTTTTTTTTTTTTGCATTTTCATATTTATTTCAAAAACAAAATGAAACACACAATTAGCGCAATAATTAGGCAAATAGTTTTGGGTTTGTTTGTTTGTTTTTTTTTTTATAGGCGCGCGCAAGCAAGACAGCAATAACAAAAAATAAAATCTCCAAAATTCGGAGGGAGGACTAGGGGAGGAAGCTGGGGTAGAAGAAAGTACAATTATGTATATGGACAATTATGCTGAAATCGGGAGCTTCTATAGGATTAGTTATGAGGATCACTCATTCAAGTGCAATTTAAGTTACCATTACGTTTTTATTTTGTGGAATTACTTTAGTAATTGTAAGTACATACTTAAGTAATGTAATTACACAAAGCACAAATACTAAAGAGTGTTGATATCGGATCTTAGAAATTTGATTAAAAGAATTACATACTTAAATAATGCAATTTGAACTTGCGACACACGAATATAATTACTTAAGTACATATCGACTTAAGTAACGTAGTAGCAAATTTGAATATCGACAAATTATCAGAAAAATATTCAAGGTACGTAGAAATTCTATATATTAATTGAAATAAGAAAAAAAATATATTGACATTTGATATGTCGTTGCCATATCAGCGATAGATAATAACCGATGTGTTATATCAACACAATTACTAAAGTAATTGAATTTGACAATTATATAAATGTAATGGTAATTGGCAATTGTGATAAATTAAAGCTCTAATTAGATTAAAGATAATAGGGATTAGAGGCTATAATGTAATATATATATATATATATATTTATATATATATGCATATACATATATATATATATATGGAGAGATGGATGCTTCTTGACTTTGATTTGTTTTCAACCATTTAGACTTTTATGGTTTTTAATCAAAGAAATTTCAATGAACATAAATATTTTTAATTAGTAAATCTTTACCCTTTTTGAAAACTTTTCTGCTCCTTTTGCTCTTGGTTGCTTCTTTCTTATTCATTTCATCTCTTTCTTGACTATTCTATTTCATGTATTCTTGTGTCTCTGTCTCTGGTTCTATTAATATTATATTATTATTAATATTGTTAATATTATTATTATCTTTAACGCTCATCACCGATCTGTTGATTGGACAATGATAATGATGATGAACTAGATGAGCTGCTGCTGCCCACTGACGATTCAGAAGATATGGAAATAATTGATATAGCAGACGATGAACTCACTAAGGTTCCACGCAAGGGCGGCAAACGGCTGTGACTACTATGGTTATGACTACTATGACTATTATGGCTATGGCTATGGTTATGACTATGATGATTGTTGCTATTAATGCCTGTAGATGCCGCTGTTGTCGTCGTCGTCGTTGTGGTTGAAGTACCATTGCCAGAATTGCCACTGCCAATGCAACTGCTGCTGCTGCTGCTACCACTGCTGGTGTTGCTATTATTAAGTGCTGGGGAGGATGAGGATGTGGATGCAGATGAACCTACCGATTGTTTTAGATAGCCTTGATGATTTTGTCTCTGTTGGTTGTTGTTGCTGCTGTTGCTTAGGCGCAAGTGTTGGGGACGCTGCTGCTGTTGTTGTTGTTGTTGTTGTTGCTGCTGCTGCTGCTGCTGGTGGTGGTGATGATGATGCTGATGCTGTTGTTGTTGCTGCTGTTGTTGATGATTTTGATGACTATGGTGACTATGATGATGATAGGAATTGGATTTGTTTAGCTGCTGCTGCATAGGCGGCGGCACATAGAATTGCTGGCGATAGTAAGTGCTGGCACTGTGATTACTATTGCGTTGACTGTAGGTGCTGTTGCTTCTTCCTCCGCCACCTCCGCTATTGGAATTGGTTGTGATATTATTGCCACTGCTCGTTGCGGATGTGGCAATTGCGCTGCTGGTGGTGGTGTTGCTGTTGTTGTTGGTGGTTGTTATGGCCTCGCTTGGTTGGTATGGCTCCCCCCTTTGTGGTTCCCTCTCCAGCTGATTGGTCACATTGCTGCTGATGTTGTCTGGCTGTTGTTGTGGTGAAGAAGATATACATGTATGTTGGCTTGTGGCCACCAATATTGGCTCCATGCTGGCCGCAGTTGCTCCTCCCATCATCATCATCATCATTTGTTGGCGCATTGATCGCCTCGTGGTTAGTTGTTGAGGAGGAATCGTTTTATGATAAGGATTTCGATTTGGGGTTGGATTCGGATTTGGATTAGCAATTGCGGCCAGCATGGCGGCGCAGCCGGCAACCTGATGCTGCTGCTGTTCTAGCTGCTGCTGCATTAGGAGGCCGGCAACCATTCATCATGTATCTAGTCGTGTGGGTGTGTGCATTACCGACGAGCTCATTGATGAGCTGTTCCCGCTCCCGCTTCCGCTGCCGCTACCACTGCTGCTGCTTGTACTGCTACTGGGCACTAGAACGACTGCCGCCAGACCGTTGGGTGGTGAAGCGGTAATATCAATGATCTCTGGCTGCCCTGACTGTCCAGGCATCGTTGTCGTCGTTGTAGTTGTCGTTGTTTCGACAACGTCACAGTCTTTGCTATCCTCGGAATCATCACCGGACGACGTGCTGCCACGCCTATGACGCAATGCATTCAAATTGTTAACCAAATGCTGTTGCGCTGTTGGCGTCTGTGGCTGGGAAACAGCCGTTGTAACAGCCGCCACACCAGCTGCCGTCGTTGTGGAATATGTTTGAGCTAAGGCATGGGTGGGCATTACCGCCGCCGGATGATAAATCTGTTGGACAACAGCCCCAGACGGCATAATCACATACTTGGGAGCACCATTCGTATAGGCGGGCAGCGGTGAGATGCGATCCACGATCACAAGATGCTCAAAATTTTCACGTATCCATTCGCGATAGTCGATGACATCGTCTGTGATGTGAATGATGCGGCCTGCGGCGATATATTGTTGATAACAAAAAAGGATAGAACAAATTGTATATAACTGATAAGTAAGTCTTTAATTGTAATGATTATTAAAGAAAAGAAAATTATAACTTAACTTCCCTATTTTCCGCTTATTTTATCAATTCATTTGATCATATTTTTCTCTTCTTTACTTACCAAGAATCGATTCCACTCGCGCATCTGATCCCCAGAGATTGAGCGGACTGACAGCTTGGGTGAGCACACGATAGGCACATTGAAAGGCCTGTTTCACTTGCAACGCCCCGTAACTACTCCGTCCGATGTCATTGCCCGGCGTTAGTGGATCCTCAATGCAGAGCAATGATGGCCGATGACCATCTACCATATCACGCTGCAATTCATCCTTGGGCATATAACGACCGCCGTTCTTAATGGAGATGCCAATTTTCATATAATTGAAACGTCTTCCATATAGCTCAAAGAACTCAAGCAGAAGTACACCCAGATTCGCCTTGTCGTGGTAAATGCCACGCGGATGCAGTTGCAGAAAGCTGATGCACATGAGTATTAGCGAATATGATGAGATGCCGCCGGTGAACACCTCGTTGAGATCGCGTAGCAGTAAAAATTGCTTAAGGACCAGAACCAGTTTACCCAGTACTGGATAATCGCGTTTAAATTTCTTAATCAGTTCAGCTGATTGAACACCCGATTGCATATTGAAAGATATGTCGACTTTAACCTGGGTTTCACGATCTGTTAACTTAATTATCGGCACTGATGCTTTATCCAAGACACGTACGGTGCAAGCTTCGGCAATGCCACGGCTAACAAGCTCAAATTCCAGTGTACGCAGGGGAAGTTTCTCCCAAAGGCCTAAAATGATTGATTAAACAGAATTAATTGAAATTAAAATTTTCTTTAATTGTCCACGAAACATTCCATTTTTATCTATAGCTCCAATGGGAATTCAATATATAATATAGGGGTAGATAATGCTTTTATTTTAATTGGAAAACGCACTTTCGGTTAGCTATGGAATTGAAATTAATATATTTTTCTTACCTAATACAACGAGATCAATATCGGAGGTGGGCAAAAAGAGTCCCGTACGAAAAGAGCCAAATATTTCGACAACAGCCTGGGGCCAAATCGAATGGACAACACCTTCGATTCGTTTCACAACCTCATTCCGTATGGCATGCTCCCATGGTGTGGGCAATACATATTGATAGAAATGTTCGATTTCTTCATGCAAACCGATCGCACCCTCGCCATAATGATAATCCGGTTTACGCCATGGTGTACCCTTATATTTGGCTATCATTTCCATATGATGATTGTTCATATTGTAATATGCGATTGCCTTATGTTCCGGTATACGTTTCCTGCGCGATGGATTATAATAGAGGTTGCTTGTGCGATTTGAATTGAGTGGATTGCTACTGCCGGTGCTGCTATCTGTGGAGGATGATAAATTGGTGGTGTTGGTAGTGTTGCTTGTAATGCTGGTGTTGCTGCTGCTTGTGCTGCTGCTTGTTGTAGTTGTTGTCGTACTAGCTGTTGTTGTGGTTGTTGCCGTTCCCAATGTAGAAGAGGATACAGTTACTCCTCCTCCTCCTCCACCACCACCTCCACCGCCTCCTCCTGTTCCTACGTTGCCACTACCTATGCTACTAGTACTACTTGCACTACTCGAACTAGAGCTGCTTGAGCTGCTCGAGCTACTGTTGCTAGCTGGTGAATTATTGTCACGGTTGATCGTGGAATCAATGTTGTTGCTGTTTGTTGTTCTCGATCCGTTGTTAAAATGTTGTAAAAGTTCTATCGATAAAGAATCAGTGGCTCTCAAATTGTTATTCACGCGATGAGTTTTATTATTTAAGACTTTAAGATCGCTTGCTGCTGGTCGTGAAATAATGTTGTTATAATTAATGTTGTTGTTGCTACCGTTTATCGTTGTTATTTGATGTTGTTGTTGCTGCTGTTGTTGTTGTTGTTGCTGTTGTTGTATCTGCTGATCAAGTAGTGCACCCATATCCTGGGCATTTGTTTCCCAAATCTTTAACCATGTACGCAACGATGGTCCCTCCTGTTCCTTCTGAAACCAGCCAACAGATGGATCCATTCAATGCAATTGAAACAACTCTCGTGTTGGCTGGGATGGGAAGATAACGGAACGAAACAGAACAGAAAACTAAAAAAAAAAAAACCAACTACGGAATAACCAACCCAACGGAGCCTGAGCTGATCTGTCGAGCAAACAAACGAGCGAGTCGAACGAGCGAATGAGCGAACGAACGAGTCGAACGAACAAACAAACGAACGGACGGAACGGACAATTAATCGTTAGTGTTCTTTTGGTTGTTTATTGTTGTCCGTCTTTATCTTTAATTCCCGTGTTTCCTTGTACAAGTGTTTAATATTAATATATTTTGTATTGTATTATTATGTGCTCTTTGCTGACAAGAAAGTAGAAAGAATTTTTTTCTCTCTCTCTTAGTGAGGATAATGAGGCTCGGGAACCACCTACGATTTCTGCGGTGGCATTTACCAAGTGTCAATGGCTAATGCTTAGACATCTCCTGCAATTGGAATAGAACAAGCAAAACATTATAATCATTCGGATATCTAAAAGTCAAAAACATTTATCGTCTAACAGAGATTTAGAAACTTTTGATACTAAGAAGAATTTAAATTAAAGAACATTAATAAATATAAAATGAATAACGATAGACCTGAACTAACGTTGGCGCATTGCCGCAGTATCTATGTATATATCCTTGTCGAATACTCCAATTGGAGCTAGAACATAATATTCCGACATCTACACACAGCGTACAACAAATAGATTTAACTTGAAAGCTACAATATAGAAAAAATAAACACTTAATAAAGGGACTGTTGCTTTTTATACCCTATTTTATCTCATTAAAAATGTTTTGGGTATATTGGAAACCTGTAAAGAGCTGGAACAGCATCTTATTTGTTTTTTTTATTTATAAAAAAATTAGTTTAAAATCAATTCAATTAGTCAATATGTTGGCGGCAAGAGGTTGAGCTGATTGTAAGTAAAATTGTGTGGAATTTGTTAAATAAATTTCACCTACAGGGTGTTTTACAGGTCGATTCGCTTACAAAACGTAGGATTATAGTGCTTTTCATATCTTATCTAGACAATTACATATTAATTAATATATATATTTTTTTTAGTCATTTTGCCCATTTTCTCATATCAGAAAATTTGCAATTGCATGTGGATTAAATGGAAAAACGTTAAATGGCAAAGTATTGCAAATTTATGCGCTCGTTTTCTACAAATAGAAATTGCAGGTGCCTCCTTTTGTCTTCCCTTCTTCGTAGCCACCAACACTATCATCGTTTCTGCCTGTTTTTTCCTTTCGTTTTCACCCCCCCGCTTACCCACATGGGAAGTCACTGCCTAAATGCAGCTGAAGCGTTTAAAGGCGCCAGGCGAAAATTGTTTTTTAGAGCGAATAAAGCAACAACAACAACAAAATTAACACGAAATAAAAAAAAACTGCTACTGCTCACGAGACTCGACAAGAGGGTAGAGAGAGAGAGAGAGACAGAGAGAGAAGTGAAAGAGCAAAACTTAGAGGGGAGAGCAAGTCAATGTGAACTGATTATATGGGTGTGTATATGTGCATGTCATGTATGAATCTGTTGTGTGTATGTGTGTGTGTCTGTGTATGTATGTGCAAGGGCGTACAGGTGGCTGTGGCGTGGGTGTCAAATGACGGGTTATGAGGGGGGTGGTGAAGGGGCAAATGGTGAGCAAATGTGTGGCGCACATGTACTCAAAAAGCGGCAATTGATTATGCAAAAAACAAAACACCGCTAATTACTGATAATGGTATTAAACAATTAACGCAAATGGTAATTCAAAGTGAAAAACCAATTAAAATAGTTTCGTTTTATACAAAAAACTGGACTTGCACATTTAATACAAACACGCACACAAACACGCATTCATTAACGAGTACACACGCACATACATATATGTGTCGATGTACATACATATATATTAGTTCTTTTAATTTTTTTTTTTTTGACAAATTAACACTTTCTGGCATTTTAAACGTCACTCTAGTGTTGGTAAATGTAAAAGTGCTGTTGAAGTGAAATGGCAAGTAAGAAAGGGGGAAGAGCAAATGCAGTTTCTCCCGGCAAATTTTTAGCAGCTGTAACACATTTTCTTTATTTATTTATAACAAAATGAAGTTTGTATCGATAGTTATCGATAAATATGTCAATATTTTGCAGCACTGAGTCTATGTAAACATTTAATTTATGCAACAGAAAAAAATCAATTAAATAAACTTTTTAATTTTCACACACACACACACAGAGACATATATATGTATATACATACATCTACATGCATATGTAGAGAAAGAGAGCGAGACTTACACTCACGTGCATTGCCACCACCCCCGCCCAATATACCAACAAAAAAAAAAGGCCCCTACAACTTTACCAATACACATACAACAAAAGGCCCCCGTTTGCGCCTACTCCCCATCACTACACTTATGTTTCTCGCGTTCCGTTCATAGTTTTCACACACGATTTTTTTCCATTTTTACCTTGACGAGTTTTATTCTCGAAAAACAAAATGGAGACACACATCACACACAAAAATGAAAATTTTGCAAAATTGTTGTAAAACGCACACTATCAAGCACAGAGGGCGACACTCTAAATGGTATTCAAGCCAAGTGTTGTAAAACGCACTGTCAGACACAGAAACCGACACTCAAATTGGTATTCAAGTCAAGTGCAGGTGATGCGTGGTCGTGTAGATAACTGTCAACGCTTGTTGTCTATCGATAATTCTAAATTGGATATGCATTTTTATAGTTTTTGAGTTTTTTTTTGCAAATTTTTTGCTGTTTTTGTTTTGAAAATTACTGTCCTTGCATTTTTATCAGGATATTAATGATGATTTCTGGGTTTTTTTTTTGCTTTTAGTTTTTGGTCGTTTGTCGTCCCCCTCCCCACACTTGACAAGGCGACGACGACGACATTGGGTTTCGTTTCGTTTGTTCTGGTTCTTTTTTTCCATTCGTGTTGTATTACCTCGCTTTACTTGCGGTTGGCAATTGCAATCAAAATACTCTGCATCGTCACTTTAACCAAAATACTCTTCAGTTAATTCAAATAGTTCACGCTGAGACACAAACGCGAAATTACAATTTCTTAATTTTATCTACGAACACGCGACGGTAGCGTTGCCAGGAGCTAATTCGGACAATTTGCTCGGGTTCTGGCAAGATTCAGTTGACACTAGCTGGCCACACTGCTCAAAATAGTCGGAAAGCAACTATGCCAATCGATAAAATTGTTTAGAGCCCCCTATTCTGTAGCCTACGTAAAGCCTACTCTGTGGATAATGTTAAGTGCCCCCTATTTTGTGGCTTATGTGAAGTGCCCCTTATTTTGTGGCTTATGTTAAGTGCTCCCTTTTCTGTGGCCTGTGTAAAGTGCCCCTATAATTAGGACGCTTTTACGTTACGTACTTGAAATAAAAATCGACATAATTTTTGCATACACACAAAAAGTTTCTTTATTTTTATTGTTTAAATGTTGGTTTCTTTGGTTTTGTTGTTATTTTGTCTTATAATTGTGTTTTTGTTTCGAAATACTTTGGTTTTCCTGCTGCAAGTTTTAAACTATTTGAAAGATTTCATTTTGTTGTTTTTATTAATTATTGGTTTCAATTGTTCGAGTTTGTTTGAAATTTTGTTATCGTTTTTGAAACCAAATAACTTCGTTGGGGTGGGAAATGTTAGTGTGGAAAAGCAAAAAAAAAAAAAACAGAATTAACAAAAATGAAAATAGTAATGAATTACTTTTACGTTTTTGGTCTTTTTTATGTTTTAAAAAAAAGTGTACATTTTGCATCATCATTTTTGTACTTTATGGAAATGAGATTTGTTTTCGGTTTTCTTTTGTTTTTGGTTTTGTTTAATTTGTTTTTTTTTTTACTGTTAGCTTTGCGTTTACATGTTTTGTTCCACATTTGAGTTTTAATTTCGTGTTTTAGTTTAAGTTTTACTTGTAGTTGAAATACATAAAATACACATTTGTTTTTTTTATAATTACGGTTGCACAATTATTATTCTTACTTTTGTTTTTCTTTTTGTAGTTTTTATCATCTTTATTATGATATATGTGTCAATGTATGTATGTATACAGATTTTTTTTGTTTTAAACATTTATAAATATGCATTTTGCCTCTCTTATTGTGGTTACATTTAACATTTATTTAGAGCCCAATTCATTTTTATTTTATATTTCAATTTTGCGCTATTTGTTATTCAACAATTACATATACAGGTTGTATTTCGTTTTCTATATATTTTTGGTTTAAGTAACTTTATATTAATTTGTATTTACTTTCCTCGTGTACAACATTTAAAGCTTGACTATTTTTTCTTTGGGTTTGTTAGTGTGTTTTTAGTTTGTTTAGTTGGTTTGGAAGTATTGTATAGTTTCATTTATCGTTTGACATTTTCTAGTTTCTCTAGTTTTATTCTTTAGTGTTTTAAACCAGCCGATGGAATAGTTCTCTATAATTAAAAACGTTCGCCACTTTAGAGACGCTTATTGACGCAACATTTAACATCTAGTTATGCATATATGTACTATATGTTATAATGTATGAGAATTTGTTCCCACAAAAACATTCATGGCAAATTACCGATTTCTATAACCTTGTAAATTCTCCCCCAATAAACATATTGATTGATAGCAATTGTTATATTTTAACACTGATTTTGTTTGGTAAAATGTTGAAATAAAGTCAACAATTGGAATAAGAATTTTGCATAATATATTTTGACCAACATATTAATATTTTGGTGTTCCCTCTATTGCTTTATATTAATTTTGGACTCAGAAGTGGATGGGAAATTTTGGGTACTTTGTTTCTTGATATATGTATGTATGTAATTATAAACTCCATATGTACATATGTATGTACATATGTACATATGTATATGATTTTGGGATTTAATTTACAAAGTTATTAATTCTTTGGCACAGCCAAAGTTAATCTGGCTCACGTTTTTTTTGTTTTCAACTTTTCTTCTTTTTGTTGTTTCATTTATGTTAAGTTAATTTTTAATGTTTTTTTTTTATTAATGTTAATGGTAAAAAATCTAAAAAAAATGTGGTTTTCCCCTTTTTGTATTTTGTCGTTTCGTTCCTTAAAAAAAAAACAACAACAATAATATTTCAATTTCCTACATATAATTGTAAATATAACATATGTAAGTGTCAAATACCCTGCATTTTTCAACAAATGCGATTTGTGTCCACTGGCTAAATTACAGGGTATTCATTTTTATTTTTTATATTTTTGAATTTATAGTCGCCTTAATGTCGACTATCACAAACGATTTTGGAATGGAATTGAAGCATTTATTTCTCAAATTGTTTACTTTTTAAATGATATACACGTTTCCTTTCGATTTATTAAAATAATTATTATTTCCGTTCGTTCAAATTGGACAAAAGTTATGGAATGTTTTTAGTTTTGCTTGGTTTTTTTTGTTTTGTTTTTATAAATTATTTAATATATACATAAAAGAAAAAGAAACATTCAGTCAATATATATTATTTGATACACATACATATATAAATACATACATACTTATCATATGTATGTATGTATGTATATATGACTCACACATACATATATTATTTCAAATAATAACTCTCACACACATACACACACTTACATACATGCATATGATGAATAAACTAATTAAACATATACATACATACAAAAAAAGTTCAAATTTATTTCATAATTATATATTATTATTTTTGTTCATTTTCGTTTTAATTTTTGTTTTTTTTTTTGTTATTCCCCTACGGTATCCCCAACGACGAATAAGTACGGCAACGACAATTTGCTCAATTCTCAAGTTTTTGTTTGTTAATTATGTTAAATACAATAAGTTAATTAATCAGTCGCATAAATGAATCACCTGTCTGGCTTATAGCTCTCTTTCTTCATTATGAATTTTTAAATAAAATATTATTGATCTTTTTTCTTTTTGTTAATTAATGAAATCGGAGTTCAAATACGTTGCTAACGAATATCAAGAATGTATTTCGAAGTACTGCCATGCGATTTAGCACTCATTGACACACACACACACACACACACAGAGACAGAGTGAGTGTCACTCTCTCTCGTTCACATTTCCACTCGCTCGTTCACAAATGCACTCGCCCGTGTTTATGGTGATTCGCTTATTAATGTTGCAGTATCTTCATCTTCTTGGCTAGCGCCGTCTCCGATGGCTGCAATTTGCGTTTGCTACTGTAATTGCATAATTTGCCAGAGAACTTCTTACTTAATGTCGTTGTCGTTGATGTCATTAGGTCCAGCACTTGTAGGCTGTGATCCAATTCATCCAGCGCCGAGCCGAGCGTTGTTGTTATCGTTGTAGTTGTTAGATTGCTACTCGGATCCGGTTCCGGATTTATTTCAATATCGTTGAGCTGATTCGCTAACGGATCCTCGTCGTAAGGATCGTAGGGGGGTCTTAATTATTGTTTAAACACAAATAAACCCGTCGGATCCCACTCATTATCATCGACTGGGCCGAAGCATTCATCGAAATACCATTCCATTGTCTTATACACATGACTTAAAGATCTGCCAATTGTGTGATCCTCATCGGGATAGACCTGATGACGAAATTTAACTTGTTGATCGACCAATGCCCTCACCAACATCAATGTATGCTCCTGATGAACTAATGTATCGGCGGTACCGTGCATTAGCATTAAATTACGTCCCTTTATGTTTCCAGCTTTCATTGTTAAATCCGCCTCCTGCAGAGCGCGCAAGTAATCGCCCTTCAACGGTATGTAGCGCTCGGTGAAGAATGAATCTGAATTTTTGTGAATAGTTAATAATAAATTATTTAAAAGAATTATTTATTTAAAACTAATACTCTCCAATATATATATATATGTATATATTTTATATTTTAATAGTTAACTTTTATAGTTAAATATATTTTTGTTTAGTAATTTTAGTTCGGAGTTTTAAAATAAATTTTCTTTGTATGCAAAATAAAGTTGAATGTGAAATTACTTTTTTTTTTTATTACTAGAAGCGTCTTTTAATTGGCATTCCTATTGGGAAATCAATTTTTTGTACCTCATTTTTGAAATTTTTAATAATGTTACCACTATACCAATTTTTTTCTTCAAAAAATATAATTTTTTAAATGGATATTGGGATATAATAGTTTGCAATAATATTAAAATAGATCAACAATAAGTTTTTTTTTTTAAAAGAATAATGAATAATGAAAGGTTAATAATTTCAATCAAGAAATATTTCGTACCATAAGTTGTTTATAGAAAATGTATAGTACTTACAGTGATAGCCGAAACTAACAATTGGATTGATGGCAACAGCGCATTGGAGGACTTGTTGAGAGTCATCGATTAGCATCATGGCAGATGCATAGCCACCATAGCCCCAACCGAAAGCACAAATGCGCAATGGATCGATAAATTTAAGATTATCGCGTAAATAGCTGCAAGTATATTTTATGGATTGAAGGACTAATTAGGAATAATAAAAAAAAAAAGAATATTTTTCACATACGTCAGTACACCAAGTTGATCTTCCACCTCGACAGTACCCAATTTTCCATGCACCTGAGTCCGTAACAATTCGCCCTGATAGCCACTACCACGGCCATCGATTTGTGCCACAATGAAACTGCGCTGACTGGCCAAATACCAATTCCAATCGACATGAAAACGTTCTGTTACCAATTGGGAGCCAGGTGATGCATCGCTACAATTAATGAATTGTTCATATTGAATGTTTTTGAATATTCTCAAAAATATTTACTACTTACACGTGTAAAACTAGAGGGAATGCCACCTCTTCCTCTTCACGCATACCGGGTGGCATAAAGAGTCGCACCTGAGCATGAAATCCGTGACGTATCTCAACACTAAATGTGCGCATTTGGGGTACTGCCAACTGGGCGAGACGATGCCGCAAAATGTCACCGGCATTGAGAACAAATACCTTCTCGTTACTTGACGTCTCAACCAGATAGACACTAGGTGCTTCAGGACCGAGACATTCCTGCACATAGTAGCTAAAATCGCGACTAAATTGTACACGATTAAAGAGACAATTTTTGGGTATATCGTAAATACAATCATCCGGTTCGAGATGGGCCACTATATCATCCCAGCGATCATCGTTAACACCCAATGATGGTGACGATGACGCTGTACTACGAGCTCTATGTAGACGGTAAGTGGCCTCCGTATTATCGCATGTTAGACAAGTGGGTTGAGTCGAGGTGATGTATGTGCGATTCGATTCGGTAACGTTTAGTTTAAGGCTGATCTTGTAGAGATGCCGTTCACCCGGTCGTTTCTCAGGAGCAGCCATAAAGTAAACAATTTCATTACCCTCATCCCAACCGAGTATTTCGGTAACCTCAAATCGTCCCATAGTAAGGGGGACTGGACGACGATCAAGTGATGAAATGAATACAACATGACGATAATGACCATGTTCGCCATCACGCACTGGCAGTCGCTTTAATAAGTAGCCACCTTGGGATATTTCATAGGTTGTCTGACCATTTGTCACATTGGCTAGACTTTCATTATTTTGGCTACCAGATTCCTGCATTTGTAATTGCCATTGCATTTGCATTTGGAGCTGACGTTGTCCAAGTGCACGCATCTGGGCAGCGATGCGGGCGGAAAAAATTGGTCTCTCGGCTGGCAAGACCCAACCGTCATTGATGGTCACTTCTGTGTGGACTACCTGGCAATTGAAATGTGGTGCACGGCAAATCACTGTTGTTGCTTTTGTCTGATCACGATTTGTCACTGTGACCGATAAATCAATGGGTGAGGCCCAGGTAAGACCGCCCACATAGCTACCATTAGCCAGTTCAGTGGGCAATTTAATTTGAATGGGAAATATATATTTGATAACCGATAAATTGACCACATTTACGGTCACATTCGGATTCCGGGCACCAGCCTTGGGATACCGCTGCGTTAAAACAGCTGGATACTTGATGTCATCACCCATCCAAGTGTACCTGCCGGACAAATAAAAGTAATTTAGTAAAAAAGTATTAAAGAAGTTAACTTCGGCTATGCCGAAAATTGTATACTCTTGCAGTTTTAGACTATTTTATGGTTCTTTCCGTCACATAAGTTTCAATACAAAAATTAAAAAAATTAAAATGAAATGCAAAATTAAACTAATTTAAGCCAAAAAAATATATATATTATATTTTCCTATATCTTATAGTTGTTCGATCCGACTGATTTTTAAGCTTGACAAATTTACACCTAGAAAAATCTTATCTACCAAGTTTCAACCATGTAGCCTAAAATTTAAGGTCTAAATCGTGCAAAGAAATAGACAGAAAGAAATGTCTTAATCCACTCAATCGACTGTTGATGCTGATCAAGAATAATATATACTTTATGGGGACGGAAATGCATATTTCTAAGCGTTACAAATATCTAACCAATTTTATTATACCCTTTGCAAGGGTATAAAAATATCGAATATCGAACACTACAATGATTCGACGAGTAGATCATCTTCTTTATTTAGATCCGATCCTTAATTGATGCACTTACTTGTACTCGTTCACATCGCTGTCGTTGTAGCTGAGGAATGCCAAAAATAGACCATCTGGAGAAAAGGCCATGCTAATCATTCGACTATCCTTCAGTTCGGGCACATTCTCGTATGTCCAATCGGGAATGCCATTGTAAAAGATTCCTCCCATTCCGGTGTGAGTGATGCGACAGACAAGTTCACCCTGCACCTTGGGTTTGTAATAGATATCGTTGTAATGGACAAAAGCGATTGCCTGATTCAGGGAATAGGCAGCAGTTGTTGATCCACCTCCATTCGATGTACCTGCCGCTGGGCTGGGTACAATGGGTTTTCCGGCTGCTGCACCAGCCAGACTATTAAGAATTATACTGCCACTAGGCAAAGGAGCCATTGTGGACGTTGGGGATGTAGGCGTTGGCGAAGATGATGCTGGTATTGGTGGTGGATTAATTGGAGCCCAAACCACATGCTGTAAACGTGGAGCTTCGGCAATATTCTCTGTTGGTCCCAGTGGAAATGTATTCGCTGTTTGTACCTCATACACATGATGTCTAAACGATTTCATACATTAATTAACGTTGGTTAAGTAATTAAATATATATTATTTAAATCTACCTAGATCCTTCGGCATTACTGTCTGATTGAAGTAAGACATATTTTTGATCTGGTGCCACTAGAAATGATTCCGCATTCAATTGTCGCTAAAATCAAATAACTATATATTAAAACTAAAAATAATTTTATTGATTATCGATCGCTTACAAATGTGGAATTGGTCATAAGAATGCGGGTGTTATAATCGGCCATATTGAGTATCGATAGGCCGCCAGTTGGATCGCGATAGACGAGCTCGTTGTCTATAATAAATTAAATTAAAATTTACCTTGAGGGAATTTAAAATAAGGAAGGGCTAACAAACCATTGCTCCAGGTGCCATTAAATGGCCTCCATTGCAGACTTTTGCCCAATATATCGCTGGGTAACATTCGTCGTCCCCGAATTCGTAAACCCTCATCTTCCGGCGATAGCAAAAATATCGAAAATATAATCAGGCTAAAGACGGCGGCAATTACCAATAGAGCTATGAATATGCCACGCCAATTTCGTCTTTCTGGTGAAATGGCCACAAGTTCCTGAAATATGTTAAAAAAAAAGTAAATTAAATTAATTAAGCACATATAATTCTGTTTTAAAATGTTGTCTAATTTTTGTAAGTTTATAAGCCAGAAAGAGTTTGTTTTTTATTTATTTAAAACTTACAATTAAAAGAAAATAATATACAGAGATACATATATAAAGGGTATTCAGTTGATTGATTAATAATTGCTGGAAATCTGAAAGATTAATTAAGTGCGGCATATTTTCCGATTATACGATTATTTATATATAAAAAAGGATAAAACTTAAAATGAATGAAATTTTGTTTTTATAGTTTTATCATTATTTAATTTGTTAAAGTTAAATTTTTAGTTAATGTTAATTTAAAATATAATATCATATATATATATGTATAATGTTAGTTATGTTTATAGTATAGACACAAACGAACAACAAATATTAAAGGCAGAGTTTGACCTAAATTCTGCTTGTAAATATTTTTGATTTAAGTTCTCTTTCTCAACATTGATAAATATTCAACCATGTCGAAAACTGCATTCCCTTGTCCTACTCTCTCACCTCCAAGGAATATCCTTTTTTGACAGTAGTTAAGGTACATTACTCTTGATGTCAGAGAATCGTTTGTTTGGTTTTCTTTTCTTAATGTTTGTTGTATTTCTTTTTTTTTATGTTTTATTGATGGTCTGTTGATGGCATTGATCGACTTGCAGCTAGCTATAAAAATATTTTTCATTCGTTTTCTTTTTTTTTGGAATTTATTTTGTTGTTTGTTTTTGTTTTCTTTTTGACGAGTAAAATGCATAGACAGCAAACAAATTGCCAATCTCAGTAGGAAGTGTGAAGGAAAAAATGGCGCCGAAAAAGATGGCAAAGCAATCGATTCACTACCCAAAAGTGGGTAGGCGTGGCACTCGTTATCCTTGGATGCAACCTTAATTGACAAGTGAATGGGAAATGAATTAAGGCCAAAAAGGTCATACGTTGCCTCTCACCAGTAAATTCCTTTATTTTCGAATTCAATTCAAAACTATTTTAATGCACTTTGCATGTTGATGTGGCACAATTCAACTTGGCTTGCCTCAGACATTTATTTTTTTTGTTTTTTAAATTTCGATTAATTTCCATATTGATTTGCATTTAAATGAATGAATTCATGTGACAGGCAAATTGCTAATTGAAATTCGATTTGTTTTCATAGATTTTTTATGATAAATGTACTAAAGAATTGGAATAAACCTTAAATTGTTCATATGACATACACACACACACACACACACACACAGACACACAAATCATAAAGTTTGATTGTCATTATTTTTTTATTATCATAGTTCGTTTTAAGTGCATGTTGGTAGTAAAAACAAAAGTACAGTTACCCTTTACATCATGCAAAAGTACATAAAAGTTGTTAACTCTTTACAGCTAAAATTGAAAATGGAATTTGTACAAGTTCATCCAAAAATTCTTTAAAACATTTGCCTTACATTTTAGTAGAAATCAGTAGAAATGAAAAGTATATCTTCTAACTGATAAACTAGTTGGCTCTAATCAATTCAATACAGTTGAAAATAATTTCTTTTTGTCCATCAAATTATTTTTATCTTATTGTGACTTTCAATTTTTTATTTGTTCTATTTCTATTCCATATAAATTAGATTACTCTTGGAACAAACAAAGTTAAACGATAGCAAACGAGAAACAATTTGAACTTTCTTTTTTTAACTCATTTACAATTAGTTGACTTCTGTGTGGAGAATATATATATATATACATACATATATATTTCTGAAATGTCCATTAAAAGTTATCGCAGTCGCCCAGTCACATTGCTCTATTCATTGAGATTTACCAGAGACCCAAGACCCAGACCCAGAATCGGAAAAGTAAAATCCAATTAAGTACTCAGCGTTTGGGGCAGAGGCGGTGAAATGAAAATTAAAGACTTAAAACAAAACGAGAAATGGCTACATTTCTGAGTGCAACTTTGTGTGTACAGTTAGTAGTCTGTGTGTGTGTGTGTGTGTGTGTGTGTGTGTGTATGTGGTTGGGGAAATTGTTTATGTTGTACCATAAAGCAAAATGTTTGCCTCTGGGCTGCCAAACAACAACAGCAACAACAATAGCACTACAAAGTCCAGTCCACAATATGCATTTTACTGATCCTTTTGTTCAGTTTTGGACTCACTGCAAACAATTTGCGGTAATTATTTGCCAGAATAAAAAATTTTTCTTCTATTTTTCTCTTTTTTTTCTATTACTGTTGGGCAAAGGAGAAAAGGAAAGTTAAGAAAAAGGCTAGATTAGTTTAGGGTATTCGAGTATAAGAATAAAATTTTCAACTTCAACGTTAATTATAGCAATTATAAATTAATTGAGATTTTCGAAACTTTGTTGATAAGAATAATAATCTTAAAGTAATATTTTCTTAACTATATTTTCATAACTGTTAAATTTACTATGACTTTTAATTTAAATACAAATTATTATACATGTCGTATAAGTAATATTCTTTTATAATAATATTTAAAAGGGCTATCAAAAATTTCGTTTTTATTTGGTAGACTCTAGACTACACTATTAGAGCCAAATCACATTAAAAAACCAAAATAAAAGAAAAAAAGAACCATATATTTACCACAGTGCAAGATGCAAATATGAAATACAGTCAATCGATAGGAGAATGGAGGAAATTACCAACATTCTTCTGTTCCCTGTTCTGCCTGAAACGTTTACTTAATGAGCTGTAAACGCATTCCGCCTAAAGTGCATTTGGCTCATGGCCAATAACAACAACAACAACAACTATGTAGCAATTCCAATTTCAACTCATTTTTCAACTTCAATTCCATTTTGAACTGCAACCCATTTGTGCCATAATTTACGCCTACTTTCATGCTCACCGCTCTCATTTTGGCCAACAAATTTTGGCCGTTAGGCCAAAAATATATTAAAACCCAAAAGGCCAGAACTAACATCGGTTCAGCGGCTTATTGTATACCCTTGAAGTTCACCCCTTATCTGTATAAAAAATAGGGGGCAAAATAAGTGGAATGAAAGAACTAGTTCCCAGGATCTCCCATTCCCAATTACCAATTTCATAAAGTCATGTTCATATTCAAAAACTTAAAAAAAATGTTGATCAGATTTTGAAAAACTACAAAAATTGCTCCAAAAATTTAATTTACAAGATTTTATGCAAATTTTTTAATTTATATTGATATTAATAATATTAATAAAATAACAAGGAATTAAAAATATAATTGGTCAAAATTGCGAGTAATAAAAAATAAAATTATATAATAATTTGTTACCTTAAAGTTTACTAGTAAGGATTAAATTGTTTAACTAAATGTTTTAAAGAGAAGCTTTGCAAGTGTCTGACAAAAATAGATATACATATGTATGTGCCCATTTCGAAAGGGTGAAGAATTAAATTAATTTCAAGGGCTTTGGAATTTCCTCAACATCGGTTCACAAATGGTTGTTATTATTAAATATTAAGGAATTTTCGTTGTCATAAAGTTTCCCCCATTGAGTTTAGGCCTAAAACTGAATATGATGACCATGATTATATGACGCTAATACATACAAATACATACATACATATATACAAAATACATAATATTTTATGTATTTGGAATGTTTTGTTTCTCGCTCCACTTTTTTCTCTCTTATAGTCTTTCTCTCTGTGTTTCTCTCTTTTTTCTTTTTATTATTTTCGGTTTCATTTTTGTTGTGTTGGTGTGTGTCCGTTTTGGGCCAGCAATTGTCACACCTTCTCTATGGCTTAGTATCACATTAATAGCTAATGAAGGCACATCAACGGCAGAACAAAGAACAATGAGTGGGCAATAACAATGCCAAACAATTCACAATTGTTGTCCACTAAATGAGAGAATATAAATTTTGATGCCATGCCTTTTGTTGCTGTGTTCATCGGTGCGAAGGTCCTTTAACTATCCTTTCCCTTCATATCTTCTCCTTATCTAGTCCTTCCTTTTTTTTTTCGTTTCTCTGTATCTTTGTCTCTTTTCGTATCTGGTCTGTTCTCAATGGACTGCAATTCATAATTTTAGTCAAACGGAGCTAGCCCATCCACTTTTGGCAATTAATATGGTTTTACTCTTGGATAGAAAAGTTCTCGGTAAAACTCACAAAAACTGCAACCCGATGGACGGCGAAACGTCTATACCCTATATTATATAATATTTATGTATTATAGATATATATAATCGATGAAATTCCTGCCATAATTAATTTATTCTATTGATATATACAAAAATTTATTTGTTTTAATTAGTTGTTCTTAGTAGAATTTAAGGAACTATAATAAAATATATTTTTTCTATTCATATATTTTTAATTCTTATTCATTTCATTTTTTTAAACTAAATATCTTTGAAATACTTTCACTTTGTAATATTAAAAAACAAAAGTCGAATCCAGTTTCAAAGTGAATATACCCTTTCTTGCTATAGGGTATAAATGAATGTTATGGGTGTAAGTGAGGCGGGTCAAGTCGATGGGGAATATGTCCTGTATATGCCAATTGGCCATGACGTGTAATTAGAACATAACTTTCCCTTTTCCTTTTTGGTTTCCTCTATTTGTTGAAGTTGTAACTGAGCTGAAATATTTCCCTTACCAAGCAAAATAAATATGAAACTTGTTTGTTTCAATTTGTATTAAATTTGTTTTGATAAACCTAGGTAATTAATTAAAAGTTAAATAAAAATATTACAGCTTG
The DNA here is from genome assembly GCA_037075365.1 of Drosophila emarginata. Classification (NCBI taxonomy): domain Eukaryota; kingdom Metazoa; phylum Arthropoda; class Insecta; order Diptera; family Drosophilidae; genus Drosophila; species Drosophila emarginata. The sequence continues at coordinate 2,012,677 of JBAMCD010000160.1, forward strand.
TGGTTGATATAATATAAGTTTATTTAACGTAATGTGTAATTAACGAACTGAATTTCCAACATTCAGATGCATTATTTTAATAGCCTAATTAAATGTTTTAAAAGCCACAAGCACATTATTTTCAATCATAAATTTAAATTGTAAAAATATGTTTTTATATAAATCTATAAAATGGAATTGCGAAAAGTTCTTCTTTATTATAATTAAGAGGAAAAAAACTAAAAAATAATTTGAGAATTTCGTAGATGATCCCCGAAGTATTTCACAGTTTTAGTTTTTATTTAAGTTAAATTGGATTGCTATACTAACTAACCTTTAGTAAGTGCCGATCCATGCTTGACGGCTGTCCGTATCTAACTAAATGTTGGTTATTTTATTTTTTTAACTCGAATTTGGAATAATATGAACATGCCCACTTTTATACAAAATTCGGCATTATTTCTATACACACAGATGGACATGGATGACAGAAGGCACTTGGTACTACGTAGGACAAAGGTCAGTAGAAAATGGCTCCCAATGGGGGCCAAAAAATCATTTGCAACATTGATGAGCAGGCAGAGACCGTGTGCGAGGCCAAGTTGAATGAGTAAAAGTGGCAAACAAAACTTTTTGCACACTCACACCCACACACACACACACAGACATAGAGAAAACTTATGTCATTATGATGGACTTTTGCGGTGGCTCATTTATAAAGTGACCACACCCACTGACTGCCCATCTAGCCATCTCTATTGTCCGCCTAAATGTATGTTTGTATGTGTCTCCAATTATTAATGAAAAGGGTAAAATATAACAAGAAATAGTTCAGGTTTTTGCATTCCTTGTTGCCTGCAGAGCCTTTTGGCCATTTTATCCGTATCTTCGTATTTAGCTTTGCATGCTAAATTTATTGTCTACTTTTATTTATTGATCCAGTTTGCCACAGTTTGTCTTCGCCAATCGGCTTATCTCTGGCCACAAATTGTTAGCCAACCTTACGGGCCAAACAGCTCAGCAAATTAGTAAAATAGCAAAAGAAAAAACAACTTTGCAGGTATTTAATGGTATCACAAAAAAAAGAAGAGAAGTAGAATCTACAGGGAAAGAACTTCAAATTGTTATTCAAGTGCTTGCAAAATTAACAAGTTAAAAAAAAAACACCCAAACTGTTTCTTAGCTTTTTACGGTTACTGCTAGCAATAACCGTTATCTTTGAATTCTTTAGATAGAGAGAAATGGATGAGATTTTAGCATATACATATATTTCGCTCTTTTATCATAATAAATATAAGTGTATTTTTTTTTATTTATTTAAATAACAGATAATAAGTTTATTATGGCTATTTCCTTTGATATATTTTCTTAGTAATTTTAGTGCCCTTATATAAAGCTTCAGTAATAGTTTATAAACTTTATAGAATTTGGTATACCGAAACACTTTTGCCGGCGTTTCAATCAACTTTCAACTGACTTTTATTAATATCCAAAGTTCTTATGACCTGTAAAAAGTTCCTTTTTTAAAGTCAATATTGAACTTTGTGTTTCATTTTGAAAACGTTTAATCAATTGATGTAAATGGCTGGCAACTTTTAACTTTTGGCATATTTTTGACTGGCATTTCTCAATGTTCGGATCCGTGTACGGGGTTGGGTGTGGGTCTGGTTGTGGGTGTGGTTCTGGGTTCCGTGTCCGCCCACTTGTCATTAGCCTACAAAATTGCCATTTTCCATTGCATAATTATGATAATTAAAAGGAAATCAGTGCAAAGAAGGCAACAGGGCGGGAATTGACCTCGTCTTAACTTTTCCTCTCTCATTTTGGTTTTCTAATTTTTTTTTTTTTAAGAAAACTTTGTCAGCAAGTTGAAAATGAGTTTTGAGCTTATCCTTTCGTTTCCATTTCCTTCTGCCGTACCAAATTAAATTTAATTTCTTCATGAAATAGAAAAGAAGAAAAAAAAAAACAAACATAAATGAAATAAAATAAAATGAAATAAAGACGAAGAATTATGGCAACCGTAAAATATATATATTTATATACATATTTTTTTTTTGGCAAAGATTGCTCAATTATTTTTGTTACTTTTTCCTATAAATTTTATTTGTATTTTATTTATTTATACTTCATTTCATTCTTCCTGCCATTCAGTCTTCCTTCCTGCATGCCCGGACTTCCTTCCTTTTATCCTTCCTTGGCCAAAGGTAATAAAAGACAGGTGAACTCGGAAGAATGAGGACTTTGCTAGTAGGTGGGGATTTATTTATTGCAAAAGATTTGCAGCGCAAAAACTTTTGGTTTTCCCTTTACCCACTCGGGGTTTTTCTTCTTTTTCCTTTTTTTTCTTTTTTTTTTTTGAGGCGGCGACGGACAGAGGCTGTTTGTGATAGGAGCATTGCCTGAAGGTATTCTGGCCGATATGGCAAATCGATATGGCAAATCGAGTTTCGAGTTTTATTTATGACCCTCATCTCAGACCATATACACCCCTGAGCGCATGTACTCCCCTCTGTCCGGTTGTCTGGAATGAAATGCCAATCGAAAAGTTGCTATGCCGCCGCCATTCAGTTTATAATTTCAAAAATTTATAAACTGTGAAATCTGTTCAAACGCCTTCATCTCCTGCTATACACACACACACACACACACACACACACATCTCTACCCCAACCCATTCCCCATTCCGTGATCCTTTGTTTTATTCATGAAGCACAACCGAGCCGAAAAAGGACAAGGAAATCGAAATTTTATGCTCTAAGTCTTGTCGCCTTCTTCCTTGACTTTGTTGCTGTTGTTATTATTATTATTATTTCTCTGCCGCGTAGAAAAGCAATTAAACAAGCCTAGAAAAAGGGATGTCACCTAATCCTTTTTCTTCGAGCTTTTCGTTCTAGCCAACTCAAAGGACAACAGGCAACAAAAAACATTTGCATACTTAATTAACATTGCCCAAAAATATACGGTACAAGAAATTGTTTCTAATATGTAGATGAGACAACGACAAAACTGAATTCTATATAAATCTTTTTTCTTCTATTTTTTATTTATTTTTATTTGGCAAAAATAAAAGCAAATTGCCATTTAAGCAAAGGAAAATGTTTCAGAATTGCAAATGTTTAGGGATTAGTTAACATTATACACATTTATCTAAAAGATATACATATATATATATATATATATGCATACAAATACATATCTCAGTTTATAAACGTAATTCGATCGAAATACACCAAATTAAATGAATGTGACATAGACAATTCAAAATCAATTGCCACATACGACAATTGAATTTTAAGTACTTGACCCAATTTTTGACATGAACAAATGTTTTGTTTCTCAATGTTCTATCACGTTCTAATTTAACGCATTCACGGACGAATAATTCTCAATTCTCAGTAAATACTCTCTCAAATCAGTGTAACTAAATGTTGTGCATGGCATTGTTAATTTGGATAAATAATTATAGGTTAATGGTTATATCAATTTGGTGCTACTATCTCAACATCGATTCTTATCGAATTTCAAAGAAAAATACCTTATTCGATGAAGAATAAAGTATAAAAATAAAAGAATTTAATAATCAATTAGTGTTAATAAATGGCTTCAAAGTCAAAGAACTTAGAACTTGTTTTGTTTTTTTTATCATTTAACAAATTTTGATATTTGTTGTTTTATGAATCATTTCGCTTTCGAAAAAAAGAAGTATTATAAAAATTGGATATGTTTGCTTTTTAAAATATATATAAATACATTTATTTTATTCTTTTTTCTATATTGAATAAACGATTGAAGTGTCTTTTTTTTTTGGCAATTGAAATAATAAATTTAATTAAACAAATCATTGTTTCCTTTGTTTATATTATTGCTTTTATATATGTACGTATAATCGGTGACTAATCTAGTTTAGTATTATTTTTGATTTTTACTTTAGCAAAGTGTAAAATAATTACCTTTTATTCAAAGATAATTGGTTTTAGACACACTTTTTAAAATAGTGAAAAATTATACAATTTTTTTTTGTAAGTTTTAATATATTTATCAAATTTATATAATAATGATTAATCAATATCAAGCAGTTGTAAAGAGTTATATTAACAGTTCACCTAACTGAAATACTTAGTAACTCGACAGTTTCTAAATTTTAAGGTAAAATATCAATTTGCATAATATATGTACCTATGTATTAAAGTGCCTGTTTTTATATGGAACACGGCATATGTATGTACATATATGTAGATGTATGTATATGTATGTATACATATTAAAGTTTATGACTGTCTCCAATAGTTTATATTGCGTGGTTTTTTTTTTTATGACTGACAACGTATACAGGCCGAGAAAATTACATTTTTTTCTTTATATGATGTCGCAGGAGAGAAGAATTTAGATACACTTGGAAAAAATGTTTAGAGATTTTATTCAAAAGTTTTAGCTCCATTGTAAGGTATGGTAAGTATTATGATAAATTCATTTAAATTATTTAAAAATAAGAAATTTAGTTACACTTGAGCTATTTATCATATAATATGTATACAATAAATATATATTGTTAAATAGAGTATATACAATTTCAAGGCATGGAAATAAGCTCACCTCATCCTTGGGCACAAGAGTGACTTTTTTGATGGGCGCACTGTTATTGACGACGACTGTTTCACGCTTTAGCGATGGACGCTTCAATGCCGAATGTGGCTTTTGTATTTCCACCATGGTTATTTTATTTTTATTTTCTTGTTTTTTTCTTTATTTTTTTTTTTGTTCTTTTGTTGTTCCTTAGCACTTCTAATCACAATAATGGCAATGTTAATGTTAATACTGTTGCTGATGATGATGAGATGAGATGATAATGATGTTGCTGGCAATGATGTTGATTATGGTTTATATTAGTTTGTCTGGCTTAACGTTAAAGTGAAAGTGGCTTAGATGGGTCTTGGGAAATGGCAGACTGTTGCTGTCTTCTCAGCTGCTGATGCTGCCAAGTCAAACGACTCATTAATCACACGATGAGGCCCATTTACACGCACTATGGCATTAGCATACACTGGCAAAAAAAAAAAAATAAAACGAACAAAAAAAAAGAAAATAGCAACAAATATAACGCTTCATATATCTGTGTCTAATAGATCGCAATGAATAATGAAAATGCCTTGACTGATGGCACATTTGCTCTTAATTTAATCTAATTTGTTGTTAAGATTTGTACTATCTATGGGAATATTGTATGGAATTAAAGTACAAATTGATTTCTCTGAGTGCAGGTAACTTATTTCTATATGTATGTATATATTAGCACATTTTATATGGCAACATACGCCATGTTGTCGCGGACATTATCTAAATTAGATGTGCGGTCCCTAAAAGATAATTCTCTTCTCTTTCCCCCTATCTCTCTCTCTCTCTCTCTCTCTCTCTTTCTCTCGTTCTCTATCTTTCTTTTTCTGGTCTTGGTAATTTTTGGTTTTTGGTCTTTTAATGAGCTGTTTATGCAATCATCAAGCAAAGTTCCTTTAGGCCCATGTTTTATTTTTAAGGTTTTTCTTTTTCATGCAATAAATTTTGACTCCGAAAGGGAGATGTATAATTTGCATAATCGTGCGACATGACGGGCAAAGGAGTGTGGATGGGCAGAGGGGCACTGAGGTCAAAGTCAATGTTAGTCTTGCGCCTGAATTAACCTGAAATGTGGCCGCATAATATGACCAAAGTATAACGATTCAATTTGTTGGCCGTGTTTGGTGCCAGATAAACGACTTAGGTAAAAATTAAGCGCATCAAAATTGAATTAGCTTATCCTATACCCGGCCAACATGTGTGAGGCTTATACACACGCACACGCACATGCACACCCACATATATACCTACATATATACATCTTTGTATATATGTTATTTATAAGATAAAATATTTGTAAAAAGAAACTCATAACCAAACAGAGTTGGCAGTTGGCAGCTGTTGGCTAAAAACTTTGCAAAGTTAAAGCTCCAAAAAAAAAAAGAAAAAAAAAAGAAAGCAAAAATGCGTTGAAACTTGAAAATGAATACAACAAGAAAATCTTGAGCCACATTTGCAATTTGCATATAGTTGAGCAAGTTGGCAAAATATAAAAACAGAAAGAAAAGAAAAGGCGGTCAAGTGCTTGGGACTGCGGCTGCTTTTTCTCAAATGTTTGCTTGGCACAACGGTGCGTATGATTGATGTGGTCAAAGAGAGTTAGAAAGAGAAAGGGCGCATATGGTAGAGAGAGATAGAGAGAGCGAGAGAGAGAGAGAGAGCGTGAGATGAAAAGGCACTCGAACGGCTATGGTTTCTATTGTTTGCATAGGTTTTACTTTCGTCAAATCAATGAAAATCAATCCTTTTCCATTTTTTTTGTTGTTTCTTTACAAATTTCCCTATCTAAAGTTTCTCAATTGTTGTTGCTTCTCTTGTTCGAATATTTGGTGAGCGTTTTTCTTCTTTTTTTTGTTTTGCATAAAAAGCTACAAAATGTCTTAGCTTAAATTGCTTTTTGGCATACCTATACAATCACAACAAACAACATGTATCTAAAGAATTCTCCACAAAAAAAAAAATATTATTCAAATAGATTTCAGAGTTTGCAATTATCTAAAAGGTTTTGCCTACATCAAATAAAATCGACAATTGAAAACTGCGGCGGCTTGGCCAAAGTTAATCAATGATGAGTAAACTTGATCAAACTATGTATATAACAATTTCTATAGTCTCTGTTAAGTTCAAGGATATTTAAACATTATTTATAATTATGTGTTTTATATGTTGAAAACTCACTTGATTTTATAATATTCAATCTTAAACTATTTATTAATAGTAACGAATATTAGATCTCAACAATTTATGTGTTTATTGGCAATCAATATAAATTTTTTGACAAATTATTAATTTTTATTACTATACAAATTGTAAAATTTAGTTTTATACATAGTTTTATCTGATTTACACTTATTATGGATAAAATTAAGAGAAATAAATAAAAGTATTTAAATTAATTGAAGAATTTCTCATTTCCTTGTTGGTAAATAGTTCTACTCTTATCCACTTGATTCAATGAAGGGTTTTTTGTGGTCAAAGGTCGACAATCTGCGAGTATTTCATTAAGTTTTTTTTTATTGTTAGGCAGACAATAGAATGGAATTGAGTCATCTTATTCAATTGATGAACAAATGTTAACCCATTGAACTCAGCAATTTTATCTAGTTCGGTATATTGAATAAAATGGTATATCTTTTGATAACTCTAGGATGACATGTCGTATACGTAATTGAATTTTGAACTATCTTGATATAAATTGTTAGTGCATTGAAGTTTTAATAAGCCAATATAATAACTAACTGGATTAGCATATTCTATAGATTTTGTCTAAGCGAATGACAGACAAATTAAATTTATTAAACCATTTAAAACTTGATGCAAATATGGCAATTTTTTTTTTCTGTATAGAATATAAAGTATCAATGACATAAAATGCTCAAGATATACATATATGTATAAATATCTAAGTATATGCCCACACACACACACACACACACACTCATACACAATGTGTTGATTCCTTGAAGCTGTGTGCAAACAAAGGAAAAACCAAAAGAGATGAAAAATAAAAAATGGCATAGGGCTAGGAAACCATCTCAGGCTCTGGGCTTTAGGTTGGGTAAACATTTTTTCCTCTTTCCTCTCCTTTCTTGTCATTTTTCTTTTTTTTTTTTGCCTTTCTTGCACATGCTGCTCTATAGAGCAATCATTGTAGAGGTGCCAGGAAGGTGGTGTAGGTGGTGGATAATATAACGGTATGCTGTGTAGATAAAGCGGAGATGGGAAAGGGTGGAGGGGGATTAATGGAGTCTTGCATTTAAAACAGCTGTTCTATATAGTGTGGCAAGAGTCGAAGTCGAAATTGACATAATTTATAGTTTTGTTGTCTTTTTAAATTGTTTGCCAGCAGATATTAAAAAAAATAGAATGTCCTTATAGATTTATGTGTGCCACATATATGTATATGTATATGTATATGTATATGTATATGTATATGTATGCACGCATACACGGAGGCAGACACACATGTCTGTTCACCATTTATTTACAACAACAGCTGTTCCAACAGCAACAACAATGACAACAACCACAATTTAAGCCATCTTTCGCCCCATTCAATTGGGCCCAACCTTTTTTTCTTTATTACTTTCGTTTTCCCTTTTATATTTCGCTTGTTTTTTGTCTTGTTAACTTTTCACTCGGTGTGTTTTTAGTTTCCGTCTTTACTCTTTTGTTTTGTTATTTTGTTCTTTTTGGTTTTTTTTGAGGGTATGGTTCTTCCCTTTCCTTTATTTTATTTTTTTATTATTATTATGATCACATTTTTAATGGGAATTTTCTTAAAGTTTTCTTAGCTTCGTCTGTTTGTTTGGCAAAATGCGCAATGAACCAGCAACAAGAACAACGACAACAACAATAACAATAGCAGTAACAAAAGAAGGAGTAACACATACACATACACCCGAACCCCGCAACCACGCAGCAAACACACTCACACACACACACAGAGAGAGAAAAAGAAAGAAAACAAAATTAAACGAAATATGTGATAAAAATATAAATTGATAGAAAGGTATTAAGGATATCAGAAGGAATATCGAGATAGCGAGAGAGAACTGAACGCAACGAACGCTTCCGTGCGGAAGTCTAACAACGACTGAAAGTGAAAACTGAATGGAGAAGGAACACATAACGGTAAACCATAAACTGTGCGTCTGCGTTGTCACAGTGTGTGTGTGTGTATGTGTGTGTGTAAGTGTATACATGAGTTTAAGTATGTGTGAGTATGTATGAGTTTGATGGGCCGGGACGCTTTTTCGTTTGCCGTTTCTTTGTTGTTATTGTTTACATTCTTACACACACACACACAGACACACAGACACACATACATATGTATAAACATAACACTAACACATCTATGCATTGCCGAATTCGGCGCCAATTCTTTACATTCGTCAAAAGTGGGCCAATCAGCTGTCTTGCATTATTGTTAAAAGCTCTTTTGATACTGGATTCCTGTGTCCAAGCTAAGCTTTTATGCTGCGTTTCACAGAAGGAAAATGGTACATTTTGCTGCCCATCTATATAGGATATAGTTACATGCAAAGGAATATATTCTTAGCCAAGATCTTTTACGAACAAAAAAGTAAGACACAAAAGTTAGGTTATGTTGCCCTGGAAAAACTTTTACTGGGCTACCTTTTTAGCATTAATGCATTAATATTATTTCTTCTATGTAAAAACTAGAATATTTAAGAATATTATAGTTTAGATCATAGGCAAGAAAAATTTCTTAAAACTTTATGTTGGTTGAATTTATATTATTTCTGCTTTGTAAAAATTTAAATATAAATTAAAATATAAAAGTTTTATACCAATTTGTTAAGAATTCGTTTCATTAAACAAATCTTATATACTTTTACTTAACCTTAACAATACCGCTGACCTGATCACTTTGAAATATATTTTTTGATTGCTTTAAGCACTTTAAAAGTGAAAGAGCAGGCAGGACATAAAGGAGGATTAACTTTGCCATGTATAGAAATAGATAACTTAAGTGCTTTATCCAAGTCGAACTATGTCGAAAACCACTAAATTCAAAGTTTTTATAAAGTTTCAATATAAACTTAGTTGAAGAAATTTGTAACAAGATATTTTTGTTGGTTTCAACTGACTTAAGCTTTTCAAGTCCTCAGAACTTGTAATCATTTAAGAAATTTTCTTACTTTTCTAATAACTTAAGCTTTCGCTAAGTTCCTTAGCTTTGCAAGCTTAGCAAGGTAAAATTTGTGGAGTTTAAGCTAAGAACGAAAGCTTTAACGTTTTCTTTTGTTGTTTTTCTTTTAGAATGTAGACAAATGTAACTATATAATTTGCCATTCCATGTATTTATATTTTTGTTCTAAGCAAAGGAGGAATGGGGTGGAGTGAGTGGTCCATAGAAACCACAAAATATTCTGTCAGTAGCGATGGCTTAAGGCTTTTTCATGCTCCAACGATTTAAGTGTCTGGTGGGGAAAAGTTGCTAACACAGCTTTTGCTGACTTGAATACTTTTCAATTTCAATTCGTTTCGACTCCCCAAACATATGTCAAATGCAGGACCGCAACCGCAAGAGCTCGGTCAGTTAGGGAAATGGAAAATGGTTATGGATACAAAATACCATCAGATTTTAAACCATTTTCTGCACTTAAATCTTCAATCGAGACTGTCAATTGCATTCCATCTTATTTACATTCATTTTTATTTATTAATGTAAATACATACATATATATGTATGTATATCATCTTTGAAGTGTTACAAATTTAATGTCATATCGACACGCCCACATCTCTGACAGGAATAAGAGAAAAGTTAAACAAGTTAAGTTAGCAGCTTTAAGTTGATTTACAACAATTGGAATCGAAATAACACAACAGGCAATAGTACGAAATGAGTGCTATAGATAGCAAATATTTCTGTCATACAGGGTGTTCCATATAAATAATGATATTTAATTCATAATTCTTATAGGAAACTTGAAAAATAAAATCTGAAACAAGAACTAAGAGTTGCCTACCATTAATTGGTTTCAACAGGGAAACATATTTGTTTTAATTCTTAATTAATTCTTAATTTTATCAGATTATGGTAACTTAATTATTTATATTGTTTTGATCTGTTCTTTGGGTATTTCTTTATGTTTGCTAAACGAAATTGTTTTTTAAAATGTGGTTTAAATATAATAAACACTTTAGCTTTTTCAATTTTTAATTTTCGAAACTAAATTACTATTTCTGCTTTATATAAAAGATATGTATCTCTGTTAAAATATTTTAAACCTCATTTTTAAACACCCATTATCATATCTTACTTTTTTGGGCCAGGTGTCTTTTACTCTAAGACCGCAGATAGCAAAAGAATAAGGAAAATTGAGAGCAGATTCAGTCAAGCGAAGATGACATATACATATATACAAAAAAAGAAAATACATACATATATACAAACAAAAATATATGTATATATAACATATGTACATATATACATTTATGTCTATCGATGAAAGTGAAAAGTGAGAGCGAGGGTTGGAGAAAAACATTTGGGTTTCGCCTAAGAGGGTTTATTAAAAATGTATGCCATAAAAATTGCGTTTTCATATGTGGAAAATGGCTTTGAATATTTACACGCAAGTGGCGAGTGTTGAGTGTTGGAATATCTGTATATATATATATATATATGTATGTGAGTAAGTGTGTGTATGTGTGCATGCTCGTAAACAGGAAACGGAAATCAGCATGCAGGCACACGCAACACAACCAGCAACAGCAGCAACAACATTTATTGTTTTTGGCAACATTTTTAATATGGCCTTTCGTTGGCAATACCCTTTTGAAAGGGTTTACGACTAGGCGGTACATATACATATATAAATATGTATATACATATATATATTTGATCTGCATGATGAGTGTTACTAAGATTTGTAAAACTAATCAAAACGGAGATTCATGACAGCTGCTTTTAAGACTTCAAATAATTTGTCTTTCTATTTGTTAAATTCTTCTATATGATCTATATATTGCTATATCTATATATGATATATCTTTCATAGAAATATTTAAAAGAAAATCAGATAACTTTTGCCTATTGAAAGGGTATATAAGTTTTGTCATAATCAAAGTTTGTTCTGTTATTTCTCTTTTCTTTTTTTTTTTTTTGGGGGGTTTTTAACACATGTAACTATTGGTAGGCTCAGAGAAGGGAGAGGGGTGGAGAGTTGATACTGAAATATCCTACATCTATGAGTAGATTAAAAAAATTTTTTTCTGCATATTTGATGACCCACAAAATGTGTTTATTTAACCAGACTGCATGTATAAATATGAGATAATAAATTATTAGCATGAATAAAGAAAATGAATAAATATAAACAAAATAAATAAACTAGAAGTGTTTAGTTAGGCCATGGTTTTAAATATTTAAAGCCTTTCTAAATCATATGGTTGAGCTGATAGAGCGAAAGTTAATATTTATTTATACATATACAGTAGCGCCATCTGGCAGCCAATATTAAAAAAAATTTAATTTATTAATTGCTTTTCATGTAATTTAACAAAAATTCTTCAACATTTTTTCATATAGTTAAATAACATTTCTTTACACATTCCATTCGCACACATACACACACATACACATACAGTTACTTTTATATTTACATATGTATATTTGGTCTATATTTTGGTTACCTACAATTTTCCCACCTGCGTTCTTTCAATTTCATGAGTAAGTTCTTATATTAAGAAAAAGCAGACCCAAAGAGAGATGCCTTTAGCTTTTGAGTTTTTGCCTTCATTTTATTTTTTTTTAAGAAGTGGGCGGGGCACAACATCTGAAAATTGCTGCAAGTCTGTGTGTCCGTGTGTGTGTTTGTGTGTGTAAAGAAAAGGGAAAATATGCGCAAAACTTTTCGTTTCTCTTTTGTTAATTTTTTGACTTTTTTGAGAGCATGTTAAAAATTTTTATAAAATAAAAGTATTTTGCATTTCTATTTGCATAATGAACATAATTGAGACAAAATTTGCTTACATATTATATCCATGCATATTCAATTGAATGGAATTTAAATAAATTTGTTCGGAAACCCATCTGCAATGAATTGGAATTTCTTTTTGATTTAACCAGAAGTTAAACATATTTCTTCTGCTTGCTTGGCAAATGTGAAACCAAAGTTAAATAAATAAGCGCCAGTTGATTAGGCAACGTCAAGACACACAGAGAGAAGAGAGAGGGAGAGAGAGGGGGGGGGGAGAGAGAGAGAGAGAGACAGAGAAAAGGAGAGAGAGGGGGGGAAAATGCAAAACATGCGTGATGAGCTCGAGGCGAAAGCCTTCACAACCCACCTAACCAACATCTATCCCCTCTTAAAATGTCTGTCTGCCCATTCTACCCAAACCAAAATGCCTTATTAACTTAACACAAATGCTGGCAAGTACTTAGAGATGAGTGCGAATTGTGGGTAGGCCTTTGTGTGTGTGTGTGTGTCTGTGTGTGTATATGTGTGAGTGTCAGTGTGTTTGTGTGCATACGTATGTGGCACCTGTAACATCATTGGAGACACAGCTGGCAAAAACACACTTGAATAATAAGCATCTATTACACTAGCCTACAGTATTTCTACACAATTCAATACTATAATTATTGCTTCTTAATAATTATTATATATATTTAGTTAAAAAAATCAATTATTAGTAGACAACTTTAAACAATTTATATATTTTCATAAAAAAATATAGTCAAATTGTTTTTATTAAAAGAACTTTACGAAACTGTTTAAAGATCCATTAAAAGAGCTACGAAGATACCTCGAGTCAAATTGACTTAATTTTAGAAACAATTCCATTAATTAATTTTGAAAAATATGATCACATAAATTAAATAAAATTTTCTTTTATTTATTAACTGTTTTAAATTTTTGTTAAGAAGTGTAGCTGATTTATATGTATATATATATACATACATATATTCGTTTTCTGTATTTGAGTGTCTCCCTGGTTTCTTTGTTGGAATGTTGACTTTTCTTTTTCTCTTTTATTTTATTTTTTTGTTTCTCTTCTAAGTAGGTATATATGTATGTATGTATGTATATATCCATATGTGTGTCTGTGTCTGGACGTTTAAAGACATGACTTTAATATATTATTCATTTTGATTATAGTCAGTTCTTGTTATAGTTTCATTGGGAGTTTAACAGGAATTTAATTTGCTGTCTGTCGGAATTTCCTTTTTATCTCTAGTAAATAAGTGTTATAAGGGGGATGGGGTGATAGTGGTTACTGGATAGTTATAAAAAAAATATGGTTAGTTCAGTTTAGTTTTATTTTACTTTTGCTATTTACATATGTATACTAAAGGTTTGCATGTGTTGTACACATTTTAATATAGATAGATACTTGTGTAATTGGTTTTGGCCACGTTAGTGAGGGACTTAAATGCTGCTTGTCGCCATTTGAATGAGGTTTCCTTTTTTTTTGTTTTTAAATGTATTTACGTGTGTGTGTTAACGGTTCGCTTTGCCATTATGCAGCTCAACATCCAGTTAAATTTAATTGGGTTTCACAGTTTCCATTTAAAGTTCTCAACTACTTAAACACAATTTTGGTTATACCAAAAGAAGCTATTAACTAACTTGACAGCTTACTAAATGGTAACCAGATAGGAAAGATCTATTTAAGAATTATATTATAGACCATTTATTAAATCCTAATCTAAAATTGGTTGTTAATGACAGTTACTAATGAATAACTTTCGAAGAATATTTTTTATTATTTTTCCTGTCTTGGAAACTTTACTTTGATCCACTTTTTCTATATATAAATAAAGTAACTTGGGTATCAAAATTCATTTTAACATAATGTGCTGATCAATATATAGTTTGTATATATAGTATATAAGTTTCTATGTGCACTCAAGTTTATTTTGTTTATTTTTGTTTGCCTGTTTTGTTCTCTGTTTCAATTTGAAGTTTATTTTGTAGAGCATTTTCTAGTTGTGAAAGAGAAATTCCAATTAAAATGTCATTGAAACTTTTTTCCAAACGGCACACACACATACACACACTTGCATACAAAAAGAGATGAAATTCAATTAGAGTTTTTCTTACTTTCATCAGTTACCTTTGCTCTTCATTCTTATTTCCATTTCCATTCACATTACCTTACCTTACCTCACCTCACCTCACCATCATCTCTTGCTTAGCTTGTCTTTGGCTATTTGCTTGGAGTATGAAAAGGTATGCTTACCTAAAAGAAAACAAAAAGAAAATACGCATGAAAATAGGTTAAGCACACACACACACATACATACACATAAGAGTCTAAGATATGTCGAATACAACAATTGATTGAGGATGATATCCTTATGGATTGACAATTGTCATTCAAATATTGTGTCATAAATCTTGTAAACAATATTTGCTACTTGAAAATTGCAGTTTTATTTTTCTCATCATAAATATTATAGTTAAATGGAACATTTTTCGCTCAGTGTATGCTGGATAACTGTATAAATTTGTTTTGCTTTTAACAATTGTATTATCAATTTGGGGTTAGACCCAATTTCTCTAATTTTAAATGATTTTAATGATAACCATTTTCAAAATTTATAAAATCGAGTTTTGAAACATTAATGTAGTTTTTTTACTTCGGAAACTTACGGTTTAACGGCTTAAATATGGGCAAATTACAGCACAAGGGGCAAGTCCTTTAAAGGAACCTCAAACTCAAAAGGTTTCAGTTTAAATTAGTTTTGGTCGATTTTAAATAATTATATTTTCAGTTCTTTCTTGAAATTGGATCTTTAAATTGAGAAAACTAATTTTAGACCTGATTTTTGAAATATTATCGATGAAAATTTTTCAAAACCTGGTAGTAAATTTTTTTTTAAATATCTAAGTTGTTATTGCAGTTTTTCTTTTTTGGAACTGAATGATTTTGTCTATCTAAAACTTGCGAAAATCGGCCTAAAGTTGCGGAAATTCACAGCTTAACAGCTTTTCGATTGGCCAATTTGGAAGGGTATACAAAGTTCGGCTTGATTAAAGTTAAGCCTTTCCTGTTAGTTATATGTAATGTTTTCTTTTAATAAAAGCTTTTCCAAGTTTGTATCACTCAGTGCAATGAGAAGGATCAGAATTGTAAGCAGCTTTTTGGTTGTCCAAGCGAGACAGAAGATAGACAGAACAGATAGAGATAGAGATTCACCGAAACAGACACCGATAGAAATCCAAAAAGGCACTTAGGCCACATGATGAGATGGGTGACAGGGCCACGGCCAGGGCCAGAACTCGTAGACGCAGATACATGGCCAGAAACGACTGGCTGGAAGATGACTCTGGCGTTGATGGGGCATGGCCTTGCCTTGTCCTGTCTTGGTTTCGTTCGGTTTAATTTGCCCTGCTCCTACCCTGCATGGTTCTAGCCATGTCCTGTTGACAGTTGCACTAATTGCAAAATGCTGTTGTTTGTACGCCTGGTCTGGCCAGAACTGGACGGCTTTTGTTTGTGGCATACTTTTAGGCAATTTGCATATTTCGTTAAGCAGCAGCAGCAGCAGCAACAGCAGGACATTGCAAGATGTTACTGTCTGCATTGTCCTTGCAATTGAATTCATGCAGTTTAAATATTTTCATCTCATTTAGATCCTAAGTAAATATTTATGTTGATATATTCATCAAGTATTACTCAGAAATGTTGCCAAATTTAATTTAATCCCTAATTGACAGCTTGATTAATTACCAAAAATGAGGGCAAAGTTAAACCATTTATGCAGTGAACTCATTATGTCTACGATTTCAATTTGTATAAGTAATTTCCTTTGATTTTCTTTTTCAATCCTATTAGATCAGTCAAGTAGCAATAATACCGATCAATCATGAAGATTGACCTTCTCGTAAAAAAATTATCTATTGCCAAATAAACAAAGAAAATTTAAGTTAAGCTAAACTTCATCTTCATATTTCAATCAGCTCTTTACCACTCTTTATGTTTTGTTTCTCTTTTCTTGTTCATTTATTAGATTTTTATATATTCATTTTTGTTTTTTTATGATCGACCGTCAAAGTTGGTTTTGTTATGGTTTTGAATTTTCGTTCTGCTCGGTTTCGCTATTTAATTTGACGCCTCCCTTGCCACCAAAATTAATGGCTAACAAAAAAAAAGAAAAAAAAAAAAAAATGGAAGACAAGAAGGCAATGAGAAAATGTATTTTCTCCTTGCCAAGCGGAAAGCTGTAAATCAAATTGAATAGCCTGGCAAATGTCTGCGATTGTCTAACACATAAATTGAGGTTAATATAAAATTAATGTCCATTAACAGAAAAGCTTTGCAAATTATTTATAACCTATTGTCTATACTATCTATATGTATGTATATATCTATGGCAGATCCCTCAAAAAAGGTCTATATAAATATATACAATAAGGCTTTATGTCGAATCATTTTATTAACTATTTACATTGATTTTGGGGCTTTGTGAGCAGCATAAGAGTTTTTAATGTTAATTAAATGGAATATTCTTTAATTAAATTGCAGGCTCATGAAGACAGTTTAATACCTACATATATATGTATATATAGATGTATGTATATATATGTATATATGTACATAGTTGCGTTTGATTTTATTTTGGAGTCAAATAGTATTTTGTTTGCATACTTTAATTGTTCAAATTCAACCAATTTTAACCTCTATAAATCACATATTTTAATTAGAATTTATGCTGGTAAAAACTTAATTTTTTTTTATTCTTCCACTTCAAATGGCCTTAAATGTTTGGTCTTATATAAATCTGATTTGATTCGCAGATTTAATGTATAAAAACGGGAAATTTACTGCAATGTTTGTTTTACAACATTGCGAAAGTCTTTTTCTTGGATCAAAATCTGATGACTATAATATTGCTCTTATGCATTTCTCTTTATGCTGTCGTCGCATTAAATTCGTTTTTATGATTCTTGGCAATATACATATATATCTACTTTAAATACATATATATATGTAAATGTATGGGAATATAAGCAGTGTAATATTTATATCTAGGTAAGTACGAGTTCTTTTAGGTTTAATTTTATTTTGTATACTGTTAGGCGAACATAATGTTTGCAGTTTTATTGCATACTTTGGGGAGATGTGAACAATTTTGCCGCTGCTTAAACAAGCAGAGTAGGCATAATTCTCTCATTTGCTATGCCATTTGGCATCAGATTTGCTGTGTGTGCGTGCGTATGTCCTTTCATCCTGTATTGCATACACTTGCCGGCGTGTGTGCATAATTGAAGGTAGTCTGTGCTCTCTCTCACACTGCCTCTCCCTGTCTCTCTCTCCTTCTCTCTCCCTCTCTTTCTTTCTCATTCCCATCATTTCCCTCTTTCTCTTGCTTCATTCTAAATACGTGCCAGTGCAAAGAGCCAATTTGTGTTTTCTTTTTTCGCTTTTTTTTCCTATTCAGTTTCTGAGTGCAACAAACAAGAACCGAGGACGAAAAAAAATTATGAAAGCGAGTGACACACAGAGAGAGAGAGAGAGAGAGAGGGGTGAAAAGGCGGCAACTGTGAAAATTTCCAACTCGATTTGTTTTCCTATTTTTTTTTGTGTGTGTGTGTGTTCGTATTTTGGTGGTGTTCTTTAGTTGGCCAATTTGCGACAGGTGCCGCAAACAACTTTGCAAATATTCGATAGAGCAAATTGTTGGATTTTATGTGGCAAGGAGTAGGCGTGGTTTTAACTAAATACTTTGACAATGCATGCAACACTTGGCATCACGTGCCACTGTCATTTAGTTAGTTAGTTTGCATGCCTCCCAAAAATATTACACGCAACATATAAATTTTCGTGACTCTAGTCAGCCTTATGATGTCATTCATAAGTAGTTTCCTTTCTGGCTAGATAGATATGTTTTCTCATCAATTTAACTTAGAGATTTATTTTAAGGCCAATCCTCTTCAACACACAAACACACAGAGACACAGATATAGAGACAACAAAGCACTGTGATTGATTTTGAGCTTGCAATAAATCAGTCAAAAGCAACTGCAGCCACATGGCGAATGCGCAATATTGACGCTTAGTTGGCCAAACTGCAATTAGCCAGGCATCAATCTGCGGGCAGTTGGTATCCTGCCGAACCCATCAGATGAGTATTTTACTACAGTTGTTATGCCGAGACCAATGGCGCCTTACAGTGACACAAAATCGAAGCATATAATATTCATTTAAGATTATTTAATGTTAATTAAAACTTGATTAAAAAGAAAGCTAAGCCAGTTGCCTCCAGTTTGTTCAACTTTTTTTCAAT
This sequence comes from Drosophila emarginata, assembly GCA_037075365.1. Classification (NCBI taxonomy): domain Eukaryota; kingdom Metazoa; phylum Arthropoda; class Insecta; order Diptera; family Drosophilidae; genus Drosophila; species Drosophila emarginata. Next base: position 2,031,539 of record JBAMCD010000160.1, read on the forward strand.
TTCAAAACCAAAACAAAATTCAACTTTTATTTTTCCTCACGTGGTTAAAATTCGTTTATCAACCATCCTATCCAGTGTTTTAATGCTTTTTAACCACTGTGCTCTCACATCACGCCCACATTCATACACATACACGCACGTGTATCCATTCATCCATTTGGTTTTCTTTTTCTTTTTTTTCCTTTTTTCCCCCGTCAGCCAGGCCTCGAACTAAAACTCTCACTGCAAAGTCCTGGCTAGCGTCCTTCCTTGCTGATGTCAGAGAAGCTTTTAGCGGCCACAAATCAGAACACAACCAAAAAAAAAAAAAAACCAACACATACAGAAAAAAAAATGAAGAAAATGTTTTATGCAAACAGAACTGAGAATGAATGTAGATAATGTTTTGGGGAGGAGTCACCTACACCAATTTGGATCCTGGAGGTGAATGGTGGTTCAAGTTATTCTTATCTATTCATCTGCCTAAATATCTAGTGTTTGCCCTTTTTTATTTTCTCTTTGCTCTATTTATGCAATAAAAATTTTCCCGCTCATTAATTTTTATGTATGTGTATGTGTGTGTGTGTGTGTGTGTTAGCAATTAAGTTTAATAGCGCCACAACAACAACAGCAATAGCAATGAATGAAGGCATAAGGTTTTTCAAGGGTTAGAAAATTTAATTAAATTGCCTTGGGGCCAGCAATAGGCACAAATCACTTGCTAAATGTTAATAATGATGCCCCCCAAAATGATGATAATAATGATGATAATGATGATCATAATGATGTTTATATTTATAATGGTAAATGTTGAAAATTTAACTGAAACTATTTGATAAAATTGCATTACTATGGCTCTGTCATTTCTGTTGCAACTAATTAAGCAAAGTGTGTCCAGGTGTTAAAGTGTGAGTGGCAAGGGGGAGAGTTGGTAAAAGGGGGAAACAGGGCTGTCATGATGCATAAATGGCATGTCATTAAAATTTAATTAAAATATATATGGATAAATGTACATATATATCTATATATAGAGCTGTGTATATACATATATGCATAGAAAATATATTTATGCCTCCATTTTGGACCTCAATTTAGTTGCAAATGAAGGCAAAATGAATTATCATAAATCAATCAATATAGATACATAGATATATACTCGTACACATACATACATATACATATAAACATATAATGCATTATCATTAATAATTTTTTTTTAACCAATATAATTTGATCGATTTATTTTTTGCCAATGATTTATGGAATCCATAAAATTACGCTTGAATATATATTACTAGTCCATAAAATATGATTTGCATTAAGATGAAAATTATGTATATAAATATAAAATATTCTTGTTTTTAATATAGCTTAAATAATTAATAACGAAAATGTATTTTAAATGGTCTAAATATTATATATTATAAATCTATTATATTTTTTATTTAATTAAATTATTTCTTATTCGATTCGTCCGAATAAAGTTAGCTGCTCCCAAATTTATATATGTTATATACTATATATACATACATACATATATACATAAGTTATAAATTGTATTTTTGTTTTTGAAATTTCACCACTTCAAAGTTTCAAAACTAACAAATTGTTTGGAATTAATAAGTTTTGCTTATTGTACATAAAATTAATTATGCTGATTCAGAAGCCAGAACGAAAGAGAAGCAAACGAAAAATGAGCAAAACAAACAATGTAAGAATAAAAGCCAAGTCCAAAGTCCGAGGACGAATGTCCTGAAACTGAATGTCGACAGCTTAATCAATTCAGTTTTGGCAACAAAGTGATAACTGCCAAGACGTACTCTTCTTTCTATCACTATGGTTAAAGTTTGTTTGGCTGCCTTTCACCCATCCCCTGCTCCTCTAAGACACACCAATGAGTTTTTGCCACAAACCAACAGTTGGCCATCCCCAAGGTGGGTCACGCATAGCATTGGCCATAGAGAAACCAATCAACATTGAGTCCGGAAGGAAGCTCACTAACTCGGAACAGAAACAAGGTTCCTAATCATCATCATCATCGTCATCAGCAGCATCAACTTAATCATTATCTTGGCTTGATCATAATCATGATAATGACAATGACGATGAAGATAAAGTAAAGTATCTGCATACATAGGAAAAATTTGTCCGGTCCTGTTTGTATCGAGGGAATCTGTCAAATTTGTATGGAAATGTATAATAATAAATTGCGTTGCCAGTTTTACCACAAACGTGTGGCGAATAATATTTATACTTTGCTCCCTCTATCTCTCTCTTTTTCTCCTTCTCTCTATCTCTGTCTGTGTACCCCTCTTTCTCTCTCTCTCTGTCTCTCTCGTTTTTCTTGCCTCAGTTATTCTACTTTTATGTCCATTGCACGTGTGAGGCATTAAAAGTAGCTAAAGATATATGCCATAATATGATAAAGGACATAGGACATTGTTTGAGTATGTGTGTGTGTGTGTATTTGTGTGTTTGTATGTATTATGTGTGGGTGGATTTATGTGTTACTGTGCAATTTAAATGGAATACTTAAAACTATCTAAACAAAATATGTTAATTTTACAAATCATTAAATTTCAATGCAACATTTGCTACAACATTTTATATAGAACTTTTGCTTTACTCTTTCGATTGCTTAAAAATTAATATTCTTGAATTATTTATTTAACAATTAAAAGATAATATAATGGATTATAATAAACCCATTGTATTAGAGAAGCTCTTAAAGTTAAACGCAGAAGAACAAAAATTTATATTAATTTAAGAACCAGTAGCATAAAGATAGGGTATATACAAATTTGAAATATCTAACATAATATATCTCTGTATATATTTGTTTGATTTTAGTTTATTCAAAGTGTTTTTTCAATTTCTGTTTGCATTTGGTAATTGAGGAATAATTTGTTGCATGTTGCCAGTGGTTTGCTCTCATTCTGTGTTCATTTCTTTTTTTTTTTTGGCAATAATGAAAATAAAGAGGAAAATTGAAATACGAAATAAAATTGAAATTGAAATAAATTTACGCTTGTGTGCCTTGTTTGCTAGTGCAATTAAATGTGGCTAAAAATTTCAACGCAGATGGTTTTTCACCACTCATTCTTTTTAGCTAGCAACCATATTGCCATTCATTTCCCCTATTACAATTGCCATTCCTTTTCCTATTCCCATTCCCATTCCCATTCCCATTCCCATTCCCATTCCTTTAATCCTATAGCACATCTTTACTCAACTCTACAAAACTTGTTGTTTTCTTCTTAAACAAAAATCAATCACTTTTTGCAGCTGCCAAAAGCAAAATGCTTTGTCATTTATAACGCTAACCGACCCTTCTTCCCCTCATATATGCCACTCACCCTTCGTTTTGATGAGAGTGGGTGGATGGGGTGGACGGGGGAGGGCTTGAAGGTTAACGTTAGGGCAATGGTGGTCCATTGTATCAATCAAATGCCGCCACGCTCGAACGATTGTTGAAAAATTGTCGGACATGTACAATAATGTTTATCAAATGCCATCTTCTTGTTTCACTTCATCTTGATGTGGGCGTGACAATGCCAACGAAAGAGCTAGCAAGAGTGCCGGAGAGTGGAGAGAGGGAATGACTGTTGGCATACCTTTCAGCTTTTTATTGTTGTTGTGATTTTTGGCATTGATTCGGCATGCCCAAAAAAAAAAAAGAGGAGCAAAAAAATTGAAGAAGAGATAACAAGTTAGTTGTAATGCCACGTGGCATGCAGCAAAGTGTGGCAAGAAAACGAATCGATTTTGAAATGAAATCAAAATAAAAATAAGTGAAAACGTGTCAAAGTGCATTTGTAATGCCTTCAACACAGTCAAAAAAGAAAAAAAGATGAAAGCTTTCCTGATTTATGGAGCATCTAACAATCGAGAAAATTATTCCCCAAAGACAAACCAAAAACGAATTCCCCTCCCACACATATAAAAAATTTGACAATATTTCCTGAACCACAAAACAGCTTAAACTTTAACATTTAAATGCCATTAGGATAAGAAAAGATATATATTTCTATATTATAAAAGGAATAAAATACAAGTTAAGGATATCGGTAGCTTTTTCAGTAAATAATAAAAAAACATTTCCTTAGGAAATGGGATTGAACAGAATATTTTTCCAACTTTTAGATTTTCTTATGAATTTCTCAAATTCCTCTCTTAGATGATTATTTATCTTTTGTATTCAACCGAACAGAATATAAATAAATAAATGAAATATCTTTTGTATTATATTAATTATTTTAAATAAAAATTATATGGGAAAACCTCAAGAGTATTCCATGCATATAGTATATGGTTATGTATATATATCATAAAACTTTGGTTAGCTTGAAATATGTTTAGTTTTGATTTGATTTTAAAAAAGAAGACAAAAAAAAAGAAGAAGTCTTCTCTGTTTGGCAAACCGAATTCGTGGCTCTTGTTGACATTGGCTGTCGATTTTATGGCGCCCAACGTGGAGGCCCCTTTTGGTGTCCGTGCTGTTTGCCTGCCAGCCTGTTTGTATGTGTGTGTGTGTACTTCAATGCGTTTGCTTTTTTCAAAAGAGGCTGCTACGTTATTAAAGACAGTTGAAGTATTTGTCAATGGCCATAGAGACAGGATCCTACTCTTCACTTTCATCTGCGCCTCAATTTCCATTACCACCACTGCCTGAGTCATCGTTATCTTCACTATTTAATATTGACTTACATTGAAAATATTGCTGGTCGATTTCATATTAAACTCATTCTTAAATAAAAAAAAAACTGTCTTTCTTTTCCGTTAGTTTGTCATGTTTAAGCAAAAGTTCTACTCTATATTGTATGGTGGCCATCATTCGCGTTCCGCATCCGCATCTCCGCATCCATATCCGCAGCATTGTTATCTTTTGTCAATAAAAATAATTGGAAAAAATTTTCTTTTTCTGTCTGCCGGTCTTACTAAATGATGACAAATTGGCGGAAGGGACATGAAATTGTTAATGGACATTTTAAATTATTAAAAAAAAAATAGTCTCATTTTGTTTACTTTTCTATTCAAATTAATTAATTTTTAGGTTTAGGATTATTCAAAAGTTTCAGAAGTTTAAATTTTGCTTTTCAAAGGAGATTTATATAAATAACCAAATGAATAAATCAATAAATATTTATGTAGAGTAATATCGATTATGCAATAGTTAGCTATTGGATAATTTTTGATCGATTTTTGATGATGGATTTTATTGCTACAATCAAAAAAACAAAAAAAAAAAAAAATAACTCATTAAAACTTGTTTGCTTGTTAATTATTTTTTTTTTTTTAGCAATTTACTTTGCATTATTTTGTGATTATTTATTTTGCGCTGGTGCAAAAATTATTTACATTAATTATACAGGTTTATGGCAAACAAATTGAAATGTACATTATAAATTTGATGCAAAATGTAAATGAAATGATAATTAATTAAAAATAATCATCATTTGACGGCAAATAGAATCTGAATAAATTTGGATTGGCCTTAAATAAAATTCCAAAAAGCAAAAATTACTGGTTGGTTTAATTCAATCTCATTTTGTTTTTTTTGGGAAAGAGAAAGTATTAGATGAGATTCCGTGTCTCTGTCTTTCTATCTGAAATGCTGTCAAATTAACGAAACAAAACATGGAAAAGAGTTTGAGAAGCGATTAGCTAGAGGGGATTGGGGTGGGACACTGAAATCTGTTGGCTTATTTGTTGCTTTTTTCTCTTCTCTCATATATTTTCTCTATCGTTATCTGTTTAGAAACAAAAAAAAAAAAGAAGAAATAGAAGAAAATAAACTGAAAACTATTGAAAAGAAAAATGGAAAATATACACAATCATACACGCATTCGCACACACACACACAAACACGCACTTTGCATAAATCATGCATCAATCATTCATCATCAATCATATGGTTCGTGCAACAGAGTAAAGTGTCGAGTGGCAACAAGCCTTTAAGTAGACCAAAAGTATGTTTCTTGATACTTGAAACTTCAAGCGACTAGAGAGAAAAATAAGATAGATAGATAGAGAGAGAGAGAGAGAGAAGGAAAGTATGTAGAAGAGAATACAGAAAATTACATGAATACCAAAAGTTTCAGATCGAGTTCTTCGTAATTTGAATGCCTGGAAGTAACAAGAGGCCAAGATGTTCTATGTGTCTAGGCAATATGTGACAGCCTTTTGATGAGCCTTGGGCTCTGTTGCCATAAATTACACACATACACACACTCACACACGCAGACACATACGCAGACATATAGGGAGACTTGTACTAGCTGCTGACATCATGATGCCTTGACTCCATCTGCCCTTATCCCCCCCAACTCAGCTTCATTCTCATCTCAATCATCATCAGTTGAGGAGAGTGCGGGTGGATGAATGGGATACAGCGTCGAGCAACTGCTAAGTGCATAATAAAATTTTATTATTTTTTAGCTTAAAGCGGAAATGAATGTCGTGCAGCATACTCAAGGCTTGGGGTCACACACACACACACACTTCCTTCTTTCTGCTGCACTAGCAAATTTGAGTTCAACACATGTGTAATATGTAATTTGTGTGTGTGTGTATGTGTGTGTGTGTGTGTGTGTGTGTGAGAAGAAGCTTTTCAGCATTTTCTTCTCCTTGTGCTCAAAGTAAATGGCAGCAAATTGCATTTTAATCACATTGTTGTGCTTGTGTGGCATGCAGGAGGTCCGTACCAATGCGCACTGACTTTGACAGACCAAAGGAGCAAAACGAGGACCACGTCAGAGTGAAAGAAAAATGAAGGACTCTGTTTTGGTTAGTCATACGGCAAAGGTTGGAGGTAAATTTCAATTAGATTTTCATATGCTCATAGTTGAATCTTAAGGAATTTGAATAATATTTTCTGAAAAATGAATGGCAAAACATTATGAGACATGTTATATTCAAGGAATTCATTGACCCCATAATTTAAAAGTTCAGTTTTAGCATAGTTTCTTAAATTTTCAATTATATATGTACATATATTTAATACACAACATGCCGTATGAGTAATATTTTTTACCAGCTTTCTTTAATTTTTCAGAGCTCCGATTTATTTTATTTATAATCAAAAAGTGTAATTATTTTCTATATTTCTTAAGATTTTTTTTAAAGCCATTTAATTTTCATTTCATTTGCTTTACTTTCTTTTCAATTCTAATGATGACAAATGATTTTTATTAATGGTAATTTTCATTTCCCATTCGTAAATGATGCATTTTCATTATTTTGTGACCTATTTCATTGGTGTGCCCTTCATTTGCCTCTGTCAACATTTACCAAAGGTAAAATGTCTGTTCAGAAGAAATCATCGACAGACAAATATAATTGCCAAGTGTCCTTCATCTTTACACCCATTTATGAATGTGTGTTATGTTGTGGGTGTGTGTGTGTGTGTTCATATTAGTCTCAATGCTTTTTGGAATGCACAAAGCGTAACACAAACTGAAACGCTTTTGACATTTTAATTAATAACCATGACATATGGAAATTTCGCATTTGGAATGCAAAAAGGGGCAACTGCCACCAAAATAAAAAAGAAAAGAACAAAAAAAAAAAGAAAATGCTTGCAACAGCTGAAAGGCCGTGCCAGAATAAAACGAAAGCAGAAATGAACACACACCAAAAAAAAGGAAAATTAAAGAAAAAAAAAAAGCCGCTGGCATGAAACATTACAATAAACATATACAAGAGAAAGATACTATATACATATCTACATGTAGAAAGGGTATACATAGTGGATATGAATGTCTGACCACATGCAGCATCAGCCTTGAGCCACATTCCTGTACCTCAACCATGCAGCTTGCTTTAGCGCTTCCGCTCTTCCCTGTCAAAAATGTAGCAGGAAACGAAAGTTCGAAAATAAAAAGACAACTTAAAAAGTCGAGCCGAATTACCTATATCCTTAAACATTATTTACATTAGTTTTAAACTTTTAAATAAAAAAATGTGCCTATATAGCTATCCAGACGACGAATTACTTAAAAACTGAACGATTAGCTAACTTTTGTGTTCATCTCATCCAACTGATCAAGTAGATTTATATACATATATATATATATATATATATATATATATATATAGAGTAATAACATTTACATAATATAAAGAGTCGGTGTAGACGTACAGCTGAAATGTATGTATATACCCTAAGAGCAAAGGGCACACTAAAAAGTGTGAATAAGCAGCAGCTGAAGAAAGCAACACTCACTTTATGACTCATACCCTGTAAAATAATAATTATGAAATTGTTATGTAATAGAAAACTCTTTCATTTTATTTATTAATATATTTTTTCTTCGCATAACCATTTGAGTTGCTATTATAAAATTCGAACTAATGATCTTTTAATTTCACATTTACAGATTAATTAGTTTTCTAACAAATTTTTTTAATGTGTATGAAATCGGTATGAAATCTTTATTGCATTTAGAATAAATCAATTCAAAATTATTGACAAATATTTTGAGTTTCTATATCTATCTAGACATCATACCTCTTGGCACAATTTCACATTTCCAGGATAAAAAAAAAAGACGAACAAGAAACAAAGAATTTTGCAGCAGTGTTTTCCTGTAGCAAAAGCAAACCAAGCGGATTTGTTGCGTGTTTTATATATATACATATATATATATATATTTTTTTTTTTGGTAAAGAGGGGTGAGGTGGTGGATTGTTTGTTTTTTTTCCTCTTTTTGTTTTTTGTTTTTTTTTTTTTTTTGTGGAGGTCGGTAAGAGGGTTTTCTGTTTGGCGCTGGTTTTTATGTAAGTCAGAAGCTGTATCTGGATTTTGGTAACGTGCAGCAAGCAGCAGCAGCGGCAAGAGATTAGCTAAGCAGAAATGACGACCAGTTGGGGGCATGAAGATAGGGGCGAGGGTAGAAGATTGACAGTTACCAGGGATGCTTGGCCAGGAAAGCGACTACTGGTAAATGCGGGAATAGAGGATGGTGTAGACTTCATACATGGAATTAGCCGCGTTAATAAAAATGCCAGCGACTGCGGCAGCTAAATTGGCATTTAGGGATTTCGCGCTGTTCGCGTTCTTCTTGGCCAGCGCCAAAACTTTTGCTCGTTAAAATAAATTTCGCCTTTCCACTATGTAATACATACTTATACATTTATATATATATATAAGTGTGTATATATATATGTTTATATATGTAATATATAGACTTTTACATATATATCTCTATTTCGGTTGTTTTTGGTATAAAATTTACGCGCTTGACGCTTTTATGGCTCAAGGGGGCAGGGTTGGGTTGAGGGTCCATTGTTTTACAATGCCATTGTCTCTACTTCTGTCTTTGTTTGTCTACGTTTTGGCCATGTTTCCAGTTGCTGGCAATTAAATCTCATTCACTCTCTCGCTCTCGTTCTCCTTTTTCGGCTTATTACTTATTTACCATTGCATAGTTTTAGGGGCACTTTTTGCAACTGATTGAGTTGCACTCGCGCTAAAAGTTACTAACAGCAACAACTTGCCTCGATTCGCCTTTTTGACTTACACAAGTAAATTTAAACTAAAGAACACAAAAATAGTATACGAACAAAAAACTTTTCCGCCCATGGGAGGTCAGAGTCAATCAGCTGCAGCTAGGCAAACTCTATAACCTCCAACGACCTCCAACCTCTCCCCTTTGCTAACCAACTAAGTACACTGCAGACCAATGCGACGACCATCGGGCCGCACAGCTGGGCAAAAAGTTGTAAATTGTTTTTATTGTTAGCGGCATGCTTTTGCTTCTTTTTGTCGGGGATTGGTTTCTATTTTATTTTTATATTTTTTTTGCTTTTGTTGTTCGCTTAGTCAGTTCTGTTAGTTTAGCTAAAATTTTCAGAAAAGTTTAACTAAAAAGTGCTAAACTTAATGGGGGGAAATCCAATGTTTGAAATTTGCTTTTCCGATTACAGAAATCAAAATAATGTCGAAATTAGTAGATGACTTTGGGTTGGGTTGGTATTCTCGAAAATATTTTTTATTCTATTATTAATATTATTTTACGACTTTTATTATTATTTTTTTACAATTGATTTTCTTTTCTAAGATAGCTTTTTTTTGTAAACTTCATTTTACATATGTATGTATGTTAAAGTAGCCTAATGTTAACAGTATTTTCCAGTGCTCTGTTAATTCTAGTGTTAGTAAACAGCATATCGATCATTCGTTACAATTTAAACTGCCTGCTATATAAGCTAGGTCATATATGTTAACATTTTTTCAAAGAGCAAAGTTTAATTTCAAATTCTGTCTCATTGTAAATGATTTAGTTGTAATATCCTTTTTTTCTAGAAGTACATAGTACTTTTAAGGATTTACACATTTCTTTTTTTTTTACATTTCGTGTTCTTTTTTCCTGGTTTGAGCAAAGTTTTGGTTAGTTTGCTGCGTGCCTACCTACATTACATTTTTGTTTTTGTTTTTTTTTTTTGGCTTTTCGTTTTGTTGCTTTGCTTTCCTCATTTCCTGTGCCTGTCACGTGTGAGCGCCTATGCGTATGCAGCACAAAATTTTTAATGCTGTCTTAGACGATGTGAGAAAAGCCTTAAAGTGGATTTTTAGTGTTTGTCTCTTCGCTCCTTTAAGGCACATGAGAACATACATACATAACAGGCATATCTGTTGTGACCCGCGAAGGTCAATTCGAGGCAGTTTATTTTCCCCGGAAATGAAAACGGGGAAGAGAAAAAAAACCAAAAAAAATAAACAGAAGAAGAGAAATAATAAAATTAAAATGAAATAAATTACAAAATAAAATGCGCATTGCACGGGAATTGCTGGTTTGTCACGTACAAAAGATGTCGGCTGAAAAATTTTGCTTTTCTTTCATTTTGTTGGTCTTTTGTTTTAATCATAAATTGTGAAAAGCGGACAGAGGAAAGCGGTTAGCCGTTGGCTTCATTGGCTGAATGCTTCCCCTCTCTATCTCCATCACTCTGTCTCCGTCTATCATTCATTTTCACTCTCCACTGTCTCTGTGGCGATTTATCTCTTTCTCTATTCTCTTGACATAGTTTGCAATAAATTTTACCAGCCTGGCCAAGGCATTTTCACAATTTACATTAATTTTGCATTTTTGACTTTTGTGCTTTTTTTTCGTTTTTCATTTAAATTTGCTTTTAAGAGTAAATGTTAGCCTGTCTGCGGACAGATTGAACAGCGGCGGCAACTGGCCAAAATGACAGTAAAACTGGCTAACAGATTGACTGACACTCTGACTGACTAGTCTAAAACTTCTTTACAGCTTTTGCATTCACCTCTAGCTTTGCTTTTTCCCATCTCTCTTTTACTCTTCTTCTACGTTCTGCACTCTCTGTTATCTGGACTCCCTTAGGAATGTCCTTGGTGGAGCGTGAATTTTCCACTTGGGGCTAGACAAATGATACGCTCTGGCATTTCGTTATTTTTGTGTTCCTTTTTGCCTTTTTAGCTGGCCACATTTGAATACGTACAATGGCGACAAGGAGAAATGAGTGTGAAAGCATTCTGTGATAGATTGCACACAATCAAAATCAGAAATGTCAGAATATCTTGGGTTTTAATGTAAATTTAATACTTGGCTTCGGTTTTGGTTTTGGTTCAGTTTCGGTTTTCCTTTTCAACCGACAAAGGAGCCTCAAAACGTAGTTTGATAAAAGACAACTAAAGGTGGAATGGCAAAAAATACGAAAAATATTTATGAAATGTACTTGAAATTGGATAACAATTGAACAACGAGAATTGAATTAAATGGATAATATAGAAACATTGTTAAATTAAAATAATGTTAAAAATATTTCTATATAGCCATTTGGTATAGTGAATTGGATTTGGAATTATAAACAAAGTAAAACTATGTATATGGAAAATAAGAATAAAGGCAGAAAGATAAAGAGAACATTTAAAAATTCATTGAAGAAGCCAATAATGAATGATTAAAAGTACTTAAATATCTTTTTTAGGCGAGTATTTCGAAAATAAGAATATAAATATATAAGCAAAATATATTTGGAAAATGAAAAATCTGGTTAACTAAGGAAATGTTAAAAGAAAAATAGCATAGAATATAAATATATCAACAGAGAATATTAAATATTAAAGAAAAATAATTACAATATAATAAAAAGGGTGAAAAGTGTAGAAATTTTTAAATACAAATATATTAAAAGTAATAAATGTACATTCATTAATTTCTGACAATCTCAAAGCTTTTCTTAACTTTTTCGTTGACATTTTTTACAAACAAGGAGGAAAAAAAGACAAGGACAGCATTTTTTATTTAACAAGAGACGAATGCAAATAAATTTAATCTAATCTAAAGATATAATCTTAAAAGAAGTTACCAAATTCAAGTCGGATTTCATTTTCTTAAATATATTAGTCTGCAAGGTCAAAAGCCATGCTCATATATAGTAAATTTGACATTTTTATGTTTTCTATCTCTAGGCCATTTCATTATCAAGTAAAAATGTTGTACACACACACACACACACATACATCTAACGCAAAATGTTGTATTCTGAGATCAATTTTGATATTTTCTACAAAATTTAATTCAATTAGTTTGGCTTTCTTTTCTACTCTTGTTTAGACATTTTTATGTCATTTTTATGAGCAATGCGTAACATTTATGATTCTTGGAAATATTTAGAAAAAGTATCTAGACTGAGATCCAGACATGGGCCAACACTAAGCCGCCTAACCGAAATTGGTCAAAAACCATCATCAGAAGAAGAAAAAGGAGAACAAAGCTATCTCCCGAAATTGTTTGGTATCGTCTATGAGTTACCCTGTAATAGATTATGGTAACAAGTTTTTATTAAATTAATTTCATTCCTATCAATTGCTGAATAAACATTTTTATATATTTGTATATATTATAGAAAATATACTACATATATAAAAATATATAAATATCTATTCTTTAGATTTTACAGAACCTAATATACTTGATATGCCCAAGGGTTGGTGGGTATTAAGAAAAACCGTTAAAGAGAAATTTAACATGTGTTCGTATTCGTTAAAGAGTCTGGAGAGGGGCTGCGGGTTTAGGGGGCGTGGTAGTATCTGACAAGCTCATCTTGTGGTTTTTAAGTGCTCAACCTTCCCCTGCCCAAACCTCACACCACCCCACCCCACCCTCTCTTGCCTGTCACCATCCGTATCTCTTTTACTCTTCGTGGTTTGTGTACTGATTTTTCGTTGTATATTTTTTCTTTGGGTTATTTTTTTTTTCCTCTTCTCTTGGTTTTTTTTTTTTTTTTTTTGGTGATTTACCAAAATTGATGGCTTGCTCTTGGCATGACTTGGCACATCCAGGATATGGGCGTGACCGCAGTGACAATGCATAAGGAGAGTGGTTTCTTGCGGGGATGATGGCTTAGGGGGGGGACTGACAGAGGAGGTTGAATGACGACCAACGTAGGTCTATTCAAAAATTCATAGATTTTGATTTGTGTTTCGCATATAAAGATCTTTGCACAATCCCCCAAAGGATTAAACGACTTGGTGTAGCAACAAATTTTTTTGTTTGCACAAACAAATAACATTAAAAATAACACTGATACCTAAGGCCGTTTTTAAAATACCCTATACAGGAAAAAAAACTATCTTTTATATTAAACTTTGAACATTAAAAGTAAACATTTGAGCCAGTTTTTGACCTACAACTAATGATAATTTATCTTTAAAGGCTATAAAGTTTAGTTCAAAAGATTCTATAGAAATGTTTTTCTGAATGAAATAGGAAAACACTTGCAATCTACAATATATGACAAATTATATAAAAGAATATTAATATTGAAGCTTTTCAGGATTATAATTTAAGCTTTATTTCTTTTAATTGTGATTAGAAAAAATCTACCGGAATTTTCGATTATCTAAGAGGTCTGGAAACCATTTCAAGGACATTTAAAAAATTTTAATTTTAGTTCAATAATTGAGTTAAACATATTTTTTATATTGATGTAAATTTTTAAAGGGCTTTATAAATAATTACTTTATGGTATTGCTTAATTTCTGCCAAGTAAGATACATTTTAATATGCTTTTTTTCCGGGACTACGTGTAAAGGGTATTATTAAGGAAGAAAAGGAGAGAAAAAATATGCTTAACATGAAGATTTATCTATGCCTGAAGGCACAAGTCGTTCTCCATAAATATGACAATAAAAAAAGGGAACAACGAAGTGACGAGGCTCATAAAACACAAAAAGAATGAACAGGAGTACAAAAACTTATGATTTACACAGAAAGACAAAGGATAAGGAAAATAAAGATGTGAAAATTTATACATTTACATACTTCTTACTTTACCATTTCATGTTGATGGACTTTAATATTAGTAGTAAAAATTTGTTTCAAGTGTTAATTAACGCTAAGCTATTTACAATTGAATAGTGGCACAAATATATACACAAACACATACACACACACACAATCCCCTCTCTATTATACCTATCCACCATATTTGGCAGTTCCCTTTTGGCACTCAGAAAGCGGAAATTAGCTCACAGAAACCGGTCGACACTTTGATTGCTCGCACAATTGCACAGTGCCCCAGGACGACAGGAATAAGGTTGAAGCGCATGGATGAAGGTCACAGGATACAATGTGAATAACATTCCCACAGAACATTACGTAATTTCATCAATGCAGTTGTCGAGCACAAAAAAACAAAAATAAAAAAAAAAAATATCAAACAAGTCTGAGGAAAAAAAGGAAAAGAAAAGGTAAAATGAAACTTTATGACCCAACCTTTGCCTAGAGAGATTTAATTAGGTCACAAAAGAAGAAAGTGGAAACAAAAATTTTAGCATTTAACATCAAAGTGCGGGTCAAAGAGCAGCAAAAACATTTAATTAAAGGGGCTACACGCAAAAATAAAAACCAAAAAAAAAAAAGAAGCCCAAGAAAAAAATAACTTTAATACAAAGAATTTTATATACCCTTACAAGGGTTAGATTTAGTAAATGTTTTAATACATTATTTATAGTAGAGCAATCTTTGAAATATTTGTTGTTAGAAAATTTATTAAGAATAATAAATGCTGTATGATTAATATTTAAAAGATATAGTTTTCCGATCAAACATAAGGAATCATGTTATTTCTTTTGCTTTGGTTACTTTTATGATCATTTTTATTAAAGAAAGATGATTACTATAAAAACAAAATTGCACTTTTCCTCGATTGATATACAATTCTATGTACATATATAGTACCGATCTCTCTCTAATCCGATCACACATGGTATAGTCTATTTTTCGTTTTGCAAAGGGCATATCAACAGAAACGACGCTGTCGACAATAATGGTGACGTCGACGATGAGTTGAGAGAGTTTTCGCCACGTGGCGTATACGCAATGTCGAAAATCGGTGTCATGTTAATGACCGATTAGCATAGCGTGTGTATGACTGAGTGCGTGCCATGTCAGCAGAAAAGGAGGAGTGGCATTAACGTATTATGCCTGTTGGTGTGGACCACACTCAGCCACTTATTCAAATCGCTTACACATTGTCAAACTTTACGCCAATCAACCGAAAAAATTTCAATATTCTCTAAAAGGTTAAAACTGATGGATGGGCAATTGCACTATTTTTTTTCTTTATTGTTACAGTGCAATACAAAAATAAGTTACTAAGCTTAGAATTTTATGGGAATTTTTTCATGTTTTACAGCAGATTTAAAAAAAATTTCGATGAATAAATTAATAATTACTGTTTTATTTTTAATTCTCCTTATTTAAGCTATATAACTGCAAAGTTGGAATACTCTCTGATTGAGTCTTTAAGAAGAGATATAATGTTGTTGTAGGATATCTGGAAAGTTGCTTAATATTTTTTGTTACGACTAGGAAGTCAAAAGGCATTGAAATAACAAATTAAATAACAGCACGCAAAAATATTTCTATACTGCTTTAAGGGGGGCATTAGTTTTGTGGGGCGTGGCAAGTCGATTAAGTATTAAGTCAGTGGCATATCACAAATGGAATTTAGCGTTTCTTTTGCATATCATTATAAGGTGAGTCGATAAAGCGTGTGTGTGCGTGTGTGTGTGTGCGTGTGTGTGCGTGTGTGTAAAGTGGTAAGGGAAAATTGGATTTCGTTTTATGCAAATTTATGCGCACAGATTGAGTGACATTAATGGATGATGAAGTCGCCACTGATATAGAAATTGGTGGAATTTCTAAGCGAATAAAAAAAAATATATATATATACTTATATACGAACGTGACTGGATATGACCAGAATGTCAGCTTCCTAAACCAATGCCACAACCAAATCTCCTGACTCCCCCCACTTCCCTGTCAAGAGAAAGTTGGCCGCATTGGTGGAACGTTGAAAAATTCAACAGAAATTGCACTCAAAGGACAAACCAGAGATGAAAACAGAAGCAAGAATGAGGGAGAGAGAGAGAGATGAAAGTAAAGGCATTTGGCTTAATTAGTAGGCCCGGACATTGTGACTTGTCACTCCCATTTACATTGGCATCGCTCTATCCAACACCCAACCACCCACTCATTAAGCCTGGAGTCGCGTTTTTTTATAGCCATTTAAAACATTTATGGCCAAGAAGCATTTGAATGGCAGGTGACGCTGAGGTACAGCTAAGCGACCTTGCTCATTATATTGTCCCAACCCAACCCAAACCAAACTCAAGCCACCCCCTCTCTGTCTCTCTCTCTCTCTCTCCTCACACTACTCTTTTATATTCCCGCTTTTGCGACTTGTTCCATCGCTTTTCCTCTGTGTGTGCTTAAGTTTGTTTTCATTTTTAATTGTCTGTTTACAGGGGACAATAAAAATAAGAAAAACAACAACAACAACAATAATAAGAACACTGATTGCCATTCTTGAAATTTAATGCCAACATTTGTTCACATTTTCGACGAACAAATTTTCCATATATTTACAATATATATATGTATAAACTTTATTAAACGTATTTATTATTTACTTTGAGTTTTCAGTTTTTTCCATGCCTTGTGGCTAAAAATGCTTTTTTTTCCGTGGGAAAAATTGCAGAAAATTTATTTAACATTAATTAAATCAATGGGGCGAATTTTCTTAATTATCAAATCAGCTAGGATATATAAAAAAAATATATATTCAAGTGTTTAATCGGTAAGCTTTTTAGTAGAAATCTACAAGTCGAAGATATTTTTATAGATATTAGGTATATAAAACAATCTTGTAAATCAATATTTTACTATAATAGAAAGATGTAATCTTTTTAAGATACTCAATACATAACTTTTATATATATGTATTTTATGTTGATTTCTATCATCTATTTAGAAAAACGATTTATTAAAAGATAATCAAAAAGGTATTATTTAAAGTATTATAGAAATCGAAATACCGGTACGAAATATGTCGGACTTTAATATTACTTATGCTAGATCAGTACCAATTGTAGATTCTATATAGATTTGTGTGACACTTTATCATTCATGATAATTAATAAACTATGTATTTATCTATAGATCAATAAATCAGATTATAACGAATATTATATTATCAATTTCCTATTTAAATGAGCGATATTTTTTTAATTGCAGCACATTATCAATTTGTTTTTATTTAAGTTTTTCTTTGAGGTGTCTATTCTTTGTTGTTCTTCTCTGGAATCCAATAAAGCAAATTTATCGGTTTATTTATCTTGATTTGCGACAATTGCAAATATATTTATTTTTTCTATTTCTTTTCGTGTCCCGTTTTCTACGGCATTTGGACTAATTGAATTGGTTGATTTTAATTTTGTGTTTTATACCCGTCACGTTTCAATCGGGGGCAAACAAATTCAATTTACGCTCATTACCCCCAATCTTACCCACTCACTCACTTCGCCCAGCTTCTCAATTCTGCCACAAATCCCCCATTCACCCCCCTTGACAAATATCAATAAAAAAGAATTTCAAAACTGTAGTCGATTTAAGGACATCCTTTGATAGATTCGAAATCAATTTTTTTGCTTTAATTATTTAAACAAATTACTTAAATTTAATTATATATTAAAGGATCTAGAAAGTGGCGACATCTATTGGTCAACTTTTGATAGAGATTCTAGATTCTAGATATTTTTGGGAACATTTTATAGTCTTGTAGAACATAAATATTTCATTTAGATTTTTTTTCAGAATTAAGGTTTGTAAGGTGTATACCTAAGCGACAAACATTTGCAGGGTATTCGAAAAGGCAATAAACTTAAAACTGGACATCTGATTCAAAATGAGAAAAAATGTAACAGTAAGAGAAGTGGCACTTTAAATTTAATATAATTACCTCCATTTGAGATCCCTTTTTGCCCATGGAGCCACCGCCGCCTCCGGTGTGGCCGCCGCTCTGTGCGGCATTCATGGCTACTAATGCGGCTTTTGTGTATTTTTATTGATTATATGTATTATAGTTATTAATATTTATTTACTTTTTATATATATCTATATATATTTTATATATCTGTATATACTTTTTATATATAATATACTTTGAATTCCCTAAATGATGTGCTCGTATCTAGTAATTTTCATTCTTTCGTTGCATTGCTATTGAAATTTATGTCATTCTATTTTTTTTGTTGTTGTTGATATTTTTAAAGATATAAGTATATATATTATGTACTTTGCTTTTGTTACTGCACGTCCCGAATCAACAACAAAGAAAATAAGAATTGAATTTTTTTTTTTGATTTTGTTTTTTATTTCATTTTGTTTGCCAGCAGGAAAGTTGCATTATCTGTCCTCTTATGCTAATGATATGACACTACTAGCATCCAATGTAGATAGTGTTAAGGGACAGCTAAGGAGGGGAGAGAGGGGAGACTTGGTCGATGAAATATAAGAAAAACCAACTAAACACCCATAAAACCATCCCCACAAGAAATGAGCCTTGACTAAGGATTAGAGTTGAGAATAAGATACTTGAGCACGTCTCTGGCGCTTTATACAATGACAAAAAAAAAAAAACAAACTGAAATTGAGAAGTTGAAACTTAAATAAGGCAACAACAATAACAATAACAACAATATAATGTAACTATATACGAGTCGATAGAGGGAGGAAAAAACGTGGTCACATAATGTCCCTCTTGGCCAGCCTGAGAAAAAGTTTAAGCTGAAAAATTGACTCTATATTGAATTCAATACTCTTTGCACATATACTTAAAGAAATTCTTGCATTTTTAGCTAGATTTCTTTGCGTTATATAATGACTTGCTTTATATAGAAAATGCAATCGAAATTGTTGGAAATGTCCTTCAAAGTTAAATATTTTATTTAAGATAAAAAAGAACTAAGAAATATTTCAATCTGTTAAATTTAATTTTAAACCCCTATTAGTATCTCTTAATGATTTCCGCATAATTTTATAATTATATAAAATATAAAGAGCTATTTTATGATAATTTCCTTTGATATATTTTGTAGGCATCTAGGCAAAAAAGGAAATGGCATAAAAGCGATTGAACCACAAAGAAAAAGGCTAAAAAAGGAGACTCAAATAACAGTTGAGTTATGTTTATTCAATTCACTTGAAGTTATTCTTAAGTTGACAAAAGTGTTTCCTATCTATATTCATTATCTCCCCCTTATTCCCCCTAGCCCCTCTGTTTTCTTCTTTTAAACGTTGCTGGAGGTGTGTATGTGTCATGCATAGAATGGCTTGGGAAATCATAAGAGAAGGCAAAGTGAAATATGATGAAGGCAATTTGTCTGAACCCTTTTTCCTTTTCTTTTTAGCTATTTTGTATGATTTTTTTTTTTCTTGTTTTCTTATTTTTTTTTTTGCTGATGATGATGATTTTATGTCCTTTTTGGGGTCTGGACCTTAAGCCTTTGATAAACAAAAACCTATTAGAGATGAAAGTTGAAACAGGATATGTGTGTGTGTGTGTGTGACTGTATGTGTGAGTGTACCTAATTGTTCTTATTGCCATTGTTGTTGTTGTTGCTGTTGCTGCTAATTTGCGTAAAAAGTTTGCCTTCAGAAATTGAAATGAGAATCATTTGGCTTTTATATGCATTTGCTACGTGATTTAATTAGTTAACGCTGTGTTTTTGCTTTTTATTTGTAACGTTTCGGTTGTTGGCGAGACAAACAGACAGGGCTAATTAGGCAGGCATTATTAACATATTGTCCCAGTCTTGGGGCTAACAAAAAATAATATACATACATACATTCATATATATAAAACAGAAAAAGAAAATTCATTTCACGTAGCAAAGGGAAAACACAAGGAAAAACTAAGCGATAAACGATAAACGATAAGCAGAAGTCTCTCCTATTTACAATGCTAATATTATCCAGGGAAACAAAAAAAAAAACTGAAGAGTAGAGAAGAGAAGAAAAGAATCAACAAAAAGAAAAGTCAAGTAACAGATTCCGACACACACACACACACACACACAGAGATACAGGCACACAAAGGGAAACCATGGCAAATAAGGTAAACCTCCAAATCAGCATGCAAAGTGTGAAGGAAGCTGCAAATAAAAAAAGAATAAAATAAAATAAAACCAAAGGAAAAGAAAACATTCAACTGTATACTATACGACTTGCCTATACCTTATAATCATTTTTTATATAGCAGAATTTACTGCTAATTAAATTGCATTTCTTATTAAATAGTTTAATTAGTCACACAATATTTTTTTTTGTAATATCTGTTACAAATCTTATCTCTAGTCTCATATAACCTATTTATTTAAGGCACAAGAATAATGGGTGTTAAAAGTGTAGAATACATTGCAATGCTTCAAGCGGACTTATACACAAAAAAACGAATAAAAATAAATAAATAAAAATAAAATCAAAGCCAAACCGAAAACAACAATTTGTGATTTCTTCTACAATCCCCCATCTCTTCCCATTCCCCTTCAACTTCCTTAATTTCCTTCTTTTTCTTTTTTTTGGCTACTTTTGTTTATTATTTATTTTGATTGCGGTTCCTTTAGGCAATGGATCAAAGTTTCGTTGGTTAAAATGTAATCGGTAAAATGCATTATTCCAAGTCAAAAGCCACAGGACGTATACTTAATTTTTTTTTGTTTTCGGTTTTTATTTAGAAATTTATTCATTTAATGTATTCAAAAATGTAAATAATGACAGTTTTTTTAGAATTTTAGTCATTTTTAAACAACTTTTTTTATGTTGGTACTTTAAAAGTAGAAAAGAATTCAAATTATTTTTTGTAAAAGTTTTATTCATTTTTATTGTATTCAAATTTCTTAGTTTCAGTATTCTTCGCATTCATTTTGGAATACTTGTGTGTAAATAATGACAGTTTTTTCTAGAATTTTAGTCATTTTTAAACAATTTTTTTTTATGTTGGTACTTTAAAAGTAGAAAAGAATTCAAATTTTTTGTGTAAAAGTTTTACCTATGTATTTATTGATTTTAAAATAAAACTAAATTAACTTAAATTTAATTTGAATTTCAATCAATAAATATTCGTATTAAGAAAATATAAAAGAGTTTTATTCTCTCATATATTCAAATTTTAAAAAGCTGACCAAGCTTAATCTAGAATTCAAGTGAAACTTGTTTCATTTTAATTCTATTATAAAAGAAATTGAAATTGAAACAATTTAATCTGCTAATCCATTTAAAAAAATGCTACAAATATATCTATTATTTTATTTCATATTATGTCAATGATAAATTATTTTTTTCATTTAATTTTTCATTTTTCATCAAATAATAAATTCACGTTATTTTATTATTCATTTTTTCGCATTTATTTGGCCAATATTTTTATTTTTTCTTATTTTTATGCTTTAAATATCTTTTAATTAAACATTTTATGAAAATTTATAGTTATGTGACTATTATAATTATTTTTTTATAGTTTGAATTATAAATATTCAAATTTTACAAAGATTTATAAATTAATAAACTGTCGTATTTGACATAATTTCAATATAGCATTTTTTCGTACATATATATTTTTAAATTAATTCATAAAAAACATTTTGTTTTTTATTTACTTTATTATATGTTTTGCGGATTAAAATTTTTTTGGTTATTTGTGGAATTTAATATTATATTTATTTCGTTATGAATTGGTCAATTAAACAATTTACCTAATAAACAAACACACACAAACAAACGGACACAACCACTCACACACACTCTGAAATACGCACTAAAAAAAACGAGGTTAAATAGACTTACACTAACCGCAATATTGTGGGCGTGGCAAATGTAAACAAAATCAAAGAATTAAACTAATTAAGTTTTCTGCCCAATATATTTTCGGATTTTTTCTTGTTTTTATTTTTCGGTATTTATTTTTTTTATTATTTTCATATATATGTATATATTTCTATTTTTTGGTTATTTTCAAATTGAAACGGTCAACGATCGGCAAAAGAGTTTAACGAGAAAGCGAACTAAAACGCTGGCAAAAATAACGTTAACTCGACGCGTTCTCTGTGCGGTCTCGGCGACTGCAGCAGCTGGCGTTTTGAGCGTAACTGAGAAGGTCGCCTTAACGCACATGTCGCCATCGTTTTAGCCATCGTCCTGAGTTTATCACAGCATGCGGCTATATATATATATTTTTCCTTTTTAAGTTCGCTTTCGTTTTGGTCTTGTTCTTCTTCTTGTCAAATTGCCACTCGTTTGGAATGGGGCAAAGCTTTGCGAGCTTTAACCAATGCGTGTGGCATGCAAGCTTTCCCTGTTGTTTAACCTGTCCACCCTCGGCACTTGGCCCTTATCCGCATCCGCATCGGGCTCATTTATCACGTGGTGGGACACGCAACACAAAGTGCGAAATGCCCAAATGCGGAATGCGGCGAGCAAAACAAAATGCCCAAAAACTATGTACACAATCAACTCAACAGACCTCAGAAGTCATTCGGGGAACGTGTCTAATGAGCGTTCTTTTTATTTTTATTTCTTTTTTTTTCTGTTTTTTAGCCTTCATTCCAAGTGGTCGAAACGGGAGAGAGAACGTTGAAACGAAATTCTAAAGAATTTCATTTGAACAAAAATAAAATGGTGAACAAAATAATCAGCTGCAAAACAGTTGAAAGCAACGAATTTTGAAATTCCCTCTACTTTTTTTTTATAAATTAAATATTGGGTTTATAATTATTCCTATTTATAATTGTTATACATAAATATTTTATTTGCTTGTAAAATAAATTCTGAGTTTTGAATGAAGTAAACATTTTTAATCTATGTTACTTAAACATAATATATATTATAACAAACGTATTTAACATTTTAGCATTTTGAGTTTCATTTTAAATAAGTAAAATATTGGTTCAATGCGTCTACTAAAATTGATAAATTTGCTTAGATTATTGCCTATTTCAGGTAAACATATCAGATTGAAAAGATATCACATATTGAAAAAGCGAACCAAATATTTGAGTCTATTTTGATAATATAAAAATAATATAAAATATGATAATATAATCATAATACTTACACGACCCATTCACTTCCTATATTCATACAAAATACAGATATAATATATATATATATATATATATATATATTGTATAATATATATATATTAAATTTAAAAATTTGCCATAGATTGTATGTTTTTAGACCAGTTTTATGGAATTTTCTTTGAATACTAGAGTCAGCTTATTCTGATAAAAATCTTACATGATTATTAGCTTTCCGACTATAAAAATTGAACACCTTTTTAAATAAATTTTCTATGCTAATAAATATCTTAAAAACATATTATCTAGTGGCCCATCATTAATAATTAATAAAAAAATTTAACTTTTACAATATCATATCATATTTTTCTGCTTTGCTTGCAATATTAATTTAGTTTTTAAACTATTTGTTTATTTATTTAAGCTTATCATAAAATCATCTAAAATGCTAAGCCAAAGCAAAACTTTCCATAAGATAAATAAAATGTAAATATTTGAAATCTTTATCTGTAAATCATTTAATGACTGGTTAAATTAGAGTAATGGTCGAGGCTTAACTAAACCTTTTGATCAAGGACAAGGCAATCCTTTTATGTGGCAAGTGAAAGGGTCGGTTCTTTTATGAATAGACCTCGCATACATTCAATTTTTTTAGCCTTTTAGTCTTGGAGGGAGTTCACTTTTTATATTTTCTTTTTTACAATATTTTGCCTAATAAGCAATTTTTGTTCAAAAAAAAAGTTCCTTGGACCTGTCAATTGAAACATTTTCAAACAAATAATGGTGCTGAAAGTTTGTTTTCAGCACACTTTTTGCTGATAAGAAGTTTCTAAAGTGAAATGCTCAGCAACAGGCCGCGGCCATAAATTAACCATAATTTTTGGCCCAAAACGAGACACAAAAAAGAAAAACTGAAGAAGAATAGATAAAAAAAGAAAAAGAAAAAAGAGTAAAAAAGTTTTTTTAAATGCAGTTTGTAAAGGACCATTTCAATGGGCGGAGCGTCATGACAGACAAAATGATTTATGTTCCGTTTGTTTCAATTTTCAAAATTGGATTTTGTGTGTATTGAAAGCTCTTCTGTGTGTTTGAGTGTCTAAGTGTGTGTATTTGGGCATGAGGAAAGCAAGCCTCAAAAGCTTTAGGTGTAATCATTTGGTAAAGGAAGAAACAACTTGGATAAAGCTGCCCGAAGCTTTACTAAAGGATTGTAGAGCTTCTTAAAGCATACATTTGGGAGTAAAAATTTGAGAAATTAACTAAAATTCAAAAAGTTATTTCATTTTACAGTGGTAAAATAATAAACTACATTGTGAGACTTTCTTTTTTAGACTTTTCTTTTGTTTAAAATTTCTATAAATTTTATTTTGACATCAAAGAAAATTCAATTTTCTGTAAAATAGTATTGTATAGTGAAATTTCTATTAAAATTTTGACAGTTTAATTGAATATTGTAAAGCCCAAAGGCCAATTAGCTAAAAATCCATTTCAATTTCCCAGAAGACTCAACAAACTCATGTTGGTGGAAAGAATGGCAATAGAATGACAGCAACCTCTTTTGTTCTCTCTCTCTCTATCTCTATCTCTATTTTTCCCTGTCTTTGTCTATCTCTGTCTGTCTGCTGTCTCTTTAATGGGGACATAAGAAATGCATTTGTAATCTTTTCCACATATTTCTAGCTAAAAGAATTGCCCCTCTCTCTGTCACCCTTGTGCTCTCTCTCTCTCTCTCTCTCTTAGGGCCAGTCAAGAAGAATTTTCTGTTTTTACCTGTTTTGTGTGCATTTGTATGTGTGGAGTGGCACTTTGGATTGCGTTGGATTAGATGACGTCAACTATTATGTTCACCATGACAAAAATGTCAGAGAATCGTTTGAATAGTTTCTTGTGAAGAAAACAACAAAAAAAAAAGAAGAAAAATGACTAAAAGTGTTCAACTATTTGTTCTCATATATTTTATTATACAACTTCAAATAAATGATTTATATGCGGTCAGACAAAAGTCTCATAACTGGTCTAAACATGGTTTATTTCAATATCAACAAAAGGCAAATTTACCAGCAATTTGTCCGGCAGAAAATCCCAATGATGTTAGCTATGAAAAGCCACAGAAACCATATCAACAATCATCAAAGTCATCAAAAGATGAGGAATATAATGATTATGATGATGCTGGTGATGATGACAATCAGGAGGACGATGATGATGAATATGATGATGATGATGATGACAATGTGGAATGTGATATGAATGATAATGAAGATGATGATTATGACGATGATGATGATGATGACACAAAGGCATTTTTGGCCCGCATCTCCTGCTTATTACGAGAACTTCATGAACATTCCCAGGCCATAGATGAGGATCTTAGTGAACTTGATTTTCAGCTAGTATCAGGTATTAGTGATGAATCAGTCAATCAACCGAAATCAAAACCAAGTTGCATAAATAAATCAAATCGATTGAAAATCAAACAATTTACATTTAAATCAAACAATCCAAACAAAGCCAAATTAAATGCCAAAAAACCTGAACAATTGGGACAGGGTTATGTTCAAAATGAGCATTATTCAGATCTTGACAATCGTGCTGCCAGATTAACCCTAGCCGATGGGACATCCGATTCTAACCAAAATGATGAAGAAGTTATAAATGATTCAAAAATAAATGACCATCTCGGTCAGCGTCAATTACATAAACCTCTGCATACAGATATTGGCAATAGGGATTATTTATTCAAGCACACAAATGGATATCTAGTGCCACCATTAATCCACATAAATGAAAATAAACCTGATCGTCTAGAGCAATCAATGCGAATCGATGAAGGTCATCGAAGTAAATCATATCAACGTTTTGTAAATGAACTTCGTCTGGCCGGAGCGGTGCATGCAGCAGCTGCCGCTCGACGACAGCGATCTCAGGATATCAAGAAGGCCATGGAGAAGGGTTTCCAGCAATATGAGGCAAATCTCAGACAATTGGTGGCCAATCGGGATACAATCGAGCAGCAGGCTGTCAAAATGCTGGGGCAAAAGTATAAATGATCTATTTTCCAACTATTCTTTTTAAAACATATATTTTTTATTGACTGAAAAATTTGTATAAATTTAATACTTTTATTTTAAAAAATACCAATATCAAATGTTTATATTCTGCGACTTAAAAACTTCCAAAGATGATGAAAAATCTAGTTAAGCCAAGAAATCATTTAAGCGCTAGATATTTTTACCAATCTGGCAACACTGTTCTCACTGAGAAATCTTTTCTAATCAAATTGCATTCAACTAATGGAATCTTAACTAAGCTTGTTTACTCTGCATATAGAAAATAAATTAATCAATGGAATAGATTATAATGGAATATTAAACTACAGCAGAACCGGAATAAAAATTTATATAATATCTGGAAGGAGGGGATGCCGAAATTCGAAATTTAAAAAAATAATTATCATATATTTTATGCAAAAAAAATTTTTTTTGATTCGTTTCTGCTGAAAGTCAACATGGATATTTTTATATATACCAAATTTATAAATATTAAAATATGATAAGATAATCGCTTTAAAAACAATCTATTATTATTGCTCTAAAACTTTATTTCAGATCGATCATATCTATAAGAGCTACATGATATAGTCATCCGATATTGAGTAACACTTTTTTTATCGATCATTTTTAAGATATTTTTAAATGCAATGTCATTAATAGAGAGTTTTAAGTATTTTAATTAGAATATTTTGTTCGATATTTTATAAATCTCTGAAATAATTTTCAATATATACACTAATCCAGTAGGCTGTTAGTTTTCACATCTATTGACCAACATTCAGAATATCTAATTCAGTTGGAAAACGACATTGAAACAACAAGCAACAAAATGTGTAAATTAAATATTAATATTTTTATTTCTTTTGTTGGCTTTTTTCTATGTGGCTGGTCCATGATCGGTGGCAAACCATATTTGGCGAAAAAACCCCAAATGGATCCAGCCTCCATGTTCAACTATGATGATGTTGCTGTAGATACTGGACATGACTATCCTGATGCTGGTCTAATAAGCGATTACAGTGAGTTGGATAAGAATACACGCTGGCAACGTCAACCGGCTGATGTGGCAGCTGCTGATGCTTTACTAGCTGCTGGTGATCATCAGGAGCAACGGTCAAGTCTTCGAAATATTATTGCCTCACCGGAACTAGAAGATGCCAATGATGAGACAATGAATGATATCGATTTTGGAATGGAGGACGAAGAGCCAGTAATTGAACGACCGAAACTCAAGCGTGTGGAACAGCACCAGAAACGATCACAGTCATCAAAGCAGCGTGCCATTCCAGGACGTCGACATCGTCACAATCAACAGCAAAATAAGCACGAACTGAATGAACGTGATTTCGGTATGGGCAACCATCAGGAGGGGGACGAGGAGGAGGCAGAGGAGCATGATCAACCTCAGTAGATGGTCATAATCGATATGGCCAAAACACATACAGATTGTTTTTTGTTTTTGCGTTTCATCTGATTGTTTTATGAGTTATATATATTTTATAAGCGCCAAAAAAATACACCACAATAACACAAAAAAAAGGACAATAAATAGAAAAACACTAAACTTCAAAAGTCTGCAATGAATACATCAAAATACGTCGTGTTATTGGATCTATTTTTGACAAAACAAAAAGCTTATTGAAAATTCTTATATATTTTATGTTTTAGAATAGATGTTAAAATGTTTACAGGATAATTTATTAAACAAAAAAAATTAAGGCATATCCTTGGTCATAGTTAGCACTCCGCATTCACAAAACGGTTTTTTTCTTACATGTACAAAAGTTTAAAATTTAAAAATTGATAAATTGATGAATTGATAAATATATATGTTTAATTTTAAGTTAATCGGTTGAATAGTTTTCGAGTTATTTTACATGGCGTGAGAAGAGTCTTTTTTGGAAAAAAACAAATTTGAATTAAAATTTGATCCCTTTGGTTACCTTGTAAATATATATTTTAAATTTATTAATCAAGTGCAAAATTTAAAAAACACATTCTTCAGATTCTTGATTAATTTTTAAAGCAACGAACAAAATATTTTGAGGTACATTTTCCCCGCAAAAAAAGTCTTCCTATAATTCTATCTTGCTAAGAAATTTGGTATGCATTTTAAGTTATTCCAAAGCGAATTCTAGTCCTTTTTGTATGAAAAGTTGAAGGATCAGAAAGTGTTGTTCACAATATATTATTATTTTATATTATAGAGATTATTAAATTTGAAGTCTGACGTATTATCTATCTGACTCTACTAGAGTTCAGTTTTTACTTTCTGTGGACCATGTTAGTAAACTTTCCAACTATCATGATAATGTTGCATTCATCCCACAACTGATTTAGCCATGAACATTCATTTAACCACAATAGAATCAAATCACAGTCATTCCTCTGATAACGCGTTGAAATGAGAGAAGTGAATGCATCTGTCTTCACATTCTCTATGGCTTGCCAGTCTGTCTGAGTGACAAAGCGTCAGTCATTCAATCATTTTGGATGGAAATCAACTGCCATTGGTGAGCATCAGTTGGCCAGATTCTTGTGTTGACTGTTTGTTGTCAAATTAGTGCAACGACTGAGCCAAACTTGGCCTAAAAGTTCTCTCAGTTTTAACATGTGGGTGGCACAAAAAAAAAAAAAGAAAAAAAGGGGTTTGTGGGATGTGTGTATATGTGTGTGTGTGTGTGTGTGTGTGCGTGTGTGTGGGTGCCAAGGCGAAATGGAGACGTAGCAACAGAAGTAGAAATAAAACACACAGAATGCTTGTGCAGTGTCCTTGTTTGTCAGCTTGCCGCTTGAGTTCCCTGAAAATGGCTCAAAGCAATTTTCAAATTGTTTTCACAATCAGCAGACACACACACATACACACACAGCAAACAAACACCTACACATGCATGCAAATAGACTGAGACAGAGATATATAAAACCCCAAATCGATTTGCAAATATACATTCCTATATACATATGTAGGTACATATGCCACGCCCATTTGATGAAATGGCGACTATCGTATTGCCTATACCCCGATTGACCCCGCACAAGACAAAAAATTTTCATTGCTTTTCTTTTGGATTTTCCAGTGATTTATTCTCTACTGATAATCGACGCTAATGCCGTAGCTATTGTTCTTCTTGGCCAAATCCAAATGGGCTAAAATCGCCTTTGTTGCCTGTTTTATGGCCATCGACAATTGTTTTGCTTGTGCTCGGGTTTTCCGCTGGCTTACCAGCAAAAAAAAAGGGCATTAAATGAAAATGTAGATAATTTGATACATAAAAATATCTCTTTGAATTATTTTCCTTTCATTCCTCTGTCAACGTTTTTTTTCTCTCTCTCCCCCTCTATCTCTCATTCTTTCCTTTCTGTTTTTGAATGAATGGACATAATTCTTATCTAACTGACTAACTCGCTGCAACATGACGTATACTTGATGCCGGGACAAGCAAAAGCTAGAAGACTGAGAACAAATTTTGCCTTATCGAAGTTTGTATACCCTTAGAAACACTTAGAATATATACTTTACTACACATGCGTAAGATCATAGTCCGATTAAGTCAGTTCCGGGTCTGATTTATGTACACATATATATTACACACAGTCAGTAAGACCGACTAGAAAAGTGAGGGTAGACATTTCTATATAACTTATCTTAATATGCAGATCAAGAATATATACACTTTTAATTTAGTCGTCGGAGATAGTTTCTTCTTTAACCCTTTCGGCAATTTTTAAACTTCTGTATTTTGATTATTATAAATAATAATTAATCAAATAAAAACCCTTTCCAAAAGTTAACTTTATATTATAATTCTAATGTTCCTATTTTAATATTCTACTTTTAATATTCTTATTCTAATATTTATGTTGAGGTTTCTTACACTTGTTGTGATAATATCTCCTACTAGAAATACTTATTGGGATTATATATCCAAGGATAAAAGAACGATTTTCAAGAACGCTGCACATATTTTGTTTGTCACCATTTTATTTTCAAATAAAACTCCGCCCCCAAAAGGGTTAACGCAAAGTAAATATACCCTTTTTTCCGCAAGGGTGTAAAAAAAAAAGAGAAAAAGAGTGCAAAACCGCAGCCTAAAAGTCATTTTAAAGGCGCAACCTTGACGAAACTAAATTATGAATGAAAGGTGTGTGGGTACATGGGGCGAGGCACCAGGTGGAGGCACTTAAGTGTGTGCGTGTGTTTGTGTGTGTGCAAGGTCATACCTGGTCCAGTGAGAGCAAGAGGTCGCAAGGGGCAAAAGAATGTACGATGAACTTGAACTTTTGTCAGACCAAAAAAGATAAATAGGCAGAAAAAAAAAAACAACCAGATGCTGGCAGTTAGCAAAACCGTCGTCAGCTTTAATTATGGCAGACAACACCTGACTATCTTCAGCCCCTTTCCTCCTACACACACACACCCACACACACACAAACACATGCACAGACTGCCACCCTCTCATCAACCACTGCCACTGAGTTGTTGGTCTATATGCTATGGTATGTGGAACCTAGCAATTAGATGCGAGGCTAAAAATTCTTTACACGCGCCGCGCATAAATTGTCATGCACAGAAATTCGTGCATACTTTCAGGCGTCTACACTCATAATTCTATTCCATATTTCTATTTCTATTTTGTTGTTGCTACTGCTTTAGCTTCTTCTTTTTTATTTTTTTTTTTGTTTTGTGTTTTGCTATTTATTTAAAGCGAGCAAAAGTTGTGTTTGCCATTTTCCTATGAAATATGATGCCCTGAGACTCGAGTTTTACCTTTCGACATGCCTCTGCAGGAATGAGGAAATATATATGTATGTATAGAGGGAGGAGTGATGGATAGAGTACGGGAGGGGGCAAGCTAAGAGTGTTCAGAATGGAATCATAATCATATTCATGACAATATAATGGCATCGTTAGATAGGCAAGAGGCAGAGTCAAGTCACTCGACTGGAAGTCAACGGCAACCACAAAACTTGCTTTATAAATATATATATACATACATATATATATATATATATATATATATATATATATATACCATGTTTTTTATTTTTCTGCTTTGGGTTCGCCATTAGCCGAACGAAATGGAAAGAGGGAATACTGGAGGGTACAACGAATGCTTTATTACTACCTCCAACTTATCATTCCCTTATTTATCTATGTCACGCTTTGAACTTCATAAATTCAGTGAAACTGAACTTCACTGAAACAGCAGAATCTCACTCATTTGCGCATTAATCATGGCTTAGAGATGAAATGCGAATCCTGGGAAAAGGCTAAAAAAAGAGTTGATTGAAATTTATAGCATTTCGCCATAATCCTGATTCCCAACGAAAGCAATTAAATTGAATTCTTCATCAATTTAAAGCCGTATTAAAACGAAATTCAACTAATAAAAATATATTTATATAAGAAAAAGAAATGTATCGGTAAGTGAATGTTAATAAAAAATCCATCTATCAAAAAGGTTATAAAAAAAATGTGAATAGAAGTGAAAAAATGTAGACTTTTTTTTATACACTTGCAAAAAGTGTATATTAATTTTGGTCACAAGTTTGCAACGCATAGAAGGAAGCGTCTCTGACTATATAAAGTATATATATTCTTGATCATCATGATGAGCTGAGTTAATATAGCCATGTCCGTCTGTCCGTGTGACTGTCTGTCCGTCTGTCTGGATCAACGCAATCTCCTCAGAGACCCTTGGAGCTACAGATCTGAAATTTATCACCTAGGCTTCTTTTTGGTGCAGGCATTGTATATCTCGGAATCATCCCGATCGGATGACTATATTATATTGCTCCCATAGGAACGATCGGTCAGGAATAGGGTTTAACATACCATTTTATCAGAATCGGCCGACTATATCATATAGCTCCCATAGGAACGATCAGTCAAAAATATAGTTTTTGATCAATAACTTGGGTGTTTTTGAAGCAAAAGTCACGAAATTTGTTATTTGACAATTTTATATAAAAAGAAATATATATTTTAAGTTTTATCAGAATCGGTCGACTATATGCTATAGCTGTCATAGGAACAATCGGGGAAAAAAATTTGTTTTAATTTTTTTTTTATGCCACGGACATCAAATTTATATTTGATGGGTTTTATATACTTCCTTATGATTCTGGCAAATTATATATAAATCAAAAAGACAGTTTGCAAGGGTATACGAACTTCGGCACGGCCGAAGTTAGCCCATCCTTCTAGTTTTATGTTGCATAAGTAATACGCTTAGATTATTTTTACTGTCCTCAAATTTGTTAATAATTATTAAACTTTGAATTAGTTTTCATTAACTTTTCATTTTCAATTTGACAGTTTCTTGTAATTACCCTAATAGATCTGGAAACACCATAATATAAAATAAGTATATCGATAATTGTCTCTTAAACAAAAATTCAAATACCATTTAAGGATATATGTATAATATATGTTCATGTTGGATTTTCATAGACTAGATCACGAATATCTTTCATTAAACTGTTAATTAATGTTTTTTAATTAATACTTAAATACCCTTTCCTTTTTGTACAAGAAACAATTTAATTTTTAGCTTAATATCTATTGAGAGAAATATATAATTTTTATTTTTTTTTACATTAATTTTACTAGATTTATTTTACATTTTTTGTTTGTATTTCATAATATCTGTATAAGTATATATAGTAATTCAATTTCATTTACTTACCGAATGCTGCTTGGATATTATTTATTTCGTTGATATAGTTTTGTGCAGTTTATTTTTGGATATAGTTTTCGTGTATGTTCGTTCGTGTTTGATTTGATAGACACATAAGACACATTGAAACATACATATATATACACATAAGTACATACATATATATATATATATACATATATATTTTTGTTATTTGTTTGTTGTTGTTTTTTTTTCGATGTGTGCGTGTAATTTGGATTGTGTTTTTTTTTTTTTTGGCGGGGGGGAAGAGAAAAAGAACAAAAAAATTGGTCATATTTTTAAAATGATTGCACATTAAACTTTTTTGATTGTTTTTCGTTTTTTCTTTTTTTTTATTTCTTTTTGTTATCTTATATTGAGCTATTTCAGTTATGTATGTATATGTATTGTGTGTGTGACATGCAGAGAACATAGAGCAGTAGAGAGATAGACAACATAGAGATAGATATAGAGATATAGAGAAAAAGCCACATTAACTATTAAAGGAAAAACAATAAATTTTCCACTTACCTGTAGAGAGAAAAAGCGAAAGCAAAATACAAACAGATAAACATATATACATACATATTTGACAGGGATTTTATCTAGACGAGGAGATGAACACCGGCGCGGGGGGAAGAGGGGGGGGTTGATGTTAAGAAAGCGAGCCATTGGCAACTGTTAAATGCTGACATCT
Source organism: Drosophila emarginata (assembly GCA_037075365.1). NCBI lineage: Eukaryota > Metazoa > Arthropoda > Insecta > Diptera > Drosophilidae > Drosophila > Drosophila emarginata. The sequence goes on from JBAMCD010000160.1 coordinate 2,065,340, forward strand.
ATTGATTTTGACAATAAAATATATGCATGGGTGGTAAACGCAGATTGTATTCACCCTGGCATACAAAAAGGGGGTGAAGGGTATGAAACTTTATTTGATTGTTTATTCCCTCTCCCCAAACACTCACCAACACGCACACATATACACTTTGCCCCTTTTAGTCAGATTTCATTATAACAATATATATATACATATATATATATATAGATATATATATATATGCGTACATTTATGTGTGTCTGTGTGTGTGTGCATCCTGTTGCCTGAATTCAGAACTCAGAACCAGAATCAGAATCAGAATCAAAACCAAATGTCACGTTTCGTTTTTATTTCAATTTGCCATGTTAAAAGCGGCAAGCGAGGAGAGCGCCACAACAAATCCGATTTTGAACTCAATCAACCATGTCGAGAACTGGCTAACAGTTACGTCTTTCACTCCCTAACCCCCCCCCCCCCCCCCCCCCCACCACCACCCAACAACCATCATCTCCTATACACTTTTGTACAACCCTTATGCCTATCATATACCCTTCATCTACTTTGCCTCACCATTGTTGTCTGGCCCATATGCGGCACAGTGGTCAAGAATGCCAAAATAAATGCAATTAATTTGAAATTCAATTATAAATACATTTAAGTAAAAATTACTTACCAGACCAGTTTAAAAAAAAGGAACTTTAGTTATAATAAAAAAAATATCCGGCCAATCAGAATTTAAATAAACTGTATGGTAGAGTCATTTACTAACATTAGTACAAGCAATAAAACAGTAATGTTAACATTAACATAAAAGGGGATAACATTTTAAAAAGAAAAGTAAAGTAGATAATCGAGTTGTTAACTAACACTGGCATTAGCAGTGAAACAGTAATGTAACATTACATGTCATCTTATTTTAATTTTATGTTAAAGAAGTAAAAAGGAAAACGATCTAAGAAGGCAAATCAAGCTATAAACTTAGCACATCTACATAGTATAATGAATAAATCAAATATTATCGTTTATATATCAGAAGTAGTCAGGCATTTTTACATTTTTTAGAAAATTGAATTTTAAAGAAGTTTTTATTTTATAATTTTAATTACATAAAATATGTACATAATATAACCACTGTGCGAAAATGTATGCGTGAGTGTCCATGACAATGGCATTGGGCTTGGGTCTTGGCCAAGTTGAGTTTGCTTTGTTTCGGCTTTGTTGTTGTGGGCGCAACGTGAACTGCATTTGATTCGATTACCGCTTTGTCTTTCCCCTTTTACCCTCTTGTTACAGCAACATGTATATATACAGAATACACAAGTATCACAAATTCCCTGAATATATATTGTCTCACTTGTCCTGTGGCCACTCATCAGCATTCTTCATGCCCATCTATGTTGTTGTCTCAATATCTTGTTGATATAGATCATCAATTATGCGGCCAGAGGAATGCAAGTGCAATTCCAATTGCAATATTTCGCATATTTTGATTTGATCCCTCGATACACATAGTTGGCCCCTACCTACCACCACATTGCTGCCACAGATGGCAAATCAATTTGCCTAAACCAAACCGAAACCAAATCGAAATCATTTTTATAACAAGTTTTTCTTCTCATTCTTTTTTGATTTGATTTTCACATACCCTTTTTTTTCTTTCTCTGCTCTCTTTTACTTAGTTGTGCTTTCTTTATAACGTTGCAAAATTGGTACATATCTAAGCATCATCAACTATGTAAGGTATATATCATCTTAATCAAGATGACGAACTCAGTTGAGTATAGACCTGGCTCTCTGTCTATCTGTCTTAGTTAACTCAATGCTAACCTTGAGCAAGCAATCTAAAATAAAGAAGAGTATTTCATCTACGAAACGGCTAGAGTTAGCGCGGCTTTTTATTTTTATTTTTTTTATTTTCTGTTTTTAGTGGCCAAGAAAATTGTGTAAGGAAATCTGCATTTCGATTACCTTTCTTACAGCAAATAAATTTAGTTTTCCCTTTTCGGTTTCTGTTGAGTAATCGATATACTTTCCATTCCAAAATGGTTTTTCTTAGCTTTCGAAATATTTTATTTTGTTGTAAAAACATTGCTGATTATATACATATATATATATACATATATATAGATATATTTATTTTAAACTGTTCAAAGAGATGGCAAAACAAATAGAAGAAACTTTAAAATGTTTGTTTTTGTTTTCTAAACTTTAACACGTATACGTAGTGTTGCCCTTGAGTAAATATTTGTTTTACAACAACTATGGAAAAATATTAGGTATTTTAGAGATAAACCGAGAAGCATCTGTGGTTTATGGTTTTTATATAATAAAATTGATGCCATTGAAGGATGTCTTATATTTTATTCAGAAGAATTCACTTAATGTGGAAGGATGCTCTCATTTTTCGATTTTGTTAACTGATAACCAAATATTAAAAATTATTTTAAGTCGGGAATACTCATATTCAATTATATTTTTCAATAATTGGTTGAAATTGTATTGTATTTACAGTTTTTAACTTTAAATTAGAATTAACATATTTTTACTTTGCACAACATGTGGTAAGTGTAATTTAAAATTTTATAGCACAAATTTAAGTTTATTTTTTTAATGGTAGGAATTTCTTAAAAAGCTTATTGCATTGATGGGTCGTTTCAACTGTTATTGCATTTTACACATAACCGAGAACCCACTTACATACACACATATGTACATACATACATATATGCATTAAAAAAAGAAAAAAAGAACAAAATCGTTTTTATTATGACACAAACTATGAACATGTTGTATTTGGACTATATTCAATGGAATGTGAATGCCATGAAATCCGCTTAGAGACGCCAGACATCGGAGACAAGGAGACATCGTATTATGGAATGGGTTTATAACATTGTTGGGCAGCTGGTGAAACTATAAAATGCATGTAAGTGTGTATTGCAACGATTTTACTGGGAAATCTCTGCTTTATATTTTAATTTTTCCACACACATTTTAACTTTAGTTATTTTTTGCTATTTCTTCTCTTTTCTATTTTAGTTATTTTTTTTTTGCGGCACTTAATCAAATGGTTGGATTTGGCATTTTAATGAGCTTGTTTCACATGAGCAACACAAACTGCATAGGAATTAAATGAAATTTTCAAACAAAGCACAAAAACAAAACCAAAAGAAACACAGAAAAGGAGAGAGAGAGAGGGAGTGGGAGAGAGAAAATGCCAAGCTGAACGCCTTGCTTTATGCTATGAAATTTATGTGCGCATTTTATTGGCTCTAAACATAAACTAGAAAACTGAAAAAATAAAGAGAAAAATGGTAAAGCAAACCACAGCGAAAACTGAAAAATGTGTAAAAACCAAAAGACTTAACATATTGCATCTTTTTTTAATTTAATTGAATTTAATTAGGTACATTTTGTTGGTAAATTCTTAAATTTTCTTTTTTTTTTAATTAAAATCATGGCACTTAAATTTCCTCTTGTATTTCGTTTTGTTTCTTTCCCTCGACGTGTATTTGCCAAAAGAGATTTTCGTGAAAATGGGACAGGAAGGCCAACAAACAAAAAGAAAAGGGAAAAAAGGAAAAGCGTATCGTTGCTGCTCGTCTTTTTTTGCCATCCCAATTACCATGGACAAGTACTTAATTATTAAGGTAATTAAAAGTGAAAACACTAATCTGTGGTGAATCAGGCAAGAGAAAACAAATTGAATTTAACATAATTATTTTAAGGACTACTTACCATTTGACTAAATCGTTAAAGAGTACTTATAATTAAATATAAAAGTACATTAACTGTTACCTTTAATACAGATTTTTTTCTATAACTAATTGACTCGATGGTACTTCAATAGATTTGGTTATAATACTATATATACACTTGATTTTCTATATCGTTTAGTAAAGATTTATTTATGCTTACCTGACTTTCACTTATGGCAGCCTCTTTTTCAGTTTCATCCACAAGGTTATGTATTGTTAATACCATTTTGCACTAATCCCCAATTGAATGTATATACAAATATATATATACATACATATATATATATATACGTACGTTTATTGAAACACTTAATTAACTACCAACTAGTCAATTAATTATGCATTTCGAATAAACTATTTAATTTAATTTTCCATATCAATATAGATGAAAATAAATAGAGCGAATAAACGAGCGAGCGAGCGAGCGAGAGATAACAGAGAGAGAGAGAGAGTGAGAAAGTAAGAGAAATTCTATGAAATGCAAGCGAAGCTAGCTAAATTGAAACTGACTCACAATTTGTTCGATTCCGACAATATATATATAAACACTATATATATCTATGTATATATGTGTAGAGTAAACATTTCACTCCTTGTTGATTTAAGTAAGTATCTTTATAATTTATTTATAAATTTAATACTTACTTTTAGCTACTACTATAAATGAAAAGCAAAATATAAAAAAAAAGTGAAAGAAGAGCGGAAACCAAGAAACTATGTAGGTACAGAGAGTTTTCCCAACTATTTGCTAGAGAAAAACACTCGAAATGGAAGTGTGAAAATGGAAAATAAAAGGCAAAAGCATAGCCAAATATTTATCTAGCTAAAATGCAAAGGCACTGAGAGCTATGCGGTATATATACATACATATATATAATACATATATATTTATATACATATATGTAGTATATATTTTTCTTTCTATACACTTGCAGAAATATTCACCGGTCGTTTAATCTTCAATTATATTTCTATAAAACGATCATTAAGATCATATAATTATATTCCGTACATTTTCTTATCTTTTTTTTAGATCAAATGGTTAAAAAATTAATAAATTTTATATATTCAAGCTATTTAAATTTAATTGAACCACAATAATATCAGCTCAGATTCATATAAGAAGAAAACTATATAAATATAGTTTATTGAAATAAAATGATTTTTGCGAAAGGCTTTGGAACTTGAATTAATTACTTCATCTTGTAAGTTCAAACTTCATTTGAAGATCAGACAACTATATATACTATTACTATATGTATAGTTAGCAAACGGCAAGAGTATAGAAACTTTGGTATACCAAAGTTAATTTTTCTTTTTTTTTTTAATTGAATTTACTTTTCTGCTTGTGGCGGGCATCACGCACTTTGCTACTTAGTTAAATTTAATAGAATAGTAAAATGTTGTATTTGTTTTCTTGAGTATTTTTCTGGTTGTTTTATGTTATATTGTTTCTTTTTTTTTTCTTTTTATTTTTCTTGTTTGATGGATTTCAATGTTACTCACCCCAATGCGGCCCAGCAGTAGGGCATCCATTTCGCCACCATTTTGAGCAACGGGAACAGTTGTTATCACGGATATAGTTGGTTCCTGTTGGGCACTCAAATCGACCGACATTGCTTTTGCTTTTTAGTTATTATTATTATGTTGAGTGTATTAAATATATCTAGATATTATTATTATTATTATTATTATCGTTATTGTTTCTATTATTGTAATTCACTTTATGCTCAGTCGTTAAAAGAAAACTGCGTATAACAGAACAAAAAACTGCAACAATTGTGTAATAAAGCGAGATAATTGCCAATGACAGCAATATTTCAAAAATATATTAAATTTCTATAGACAACAATAAATAGAAAAGTTTTCGCGTACAATTTCCCAAAGTAATCGTATTAATTTTTAAATGCATAAAATGTTAGCCGAAGAATGAATAACTTATCAATTGATAGTTATAGACAACAATTCATATATGTACATATATAAAAATAAGTTTCTATTCTTTTTTCTTTTTCTTTTTATTGTGCAATCATCTTGAACGGAAGTGAAATTGAAATGACAGTTTGTAGGAGGGTGAAAAAAACTTTGAACAATTTTTTTTCCATTTTACTAAAAGTTTTGTGAAAATGTTGATTGTAATTGCAATTGGAATTGCCTTAAGCCGCATTCTAATTAAACATGACATTTGGAGAATGAGTAAAAACAGGAATGTGTGTGTTTGTGTGTGTGTGTGAAAAACAGAGAGAGAGAGCGAAACAGCTTGAACTCATAAGGGAAGCAATTGCACGTCTATTGTCAATAAACAGCGGAAGACATATGACAGGTGACAGGTGAATGTAGAGTATGCATGTGTGTACGATGGCGTGTATATGTGTGTGTGTGTGTACTCATATATGCCGCGGCTGCTGTTGCTGACACGTTGAAAATTTTCATTTTCAAAGAATGTTTTGTTATTGTAGCTTCAGGCTTGGCCCACGCGTCGTATGCGCAATTTGTAAACGCTGAAAACTGGTATTAACAGCATTACATACGCTTTACGACCAGCCATAAGGGAAAGGTGCAAAACATTGAGAGACAGAGACAGAGAGACTGAGTAAAAGTAAAAAAAAAAAAACACAAGAGAAAGCTAACAAAATATAGAGCAATAGAGAGAGAGAGAGTCAATAACAGCGGGACCTTAGGTAGGTGATAACTAAACGACTGTGAAATTGTATTTATATATTTATATCGCACACTGTGACAAGGTCATAGAATGTGGCATAACATTTGATATTCCATCAAAATGCACACATGCTGGTAATAAAAACGGGTTTGTTATAGTATATTTAAGTATGTGACACGTTGTTCAGAATTCTATATGAAATAGCACCCCAAAGTCACAAAGAAATAAATAATCAAGAAATAAGGTAAAACCTATTTACAATTTTTTTTTATTAAATTAAGTTCTTTAAAAGATCAAAAAATCCCTCATCAGCAGACTTTGTTATTGAATCTTTGATTTACGCTGCCGTTTCACTACTTCAATACTAAACCTAGTTGGGAATTACAACCAAGTGCAGCACAAAAAGGGGACAATGCAAATGCATTTTTGTGTGCCTGGTCTTATAATCTATATATAATTTTATAGGCAAATAAGTAAATAATTTCACTTCATTTTTATTATTTAAATTACATATATTTGAGTGCTTTTTATATGTAGTTTGCCCACTGTATTATATGCAACATAAGTAGAATATATATATTTAATCCCCCATGGAAATGATTGCTATACAAAATCTTATTGGAATGCTTTTCGGAAGCTATGACAGATCCTTTATACATATGTATGATTGAGCGGGGAAGGGTATAAAAGTATAGATATTTGACAAGGGAATTGCAAGAGAATTACATTTATATATGTATATTTATACACATAATCAGCAAGGTTAACGAACCAAAACAATTTCAATCCACTGATCGGAAAGCAGAGCAAATACCAATTATTATTTTTGGTTTAATTTTTTTACTGCCACAATTTGAAATTTTTCATCATTATAAATTGGAGAAAAAGTTGAATTTTCCTTAGGCAAAACTTTTAATAGGTTATCAAATATTTGGCTTTTATTGCCCGAGTTCGTTTTTATGCAATTCGGTCACCTCCATTGACTCTCATAAAAGTAACAAAAAGTGTAAAAAAGAAGAAACATAAAAACAAATTTTTTTATGTTGCATTTTGTGACTAGATGCACAAAATTAAATGGCAGAGACAAAGAAAACGAGAGAAAGAGAGTGAGAAAAAGAGAATTGAGAACATACTTTGCCGCAGAAGGGTTTTTCATCCTTGGATGACCTCCTCTACGGAAGGAAAAGGACGTGCAATGCAAATAAAACTTTCTTTTTTTCTTATTTTGATCCTTTTGCTGCTTTTGGCATTTGATTGGCGTAATTGCCCCGTGTGGGCTGCAATAAATTGGCAAGAGCGTATTGAATGATTGTGGTCAAGTGGGGCAAATGACAATGTGTATTGTTAAATTGAATGTATGAAATGAGACTTCAAGGAATTTATTATAAATGAATGTCCTTACAGTTTTTTTTTTGGCAGAAGCAGTGGCCCGGACACGTCTTCTTCGTGTCATAGAAGACAGCAAAAGTGACAGGCCTCATGGGATCATCATTGTGGAGAATCGTGGGGGTAACACTAATTCAAGGCGACACATGCCACGCCCTTTCCACACACACCCGCACACCCACACACACACGCACACACAGATATATTTCACCATTTAAAGCGCGTGCTAATTTGGCTTTAATTTGCATTTTAATACGCATTCAGCCCACGAGGCGCATGCGTAATGTGGTGGAAAAAAGGGAGAGGGGTGAGGAAAAAAAAATGAAATCTCAGCATAAATATGCAAATCAAAAAAATGGTGACCAACCAACTCATTGCATACATAATTATGCAACTGGAAATGTACCTTGGTACAGGGAAGTTTTACACATGTCAAAAGGTTCCCTTCCGTTTCAATTCCGGTTTCTCCTTCTCTCGTCTCCCCCCTTAACTTGATATCTATATATCGAAGCAAATATGCATACGTATGTATATATTATATCATCTTTATATTAATAAATCGAATTAAACATTAGAAATGTTTATTTACTGTCTTATATAAACTAAATAAAATATTAACTTATTTAAGCAATTTATTTTAGTTAATCTTTGCATACCAATAAGGAAAAGATCATTTAAGCAAATAATTTCTTAGTTAAGTCATGCAATTATTTTACTTCAATTTACGTTTTTTTATTTAGTAATTTCGATTAAACGATAAATTTTATATTATTATTATACAGATGAATGATTAATTAGCTTAATGTAATTAAAAACTTAAAAGAAAAGGCACATAATTGTAAAATCGAAATTTAATTTAAAACTAAAATAAAAGAGGATAAAAAAAAGTTTTTATTGGAATTTATTTGAATTAAAAAATGCTGTTTTTTCTTTTTGTTGTACTCTTGAATTGTTGTAATGGTTGTTCATGTTGCTAATTGTTATTAACCGGAGGTTAAGCTAAGGTCACAGGCTAAAGTGCATGTTCTATTTATATACAATTTTTCTCATTTGAGACTGCAAGGGCAGCGGTGGGGGGTAGCATAAAAAAATAACTAAGTTTGTTGCAAGCTCTTAAAACTGCTAGCCAAATGGTTTTGGCCAAAGCCAGGGACCAACAGCTCAAGCGGGAAAATTATGCATGAGCGCCTCAATGCGTTGGTAAGTGCCACACACACACATACACACACACACACACCCGCACATTCCCATACCCAAGTTACAAAATGACGATACTACTACCATCACCCTGGCTGCCATGTGCAATCGAGAAATGCTTTCAACTGTCAAGTTTCGAGGTCTTGGCATATCAAAATGCAAATAATTGACATGGACTGGACTCTACAGAAGTTCTGGGGTACCAGGAAAACCAATGGCAAACCGCACTTGTAACGTAACGAGTTTCCCCATTTCCTTTTTATATTATTTTATTTCATTTTTTTTTCCTTTTCTTTCTGTTTGTATTGTTATATTTGTTGTTGCCCAACGGCTTTGTCCCCAAAAGGAAAAAAAAAAGAACGGCCGCACATCATTTCCGCTTTGCTTACTTATTTTATATTTTCCTCACCATTTCGTTTTTTCTTTTCTTTCTTTTTTTTTGGTTTTGTTTGGTTGGTCTTTTTCTTTTCTAATTTTCATTTGAACTTTTGCACACAAAACGGAAAACGTTATGCCCAGAGCGAAGGCAAATCATGGCACGCTTCGTTAGTTACCAACTCCAAAAAAAAACACACTCTCCAACAACCCTCCCTCCCCCTCTCCCGCCCGCCAATGATAGGTCTGTTCCTTTTGGAGTGATGCCATTTGGCTGGCAGGGCGCGAAAATTTCACTTTGTTTTTCTTAATTAAATTGCATTGAGAAGCTGGCAATACTAAATAAGGGAAAAGAGGAAAGCGAGAAGGACGATTCCGAAGCACTTAAAGTGCCAAAGTTGGCGACGCGTCGCTGCGGCTTCTTACGGTAACCCCACCCTCCTCTTTCTCTCTCTCTCTCTCTCTCTCTCTCTCATTTCTATCGTTCATAATTATTAGAAATTCTTGCCACGCCCCACATCAAACACATGGTTCTTCTACTTCTCATGCCATTTTCTTTTCCAGTAAATGAAAATTTCTTTATAAGAATTTAGCAAATTGAAAACGTTTATTGACATTTCATTCTCAAGCTGCAGACAGTGCAGTTGAATATTATGCCAACATTATAAAAAGACAAATTTACAAAAATTGTTTAAATAATTAAAAATCCAATTAAAAATAAATCGCATGGGAGCTTAAATAATTAATTCTTGGAAATTACAACAAAAAACAAAAAACAAACACACACAAGCACACAAAGTGTTAGCACGACCGAGTTCAGAAGTTTACATTTTTATATATATTAGATATATGAAAATATTCTAGTTTGATCTCTTGTGTAATAAAGAAAACTTGACAAAAATAAAAGAAAGCATACAAAGGTACAAAATCTTAAAAACCAAAGAATTAACGGCTCGGCTTCTTGGAAATAAATTCTGAATATTAAAGTTTAGCATATTAAATATCCTTGAACTTGTAGATTTGACTACACCTAGATTGCAGTTATGCTTCATTTAGGTCAGTACTTTACAATCTGATATATACAGTAAAAAATTTTCTTGAGCGAACAGCGATCGTAGTTCAAACAGCGAACACTCAAGATGTCCGATTTTAAATGTTTCACTGTATGAAAATGTCTTTAAATACTAATTGTGATGTTACTGTTAACTTGCTGTTACTTTTAGCTTGCTATTTCATTACATTTAGCTTGCTGTTACCGCTGTTTAATATTGCTGTTAACATCCTGTTAAGATACTGTTAACTGGCTTATTGCTTTTCTGCTAGTCAATTCATATATTTGCATGAAGATCTGTCTTATATGTTTATTATTGTTTCAATATAAACTTTACAAGTCTTTGTGGATTTTTTTTACCTGATAATGAGATAATTTGAATTCATGGAATGTGAAATACATTATGGAATTTATAATTTTAAAGAATTTGATGTACGCATATTTACAGCATTCAGTGTTGCCATTTGACTGTTGCTTTCATCCATATATAAGTAGATGCAAATTGAGTTTGTCGCCTTTTCGGTTGGCGAATTGTTGTTATTACATTTTTGGCATGTTCAGCCACAGATTTGCATGCATAGTTTCTAATGCCGAATGTGTGACAAATTCACCACAATTGTGGCTTTTAATTGGGTCCACGTGGAGAATGTGAAGGTCTCCAACCAGTGGCAAAAAACACTGACATCAATAACAAACAACAACAACAACAACAACAAACCGTATTATGGCCAAGTTAATTAAAATGTACACTTCTGACATATTCATATAACTGCTGGACCATATGATGATGGAATGCATTATTAATCGGTAGAGCGGGAAAGAATATTTGTATCTGCAACATTAATTAACCAGCAATAACCTTCATACGATGCGACCTTACTATTCGACCCCCAAAAAGAAAGAAAAAATAGTGTAAACTTAACTGAAACCAGGACTGGGACCTTGCTGTTGTCCTTATCCTTGACTGACTGGTTGCCTAGTTGCCAGTTTACCCACCTGCCTGCCTGCCATGCCTCCCAGTAGATGCTGTCGGCCATTCGGGATTTGTGTGATGCAAGAAGAAAAAGAAGAATAATAGCAAAAAAAAAAAAAGAAAAACCCCTCAACTTTGCTGCAATTTGTCGACATCCTTCATCTTCTGCTCTCTTCTCCCATTTCTGGCATCCGTTTTAGTACGTTTCGCCTTCATGTTTTGTGGACGATTTGGCGTGTTGCATTTTGTTTGAACAATTCGCATTTGTGTAAATTTGCCCCCAGTTAACAAGAAAACCAAAAGTTTTGCGATTCTCATCAAATTTAGACAACAGCCATTGTAAGGGCACTAACTGAAATGCTTAAAAGTCTTATTGTGCCACCATTGGACAAGGACTTTGAAAAGGAAACCACAAGCAGTAAGCCGCAAGCCAAAGTCTTAGATAAGAAATCCTTTTCCTTTCGAGTATATAAAACAATTTATTATTAGGATAAAACTTTTCAATTGCAGTCAAAGATTTAGTTGAAAAGAAACCCAATTGCAACTTATTTCAAATTAAATTTGAAATTCTTATAAAACTTGAAAAATAATTCATTACGAAGGATTGATTTAAACTTTTGCTCAACGCATCTACCAAATTCATCTCATAATTCATATGAAACAAAATTCTTGTTGACCCATTTGTGCCCCCAGTTGGCATAATCATCATCATCATCATCATCATTATTATTATTATTATCATCATCATCATCAACATCGTTGAGCAAATCACTTAAGCGCACTTAATTATTTGCACAAGTTTCGTTGGCTTCAGTTCCCAATCCCAAACCCAATTCCTTTCCCCAGGCGCACTGCTGTTGCTTTTGGGCACGTCAATGCTCCGTTGGCTGGTTGCCTTTACATTTCAATCGTAGCAAAAGTTGAGAAGGGCGCACAACATCGCGTATGAGTGATATGACACGTAATCAATAAATAAGGGCAAACAGCCTTTTGGGCCAACACAAGTATCTACCACCCCTCCTACCCTCACTCGCATCATATCTCACATCACATCTATGTATATGCCCCCGTGGTGAGGCAGGCGCACAAAGTCAACATAGTCAAAGTTTTTGCATTTTCCTCATTTCCGTTTTAATTTGAGTTGAAAATTTGTGGAACTAGTTCACAAGCAAATTAAGTAAACAACCTTTATTAAAAGTCAATTTGTTTAATATAAATCATAAAAATCAAAAAAGTTTCTATAAATTAGTAATTTAAGCAGCTAATTAATATTAATACTAATTTAATATAGGTAAGCTAGTTCCTAAAGCTAGTTTATGACATTCTTTTTCTTTAAAGAATATCAACTTTATTTTTATATATTTGATATTAATCATTTTTTATTTTTCTTATAAATTTATAATATATTAATAATTATTTATTTTTTAAAATACTTTCGATACTAACTTTGAACTGGTTCTGAATGTCATTTCACTAACTTAATTAGAAGCCTTATCAACTTCTGTATGAAGAGTTTGTCTCAGCAATGTTGTCCACTGGTTCCACAATCAAACATTGTTGACCTAGTTCTCTGATAAGCTAGTTGTAAACTGTTTTCAGTTTATGAAACAAAAATGTTATTTAAATAAACTAGTAAATAAATAACCTAACAAGATATTCAAATTTTGAGTAAATTGGTTCTACAATAAACCAATTAACATTTGGCTCCCAAAAGAAATTTAAATTTCAAAGGTAAAATTTCCAACGTTTTCTTACGTTTCTCATCGTTTACCCCTTGAGCAAAATATTCATAACTGTTTTTTATTTTTTATTTTTGATGCTTTATGCATAATTATGTTTTCTACCAGAAGAAGCCGAAGGCTTTAGGTCTATTTACTTAACTAAATGCCCCAAAAAATTCAAATAAGATTTTTGTTCATTCCTCTCTTTCAATCTCTGAATTTTCCCAGCAGAGTTACAAACTCTCTCTCTCTCTCTCTCTGTTTTTATCTTTTACTCTCTCTTTCTTCCTCCGTGTTAATCTCTTGCTCTCTGTCTGGCTCAGCTTCTGGGTTTTCTTTTTTTTTTTTCTTTCTTTTGCTTCGCTTTGATTTGGCTGTCAGAGTGTGTCTCAGGGCGTATGATTAATATGCGTGAATTAAGTCAAATCGAATCAATCAAGGCAAATGTCGCTGACATTTAGACCGACAAAATGACAGACAAATACTTGTACAATGAAGGCCAAATCGTATTAAGTCTATAGTAAATTCTCTTAACATGAATTCAAAATAATCTGCATGGCAAAATGGCAAAATATTGCCTTGAATAAATCCAGACCAAGGAAAAATAAAGGAGAGAAAATGAAATGGAAAAAAAAAGAAAAAAAAACGAACAGAACCAGTTGTAAAGTGCTGACTTCCGGTCAGGGCTAATGCATACCAACACCAACACCAACAACAACAACAACAATAATAATAATAATAACAAGAACAAGACCAAGAGGCAACTATGTGACACATACTAAATTTTTATTACACACCCTCACACATACACACACACAGATACAAACACACACAGAGCAACACTCAGGCACTAATGCAATGACATTTTTATTACAGGCCAAAAACACCCGAATCCAGAGGCTTTTTACTGCTGGCCAAGAAACGGCAAGCGCCAAGCGGCAATACCGACAAACAGACAGACGGTCAATAAACGAGGCAGACAGTGAGTAAGAAAATGAACGCACTCCGGCAATGGTGTCAATTTTTATCATGTGCCCTGACCATGAAAATGATATGGATATATCCCCACAAAAGCAACAACAGTACAAAAACGAAATGCTTTCAGCACAGATTTCGATTCTATTTTTTCTTTTTTGTTTCTTTTTTGTATTTTATACCCTGTAACATTTTTTGAATGTAGAGAGTACATTAAGTGTATAAAGAAATTCATTATCTAAAACAATATAAAATATATCTAATCCCAACTTTATAATTAAAATCAAGTGTTTTACTTGACTAAAAAGCTTTTCATAAAAACAGTATAAGAATTAAATTTTGAAAAATAAAAATATATATATATATATATAATCTATAGATTCTTAAGACTTTTTACAGTTGCTAGTTTCGCCAATGGCAAAAAAACAAAATCGAATTACGAAAAAAATTTTATAAAGGGCTTTCGCCAAGTCGTTGACAAAATAGTTGTTAAATTTATTTTTTTTGTATATGTTCAAAAGTTTGTCCAGTTGAAATAAATTGTTATTTTTCCTAAGTGGGGGGAACAAAAACTTTAATTAGCCATATGCCAAAGAAAGAGCATCAAAATTGTTCCTCTTTTTTTTGGCCTTACTAATAATAAGAATTTACCCTATTTTGTTACGCTTTTCTTTTTGTTTTTCTGTTAAGGCTAATGCTGTTGTTGTTGTTGTGTTTTTGGCTTAGTCTGCGTTTATTTGATTTATGACCAGAACCGCTTAGATTTTACGTCCTGGTCCGTGCGTAGGTACGTAATAATGATGACCATCTCCCATGAGTATTTGAGATGGTTCAGTTCACCCAATGGTTCAGATTTTGGTTCGTTTCGGTTTCGCTTGGTTTCGTACCGAGGCTTAATTAAAATCGACACCCAAAGTCAGTCAGCTCAGGCAAAGGGATTTTGGTCGTTTAAGCTTTTCGGGCCCAATTTGCTAACAATGAAAAATGGTCCAATGGCCGTAGCAAAAGAATTTCACTCAATTAGGCCAAACAATTTAAAATGTTTATTGTTTTATGCTACTTTCTATATACATTTCTTATTTATATTTTTTTTTTTTTGCTGTACGTTTTATTTTGCTAATAATTGCAGAATCTATGAATTTGAAATGTTTGTTTTTATATGTGGGGGGAGGCACTAATGGGAGTTAACCTTTTCGTTTCCCTTTTCTTTTGGGGCAACACTTTTTCGTGCCGCTTGGCCTGGCATAGGCTTTGCCACAATTTGAATATTTTAATATTAATGAAAAATGTTTCAAGTTGCTGATACTGTTGTTGTTGTTGTTGTTGGAGGGGATAGGAATGGTTAGAACGTTTAGGAAAACTTTCTTCATACCAATTTGTGGCTTTTACTAATGAAAATTAAATGAAAATTGCTTTAAAAAACATAAAAAAAAGAAAGGCAAAATGAAAAGGCATTCATTTGGCATGAATTATTATATTTTAATGGTAAACTTACTTTTTGGCTTAACTTTTCAAATCTTGCAAAATGCATAAATCAGCAAATTTGATTCCCAAACATTTGGGTAAACTTTGCTAAACCCTTTTCACCTTTATGATAGGAAAATATGTTAAAAGAGAAGTGTAGATATGATGGTATAACCCGCATAATTGTTTGTTATTTATGATTTGCAACTGTCTGTCATGTGGACATGTTATATCTAACGCTCAGCTTTGATGTTAGGTTAACTCCTAAAACAGCCAACAGAATGAAAAAAAAAGAAAAAAACAAATAAATCCCCCAGGTACCTATCGAAGACATCAAAAATGCACGAGTTCATTTTTGAAAACGAATTAATAACAAATGTCGGAAACAAAAGGGACAAAAGAACCTTATGTAAAAGATGAATTGAGTCGTGCCCAAGTCCCAAGTGATGAAAGGGAAATGAAAAATAAAAAAAAAACAAAAACAGAAGAGGAATAACCAGGACAGGGAAATCAAAGTTATCGATGGCTTATCAAACAGTTAAGTAATATTAAACTTTTTTATTTGTAGGGTTTTGTAAATAAAAAAATTATTCAGTAAACTCAAAAATCCAATTTTCAAGAAAGAGAACGAAATTAAAACTTAAAAAATTTACCCATTACAACTGAAATAGTATCAGTGAAATATCTAAAAGAAATTCAATTTTATCTTTAATTTAATGTTATTTTAGTTGTAAAATATCAAAGATGTCCATAATTTTTTTTGTTTTACAAATCTTTTAATATTAATAATTAATTATGAAATATAATTAAAAAAAATATTTAATGCAGAATAAGAATCTATTCTGAATGAATCAATTTAAAAAGAATTTTCTTTAAAAATTCTAGAAAATTGAAAGTAAAATCGTAAACTGCAAAAATTAAGTTGAAAGCTTATCAAGCAATTAAAATCTTTCAAAATGTTAATATTCAATTTAATAATTATTTGGTAATTATGTATTGAGTAATTTGCAACTCATTACGCAGTGTCACAAATTCAAATTTAATTACAGGCCGAAAATCCATTTCGATTTCGACCTCACTGTACTGTTATTGTCAATCATACGCACTGTTGAACCGAACAGCAATTAAAACAAGAAGACAAAAAGCTGACTGTGGGAAAATGGCAAGGCCAACGGCGCATCAATTTCAGTCAATGATTGAAAGCTAACTCGATTAGCGAGTGAAAAATCAATGCAAAAGATTAACAATTACACGCAATTCGGTCAACAAGGGAACATCAAATGGGGACAAAGGCAATGTTAGCCATAACGATTTATTTTGACCAACCCCCCCGCCAACCACATTCTATTGATGGGTGGTTTGCTTTGGGTGTGTTAGTTGCTTAGATTTATTTCAAGTGCGACCGCCACTCAATTGCAAACGAAGGACTCTTGCCTTTGCCTCCTTTTCCGGACATCTTTGCTTTTGTCACTCTGTCTCTGCATGTTATCGATAGTCGTCATTGTCTAACGCTCGTACTCAAGTCTCACAATTTTTTGCTTTTGCTTTTCTTTTCTTCGTGTTTTTTTCTTTTTTTTATTGATGGCGAATATTACGCCAACTAAGCAAATTAAATTGTTTACATTGACAAAGGCCATGGGCGTGGCACATGCCACAAAAGAGCTTAACAACAACGACTAGTATAGCGGCAGCAGCAGCAAGTGCAGAGGAAAATATCTCTCAAAACCCTAACCCCAGAATGTAGCCAGACAACAATGGCATCTCCCTCTTTATATCGTTTCTATACTGCTCTCTCTCTCTCTATCTATCTCCTTTACTCTTGCTCTACTTGCTTGCCACACAGGAGACAAAATAGATGGCCACAACTTTTCATATGCCTGGTGTAATGTTGTGAATAAAAAAAAAACTGTCTGAGTTTTCCAGGATAGACAAAAGAGGAGAATGTAGTCTAGAGAGGTCAAAGAGGTGCAAAAAAAAAAAGAAGCTGAAATGTACAGTGAACATTAACTAAGACATAAAGATCTGGTTGAAACAGACAGGCAATGTCAGCTCGATCAGTACTATAAAATGTTAGCATTACATTTCTTTGGTTCTAACAGAAACTGGTAACATATGTTAAGTCCCGTGATATATCGATAATTCTCTGTTAATGAAATTGCCTCTGTTATACTACTATTTAAACTGAATTAAACAAAAATATTGGGATTTAATTGAATATTTTAAGTCAAGTACAAAATCTATGGAATGAATGGATAGATTTTTGATAGTATATCGATATTTTAATGCAATGCTTATAATAAGCAAATAATAACTCACTGTACAGTAAGTGAACTGCACATCAATATAGTGTGCAGTAAAGCAACTGTGCACCAATTTTAGTGTACTCATTAACTGCTGTACAACATTAGAGTGAGTGAGAAGACTAGTTGTCGATACAACATTCACTCACACTTATTTAAAAGTGTGAAAAAAGGTGTACTCGTTTTTACAATGAATGGTTCAATTGCACTTTTAAAGGCATTCATGCAGATATCTATAATCAACCAGAAAATGCCATTATTTATTCATTTTTAAAAAATTTATATTTTAAAACACCTTCAAATATTTAAATCATTCTTATATTAATCTAATTTATATCTAAAGATATTTGGGCTTATTTATTAAGTGTTTTTCTTTCACACTAATGATTACTGTACTTGAAATTGATTTCATGGTTTAGCCCAAAAGGAGGAAACCCGTTGCCAAAGAAGTCCCCAAGTTATATGCATACATATAACACTAGTGTTTGTGTTAAATAAACACATAGTTATATTTTTGTATGTATGTATGTATGTATATGTACATATATAGAGTATATTAGACATAGCTGCATGTATGTATGTATGTGTGTATGCTTGTATATTATGCCACGAGGGAGTGTTTTAATCGAGTTGATTATAAGTAGTGACAAGTTTTAACTACATTAAGTGTGGCATCTTTCTTTCCATCTGCTCTCTCCTTAACTTTATAGATATGTATGTATCTATATATATGTATATATATGTACATGTGTGTGTGTGTTTGTGTTTGTATGGGGTATGCATGTGTTGTCACCTTCGCCCGTTGCTTGGGAAATGTTTATTTTTGTTCACACGACAAGCAAGACGAAACAAACAAGGACGAAAGCTGCTTGGCTACTTTAACTCGATTTGCGGTTAGACCCAAAAAAGATGACCCGCCGCCTCTGCCCTCACTTCCCTACAAAACTCTGAAATAAACCTTTACGTAGGAGCTATGTATCTACATTTCAAATTTGATGGTAGTTCGTTCTAACCTTTTTCTTAACTCACACATGCCCCGCCCTCTTTTATATATATATGTGCATGTGTGTGTGTGTGTGTATGTCTGTGTACAAACAAATCAACTCAAATTCAATAAGGTTTGCCAAAGGTTCTGTATGAAGGGGAAAGGGAAGGTAGGTGGTAAATGGTTTTCGGCTTTTAATAAACGGTTTTGCCCCCAAAACTTGTTACTCATAAAAGAGCTAAGAACGTAATATGATAATCAAACTGAGTGCCGAGACCACAATGGCAAGTCCAATAGCAATAACAACAACAATAGCCACAACAACAACATCTAGAGCAACAACAAGTCTATGGACCCTCTTGGCATTTTGGTCATTTAAAACAATTTCTTTTGATTTCCTTTTTTTTTTTTGGTCGTCTCTCCGTTTTTTCCGCTTCTTTCTGTTCTCTTACTCCACCTATCTCTCTGTTTCGCTCCACCTTTCTCTCTCCCTCTCTCTCTGCCTTCGGTCTTTTTGTGTTATTTGCTTAAATGTTTACGTGCAATTTAACTTGGCCAAAAGCGGCAAGAAGAAGTGGGGTCATAGCATTGGCAATAGCAACCAGATGGCTCTATTAACTAGATATTAAGTGTTTTCCCCTTGAAATAAGATTTGACCCATTTCATAAAAAGGAGCGAGCAAGCGAAACAGCTTCAAATCGGTTGCCAAACAATGAATCTGGAATTTAATGGAATTTTAACCGATTTATGTTGATAAACAATAAAAAACCATAGTTAATACTTTAAACAGTTTAACTCTATAAAATGAAAGTTATTAATAATGACCAATTAAATTAAGTTTCAGCTAATAAAATACTTTAAATCTTGTAGCCAAAACCGTAAAAACATAATGCCAATTTAATTCCGTAGTCAAAAGTCACCGAACCAAAGTTTTTATTTTCCAGTTAAAACAGGAACAGAAACCTTAAACAGACATACATATGTATGTATGTATGTATGTATGTATGTATATGAGTTTATGAACTCAACTGATTATGCGGATCAAGAATACATATGTATGTATATACATATATATGTAATTATACTCTTTGTATTTAATGCCACTGCTGTCCACTGTTTAAATTAATCCACTTTCCTTTTCTCCATGTTCCACATTGATTTGGCCTTAAAACCTTTTCTGTTGTCTCTCAATTTCAGTTCCATTTAGTTCCATTTATGGAATGAAACACAGCCATTTGACGATTGTTCGAATGCAGCTAAGTTCCATTAGAAGTAAGGAAAATGTATTTATAAATTTGCGGTTGAGTTAAAGCCTTGTTTTAGGAATTCTGATAAATGTGATCTTTTATATTTTGCCTCTTTTTATAGCCTTTACCCATAGGGTAAAAGGGTATATTAAAGTCGCTAAAATGTATGTAACAAGCAGAAGGAAAATTTTCCGACCCCATAAAGTATATATATTCTTGATCAGTATCAATAGCGAAGTCGATTGAGACATGTCCGTCCGTCTGTCCGTCTGTCCGTCCGTCCGTATGGTGTCAACATCCGTCTATTGTATAAGCAGATCAAGTTTATTTGAAATGTTTGCCACGCCCACTTCCGCCCCCGTAATTAAGAAAAAACTATAACTTAAGCTGTAATAAACATATCGCATTCTTATTTGGCTTGCACATTAATATAGCCAATATGCACCAGCTGACCAAATTGTCGAAACCAGACAATAATTATCGGAGATATACGTGTTTCCGTTTTGTACTGAAACGCCCCATGCAAAATGACCTGTTAAGAGTGAGCGAGATAGCATGCGTTCGCTGTTGCTCTTTATTTTTTGGGGTCTTAGGGACTTTATCGCATTTCTCTGTAGTCTTCTCTGATTCCGTTTATGTTGTTGTCGTTGTAAGTATCAATAAAAATCAGTTTATTAAATATTTATTTGCCCCTTAAATTACAGTTCTAATACATCTTTTGTTATCGCTTTTATTTTTTAGAAGAATAATCTCAATTCGGGCGACTTGCCAACTATGATCCGATAACCGTCAACCGATCTAAGAAGACGAGAAACGTGCAGTTTTTGGTATATTATTTTTTTTTATTTCTATTTAGGTAATTTACGGGTAAATTTATAATTAACAAAACCGAATTGAATTTAAGCTTAATTACAGGTAATGCTCTGCTTTATCTGGCTGATGGCTGGCAATGCGTTTGCGCAAATATCAAGCAGACGAGGAGCAATATTAACGGAATAAGCTTAATCTTGAGGCTATTCGACAAGCGACAACGCGGGAATGAAGGAATAATTTCATACAGCTCCTGCACATTACATAGAAAACAAATGGAATTGGCCGAGTACACGGACAAAGAGTGTCCTTTTTTTGCACTCTTTGTTTTTATGAATGCACAGAATAGAGGACACTTCACCGCAACACTTGCCAGTTCCTCTTTTTTCCCTTTTTCCCTTTTGTTTCTGCTACCATTCCATACTTATTCTTTTTTTTTTTGGTTGGAACTTATTCAGCTTGAGGCTGAATAGAGTGAAAAAAAAAGAAAGTGAACAAGTTCTTGGTTTGTGCAAATTGGCAGTTGGTTTCGTTAAAACTGGGGGTAAGAGAACCCTTTCACCTTGCCGCATTAATTCCCCCAAGACAGCATCCCCTAAGTTTCTTTCGTGGTCCGCTTTGGGGCATTGGGTTGATTGGCTTAGCCTTGGTTCATTTCACATCTTCTTTTAGAACTTCGAAACACTTCGCTTTTTCATATTTCATTGCATGCAACAAGCTGCAAATTGACCTTACCAGGTCATGGTCAATGTCATTGACAGTGACCGTGTTAATGGAACTCGAATAGGAACGATAGTGGATGGTCGCAACGATTTACGCCACATAAATTAATTAATAAATACAAATTATAATTATTAATAGTTTTTTTTCATAAATTTTGTTCTACAATGTTTGAATATTCCACTAAAGTTTCGTTACTTTAAGACCCAATTAAAAGTTCGTTTAATCAGTTTCTTAAAATATTACTTGCTCTATAGATTCTATAGATCTTCGATATTTTAAAGAATTTTGAAAAAAAAGTTAATACTAAACTCTGTAAAATTCTTCGACTCTAAAAAAAAATGCTTTAAGATTTCCGTTTATATCGGTTCATTTGTATTTCCAATGTCAACAGCTGTTATCAGTAGAAAATATAAATTTACCCTTGAATGGGTGGCATGGGATGGGAAGTGGAAGGGGGTTGAAAATGCCAATTAAAATAGATTTTGGACTTTTATGCAAAAATTTTCTAGGAATCCTTTGAATATATGTGCGTCTCGCTTACATCGTATTAAAAACACATTTGCAATCCTACGGTAATTGTCATTACAAAGATTTCCCGTATCCGGTTACAGATTTAATGAATCTTCCCACGCACACACACACACACACACAAACACCTACATGCGCAAACACACACACATTTAATTTGCACTCTCATGACAACAAATTTTTCTTTTCCGTCTTTCTTCTTTTTTGATATGATCTTTTTTTTAACACTTTACGCAGCATTTTGTAAAATGCCGGCAAACATTTACAAAAAGGAAAATGAAAATTTGAAAATGTTTGATAATATTTTTAATTACTTTTCTTATGCAGCGCCAAACAAAGGGTTCGGTTCGGATGATGGGTAGAGGGGCGAAGGTTCGGTTGGTTAACAACAAAAGCGGGAAAATTGTTGCAGCTTTGCTCTGTTTTGCTTTTGTTTTGTAAAAAAAAAAAAAAAAAAGGGTTGGTTTTTCTTGTTATGTTTTGTTTTTTTTTTTTGCTTTATTGTTTGTTTTAATATTCTTTTGTTTGTTTTTGAATATTTGTTGCTGATGTTGCCTGTTTTGTGGGTTTGATGAATTTTAAGCGAGAAGCAAGAACGTAGAACTTAAAGGCGTTTAACGGTTAAAAAAGCGTCCCGCGTCAGCATTAGGCGGACTCGGTATCCGGCTGAATTTTTCGCATGTCAACACGCGCCAAAATGTTGCTAGCGACTGACTGAGGACGAAGGCATCGCCATTGCCACATCCGACTATGAGACCGCTTCTGTTTGTTCTGTTTTCTCTCTGTTATAGTGTGTGTGTGTGTGTGTGTGTACCCGGGTGTGTGGATGGGGGCGTGGTAGATATTCATTGAGAAAACCCAAAACACCGAGAGCAAGGCACATAACGGAGAGAGGGGCATAAGTAGTGGCAAGACAAAACAAAAACCAGATGTCCATATTCGCCTTAAACTTCATATTAGCAGCTGATGCTGTATGCCAAAGCTTCCCTTTACATTGGCCGAGCTTTTAAGCTTGCCTTCAGCGCAAAAGCAAGCGCTGCAAAAGCAATCATTTTGCAGAAAAACGAGAGAAAAAGTGACCGAAAGAGAGAACAGCACTTGTTGCATTGTATCATCATCTGTGCCAGAAAAAAAACCCATGTGAAATAAAGAAGATCACAAAGCAGGATCAAAAACTGTTTTGAAAAAAAATCTCACTTTTAAATGTGGATTTAATAATTAAATTAAACCTTGGATTAATAATGAGGAACATTTTTATATGTACTACACAAAAGAAAAATGTAACAAATTAAATAAATTTACAAGGAATTGATAAATTTTGATTAAATCAGCACCTAAGACAACTTTATTGTTGGCAAATTTAATCATGTTAAAGCTAAAATGTATTTTTTTATATGTATGTATGTATATATAAAAATTTATTCACTTAGATTTTTTACAAATACTTAGTTATATATACATATATTAATAACCGTTAGTTTTCAATTGATAACGGCTTAAAAAGGACCCTTTTGCAGTGAAGCTTTTACTTTTATCTAGGAGCTTTTGTCTTGGTGTACCCAGTGAACAAATTGTAGAACGAAAAATGCAATAATTTCAAACCGCTTAACCGGTTCATATGCAGTTTAAACCGCATTTAAACTTTGATGAGAAAATACAAAATTCGTTGGCTATTCAAACTGTTTGAATTTGAAAATATGCGATTAAGAATCAATGAGTGAAAGATATTGCTAGTGAATAATTTGTTAAATAATTATTTCTTAACACTAACTAACATTTAATTTCTTAAAATTACTTATACTTAATAGTTTAAGCAACTCGTTTAGGTGAAATGTGAAAGTCATATGTTTGTGTACTTTCTTTTTATCAACGGTTTCCATCTAAATGTTACAAATTTATTTTAATTACACATATTATATAGCATGCATACATAGAAACAAATTGTAGTTACCTGTTTACCTATAATTTGGAGACAAAATCTAGGCTTATGCAAATTTGTTTAACGCATGAAATGCGATTCATTATGTGAAAGTAATGTAAACAAATTATTCATTTACCATAACCATATGTTGTATCCATATCATCTTGAGCCGCATGGCGGCACTTATGTATATATGTATGTATATGTATATATACATATATTTTGCTATAATATCATACAGACGACCTGATATGTCTGTCACAGAAAACAACATATTAGTTTGTTAATTTTCAGCTTTCCATCCCGCACATCCTCTAATTAATGAAGTTTGGACCAAGTTTTGACCCATGGACATCATTAATTCACAAATTGTATGGGCAGCCCAAAAGCAAACAAATTCAATTTGATACACATACAGACACACACACACACACACTCTTCCACAACCGCCCCCATGCCCCAAAAAAGTAGAATGTGAAAGTTGTAAGAACTATGTAATTTGCCTACAGAATGTGGGCAAAATGGTTCGAGTAGCTCAGGTCAGGGGTATGAGTAAAGTTCATATAATGTCAACATATTACCGCAAACCTACTTCTCCATATGCTATTCAAAAAGTAAATGGAGGCAGACCAAGAGTAACAATGATAATATACGGGAGGGGGCGGGTGTCAGGCATTGTTAGGTCAAAGGACACTCACCTCGATGGTTATATGATGACCGCGTGAACGGAAATTATCATCATTGCTGCGTAGATTCTTTGAATCGATTTGCACGTTGGTCTGCATCGTATAAGATACTGCAGAAAAAGAAGAGAAAGAAAACAAAAAACGTATAAGTATATATAGTAAAAAGATATAATATAATATATAAGTACATATATTTATTTATAAGGCATATGAAAATTTATGAAATGGCAAAAAATATTTGCCGTCATAAAGTGCAGAAGTCTCTTTGAGCGACGTTAAACGTTGATTGGGTGAAGACGACCATTCGACTCAATGATGCGTGACCTTGATAAATTTTGCTTCAATATTCTACCGGCTGTTCCCCCTCTATACTCCCCTCGCTCTATCTCACTCTCTCTCTCTCTGTCTCTCTTTTAAAAAGAAACTATAAAACATGGTCCAGGCCCAGGCCCATATGCTCCAAAATTGATGGTCATAAAAAATGGTGCCCCATGGAACTTGACTTGTTTCACTTTCTCCTTTTATTTTTTACTCAGCTCATAATTTAAGTCTGAAACATAATGAAAAGTTGCAGAAGGATCGCATCGAATTTTAGATATCCAGTTAAAAAAGATAAAATTAAAGCATCTACACAAATATATCATGGATATATTATAGATATTCTATGATATTAATAAAATATATTTAAGCTGTTAAATGTCATCATTTAAAATATAAAACTTGAATTAAGAAATATGATAATTTAAACTATAAAACTTTAATATTGTAAAAATTTTACATTAAATAAAACGCCCTAATAAAAGAACCAGCATAAGGAAAAATTAAACGATAATTATAGAATATATCAATATTTATTCTACCATTTTGTTACACAAAAAAAAATAAAAAATTACTTAAAATGAGCATTATATAACAAGTCAAAGATATTCTATATGTTTATATAACATTCATCAGTTGAGATATATTTTATTTTAATCTATAGATTAAACAAGTTAATGCATCATAAATTATATTAAATACAGACTAAATACTAGACTGGAATACACATATGCATAAACCTTTTAAATTTTCTGCTTAGTTAATATACTCTTTTTAAAAATAGGGTATCAAAATAATGTTTATTTTAAGGATACGAAAGAGTAACTATTACGACTTGCATATGGTCCCTTTTGGCAAATTTTCTAAAGTTATTTTTATCGATTTTTAAAATGTAATCGTTTCCACAACATGGCTACTTTTTATATATCGAAACTTTAAATCTTTTATAGCGAATTCAATATATTTTAACTGATTTGAGGGGCCATTGTGTTAGCCCAAAATTGAGAAGTCATGTTAACAACAATCGGCAGATAGGGCAAATCCGTTAGATGTCCCGTTATATGTATATGTACATACATATGTTTGTATGTATAAGTTGCCGCCATTTTCTGCCTTGTGCATGTTGCAAGGAACTCTCTGGTAACCATTTGAAAAATTTAATTTGCGCCTCTTTATTTATTCAAAGCCAAATGGAGCAACTGGGGAGCTAACACAGAAAACAACAAGGAAACGAAGGAAATACAAAAATAAAAAAGAAAAAAATGAAAAAAAAAAAGAACGCAGACATGAAAACTTAAACTTGAACACAAGTCAGTCAAGTTTGCCATGGTGCATGAAGCTTGGTGCATGGTGCATGGTGAATGGTGGATGGTGGATGGCCCACGCATCCAATTGCATCCAAAGAACCACTCTTGGCTGTGGCTCAATTTGTGGCACCTCCCCAATGCAGTTGGCCAACCGCCTTTAGGGGCCATCCACTGAATGTAGAATTCTGCTGCAAGTGCAAGCGGCAGTTGCCGCATAGACATGAATCCCAGAGACCGCTTAGCTCAGTTTCAGTTACATGGTTCCTGTTGATGTATGCGGCAGGCAGCAGGCAGCAGGCGGCAGGCGGCAGCTGGTTGACAACTGAGTGAATCTCATTGAATTCTCGACTGGGTGTTGAACAACAAATTTCTAAAAGTGCCATGGAAATGAAAATGGAAATGATGGAGTATCCTTGATGTGAGAAATAACCACAGCAACAACTTTGCTAAAGGATGCAATTTCCAAGAAAACTTTTTTTTTTTGCCAACTCTCAAATTTCAACCTTAACCAGATGCATTAATTTTCATTTTTAAATCACTTGAAACAATGTTCAATAATTTTTATTTTTTTTTTTGCAACAATTTGGTACAATTCAGTTCGTTTACTTGTATGCGAACATCATGTGGCATGTTGCATATTCATAGACCAATTTTTTTGTTGCCATATTTGTATTTTTGATGTTTTTTTTTTGTTGTCATTTTGCTTTCATTGGTGTCCGTCCAATCAGAACTCGATTGTTGCCAATGGTGTTTCAATGGCAAAGGCAATTCCATTCAATGTTTTCCTCAATGGGGGAAAAAAGTGCGTCTGCATAAACAATTTACTCATTTGAATGAATGAAAGGAGATATAGAGGAATATGCATAGCCCAATCTCCAGGGACAAGGATTTTTCGGTTTTATCAACAAATTCTCAAAGGATTGTCACAGCTTTATTTAACTTCTATTTCATTTTTTCATCTTTCTTTTTTTTTTGCCTTTTATTCTTGGTTATTTCTTTAATTTTTTTCCTTTTTGTTTTTCGTTTTGCTTTTGTTTTATTTTATTATTGTTGTGTTTGGTTTTTGTGGCTTTGATGATTTTTCGCAGAATCGCTGCCAAATGGCTGGCAAGAAGCCGCAACTTAAATCCCATGGATTCACAAACCAAGTGTCTATTATCCCCACAAGTAAATTTTCATCTACAGTGTCTGTATGTGTGTGTGTGTGTGGGCGCGTGTTTCGCATATGTATGGGTAGATATTAGTTGGAAATTTATATATATATTTATAGTATTGTATTTCATATCACAATTTTAGAGATGACAAAAGAATTTATTCTCTAATTTCTCACATTTTTCTCTCTATACAAAAATTATTTGTCATAAATGTCTGACTATATTTTATAATATTTCAATTCACTTATTCGAATAAAAGAATTTAAAAAGTATTTAAGAAATTTTTACAATTTTAATAACCGACTTTTTAACTTTTTAAATCCTTAAGGAATTATTAAGGAATATTCTGAATTCCATTAGAAATTTGTATGAAAATCATTAGGGAATAAAATATTAGAATTTCCAATGGTCGGGTAACATTGTTGCAAATGTTATTCGAGAAATATTGATAAAATTAACCATAAAAAATTAATAAAAAATAACAGTTTTCGAAACTAGGTAAATAATATACAAATATAAATTTATGTATAAAACTGTTTGTTATCTATTTTTTATATCTTGTTCGAACAAATTTCGAATTGATTTTCATTCAAATTAATTGCAGCTTATGGAAATGCCAATTAATTATGTTTTTCACATTGTTTTTGATTGTTTATCTCTTTATATATATTCTTATATATTCATTCATTCATTCAATTTGGCTAATTCACAGTTTAACAGTAGATCACAGTGACTGTGATTGTCACTGTGAATGGTTGACAACACACAATTGTTATAACCATTTAACACAATGGCACACTCAAATCATTCGTGACAATTTCTTGTCTTCCATGCTGGGCTTTATGTCTTGTTTCGGTTTACCGTTAGCGTGCATCTATCTGTGTGCGTGTGAGTGTGTGAGTGTGTGTGTGTGTGGTGTGTGTGTGTGTGTTTAAGAATATATATTTTGTGTTATCGTTAGCTAGACAATAAGCGCCACCAGCACACCATCAACATACAACAATCAGCCGCAGATACTTTTCCACACACACACACACACACATACACACACGCGAACACGCACACACATAAATCTCAAGATTCTGAATGTCTTGCTATCTTCTAGCATATAGTATATACATATATATATACATAACTTTGTACATATGAGTAATGCCACGCCTACCTATACAGTGGGTGGAAGAAGGCAACGGCAGTTGCCATTGTCAGTGCTAGATGACTTTGTATTTCATTATTTATATTTATTTGTTGTTGTTGTTGTTGTTGTTGTTACTGTTACTGCTGCTGCTGTGAATGTTGTTTTTGCAATAAAATAACGCCAGCGCAACGGAAATCTTAACATATTTAAGTAGGCGCCAGCAAAGAATTGGCAAAGTCTGTGGGCCAAAGGCAATGGCATTGACAGGATGTGCAGTAGTCTGCATTAAGTCAAACGGACTCTGCCAACTTCTTATTTGTAATATACATATCTACTTATATATAATTCTATATGGAGACAACTACTTTTAGTAAAAATTTTGACTTGCATTCACACTGAACAAAATCGCATAAAGTTGTAAAATTATTTATTGTACTTAATTTTATAAAATAATGAAAAATATATAATATCTTTCATTTTGGAATAGTTTTTTTAATTTTGTTCAAATAAGAAACCATCGCAACAAACTGCGATTTTTTGTTTTATCAAATTTTGGAAATTTTAAATTAAAAAATATATAAAAACAAATTGGCTTATATACTCTTACAGTTTCTTGACTTTTAGTTAATTATAAATCTCAAATTTCATACCATAAAAGAATAATAGATCACTCAACAATCATTAATACTAAAACTTATTTTTCTCTTTTTTTAGAAGATCTTTATTTCGATCATTTTTAAGAGAACTATCTTTTGATTCATTGATATATGTATACAGGAACTGTATATTAAAGTCGTCCCATTTTGTATATAATTTGTATCACTATCTATCGAATCTTCGATAATTAAATCATAGATTAAAAACTTTCTTGATTTTAAAGCTATTTTATCCTATGAAAAATATTATAATTTTTAAAACAAAAAAGATTTTAATCTTGATTCATTTTTCAAAGATTCGATTGATGGTAATATGATTTGGCAAATTCAAGAATTCAATCAAAATATCAGAAGCCTTTACTTCGACTGTCATTTTAAAATCACAAAAATTGAGAGTTTGAGAATGTTTAGAATAAACTAAAGAATAAATATGGCTAAATATATATTTGAACTTCCCTATTCGTAATTCTTAATATAATGATTTAGTTTTAAAAACTATTTTCACAGAATAATTTCTATATAAAGAAGTTTATTTCAAGTCGCGTGTTAGTTCATTTATTAGATTAGATTTATTTTCCAATGATTAAGTTCTAAATAGAATTTATTTTGTAGTTTCTATATCTATTTTTAAATGAGTAAAATATATTTAAGTTCTATTTGAAATTCGATCTATCTTTCAATGGATATATGAGCTAACTAATGGACTGTTAGATAAAGTTTAACTGCTTGTCAAATAAAATATTTATTTTCAATTTAATTTAATAAATAGAATTCTATTAACATTAAACTCTCTGTCTCTCGCTTTTTCAATTGTTTTAAGAGACTCGTATTATATATATATACAATATATATACATACAAACATATATATGCCCATCCATTTGCTGTTTAAAGCTTTTTCCTTAGTATAGAAAACTGCCACAACAAGTTTGTGTTGCCGAGTAAAGCAGAATAAATGAAATGAAATAAATACAAGTTAGCGTTTACGAAACAAAAAGAAAACGAAAAATGAAAAAAAATAAGAAGAAAGTGAAAAACGCACACACAACTTGCAATTTCTTGGGACGACTTTCCCTTCATTGAAGTGCATTCAACTCAAATGCCTTGGATAACACCAGCATGAAAAATAAAAAAAAAAAAGAACGAAAAAAAAACAAATAAAGGAATATAGTGGGGCGGGGGAGGCAGGAGGATGAGTGGAATCCAATGACTGACAAATGAAGCAAACGTTTAGAGGTGACATCAAACTATTAAGAAAGTTGGGAATGAAAAGATTGAGATAGAGATAAAGAGGGAGAGACAACAACTCGAAGAAAGTGAAATAAAGTGAAGATTACTTTTGAGTTTCGAATAAATGGGTTAATAGCAAAGTCTTTTATTATTAAAACTGTTAAACATGGTTTGTGATTAGTTTTAAAGCAATGGCAATATTAAAATGTGAAAATAAATTAAAGTTTTTAAACTTTAACTATTGACATTCAACTTTAAGTTTAAGAAAAATGAAAAGTTATCATTAAAATTTAGTTTTAAGAAGTTTTTTCTTGAATTTAATTGCATTGCACTAGTTTGATTTAATTAGCAGCAACTGGCTGTGCATAGCCTAGAAAAAATAGGAGAATCAAAGTTCAGCCAGTTGCTGTGGTAACTAAGAACAAATATCATTTAAGCCTTAAAAACAATTTTTTCATATATTTAATATTATATATGTAATTAGTTCAATTAGTTTGATATCTATTTTAAGGGTTTTTTTCCTTTTTACTTGACCAAAATATATATTGAAATTGCCAGCATTTAACTTAAATTTAGTCGAATGAATGATTTTCATTTTATTTCATTTTAATTGACTTGGGGAAATTTATAGCCGGATAAGCAAAACAAGAACAGTGAAAGACAAACCATCAACAAAAAAGCGAATGTAATTGAAATCGCAGTGGCAACACCAATACAATAACGTACCAAACCTGCCACGCCCCCCTATACATCCAAACACACACCCCCCTCCCCCCCATTTACATTTCACACAGCCCCGTTTAAAGGGAACATAAAGTGAGTTACGCGCGTGGCAAAAGCAAAAATAACAACTGGCAGGAAAGTAAGTAAGTAAGTAGGTACATAATAATAATCATAAATAATCAAAAAAAAAAAAAAATAATAAAATACAACAGCAACAACAACAAAAGAACACAACACTTAAATATTATGCGTATATTGAGGTTAGGGAAAACCCATGAGAGAGGGGAAAATGGGTATTGGTAGAAGAGAATCTTGTACGTTTTGATAAACAAAAATATTTCACCTGCGTCTCTTTAAAATTCATTTGAATATTCATTTGATTGATTTTCTCATTAAATTTAAATTTTCTCTGTAGTTTTTCTATATATAAATATGTATATATGATTGAGGCATAAAGTTTTAAGCTTTAATCACTAATTATTATTTATAGAAATTAAACTTTGAAAACTAATTTTTCTTTTTTTTTTTCGTTAGTATAATATAAAAAAACATTGTTCCAAATAATACACTTACTTTGATTTACTACATTTATTTTTCTAAAATCAATCTATTTGATTAATTTTTAAATCAATCTATCTGATTATTTGTAAATCATACATAATCGTTTGATAAATAGAAAATTAATTTAGCAGATTGAAATCCAAAAAAAAACTAATATTTCTCTTTATCGTTAATAGATAGTTGTTAAATAAGAATCAATAACTTTAACAATAAAAGTAGACCGATTAGTTAAGTTACTTTTGATCTTTGGAAAAAATAATTGTTGAATTACTATTATACTTTTTTAGCACCAAAATCTAAACCGTGCATTTCTATATTAATATATATACATATTATATATAAGTCAATAATATGTAATATAAAAATCTTTTTTTTCTTATAATGTCAAATCAATTAATTAATTAATTTAAACTTGTTGAAACTAACTACTAACTGCAAAAATGTTAAAATTTTTGTCAAGAAATTATTCTTTTCCCAAATTCTGATCATTATTCTGTACTGTATTCATTTTAAAATAATTTTCAAGTATTCTACTATCAACTGAGTATCCAAATAAATTTTCAAATCCTCTTTT
Organism: Drosophila emarginata; assembly: GCA_037075365.1. Taxonomy (NCBI): domain Eukaryota; kingdom Metazoa; phylum Arthropoda; class Insecta; order Diptera; family Drosophilidae; genus Drosophila; species Drosophila emarginata. Next base: position 2,097,741 of record JBAMCD010000160.1, read on the forward strand.
TGAAAGCAAATATAGAATCGAATTGTATATGTAAGGAACAATATTATTTGAATAATAATAAAAAATAAAACAAATGATTTCAAAATAATCAAAGGAGATTAATAAAATTGGCAACAATTTAAACTGAATGAAATTACTTTTTTGAAAATAAAAAAGAAAAAGTGTCTTTAAACCTTCACCATAGAAGAGAAAAAAAATGTAAATGAAAATATGAATATATAAACTCGTTTTCCTGCTGGCAAACTTCTCTTTCCGGTTGTTCGTTACAAAAATAAAAAATAAGACAAAAAAAAACCGAAAAAAAGGGTTATACAAGAGGAATTTTTTACATTTGTTTGACATGCGACACAGGCAAATAAAAAGTTTTATAATGGAATTGACAGTGCTGAGAGATTCTGTGGTAGAGGAGTAAAAGGTAACAATGGGTGGTGATGAGGGGAGGAGAGTAGAGTAGAAAGGTAAAATTAGCAACTTGGTATAAGGAAGCAATTTGGCTGCTGTTGCTTCTGCTTCTACTTTGTGCTATTTTGTCCATGAGAGGACATCGAACAGCCAAGTTAATTTCATTGACTTGGCTCCAAAAAATTTCCCTTTTTCTGTCTCTTTCTCTCTAACTTGGAATTGGTCTTGGCGCCCACAAAATGTGTGTGTGTGTATGTGTGTGTGTGTGTGCTGTTGTGCGAGTTGCTTTGGTTTCTTGGCAAACTAATTTAAAGCAAATGCAATGCCACTCAGCCAATGATGGCAATTTTGCAACTGTTGCACTCTGGCCCAATCACTAAGACACATACACAAACACACATACAATCTGACAACCACACCCACACAAAATCCACTAAATTGTAAGTATGTAAATTTTGTTGGTCTTTCAATTTCAATGCTAAATTCAAACAATGCCAACAAAATTGGCGCCCACAAAAACTCATTTCATTTTCTCCGACATCGTTGATTTCGAAATCCAACAAAGTAAAACTTGCAAATCTTATGGTATGACGAATATATATATTTCTATTCATATATACATCTATATATATGTATATATATTTATACAGAGTGATAGAGAGAGAAAATTGTTTCGTTTATATGCACATACATTTACTTTGCATCACTTTAAAATGTGTGAAAAAATTTCAATAAATTCATTTTATTATTATTTTAAATTATTCATAGTTTATTATTGTTTTGTAGATTTATTTTTAGTCTTGTAGTCTCTTACAGTGATGCATTGACAAAAATTTAAGGTTTTAAATTCTTTCTAAATAAATATTCATAAATATACAATTTTAATCATTTAAAAATCTATTTTAGTAAAAAGTTTTTATATGAAATTTCATTTCCCATCTTTGTTTATAAGAAATAGACTTAGGTGAAAACTTCAATTTTTAAATGTGAAGTAAAAAGTTTTCAAAACTAAAAAAAAATTTGTGTTTCAATTATTATGAATGGCTTCCTTTCGAATTTAAAGTCCGCCACTGGCTTTGATGCATAATTAAACAGTTTTGTCAAAATACAAAAATAAAAATATGCACAAACTTATTGCAGTTGAAAATTGAAATGGAAATTTCTCAAAAATTCTATGCAATTGGCCGCCACAAACAAACAGCAACACGACAGCAATTTGCCATAACAGGTTAGAACTAAATGTTGGATTCAACAAATGTATAAATAATTTAAATGGGATAGAATATTAGAATTTCGAAATATTATTTAATAATCAATTTAATGGTTATTTTTACTGGAAGAAAACTGTTCGTTTGATTATTGAACAAACTAAAGGAAGTAAAACAATAAAATTAGTCTACCAATAGAAAAACAACAAAATATTCATATCCTTTAGCTCCTTCTTCTCATCAAGGAGTTTTAGATGTGGTCAAGAGCATTTGACCAACAGTCAAACAACAACTACGGTTTAAGTATCCATTGAAGTTCCCTTGACCACAGCAAGTGGTTTAAGACAGATCCGACTGTCCAGCTTTATTTTATGTAGACCAAAATGGAGCCACTCGTTTCTAAATATTTATCTATGGCCATGCAATGAAGGGTATATTCGTTTTGTTAAAGTTAATTAAATTATAAAATATAAAACTGATTCTTATGTATTTGTTCTCGAATCTTATCTTATACATTGTGATTAATTAAACAGTTAATTAATATTTTTTAATATTTTAATGATTGTGTTAGCAGGATTACATTAGGGATGGACTAAGGATGGCAGTTTTAGGTTTAGATGATCACCTAAGTGATGAGTAAAGAGAAATAACGAGAAATATAATATAAGATATATAATATAGACTATTCGATAGAATTGGATTATAGGATCTCAGATATCACAATATTGTAATTCATTTCGGTATTCTTTTTTTTAAGATATGAAAAATATAAACCGTTAAACCATAATTTTCTTTTTTTAACAGTGAAACATTTTCTTATTGACTTATTTTGAATTATTGTTGAAACTAAACCAATTAGTTATTGGATTTTATTGGAGTTTTGTATTTGCTCTCAATCATCTCCTTCAATTAGTGTCCCCTGCGTGCATACATATTTAGTTAAATATTTAACATATTTAGCAATAAAAAATGCGGCAAGCGGCTTAACGCGCATTTTGCATCAAAAGCTCATTAAAATTTCAATGTTCACTCACGAAAAAATGAACACTCAATGTGCGAGTGACTATGTGTGTGTGTGTGTGTGTGTGTGTGCGTGTGTTTGTGGGTATCTGTGTGACATAATCAATCATTTGTATTGATGTCTTTCCATATATATCTATATATGTATGTATGTATATATATGCATTTGCCTTGGTCGTAACGCTGTGTAAAAATTTCGTTCTTACCTTTGATAAATGTCAAAACAGCGAAGGTGATAAAAGCCAATGGGACGTGACAACAAAATGGTTAAGGGGATGGGTGAGGGGATCTGAAGATTTAAGGTCATATGGGGCGTGGCAAGACAAACAAATCATACTGTTGTCAGTTGTTACAATACTACAATGTCGGAATACTGATGAAATACTAGATAATTATTCAATCTACAGTGAAACTTTTGGTTTATATAGAAAGCAGAATCCTAGATTCGATTTCATACGATTTTAAAAATATATACTGATTATTATTGTAATTAAGTATATATAAACATATTTATATAGTAGTCATTGAGGTTTTCGTTTTGCAAGCATTTAAAAAAATAAAAGTTCCTGAAATGATAATATTCATTCACTTACTAATATTTATCACATAATTATAAACTTTAATACCAGTCACTCTAATATTATTAATAAGCCCAATGTTCTCATTAGTACAGGGTATAAATAATCACTAATTTATATATAAGTATATACATATATATATGTACATATAATTTATATATATATATATATATACATATATATTTGTATATATCGTTCATTGCCATTTGCATTTCCATATTGCGCTTAGCTCTTTGCAATAATTCACAAACAATAAACAAATCTATGAAAATTTATCACATTTTCCATTGGCAAGCACTTGAGTAAATTAATTTACTAATATTAATTAAAATTTACATTGATTTTCCATCGTTTTTGTGTGTGTGTTTGTGTGTGTTTTGTATGTGTATAGGGTCAAATAAACCAAATACAAAACACAGAACACGTCTTTCAATTAGGCAAGTCACGTGCTAGACAACTATCTTGTCTTGACTTAGCTAGTGGGGGGGGAAGGGTAAGGGGAAGTGGTAAAGTGACGCTTACTATAGGGAGTACGAAATGGCGTTAAACTGCTTAAGTTCATTAGGCCACAAAAATTGCTTCAGTTTTGCACGCCTTGCAATTTCCCTTCTTCGTCTTCTTCTTCTCAACTGTTGTGTCATTATGTGCGTGTGTGTGTGTGTGTCCTCTTTCTTCTTCTTCTCCTTCTTCTGCATTTGTGCCATGTATGTAAGTTGAGTGGTATTTATTGCGAAACATTCGGCCGAAAGTATGCTATTGTTTTTTATTTCTTTTACTCATTAGAGGAAAAAAGTGCTTTGACGATAAAAAGATTTTTATGTTACATTTACAACTTGTACTCTAATTATAGAATTATCGTTATCGAACAAAACTATAAAGCTGGTCGTTTAAATATTGAAATATACCTAAAATATATAGCTAAAATATATATAAAACATACCGAAAATATATATCTAAAAATAGGCCAATAAAATATACTCAATATACTTATACATATACCTTTAATATACCCTTAACATGCCTTACTTATATACTTCAAATATGCTAATATATACCTTTATATAATATTTTGTATAATATATAATATAATTTATATAAAATAAATGCTTCTTCAAATTTGCTTAACGTTGACATCTCATTTTAATTTATTATATGGATATAATACATTAGAGAATATAAAACTAAGTTAGGACAACCTTCAAGGAATATGCTCAAAAATGTGCAAAATACCAAGTATTTATATATATATATATGTAACTATAAATATATATGTATGTATATAGCTAAAGTAACTCAGTAAACTATTTAAAATTTCTTCTCACTTTCCATAATAGTTTTTCTAAAAGTTTCTGATTTCCTAAAAAACATCAGCGTATATTAAATATATCCTTGAGCATAATTATCTCTTACATACCTTGACACAGACACACACAGACAGACAAGAAGAATATACAATTTCTATGGCATATACGAAGGGGCACTGGGTCGAGCACTTAGTTAGACTAAAAGTGCCCCATTGTTTCGACAACTTTCATTGTATGGTATGCGAGTATGTACATATACTCATATTATAGTATAAGTGTTTGTAGCTTAAATTGCTCGGAATTTATGCATCCTGTCTAAGGAAAAATCTTAAGGCAACAACAACAAAATTGAGAAGAAAAATCACAATGCAGGCCAGCACCAGGACCAAGGCTCTAGGCGCACATCAGACGAGCTCATTAGAAACGTTTGAAATAACAGCCCACTGACTTTATTTTTACTCAACTCTCATTAACTTTAAAGTCTTAAGGCAGTGTGTGGAGAAGAGTTACCGAGAGGCAAAAAGAAAAAAAAAACAATTATATATACAAATATATATGTATATATATAAGAGATAGAAACCAACACACAAATTTGTCATACTTTTCTTTCATTAATTGCCATGGGGCCCAATGAAAAAAAAACAGGCAGAAGATGCCCAAATACAGAGACACTTGAGAAATACTTAAGGAACCTAGGGAAAAATAAACAACAACAAAGCCAAAAAGAAAATGAGTAACAACTTTCTTTTGTATGCTGTTTCTATATAAGTACGAGGGTCAGTCAATAAGTAAAGAAATAATTTAAGTTTTAGAAAGTTTAAGAAAGTAGAAGACGTTCAGTTTGGTGTTCCAAATTTTTTAGTTATTATATTTTTTACATAAAAACTTCTGAAAAACTTGATTGATAATTTTAAAATTAAAGAAATAGCTTGTTGTATTCCAAAAATCAAACAAATATCTAAAAAGTAGTTTCATTAGAGAAAAAAATATTAGTGTAGAATAGGAACTATTATCCAACAAATAAATTGCGCAATCCTAGTTCAATAGCAGATCGTTTAATTTTAAAATCGCAATTTAAGATAAAACATTTATTTTTATTTTATTCTCAGCTTTCTAATAGAAAAGACTTGTTCTAAGAATAATCTAAAAAAATAGCTAAAATATAATCATGTAAATATATTAATATGCACCGCTCCTGTAAATGATGTTCTAAAGGAAATCTAAAGAAAAGGGTTTTTTGCGGAGTTTTGGATTATACGAAATCAAAAAATATGATGGATTTCTTTAAAGTATAGTATAGATATTAAGTATCGATTAGATAGATATAGATTAAATCTTTTTAGTTATATTCCCCAAAGAAGGAATACAAAAAAAGAAATTTGATTTTTGTCATAAATTTTAATATGTGAAACAAAAATTTCATTTTCGTAAGAAATTTTAATATTTGAAATTTTCGCTATGAATCTTTTGAATATTCTTTCTTCATTTAACATTTAGAGAAAATTTTTAAGAAGATTGTGAAAAATTTTGAGACCGATCGGTTCAGTAATTTTTTGTAACTTTGGATCTATTTTAGTTTATATATATATATGTATATATATATATGATTCAGGTATATCTCCATAAATTTTATACTTAAATATATGAACATTTGGAACCCCTTTAAATCCTTTTAAAAAGAATTACGAGGCTGCTTTACAGATTGCCTTTAACTAAGGGAGCAAGTTGTGGGTTGTTGTTTCTGCCAGAATATATAGATAGAAAAAAAATTAATTGAGTAACTTTAAGTTTCTTTCTCTATCTATCTCTTTCTCTTTCCAAGCCTTTCTTTCTCTATCTCTGTTAATTATTTGCTTAGTTCGGTTTGGTTTAATGTCTTTTGTTTTTTTCTTCTCTGTTTGCGAAAACATGTTGGAAAGCGAAACTTGGTCAATTAATTTTACAGCAAATAAAGCAATACAAAAAGAGTAAAAAAAAAAAGTGAAACAAGAGAAAAGTGCTGCCTGATGATGACCACTTGAAATAGTTTTTTTTTTTCCTTTTTTTTATATATTTTTTTCTCCCCCTTTTACTGTAACGACAGTTTCCTGTTGCGTACACAAGTACCGAGGACTCTAACTCTGGTAGGAGGCAATCCTGGTGTTGTCATCATTTGTAGAAAATCCGTTATCCTTTTCCCTTTCTCATGCTTTTTCCCATATTTATTTGTTTTTTTTTCTTCTTTTTGTTGAGCAACAAGTTTGTTTCTGTTGTTGTTGTTGTTGTCTCTCGTTTGTCTAAGCGCCTCCTGCCTGTATCGTCTGACTGACTAGCCAAACTGGGCCATTCCCATTGAATTAAATGCGGTTTGAAATCGCATGCTTAAGTTTCTAACCAATAATAAATAGTTGAACGAGTCCAAAGAACGTGCTTTGAATGCCCAAAAGACTGAAAATGAACAAAAAAAAAATGTTTTATACCCCCTCCAAAAAAAATTGAAGACGTCAACAATTTGTTGAGCTTTTTTTCTCCTTTAATGGAATGAAATAATAAATTTTTCACATTTCAGCAAAACTATAACAAAATCATTAAAACTGAAATGTGATAATGACCAACCAGAAATGTGGTTTTATCTATACGTATACATTTTTTTTTCTTTATATGTATTTGCATTTATTACATACCCTTGGAAATCAAAATTTAATATCGCTAAAGTCGAACTATTCATCTTATGAATAAAGATCTTTTACTTGCTTTAAAATTTAAATCACTCATTCTTTGTCTAAAAATTTTCTAATTTAAAATAATCGAATAAAAATTGATAATGAGGATTATAAAAGTTATATAAATTTCTCTAAAAATCTATATAACTTTCTTATTTAAAATTAGCGTATAAAAATTAGCTCGGAATTCTAAATGATAGAATGAAGATAGATAAATGAATAGAGAATTAAAAAATGTATATTAAAAATTAAAGTTTCTTGTGATTTTATTTTTAATCGATTCTTGAACTGAAAAATTATTTTAAATTTAAGAACACTTAAAATTTGGTTGTAAAATTCTTTTAACTGTAAAGTAGGAAAGACTTATGTCGAAAATGCACTTAAGTTTCAATCTTCCCTTTACGGGTTTTTCCTTTTTTTCCATTTGTGATTTCATTTACACATCTTTTATGATTATTTATCCCTTATGTATTTACTTTTAAGTTTCAAATTGAACAGAATTAAGAGAATAATTTTTGGTTATTTGGCAAATGTTTAAATTTTGTTTGCAATTGAAACAAACTTGTACAACTATTAAATTTGATTACATTACAGCAATCAAAGATTCTTGTACTTGTTTTATGTGTGAGTGTGAAAATTTTGTTGTTGCAATTTCAAGATGTTGATAGCTGAAATGATAAATCCTATATCCGTGAGATACATTTGACATTTGACAAGGGCTTAAGGCACCCAAAGCTTTAAAAGGCAACAATACGATTCTCTGGTTTTGCCCCTTTACAATAACCAATGTGTGTTTGCGTGTGTGTTTGTGTGTGTGTGCAAATGTCACGCCCCCACTTCGTTTGCCCTTCGGGCCATAAAAGTTGAGATGAATTTTATTGGTAAACAGGCCACACACAAACTTTATTGGCACATAATTTGTGAGCAATAGATGACCAAAGTGAAAGAAAAAAAAAAGAAAACACAGATATACATATAAAAACAAAAGAACAAATTGTTGGTAAGTATGTCGTGGCCAAAACCCATCAAAGCCCTAACAAAATAGCAACGGAAACGGAAATGCACACGCACACATGGACACAATCTTAACTAAACAGATAGAGAGAGAGAGACATACAGTCAGTCAAAGCGGATGCAAAATAGAAAAAAGAAACAAAACTGATGCTTAAACACAGAGGGAGAGAGAGAGAGAGTAAAAGAGTGATAGATAGTCTTCTGTTCCTGTTCTGCCGAATGCCCACTTAAGTTCTCCATCCCTTACCACCTCCAACCTCTTACCCTTCCGAAAAAGTCAAAGCCAAGCAACTCTATACAATCAACACTTAAGAACTTTAAATAAAAAATAAAATAAAAAATAACCGAAAATATGAAAATGAGTAAAGCTAAAAAGAACGATGATACCTTTGGCTGAACTTTATTAAATCCACTTCTATTTTGTTACCAACAAATTATGGCAAAAAGGAAAAAATTTGCCTACAGACAGAATTTTATGCTGATCTAAAAAAGTAACACACACACACACACACATAGAATTTTAGCCTATGCTAAAAGCATTTGCCCAAACCACTAAAATTCTGAATCTGACCATGCCCATTAAATGGTACACCGAAAATTGTAAACACTCTGCAGCGGAATTTGTTAAACCACCCACTGGGTTTTACATATATATATATATATATATATATATATATATATCTCATTCTATAAAAGACCTTCATTGCCATTTAGGCTTTTGGCCTGCGAAAAGGCTTAGCTAATGACAATTTAAGGATTTTGTGATTTTGTGTTATTTACATAAATTTACTTGCCCGTCTAAGCGGAAGGAGTCTGTCCCCAAATAAAAATACATATATGTATATAGGTGAGTTTATATCGCGATATATAGAAATCTCTGCCGGTTGCTTAACATCATAAAAATTTTTACTAAATCAAGAAGGAAAGAATAAAGTAAATACAACAAAAAAAAAGTAGGAAGAAAATCAAAAAATTTCATATAAATTTTTAAAACGCAAATTTTGTATACCCTTACAAATATATATCATACTATTTAAACAATTTAAAAAATTTTAATTTTTAATTTTAAGCTTGAAAAAAATAAAAAATAAAAATTATTAGGTTTTTTAATAAAGGAGTTTTTTTTTCTTGAAGAAAACTTTGTAAGTGATAATTATTTTTGAAATATTTTATTATTTAACGAAACTTTTTAAGTATCGATGCAAAAGCTAATGATAATGTTAAATAGTTGATAAATTTATTTTCTCAATAAAATATGTAATAATTTTGTTAGAATTTAGAATAAATATGTTATAAAAATTTAATTATTTACAGAATTAAATTTTTAATTTGATTACTTTAACTGTTTTTAGACATGGACTAAATACCTTTTTTATATGACTATCCAGATCTAGATATATCAATGATAAATGTATTTATACAGATCGCAAGAATACATGTGAAGAATATATATGTATGTATATATATGTATATACATATGTACTATACTATTTTATGACTCATTTCAGGACTCATAAGAATCTTGATTTAGATTAAGATTCTAGCATTCTAAATGTTTTCTAAAAATTAGTTTCGTCATTGAGTTACTAAAACTTAAGAATCTACCCTAAACAATTGAAATTAAAGGCATATGATATATACATATGTACATATATAAATATATATACATATATATATAATAAATGCATTTTTTCACAAATTTGAAAGATCAAAAAATATATATACTTGAAATATATTTGTTTTTTTACAACAAGTTAGAGTATTCGCCATCATCAGCCAAGCGGTAGACAATGATAAAAAAAACAACACTCGCACACACCCACACACACGGCTTTGGCACATAAGCCTTAATGTTTTCACACACACACACACACACACACACACATATGGGTTTTGGAGGCCGCTGCAAAACAACAACGAAATAAAGGCAAAAAAAAAAGAAAACAGAAGAAGACAACAAAAAAAAAAAAGTCACACCTTGGTGACATATGCCAACTTAGTTACTACAATGACATGCAAAACCCCAAACAGAAATACCACCCCCTCCGTCAACATCCTCTCTTCCAAACAGTCGACGGGGACACGGACTTTCTAAACGTGATTCACGCACACAATTTTTGTTGTTTTTGTTGTTGTTTTTGTTGTTGCTGTCTGCTGATGATGCGCTATGGGAAATGTCGACGAGTCGGTGGAATCTACATAATATAATCGAGAATAACAATTTTTAGGTAAATGGTAAAAAGAAAATGGAATACGGAAAAACACATTGTTTAGCAACTTGAAAAGATTAGCAAAATGAAAAAGAAAAGAAAAAAAAAAAAAAACACACACACACTAAATAAATAAATGAACGCCGAAGATTGACAAAGATTTTTTAATTTTTAAGCAAGGAGAAACGATTTTAGATTGATTTCTGATTTTCAGATAAATTTTGATTTAAACTAAAGGAATTTTAAGGAAGAGAAAGTCAAACCAATACCAGATGTATATACATATATTAAATTTAAGATATAAATCTTATGTTGGAACATTGAATTGAAATGAAAATTAACTGAATATTTTATGATAGCTATGGTTAGAAATGGTAAAAAAGAGTCCAATTGATTTAAAGATAATGTAAAATATCGTAGAAATAAACATAATATACCAAAAAAATTTTAATAATTTTAATATTTTATTTTTGAACTAATACAATGAATGACAATTAAAATTGCAAATAAATCAGTTAAGAATTTTGAATTTAAGGAATTTAATTCTTTTAGACCTTTACATGGCAGCTATATAGTAAATTTTAATTAAACAAAAATCTTAGCAAAGAAACAATAAAATTCCTTGTACTAAGATATTTTTTTTTGGATTATTTTGCAATCATATATTTAACATAGTCCACCGATTCATTCAAAAGTTCATTCCCAATCTATCTTTTCTATAAGACCTATATATACATATACATATAGTACACCGATCGACTAAGATTTCGAGATACAATTCCAAAGGAAGAGAAGACGGCTCTCTTCTAAACTTAGCTTGTCGAGCTGATCAAAAATGATCTATATATGCTTGATATATAGTCTGAAATGCTTTCTTTTATACAATTTTTTCCAAGGGTATTATTTAAAATATTTATTGTATTTATATGAATAAAATATATGCAAAAATTTCAAGTATTTTGGGCCAATTCAATTAACATTTCGGATATTAAATAAGACTTTTGCTTGAGTGCCGCATGGATTGGCACCTATTTGTAACATTTCTTGACCTTGTGAATTGCCTTTTTGTTTTCTTTGTTGTTTATTCAAATTATTTCATTTTTTTTTTGTGGTTTGCTTTTCGGTTTTTGTTCCTTTTATTTTGACTTGATTTGTGTTTTTGTGTGTGGTTTTTGGTTGGCTTTTTGTTTTATTAGGGGTCAAAACATTTCTACCATATTTAGTGGGGAATATGTGAGGGGGTTAGGGGTAAAGCTATGAAGCACCAGCCATCCCAGGGGCAATGTCGTGCTTGGCAAACATTTTCATTTTGAGGGATTTCTGAAATGTGTTTTCTCTTGTTGTTTGTTTTTGTTTTATATATTTTTGGCAACTGCACTCAATTTTTATTACCACTCGCATTTCATTTAGTTTGGTATCGTTTGTTGTTATTTTTCTTTTTTTTTTTTTTTTTTTTGGTTTTATTCTTATTTTTTGGGTCTAGGCAATAACAGATTGCCCCATGACCAGACCATCAATAGCATTACCATGCCACGGCATTCCGTACTCCGACCCACCTCCCCTATCTTCATTCACTCCTCTTCATAACCATTCCCTTGTACAATGTTATAATTTCATTTGTGGCTTTTTTCGGACTCTGGTTACATTTACATTTTTATTTCCTCTTGGACACCCTTGGCGACAGTTGTTTTCGTTTGCGCTCTGTTTGTGTTTCGCTTTTTATGGCTCTTTTCTTTTTGTTTGGCTCTGATTTTGAATGAGAATGCGGCCGCATTTCAATTTCATATGAAAGAAAGTATGGGGAAGCTGCGTGACATTTATATAAATTGCATAGTTAGCATTTAACTAAGTCGGTAACTAGTTAACTCTCCGATTTCTAGTCCTTTTAGTATCTCTCAAAGACATTTCTTACAATACGATGGCATTTTAATCATAAAAAAAATGCAGCCACACTTTTTTGTATACTTCCCACAATAAACTTAAAAAAAGAAAAGTAAACGAAAGGGTTTTTATTCTACACATTTTTGGATGCGACGAGTATGTAATTTTATTTGGATTCCTTATTTTTCGAAATGAAAGCAAAGAAAATTAATACTTCGGTCAATGATTATTATTTTGGTTGCTTTGTTGACTTTGTCAAGGATTTTCTGGTATTGTTGTCATATAAAATTGCAGCCATACTTATTTAAAGGATATTTTCATTTTGCCTCATTTCATTTTTGGTTCGCTTAACTGAGTTTAAAGTACTTCCTTTTGGCACTTAAAGGACCCTTCAGGACATTGAGAACGCATCGCATTCTGTTTGTCCCGGAATGCTGTTGTGCAGCTCGAGGTCTTTGGTGGCGTCAAATTTATGGCTTTCGCCACATTCCCCACATCCAATGAGACAGAGACAGTAGTCCCTCCCCCCCAGTATATCGTATGAAAGATAGGGATAGAATGAAAAGTCAAGAGTATGCACACAATTGTCCATATTTTGTTTTCATTTTTTGTATTCGTTCGTTCGTTGTCAAAAGGGCAAAAACATCAAATGGATTTTTTTTTTGGCGCGCGACAGTTCTAAGTGCCAACAATTTGGCCCCAGGGCGTGGCATTATTCACTAAAATCCAAAATGCATAAAAACCAGATACCAGTAAGTAACAAATCATTTTAGGCAATTGACCTTGAACAAAAATTACTAATGCATATCTGTATTGAATTTAAACACACTGTAATTAGCCGACAAAGACAAGATATGGGACTGTACTTAAAACTTTAACTGATGCGAATGAATATTTTAAAGATTGCATACATTTTGCAAATGGTAGATGACCACAAATGGAGCAAAAACATTATACACATCTATATACATACATATGTAGGTTTATATGTATATATGTATGTAGTTACCTTTGTTGGAAATACATTTTAAATGCAACAAAGCAAATGTTTTCAGGCGCTGTTGGGCCTCTGCCTCTGACGGTTCACAAATTGGAAACAAAAAAAAAAAGAAATAAAAACCAACAACAACAGCAATAAAAAACTGTAAACGAAATCATAAAGCAATTTTACAAGTGAAGGTCTATTTCCTTTTCGTTTTCAGTTGTTTCCAATTTACTTAAACTTTTTTAAATGTGTTTCAACATGTTCGAAAATATAGAAACCCTGATATGCAGTGTTGGTCAACAACTTCCCGACAAGGCAGTAAACATTTAAATTAATCAAACACATTCATGAAATTATTATAAGATTAAAATACCCCGTAGTTATACAAATGTACATACATATAAAAGAAGAGAAGGACACCTTCCATTTTATGATTAGCATAAAATGGCCCTATAGAAAGGCACTTTAACGAGTTGCATTTTTTTGAAACTTTTACATCAGATATAACCGAATCTCGAACAAAAAATTAGCTAGATTTAGTGGTCATTCCATTTAGTTAAGGATTATTTTATTCACGAAAGTGAGTAAAAACTTGAATCATAAGAAGAAAACTAATTCGTTTTTTTATTCAACTGTGTTAAAAAAAATTTTTCAACTTGTTTTCATTTCTTCCACAAAATTAACCAAATTATGAACTTAAATTTCTTAAAGTTTTTTGACGCATTTTAATTAACTTCTTCGATTTCCTTTGATTTGATGACTACCTTATTTTGGAGGAAATAAAGTAAAGTGAACAAGTGTCAAAATGTACCACTCAAAATCCGAATCAATTCGAATATGTACTTAATATTTGAAAAATAAAAATTTTAAGTCATTTTCTAAAACACTTCAATTTGTTTGATTTAAAATTGTTGTTTCCATTTGAAATTTAACTTACCGTCTTTTCGTTTAATTCACTTTAATATTTAATTTAATTTGAAAATATCTTAAGTTTGATTTAATTTAATGAAATTCAATTGCCACTTCATGTCACAAGTTAACACAAAACCCCAAAATAAATACAAAAAGATTTAAAATTGCTGATGTTCAAAAACTGTTGACCGTTACGGCCGTTACAGGCAAATGTAGAATGCAAGAATTTCAAATAACTCGCGTCGGCGATTCGTTTCCTTTGCCGTTTCTTTTTGATTCTTGTTATTCCTTGCGCTGTGGCACTGTGGGTCTAGCGTACGCTGGCGTTGTCGATGCTGAACTGCTACTTGTTGGCATTCGCCATTCTCCGTGGAGCCGCAGAGATGCCAAAGGAGGCAAAAACAACGCAACACAAACACACGCACACACACAGACACACAAAAACGGAAAGGAAGGGACTACAGAAATAAGAAACGACTGCGCAGCAGCCGTTAGCGTTACCGCTGATTTTTCATTTGGTTGCCAACGATAACGATGCTGTGGCACACGAGCAACATGTTTCAAAAACCGTTGGAGGGATTCATTGAAGCGGCGAATTCATTGTCCACTGGGTTAAAAACTTTGCAGAAATGTGCTCTCACTGCAAAAGCCGACAAAAAAGCTTTCGGTTGGTTGTGGGTGGCTGGGAAACAAGGAGCGCGCGGTATTCAAAATATGCAATTAAAATTCAGATGACATACTTTTTATGATTAAATTATTATGCTAGACACATTCTCAGGTACACACAAAAACTCGAAATCTTTCACAAAGAAGTTTAAAATATGTGCAACAGGACTTTTCACTTAATCAAATTGGGAAAACCCTTAGCAATCACTGTTGAATGAAGGCAAATGATATTAGCGAATTTGCTGTTAAGTTAGACGTCCAATTTTTTCAGTAAATAAAATGTGTTTCCAGCAACTAACGGCTATTTGTGTAGCACAATAAGTTATTGATTTTTTTAAATATTTTATTATTTATTTATATATATTATTATATATTAGCAATTGTAATAAAACTAATGAAAATTTTTAAAGTTGGCGGCAATCGGTCAATAAATTTAGCAACCTTATGTGCAAACGCTCTATCTCATCTGTGTGGCTAGTGTTGTTAAAGGCTAAAAGTTCAGTTGTGACAACTTTTCACGGTGAGGGCGCCACAGGGCATAATAATAATAATCATTTGTCAATCGGTTATTAGCATCGGTTAGTCAAAAATATGTCCAAGAAGGATTGGATCTCACGGAATTGGTACACTTCCAGGACTTTCGTAGTCGAAGCGATGTATGAAAATTATGTTAACCGAAATTTGGAAATCGCCCGTCGCTTGTCAGCGGGCAGAAGGTCATCATCAGCCTTCAGCATTGAGCAGAATGCCATTGATGCGGCCATAGCTAGACATGGTCTTGGCCTGGTAGCCACCTCTTCGCAATCGACTACGTCCACCCCAACAGGCTTATCATCATGTTCATCGTCAAGCAGCAGTACAACGAAATCGGCCAGCGAGGACGAGGAGAATGAAGTGATGCAGCCGCCGCCAGTTCGTCGCCAACGTATGGAGGATACACAGTCTACATCACCAGAAGTAGAAGAGGAACCATCAGAAAATTATGTTGCTCATGTCTATTCCGATTCGTATCAAAATACTGGCAATCAGAATAATAATAACAACGATCAGGATATGGATCTAAACGAATTGGCCATAAAGAAGAGCATCGACGAACTGGGACTTCGACGTACCTTTTAGATTTCGAATTTATGTGAATTTTTTAGTTTCACTTTAGGACTTGAATGTATTATCTGTAAATAACAATGAATCCATTGTCTGTATATAAAGCATTTACCATTTCATTAAGTTCCATTCTATTTTTTTTTTTTTTTTTTATAAAATTTATGTATACCCAGAAATCCACACGCATGCATACATATACACACACTATACTATACGCATATATTTAACCGAAACAGTATACCGTCTAAAAATCGGTTATTGGTACTATAATCAATTTATAGCAATTACCAAATAAATAATCTCATCATTTATATGTTAGTCATCAGCATTAATACTTAAATCGTTCAGATTATAATATACCTGTAACCGTAGAAAATTAATAAAACTTTGTTTACTGCGTATCTATGTATTTTCTCTAATGACGGAACCTTTCCTTCTATGCATTTATTTGAAGAATTTATGTATATTCAGTGTATAATTCAGATTTCGTACTCTATATACATACATATGTGCACGGCCAAACTGCATGGAATCAATCATATGTAGGACATATCATATTTACATAACATGGAACTTATATGGATGAAAATCTTATAAATTGTTGTCTTTTAAAATTAAAATAAATATAATAAAAATGACTTTCCTATGATGTTGTGAGGAAATGATAGACCTATCGAAGAACGATATACATGGCATAAATGATGCTGCATCTGCTATTAGCTTTTTCTTGGCTTTGTGTATTTTCGTATAATCTTGTATAACTTTTTTATCTGCATCCAAAATAATGTAGATAGACTTTGAAATGTGGCTTTCAACTAAAGTTTCATTTTATATAATTTGTGGTTCAATTCTGGGGAATAAATAATTTCATTTAGCAATCAACGTTAAAGTATTTTTTTTATTTTGTTCGGACAATAATTGATTTGTTTACCATTTGTTCATCTTTTGTTTTTGTTTGTGTGCCCTCCGTTTTATTTAAAAATTACAAGTTGACTTTTTGTTTTTTTTTTTTTTGTTTTTGTTTATTCGTTTTTCGTGTTTTTGTGTTGTTTTTAGGTTTTTTTTCTTTCGTTTCTCTCTTTCGTTTTTAAGGTAAAGGCGAATCAAATTAAATTTGAAATAAACCAAAAATTAAAGCAAAGGAAACATAATACTTGAAGTGAGATTATTGCACAAAATCGGGCAAATTAAGGAAACTAATTATAAATAAGTATAAGGCGAAAATTAATAATAATAAAAAAAATTATTTAAAATTATTTAATTAGCAAAACTATACTGGAAATATCTGTGCGTCGCATGCCACGAATATTCGAATGAATGTTCCGAGTACAAATGTCTTTGACTAACAAGCATGAAAATCATATATGTATATAAATATATATATAAATGTATGTATATATGTATAATAATCGAGCATAATACATATACTATATAGCTATATATATAAATATAGAGTATATGATAAGAGTGCGTCCAAATAGTTCATGAATATTAACATTTGAAGTCAAGAATATTCATTTATAATTTCGATATTGAAATCTGAACTATTTGTTGGCAACTCCTGACTAACATGTACACAAAAGGAGGGGGGGCGGCTTGGATAGAGCTGCAATAAGCCTGACTACAAAAAAAAGCAATATATATACATATATGTATGTATATATATACGTTAATATATTATGCCATGAGCAGCTGTGGCTGCTGCTCTTCATGGAGTCCCCCTGCATCAGCATCCAAGGATTTATTCGATTTGAATATAAAGTTATTATCGCTAGATCCTTGAGATTTGGAACTGGATGTCATGTTGTATAATTCATCGAGATCCTGACTGCGTCTATAGCTGATTTTTTAAGAAAAATAAAACGTGTAAATATTATCATCAATGTGAATGTGTTTGTTGATGATTGATCACTCACGTGCTAACTGGTCTGCTGTTATAGGTGGACATGGCCGGACTGGCCGGATTGTTGCTATTATTACTCTGACTATCATTATCGCCTTCCTGATTATAGAGATCGCAATTATCCAAATATTCGGAACGCAAATAGGTATCCAAATCGTTCTCATCATCATCATTATCTACATAATCGTGCTCATTATCCTGATCCTGTTGTGATTCCACCATGCACAGCCATTGTGAATTGTGGTTACGGAATTTCTCCAGCTTATTTTACAAAAAAACAAGTTTTAACAAGTGTTCCATGGATCCTAAATCCAACTAACTCACCTTTATACGTTTCGCCCATTCAGTATCACTAATGGCTATTATATCAAGACAATAGTCACAGACTTTGCGTATTTCTTCGTTTTTATCATGCATCAGATCGATGAGATAGGCCGGCGATTCCGTCTCCTTGATCATATATTCGCGTGTGCTTTCATGGCGCAATATCTGCTGGAACACATAGATTATCTGCAAGACTATTTCATCATCCTCCTGCTTGGCTTTCAACAATTCGATAAGTGATATGACCACTTTGGCGCGACAGAAGAGAAGGGCGCAGAGTTCATCACAGGCACATGTCCCCAGATATACAATGGTGTCCAATACCAAATCATCTAGACGAGCACATGGCACCAATAGCTCACGTATCCATGGTATTAATTGAAAATTTTGCAATATTTGCGAATAATCTAAATCGGTTAATGCCAAATTTCCTAAAATGCCAAGGCATTCCACAATAAAGGATTCATCGTCACAGATGCTCAAGATGCGTGCCAAATCCCCAACATAATCAATAAATTGCAATTGGAGTGACTCATGCTGGGATAGATTGCGCAACAATTTCATAAGAAGGGCATCCTGATATTTAAATGCTCTATCCATGAGGCTATGCAAACGTTGATTTTCAACCATTATCTGGGCATTGCGACGATTCAATGAGAGATTTATGCAGAGGGCTATTAAATCCAAATCAACTTTTACATTCAAATTCAAAATGATGGCATCGGTGGCCATTTGTACACATTCCGTTTGAGTGAACATCCCCTTAACCTTATCATCCAGACTCATATGATATAGTATCTTAACCGCAATGCCATGATGCTTCTCATCATTGATGAACATCACTAGAATGGGCAAATAACCGGCAGCAATCATTTTGCGACGCAAACCACCATCGAAGGAGAGATTGAAGACCAATTTAAGGGTGACCTGCACCAGATCCGTGTGAGAGCTTTGAAACAAACGCGGCAACTTTGCAACAATGTTTAATGCACACATCTCATCCTTGTTGTCGCCCACTATCGATAGCTTCTTGAGGAACGTGCTGACCAGCATCAGTAGATCAATATTTTGGCGATCCAGCGCCTTAACCAACATCTTGACAATATGCTTCCGTCTCATTTTTTCCTCCAGTTTTACATTCTCGGCCATATTTAGTAGCAAGTAGAAAGCAACTCGCAATAATTGTTCTTGCTTCTTGGCAAATATTTTCAACTGCTTATTGAGACGATCGATTTCCTCTTTCTTTACCTTTGGATCGTTACGGTCTAGTGATTCATTGCTCTGAGCTTTAAATTCGGCCGGAATAGCTACTGCACTAGCGGGATCACCGCCAGCACCAGCACAGAGAGCATCATGATAGCTGCTATTAAGAATTTGACTTTTAATCAATGATGATGACATGGAACCATGAAAGCTGCTCCAATTTCCCGATTTTGGGCGTTGTTTAAGCTCTGGTATGCGACGACGGGGTGGCTCCATCTGGGTATTAGGTAAGATTTAAAATTAGATTAGAGCAATTGCCAGTATATGGCAGTTAAATTTATTAGTGTGTCAGTCATTTCCCTATCATTATTTTGCTCTCGTTATAAATATATTTATTTTCAACACTTTATTAATACCATTTTATCGCAATTCGTTCTACGTTCAATAAGTCAATGATATCCTAGATTAAGGCTTTCACAAACATATACTATACGACTGGACAAAACGTTATCCTTTTCTTCCTTTTGTGTATTTTTATGGGTTTTGAATTTCCTTTTTTTTTGCCATATTATTTACTTTAATATTAAATTCCCGGATTTTCTTTTCTCTTCAACAGTTCTTTTCATTTGTTTTCTCTTTTTTTAACCTTAAACAATTTATTTAATTTAGGAATCAAATAATTCACCTTCTTTTTCGTTTTTTAAACTTAATCATTTTATAAGAAAATAATAATATAATAAATTCTACTCACCTCTTTGGGCTTTTCCTCATTCATTATATCCAAGAAATCATCAGTACTGCGATTTAATTTCTCTTTACTGGCCTTGGCCGATTGCGGTGTGGAGCCATTGGGCTGTTTGCGTACATCCAATTCATTTCGCATGGTCTCGTAGCGACGCAGCTCATAGTCAATCACATCCATGCAAAGCGATCCAATCTGAATCCAAGACAATCGATATAATATTGACATACATATATAAAGGATATTTCTTTAGACAATTACCTTGTATTGCACAATTAGAGGATGGAATTTCGTGTAGGTGGAGAAACAGAAGAATATATAAATAATGTTGGTGGACAGATCCAAACTTTTGCGCCAATCCTCACGCAGGACTCGTGACAAAGCGCTAAGACATGCCTCTGCAAAGCATATGTGCGTTATTTCAGTTTCTTTAATTGAGTATCTCGGAGACTCACCATTCTTTTCAAGCTCTTCCAGATTATCGGGATTACGTGCCATTTGTAGGATCATTGCTGAACCTCGAATACGTTCGCCTACCTCCTCGTATAATAGCTCTACATATTCATCTATATGATTGATGGACACATCTGGTGTTGATGTCGCAGCAGATAGATTATTAGAGCCAGAGCTAACACCAACATTTGCAGATGAGCCACCACTTCCAGTGCTGCTTGACATGGCGGCCACACTACTATGAGATCGGGCCGATGAACGGGTATGAGAATTGTGCAATGCAGCCGATCTCCGGCTATGTGTATTATTATCGGCTATATCTGAAAATATAATAATTATTTTAATTAAATGAATATATATTAAATATTATATAATTCTTTTATGCTTACCATTGCTGGCATTATCCTTGCGATTCTTCAAATAGAATATAATCTGCTCCACATCATTTAATTGGGATTTATGAATAAGATCGCATTTTTCCACCACCTCCCGGGCCAAGGCAGCTGGATCTGTTTTAGCATTTAACGAACGCAATCGTATAATTTTCTGGCAATGCTGCAAAGCCAATTAAAAGTCATTTAGTTGACCAATTTAGAAACAGTTTAATAGACCCCCCCATTATGATTGTTAAAATGAACAATCACTGTGAAAAAAAAAACTTCCTTTAGTCACATATCAGATTTCATAGTGGAATATCATATTCAATGCCATGTGGTAACATTTTAGTCTATAAAAAAATGTAATACTAATAGGTAGATACATACATATATCTATATAAGTTATTGATCAAGATAATTAGGTGAGGTCTAGGAATCATGTCTGTCTTTTTAATAAATTATTATTATTTCCAAATCACATATGTTATCCCTGCAGTTGGTTTGATTGGATAGACTAATAGATACCCTTTTCGCATTTTATCCGACCAATTGTTCCAATGGAAGCTATATAATATAGTCAGACTTTTTGTGTTGAAACTTGATAAAGTAATTTTTTGTGTATGTGTTCGACTTTATAGCTATATATACTTTCAGAGAAATATTGCCTTAATCCAGCGAAACGGACATGGCTATATCAGTTTATCTCGTCCAGCTGATCAAGAATATATATACAATTATATATGCATTCTTTTATGCTTTACAAGATTCTAATCAATTTTCATATACCCTTTTGGCAAGAGTATAAAAACGACCAAAAAAATTGGAGTAAAACTTGACAAAAAAAAACTTTTTAAGCCACAAGTCAAAACTCTCGACCCGTCATCGACCCCGTTCCGTTATTGATTTTTGTTTAAACAAAAGAGTGTGCATGTGTAT
Source organism: Drosophila emarginata (assembly GCA_037075365.1). Lineage (NCBI taxonomy): Eukaryota > Metazoa > Arthropoda > Insecta > Diptera > Drosophilidae > Drosophila > Drosophila emarginata. The sequence goes on from JBAMCD010000160.1 coordinate 2,119,665, forward strand.
TGGTGTGTGTGTGTGTGTGTGCTTGTACTGCCAGTTCAATGTCATCACCCCCTGCTCCTCCCTGTCAACTAAGCAACTATAACAAACCCCCCCTCCCTTTCCGACGTTCTCATTAAATGTGGTGCAAACCTTTTTCTCCTCGATCATGGGATTATTTGGCTCTCCAAAGACAGTGGCTTCCAGCTGATAGTTAACAATCAATGCCTTATCCGTGGGATGCGGCTCAATGGAACCACCTTTCCAGCGTCTGGAAAACATACATATATATAAATTGATTACGCATATGTATGTATGTATGTACATAAAAAATATAAAACATTTTGTTATTTTGTTGGATCAATCATATAAATTTATGCGGGTCAATGACTAATAATGAGTTCTCGCATTATCTATCTCTCTCTTTCTCGCTCACATTCATGACGCAAACAAAGTCAACGAAACCGAAAATGTGGAAAATCAATAAGAAAATTAAAGCAACAACTCAAACGTTTTGGCAAGGTGACTGAGTCTCAGGTGAGTTTCAGTCGATGTTGGTCATTTTGTATTTTATTGTTTTTTTTGTTTTTCTTTCAATACTTTGTCTTTTGTTCTGGTTGCCACTTTTAACACCCACACGCATGCACACACGCACACTCATAAACATTCTCATACATATATACGCATACGCACTTTTTAATGAACTTGGCATCATCATTTGTTTGCATTGTTGTTACTGCTGCCGCTGTCGCCGAAGCTGATGTTGTTGGACAATTGGCCAACGATTTGTTGTTGTTAATAACAAGAGTTAAACCGCTTTTTGTTGTTCTGCTGCTGCTACTGCTATTGGTTGTATGGTAAGGGGCGGACGTAAGCGGTAGCGGTAATAATGTTGATGATGGTAGAGATGGAGCAGGAGAAGGAGGTGGGGTAGCAGAACTGAAAACTTCCTGTTGTTTTTGTTGCTGGTGATGGTGGTGATGCTGCTGTTGGTATTGGTGGCGGAATTTTTGTTGCTGTTGTTGTCGCGTATCGCCGGCAATGGCATTGATTATATAATATATATAATGTATAACAATTACGAATAGCACAAAGCCCGATAATAATTGAAAAAGAAATAACAAAACTAATTGCATGCGACAGCCCAGTTTATACAAGCCACACGCACGAATTCGCCGACCCTCTTTGAATTCGCTCCGCCAAATGTGTTCAACATAAACTCGCTCCGCTAATTTCAGCCCTAGTCGAATTCGCTCCGGTTTTTAGGGCTCACAGAAAATTTGATGATACTTTCGACAATATCGATTAATCAGTATTGCTCAGTGGCGCTAAATGCCATAAATTTTCAAACATGCCGTTAATAACCGTCAGTCATTAGATTTGACAGAATTTGACAGAATAAAAATAGGCAAAAAAATTTTTCAATTTTATACAGTAGGCACTGAAAACTATAATGTAAAACCAACAGCATTAGAAATGCCAGTTGATAACTAAACCAAGTTGGAGACGCATACTCTCGAATTCTTTAAACTTTTGAAATAATTTGTACATTGGAAATCCCAAAAAAAATGAATCGTCGTCGTGCACATAAAGATGATGAAACTAATTATGGAAAGCGTCCGCGACGCGAGAATTCCGAGCATCTGCTGGAGGTTATACACCATCGGTTGGACGACTTGGGTAACCATCGAGGAAACTCTGTTGAGTCGCGTTTAGAGAATTTGGCCTTCTTTCTGTCTGACAAACTGGACAAATATAAGCGAGATATATTAAGCACGTTAATGAAATCAATTCAACAACATCCCAAACAGTCGTCGGGTTATGCCACATTGATTGGCCTAATCAATGTTAAGCGTTTTGAATTTGGAGGTGAGGCCATTCAATATACCATGGGTCATTTGGAGGAGCAGATGCGAGTAGGTTGCTGGGAAAAGGCACGTTGTTTACTATGGTTTTTGGCCGGACTAGTCAATGCCAATGTGGTGACAGCTGGTTCATACTTACAGTTGCTTACTGTGCTAATGAAAGAATGCGAGGTGGAGGTGGAGGTAAAAAACGAAAACCAAATTAAAGAAGAAAAAAAAGATGAAATTAAGCCGGGAGCTGTGGCGTCGATACAGCAACAACAGGAGACTTGGTTGCATAAGCGTCATGATTGGCTAGCATACACAGTGCTCAGCACTTTGCCTTTCGTTGGCCGCGAACTTTACGAGAAAAAGGAGGCGGGACTTAACGCACTCCTTATCACCATTCAGGTGTATGTGAAAAAAAGTACTTATCGCCGCAATTTTAGTGGATCACTGATTCGCGTATGGAGTAAATCGGATCCGATGCAGTTGGAGTGTTTGGATGTTATGTGGCACCAAATTGATCAACTTCACTCAGATGGATGGGTAGATAAATATTATTTGGTTTCTCGTCCCTATTTGGCCTTTGATAATGTCCTAAGTGGTGCTTTAAATCACGCACTGCCGGCATTCGAACCGCCAAAGCCACAACCATCTAATAGCGCCACTCCACCGCCAAATTCCTGGATAGTTTTTCGTATCTTTGATTTTCAAGATAATGGATCAAAGGAAGATGACCAAATGCTACCAGAAGCTCTTACCATTGATCGTTATCTTATCGATGGAGAGATTAACGAAATCTTTAGATTGACCCATTTGGATCGCGAACTTTGTTCTGACCAGCTGATTGAATATGCCGAATCTAAGCCAGATCTTGCCTTATCACATTGTATTGTAGAATTTCTTGTGGGTAAAATACTACAACTACCATTGGATCTCATGGCTCCAAAAATGTTGGGCATCAATTGTAGTTCCGTTCTAATAGAATTATGTAAACGTCAACCAGCAAATATGTGTACCATTATTAGCGAGGCAGTGGTTATTTTATTCCGTCGATTGGATACAATGAATGTGGCCTGCTTTGATCGTTTTGTTAATTGGTTTTCCCATCTTTTGAGCAATTTTCGATTTGAATGGGATTGGAGTCTATGGGAGTCAAATTTAAATTTAATATCATTTACCAATGAGGATTTAATGTTGCATCCAACTGCTGTATTTCTACGTGAACTTCTCAAGAAATTAGTACGGTAAGTAAATCCATTTATTCCCTCTTCACATTCACCTGAGCTACTAATGATTTTTAATCCATTAATAGTTTCTCCTATTATAATAATATTACACGAAATTTACCCGAAAACTTTGTGGCATTTATGTCACCTTCACCATTGCCACAATTTAAATATGTGGATGAACTATCACCGGCTTCCCAATTGGCCACACAATACATACAGGCAATGCGTAATAAATGCCATCCAGATATGATTATCAATATATTAAACGGAAATAATTCATTGAATATGTTATATAAAATTGAAGTATTAATGCATTGTATTTGCCATTTGGGTTCCAAATCATTTTCCCATTCATTTGCAATATTTACTAAATTTCAAACTCAACTTAAGGTAAGTTTTCTCAACATTTTGCTTAATCGAACAACTATATAATCTTATAATTTTTTAATATAGTCCTTGGTTGTATCTGAGGATAAACAGCATTCATTTTTGGCCGGCATTTGTGATATCTGGAAGAGTAATGAGCAATTTAAATATGTTCTAATAGAAAAGTTACTCCAAATGCGTATAATCGATGCAAGGTGCATTGTATCCTGGTTCTTTTCTCCAGCCCAGAAAATGGAATTGACGAAAATGTATGTATGGGAGATAATATATGTGACGGTGCGTTTTCTCAAATATCCTCAACGATTTTCGGCACCCGGTGAAACATGCAACGGGGAAGATGCGGAGAAAAAAATGCGAATGCTTTTAATGGATATTGTTCATCGGTTTGTCAAGGTTCTTTCGCTGCACCAGCAGGCGAACAAAACTGCTGAAGTGGAGAAGGAGCAGGTACAGGAGAAGGAAAATCAAGAAGATGTGCAGGTGGAGCAGGAACAGGTGCAGAAAAAGAAGGAAGAGCAGGAACCTAAGAAACAGGAACAGGCGCAAACAGAGCTGGTAGAGCAGTCACAGCAAATGAAACAGGATGCACAGAAGGAGCAGGTGGAACAGGGTCAGCAAATGGAGCAAAAGCCAGAGGTGAAAGAAAAGGAAGACTATTGGTTTAACTGGATTCTGGGACGTTTCCAAGAATTTCTAATTGCGCATAGATTTGAATTTAGGAAGCTTAGGGATCGCCTTAATACTGTCGCCGTGGAGGCGGAGCACTGCAAGGGCGTTTCCAAAATAATTTACGCATTTCTATTACTTAACACATAAAATGGAACATATTCTTAAAAGGATTACGTTGAAATATTTACATTTTTTTGTCCCGCTATTGCAAAAGCAATACTTTTTCATAAAACTTGGAGTACAAATAAATATTTCCTAAAACCATATATTGTATATATATTTATTAGGCAAATATATGTATGTTAAATCTAATCAATAATATTTTATTTAGTCTAGCCACAGCTTTGCATTGCCAAGTCCAGCGATTCCTTCCAGTATGCTCTTAAAGAATTCCGTATCGACTGACTCAATTATCCGTACATTTTCCGGATATTTATCCAATTCGCGTAGGTGATCGAGCACCATTTGGCCACGCGTATGAGTGCCACGAAGATCCACAGCTGCATGCCAGGAGCTTTGTTTGAGAATAAATCGTTCCTCAAATAGCCAAACGGCAACAACAAGGGCATCACAGGGATTCCAACATTTAATGCCATACTGCTTGATCATGGGTAACCATTGGGCGGATTCAACGCGATTAAGCAAACTGATCGCTACATGTTTCGATTCAGCGGCTCGTGGTCCAAAGTTTTCCAAACGCCAATTCTAATAAAAAATTATGCAGAAGAAGGATGTTAATATTAATCCCATTTACCCTAAGCAACTACTACTTACAATGGGTATGTTGAAACGCTCCTCGGTGCATGCCTCCCAAGGTAGTATGGTAATGGGACAACGGGTTTTTTGAAGCACTACATAAGCTGCTTCTGGATCGGAATGAAAATTAAATTCAGCTGCTCGTGATGAATTGCCTACTCCCTGATAATTGCCGCCCATAATGTATATATCCTTGATTTGATTACCAAAATTTGGACCATACATGGCATAGCCTAAGGCCAGATTTGTTAGTGGACCCACAGCAAAGACAGTAACCATTTGTGGTCTGGAACGGCACAGTTCATAAATTGCAGTCACTGCATGATCCGGATGAACCATATTCTTAATTGATTCATCACATAAACTATCATCCGTTAGACAATCGCCGAAGCCATCGCGTCCATGGAAATACTTTTTTTCATCCTCATGACTGCTAACCAAAGGATCTACAGCACCCAAATAGATTGAAATCTAACGATATCGGTAATTAGTATATATCAACATATATGTGTGTACATATATTAAATTTAAAAATATTTTATTCACAAACTTACATCTTCTCGATCACAGGCTTTGAGTATGCGTTTCATATTCCGTGCCGCATTATCCAGCGTTGTGTTGCCGCAACCCGTTATAGTGACCCCAAGTAATTTAATCTGTTGATGATTTTCAGCATACAGGAGCAATAGAAGTGCCCAGGCATCATCGCTACCGCCATCACAATCGAGTATCGCAAATCTTTCAACCGTTTGCGCCGTCATCACGTCGTTCCTGTTCCAGTTGTGAAGGCGTAATGTTTTGTTAATTCTTATTCTCATTTTCCATTTATACATATGTAGCTAATCTGGAATTGTGTAGTAGTCGTCGTCGCAGTCGCAGTCGCAGTCGCAGTCGTCGTCGTCATCGTGGACTTCGTCGTCTCTCGTCGAAGTTTTTTTTGTTGTTGTCGTTGAGGGAGCCGTTGTCAATGGTGGAAACTATTATGACACGGGCCGCCGTGCCGTTTCAAATAGCTGCATTTCATAATGTCACTACAAACACAGTTAAACTATATATGTACATATGTACATGCATACATACTTATATACTGTATTTATATGTAGATACGATAACATTTTATATTCTTTAAATGGTTATTAAGCATAACCTTAAAAAAAGAAAGTTAGAGTAAATCAGTTATAACAGAGTTTTACAAATATTTCATTCTTTGAATCTTGTTTTATAAACTATCACTTATCGATGTGTCGAATCAAATTATGTATATATGTATGCATATATATCAGTATATTAGCTAGAATCAATATACTATACCGAAAGAAAGTAAAATGTAAAATAAAAATGTTAAATTTTAGCAAGGGTATATAAGTTTCGTCGTCAATAAAATATGAAATCACGGAATCTTTGCAGTATGCATGCAGTCTAGCATAAATATTAAGTCATAACAATAAATTAAATATTATTTATTTATTTAATATATTGCATCACTTTTTTATGAGGCATATCATATCAAGTTAAATTTAAATACATGTCTGTACTATAATCTGTAACGGATTTTATCATTTTAAAATTATGTATTATGGATATCACTTAAGATACTTTCTTAGATTAGAGATTTAACGAAAGGATCGTGTTTCTATGATAAGTTAAACAAATATACTTTTTGATAAGAATATAATTGATAAACTGACGAAATGTTTACACAAACACTTTAAGTAAATAAAATATATATATGTACATATGTATATTTATGGAGAGTTCTTTGGTTACTTTGCCCATGTGTGCGGATATGTGCAAGTCTGTGTTTGTGTTTGTATGTGTCTGTATTTGTATTTAGATTATATTAGTTAAATCTCAAACAAAAACAACAAACAACGAAAATTGAATCAAAGTGAGTTGCGTTGCGGCAGGTCGCCCTCTCTTCTCACCCGCCCACTCACTCTCTTTCTCTCTCGCTCTCTCTTAATCTTAGTCCGAGTATGTAAATGACGATTCAATTACAGTGATTTCGACAACATTTTCCCATTATTTCTGAGTATCATTTGGATAGTGCATTGCATTTCTTTTCTTCTCATCTCTTACGTTGATGGTGAAAAAGATAGTAAGTGGTGGGGGAGGAGGAATATTAAGAGAATGAGTGATGATTGACTCATTTATTTTTCTTGTGGACGGATTTACACCAAATTGCAGTAAAGGGCACAAAAAATATTGTGATTCTTGCGAGATCTTCTCTTCATGCCATTTTTTTTTAAATAATTTGTTATATTGTTAAAATTCAATTTCGACAACAACGCCTAATATTGCATTTTTGAAATATCGAATGAGCAAAAAACAAAATCTAATATGATTACATACTCCTACTACATAAATTAAACTTAACAATAGCAAGCTAATAGAAAATTTAAAACTTAAATTTGTTTGTTGTGGATTCCCTTAAAAAAAATGAAATTTTTTACTCAAAATTCAAGTTAATAGAAACTGACAATTACCATATAATATAATATTTTGATTTATTAAAAAATATATGATAAATTGAAACATTTTTAACGCGCTCCCGTCATTTTGCTGTCCGTTAAATCCGTTGATTACGCATAGAAATTTTTGTTGTGTAAGTTATTTTAGAATTTAATAGTCACGTAATTGTTGTATACTTTATTTGTTGGCTTATTTGCTATCATTTTTATAATTCCTTGTAAAAATGGTTGACCAAAACAAAACTATATTTATATATATATCATATATAGTTTAAAATTGTTGTTCATAGTGCTAAAATGCAATAAAAAATATATTTTATAGTAGATTTCTTTATGAAATCATTGGAATGTCGAAATTTGAATACTAAATTTAAATGCTGAAGACATTTTCAAGTTTAGAATTAAGCCAAAAATTCTCAACTAATTGACGTATTTGAATAAAGGGATTTGTGGAAAAACTAAACCATAAAGTAGTTAAAAGTAAATTAAACAAGTTTAATACTAATGCCGCCAAAGTTTACATGCCTTCATGTAATATTAAAGCATACATTTTGGGTTATATTTTCAAAAATATTATTATAATGTAGCCTAATTTAAGGGTAACTGTTGTAAGCCATATAAATAGTTTTCTTTAGTTTTGAAGATGTATTACTAATACACAGTGAAGACGATATTGACAATTAATTTCTTTTCTTTTATATATTTTAACGGATAACCTTCATATTTAGTAAATAGATACTACTATATAATTGATGATCCTCCATAACTATTTGTATTTTTGCTTTATGGTTAACACAATCCAATCACGCAATCGGAATCGTTCATCAGATTGCTTTTTGCTATATTTTAGGGCCCAACATGGGTCCACGTGAGCCCATATGTATATAGTACATATATGTACATATAATGTTGCTTATCGCGATAAGCATTTTTTGTAGCGATTTCGTACATTCTAGATTAGATGTTAAATTACCGAGAAAGCAAAACTTTAACTGCTTATAGAAATTTTCTATGTTCTCCATTGTTAACTTTCAGTTAACTAAATGACTTTATTATTATTAAGGGGGCCAGACTTGAAAAAATGAAATAAAAAGAAATTACCCCCTCCACATGGTGATAAGAAAATATGGTTTAGATCATTAAACTTAGAAAGTTTCATTAGAATTCCGTAAAACGAATGACCAAATTCTTGGTATTGGAAAATTAAGTTTCAACTAGGATATAGGTAGGAAAGCACTTAACTAGCCAATTGAATGCTATCTATTCGTTATTTTTTATTTATATAAGCTATATCTTATCCGGTTTGAATAAAACCCATTGGAATTATAGATAGACTGCCATTTGAGGTATTACTTAGCGATTAGATCAAGCCTATATAATACCAACATTTTAATAATTTAACATCTCACAATTAAACACAATTAACTTGTTCATTTTTGGGTTTGTTTCTTTTAGTTTTATTATTACTTTTTATATATTTATATATATAGACTTATGTTTTCCATTCAGTTTTGCATATGCGTTAAATACATTAATTTTTAGTTGAATTGAATTTATTTGTTATATGTATACTCAGATATACGCCCGATTGCACATTGAATTTCTTCATGTTGCCAAAATAAATTGGCTTCTTTTTTTCTTCATTTTTGTCAGTGATTGCCATCTTGCTCTTACAGCCAAATAATATGTTTACATTAACGATACAAAACAAAATAATAATTACAAAAAAAAAAAAAAAACAACGAAATTCTCAAACAAATTAGATTGGGAGAAGTGTATCAAATAAAATGGGGAAAAAAATTAAATAAAGACAAACAATTGAACAATTGAACATAAAGTCACTTAAAAATACAAAGTAAAGACAAAATGCTGCACTTAGCTCTTTCTATATAAATATATATCTTTTGATCTGGCTTTATGCAAATATATATAGTTCACGTATTTGTATGTATGTATGTATGTTATATAGGCGCATATCGTTTATAAATTTATGTATATTTTTTAATATATATATATATATTTTACATTTGTTTTCATTCACTTGAATTTTCTTCGCTCTTTTTTTCACTTTAATTAAATTTTTTTTTAATATAAATTTTTTTGTTTTTAATTCTTGCACATTGTTTAAACATTTTGAACTTATATCAGAAAAAGCAAAACCTTTATTTATAAAATAAGGTTAAAATAATTTCTTATTAATTTTTTTGTTTGTTTTTCTTTTTAGTATATAAAACAATTAACTTTTTAAACAAAAAAACTAATACATTTTACGCTTAAATACATTAGCAAAAAAAAAATAATACACTTAAAAAAATGTTTATGGTTTTTTTTGTTTTGTGTGGAAGTGAAGCGGGTTGGGCGGGGGAGTGTATATAAAAAAATAGTAGTAGTAGAAGAAGGAATTTTGCAATATTTTTTTTTTTTTAGTTTAGTTTCTCTTTTTTTGTTTTCTTTTGCTTTTCTTTTCGCTTAAGTATTTTTTGTTTTGTTTTGTTAGTTTTCAGTTAATTTTATGTACGTTTCGTTTACATAGTGATTATATATATATATATCTGTATATATTTATAATTTAAGCTGTTCTAATTGCTGTTGTTGTGATTATTCTGATCGACACTATCCATATTGGGCACATAGTCCAGAGCCATCATGCAAGCAAAGACAGTCATAACCATTTTGGGCTTCACCTCGGTTATATCTTCAGGCAGAGCATATACTCGTGCACCGATTTTACGCGCCATAGATATAGCATATTTGGCATTGGCCAGATTGTCCTGGAATATAAAAGAAAGGTGTGTATATTGATTGACTGTTGTTTGTACGTGTGTGTGTGTGTTTTTATATATTGCCTACCTCTTCTGTTCCGCTTGTGCGCACCAATTCATAATTAATGCTACCTTCTTTAATGGCATCAATCAAATCAATCACAATCTTGCCATCGGCTATAGCTGGATCATTGAAATTACGTAATTTGGATTGTTTGCCAGCATCGGATAGACGCGTATTAACCCATTGAACAATTTCCTTTTCAATAATGGGATTACCCGTATTGGCTAGGCGCGATAATATGGATAAGGTATATGCACGCATTAGCTGCCAAATGAGAGCTACAAGGAGAGAAACAGAGAAAGAGAGAAAGAGAGAGAGAGAGAGAGAGAGAGAGAGAAAATACATATATAGAATTGATTATATACTAAAAATTCTTGCATATTATTATTCTTACCCAATGTCAGTGTGGCATTGCCATCATTCAAATCCTGTCCAGCAATACCAACCAATGAGAATTTCAATTGTTTACCCAAATCGACTGCATAATTGCAATTCTCAAGCTTCTCCATAAATTTACGCAACGGCGTGAAACGCTTATGGACACGATTCCAATTGACAATGCCCGGTTTGATGACATCAAACAGTTGAAAGATAACCAAACCATCAGCCAAATCTGAATACAACCAATTAACATGCGGTGCCACACCCATTGAATTCATCCAGTTGCGATAAGCTATAAAATTAGAAATAATTTAATTGTATAATATATGGTATTATATGAATATTTAGTTACTTACTCTTCTCCTCACGCGTCTCTTCAATGGATTCAAGACCCTCGATTTGTTCAGGCTTATCCAGACCGGGATGATTGTTAAACAAATTGGCCACAAATGCCAAATTCAACTTATACACTCCATTGACAACATCCTGGGAGGTGAGGAAGCTACGGCAATTCAATTTGGCGGCCTGTTGGAGCATTATTTCGGCACGCTGTTGGAGATCTGATTCACGGAGTGCATCCAAATTGACATCAGCATCATTGCCAGCAATTTGCTTCAATAGATGCGAATAGATCTCTGAATCGACAATATCCGATTGGAAATTGGTACAGCGACGCGAAATACCAGCGCGTTCCAAATGATGATTGACCCAACGTAGAAGTATGGCCTCGGGTGACATTTTCATAAGATCCTCCAAACGTTCATTATCAAACAATAGGCCAGCCAAGCCAGGACAACTGTCCAAAGTGATGTGACTGAATAGACCAATTCGAATGATCTGCCAAAGCAGACCCAATACCAAATGGGGTTTACCCTTGGCCAAATCATGGGCATCGATATTGACAATATTGCAACCAATGGCCTGGGATGAAACTAGAGCCAAAGTTAAATTCTCAAATTCTCTATAAACGGTCAAATTTTTCTTATTGATGGCTCGCTCGTCAATTGTATCGGGGCAGGAGTGATTGATAATCTTGCACAGCAAGATGCCATCTTTAATCGATTGATACAATCGTTTACCCTCCGCATCGATAGGCAACAAATGTTGCAAGTCCTTATCGTGTCCCAAATTCGAATTGATCCAATCGGAGAAGGCCAATTGCTCTTCCAAGCGCACCGAATGTGTTGTACCCTCTGATGAAATGCTGGACATGCCGCCCAATGTTTCCAGATTCTCCTTTTTCGATACAACGGTCTTAAATGTACTTGCCACATCCTTGCTCTTCAAATCCAAACACAGTGTCTCAAATTCTTCCAAATTTAATTTACCCTGATGGGCAGTACGTTGTTTATTCTTAAATTCATCGATCATCTCACGCACTTGATAGCCGGCAAGCTTAAAGCCAACCTGATTTAGGGCATCCTTCAGCTCGTGCAGATCAATGAAACCATCTTTGTTGGCATCCAACTAAAATGAAATAATATAAATAATTCGTTTTAAGTATGAGTAATCTTTAAAAACTATGAGTAATACACATGGTCAATAGGAATGTATTCATAGCATTGATTGCTCGATCATTGATAGATCGATGATTCATCATCATTCATGATCAAAAAAAACCGACAAAGAAAATAATAAAATATTATTCTAAACAGACACCGTCGTTGGCATTCCAAATAACTTTCTAGATACCTTTGATTGAACCATCGTTTATCTTTTTTTTCGCATGGTCGGAAAAGATATGTTAGGGTAAGAGGAAATCGGTCTCCGCTCCCTACAAAGTGGAAAAGGTAGAGCAAAAAAAAAAATAGCAACGTTTCCATCTCTTGAATTCATATCAAATTCAACCTAAATATTTTTGCAATCTATTTTGCAATGATTACAGAACTAGTTCCGGAAAGAGTTACAGTATAAAACTAGTTTTTCTTGAATTAAATACTAGAATATTTAGGAATATTATTTTATGAGTACAGTACAATTATCAGAATTTGGCATTCTTAAACCCATTTTTTTTACGTTACAAAAAGAAAACATTTTAAAACTCTTAAGTAAAGTATTATGTTGAAATATTTATATAATAAATTTCTTTAATCATTTTAGTTGAGTCACTCTTGGTGAACTTTTTAAGATTAAAATTGTAAGTCACTTGACAAATAGTAGTAAGAGACTAAAGGTCAAGTTTCTGATACGAGACGACTTATAAAGAACTACTTCAAATTATACAATGTACAATGTGAAGAAGAGACAGTCTTCTAAATGGGCGGACAAAAAAAACTATATAAAGAATATTGCAAAAATTTCCTTAATTATAATTGGGCAAACAAACGATTTTGCGATAGTGTGAAATATACATTCAAATACTGTATAGAAGTTCAACCGATGGGAGATAGAATGTGAAGGTGAGGTGATGTGGTAGAGAGAGGTCGGTCGAGAGGTTGGCTAATGGGAATATTGTGTGGAATTTATGTTTGGTTTGCGGCTCTTTTTTTTCTTCTTCTCTGCACCGTTTGCTTGCTACGTTTTGTCGATAAGATAAAAAAAAAGCGGAATAAAAAAAAACCCAAACCGTATCGAAAATAGCTGCAGATTACGTATATGGTAATGATATTTAGTTGGGGAGTTGATAGCATGGTGTTAAAAAGAGAGAGGGTGGGGGTTGTTGGTTCATCATCGAGGGTGTAGTCCTTGCCTAGAACATTTGATAAGGCAACATATGACTGACATCTAACGGAAGTGATTTCCATTTTTTTTTCTTTTTTCAATGATTTGACTGATTTTGTTTTTTTTTTTTATGGTTTTCTTTTTTTCTCTTTTTTATTGTTTTTTTTTTTTTTGTGGGGTCAGAATTGGGCGCGTGCACTTTATCAAAAAGTATTCACTGTAAAGGTGTTTATGTAGATTGTGTGAGCGTTATCGATGATTACGTGAGTTTTGAGTAATGTAAAAAATGCCGTTATATATGTATATGTATACATATATGATATATGTATATTATAATGACTTAGTTACATCGGGCAATAGTTCCTCCAAATTCTGCTTGAATTCCTCAATGGTCTCATGTTGGTCAATGTTGATAATATCCGCCATTCTTTTAGCTTTTTGGCACTTAATAAATACCCGAACAAACAAAAAAAAATATACAATAGGAAATAACAAAAACAACAACAACAAGAAATACAACCAACTAAATTGATTTGCACACACGCGTACACTAATACACGCAAACGCACACACACGATCGTCGGTGAAGAGGAAGAGAAGACTTCTTCTTTTTCAATTGATGATGTTGGTTTATAGGGTATTGGGTATTTCGGTAGGGGTCGGGAGGGTGTATTGATAATGATGACGATTCGATCGATTCGAGAATAACGGCAGGCACGGAACACAGAACAAAACGAAACGAACAGCGAACGACTAGCGAGTGAAATGCAACCGTTACAGCCGTTAACCGTTAGAGCTAGCAATCGAGCAAATCTACACGAGAGAGAAAAAAAGAGAACTTTCTATAGCAAGAGAGAAAGAAAGAGAGATAGAGAGCGAGCGAGAGAGTCAGGTGTGCGAATGCGTCAAAAGGATTGCTTTCCTATAAAACAATGTGGCAACGACGATTCGTTCGATGTTCTGCCCTGGCCAAGCAAATGCTGTGTACTAATCGTACGCCTGCCTTATTGCCAACTATTTATGCCTTTTTCTTCATATCATATAAAAATCGAACCATGAATGAGAGTTCCGAGTGTGTTATCAGTAAACTAAAAAAAGTTTTCACAACCAGAGAGAGAGAGAGAAAGAGGAGAGAAAAGACAGAACATGAGGAAAAAACAAAAAACACCTTTTGATTCATTATGGATACCTATGTAAAATGGACGCGTCATCTATTCATATCCGGTCGCTAGTCCTGATTCATTACTATCATACATAGAGTATCTTTTTAATATGGACATATATCATATGTATAACTGCATTTTAAAAGTTTTGCAATTTCAATGAGAAATGTTTTCACATTGCATTTCAAACAAGTCATATGAGTTCATATTATATATAATATATATCACATAATATCATAAAGTGATTATTGGTCACTATATGATAAGCAAACACCTTGCTCCACATCAGTTGTCAATATCGCTCAAGTGCTACACACTTATATACATATGAATATATATATGTATATATACATATATATGATATACATATATACATACATATATCTGATTACGTTTTGTTAAGGTGTTGCTTAGGGTTGTCAGGGTTATCACGAGGCTTCAAATAATACTCGCTACTCCAAAACTTTGATTCAAAATAGAACTTTTGTGTTAATTCCTGGCAACCCTTTTAATTTAGGTGACTGCGGCAAAGAAGAGAACACGTGAGACAGAAAGAGAGCGAGTGGGGACACGACATTTAAACGTAATTGGTTTTTTAATAGGCATTATATCAGCTAAAGGAATTATGTGCCAATTGCTATTTGTTAAGTTATGTCTTGTTAAACATAAATTTAATTCGTTGACTTCACACACACTCACACACCCTGCACACCTTCCAAAACGATAATGAAAGAAATTTTGATAAAGCTATGGCATAGAGTCAAACGGTATTCGCTCTTAGTTTACCGATTGTTATAAATTATTATTATCGGATTTGAATGAGTAATACTTTAGTATATACTCAACAATGTGGCATTATGTATATATACATATATATAAGTATTATCCACTTAATAGTCGTATGTATTTGTTCAGACCTCTCCTTCTTGTACCCAATCAATAATCATTCATTTTTTCCCACAAACAGCTGTGCCAACTGCGAATCTTTTATTATTATTGCTGTTTTATTTTTTCAACACAGAATTGCATTATAATTGAAAATGATTGATCAATAGATACACCCATATATAAGTATTTCCCAAGAGATTGCCATACTAACTATAAATAAGACTAAATGCAACAAAGTTTAATTTAGTTGTGAATGAATTCTAAACATTGCACATCGGAGTGGAATCGAATTTAACAACAATATTGAATCCATTGTATAGTGTAAAAACAAAAACTTATTCTAGTCTTTAAATTATTTCTCAATATCAGAATTAAAAATATGAAAAATGATCAAAAATGAAGCAAGCAAGTCGTCCCTGCCGACATTGAGTATACCCTGTACCAAGAAAAAGAACTCCATAAAGTCAAAAATAATCAAAATCGCTATCAATTTACAAAAAAAATTCTCTTAGCATGCACTGCTTGCCATACAGCAACACTGTACTGCTTGCCATGCAGCAACAGCAAACGCATGCTATCTCGCTCACACTTAACAGCCCATTTTGCATGGGGCGTTTCAGTACAAAACGGAAATACGTATATCTCCGATAATTATTGTCCGATTTTGGTCAAATTCGGTCAGCTGGTGCATTTTGGCAATATTAATGTGCATGCCAAATAAGAATACGATATGTTTAATATTGCCCTAGTTATAGGTTTTTCCCAAATTGCGGGGGCGGAAGTGGGCGTGGCAAAAATTTGAAACAAACTTAACCTGTCTACACAACAGACGGATGTTGACACCAAATTTGGTTGCTCTAGCTCTTATAGTCTCTGAGATCTAGGTGTTCATACGGACGGACGGACAGACGGACAGACGGACATGGCTCAATCGACTCGGCTATTGATACTGATCAAGAATATATATACTTTATGGGGTCGGAAAATTTTCCTTCTGCCTGTTACATACATTTTAGCGACTTTAATATACCCTTTTACCCTATGGGTACAGGGTATAAAAAGACATATTATTTGAAATTAAAGCGAGAAAAATTAATCTGCTTTTGCCACATTTTGCATGATTTGTGAATAAAAAAGAGATTCTATTAAGACCTTCGTTAGAAATATATATAGAATATTTGAATCTAACTAGCACAGGATTTATATTATTATATTGTCTGTATAGACAAGTTGAGAATTTCTTTGATCAGCAGGTTTTGCTGTAGACTTCTTTTATTCCAGTGCCACAGCACTCCTTTAAAGCTAGAACCAGTTGAGAATTACAGCTAAGTGAAATGAAAAGAGGACCAAAACTTGCAATTGTCAAGATTCACTCTTTTGTGAGTTGTGTAAGAAAGTTCGCAGTTAATCACTGAAACAGTTTCTTGATATAAAATTGTAAATGTTCTTTTTTTATTAATTAATTTGTAAACAAAATAATTATTTAATTACTTTATTTTTTAGAAATGCTTGAGATAAATATAGAAAAACTCTGAGGAGAAGATATTTCATGTAGGATCTTTTTACATGTTATTACGTGATTAAAACAAAATTTCTTTTGCCGGGTAGTCTTGAAAAAGAATATAGTTAAAAAATATATTTTTTTGATACATATATTTCCATCCATATCTTTTACTATTTTATCTACAGTTTAAAAATGAAGCAAGCAAGTCGTCCCTGCCGACATTGAGTATACCCTGTACCAAGTAAAAGTACTCCACAAAGTCAAAAACGATCAAAATCGCCATCAATTTACAAAAAAAATTTTCTTAGCTTGCACTGCTTGCCATGCAGCAACAGCAAACGCATGCTATCTCGCTCACACTTAACAGCCCATTTTGCATGGGGCGTTTCAGTACAAAACGGAAATACGTATATCTCCGATAATTATTGTCCGATTTCGACAAAATTTGGTCAGCTGGTGCATATTGGCTATATTATTAAGTTTGCCAAATAAGAATGCGATATCTTTAATACAGCTCAAGTTATGGTTTTTTCTAAATTACGGGGGCGAAAGTGGGCGTGGCAAAAATTTAAAATAAATTTGAGCTGCTTATACAATAGACGGATGTTGACACCAAATTTGGTTGCTCTAGCTCTTATAGTCTCTGAGATCTCGGTGTTCATACGGACGGACGGACGGACAGACGGACGGACGGACAGACGGACATGTCTCAATCGACTTCGCTATTGATACTGATCAAGAATATATATACTTTATAGGGTCGGAAAATTTTCCTTCTGCCTGTTACATACATTTGGTTGCTCTAGCTCTTATAGTCTCTGAGATCTCGGTGTTCATACGGACGGACGGACGGACAGACGGACGGACGGACAGACGGACATGTCTCAATCGACTTCGCTATTGATACTGATCAAGAATATATATACTTTATAGGGTCGGAAAATTTTCCTTCTGCCTGTTACATACATTTTAGCGACTTTAATATACCCTTTTACCCTATGGGTACTAAGCAGTGAACTAGTAAATAGATAACCAAATTATGAATGTTTTAACATTTAGTTAATTGACAGATTTGTTCTAGCTTCTGTGCGATTTTAAGTATTGACCCAAACATACTATCATTAGATCAGATAAGTTAAAAGTTCAAGCTCAAGCATAATTATAATTATGTTTGCGAAATGTTTAAACTTTTTAGGTTATTGTTTTTGCTGGTTTTTTTTTTGTGTGTGTCTTTGTTAATGAACATTTTGTCATTTAAAAGTTAATTTGCAGTAAATGAAGTTCATTAGCAGTAGCAGAAGCGAAACAGAATATGAGAAGTGAGTAAAGTAATGGCGGGAAGGGAGAAGAGGTTGGTAAATGACTAAAGAGGCTAAGTCAGAGTTGTTTAACGGCGCTTCGTGACACGATTACTTTGTGCTGACGTAAGCATTCCCCTTATGTATGTATGTATGTATGTATAGAAAACCTGTGACAATCTAAAGACACATTAACATAAACCTATATATTATACATACATACATATGTACATATTGTATGTATGTAGGTATGTGTGTATGTATGTACAATGCAATGTCACCTGGTTTAGGTAACAGAAGAAAAATACTTTTGTTTTTTTTCGGTTACATTCAAGAGTTCGCTTTCGTTGAACCGGTTTATATTTTTTTATTATTATTTTTTTTTTCTTTTTATTTCTTTTGTATTCCATAAAAACTAAACTCTTATTCCTATTTCATATGCTAAGCACGCAACTTTTCCTTTACCCCATATTACTCCACTCTACTCTTTGCATATATATATATATGTATCTCGATCGGTATCTTTATATATCTATGTGGAGTATCTGAGTGCAGCATTTTTTTCTTTTTTTTTTTGTGGCTACGACGACCTCGACAACAATAGTAAAGCATTACATCAACATCAATGGCAACAACAACACGCACCGCTGATTGGACGTGAGTCAACAATAGCAACAACAACTACAACTGTTTGAAACATGTTAATCAACATTGTGGTGGGGGAGGGGAGAGTTTGAATTGAACACTCACCCCCTACCACCCCATCATCTTACACTAAAAAAAGAAACTCTTCAAATATAGTCAAAGGAAATCAATTTATGTACAACAAAAATTCATAATGACAATGATAGGAAAATATACAATATATGTATGTATGTTTGTATGTACGTTTGTGTGTATGTATGTATGTACATACATGTACATAGGCAAAATAGTTGCGCTTACCTTTTCTCTTTAAAATACTTCCCAATTGGCTTTACTTAAACACCAAAGACAACAACCGACAAAAGTGACAAAAACAAACTAACAAACGAAGTTAACAATCAAATACTTCTTCTAATAAATGTTTATTAGAATGTTGCAAATTTAAACATTTTTTAAGTTCGGTCAAGGATAATGAAAAAAATATTGCATACTTTTGTCATAGATATAATCAACAATTGTAAAAGATTTGAATGGAGTAGTTATATTTATAAAAATATTAGAGTAATAGTGAAAAATTATTATACTTAATCTGTAGCTTTTTCTCCGGATTTAAGTACACATTGTTAACTCTTATTTACTTATTTTATAAAAACAGCTCTTAGTCTTGGATAAATAACAATTAAATATAATGTTTAATATATTTTAATATATCAATTTCCATCAATAACTCTTACAAATTGATCAGAAAAATTAAATTCTATAAATATATAGGAATGTATATGTATATAGAAAGGATCGTCAAAATAGTCTTCTTGAACTTGTCCGACTTTTAATTTCAATTTCAATTTTAGGAAACCCTTTTTCCTTAAATTGCCTTGTCAAATTTAAAGTTCATTTAAAATAAAATTAACTCTTTTATTATTTGAATTATAATTTTTATGTTCAGTTACTTCTAACTAGCACATTTAACTTATTTAGGGAACTTCACGAATATAGACTTCTGTTACTTCAAAAAATTCGAAAATGAAGAATAAATCGAAAATCGTCGAATACAAAAATTTCATTTTCAAATTTTTATATGTACATATGTCTTTTTTCGAGACGCCTCAAATATCAAATTAAAACATGTCTTAAGCTAACTGCATCTATCTGATGTCATCAAATATTTTGCATATTCAAACGTTTTTATTTAATTTTTCTTTGTTTTTAACGCTTTTGTCGCCTGTAAGTCAAGTCAAACGGTGTCATTGCGGTTGATTTTGTTGTTTGGATTGGATTGTTGTCGCAGTCAATTGAAATTTGTAACACGTACAACAAATTTGACTCTTTGCGCACTCACTGTGTCTGTCTCTATGTCTCTGTCTGAGTCGATTTTAGTTGAGTTAAGTTAAGTTGTTTTGAATGTAATAAATTTGTATATAGAAATTTGCAATGCGAGCGATGACCACAAAAAACAAGAAAAAAAAAAAAAAAAAAACAGCAACAAATGAACGTATCCAACATAAAACCAAATGCTAAGTAAATTGTATAATCAGCAGTGACACATATCCGTTAAATAGACAACAAAGGGGGGGTGCAGGGGTTGGAGAAATACAGAGGCAATTGAACTGTGGTGGGAGATAATGGAATGGGGGCATGTCTTGAACTATCGCATAGTCACGCCGGACAAACACAATGTAAAAAACCGTGTATGAGTAGTACATTGGGTTTTTTTTCCTTTTCTTTTTATTTTTATGTATTTTGCTGTATGTGTTTTGTTTTCACGTTTTATCCAAGGCGTGGTCTCTCTGACTGATTGCAACTATATATATATTTATATATACATACATATATGTATATTATACATACATATATACATACATATTCATGTGCAATACCTACATGTGATATATGAAACTTTTTATTTTTTTTTGGTTTTATTATTAGTCACAAGGATAAATTACAAAAACTGTGACTCATTCAAGTCACTTACTAATCACTATGCAGGGTGAAAAATGATCACTTAGTTGAAAGTGAATACCGTTAACAAGGGACTGCTAATTAGCATTGTATTAACATAATTAAAAAAGTTTGTTTTTGTTTTTTAGCACATTACACTGAAAAAAAAAAGAATTAATTACCAAAATGTGATTTGCAAAGCGAAAATCTTTTTTTTAATACATTGCAATATTTTCATTTTCATTTATTTCCTTGAGTAAATTGAAATCTTTTTATTATTTTATTTATCGCCATACAAGGCTAAAATATTTATGGTAGATAAAAAAATTCTTTACTAAATAAATAAGAAAAGATAAGATCCCCTCAATATATCATATTAAAATCTTTAACAAAAGAAAGCCCTTACTTACACGATGGACTTCTTTCTTTGAATCGAATTGTATATTTTAATAAATGGTGGAAATTGAAGTTTAAAACGTTATCCTTAATTTTCATCAGAACAAAACCAGACTTTTGAAAATCACGTTAAATGTAAATTTGTTTTATTTTTTTTAAATAGAATTAAAGTGAACTTAGTTCATTTCAATATATTAGCTGTAGTATAAATGAAGCAAGCAAGTCGTCCCTGCCGACATTGAGTATACCCTGTACCAAGTAAAAGTACCCCATAAAGTCAAAAATAATCAAAATCGCTATCAATTTACAAAAAAAAATCTCTTAGCATGCACTGCTTGCCATACAGCAACACTGCACTGCTTGCCATACAGCAACACTGCACTGCTTGCCATGCAGCAACAGCAAACGCATGCTATCTCGCTCACACTTAACAGCCCATTTTGCATGGGGCGTTTCAGTACAAAACGGAAATACGTATATCTCCGATAATTATTGTCCGATTTTGGTCAAATTCGGTCAGCTGGTGCATTTTGGCTATATTAATGTGCATGCCAAATAAGAATACGATATGTTTAATATTGCCCTAGTTATAGGTTTTTCCCAAATTGCGGGGGCGGAAGTGGGCGTGGCAAAAATTTGAAACAAACTTAACCTGTCTACACAACAGACGGATGTTGACACCAAATTTGGTTGCTCTAGCTCTTATAGTCTCTGAGATCTAGGTGTTCATACGGACGGACGGACGGACAGACGGACAGACGGACATGGCTCAATCGACTCGGCTATTGATACTGATCAAGAATATATATACTTTATGGGGTCGGAAAATTCTCCTTCTGCCTGTTACATACATTTTAGCGACTTTAATATACCCTTTTACCCTATGGGTACAGGGTATAAAAATAAAGTATAAGGTTTTTTCATTTTCATTGACGTAAGTCATGCTTATTTCACGTGGCAAATAAAAAATATATGTAAATTCATAATTTTGGGAACCAATGAAGCGTTTATCCCAAATTAAAAACAAAAATTACTTTAACGAGTGTTGGGGGAACCAGTTATTTCCAGTTCATTTAGCATCTGATGTGTTGTATTGTGTATTGTTGCGTTGTGTAGGTGGTGTTAATGGGCATTTGGTTATGGTTGATTCAGCAATTAAGTGAAAAAAAAAAGAAAAAAAAACTGATCAAAGTTACATCAAGTGCAGAGAAAGCACGCGACCAAAACGCGTTGTGTGAAAGCTGACGATGTTGCACTTCATTATGACAAATTTACAGTTAATCAGCGTCAGGCACACACACACACACACACACACACACACACACAGAGACAGTCGAACCGAGGCGGGTCCGTTACACTCGAGCAAATATTGGAAATGAGGCATTAAATCATTCGACTCACTGTTTACCATACTTAAATATGTCTCCCTCCCCACAACCAACTCCTACTCCACCACCCCTTTTTGAAGTAAAGTGAAAACTCAAAAATGGCAAAAATTGATAATAATAATAATAATAAAAAAAACGAGACACACACACACACACAAAATAAACGTTGTCATCTCTTGGGGTAACCGAAAAAGGTAACTGGCCAGCAAAGTTCAAGAAACTCTCCACGCAAACACAAAACGAAAAATCAAGAAACAAAAACGAAGCAAAAACAATAATAAAAAAAATGATAAAAGAAATTAAAAACATCAAGCAAACTTTTTGCATAAGGACACAAATGACAAGTGGCATTGCGGCAAAAAAAAAAACAAAACAAAAAAAAAAGAAGAGAAGGAGAGAAGGAGAGCAACAATGCGGCAGGGGTCTATGCAGCTGCAACTTATCGCAGCACATGCAACGCAATAAAACGCATTAATAACACTTTCACTCACTAAGCCGCACACTGAGGCAAAATGCTGGATAAACATTGAATTGAAACCCCATGTGAATGTAGAGAACTAAAGAAGATCCTGATCGTCAGATCGAAGACATTTGATTCGCAGATAACAGATTAAAATATATCGAAATTCAGTCAAAAGTTGACATATTTCGGATCGTAGCAATGCCTTGACGAACGACTCGAGAATCTTAAACTCATGTGAACTCGCGATACTTCATTTTAAGATTTTTAAATTCATCGATCAATCTCACAGTCACAAAAACAACTCAATTTAAATATGTGAAAATGATATCATCGGCAGCACAGTGCATTATATTTTGAGTGACAGTGTATGGAAAAAAATATATGGCAAGTGCATTAAAACAGTAACGAGAGAAAAACAAAAAATTACAAAATAAAAAACAAAAATAAAAAAATTTATAATTTACAAAGACAGAGAAATTGCAGTAGCTGCAACGTTGAGGCTTTTATGGAAATGTAAAGTATGTTTAAGTGCATAAATAGCTTCTTATATGGCATAGTCCTATGAATTCTCCACCACCTAGAGGCGGCACTTAAAATGCACTTGAATGCACAATGATGATGATAAAAGCCAAGCTGACTGCGTTGCATATCTATACATATATATATACATACATACATACATACATATATGTGAATGGGAACAGCAACAATAAAACATCCATGTAACAGGGACGGCGGAAGGGCAGCAGTCAAGCAGAAGATGGAGACGAAAAACTGGGAAAGACCTAATAAACGCAGGCAAATGAATTATGTGTGCCTGCACACAAAAACAAAGCAACAATCCCGATAAACCATAAAAACACATTGCATATATGTATGTACATACGTATACATACAGTGTATATATGTACATATATGTATATGTATGTATACATGATTCCAATGGCACTTTACTTACCCCACTCGTTCGTTTGGCTGCCACTCAAAAATATGCGGCTTTGCAGCAATTAACACTGACACTCCCACGCAAAAATAAACCAAAACCGAAACCGAAACAGAAACATAAACCAAAAACCATAATACAAACAAAATTCTCTCTATCTCTCTCTTACTATATCAGTGTATTTATGTGGGTGTATCTAAAGTGTGGCAACTCTATTTCAATCTTTTGTATTCTTTCTTTGATTTATACCCTGTTTATCCATAAGAATGAAATTGTAGTACATACTCTATAAAATACAACAGTGCGATCCTATAAAACAACAAAACAAAGTCCCCCTGTCATCTTATTTCGTATTATATAGTCTCTAATCTCAAATAAATATATTAATGTATATGTAAATACTAGCTAACCTATGAACATTGCTCTGAAGTATATATGTAAATTATTTCTTAATAATATTTTTATTGTTTTGTAAAAAAATGTCAATTTCAACAATAATACATTTATATTTTTTTGTATTTTATTAATCTTTTATAGACACAAAAAGCTATTTAAAATGAATTATTCTTGGACTATTAAAACAGTAAAAACCTAACAATATTCTTATGCCTCGAATTTAAAAAATTGGACGACTTTAAGTAGAAATACCAAAAACTTTATATATTTTTATATATTTATCTTCATCTAATAATTAGCAATATTATTTCAAGAATTAATGTTTCTTTTAAAAAAATTGCACGTTCCATTCCATTTGCATTTTATTATAAATAAAACCTTTAAAAATTCTAAGATTTTTCATTAAAATATTGTCAAATTGAGATCCATCACATACAGTAAAATTTCGGACTATATTTGATGAAGAGCATAAAAGAGTTTCATACACAGGACTCCTTCGTTCTTTTTTGGTAATAATAGTAATTTTTATGTTTAGATTTACAGGGTAAAATAATTGTCTAATTGTGATACATGAAATACTATTTGATCGGAGGAAAAATTAAATATCAATTGAATGCGGAACTTGTCTTAGTCATCGGTTCAGTTCAGTGTCAATGAGGCAGCAGCAGCAGCATCAGATGGCTGATTAGTAGCAACAACAATACGAACAGAAAGCAGCTTTCAAGTGTCAATCAGTGCAATGAATGAGACCATACCGCTCGTGGCATTACTCCCAACAATATAAACTCGCCCACAAACATACTTCACATTCATCTCATTGTGCTGTATTTAATCTTTATCCTTTTATTTTTTTTCTTTTTTTTTATCGTTTCGTTTACCCAAGCATTTTCATTTGCTATGCCCCATATACTCAACAATGCCCCCGCATTGTTAAAACTAAAATGGAAAAGAAGGAAATGGTGAAGAAGGAGCGAGGGCAGGAGTAAGTGCACCAGAAGCCATAACCATAAACACAATTGCAATCAAGCGAATTTGATTTTTATGATCTGGCAGAAAACTAAATTTTTGTTTACACTCCATTTTTCTTCCACTTCTGTATGTATGTACATATATACATACTTTACATAGAGAAGGGTTCGCATAAGTTTGGCCACATGTCTGCAAAATAGCAGAGAAAGCGTTCTAAGGATCGTTTTTAAAACTATAAAGAAATATTTTTAAGAAATTATAATTATTACAAAAAAGAATGACCTGATAAGTCAATTGACCCAACATTTGAAAGCGTATTTACACAGCACCTAGATTTAATTTAACTTGAATCGTAAAACCAAAAACAGAAAAATAAAACCTCTTAAAAATTAACAAATTTCAGTTAATATGCTGGTTGGCTGGCCACCACCTGAATGCATGACATGGAGAAAACTACAACAACAATTGCAAACTATTCAAATTGAACAAAAATTGCCCGTTGTGGCTGCCCCTTGAACCAAGCAACCAACTAGCAATTCACAGTTGCTGCACAGTGGGCTGTAATCCAATTGGAAATATCTTATTGGTATCGATGGAGATTTATAGCTGAAGCTAATGTAGCTTCGCATTTAAATGGATTGCTTTGAAAAATTGGTAATACAAAATAAAGTCAAAAGCAGCATAAAAACTCTTAAAGTCAAAATTAATCGAAATTATGTATTCGTATAAATATTAGAAATCATTTAATAATAACTAATCACTCCATAATGGATACTCCGGGAATTCTCAAAAAATCTTTGAAATACATTTCTCGAGGAATACTTAAGAAATTATTTGCATTGTAATCGCGAAACAGGAAGACTCAAGGAAGTAATTTCTTTCAAGTTCCCATTAAAAATGCAATACGACTATGGAGAGAGTCTAAAACATATCTCTAACCCGTAAGTCGCCGCACTGTTAGCTTTCCAACATTACTGAGTCGTCCTATTAATGTGGCTTTTGTTTATTTTTCTAAATAACTATTAGTCATAACAATTTTAGTTCAATAATTTGGTTGATGACGACATCATGTGGATGGAAATGTTATTGAATCATTTCTTAAAGAATAATATTACTAAAGGGTTTTTTACGAATTTACGTTATCATTCACAAATACATAAATTGAATTTGGAAAGTAACATATACATATGTACATAGTATACATTTCGAAAATATAAACTCTAGAAAACTCTTCAATAACCTAAAATTATAGGGAATAAATGGAACGCCTGTTTTTCATATGACGATAAAAGAATCGACGACGACAAATTCAATTCATTCATAGAAAAAAATTTTATTTAATTTAATATTATTATTCATTGATTGGCACACTGTGCCAAGAATTTGTTTGCTAGAAAAATGTATAGCCTCCCTACTCCCCACCCTTTTGTGCTGCCTCTATCCCGCAAAGCCAGAACTTGGTTAGCTGATGGAGAGACTGGAACTGGGACTGTGACTGTAACTGTGACTTGGGCTGAGACTGAGACGACGCTGATGACGACGACGACGTAGTTTTTCACGCTCTCCACCAAGTGGCTTGACTTTTTTGCATCTGTCTTTGTAGCATCTGTATCTGTGTGTGCGTCTCTCACTCTTTTTATGTATGTACATATATATGTGTGTGTGTTTGGGTTGTGTTTTATTTTAAGCAGAAACTGGTTTTTCCTTACTCCAACCTCCACCTTCTCCTCTAACAGAAACACCACCACCACCATCATCATCATCATCATCAACATCATCATTAACATGGCAGTCTTTTACGTGCCGTTTTTTTTTTGTGTTTGTCATACATTTTTTTTTTTGTTGGTGGAACTTATTCAAATATGATTTTCGCGAAATTCGCCTGAAATTTATCATTTAAGTGAAAGACGATGGGTTTTTTTTCTTGTTGTTGTTTTTGGTTCGTTGTTGATGAAGGGAACCGGCGGTGGCGGCGGCTTAGTCATACATATGTATGTATGTACATTTAATATGCATACATATTAACTATGCATAAATATTAAATCTTTAATTTTAATCTAGACACCCTGTACACACAGATAAGGGGTATGAGAGGGCGGGGATTCGAAAAAGGGCAGCGGCATTGAACTTGGTCAAAAAAAGAAAATGCGCCTGCGCGTAGCCACTGCACCCCCCAAAAGGCGGGCGGCATGGTGACAAATAGAATGGAGAATTGAATGAAAGGCAAGTGCCAAGGAGGTTTGGGAAGGGATAAGGGTATGTTCAAAGTGCAGTTTCTTAGTATGAGGAAAAATTGTGTCATTAAAAATGTTTTGGATAAACCCCATTCAAAAAAAAAAAAAATAAAATGAATAATAAAATTCTCATTTCCCTTTCTCCAGAGTCTGGCTCACTTTATCTTCTCTCCCCCCGTCTTCTCTGCCCAACTTTCCTCTTTTCACTGTCTGTCTGTCTGTCTTTTGTTTGAGCACACACACGCACATACACACTAACTAATACAGCAGCAACGTGCTGTCCTCTCTTCCTGGGGGGTTGATTTTGCAAGGCCAATGTTGCAGTCGCGGTCGGCATTGCCGACAGCGTCGCTGATGACGACGCCCACATGCACCGGTTAACGGACCAGCTTCTACTGCTTCTTCTTCATCTTCATTATCATCTTCAGTTTTTTTTTTTCTTATTTTATGACTCATGCAATTGGCGTTTTGTTTTTGCCTCTTGTTGTCTTTTTTATATGAAATTACTTTTTTTAGTGTGTTAATATTTAATCAAATTCTTGTTCTTCTGCTTACCTCTGTAAATTTCTCTTTAATCTCGGCCTTTTCATCAATGGATAAAGTTTTTGTAAATTTATTTAGTGTGGCCATTTTGTTGTTGTTGTTGTTATTGTTGGTGCTGCTGTTGTGGTGTTTATTATTGTTGTTACTGTTACCGCTTTCTTAATGTTTAAACAAACGATTCGTTTAATAAATTAAAAACTTTTGTCGCCTGTCGGCGTTTTCCTTTTGTTTCTTCTCTTTTCTTTCTTTTTGTTTGCCGCGCACACTTCTTTATATATGTATGTACGTGTGTGTGTGTGTGCGTGCGAATGCGGCGACACTTTCTTTTTACTATTATTATTATTTATTATTGTTACTCGTTAATTGCTATTTAAATAATTGCTATTTATTGTTGTTGTTGTTCTTCTTCTTTTATTTCTGCACACACACGAACAACAAACACGATTTTTCTTGTTGTCGTTATTATTATTATTATTGTTGTTGCTGTTGTTATTATCTTGCACTTTTGAAAACAAAAAAAATTATCAAAAAAATTGATTTCGATTTAATTTTTAATTGACCTTTTTAGTATTCGTTTAATAAATACAAACGTATTTTGTAGTTTTCTTATTGCAATTTTATTAACAATATTTTAAACAATATTGGTTATTGATTTGGTGGGAAGTAGGGGCGGAGCGTACACCAACCACGCGCTTAAAAAACAAATCGAAATAAACAATTTTTTTCTATTTTCACTTTAAGAGTCTGTTAAAAAGCAGACTCAAAAAAAACAGGCTTAACATTTCTATGTTAACTCATTGGTGATTATGTCAAAAGAATCGATAGGCAAATGAAAAAAATTTGGGATTTCATTGCCTATCTGAACTTGGTCATACTTGTGACTGGTGAAAATTAATCGAAAAACTTTAAATTTTTATCGCATTTTTCTTATGTTTGTTTCTTGTTCTTTGCGGTCTTTGGACTTACGCATACGGGTGAAATAATAAAAATAATAGATTGTAATTGTGACTAAATCAAAGATGACGTGCCTATGTCTGTCAATCTTACTGGCACTAAGTCTCTTTACAGCGGTTGAGCCACGGCATTCGCCAAAAGGAGATGTCGTTTATTTAGTACCCGGCACAACAATTGACATAACTGATAATGCTTATGGATCGAATGTTCTAAGGACCTACTGCTACCAGGGTAAACGGAACACGCTGCTCAGTTTATTTGAAAGTCTCGAGTTTCAGCTATCCATTGGCAACGATGATTATACGGAATATGATGGACGGACACCAGAGGAGGTGATGGAACATTATCTGGAGAAGCGTTCTCTTTTCAGCATCACCCTGTTCTCACAGAAGCGACAACATGTCCAATTGTCACCCTTTGAACCGCATTGTTTGGGCATTGCATCGAGGCAACCATATAATGTAAATCTAATGCATTCCCAAGTGGATATGTGGCGTATCCTTCAAATGGCTTTGGGTATACTTATATTCTGGAGTAGCCGGCGTTTGGCCAAAAATTCGGTATTCTATTATCTAGCTGGCATTGTACTTGGAATATGTGCCTCCCTGTTGGTGACAATTGCCCTGTTTGCTAAGCTATTTCCCCGACGTCCCATGATGTATGGCGTTATCATTGGTGGATGGACTATTGGTTTCTATATAATTAAACAGCTGATGGATAACCTGAGAGTGATACTTCTAGTCTATCGTGTGTATGTCCTTTGGTATCTGGTCATCACTGGGATCATATCGTTTCTCATCTGTTATCGCGTTGGACCGCCACGTAATCCACGTTCCCAGAACATTATCAAATGGGTGTTGCAGGCAATTGGCGGAGCGTTTGTCTATTTTTCTAGCTGGCATACAAATGCTACAATTTTGATTATGGTCATTATATTTGTGGCACATTATTTTCCCCAATCGTTGTTGAATTATGGACATAAATGGTATCTTCGTCGATTTCCGATCAAAAGACGTTTTCTTACCAGGGAGGAATACTATGCACAGACTGTGGATGAAACGGCTAAATCATTGGCCGAACTTCGTCAATATGTCAATAGTCCACAATGCCGTCAATGGAATGTTATGAGTGCATTACGTAATCCCATGCGTTTTGCATCATTTGCCAATGGGGAGCCGCATTTGTATGATGAGGAAATTGAGGATTATTCCCGGACCATTGAGGAATCTATGCGATCGGAAGGTGCCGAAGAATCTGAGGCTGAGGATTATTTACAATGTAATATGTATTATCGTCCATTGAGTAGTCGTACTCCTGCTAACAGTTTGCAGCGGCGTTATCAGGATATTATGGCAGCCCCTCAAATGCGTCCCTATAGCAATAATAGTCCAAGAGAATTGCAACAACGACAACAACAACAGCAGCAACAACAACAATATCGCCATCTACATCCGGAAGAAAGCAACGAGAGCGGTGATGATGACGATGAGTTTTTGGAGCAGGAGCAAGAAGAGGAACAAGAGGAGGAGAACTAAGACAACTATGACCAAGAGACTAACTAGACTTAAGACAGACTCTAATCGATACGTATTTTCATCTTTATTTTCTTTTTTGTTATTGGTTAAAATAATTGTATTTGTTCAATTGAAATTATTTCCATTTGTGTGTTACCCACATCTTGCCCAGCTTTTGGCCTAATATTTCTTGACAAAATTGCTCACAAAATTTAAAAAACGATTTAAGTCTGTTAAAGTTCCTTACCAAATCTTTGTAATAATGCATTTAATTTTTTATAATTTATATCCAAGCAGAAACTGATCCAATGGCAATTAATCTATACATTTAATCCGATCTTGGAATATAATTTTTCCACTTGCAAATTGTTTGTCTCATGATTGCAAAAGAAAGTTAATTATGCAAATATATTTTGAAATAGAATCATAAAGAAATAAGTGAAAGTTCCAATAGGAAAACAAACTGAATAGACGCAGCTATAACGATCGAACAACTATATATTTATACATTTAAAACACTCGAAAAAAAAACTGCCATGATATATATATAAACTGCGGTGCACCGCATTTAACAAATAAAATTGTTTTTTTTTTTATATTTATATATATTTAATATTATAATTTAAAATAAAAAAAAATTGTCTATTTGGAAAATTATTTCATTCAATATGGATGGATCCTGTAAAATAAACCCAAATTATACATTATTTATACTAAGTTCTAAGACGAAAGACAATGATAAATATAAACTAAAAATATCTGAACAGGACTGAAAAAGGAATATATAAATCCATTTATCGCTCACTCTAAAATGTTTAAAAAAATGTCATCTAATCATCCGAAAGCCAAATGAAACAAGTTCGTTTTTAAACTGAAACAAAAAAAGAGAAAAACCAACAAGAAAAATTGGTGAAAAACTTTTAAAAGTCAACATATTATGCGTATATAATATAAGCCAAAGATTAAGATATAATTTCTTGATCTTAAGTGAAAAGAAATCTAAATTTCATCATTAACAAAAAAACAAAATAAAACTCATCTTACTCAATCTTATGCCATAGAATTTTAAGTAAAAATTGTATTATCATCAGATCAGTAAAAAGATCTTTTAGAATGATGCTACATCGGAATATATATGTATAACTGATAATATCAATTGAAATACCACCAAAACCAAAAATACTTTTGGTTCCTATATGGATCTAATTTAAACGCAAACTACAGCGCAAATTTTTCAGTAAAATATTACAAAACAAAAAAAAAATCATAGAATTTAGTATATTTGAAAAAGAAATATATATAAAATATATAGAATTGATGTGCTTAATAATGTCTACATTTAAAATGAAAAAAAGGAAACTTACAAATGTCTAATCTAAATAGATTTCAATATTTTATGATTCTACAAAAGGGTATATATGTAACAATCTTGATATATTTATATATATACATATATGTATACAGACATATATTCTATATGCTTATCCATCCCAGTGTAGTAGAATTAAGAAAAAACCACAAACAAATTTAATATTTATACATAAATCTATATAGATTTATTTGACATTTTTGTGGCGTATACAAAAAACAAAAGCCAAAATTTTAAATGTATTTTACTAGAAATGTGGAATAAAATGTCCCTCATATTTGGGATGGGGCACACTTAATGGGCACCCATCGGCAAACATCCGTTGGACTGGTATGCAATTGACCGGGTAACATTTTTATTAGACGTCTTTCCTTATCATACATTTCATCAGCGCACAATACTAAATCATTTTGACGGAATATAATTGATAAATCGTTAAAATGTATAGTAAAGTAACTGGATGATGCACTGGGTGTACCAGTACGTAGGGCAGCCAAACGATTACCTTGACTGGGATCAACAAATAAATACCATTTTAATCGTTCGCCACGTAGTGTAAATTCCGAGGTGACATATTGATCAGATTTCCGATTTATTTGCTCCTGGGCAAATATACGCATAAGTCCCGCCGAATCCGTATAGTTCTTTTCATGCCAAAGGAAGACCTGTCGTCCATTAGTCCCATAATTGAAATCATCAACAATTGTTGTATACATATATTCTTGATGCAACTGATTAATTAAACAAAAGCCATCAGGATGAAAAAGAGTACCCAAATTTGGGGGTAAATTTTTATGCACTTTTTGGACACGACGCCGAAGCGAATCATCAATATTCTGGTACATATGATGAGATTGGATTTTACCCAACAAATAGGCCACATTGAATTCATATAACTCGTTGACATCGGCAACCTGATGATAACGCCAATAGAGTGCCAATTGGGCCTCAATCATCATACGAAAGCTAACCTCATCCCCATTAATATGCAGTTCCTCCAGTTGAAGTACCAAATGATCCAACGGACGATGAAAATAAATATCCTCAATCATATGGTTTAATATATCCCGTATTAACTGCGGTTCCACACTGGATGCTATATACATGCCATAGTTGGCAATACTCTCCTCGGCATTCAATAGATTACCCATACGTTGAGCCATTAGGATACGCAAATGGCGCCTCACCTCCTGCTGTAATTCACAGGCTGTTTGGGCAGATGATCCACTGCTACATTGCATCTCATTTAAGATGAAATGACCCAGTTGGGTGTAAAGACCTTTTGTCTTATCCGTATCATTGGCAAAATCGGATCGTATGGCGCCCCAGATGCTTTGAAAGATTTGAAGCTTATCACCACGATTTGCGGTGCGTCGTAAAATTGATTGATAGCGATCTATTTCAGGCTCATCAGCCAATGGATCCCATGACAGAACAGATTGCAATATAATAAGTAAAAAAGTCAAACACCATTGATATTGATGCTGCATATTGATCAATAGACAAATTCAAACTAAAAGTTTATTTTCAATTTTTTTTTGAGTGTCTAGGCGGTTGCGGTCACGGCGAAATCATTGGCAATTATTGCCGTTAGATGGAGCCACAGTGTTTTTGAAGCAAATTTAAGTCTTATACGCATAATAAAGCGAATATAAGTTTTACACACAAACTGAAGCGAATTCATGTAAAGCTAATTGAAGTTGCATACTTTTAGGATGACTTAAACAAAAATTAATAATCTTGAAAATCAAATTCTTTATTAAATTGATATAAATATAACATGATAATATCATATTCAGTTAATTATAATGTATATTATAAATAGAATATCTTCCATTAATTAAAATTTTGAAATATTTCCAAAAATGTAAAAATTTACCTCACTAATGATCCGATCTAAGTAACTAAAGATAATCTACTTACATAGACCTAAGTTACCGTTATATACCGTTGCATCGTCATGTTCCTTAGTTTTACAAATTTCTAGATCGAAAAACTCAAAATTTCCCTTTCTTTTTCTACTAATTTTGAAATGGAGATTTGAAAACCTCAAATATATATGTATATATACATATATATACATATACAAAGATAAGGCATATGCTGTACACACATCTGTTAAATCCCTAAGTCAACTATTTCTTACATTATTCAGATGCCCAAAAATTTAACATATCTTTGACCCAAAATAAACAATTTGACGAATTTCTTAAGAAATTTATATTTCTTAATTGTTTTACATTAAAAGTTGATAAGAAATTATTAAAATTTTCATTTCCTTTTCAAACATGGCAATTAAAATCAACTAAAATGACCTCATCCCAGCAACAAATTTATTCACTTGATGATGAATGAATTTCTTTTTTTTGGGTGTCTCTCATACTCTCTGATTTGAATATGGTTATAAATTATGATCAGATCGGATCGCAAAAAAAAACAAAAAAAAAAGATTGTGTATATGTCTGAGCATATATTTGCGGATATAGTGGGAATATTTGATATATGTATGTATGTACGTAGGATCACGTAGCAATCACTCCTGGTGCATTAATGACTGGGTGCATGAAGGAGCTCAGTTGTCTGTCAGTCAGTTGACTCTCAATTTCCTTTTGCCATAATTTTTGGCACTTTATGTGCGTTCAGATAAGGTTGTTCTTGTTGTTGTTGTGTTTTTCAGTTTTTTTGATATTTCTTTTGTTTTTTTTTTCTTTGGGTTGAATTTTCAAGTGTTTAGCGTTAAACGTTTCCTTTACCAAAAACGAAAACTGTTTTTAAATTCAGTTGCAACAGGAACGACTTACGAATACCCTTTATGCATAAAAATAAAAAAATTTTAATATTTTGAATATACTAAACTTTACTTTTACTTTTCTTTTTTAAATTAAATTAAATTAATTTAATTTTTATATATTGATAGATCTATGCTTTCTAAGTATATGTATATACTCTTTCAATATAGGGCATAAAGAGTAGTAAAGAGACCTAAAAATTGATATGCATTAGAGTGTTTCCACATTCGTTTTATTATCCTTTTCACGTCGACATTTTGCCACTTCACTTCATTGACTTTTACTCAAATATCACTTGTGATCCTCGTCCCTTTTTTTTAGTCTTATCTCTTTTCCACTCTCTCTCTCTCTCTATCTCTCTATCTCTCTCTCTCTCTCTCTTTTTCTCTGTGTGCGCATCTTATTCTGTCATATGTTTGGCCGTAAAAATACAACTCGAAATACAACAAAAAAAAACTCTCTCATCAGTAGGGGGTCGAGAGTTGCTGATTGGAAGATTTTTCCCCTTAAGTGCATTTGCCTGCCTGTGTGTGTTAGTTATGCTGTGCATGTGTGTGTCTCCAGATACTTAGTTCAGCCCTTAGGAAATAAATACTTCATTGATTATGTTAATATGTCGAAGAAGAAGAAGATTTTGTCTTGGACTTACCTTATCTCTTTGACTCTGTTTGTTCTTTCCTGCGGTGTTTTTTCTCTGCTTCTTCTTCTTCTGCTTTTGATACCGCGTAGGAGTCATTGCATAATGGACATAGTAGTATTGTTAACATTTGTCCTATATACATACATACATACATACATACATACATATGTATATAAAAATAATATAAAGTCTTAATAAGCATCAATAGAGAAATTTGTTCTATATATAAAACAAATTTTTATTTATTATTTCATTATTTATTTATTATTTTATTATAAATATTATAATTATATATTATTTATTTATTGTTTTTATTTTTCATTTAGGCTAAAACTTCATATTTGCAGTATTTATATAAATTTGAAAAGGGTATTTTCTAGTCGATCTTTTAATTTTGTTTAATATTTGGTTTCTTTTTTTTTTCTTAGTTTTGTTTCATAATCTTGAGTTGTGTTGACAATTTTCCATTCTATGGCTTGGGGTTTTTCCTGCAACACACAAACACACACACACACACACACACACACACACACAGAGGCACACACACACAGATGCACACACATGTTCACACGTTCTCTTGATGGAGAATTTTGTGTATTTTGTTGGGTAATTATATATGTTGATCAGTTTCTCAATCGTTTAAATCGTTAACATATAAATCTGTTTTTCTTTTTCTTTTTTTTTGAATTAAATTTAGGATCGAAAAACATTAATTTTACATATGTATGAACATGAGAAAGGGGAAGTATAAAATGTATTTTAACTCATTTAAAAATTAATTCAATTAAAACACCCAAAAAAAAAGGCAAAGGATATGCCATTAAATTGATTAAATAAAAAAAAAAGTTTTTATAATAATATGTTATTATTACAGATACTAAAACTATTTTAAACTTGAATCATTAATCATGTTAGGAACCAATATGTCTGTTGGAGTTTATAGATAATTTTTTTTTTGTAGTTTTCTTCTTTTTCTTGTCCCTTCTCCTTTCTGTCGCAGGATCAAATCAACTGTGACTGTCTTCAAGTGGGTAAGTGGATACTCTTCTACCACTTTAAGCTGTCATTTAGTTGTAATAAATATCAAAAAAAAAAAAAAAAAACGGGAATGTTTAATTTAGAAGATTTACAGTTATCCGTAGAGTTTACTCATGTGTAGGGCACGTTTTTGGAAATGAAGCAATTAAAAGTATTTTGTCGCTGTGGGCGTGCCGTTTTTCTCTTTTAAGAATGAAAAATTATTGTTAACATATGGGCGGGGGGTAGGGGTAGGTGGTTGTGGTATGTCAAGACAATGCGTTGGCATATGGATAAGAAACCACCTATGTATATATGTACATACATATATATAATCTAAGGGACACTATCTCATTGATCACATCTCACTCTCTCTCTTTCTTTTTGTCTCTATGTCGCTGTGTGTGTCTCTGTATGTCTGTGTGTGTGTAAAGTTCAATAACATTTTTACCTTATTTTGCTTAAAGCTACTATTCAAAATTGAATTTGAAGAGGGACTGGCGCGACTTCCTTCCGCAACGCAGACTTCCTTCCATTATAATAAGAACAAAAAAAAAAAAAAAAACAAAACAAAAACCATAACAAAAAAAATGAAATCCAGAAAACAATAAAAAAAAAAAACACGCACACAGAGACAGAGGAAAAGCTTTCATACGCAGATGAGAATGAGAATAAAGCCCAAAAGGCGGTAGAAGATCGATATACTAGAGAGAGAGAGAGGAAGAGAGGAAGAGAGAGAGAGAGAGACAGAGAATGAAAGAGACTTCACTTCACTCCACTCTTGACTTGGAATCTCAATCGGGATCTGTGGCACATAAAACATGTTAATGTTGCAAGCTGCAATTTGGTCGTCTGCTTTAGCTTCTGATGATGCTTTTGTTATACCCTAACTGACAATTGAATATCCTTTTTCTAGAGTCACTTCATTTGCGTCACTCAGACTTCAAAGAATTGCACAAAGAATTTTGCTAACCGGCCATAGAAATATTCTATTATAATCTCTATCTTTGTTTTTTTTTTTTTAAAAACTTTTGTCCAAATTCCAAAGAAGAAAAGAGAATATGAATCGGAAAAATTGGATTGTTTTTAAACTCTATCAATCGACTGACCTTCTTAATGATCCAATAAAATTGGCATTAAAAAAATGGTCTAAAAAAAATAATCGGTTAATAATTGTAAACAGAATTGCGATTAATCCTTTCATTCCTCTAGATGTATCAAATACATATGTATATAGAAAAATATAACTTGAAACCGTTCTGATCCGTACCGGATATTAAATTTTCTATAGCATACTTTATACTATTCTCAAATATTATTAATCTATTATATTACTAAACGATGCAGGCTCCATAGAATTCTGTTTCATTACCTAACAATATAATATTAATTATTTTAATAATATTATTATGTATATATTATTTATTATTTTCCTTCCGAACAAACTTTTCAATAAATTCAAACTAAAAATTTAACTTATTAACTCTTTTTTTTATCAACATAATAAATATAATAATTTGCAATTTCCTCAGAAAAAAATGGTTTATAAATCTTTAATGGATTAAAATAAGGACGAAACTTTATTGATATTAAATTTTATTGATTATCTTTTCTATAAAATACACAGTAAAAGTGATTTTTACTAATTGAATTAAGATTTTTTTATATAATTATATATACAAATTTATATATACAATATTTATATATACAAATATTAATTAATATAAAATTATATTATTGAATTTAAGTTAATAATTGTCCTATGATTTAATAACTTTAAATTGTTAAAATTCTTAGCTTTTCCCAGATGAAAGTTTAAATGGATTCCTATTTATATATTAACATTATAAATATTTAAAGTTATTGCTTCTTCTAATAAATTATATATAATGTTTCTTTCATGTTTAAATTATAAAAAGAAATTGGGTACTTGGTATATGTACATATGTATATAAATATATATATGTACATACATATTTTCAAATCTTGCTAAAACAGTTTTTAAATTATACAATTTAGCAAATTATGTTAAAAATTGAGAGTTTAGCTATATAATTTCAGTGATTAGCTATATTACCTTTAAAAAACGATTTCGAATTTAAAGAAGTTTTCTAATATTTTATAAAAAATTTTTGTAATTGTTATATATTTATTTTTGTTATCTAGGGATAATCTATATATTTATTTTTATTTTCATTATCTAGGGACAAAAGCAAATATTGTTTAAAATTTTAATTGGAATTTTAATGGATTCAAAGAATATTTTTTTTTAAATAAATATATATTTATTTTTATGTTTTTTATTGTTTATTAGAGTGTGTAAATCTTCGGTCTTCTGATACCAATTTTCTTTTCTTTTCTTATATTTTTTTTTTGTTTTCATTTTTTGCAACGAACCGGACTCGAAGCTATAGCTTTATGTCGTCTCATTCTTTAAGAGAGTGTATTTGTGTGTGTGTGTATGGTGTGTGTGTGGCTGTGTGTGTTTGTATTTGTGCTTACAACATAATTTTAATTTATAGCGTCTGTGTTCCAGTGGCAAGTACAGTTGAGGTTGAGGTTGCGATAGGCAATCCAAGCAACAGGCGTCTGGTTTCTTTTTCTTTTTATTTTTTCTGATGATTCAGGAGAAGCGGATAATGGGAAAGGAGAACGGCAATGAAAGCGACGAGGAGTATGAAAGTAAAGCTCGTATAGAAACAAGAACCAAAACAAAAGCACAAAAATAAAAAATACAATGGCCCCTCCCCCTCTCTTCTTCTCTCTCCCTCCCTCTCTTGTGATCCTACCAACCTAAAATCTAGTTGATGATGATGATGATGATGAGACGCCGTGTCTGGAAACGAGGTTTCCTCTTCGTTATTTCTTTTTTTTTTCCCATTTGATACCTAGTTAAAAGTTTGTTTTTTTTTTTTGTTTGTTTATTTTCTGTACTCTTTTTTTTTTTAGTGTTACACTTCTTTTGGGTAGGTAGAACAGCTGTCGCTCTAGTTTTGCAAATAACTTAAGCAAAATGACGATGAAGAGCAGCGAATATAAAACAAGTTTCTTTTCAGTGGAGTAATAATCATGTCCGGGTTAAAGAGGGGGAGGGGAGGTACTGGAATGGGATGTCGATTGCCATTTATTAGTCGCTTCTTTCTTATGAACAAAAAATTTTGTACTTGGATTGAAAATATGGGCTACATCCAATACTGGATGCGTGTATCCTTTGGCTATGCTCATTCCCATATGGTGCCTTCCCCCCACCAAACCCCTTCTCTTCCTTCTTTGATTATTAACATCCATAATTTTATTTTCCCCCACAATCATCAAATAAATTTGATGAAATTGTAAATGGCCACAGCTCACGCAATTGCATTGAGACCCTTACAAGTATCTACACACACATCTGTTGAATATATATATGTATATGTATGTATATATACATATATATATGTATGTATGTACATACATATATACATACATGATCGATCACTACAGCGAAAACTACCATAAAGGACACCTCTATTGGGCGGAACAATTGACCTCCCTTAAATGAATCTTTTATTCGTACTTAAAAATGTTTGAAATCTTAAATAAAATATATATTAAAAAAAGTATATCCTCCCATTAGCAGACCTAATCTCGGATATTAGTTTGCTGTATATATGTACATATATAGATATAAGCTAAATTTCACCAATTCTCTTCATAATTATAATTCATAGTATATACATATTTCATAATTTTAAATATTTTTTTTATATGTTTATATGATTCAACTTTATATCATTGATATACAATTAAGTTTTTTTCTCTTATGAGAGTTTAAAGAGTTTTAAATTGTTAGAATAATAATATAAAACTTATATTTGTTCCTTAGGAACAATACTTAAAGATATATCCGCTGGAAAAGGAAAGGAAAGGGATATAAAAACATAATTCCAAAGAATAATTATTTTGAATAATAATTTCATTTACTTTTTAATATTTTAAGATAAATTTATTGAAAATCGCTTGCAGAAATTTTTAGATCAACCAAAATCGGTTTAAACAGATTTTCCGTAAGCCTCAAACTCGAGAAAGTTATGGAAAATAAGTGAAATTAAATAAGAATTAATAATGGAATTCTTTAAAATTATATTCTGCTATATTCGGTTAAGTGACATTGGAAAATAATTAAAATTAAATAAGAATAAATAAATGAAATATTCAAAATAATATTCTGCTATATTCGGTTAAGCAACAATATAAGAACTACAATGCAAAGGATATACTTAAATAATTCTCAACAAGAAAAAAATTTCAAAATAAGAAACAGTCCAGAAAACAAATTTTTAATGATTTGTTGTTTATGATAAGATATAAATAACAATTAAAAGATTAAGCTTAAGATCACTAAATTCCAAAACTTGTTTGAAATAAATCAAAAATTATCTAAATTATGAGATAAGGATAGAATATTAAAACAGTCAAAGTTATCTATAATAAATTCTCAAGAGACTGTTTTTGAAATCAATACATCATGCGGATAATTTTATAATATAGAAGTTCATTATAGGAAAGTTTTACTTTATCTATCTCAGGCATCTGTACAATTTCCAAACATTTTCAAATTTAAAGAAAAAACCGGAAAATAAAACCAAAGTAAACTCAAGGTGGGAATAGAAAAATTGAAGATTATTTCGCTATTTAAAACGATTTGTTACAAATCCAAAAAATCTTACATACAACTTACATGTATTGAGAAAGGTTTTGCCCTTATCTCTGTCCGCGGTGTGTTCGTTTGTTTATTTGTTCATTTTTGCACCTTTTTTTTTTAATACCTGGACCTAATCCCCTCCCCATCTAACCAGCTGTGGCTAATTGAAATTCTACCCTAAACAACTATTTATGCATATTTTACCAACAACAAATGACACGAGTCAAGAGAGCGAAACTAAAAAGGTGTTTTGCGGAGTGGAGGAGGGGTTCAATGGAAACAAAATCCCATACATCACAAGAAAGAAAATCCACTTCAAAGAAAGGAAAAACCGGCCATCAATCATAAGGTACAAAAGCCAAATGCAAACAGCAGCAGAGAGAAAACTGATCAATCATCAATAAAAGCAAAATATACAAAAACAAAAAACAGAAAATAAAGAAAAATACAGAACAAGAATAAAAATCGAAACATATTGAATATCGATATTAAGAAGAATCAAAATTATTTCAATTTTACTATTATTTATTGCATAGAAAATCAACAAGCTGAATTTATTGAAAATAAATAAAGTAAACAATTGAAATCTTATTAATTTTTTTCTGTTTTGCAAATTAATATACGGATTCATATACATACATACATACATACATACATATATACAAATATATTCATATATAGATTGATCATTTTTGTATAAACTGTTTTAAGTTGAATCCATTTTTTAATTGGTGAAACTCTTTTTAATATTTGAAGTTCCAAACTTAAATATATAATAATTTGATTTCACTTTTTTAAGTATTCTTTTTTATCTTTTTTTCTATATGGTTTTTAAAATTAATTACCAGGGTTTGTAAATGTATTTAATTTAGTAAATTATATAATCGTTAAATATATTTTTTAATCTAAATTTAAAAAAAATAGTTACTAAATAGATTTTGCAAATGTAGTTAGCTAGAAATGTAAAATTTTAAATTAAAATTGTTTTTATTGCATTTAAGTAAGAAAATTTTAATTTAATTTTTTTTTTAAATAAACACTGCAAATAAACATAAAAAAATAAACGTTAAAAAATCCAAAATGTGTTTTTTTTTTAAATTCTTAAAAAAAAATTGCAGTTAAATTTTGCCCTCCCGCTATGTCAGATGAATTAAGATAAAAACAAGGAGAATAAATGCGCAATGGGAATAATCTAAGTACCTCCTAAAGCAAAAAAAAAAAAAGAGATATAATATATAATAGAAAACTACCTGGATCGAGAATACCTTCTCATCGTAGTTTCGTTGTCTTACTTAAGTTGTCAACGAACTGAAAAGGTGTTACAAACAAAACAAAAATGCGGTAAGAGGATGAACCCATCGTCAGCCAAGTGAGAATTGTAATTAGCATTTCAAGGAAAGGGCCAAGGAGATGAATAAGAATGAAGTGGAAATATGTTTTTTTTTGTTTTTCACCCCAAGGGGCCTGTCTTTTAAATGAAAGGACAAGAACAAGGTGATACAATTTTACTTATACAAATGGAAAATTTACATGAAATTTTCTAGTGTAAAAAATTTCAGCTGTTTGAGTTGAGTTGAGTTGAATGTCTGATTTAACCATGTGGCAATAGTTAGACAGTAGTCATAGTCATCCGGTCATTAGCACAATGATCACAACCTCCTTGACCTGCCTCGCCCCTAAAGACACACATATGTATGTATATGTATGTATGTATATGTTAGCTCTAAAACTTATACTACCAGGGGCCATAGTTCAGACTTTCTTTCATCGCGTTGGTAACATAGAGTACGCACAGAACATAGATATGTACATACATACACACATATGTATGTATATATACAAATATATATATGTAATTTCGTTTGCGTTGGGCTCTATTAAAAAAAAAAACAATATGATTTAAGTGAAATTAAGAGAAAACGACTTTAATTTACCCTCTATTAATAATACTCTCATTTAACAGTGAACTCAAATTGGAATGTGGCAACACTTTTAACTATTTGTTATCGATAAACATAATGAATCGAAATTGAAAAATAGTAAAAGTTGCAATGAAATAAATATGTATTTGCTAATTGTTTAAATAAGTAATATTATTTCCACCCTGGCGCCATCTAGGAGCCTTTTTATTGTAGAAATCGGAATTGGATAAATATTGATATTGCAATTTACATTTTTTGCCTTGATCTCATAGAAATTTCTCGACTAGAACTACATATAACGATTGCCATATCTTCTACTCATCACATATGTTTTGATAAAGTCTTATATATCCTTTCTAAAATTTAATACAGGGTATACAAAGAAAAGGCCCAAGCATTTATAGAATATTGTATTGTATTTGATGTTGCTTGAAGTTCTCTATTTTTTTTTCCGTATTTTTGCTTTTCTTTTGATGAGCGACAAACAGCTGACGAGAAAACACATCTCATCATATTTTTGACTTCTTCGTTGTTGTTGTTGTTATTGTCGTTTTCTTCTTCTTCTGCTGCTGCTTGGTGCCGATAGTGATAATGATGATTAAATTTACCGTGCGACAGACAACAAAAAAAAAGTGTCGCCAACAAATGTCATTGAACCCCAACAAACACAAAAAAAAAATAAAAGATATTAAAAAGAAATG
Organism: Drosophila emarginata; assembly: GCA_037075365.1. Taxonomy (NCBI): domain Eukaryota; kingdom Metazoa; phylum Arthropoda; class Insecta; order Diptera; family Drosophilidae; genus Drosophila; species Drosophila emarginata. The sequence goes on from JBAMCD010000160.1 coordinate 2,163,229, forward strand.
CCGCATTTTATTGAAATATTGAAAGCTAACAAGCCAAAGCAGAGCACACACATACGGACACACACACACACATACACACCTCTAACTATCACTCAGGCGCCCAAATTCTTTTTTTTTTTTTCTTTTTTTTGTGACTTTTAACATTTTTCTGCTATTTCTCTGTACTGATTGCCGCAAGAAAAAGTTTATTATCGATATGGGGAAACGAAATTGAGGCACTCGAAAGAATCATTACAAAATCACAGAGGAATTTGTATCAACAGTAATTCAAAAAATGTAATACTCCTTGGGAACTTTCCCTTTAATTGTAGGAAAAATATTTTTAGAAACCTCTACAGTGAGAGAGATTTTTTTTTTGGAAACTATCAATCATAAAAATATTATTTAGTACATTTATAATTAACACTTTTATGTTTCAAACTTTCCTATAAAGAATTCGCAAGGGAGCAGAAAAAACTTTATTATATAGAAATTATACACTGATAAGTATTAGCAACAGAAAGCTATGATTAGAAATCAATTCATTATATAGAAATTCGACTTCAGTTTTAATATTGTACCTTGATTTTCACTGATCGTTTGTATAGTAGAAATTGCGATCCTAATTTTTTTTAAAGCCTTGCAAAAAGGGTCTGTTAATTTAGGTCAAAAGTATATATAATGTAGATATATTCCTGATCAGCACAATAAGCAATGTGTTTATATAGCCTTGTCCGTCTGTTCGGATCAACGCGATCTTCTCTGAGATCCTCAAAGCTACAGAGCTGAAACATTGTATATCTCGGAATCATTCCGATTGCATGACTTTATCATATAGCTTACATAGGAACCATCAGTCGAGAATAGGTTTCAAGATCAATAACTTTCTTGATTTTTAATCAAATATCAAGATATTTTGACCAAAAAAAAAAAAAGGTTTTGGTATTTGTTTCTTTAACTAACTTTTATATACTTCTCAATCATATTCTTCAGTTTCAACGAAATCTGTTGACTATATCGTATAGCTTTCATAGATTTAATCGGTCAAAAACAGAGTTTTAGATCAATAACTTGGATGTAATACTCCTTGGGAACTTTCCCTTTAATTGTATTGGATATTTTAAAAGCAATTGTCATTAGATTAGTTGTTTATAGGTTTGGCATGTATATATAAAAATCTCTATTGAATTTCACCAAAATCGGCCGACTATATGCTATTGCTGATATGGGAAGAATTGGAGGCAAAACAAATGTTTATTATGAAAATGGTTTTTTATTCGAGCCTCGAGGATTGGTTTGACTGGTTTTAAATACTTCTCTATGATTCTGGTAAGTAATATATAATTGTTTAAAATTATATACAAACTTCGACACAGTCAAAGCTAGCCCATCCTTCCAATTTATTATTTATTGTCACCTAATAGTTAATTTACATTGATTTCCATCTGATTACTCATTAAAATACTTCAACAAAAAATTGTAATATTCCTGGGAGTCAATGTTAAGGAAACAGGGTTGTCAAACCATCAAAATTTCAATCCAATTGAAGTCTGTAAACTCTCATTAACACTTTCACTTTTGTATATGTATTTATGTATTCGTTCTTACAATGGAGAATATTTAAGTGTTTTAAGTAATTTAAGTGAATATAATAATATTTAAAATAAATATATAGTTATTTGGTTTGTCACCAAAAGTTCCTTAATGGTTTTTTTCTTTTCAATTTAAGTTAATTTTTTTTTTCTTCTAAACATGATAAATTACTTACTTACAGAGGGAACCGATATATGTTTAAAAATCGGATGATAAGTGGGCGGACATCGTCGAACGGTAATGTCTGGTGACTATTTCAGTACTCGCCTCGTTTTTGTGCTACTTGTCAATTGTTTTTCTCGACACCGGAAAAATATTTTCACTAATTCGTTGTGTATTTTTTTTCTTTTTTTTTTTTGCTGAGGTTAAAGACCTCTTTCTTCTCTTGCCATCTCTGTCTTTTGCTATAGACATCTCTGGACATAAAAAACAATTAGCACAGACAAAGTGAAAATTACTATATAATAGAAAACATTTTCTTCCACATAATTGGGTAGGGTATGAATAATACAAAGAATATTACAACAACTACTCCAATTACATATACATACATAGTATTCATATATTAATGTATGAATGATCACACAATCAGGAAACTATCCAGTCATCCACCATTCACTCATTCACTCATCAACAGTTGAAATTAAAAACTCGTAAAATAGTAACAAATGTAAATTGCAGTATAACAAGCATTTTATGAATCATAAAAACAATAGAATCAACAACACACCCAAAAAAAAAAAAACAAAACGAGAAACCAAAATAAGGAAAAGGGGGAAGGGAATGGAATGGAAATGGAAATGGCCATGCCGTTAGGCCAATTACCCAGATCCCAGATCCCAATACCATACCCTCACCCATTTTCAAAGAATTAACCCTCAGATACCTTTAGATACGGGTAGAATATTTACGGCAATTGTTGCTAAAAATTAACAAAATGGAAAATTTTTCAAAATGTGATGGCATATACTATATATGTATGTATTTTGATACGTAAAGAAAACGAAACAATTTGATATTAATTCCTATTTGATATAGAAAGAAAACAACAATTTAACTTGTATATAAATATTTCATAAATATATGTTTTTCTAATTGATTTAAATAAATTTTTAATTTATCGTCAGTAAGTTATATTTACTAAAAATTTGATTATTCAAATTTATTTTATTCCTTTACCGGGAATCGTAATGAATTATATTAATTATAATAAATAATTTATTAAAATAAGGAAAAAAGTAACTGGATTGATTTGTCAGATTTTGATCAATTTGAAAAGGATTATTTTTTATAAAAACTGAAAAATATATTGAATTGTGTAAAAGTTTGGAAACAATTCTATTTAATAAATAATCAAGAAATTACTTTTTAATATCAAAACTGTTATTAATAGCAATTATTATGTAAATTATAGTCAAATATTTTATGTTTTATTAGGAGCTTTCTTCTTAGATTTTATATTATATTATATAATCGTTTAATAAATTATTATGTCATATTAAATAGTTTACAAAAACGTAATATTGAATTATTTGAGGCTTTAATTTATCGGTTGTAATACCATTTCATTGCTCCTATAAACTATTTACTTTTACCAAAATAAGAAAACTAAAATATTGAATAAATTAATAGGAACACAAAAAAAAAAAATTTGAAAATATGATAAATGTTTTATATGAAATATATCTCAAAATATGATAAATGTATTATACATATTTAAGAAATTTTATTTTTTGGTCCTATTCATTTATTCAATATATTGGATATTTTTTAACAAAATACATTTATCATATTTTAGAAATTTTGTTTTATCGGTCCTATTTATTTATTCCAAAATATATATATTTACGTTGATTTATAAGTACAAGTATATAATTTGCTTACATATAGATATAGTGCAATTTTTTATTAAAATGTCATTGGTTTTTAATAAAATAAACAATTGAAATATATTTATTTCTTATAGAAGTCCTTTTATTATTTTTATAAAAAGAACTCCAAAATTATTTCGAAATGTTTTAGCAATTATTAAAAATAGTCTAAAGTAACAATATACATATTTTAACAACTTTTTGTTGAACATCTGTCAAAAGGTATTTATCTAGTTTGTTCATCCCTCCTTCCACCGGCCCTCTTGCTCGTTTTCTCCCCTTGCCAATGATGTGGTCAGTGTTTTGGTTCATACAAAAATCGATTACAATCGACTAATGCGTTTAGAACCTTAAATCCCATGATATGCGGGACCCATCAGGGGTAAGTTGTACATATATATACATATATATATGCCCCTATGGCAAATATGTATGTTCCCTCTCCTTCCCTTTGCTTCCCTTCCCCTGGCTACTACTATACCATACCATCCCTTCACCACTCAATCATCAGACAGTTTTTGCCATTTTGCATTGACTTTCTTTTCTTTTTCACTTTATTTTATTTATTTATTTTTCTTTTTTCTTTTTTTTTTTCCTTTTTTTGCTTTAGTCGTAGTTGCATGTTGTTTTTGCGGTTCCCTGCATTTGGCTTTCGGGTTAAACATTTCGTGACCTGCATTTTTGTGTGCTGTTGGAAAATAAATTGGTCCCTCTGCCATCTCTTTCTTCATTCTCTGGATAGTCGAACTGGCTGTCTGTCTGTCTCACTGTCTGGCTGACAGTCGCATATGGCAAGCATGTGGCGCACGTACAAACCACTTCACTCCTTTCAATTATGTGCGAACGCAAAAATATTGTCCCGACTTTAACTTGAAGAAGTCTACGGAATTCCCGTAGTTCTTCTTTTCATACCCTTATCCATAGGGTATATACATACATATATATGATATTACAGAGTATCCAAAGGTATATTAAGATGGTATATACTTTTCACATTATAAATTATAAATATTGCACAGAAAATAAAGATTCTACTAATCGAAATATCCTTTTAAAATTAATAAAATAAATTTTAATTATTATCTTTCTAATAAATATAGAAAGGGTATTACATCTTATCATATACTAAGACACCAAACAAAATCCTTTGACTTTTTAATTACAACTGAAGGAAAATGCATATACCACGATCAGTAAAGGATGAAGGGGGGAAGGAGAGTAAAAGGCATTGGTTGCGGTTGCCAGTTGTCTTTCTTCGTGAGTGTCAACAATGTTGCACAACCAATAACAAATGAAGCAAGCAAGTCGTCCCTGCCGACATTGAGTATACCCTGTACCAAGTAAAACTACTCCATAAAGTCAAAAACGATCAAAATCGCCATCAATTTACAAAAAAAATTCGCTTAGCTTGCACTGCTTGCCATGCAGCAACAGCGAACGCATACTATCTCGCTCACACTTAACAGCCCATTTTGCATGGGGCGTTTCAGTACAAAACGGAAATACGTATATCTCCGATAATTATTGTCCGATTTCGACAAAATTTGGTCAGCTGGTGCATATTGGGTATATTATTAAGTGTGCCAAATAAGAATTCGATATCTTCATTATAGCTCAAGTTATAGTTTTTCCTAAATTACGGGGGCGGAAGTGGGCGTGGCAAAAATTTAAAACAAACTTGACCCGCTTATACAATAGACGGATGTTGACACCAAATTTGGTTGCTCTAGCTCTTATAGTCTCTGAGATCTCTGTGTTCATACGGACGGACGGACGGACGGACGGACAGACGGACGGACGGACGGACGGACGGACGGACAGACGGACATGTCTCAATCGACTTCGCTATTGATACTGATCAAGAATATATATACTTTATAGGGTCGGAAAATTTTCCTTCTGCCTGTTACATACATTTTAGCGACTTTAATATACCCTTTTACCCTATGGGTACAGGGTATAAAAATTAACGTAAAAATCGTGGCGGCCCATAAGTAAGTTAGCGGATAATCCGTACTGCCTAAAACAGCAAAAATAAATAAAAACAAAAAAAAAAACAAAAAAGTGAATTAACATTTTTTATCTCTTTATAATTCGAATTTTTTCATTCATTAAATCAGATTTTTAAAGGCTCAAGTTTATTGTTTTTTAAACTATTTTCAATATACTTTTTATACATATGTATATTACCCTTTTTTAAACGAATAAAAACCTTATTGATCTGGTCTAGTAATCTTCTTATGATAGTTTACAAGGAAACTCCAAAACTTTCCCAAATGCTCTAACAATTATTTGCTGAGTTCCAAAAAAAAATTTACATTTTATCTAGAATTAAAACACACACCCCTTACACGAGAACTCCTTAACATTTTCTTAAAAAAAATAAAATAAGAAGAAAGAGTTCGATAGCCACGCCCTCAACTTGTTTACTTTTAGCTTGTCTAAATTGAACCTAAATTTTCCCAGGGAAACTTTCAGGGAAATTGAAATGGAATTAAAAGGTTGGAATTATGGTATGGAAAAAAAAAAGGGAGGGGGGGGGGGGGGGGGTTGTGATATACAAGGGAAATGAAGTTCAATGTTTGCGATTAATTTATGCTGGCTTCACTGTTTCTCCTCCCTCTCTCGCTCCCTCTTCATTTGATTGATGATTAATCTAGAATTTGACTTTTGGCATTGACAGGCAGCAACAACAACGACAACAACAAACTAATAACGATATCTCAAGAAAATGCTGTCTATATGTATTATACATAAAGCTTGATCTTTAACTGAGCGTGTGAATAAAAATGCCATAAGAACTTCCAATTATACCCTGTAAAATATGGAAAAAAAATTATGCAAAAGTTTTAGAATAGATTTCATCCAGCACACGAACATAATCCACAAGATATAGATTAGATATAGAGTATATATAGATGATATATAGATATATATATAGATGATATTTCTTTTCCTCCTATTTAATCCTATAATACAAATATTGTTATATGATCTTTCAGTTATAAAGGATCTCTAAACATTATTTTCTGTACCGATAAAATAAAAATTCTGCATCCTAAAAATTTAATCAAAAATAGGGAAAAGTTCTACAAAAAAATATTAGTAAATTGAATATATAAATACAATAATTGATATAAATAAATAATTGAACATATAAATATGTATAATAATATATGTATATCATAATATATCGTACATAATCTACAAGATATAGACACACATAGATATTGATTGTTTACATATCTTTTATTACCTAAATAAAAATATTGTATATTTTGATCTTTCAGTTATAAAGGGTATCCAATCAATATTTTTGATATTCTGTACAGAAAAATGTAAATCAAAATTCGATTTCCTCAAAATTAAATCATATTTAGCGAAAAATTCTAAAAAAAAAGGCAAATTAAAAAATAAAAATATATATATATCTTTGACATACATTCCGCCTACTACTACTAGGGTAATTCCAATTCCACATTAATTTTTTCATTCATTTTTATTTCTTTTTTTTTAATTGTAATTGCAAAATATGAGCGGAAGCGCGCAGTTTGAATGAGTAAGATGGTAGTGGGTAAATGTAGGAGCGGGGGGAAGGAAACTGTGGGTTACACATAAGGGCAAAGAATTGGACGAACGTATCCCATCAGTCTACTCATTATGTATATCTTGCATTTAATTTTGCCCATTCCAGCAAATATTCATTGATAAGAAGGCCCGAACTCCAAGCTCGCCAGATGACCACAACCACAAAAAGAGATTAGCCAACGGTCTTAAAGATTTAAAAAAGAAAAAATATACATATATAACTCTTGGGGGAAAAAAAATGACGCAAGCAAGTCGTCCCTGCTGACATTGAGTATACCCTGTACCAATTAAAAGTACTTCAAAAAGTCAAAAACTATCAAAATCGCCATCAATTTACAACAAAATTCTCTTAGCATGCACTGCTTGCCATGCAGCAACAGCCAACGCATGCTATCTCGCTCACACTTAACAGCTAATTTTGCACTGATCGTTTCAGTAGAAAATTGAAATACGTATATCTCCGATAACTATTATCCGATTTTGACAAAATTTAGTCAGCTGGTGCATATTGGCTATATTATTAAGTGTGCCAAATAAAAATGCAATATCTTTAATATTGCTCTAGTTATACGTTTTTCCCAAATTGCGGAGACAGAAGTGGGCGTGGCAAAAATTTGAAACAAACTTGATCTGCGTACACAATAGACGAATGTTGACACCAAATTTGGTTGCTCTAGCTTTTATGGTCTCTGAGATCTAGGTGTTCATACGGACGGACGGACATGTCTCAATCGACTCGGCTACTGATACTGATCAAGAATATATACATATACTTTATACTTCTGCCTGTTACATACATTTTAGTGACTTTAATATTCCCTTTTACCCTATGGGTACAGGGTATAATAAAACGAACATTTTCATTTCCATTTAAACTTGATATCGACGGAAACAATAAGAAAATACATATATGTATATAGAAAAGTAGCAAATCTTTAGCCTTATCATAGTTTTCATAGTTTTATATATGCTAACATTTTATAAAACATTAGAATTTTTCAATTTTGCAATTTCATTGAACTTCAACTTATTGGTCCACACACTAAAATATAAGAAATAAATTCTAAATATTTTTATAAAAAAATTATGCTTCCATTTCGAACTTTTTATTATAGATGACCGATTTTAATCCAATTTACAAATGAACCAACATATAATATGGTTATTCAAGACATATGTACATATGTATATAGTTTCCCGATTTAATATAAAAAATAAAATAACAACAATTACTCTAGTTTGTATATTTAAAGATGGTTAAAAACTAAGTTCAAGAAATTTTATTTTGTGCAACTTTTACAAATTTTTTTGTAAATATAATATTATTTTATTTAGGGCAAGGGTATACAAATTCGATAGTACAAACTGACCTTTATTGGGGCATGCATACAAGAGTATTTGCTGAAAAAATCAACTTGAATTTGAAATATGCCATTGAAATTGACTTGTTATTAGTTGCTGTTAAATGGTTTAGGCTCTAAACAATGACTGGCCAAATATTGGTACAATTGATCTATCTATATATGTATGCACATATATACCAATATACATACATATATGTATGTTTATTTCTATTTCTAAGTATAGTTTTGAGAGCTGGGAGCAATGACATAACGTACAGTTTCTTTATTTTACTCCTAAGTCCTAAGTAGTTTGTCATGCGCAAAACGAAATCTGAACAAAATCACAAAACAAACTACAACAATAAAGCACAGTGAAGGTCAAATAATATTAACGACTTTTCAATACACTTTCAAATAAAAATATTATATAAAAACAAAGATTGTGATTTTTTGAAGTGCTTTACACAAAAAAAACTATGTAAGTTCCTGTGGTTTTAAGTTTTTTTTTTTGCTCTAAAAATAAAATCTCTCTTAAACATTATAATACCCAACTTATTTTTTACAAGTCAATGAAGCTTTAATTTTCCATATTTATGTAATAGATTTTTATATACAGTGGAGTCCCGATAATTCGAAATCGCAAGGGAACAAAATTTTTTACGATTTACAGAGGTTTACGATTTACCGAGTTTTCTATTTAACGGGGTTCAAAAAAATCAAAATTACGAATTCAAGAGGTTTTATATTTAGATGTCCAGGTGGCTTTTGACGCTTTATTTTAATGCGTGCGGATGTTTCCATAATACATTTTTTTCTGTTAAGAATTGAAGTTAATGTTGATGGAGCAATTCCGAATTGTTTTGCCACGTCAATTTTTTTTTGCTCAATCAATAGCTGAAATTATGGCTTGTTTTTGTAAAATTGATAGTGTTTTATGAGAACGATTGCTTGACATTATTATAATATTTATGCTTCAAAAGTAATGAGCAAACTAATGTAAAACTCATGAACGAATAACGAAATTTCGCATATGAAGCGACATACAGGCGACGCGCATAACAGTTTGCGAGACCTAACGGTTGTTTCACTCGCAACAAAATCAAGTATTACGAATTACAAGAGGTTTCGAAGCGAAATTACGATTTATAAGAGGCAAAATCTTCGTTGAGTAGGCAGAAAAATTGCGAATTAACGAGGGGACCAAAATACATGGAATTTATACGAATTAACGAAGTTTTTTCAAGGGACCAGCAGTTTATTACGAAATATTGAGGTTTTCGATTTAGCGGGGTGCGAATTATCGGGATTCTACTGTATAACTATATCGTTTTCTTGCGTAACTGCCTTTTTATTTATATCATTCAAAGAAAAAAGAAGACATTCAGAAAATATAATAAAGTATTATTATATAAATATATTATGAACTTTTATCTAAGATATATCAATAAAACATATACGAACAAAAGATATGTTTCATAAAATTATAATATACTATATAATACTATATATACTATATTAATATTTAAAATTTTGTGATAACTCAAATTACAATTGTTTTTAATTTGATTGAAAGTATTTTTTGTTCTCCCAAATAAATAAATTATAGTCAATTTTCAAACATATTTTAAACATTTAGAATAGCTATACTTGTGTGTAAAAGAGAAAGAAATAATAGTTTGATTAAAATTTGAAAGTCGTTTCAATGTTGCCCAAGCAAAGGTTTTTATATAGTCAAGTGTTTTTTTTTTTTGTAAGTTATTAAAGAAAGGTTACCTTCATTTTAATCAAGAAATTTTGACTGAAGGTCGAACAATTGCCAACTTGATAAAGATATTTCTAGTAAAGTGGTCTCAATAAATATTATTTGAATCGTTATATCAGCTCTCACTATATCTGATTGCGTTCATAGAAATTTCGAATATGAATTTTGATTTCTGTCTATTTCAAATACAAAATACACAGATCTATTTCCAGATGCAAACATTGCATATGTATAATCGATTAGCATTGACCTATCATCAAGAATTTTGCTTGTAATATATATAGTCCAGATATAGTCGAGAGATCAGAGATTCAAAAAATATTTACAATATGCCAAGACATTGAGGGCAAATGCATTTACATTGTACATTTGCCTTGTACATCGTTTTATAAACAACTTGTATGACATTTATGGCTAAATTTACGCTAGTTGGCAATGAGGTTGCCCCCCGTCACACACTCTCTCTCTCTCTCTCACTCACTCTTTTTACTTAAGGCAATTAAAGCCTTTACAGGAGTTGGAAGTCCACAAATCGAAATTCGTTTTTCTGGTTGTTTTTTTTTTTGGCTAATTAAGTGAGGCAAGTCAATCTGTCGAAGCTGTCAGCGGGGATCTGCCAAGACAAATTTATGCGATTTTCGGGTAGAGTGGAACATCAGAAGCAATGAAGAAGAAGGGGAGACACAAGAGGAAGCCAGTCTACACACACACATATACACACACACACACACACATATATATATATGTACATATATAAGCATACAGAGAGCCCTCAGTTCAATGCTCCATGGATTGTGTTCCATGTCTTTGTGTGTGTAGCCACTAAATATTATTATTGGCATTTCTACGAAATGTGGAATTAACTCATTCATTAAGTTTATACATATCTACCACTAAAAGCCAACATACAGAGAGAAAGAGAGAGAGAGAGACAGGGAGACAGAGACAGAGTTATGCGAGAAACAAGATATTAAATCTCAAATATACTAAGTATAAGCATAAAATTCATAACGAAACCTGACTGCTAACTTAGAGATGAAATCGTGTTTTTTACAAAATCAATCAGCAAAAATATTTTTGTCAAATGGTATAATAAAAATAATCATAAAATTTAATGAATATTTTTTATTTTTATTTCATTTTATTTCTTATAATTTTCTTGCTAAGTAAAAAACGTCATCAGAATAATAATATAAGAAATGTTAAAACTTTCAAATATTGTAAGGTAAATATATATAAATTAAATTACTTTTTATATAAATATATATTTCAATTAAAATTAATTAAAATATAAACATTATAATGGCTAAAGCGTAAAAAAAAAATATATTGATTAAACAAAATAAATTTGTATACTTGTAAGATTTTAATTAAAATTGATCATAATATAAACATAATAGCATTATTGTATATTTTTAATAGACAAAATAAATAATTATTCTTTTCCTTAAAATATATATCCGATAAGTGTGTAAATTTTACCGAAATCTATAACTAATTTGGATTTATCGTAACATAAACTTGTTCAAAATAAAAGCTGATTCGAAAAGTTTTCTAAATTTAAAGAAAAAACTAAAGTGTTCTTTTATTTTGTTATTTATTGATTTTTGATTTGATTTCGATGGCAGCAAAATTATAAATAATAATATTTAAGCTAATAGACATAATCTATAAAATATTTTTTTAAAACATTGCAAACTAGCATATAAATGGATTTATTTTTAAATAGATTATTATTTTGAAATCTATATGCCGGGACTTCTGACAGATTCTTAGTTAAATTCTCAATTTTTATTATAGTTTACATATTAATTTACTTTATAAAGAATTTCTATAATATTAATAGATATAAAATAATAAATACATAGTTTAAAGTAACTCTCAAAAGTATTTTCTAAAAAAAGGATCTATTACATAGTTTTTAAAAGGGGCTTCAAAAACTTTCGTTAATGATGCAAAAAAATTCATTCACAAAATCGTTAAATTTTATATGTGTATAGTTATCACTGTTTCGTTTGGAAGTTATATTCAATTTTTGGCAAATTAATTTAGTATATGATTTAAGCTCATCTCTAGCTTTCTATAGCAATGGCTAAAAAATTCCGAATCATATTAATTGTCGGCTAAATTCTGTTTGAACACCTTATAGACAAGCAAGAGAACACAGGGTTAGATAGAAGCGAACAGGTACATATAAAGAATTTGGCTACCTACCAAGACTGAGAGACCGAAAAGGTCGCCTAATGAAACACTCTAAAAATCTAAGTAGATGTTACCACCAAAGATACACAATTAAGCCAAGTTAGTGCGATAGAGAGGGCAAGAGATAGAGAAAGAGAAAAGCATTAGGCATACCATTTTAGATATGCATAGAATGAACCGACGACTAACAAACGAATGTTGAGTTAGGACCACAAAATTGAATCTGGTTTCCTATCTATCTCTCTCTCTCTCTATCTATCGCTCTCTTTCCTTTACTCAATCTCTTAGTAACAGGTACATAATATCGGTGGCTGTGTCGGGATTTTTGAATTTCTTTTCTTTTTCAATTCTTTTCAGTTTTTTTTTTTTTGTTTTGTCTTAGCCAAGAGAAGATTCATTTAAATAAATCTTAGATTAGTGTCGTTTAGCAATTTGGAATTCTCTTTGAGAGGCATTTCTATAGTATTGTAGGTATGTATGTATACATACATATATACATATGTATATATGTATACATATATGCTCGTGCTAAACTGGATTTGATGGAAATGAACTAATTTACATATCAGGTGGCCCTACAACTTTACTTGGTAAATGATTACCGTCCATAGGCTGATTCATAGGCATTTATTGCAAAAAAAAAAAATAATAATTAAATCAACTTTGTAGTTTTAGTCGTTCTCTAAATACCGTGTAACAAGTAGTCCATAGTAGTTAAAATTCCTTTTAATATAGACCTTAAAAAATTCCATTTTATTTATATTATTTTCAACACAAAGATGATAATTGGTATTAACAAAACTCCCTAAAATTTTCCTATCAAATATAAGAATTTTGAAAATTAAGTTTAATCTTTTATAATCAACAATATTTAAATTTAAAAATGTGAACAATTTTAAGGCAGTTAAATCAGAAAAAGATTTCTAGGGAAAAATATTTTTTTCAAATTATATTATATCAAATTTCAACACGTAAACGAATCTTAAAATGGGCTAATCACAACTGAGAAATTTTATTTATTAATTATTTAAAACAATATTTGAAAAAGAAAAAAGTAATACTTTAAATTATTTAAAACAACATTTGTAAAAGGCAGAAAAAGTACTTTTAGAAATAATTTAATTTTTTTACATAAAAAAATTTCATCTTGAGGGGGAATGAAGGTCTAACAAAAAATATATGTATGTATATGTAATATATGAAGAAGCATCCAATTTCTATATTAATGTGTAGATAATGTTTCAACATTTTGTTGACTGACAGATGCCCTTTCACCTCATGATTACTGAGTATAAAAATTAATCATTCTTTTTTTTTAAATACATCAGTTATGATAATGGACATAAAAGTGAAGAATTTTATAGCCTTTCTTTTAATGTTTCGATAAGAGTTCTTTTTTTTTTTTTTTTTATGATTTTTATTACATGGGATATGGTATAAACTATGCACTTTTGACTATTGTACGAGGTCAAGCACTATGGGAGATTAGATTAGTATGTATATTAATATTAACACACTATCCTTCATTATGTCTCTTATATATATGAATATACTACTATAAACTATAGTACATGATCATTGATTAAAATATACGTTGCTATTTAAAATATTTACACAAGTTTACATATTGTGTTAATGCCCACAACTATTATATATATATACATATATGTATATAATATAACCAAGGGGTAGGCTTAAAACCTAATTTATCATGACCAAAATACAATTTTCAATTATGTCGGATAGTGCTGCGTTTGTATTAGGCCTAGCAACAGTGTTGTATGATAGGGTAAATATGTGTGTGTGTGTGTGTGTGTGTGTAGACCTCATTTCGGTACTATTTCATTGGCTTTGACTTTAAGACTGTGTCGCCAATGATATCGATAATATGCAATCTTAATAGCACAAGCATTCAGTCCACATACCTTAGAAATCAATCATAAAACATTTCTCCCAAGAAGAACCTCAAGTATCGCTTTTAGACCTCCCACATATACATATATACATGTACATATATACATACATACATACATATGTATGTAGGCCTATACGAAATGAAAAACTAATCAGCTTGGCAACACAAATAAAATTAAATAAAAATCCCACAAGGCGACATAACGCAGAAACTTATCAAAAAGAGCTATTGCTGATTAGGCGAGGGCTTTTCACCTGGCAATATCTTATGGATTTCCCTTGAATATTTAAAATGGAAGAGGGGAATCTTTCTTAAGTTGACGCACCCAGAGAAATGTAACTATACACTGTAAGAAAAATAAAACACAAGTAACTTACTCTTACATTCACTTGAATGTGAGTTTATTTTTCATAAGTATTTTTCATTACTTCAATCAATCGTCATCGGTGTGGACAGTCCTTTTGTGATATTCTTTATTGAATTTCTAGTAATCCCAGACGCGTCCTAGTAAAGTTAATGGCGCAATGATTGGTCCGGGCCCTTGGGAAAATATCAAGTATAAAATAAACGGCATTATACTACAGTTGATTGCAATATATAATGCAATTATAAAAACTCTTAGGAATTCAAAAAAAGGCATATTGAAATTTTGTTTTGTGAACTTATTTTTTAAAATTTAGTAGGAAAAATTTCAATTGAATTCAACAAAAACTATTTTCTTTTTGAGGTTTAATACCAGAGCATACTATAAACTTAAATATTTTTCTTCAGTCAACACGTACTAGCTATGTAAAGAAAACACTAAACGTCGGGGTCACCATTTAACATTTTCGCTTAGTGTAACCGAACCCTATTAACCGATTTGTAAATTTGAAAAAAAAAACAAAATTTTAATACCAGTTCATTTATAGAGCTAATATTGAATGAATTTTAATTACATACTTACAATTTCTACTTCATTGAACTCCATGCACCACTTCGCGTAATGAAAAAAAAAAAACTACAACCAAGGGGTGAAGTTAAAGATAGGAGAGGTAGAGGGGATTTCCATTTCTCATTTTCTTCTTCTTTTCTTTTTATCAATTTCTGTTTACACGCCTAACAGTGTTTGCATTTTCCTAAAAAAAAAAAAAAAAACAAGAAGAGTTTTGGAATAAGTGAAGCATTTTTGATACCCTATACCAAGTAAAATTAATATGTGCAATAAATAGGAATAATTATAAAAAAGATTTTAAATAATTTTTGTATTCAATCAATCAATAATCAAAACGTAAAAATAATGTATTTTCTTATTTCTTATTTAAAATAATAATATTAATATAAAATAAAAATGAAAAGATTATGATCAAGATCTACATATTTCATATGTTTAATGCATTTCCTTTTGATGTCCCTACATTATGCATACCCTTGATTCTATAAGAGTAATAAGAGTATTGCAGGGTATACAAATGTTTGGTTTAAATTAAAAAAATTTTTTTTTTTGATACTTTGTGGCACTTGTGTAATCATCAACAACATGAAACGATCGAGGTCTGAGTCTTCCAACTGAACTTCTCCTCCTTCTTCTCCTTCACCTCATCCCCTTACTCCAACGGTCTGCTTCATTGCACTCTTGCTGAGTGTTTATTATCCATTTTCGAATGCTAATCTCTTGGGTAAACGCTTCGCACTAGATAGATGTTGCAGTTTCGTGCAGTGTAATCAAGAAATTAGAGCATGCAATCCAACCTACATATATGTACATACAAACACACATACATATATACAAATGCATATATGTATATACATACATACATATGTAGGTAAGCATATGTACATATCTTTATATGATAAGACACCGAATTTTTTATTTCTTTATGTTTTAAATCAAACAAGAATTCCCACAAAAAAAAAAGCAAAATATAATAAAAAAAAGAAGAAATGAAATACAATTTCTTGAACTTTTTTATGTGATATCAGCTGTTTTTAAAAAAAAAAAGAGGAAAAAATTTAAAGAAAATAAAAAAAAGAGACGACACTTTGTATCTGTATCTTTCTCTGTGTCTGTGTGGATATATGTATATATATATATATAGATATGCTCTGTTATCAAGACCATGTAAGTATTTTTTTGATTGTTTACAAATGTCTCTGTGTGTGTGTGTGTGTGTGTGTGTGTGTATGTGTTTGCCTGTTCTGTTTGTCTCCAAAATTCTCACGTCTGTCAAATAACATCGCTGGCAACGATAACCATAGAAGACAAACCACGATCATCATCATTATAATAATGATGATCAAGAAAATGAAGAAGAAGATAAGGTAAACGAGAAGAAGAAGAGGAAAATGTAGAAGATGAATAAAATCACCTTTAGATAGGTGATCAGTTGCACTTTGCCTTTGCCTCCATCATATATTTATTTATTTTCCCAATGGTATTTCGATCATCATTTAGTTTGGACTAACTTAAACAAAGTAAATCATTTACATTCAATTTTGAATCAATCAATTAATTAGTAAAAAAATTTAATGGAAACATATTTAAATTTAAAATTTTCAAAATCTGGAGTTTAAAGAGGTCATATCTTAATCGATTTGTCTGATATAAAATACATATAGACGTAAACTTGTTCAAAATCTAATATATAATAATATATATATAATTATAATTAAATTATAGAGTATAATTCCCTTAATCATCAATACTTGAAATCGATTCATAAGAACAGACATTTAGATTAAGACATATATTAAAATATAGTCGTTGCTATTAATCCAGACTTTTCTATTTATTTATATATATTTTTATGTTTCTATATTATCTAGTATTTGTGAAATTCCATTATATATACATAATTTCCTTTGTTCTTATTAAATTATCATCAATTTTTTTAATTTTGTTTTAATGTTCTCTTTTTTTTATTAATGAAATATTTTATTTTTTATTATTTTTTTATGCACATATTTTTATTATGTATTATTTATTATGTATGAGTAGGTTTTAAATATTTACATATATGTATATATACATATTTTTTTTCTTTTTTATTATTGTCATATTTTTATGTTATTTTAATGTTTTCTATTTTTCCTTGGCGAAACTTATTTATTTTTCATTTATGCAATATTTCTTTTTGCTTTTTTTAATGAACAATTTCTATATAGCTTTTTTTTTCCATTTATGAAATATTTCATTTTGTTAATTCTTATGTACGGTTTCTATATATATTTTTATTCTTTATACGCCTAAATATTTTATTATATTTTTATATACTTCTTTTTTACGTTTTCTTTCTATATGATTTTTTGTTGTTCTTAGATTATCAACATATTTTTTTTAATAAATTTATGAATGACAAATACATAATCTTATTATTCACATTGAATATTAATGCTCTATGTTATTCCGATGGTGAATGATGTGATTCCCCCTGTTATGAATGATGCCCCAGACTGTTGTGGGGGGGGAGATATAAGGGGAACATTCCAGTTCCAGCATTTATTTGTTATTTGTTGTTACATATTACCATTACCGATACGAAAGTGATATGCAAATGTTGACAGTGGCACAGTTTTCGAGCACGAGACCATCTACATAATGATCATCATAAATGGTATCATATCATATTATCATCATCTTCTTGCCATATCTTTTGTTTGTCTGTACATAAAAAAAGATATATGTATGTACATACATACGTATGTTTGTATGCATAGGTAATAGGCTATATAAATCTATTGCATAGTATTCATATTAAATATATATATACATATATGTATACATTGGTCTCTAACCAAATTAGGTGGTCAGTTCATCAAAATCAACTAAGCAAATTTAGCATAGACAAATTTGGGACACCTTTCCAATGAGACGAAACGAAAAGCAAATAATGAGTAAAAAAAAAATCCACATACTTGATGGACTTATAGAAGAAGCAAGAGAGGAGGGGGGATGCCAGTTGCATGGCATTTATCTATTGTTAAAATATTTTAACTCGTGCTAAGCATTTAACATGGAATATTTTTATTTTTGTCTCAGTTTCAATTTTTTCTATGTATACAGAGGGTGCTCTACGGGTATATTGAACATTAACATTTGAATATAAAAAGCTGAATGTGTTTTTTAGACTATTATTAAACTACAATATAATACGTACTAATGTCAAAAAAAAAATAAAACCAAAGACTGTAAACAATAATTAATTTTTTCATAGTAACTTAAAAATAAACAAAATGTACACCAATATTTTCGATCCTATGTGATTTACAATAATTTACTGATTTTTGAGATTTATATTTTATTATTATAATCACAAGATTAAATTTCATTTACAATTCGATTTCATTTACAATTCGAAAAATAATGATTATTTTTACAGCATTATTTTTGGACTCGCATAATGTAACTTAAAGTTAAAAATTATTTATAATTTAATAATAAATGTAATTATTATTATGTGGCTTTAAAAAAAAATTATACTAACTACAGTATCTGAAGAAAGGGTATAAGAAAATATTTTATCTTAGCCTTGGATTTAAAAATATATATATATATTTTATATTAATTATACACAGAGAATGTCTATAAGAAACTCTTTTTCCTAAATCAAAATATATAATATATGTACATATACATATATAATTTATGCTTTAAAATATTTAATGGGTATACATTATACACATATTCGTCTTTTCTGAATTTTGAATATAAATTTCATTTGGTTTTTTGCTTCCTGGTTTTGCTTTATTTTTGGATGCCAACGCTATCGCTGTGTGGCGTCCGTGTCCAAGTCGGACAAGAATGATTCCATCAAAATCGCATAAATCCAAAAGAAAATAAAAGAAAAGTGTGTGTGTGTGTGTGTATGTGTATGTGTGTGAGGGGCGGTGTGAAAGGAAAACGTTTTAGTCGCCAGTCAGCCATTTGCCCCATCAACCGCCGACGTCTCCATTTTTGAATTGCTTCTCCTGATGCTGATGCTGATGATGGTGCTGATGCTGGTCTGGTCTGGTCTGTCACCCTGGTTGGATCAGGCTAACATGGCCTAGCCAGCAGCCGGGAAGCTTATGGCACTTTTGGTCTATGTGTGGTGGCTCTTCAAAAATAGTTTATGCACAAAATTTTTGATTTGATGCCAAAATGTCGCAAAAATAAATAACTTTTAAACGCCAACGGAAAAAAACATTAGTTTCCCCTCCCACACGTTCCCATAAGCCCTCCCATAGAGTCCGTATTGTGCTATTTCTTATTAAGTAGAATGTCCAGAATTTTAGAAGGGTCCCTAGCTAAAAAAAAAAAACGCCCACAAATACATACATACATATATACCCGTAAATTGTAAATTTAACTTGGCCATTTAAACATTTATCAATAATTAACATTTTGCTAGCGAATTAGTTGCGTTTATTGGTCTCATTTCTACTTTTGATGTTTAATGATTGCTAATAAATTAATCATTCAAGATATTTCGATGAAAATCCCAAAAAAAAAAAAAAAAGAAAAATAAAACCAGGACCCCAACAGAATATCTTAAATTAGTCATAGACAAATATGCGAATTTCTTATGCTCTCTATTAAAAAATTATTGAAAATTTATGAAGGCCTCTCAGCAACATTTAAACTTTAAAATATTAAATGATTTAAAAGTTCAAATATTCCAATTTAGGGTCCATGGTAGTGTCTTGTAAATTTCCTAGAATTTCTCGTTTGACGCTATACATATATGTTCTATGATAGTGTCATAGCAAATGATGGGGTGGAATAATATGAACCCCCTCCCACCCTCTACACCATTTCTAGTCATCAGCTGTTATGTGTATGTTCAAGCGCCATAATATTTAATAGAAAAAAAAAAAACTTTTTCGCTGTAATAATTTAGATGAAATTTTGTCTTTTTCTATTTTATTTTTTGTTCGTTTTTTTTTTTTGCTTTTTTTTTATACGCGTGCGTCTTGTTGCTAACCATTCCTAGATAAATTTATTATTTCATGCTAATTTCTCTCTATTTTTTTCATGATTTTTGTTTCTTATTTTTTTTTATCTTTGACATTTTGTGGCGTTCTTTTCTGCTTCGCAGTGGCCCACCATATTTCTAATTGTTTTATTTATTTATAAATAGAGTTTGGCATTTTGTCTCTTTAGACTAACTAGTTGTATTATTCCACTGACTCTCACACTCTCCCAATCTTTCTCTCTCTATATCTAAGACTATTTTCTATATATTCTTTTATATTTGAAATAAATAAAAAAAAATTATATATTTTACATGAAACAAATTTTCCATCAACTGTGAAACAAGTTCCTATACTCTTTTGAGTTATGTATGTATAAGTATATGTATATGCTTCAATATACTAAGAAAGATAGAGAGAGAGAGAGATATGAGAGAGGGAGATAGAAAGAGAGTGAATGAGGTAGTTTCTCGAGTGGTTTTTTTTTTATGTCCGAACCATAAAAAAAAATGCCCAGAAAGTGTTTGAACTCTAAAAAACAACTGCGTAGTAGCCACAAAACGTTTTTCGTATTGAAAGAATCAGTTGATGGATTGTTGGTGGGGAGGGAGGAGGCAAATGAGGAAGAGGTAGAGTAAGAGAGGTATTTAGTCTTCAAGACAAGAGAGAGAGAGAGAGAGAGGGTGGTAATGGGCTGGACAGGAATGGGTTGTGTTAGGATGGGTAAGGGGTGCTCCGGGGAAGGTCCGGGAAAAAACGCCAAGTCAATGATTTCTGATATAAGGTGACATTTCCTGCGTCTTACCAAAAAAAAAAAAAAGAAAATAATAATAATTTTTGGCCTTCGAAGCAATTTGCACACATAATACGGCAAGAAGGTCAAGGGGGGAGGACCAAAAAAAAAAAAAATATTAAAAAAAAACAAAGCATATTCACACTAGGGAACCATTAAGTTGATTTACAGATATTCGCCATATAACATTGGGATATATAAGATCTATTTATATATAAGATTCTTCGTTTATAAGAACTAACAAAAAGTATTACTGATAAATTCAAATTATTTTACATTACTGATTGATTAATTAATCATAAACAATATTTTTTATTTAGATCTGTAAGACTATATACTATTATAAATTTAATTAAATTTAAAATACTTTCAAGTTAATTTGACATCCTTAATGTAATTAAATGATCTCCAAGTTAGTTTTCTTTCTAGAAATATTAATTATAATTATAAAATAAAAAAAATGATTTCTAGACATAAATAATATTTACTAGAATATTTTTAATATAATTTAAACATATAGTTTAATTCAAAAATAAGTGTATTTGTAAGTCAATCATTTAATCTAGTGTCTGGAATTTTTCCTTTTCCCTTTTTTTTTTTGTTTTTGTTTGGTTTTTTTCTTTTTGGTTTTCTGCTGACATATTTGGTTGGTGGCCAAAATAATCGTCCAGAAAGCGAAATTCAATTTCTCACCAACAAATGTTATATATACATACATATATAGACGTATTATGGCGAACTTGCCAACTTGGCTGGAAACAAAAGAATATCAGAAAAAAAAAATAACAAAATTATGCATACTCTCCATATATGTATACATACTAGCCATGGTAAGAGGGTCGGGGGTGGGTGTAATCTCTGTAATTGAAGACACCAACAACAAAAAAATATAATAATTCATATTGTTGAAACAAAAAACAATGGTTTTCGATTATGATTACGATTGTTATTGTATTATGATTGTTTAGGCTTTAATATAATTTTTGTCAAATCATGGAAAAACAAATTCTTTTTTTTTTGTTTAATAAAATGCAATATTTTTAATTCAATTTTTGTTTTTTGTTATTTTTCTAAAAGTGCATTCATTTGTGTAGGGCATATTGTTTACAAATAATTCCCAATCAGGTTTGTCTATATAATATATAGATTTTATGTTAAAAAAGTGGCAAAAGGTCAAAAACTTGTCGAAGATCTATCTTAAGAAGTTATCGATAACGATCAATTTGGTGATTAATAAGTTGCTTTAAGATTTGTTATTGTTTTGAGATACATTTCTCGTTTTTGATAAAGGGTATACCAAAATTCGTTGTAAAATGTAAATTTATGTAAGTATTTAGTGAATTAAAGAAAAACGAATCAACAAAATCTTAATGCACAATTATTGCAATTGTTTCAAGTGGCGCATTATAATTTAATCCCTTTCCCCACATTGTCTGACTTCTTCCTCTCTTTCAATCATTCTCTTTCCCTTTCTTTTCATATCTCAATAGGTATGCACTTGAATAAAATAATGCAAAACTTTTCATTTTTGATTACCGTCAAACCAAACCAAAAAAAAAAATTACTTATTATGTACATATATTTATAAGAATTATTGTACAAAACAAAAAGACAGTTCCCGTTCCCAAGAAGGCAATTTGAGTATTAAGGAATGCCTGACTAGATAGATTTGTTTCATTATGAACGGAAGGGCCTTCAATTTACATATATACATATATATATAGACTTATGTCTGGCATTATAATTACACGCGCCAAAATAAAAAATGTTGACTAGTCAAAAGAAAAAACGATATCATATTAACAATATTGTCAATTATCACAACAACTAACATATGCCAACATGACTGTACCAAGCAATTTTACTATAACATAAGTTCAATTAAATTCACTTTCTTAATATATTACTTAACCTAAGATCTGAGAGACAGAATCGATGGATTTGGTTGTCATAGCCACAATTTGGAAGAGAGTATAGAGAATCAACGTAATTTTTTATTTTTTAAGTACATACTTACTCAATGGCCACACTGGTTTTATCTTATTCTCTCTTGTAACTTATTCGCAACAAGGTTTCTTTTTTTTTTTTTTTTTTTTAATGTATTTGCTTTTATTTTCCCACGCGCTTTTGCGTTCGCTTACTTCTTTGTTTTTATTATTTATTTTTTTTTTGCCTGTTTATTTTATTTTTTTTTTTTGTTGCTTTTTATCACATTTTATTTTGACAGCTTTTCCTTGACTCGCACCAATATATGCGTTTAATTTACTATAAGAAGTTTCACGCACTTTGCACGCATGACGAATTATCCATAAAATAAAAAAAATAAAAATAAAAAGAAATCAAAAGTCGGGCCTCCACACAGTTCTTATAGGCTAATGATTGTGGGATGGAGAGAGAGAGAGAGAGAGAGAGGAGTTATCGGGCCAAATATGAAAAGGTATTACCATGTTGATTCTGACATAATCTAGCAGTATTTCAATTGCCACACACGACACCTGCCATTCCGAACACTTGTCATGCACCATGTGAAGGGTTCTCGGATCGGGTTCCTTCTATACCCTCTAACCGAAATACTAAAAACAAAAATTTATCTTTAAATTAAATAAAAAGAAAGTCATTTAAATATATGGACAACAAATATATGTATGTATATTTAAGTTTCCATTAAAATCTTGGGTAAACATAGAAACCAGGGTATCTAAAAGTCGTGATTAATTATTATAAATTATGTTAAGGGGACCACCAAACATGCGAAGCAACAAATACAACAACAGCAACACAATGCCCGTGCCAATTGATCAATACGGTTGTCGATCTCATCATTTTGTATGTGTAAGAGGAATAATGTGTGAATTTTAAATAATGCCACAGTGGTACAAAAGTAATAATTTCAAATTAAATAATTATTTTTAATTTTAGCAAAGTTTTCTTATGCTTAATAGGAATAAAGTATGTCAATAATTTGCATAAATAAAAAAGGTAAGAGAGAGAGAGAGAGAGCGATAGAGAGAGAAAGAGATAGCAGGTATAGGCGAGGACAGTTGCTGCATGGTGTTTATTTTAGTGTTAGACATCCTAAGTTCCTCCAATGTAAATAGTTATCAGTTTTAGTTTACAAGGAGAAAAAATATTATATAAAAAAAGCTTCGTTACTTTCGAGGACAGTTGCTGCGTTGCTGTTATTCCATTAAAATAACATAACATATCTTAAGTTGTTCCTGCTAACGAGGAAAATGAAAAAATGACGGCGAGTACAGTTGCTGCGTTGCCGTTTCTCTAGTAGTATACACTCTAAAATGTATATAGTTTTATGTTTTGGCTCACATGGAGATAAAACGTTATATAAAAAGCTGCATCAGTAATTACGAGGACAGTTGCTGCGTTGTCCTTACATCTTAAGTTACTGCAATTTCAATTGTAAAAAGTTGCTGCTCACAAGGGAAAGTAAGGCTACTTAAGAAGCTGCGTTGCTGATGGTGAGGACAGTTGCTGTGTTGTCGTTACTCCAGTATCATAAGACTCTAGTTGCTGCACTTAAAATATTATACAGTTGCTGTTCACGAGGAAAAGTAAAGTTATTTAAGAAGGTCCATCGCTGTTATTATTCCACAAAAATCGTTTCATATTTTTTAGAATTTCTTCAATATAATAATCACAGGCAAAATGGTTTGGGAAAAATTTCATAATAGTTTTTATACGCAATCCAAAATTTTGATAATTTTATCCACGGTGCAGACATTTGCTTAATTCAAAACAGGGTTCAGGGTCGAAGATGTAATATTTTAATTTTATATGACGTTCTTTTCTTTTGCTTCCCTCTTCCCAAGTGTGTGTATGTGGTGTGTGTGTGTGTGTGGTACAAGCAAACTTGATTGTACAATAATTTGAATTTTGTTAACTTAAAAATTATTTGCTGTCTCCTCCATTCACTGTTGTTTATTTTGTTAAATTTCTGTGTTTTGCTTCCACAATTCGTAACCTTTCACAAAGAACTGCAAGGGCTTAGGTTCCAGGTTTCGAATAGTTCTTACTCCACTTTGTTCAGCTTGATCAAATATTGAGGGTATTTATATATACATTGTTATTTTGTGAGAAATTTAAAAAAATATCAATTCTTTAGTTCTCTGGGATCAATCTATTGAAAGCTATTAAAGATGATCAGTATACTCATAGTAACTTTTTTATACATTTTTCCAATTTCTCATGGATTTTTTTTTTCATATATCGAGGAAGTTTGACACGTTCATTAATCTTTGGCCTCTTCTTTTGCCCCTCCCTTTCCCAAAGCATTCAGCAGGGTGTGTGTGTGTGTGTGTAGGGGGTAGGGAGGTGAAATTATGCTATCTTATGTATTAAAATGTTATGCGAACTTATTGAGTGGAATAAAGAATCGTTTTTTCTTGCTATTTTTTTTATACCCTTGCAAAAGGTGATTTAAATTCAAATAAAATTTAAATTAAAAATTTTAGAATTTTTACAAAATTTGCATAGGTTTTTAAAATTTTTTAAATATTTTCAAATTAACAAAATTTTAAAAAAGTTAGAAATATTTTTAAATAATTTCAAAAAAAATTCTTTCAAAAAAATGTTAAAAGAATTTTTGAAATTAGCATTTTTTTCAAATTTATTTGACGGAACCTCAACTTTATCTCTAATTAATTCAAATTTTAATCGACTTAAAAAAAATCTTTGCTTGTTTCTTAGAATCGCAATTTTTAACTGGCCATAAAATTGTGACTTTTAATTGAAATTAGAATCTGAAAAAATTTAAACAACAAATTTTGACCCGATATTTTTAGCAGCGTAAAAAAATAACCACTGGAAAGTGTTTTCCAAATTTTTTTTAATGTTTTTATTTTTTTTTTTGAAAAATTTTTTTTTTTTTATATTTTTAATTTTTTGAACTTTTTTAAATGTTTTATTAATTTTTTTAAAATTTGAAATTTAAATATATCAGATTCGGTTGACTATATCATATACATAGCTCCCATAGGAACAATCGGTCAAAAATATAGTTTTAGATGAATAACTTGGGTATTTGTTAACTTGATAATAATAGAAATATATCTATAGAGTTTCAGCAGAATCGGTCGTCTATATGCTACAGCTATCATAGGAATAATCGAACCAAAACAAAATGTTTGTTGAAAAAATTGTTTTTTCAAGCCTTATTAAATTTAGATTTGATAACTTTTTTTGTACTTCCTAATGATTCTGGCGAATTATACATTTATATACATAAATCAAAAAGACAGTTTGGAAGGGTATATGAACTTCGGCACAGCGGAAGTTAGCTCATCCTTCTAGTTTTGTCTTTCTTTTCCTTTTCGTTTTTTTCTTTCGGCTTTGCGCCCATTTCTTTGTGCGGCTTTGGGACTAGCAAAAATTTGCTTAATTATCTTCTAAACGTCGCCTTTAGCATTTTGCCATACTATATGTATATGTACATATGTATGTATGTATGTATATAGATAGTTACATACATACATACATATTTATTTTTAACATGGACTATCTTTTATTTTGTTGAAGTATGCGAAATTCTTGCGACTAATTAGCAGTTTCGTTTTGGTCTTTTGTTTAGTGTTTCGATTTTATTTTTTTCTTTTTGTCGCTTTCGCCTAAAAATTTCGCAAATTGAGAATTATGATTACAATGAACCAAAGATAGAGATGAGTACCTATAGATGCATATATGTATGTACATATATCACATGGGTAATATTTCTTTCGACATTTCATGATACATTGACCCATTGAAATGCAATAAATTAAAGAACCCAATTAAAACATTTATTGATTATTGGAACAACTAAGCTATATGTATAGAGGCAACTTATTGCCGATGATCTCTATGGCTTTGTGAAAATTATGTACATATTAAAAATGCAGAAATTACTCGGAAACGGATTGGATTTCACTTGATCTACGAAGGTTGTCCCACTGTGGAGTTCGATGGTTTCAAAAGTCTTCACAATGAGTTATACTCTTTCATTGGGAAATTTAAAGATTTCCTCTCATTAAAAGTTTTAAGTGAATCATCGAAGAGGGAAAAATTCAAATCTATTGCTCTTCCTTCATCACCTATCATCAGCTTTTGCGACACCTTCTATCGTGGATCAGTCTTTGGAAATGCGTCCTTTATTGCCGCGGATATCACAGTTCTGAAATTTAAGTTTAGTAAGTCCAGAGATATTTCTTCATTCATAAAGTTTTCTGTTCCAAACTCTCTCTTTTTAATACTATTATATCCCTGTGTTTCTGGCCTGAGTACATGAATTTACTGTAGCAGATCTAAACTGAAAACACTATCTCCTGAACTCATTATCAGCTATCAAAATGTCAGAGTTCTGCTTAGTAAACTACCCTCTCTCTATCTTAATAGTTTCTCTTTTACCTCCCATGTCAGAGATATCTTAAACACAGAATTGCTATCTAATAATTATACTGTTTATAGAAATGATCGTCTTGCGCATCGTTGCGGTGACTTTAAAGCTGATTTTCGCAGTCAACTTATGGCCCTTTGGTCTTCCAGATAATGTCAAAATAATTTGTGTTAAAATTACTTGCCCAAAGAATAATGTTTCTATAATCTGCTC
This sequence comes from Drosophila emarginata, assembly GCA_037075365.1. Taxonomy (NCBI): domain Eukaryota; kingdom Metazoa; phylum Arthropoda; class Insecta; order Diptera; family Drosophilidae; genus Drosophila; species Drosophila emarginata. Next base: position 2,190,804 of record JBAMCD010000160.1, read on the forward strand.
ATATGTTCCTCCGACATCTGACATTGTTATTTATAAGCACCATCCTGTTGTCTTCAATAATGGATTTCTTTTGTCCTAGGTGACTTTAATTTACCGCATGTAACGCTGCAAACCCAGAAAGAATGCCCACACTTAGTCTTTTCATAACAAAATGATTCTTTTGGCTGAGTTGTTTCAGATTCCAAAGTTTCAATTAAACTGGATAACTAACTCATCTCAATAGACTCCAATTTCACTTCCAGAAGACTTTCCCTCGCTCCCCGATTCCTTTCTCTCGGCCACTTCGTCTTGCTCGCCTTGATTCCATCCATTCTTCTCGAGATGGACTAGGGCAATCTTTTCAGCGATCTCAAAAACTGCATTTGAATGTTTATTAAATCAAGATGTTACAAAAATACAAAGTTTTTGATTTTAATCAAGCAATGCTACAACAACTACTTGTCACGTTGTTAAACCGACTTTGTTCGTAATCATATCCTTTGTGATTCTTCTATAATGATCTCACAGGTGATAATGATGGGGTTATATCCGACCTCTTTCCCGAATTCTTCCAGACGACTTACTGTAGTGCATCCCAATATTCAAATTTTATTTTTATGCCAAACATAATTGTCATCTTTTTCTACTGTTGCATTCGTAAAACATGTGCACTATCATTAAGTGAACCTCTGTTAAGGCTTTTTACCTTTTCCATTGAAAATGGTTACTTTCCTTTTGCATTGGAAAACCTCGTTTATTCTCCCCTTGCTTAAAAAGGGCGTTAAATGGGATATTTATAATTATAGAGGTAAAGCTAAACTCTCGGCTGTCCCTTAACTATTTGAGAAAGTAATAACGAAGATTCTTTAACGCCTTTCTAAGTCTGTAATTTCACACCACAAGCAGGGATTTATGAAGGGGCGTTCATCACTGAGCAATCACCTTGAATTTAGCACTTTTGTCCACAATGGTTTTCGCAAGAAACTACAAACGGATGTTATTTAGACTGATTTCAGCAAAGGCTTCTATAGTGTCGATCATGCAATTCTATTGACCAAACTTAATCTTGTTGATTTTCATCCTAACCTTCTATCCTACAGATTATTGTTTGGAACTGCGTACTCTAAAACTGTGTTTCTAAATTCTGGGATTCCCCAAGGTAGTCAGTCACCTTGGTCTATTACTTTTCTATCTTTTTATTAATGATCTACCTAATGTATTAACTAAATCGCATGTGTTTAAGTTTGCCGACGACTTTAAACTTTGCTTATCATTCAATGCTCGTCCTCTTCATTCTCTTCTGCCGATATTAAACCGATATTAATCCGAGTTAACCATCTCCATCTCAACACCATTAAATGCTAGTTTATGGCATTTTATCGTCACTCGGCCTATATTGCCAATTACTTCATGGATCAAAAATAATGACATCTTTGGGCATTATTTTTGATCCAAAGTTAAATTTTGTGCTTCAGTGATTGACAAAGCATCATCTTTACTAGGCTAAACAAAACGCTGGGCAAAATAATTTAATGATCCTTTTACAACAAAGGTTTTATTTACATCCTTGGTATGTCCCATACGCCAATCACCATCGGTTTGCTCTTCGTGGTCCTAACTGGGATCTTCCGTCCTTAGCAAATAAAAGACGCGTCTGTGGTATCTTATTTCTCCATAAGGTCTTGATTGGGGAAATCAACTCTCCATTTTTATTACATGAAATTTTGAAACTAAGAAGATGTCTTTCCAACTATACTTTGTATGACCCCTCTCCTATACTAATTATATAGTAATTATAATGACCTCTCTCATCATAATTTCACCTCACCTTTCACTTTTTTCTCTTCGTTCAGTACTGTTGGTTGAAGTTTCCTTAATTTCCTTCTTCCTTTGTTTTTTATAAGTTATCTTTCAATTTTATTTTTCTCTTTTCAAATGTTATAAATTATAAGTTATTCTTAATATCTACAATCAAATGCATTGATTAGTTGACTTTAATTTAAATAAATAAAATAAAATAAATAAATATACTTAACTTGTATTAGTCCCTGTCAAACTAGATATTCAATTCCATATCTCATCTTGAAGAGCACCACACAATATTAAAAAATGTTGTTTAAATTTCTAAAATATTTTAAAATATGTGTTTTATAATAAAAAATATATATATTTGTATTTCTTTGTATGATTCATAGTGTATTCTTGACTTCTACTTTTCGCAAAAAATAACCTCCATATTTTATATAAAATTTTAAAAATTTTATTATAAGTTCACCAAAGAACGATTATGTATATACATAAACTTTTGAACCTTAAACTAATTATGTTGACTCATTAATAAAGATAGTTTTATCTTAAAAAGTGTGCTTCTCTTATAATAATATAATTGATTTGATCTTTGAAAAAAAAAAAATAAAAATTTAATCTTGAATTTCAAGTGACTGGCAGATTTTTGAACCATTTGAATAGATCTAATGGGAATCCCCCCCTTATCAAAAAAAAAAAATAAAAAAAATTCTCAACACCTGTAGTCCTCGAAATGTCTACGATAATTTCTAACTAATATATTTCTTTAAACTAATTAAATTTTCTATTTTACCTTTTTTTTTTTTTTTGCATATCTTTGCAAGTTTTTTCTATCTTCTGGAGTGTTACGTAAGCATTTTAGCCAGGTCGAAAGAACAGTACAAATAGTAGCCATGAAGAAGTATCTATATCTTGTGCGAAATCTTATCAACTGTCATATTCTTAAGTGTCGTAGTATAATTCATTTTATATACAAACTTAAACTAAACTAATTTACCATCACCCATTTTTAAATAGAGTCAATGAGTATATTTGGTTAATATAAATGTTATGTAACGAGAATATTACTTTCAAGTAAATCCAATGTACAAATATTTTCCATACTCTATTTCTGTTCTTACATTAAAAGAAAATTAAATATAAGTTCTATATAGATCTAAAGGGAATATCACATATGGTTTCCGATACAAATATTAATCTTTATTATATTATTATACCCTGTGAAACTGTAAATTTTATTATATAAATGATCCCATAAAGTATATGCATATATTTTCTTAATCTGAAACAACAGTCCATTGTAATCTGTTAGTATAAGCATCTAGATCTTGAAAAGTATATAAGTTAGAGTTATTAAATTTGGTATGTAGAATCATCTAGTCTGTATCTAGTTGAAGTATCTATCAAACTTTTGCCACGCCTTCAACTCCTCCAATTTTCTACAATATTGCCCGACTGGTCTATTAAAAGTGAATGAAATAGCTCAAAATTGTATCTCAATTTGGTACAGGGCATAAAACAAGTCGGCCGGGGACTATTTCATTGCGCCATTTCTTTATATTTTTATACCCTTTATTCGCATACTGTAAAAGGGTATATTTAAGTCACTGAAATGTATGCAACAGGCAGAAAGAAAATTTTCCGATCCCATAAAGTATATATTTATATTCTTGATCAGTATCAATAGAGACATGTCCGTCTGTCCGTATGAACACCTAGATCTCAGAGACTATAACAGCTAGAGCAACCAAATTTGGTGTCAACATCCGTCTAGTGTCTACGCAAGTCAATTTTGTTTCAAATTTTTGCCATGCCCACTTCCGCCTTCGTAATTTTAAAAAAAAGTATTAATAAAGCTACATTAAAGATATCACATTCTTAAATGGCACGCTTAATAATACACTCAAAATGTACCAGCTGTCCAAATTTTGTCTATATCGGACAATAATTATCAGATATGAGATACGCCCAATGCAAAATGGGCTGTCAATGGCAAGCGTTTCTAATTTTATGAAGTACCTCTACTTGGTACAGGGTATACACATTGTCGGCAGGGACGACTTGCTTGCTTTATTTTATTTCGGTTTTGATTTTTTGTGCGTGTTTCGAAGGTCTTTCTCTTCCTACACATGGCAACATATACATATAAATATGTATATATGTATATAAATATATACATATGTATATATTGTGCGAGTTTCTTATATTTTTTTATGTTATCAATCAAGGTCTGCATCGCGCGATTCTGCAAATATGCGGGGCCGTTAATCTTATAGTATATGGTTTTCATTTTTTTATACGCATTTTCGCACTATTCCAAACACACACACACGCATACAGATACAGACACACAGATATATACACACACATATATACATTGGTTTTAATTATATTAATATGGTTGCCGTTGATAATAAAAGCCACAATAAATTTGTTGGCCAAAATCTGTGTTAAAAACTGTGAAATCAATTGCTGGCGCGACTAATTATTACCCATCATTTAATAATATAAGAAAATATTTGTTTAAATTTAATACATAAATCAAATAGATAAAAAAAAAAAAGAAATTAAAAAATACAATGAATTTTTAGATTTTTAGCTGAAAATTTTTAGTTTACTATTGAAAAATTAAATAAAATTTAAATTGAATGAACATAAATAAGAGCTACAAATGCTAGAGAATCTATGTATATATTTTAAGCCTTTACCGATAAGCTAAATAAACATTTTCGATTTGTTGTATGTATGTATATATATTTCTTTCTTTTTTTTTGTATAATTTTCAATGTAAATGAATTTTATCATTTTTAACCTTATCAATTTCTTGCCGCACTTGATCCCTTAGTCTTGGTGGGGGAGCGGGGAATAGAGTATTTCTTTCATCGGGTCTCACAGTTTTCCCCCCTCTCACTTATCAGTGACTAATTTCAAGCCTCATCTATCAATCGAGAATCTTTGAATGTTGAAACACACTAACACCAGCTGGCGGTTGCCTAATTCAAAATGATTGCACTTGTAGCTGTTAAAACAGAAGAAAAGTAGAGGAAAATCCACACACACACACACACACACACACACATATATGTATGTATATAATCAGATAGAAAATCAAACAATGGTAAAAGTGGTGGAAAAGTGGCGCACAAGGACCCACTCGACAAAATGCCCTCTAAGAGGTAAAAAACAAAATCTCAACAGCCGACAAATCTACCCCAGGGTGGGCCTCCGACTTTGAAACCCCTCTCTCTCTCTCTCCTCCCTCATTTCCATCCTCTTGTCCCCCCTACCTATTACTTACCTTGTGGCATGGCTCGCTGGTGGCACTTCAACTTGCACTTGAGGTTATCAAGGGACACGCACACATAAACAATTTTTAGTTTTCCCTAAAAACTAATATTCACATAAAATAAAAAAAATGCATGTTTATTCCATATATGTATTTACATACCCTGTAAAGCAAAAGGTATATTTACTATATATGTATATATATTCTGAATCAATAAATCTATCCAACAAAATTTGATTAAAAAATAAATGAAAGTCGTTTAGAACACACAAGTGTTCAAAGGCGGAATTTCTTCCTTTTTAAAATTAATACAGATAATCTCTCTTTTTTCTTATTCTTTTTTTTAGTACGTAAAGGGTATTCTTGTGGCCGCAACTTGGCGTGACGATTTGGTTATTTTCCTGCTTGGGACTACTACCTACTCCGAGGTCCATAATAATTTTCCTCATGTTTATTTTTGGATAACAAATTCTTTTTTTTTTTTTTTGCTTTCAGTTTCCATTTCTATTTGCCTCCTATCTATCTATCTTTCTCTCTCTCTCTCTCTCTCGCTTTGTCTATCAATTTGCGTAGATTGCATTTTCCTAGACTATGGATTTTTATCTCTCAAGAGCTTGACCTTTTTGTCAGCAAAAGAAAAACTAACAGAAAAAAAAGAAACACACACACAGATTTCAAACAGGCCAACAAGAAGTGGAATAGATATATCAGAGATAGATATATAAAAGAGATATTATAGTGCATATACAGAGAGTTTAAGAGACTTATAGAATTGGGGGAATAGGATATTTTTATACCAAACTAAATTAGTATGCAGTTTGTTGGCACTGAGAGATTGCGGATGACGGAGAATTGGTTAAATTTAGTACACCTGGGAATAAAGGGATGGACTATAAATATATAGAAATACATATATATATGAATTGATTTAAACCTCTCCCCTCTTTCTACACCGCCAAATACTAGGAGTGGTTCATGCAAATTGCAAATCAATTTTTAATAAATTTAATTTTAAATAAAGAATACTTTCTAATTTTGAAACAATTCAATCAAATAATACTCACATTTTAATCAACATTTAATCAAATAAATTGTTAATAAATAAAAAACAAACTTATCATCTAAAAAAAAGTAATTGCCAATTTTCAATTTAAATGAAGAAAACTTTCAATACCAAAATGAAAAAGGAACATTTGTAATTTTTAATGCATTTAATCACAAAAAATAAATTAATTAAATTCTTTAAAAGAATAAAATCAATTTTTTTAAATAAAACTTGGAATCTAAAAAAAATCATTTAAATTTTTAATTCATTAAAAAAATACTCTTCTTTCAATCAATTTTCAATCAATTAAATTTCAAATAAATAAAACTTCGAGTCTGCAAAAATGTAATTGAAGTTTTTGATCAAATCAATCAAAAAAAAAGACTTTTATTAAATTTTCATTCATGTTTAATTTAAAAAAAAAGTTAAATTTTAAATCTAAAAACATATACCTGCAAATTTCATTAAAAACTCGACTTTCAATCATTTTTAAATCCATTTTTTGTAACAAATTTTTCGTAAACAAAAAAAATTGTTTCAATTTTTAATAAATTCAATAATAAAACACTAGACTTTCAAACCATTCCATTCTTTTATATTTAATAAATTCTCAAATAATAAAATATTAAATAAAAAAAAAAGAAAATAAAGAAAGTTTAATTTTTAATCAATATAAAAAATAATTTTAATTTTAAACAAATTATACTTTCATACTTAAAAAAATATTTTTCTTTCAATTTTCAATAATTTAATCAAGTTTGAATCAATTTAACATAAAGAATAAAACTTTTAATGAAAAAAATTAATACTTAATAAATATAAATAGTAAACAATTCAATTTAGTAAATTGTAACAATACTTAAATAAATTTAATTTAAGAAATATAAATAAAGGCTTTTCTCCAAAAATTCTTGTTAATTTTTCAATATTTTTGTTTATCCCAATCAATTGATATTGGATTTCATATTGAAGATGATTTTATATTCATTGAATTTTGATGCCAATTTTTGGCAATCAGTCGACCAGTCTAATGGCATATTTCAGTTGTTTCCCTTTTAGGCTAATGCGTCAGACACATTAACCCCGAATTGACCTTGAATGGGGGCAGGTTTATAAAACTCCAACGACAATCACGGCAGACATCATTATATATAAAGGAAAACGTATGTACATATCTATCTATGTATGTATTTATGTATATGTACATATGTACATATTTATATGGAAATCCTTAGATGCGCAATAACAGTATCAAATGCAGGAAGAGAGGAGGCATCCCGCATTGTTGGGAGCCAAGGCCAAATGATAGGGATGTTTTGACCTTCAGCATGATGTCAAGAAAGCTCAGTTCGTCCTTTTGCTGAATTTGTTGTGTATGTCTGGCATTGAGTTGAATGTCCTTTTTGCCTTCTTTTTTTCTTGTTGTTGTTTTTGTTGTCGTTTTTTTTTTTTGTTTTGCGTTGTCTGTCGAGTTTTGTTTCGCCTTGTTTCATTTATCCAATTGAAGGTCGCAGACGCCTTCCCCCTCAGATCCTAAGGGAAATTTGTGCCAAAATACGCAGACAGCCACAAAAAATGCTAAAGGAGAAGAAAAAAAAACAAACAACCAAAATGGGGAAAAAGAAAGAATATACCCAAAAAGAAACTAAGGTGCAGTCCCTAGCTCGTCCAAAAAAAAATAAAGGATAATGATGAACTTTTGCCGTCGTTTTCTAGTGTCTAATAATTAAATGAAATAAATTAAATAAACTAAAAAACTCTTAACAAATAATTTTAAGACTATTGAAAGAAATGCACCTCTTAATAAAAATTTCCATTAAAATTAAAAAAAAAAAACCAAATAAGTTTTTATTGAAAAATTGCAACATTTCTTTTTTTATCGCCAGTTCTGCAATATAAAATTTTAAATAAGCATCTTGAACATGGGTTTTGATACAAAGAATATTTATGATATTTTTCAGATTTTCATAATCCATAAATCATCATAAAACCCATAATTACTCTTTGGAAAATTTGGAAGCATTTCTTAAATTTCCCTTTAAAAATTATAATTATTCTCTAATGTCTGAAACACAGATTATTAGGTTATTATCTAACGATTAAAGTTAATTCAAATATTAAGTATAGCAACAAGAATTATATATTTGTTATTTATTTTATTTTATAGTACCATAAGTCTATGTATATAAACATTGGGGGGGTTGTTAATGTTTCAATGTTTTTTTGCCTGTTGCACGATATATGTACCTATGTATATGTATGTATATACTCAACAAACAACATGTTGCATCAACATTGTTGCTGAAGCACTCAAAGAAAAAAATATCACTCAAATAATTTCCACTCATTCACTCTGTCTCTGTATTTTGTCTCTTTCTTTAGCGTGCTGTGCCTGGTTTTAATAAATAAATACATGCATACATACACACATGCATATGTATGTATGTGTGTATATACATTCTGTTTTAGTTGTTTATAGTTTACAAAAAAAGGTGAAAACAAAATAGAGCGTAAAAAGGAATGAGACACTGTTGGAATTAGATATCCCCTTTACCTCCACCCTCCCCACTACATTCAAATGTATAACCCTTCTGGCGCTTTCGCATTATTATTAGAGTGATTCAACATTTTGGATCTATAATTAGCTAATTGCATTATACTGTTTCAAATGTTGATGAAATTGGGGAGATGCGAAGTGTTTTTTTTGCGTTTTTCGTTGTTGTTGTGAAATACCGGCAGACAGAGACACAAAACAACGCAACACAACGCAGACAAGCAGGAATAACAATAAAACGCCGGCAATCTCAGGTGTGTGAGCGAGAAGAAGATGGAAGAGCAAAGCTTATAAGAAGCTTTCAAATAAAATGTGGTGGAGCTTCATTCTTAAGCTCGCTCTCATTGCGTTGTCGGTCTCTGATATAGAGACGTCTTTGGCAGCACGTTTGCTTCTCTCTCTCTCTGTCTCTGTTTCTGCTGCCGGCAACATTCTCTTCGTTTTTGTTTTGAGTGCTGCTTTTCTTTCTCAGTTTTGGCAAAAGCAAAAACGCAAAGTAGGCAAACCAAAAACAAATGCCAAGCGTCTCTGTATGGGTGTTTGTGTGTGTTGTGTATGAGCATGTATGTATGTCTGTGCAGGTCCATTCCGTTATAAAGCGCCACTCGTTGCATTTTGCTTTTGTCTCCTCTTTCTTGCCGGTCCCTTGTCTGTCTCTCACTCACTCTCGCTATCCTATATGTGTGTTTATGCAGCGACTGTACCCTGGCGGCGTCTTCTTCGTTTTTGTTGTCTTCTTTTTTTTTGCGTATTGTATTATAGTTGTTGGTGTTGTTTTTGCAGCTGCTGTTTATTGTTCTTTCCTCTGTACCGCTTACCGCTACACCTCCATCATTTGTATGTATGTATGTATGTATGTACATATGTTTATATCAACAACATTGCACTTTTTACTCCCTTACACTTTACCCACCGTTCGATTGCACTTGTGCATAATCCTTGCACGATTTGCCATCTATTCTGATCCACTATCTTAAATATCACTTAATTACCGTTAAGAATCAGTTATTGATATGACCAAATACTACTTGACAGCTCTCTGATGAGTGGAATTGTATGTATGTATGTATGTATGTATGTACATACATACATATGTATGTATGGAAGTAAAGTAGTGCAAAGCCTCTTCAAGCAATAATTATTTACTATTGTATGACATATTTTACGCAATATTTTTTTTTTTACATATATGTATATACGAAAGGCGCCGACGCCACTAACGATTTCGCAAAACAAAAAGTAAAAAGAAAAAGGCGCTAAAACTGATTGATAATTTACTTGGAAGTTTAAAGAAAAATTTGCCATTAACGTTAAATATTTATGAAAAACGAAAAGTTGTTTACACTTTCCATAAAATGCCAAAATATAAATTTTTATTTCAAAAAATTTACGAGATAGTAATTTATTTGTAAATTGTATGTTATTATACATACAATTAATATATTGATTTGCAAATTAATTTTTTATTTGTTAATTAACAAATTTCAATCTAAAAAGGCTTACTTACCTCTTGTAAGGGTATACAGTAATCCATGTTCAATGTGTTTTTTTGTTTTGTTTTTATTTTGAAGAAAGGAATAAACGACGACATGTCGCAGATAAGCAACGCAACAAAGTTGCCAACAAGTGTTTGGCAAGACGCGACTGCATGTTATCAGTATTAGTTAAGGAAAACGTGCATGAACTACTGTGCTAGAAGGTATCAAATAAAAAAAAAAATCATAGGCGTGCAAAATATAATGGGATCATGGATCATAAAATAATATAATTTCCCCCAAAATCCTAGCTACACCCTTGTCAAGATAGCTGAGAAGTTAGCATTTGAATTTTGATTTACAACAAAAAGCCGCTGCACTTGTCACACGATGACAATCATTGAGGAGTATAACGGTGCCATCCATTGGTCGTCGTTTTGTATGCTATCAGGGTATGTATACATATGTACATATGTATGTATGTATGTATGCATATATGCATGTCTGGTAATGGCAAAACCACTGGCAACATTGTTGGCGCACGTGTAAACCGTTAAATGTGTAATGCATAAAATGTAATAGGTTTTACAGGGAGTATGGCAAGGCTTGCAAAAGGTTATATTTTCTACTTCTTCTACATATGTATGTACATATGTATGCTGTACACACATATGCATATATACATACATATGTACATACATGTAATATAATTGTATGTGAAAGCTCAGCAAATAATTTTTTAACCGAATCGTCGGAGTCGAGTATTCATTGGGCGACGCAACACTTGTTGCTATTTATTTACGCAGTTGTTTTTCCACCCAACAACAGTGGCAAAACGCGCAAAAATTAATTGCGCAAAATAGTAATAAGAGAATTGCAAAACTTATTGAAATGAAAGACCAAAATGCGCGCCAAGTTCAACAATAATAAATAACGAAAGCTTGAAAATTGCAAAAAGCTTTGCTGTTGCGAAATCAAAACAAAATCAAAAATGTTGTTAAAAGGTGGGTAGGAGAAGAAAGGGATAGAGAAACTGCATACACCGAAATGTGCAAGGTAAAAGTGAAAAATAAAAAAATAACACACACATACACAAATTTGCATTTGAGTGAATAATGGAGCGGCAAATGTTTTTTCTCACACTCAAACACACACACACACACACATACACATGTATGCACATACATACAAACATACTGTTTATTTATTAGTTACACCTACGTTTTAAACCTTAGCATTGACACTGCAAAGAAAGAGGAGAACGGTGCGAGGGATAGGGCAATAGCATAACCAAATGAAAATGCATAAGTCCCTTTTAGGCAAAATGATGGTCCTAGATTTAATTAAAGTATGGACCGTTTTTATTTATTCTTATGCCAAATAATGTGTTTTATTTTTTGTTTTTTTTTTTGTAAAATTATTATCTCTTCTTAATAAAATAAAAAATTGTTTGCTAATTATTTTTCAATTTATTGATGAGAGAAAATATACATACATACATATGTAATGGGTGGGTGTTCAAATAATTATTGTGCTGACTGTATATTATATTTGAATATATTTACCGTACACTTCGTAAGGATTATTATTATTAATATTTAGTAATAAATAAAAGTAAAATGTAATAATATGCCGCATGTGTCGCAATGCGTCACTGCTAGATGAAGAAGACTCAACCCAAATTGCCAGACTATTATTTCAAATTAGCAACTTATTATATAATTAAGGAGCCCCCCCCCCCGTCTTACCCCTTTGACTGTTGTTGTGGTCCCCATTCTCTCTCTCTCTTTCTGACTCTCATTGCTTCACAGCTTCGTTTTAATTGTGTTGCTCTTTTTTTTTGTTTTATTTTTTGCGATCTAACCTGCGGTGACCCTAACACCCCTTTTCTTTTGTCCAGCTGGAAAGGGAGGGGGGATTCTCGCACAAGCTGCGAGTGTAATTTGATATGCCTGCAATATGAAAATCCTGTCATTGTGGCTCCTGTTGCTTGTCAATATGTGGATGAGACTTTGATGCCTTTATACACAGACACACACACACACACATACACACCCACAGATACATACATAGTGTTTCCTCTATGCCAATGTTTGTTATTTGTATACCCTGTAACCAAATGATTGATGGGTATATTAAATTTAACCAAATAAATAATTTCTTTATTGCTTTCCATGACATAGAAATAGAAAACATAAAAGTAAACAAAATAGAAACAATTTAAAATGCTTCCTTGCTTGTCTTTGGTTACTTTTTATTATTGGCTTACTTGATGCAGGGTATCTTGTTGTTGATGTCATGACCTTATCTATGTATGATATATATATACGTATGTATATACATATATTTTTTCTCTTTTTTTTCTCATTTGGGTCGCATAATTTAATTAGACTTGAGGTAGGTTTCATATAAAAGTTGTTTTCTTTTCACTTTCTGCTGGTGTATAGGTCTTTGTTTTGTATGTTTTTTTTTGTTATTTTTATTTGCGGCTTTTCTTTATTTTTATTTTCATTTTGTCGTCGCCAAAGTTCATGTTGGGGTTCAATCAACTTGACAAACTGAAATTGGAGTTGGCAAATTGACATGAGATGTGGGTAGAGGGGGTTGTGCGGCAAAGAGCTTTAATTACAAACACACACACACAGACACACAAATAAACCAAGAAGTGGGCAAATGGGGCGCAAGGCAATTGTTAATTCTTTAATAGTTCAGTTTATCTAAATATAAAAACTGAATTAACTGCATTTTGTATTTATATGTATGTTTATAAGAAGATAAGAAGATGGTGTTTCCCTTTAGAGTCGTGATATTATTATTATTATTATTATTATTATTATTATTATTATTATTATTATTATTATTATTATTATTATTATTATTATTATTATTATTATTATTATTATTATTATTATTATTATTATTATTATTATTATTATTATTATTATTATTATTTTTATTTTTATTATTATTATTATTATTATTATTATTATTATTATTATTATTTTTATTTTTATTATTATTTTTATTTTTATTTTTATTTTTATTTTTATTTTTATTTTTATTTTTATTTTTATTTTTATTATTTTTATTATTATTTTTATTATTTCTTTTCATTATTATTATTATTTTTACAATTATTATAACATTCCCGCCAATTTTGTGAAATTATTCTATGTATGTATGTATGTATGTATGTACATACATATGTACATATGCTTGCATTTATTCATAACTGTTTCTTCGCTTGTTAACGGACAAGAAATGACATGCACATGTGTCTCCGCTAATTCTCCGGGAGTACTTACAGAGTGCTTATTAAGGCCCTGCAATCTTCTAAGGAAAATGAGTGAAACCTTTGTAAACTCTATCAAGCAAACGAAAGGAATAAAAAGGAAATAAGTTAAGTACACCAACAACTAAAACAACTAAGACGTAGACGTCGCCTTCAGCGTTAAAGCTACTGTTGTTAAGAACACGGAATTACCGGCATGTGTGGGCAAAGAGAAAGAGAATGAGTGGATTAATCAGGAAAACCATTGAAAACAAAAATGAGTAGTGAAAACTCATAATGATGTTGTAGGATTTAACTTAGGACGACAAGGACGGCAGTGTTCTGCCAAAGTTTTTCATTTTATTTCACAATTTCTTGTATGAACTTACATATGTAATTTGTCAAGAAAATTCTTTACTCATTTTTAATTCTCAGATAATGGCAAAAACGGCAAAGCATAATTATTAGTTCGAGACAAGATTTATTCAAAATCGTATGGCAATACTACGTACACATGTACATACATACATACATACATACATACATACATATATACATACATACATACCTATTGTACAATATTCTTAGGCTTGGCGGCTAGTACTACTGCTTTTGCGCTGGATTGTGCAATTTTGTTGCCAAACATTCAGAATAATTTACATTTCCACTCAATCACAAAATACTCAAAATGAGAAGCAAATGAAAAATAAAACAAGAGAGTTTGATAAACTCTCACGCTCATGCTCTTGCTCTCTGTGTCTGTCTGGTTTGCCGGTTACCGGTTTACTCAAGCTGTTTGCTGCTTGTGTTGTCGATGTAGACTGCTGCCGCCGTTGACATCGAGTTCATTTCAATGCGCCTCTAGCCTCCGCCGCGTACGAACGTGCTACGCGTGAAAGAAGAAAGAATAAGGAGAAGATAGAACTCTTTGGCTCTTCGTCTCTATAGTTTTTTTTTTTGGCTGTTTCCCGCCCAACAAAAAAAAAATATAAAATAAAAAATTTAATTTTTTGATTTTCTAAATATTTTTTAAAAGGAAAATCTTGGCAAGAGTTTTCTCAAGTTCTACGCGGAAAAATTTGCAAACGCAACACATACCTAACAATACACATATATACATACATATATAAAACACACACACAAATAATTCAACAGACGAGTTGTCGTACAATGCAAAACCAATACCAATGCCAAACGCAATACAACTACAGTTACAATTACATGAATAGTGCATTGAGAAGAAATTTACAGCAACAACTCAATATTCGAGGGCATAACGGCATACAAAAGAAAAAGGAACATCTAAAGATAAAGTAAAACGAAGCAAAAGTAAAAGAAAAGTAAAAAGAAAAAGCCAAAATCAAAACGAAATCTAATTTCGTTTTCAATTGCGCCAAAAAAAGTACTCTTCGTTTTAACGGTGAATAAGGAATAGGGAGCACTTCTACTCCCATAATCTACTCCTTAACTAAAGTTTTGGTGAATACAGACACTCACCAAAAACATCTATTAACTTACATTTTTTTTTGGTGTCTTTTAATTTTGGTGCCCAAGTGAAGAAGTAACAGCAAAAAAAAAAAGTTCTTAATAAATTAGAAACCTCGGCAATACACCAAATCTATTTGGATTACTCCAATCACAATTCAGGAATATATATAAATATAGAGGAACTCTATAGATCGTCGTTCACAAGGCGTCGAGCCACAACAAGAGGAAAGAACCGTTTTTCGCAAGGTAAGTTTTCGGAGGAGAAAAAAAAAAAAAAAAAAAAAAAAAAAATCCGAAAGAAGTGAAAATAACTAATACAAAACATAGCAAAAATAAAAGGAAATATATTCGTTGTTTATGTGTAAAAAGAAAAAACAAAAATAATAGTACAGAAACCAATTTAAAATTGTTAAAAAAAATTATACATATGAAAAAGTAAAAAAAAAGTTCTCAAGTTTAAAACAGTAAAACTAAAAAAAACAAATAAGTGACAAAAAATATTTCTTAAAAAGAATTAAAAAGTTTTAAAAAAATAAAGTACTTTTAAAGAAAAAATATTTTAAATTCTATGAGTCCTTTCTTGTTATATTTTAGTTAGAAAAATTTAAAAGTTGTATTTATATCAAGTTTTACGAATCAAAAAATTTTAATTTTAATTACAAATTTTTGAAATTAAAGAAAAAGTTTTAAGAAAGTTAAAAAAAAAAACCTCAACGTTTAGAAGCAGATAAAGAAGTACAAATAAAATTCCAGTCAAATTCCTTTGAAAACCTTCTTATTATATAGATGGAGGGGGAGTGGAATTTAGGAGAAGAGTGTTAAAAGTAGTTAAGAAACGCATAAGATAAAGAGAGAGGGTGACAAGCCAGACAAGATGAAAAATAAATCAAAAGAAGTACAAAAGATAAAGAGTGCCAAACCCAATTTTATAACGGTGCATGCCGAAACGAAATCTAGGCAAATACACAGACACGCACATGCATAGGAAATACGAATACTTTTTGGCTTTGCGCCACGCACACCGACGACAGTCGCATGCCGGCATTTAAGGTTTTTTTCTCTTTTTCTCTTTTTTTTTTTTCTCCCTCTATATTATTTGTTTCATAGCATAAACGAGAGTATATTGATATTATCAAATTGTATGTAACAACGGGTGGGGACAAAATTATAAAACAGACAGTAATAGTATATGACACCTAAAAAAGGAGTAGTTAATAAGAAGAGTATAACAATATCGGTACATTTAATTTTTGTTGTAGAAAAGTTTCGTTCTCCATCCTTGCCTATATTTATTTGTTTGTATTGTAGTTTTACTGTTACCATAAGAGAAGTAGAATTGACGAATAAACAGATTCGATTACGACAATTCTTCACATATATATTTTTTTTGTTATCAGTTATGTACTAGTATAGTGTTTAGTGCGAATATCGCTGGGTGGTATAGAAGGTCACGCACGCAAACTAAATAGACATACATATGTACATACATACATACATATTGGTACATATATGTATATATTTAAACACATTCCGAGAACTATACATTAGCAGTCTAATGATAACATTTGGAAATTTTTGATTTTCTTTCGACAGCCGAAACAGCATACACCAACAACAAAAAATAAGAACTACTTAACTCAGGAACTATATACATATATATAATATACATATATATATATATATATATATATATATATATAATATAAACATACAAATATTGTATATAAAACAAGAAACAAAAAATTTGACAAAATGATTAAACATAGTAGCGATGTCTATGGTACTTCGCCAGAAGGATTATATGATTATAATCCACTCTTTGATTTTGATGATATGATAGATAATACCGGACCATTGCCTAGCATACATGGCGATATTGAAAAAGTAAAATCCGACGATGATGATTGTTTCACTGATGTATTTGGCGTCAATTATCTTGATGATCTTATATGTTTGAGAGGAGGGGATGTATCGGGAATGTTCGTTGATTGTATGTGGCCAGCACCGCCCAATTGTAATGGCAACAAAAATGTTAATAATAATTCCAATATTTGTAATGGTAACGGCAGCAATGTACATAGCACAAGTGCCGCATCAAGTTATAGCGAAAGTAGCGCCATACCACCGTCAATAGTGACTGGCACATTATTGGCCGATAAACTTGAAACAATGGATGCATCATATGCTGCATCAGCGGCAGCACTTTTATTATCGAGCAGCAGCAGTAGCAGTAGTAGCATGAGCAGTGGCAGTAGCAGGAGCAATAACAACAACAACAGCAACAACTCCTGCGCTACTTCACCTATTGTGATCAAATCGGAGCCTCTGGATAATTATGAGAGTACAACACAGGAGCAATACATGATGCGACGTAAATTTAATAATAACTCAGACAAGGAGAATAAACGCGCTGGCAGCGTTGTTAACGGTAACGGAAATGGTGTTAATAAATATACATACACGGATATACCGCCCGGTGCCAGTCTATTGCGCAAGAGTTGCCAAAAATCATCATCAGGATATGCAAATGAGATGCGTCGCAATGCGAGATTGGCACAAATTCAAGATGAAATCTCAACCGAATTTCGTCATAATGTTGATTTGCGAGCCTGTGTTATGGGCAGTAATAATATATCCTTGTCGTCAGCGCCACCAGCAAGTGCTCGTATAGATCAAATAAGTCGAGAACTACAGAATACAAGTAAAAAACGTATTTCGATGCCGTATCAATTGGTCCAAGATGAGGATATTGGTGAAGTTCTTGATGTCCTTGATGGATTAAATTCACAACAACATAATACAAGCATGAAAACAACAACAACAACAAATCCAACAACAGGATTATCATTAACAGTAGATGACGATAGTGAAATGAAAACAGTAACCATAACGAGTCCACCCACCACATCATCAGATTGCGATTCAGATGACGGTGATTGCTATATGGGCGACAATTCCAACTGTTCACGTGAATTCTCAACGAATTCAGGATCTTGTGTTAAATATTTGCGACACCACATAAGTGATCACAGTTATACACGTTGCAAGGAAATGGTTGATGAACATCCAAATATAGAGACACCCTCAGATTCTGGTGAGTAATTCAATATAATATACACATATACTCTTAGAATTAGAATATTTGCATAAACTCATTGCTCGCCACGTGCATATCCCATGAAAGTTTCAATGAATCCTTAGAAAAATGTAAAAGTTTCGTCCCCTCCAGTGCATTCAATATTCGACTTTGCGTTCATATTGAGAAAATACATTCAACTAGTGTGTGTTGTGTTGGCTTCCCGAAATTCAAACTTCCGTTTCTATGTGGGCGATAGATGGATGAGTGAAAGAGATAGAGAGATGATGATGACGACGACGACGCCTAAAAAATCGATCGCCTACGTCAACAGCAAACGTAGTAAACTTGTTACGTTGGTTCACACACACATAGAGAACACCCAGAGCCACCCACACGTTAGTCAACGTCTGGTTTTATATTGATTTTCCTCCCCCGTTTGCCTTTCTAACACCGTTAGTCGCCTTTTCACTGGCGCCTCTTGGCCTCAGCAGTTGGCTGTGTGACCCCCCCCCCCCCCCCTAGCAACGCAAAAAACCCCATCCTCAACAACCCCCAAACCAAATGGCGGCGCGTGGCCTTTCATGGCTCATTATGTGGCGTCATCTTCTACTCGCTCTCTTTCTCATTTTCTTTCTTTTTTCTTTTCGACCTTCCTCTCGCATACTGCTCTTCCTTTCTCCATCATCATTTAAACATCATCCCCAAGCCAATGTCTTGCGCATTGCTTTTCTTGTTACGCCCCAAAAGTAGCATAAAACTTTCTCTCTTTTTCACACACACACACACACACACACAAAGATCAATTTATTTCTCTCTCAGGGCCAACACCCCGTTTTTTGTGTGGGCATTTAAAAATTATTTTTTTTTTTTTTCTTTTTTAATCTAAGTTGTGTTCAAGGATGTCTGCTCTCATGCCACGTGGCGTGGCGGCAATCTCTCGCACCGTTCTCTTTAGGGTTCAATGTTCTTACCGTTTCCTTACTCCTTCATTTTTGGCGCGCAAATATATTCATTGAGCTACCCTCGCTTTTACTCTACTCTACTATACAAAACAAAAACACACCCATGCACATTGTTATTGTACTACGAAAACTGCAATTTGGCGCGCAAAAGCTCTAACTTGTTGTTGTGACGTCGTCGCCCTTGTTCGCTGCCAGCGTCAGTAGCAGCAGCGTAGCATCAGCAGCAGCTTTAGTGCAATTGAGTGCAATTCACGTCTTTGGCGTTGGTATCGGATTCGGCGTCGTGTCGAATTCGATACCGAATCGGAGTAGCATCGTCAATGTTATGTGTGTGTGTGTTGTATAAATAGTGTAGTAGTGTCGTCATTCATTTGCCCCATTGCTGTTGTTACTAGGCGGTTTTTTCAAACTATTAGCAAAAAAAAAAAACGCCCACACATTGGAACA
The DNA here is from genome assembly GCA_037075365.1 of Drosophila emarginata. Lineage (NCBI taxonomy): Eukaryota > Metazoa > Arthropoda > Insecta > Diptera > Drosophilidae > Drosophila > Drosophila emarginata. The sequence continues at coordinate 2,210,196 of JBAMCD010000160.1, forward strand.
TATTTATTTATATTAATTATACGACACAGACATATGAGAAAAAATATGATTCAGACAATCTCTTGATCACTCTTTTATACCCTATACCCCTGAAACCACAAAGTATATATCTACACATATGTATGTATATTAGCGAATATATATACATATTCCAGATCAGCATCAATCTAGAAATGATCTTAAACACACAACATCTCGCTATGCAGATCAACTTAGGATGAATTTTACATTTCACTCGTACATTTACTCGAAGTGGTTTGGGATATCTTAACATATGTATGAATATGCATATATTATATCTTATATATAATCTGGATTTGGTACATTTTCTTCCTATATTATCCACGTATGTATATCTGTTGTCAGAGATGCTATATTTATCGTGTATATTTATGTGTGGTGGTACCCAAAAGTAAAGACTTGGCAACAGTCAAAATATACGCACAAATATCAGGTGCGTGCCGCTGATTAGCAGCATACGCAATCACACACACAGACACACACACACACTTATATACATACATACACCCCTCCCCTTTTAAACGCGCGTGACGCTTCATTAGCAATTTCAGGTGGGGGTATGAGAATCATAAGTGGAATGTTACTGAAACGAAAGTACGAAAATTTGAATAGGCGCCCTTTTGCACTTAGATCCGGGGGCTATCTACAGTTCACTTAAGGGGTCAATGTGTAGTGAAATTATAATGTAATAAAATATATATGTACATATGTATGTATATATATTTTTCGATTACTTTCGACTTTTGCGGAAGTATTTTTGAAACCTACATATATATACATAGTTATAAACAAAAACCAGAACACCCTACCTCTACCCACCACCTTATGCCACCACTCATACGCACGCTATACCACCCCTTTCTCCCTTCCGGACGTGAAGTTTTTGTTCATTTCGTAATTTAAGTAAAAGCTTCATCAGTTTTTTTTCCCACTTGTCTTCTGGTAGGGGCGTGTCACGTGAACTATTTTTGGGCGAAACCAAAGACAGTTGGTAACAAGCGGGAACTATTCTTCAATAGTTTCCTCCACCCCCCAAATAGACAGATATATACATATGTATGTATGCGCGTGTATGGAGATAAAACCAACTGGGGAGCCATAGTGTTGTAGGAGGGCGCCCAGCAGATCATTTGGTAGGGGCCTGCCTGGCTGGGCGGGGGATGTTGGGTGCGTGCTGCCTGTTTTATTGGCATTTCGCACCTTTTTTTTCTCTCCATGTATTGTGCGTGTGGTTAGAAACGAAAACGTAGAAAAAAAAATTAAATAAAAATGTTAATGAACTCAACCAAGGTCGCAACCACGAAAAAAAAGTGCGTAGAAAACGAGAATGGGAAAACTTTGAGGGCTCTTAACCAAATATACACACACATTATGTACATATATTTTTGTATGTATATATGTATGTGTACATATACAGGCACACAAATAATAGTTGTGCTTCTTGTTTCTTGACTTATTTTGGTCGTTGGGTTGATTTTACTTTCGTTTAATATGCGGCTTTGGACAGACTTGGAGCCTCACAGTCATAGCACCCCAAAAAAAAATATGAATCGCCCAGTCTAAGCGGCGCAGACTTTTCGATACTTCGCACCAAATAGGGAAGCACATAAATATTTCTAAAAGATAAACCCACTCGAATTTGTGTTTCGACATTCGTCATTCTTACTCTAACAGAACATCGTCATAATTATCATCAGTGATCTATGTATTTTGTTTTACCTTTAATCATAGTGTTATTCAACTCATTTTATACTTTTGACTGTTTTCGTTTTAAGGGTTACAAGGATAAAAAAAATATGATATTCCAATATAATCAAAAAAAAATGTTTTCCATCACCCTTTTTGGTAGTCCCTATATACCATCTATCGTGTTATGCGTACAGGGTATGAAAATGTTAATATTTGGCTGTTGCTAGGCGCGTCTTTTTTTTTTTGCTCTCTTATGCTCAACGCTCTCCATTCATTGAAGTTTTTTTTTTCTTTTTTTGTTATTCGCACACGTGTAGCAATAAAAACGCTCAAGGTCGCAAAACGAACCACGACGCTCTGACGACGCTAGCGCAACAACGGCCGACGGACGGACGGGGGACGTTGGTTTTGTGTTCAGCAATAAAAAGCGCCCAAAGCTCGCTCTTTCTGAATCTATCTATCTCTGTTACACGTTGATTTGTCTCTCACGCACTTGCTACGCACTATATTGCTGCGCGCTCTCTCTTTCCCTCAGTCTCTCTCTCATTTCATTTCGTTATTTTGGCCTTTATGTATAGAAACGAGCCTCCCTTTTGTTGTTGCGTTTGCCTGTCTTTTTGTCGCTTATGAGAGATTTCCTGCTGTGCCGCGTCGTACATACGCCCAAATAATCTTACACCAAGATGTTGCAAATGTTGTATGTGAGTGTATCTGATTTGTTGCTTGTTGTTGCAAAAATGTTGCCAGACGTATTTTCATAATTTATGTTAGCAACCAAAGAAACACAAAAAAAAAAAAAAGGATTGTCGCAATGCGGCGTCAACATTTGTCAAAGGCAGGATAAGGCAGACTTCCTTCCGACTAAGGCAGAGATAGAGAGAGAGAGAGAGTGTAGACTAATGGAAAAAGAAAAAGGATAAATGTATTTTCTGATGACTCATATCCTAGATGATGAAATAGTTCCGACTACGTCATCAACAAGTTGCTAGAATTTCTAACAAACTAAAGTTCCTATGACAGTCCCCATGAGGGAGCATTGTACGGATATTTTTTAACCACAATGTACATAGCTATGAAATTATAGACTTTTCCAAAAATAATTGTTTTCAATATCTATTGACATTCAATTTTCGAATGGAAATACCTCCTACTGTCGACACGATAATTATTAAGATAAGCAAAAGGTTAAAGTTTGTGCATCACAGTTTGGCAGGCATTGCAATTGACTGACTGCACTTTACTTCTTGCATTGAAGCGTAACGACGGTTTAACAAACACACACACACACACACACACATAATTATTCGCGCACACAAATGAGAGTTGTCGGTTGTGGTCGCGTGGGAAAAACTACTGCTGCTGGGCATCATCAACATCAGCGGAAGCGATGCCGACAAATCTTTTTTTTTTTTTTTACATTTTCTTTGTCGTTTTTTATTTGTGTACACTTGCTAAATATGGGTATATGCATTTTGGACAGCAGATTGCAACAGAAAACTAGTTCTTCTGGTATAAAATGCCCTTGGAAAAAAGGGTATATTAATTTTGATTTGAAGGAGAAGCATCTTTAAATATTTATATTAATAATATATACATATGTGTATTCTCTTTTTAGATCAAGTTTTAGAAGTTTTTAATATTTATGTATATACTATTGGGTTTCATCTGAATGCTTTAACTATGTGTATTCTACAGTTCAAGTGAATTGCAAGAGTATACAAAGTTCGTCATGGTCAGAAGTTCGTTCGGCCTTCTAGTCTTTTTTTCTCCTTTATTTTTTTTTTTTGAATTGCAATTGCAAACCGCAATCACTTTCTGTTGCTGTGCTTCATTGTCTTCATCTTCATCTGTGCAACACATGTTGTTGGTGTTCGTTAGGCAGTGATAGAAGGAGGTGGAGTAGGCGAAAGAAGTTGGATGATGAAGCAAAGTAGGAGGAGGAGGAGTTAGTTGGTTTGAGTATTATAGTCGTCAACCTTTGCAACATTTTGAAAATGTCAACGCCACGATAGTCGTCGTCTTTGTCATCAGAGGGTTTGACAGCAATTGCAAAAGTGTGGGAACTATACTATACACACACACACACACACACACACAAATGCTCATTTAGTTTCTTCGTTGATTTAGAATCAGTCTGTCTCATACATATATTCGGTATAGAATACAAAACGAAGAAAAAGCTAATCAAAACAAAGAAGAAAAATAAAACCATTTTTGTTATTAATGAATTTTGTATGGGTGTATGTATGTGTAAATAAATGGTTATGTGTGAGTGTGGGGGCGTCATGCCATGCAAAATGTTATTATTATTATTATTATTGTTGCTGTATGAGCGCATTTGTTTAATTTTATAATTTTACGAGTCCGCTGGGTCGCGCCGTCGCCGTCATCGGTCGTTCTATCTCGGATAACTTTCGAGCCACTGTCTTTTTTCTTCTTCTTCTCTTATGTTGCACAGTGGGGCTAAGTTGGCAAAAGAATTGAAACAAAATTTACTATATTATTATTTCAAGGATGGTTTCAAAACAAACACTACAATTTACAATCCTGCGGCAGATTCAATATTTTTAAATTTCGTTTTGTATCGGTACTTGGCCCCAGAACCGCCGATATACATATGTATACATCTAATTCATTAGCACCTGCTAAAAAGAAACATTTTTATTGCAATTCCAAACAAGTTTCGCTTGTAAACTCTTAAATTTTGTTCTCCACTGTGAATCGCGTCTCTCACATTTCTGAGTATTTGTATTTGGGTTTGTTTTTACTTTGCTTTTTTTATAGGCCTGAAATTCTTTCATATATTACATCATATGCCATATTTTTTTTCAGTTCAATTTCGCTTCTTGTTTTCTGGTTTCACTTTTGTAAATTAATGCATACCGCCTACCCCCCACTCCACTCGACTATACGCTGCTTCCTTTCCTCTTTTCCACTCAGCAGTCTGTGCGGCTCTCGCAAATGTTACGCGTGGTATATCGAAACTTGCGCAACATCTACGATAGAGAAAGAAGCTGAGGAGGGGGGAAATCAAGGAGGCAACACATTTATGTTAGTGTTGTTTTTCCAATTGTAATTGTAAATTGTTGGCAGTAGTAGTTGTAGTAGTTTCCTCTCATTTTTCCTCTTGAAGCTTGATCTTGGCTTTTGGATTGAAAGCGCGGCGGCGCTGTGGGCCGCCTTAGCCGCTTAGCAACAAAAGTTTTGTCTTTTATCTTGGCAAACCCGTTTGTCTGGTTTCACCGTTAGCGGGAGTGAGAAAGAGAGAGGGATGATAGAGAGAGAGAGACGATATAAGACACAACAAGCGGCGGGATTAACAAATAAGAGAAGCTTTATTGTTTTCGTTTTTAACCCTGTCTATTGAATGCATTTTGCAATCTCTCCCACCCACCCACTCTCTGTCTGCTGCTGCTGCTGCTGCGCTCACTCATTCAATTCATTAGAATTTTATTGTTATGCCTTGTGGAAATCCCCGCCAATATGTTTTATCTCATTTTTCTTGAAACTGGTTCCTTACTTAACTCTCTTTCCTTCCCCCTTTTTATAAAAAATGGCCGTCAAGCATATAAATTCTACATTCCATTCCTTCTTCAGGAGGTTCCCTCTCGTCTGTGGATTGTCTAGCTGCATTCGTTCGTATTCGTATAAATCCATTCTCACTTCTCATCCATTCTTTTGTGTGACTCATGGCCGGCCTGAGCTTGATGCTTCAGCTTCAGCTTGAGCTTGAGCTTGAGTTTGACGTTCAGATTGAGCCTATATCATTCTTGCACTCTTCTTACGTTTGAGGTTTTAATTTGCACACTTGTTGTCCAGTGCTACCTCTGCCTGACTTTTTCTTTTTCAGTCTCTGTCTTTCTGTTTCTCTCTGCTGTTAAATATTTAAACAGTTGGTTGTATTTTTTATTTAAACAAGTGAATTTGATAATAAATTTTTGCATATACGTATATATGTATATACATACATATGTACATATACATTCATACATATATTCGTATGTTTTCATTTAATTGAAATCGTAACGGAAGCAGTACGTTTTGGCAACGGAAGTTTGTGTTATCTTTCTTTCCTTCTTACCAATAGCCAAATAGAAGGGAGGGGAAAGGGTGCAGAATTATTTTATATTGCAAATTTACAAAATTTTTGCCAAAAATAACAATTAAAATAATTTATTTCGGTAAGAGTGACCCCCCCCCCCAGATCACTACACTATACTTGTTCTATTAGTGGCGGCCAACGTGGGGAACACAAAGTTTTTTGTTTTTAAAATGAATAAAAAAAAAAAATTAAGAAAAGAGGCAATGAAGAATAGATAATTGAAAGAAAAGAGAAATAGATTGGACTAAACATTACCTTCTTGTTACCAAGGGGAATGACATATGCACTTACATTATACATATGTATGTATTTATGTATGTATGTATGTAGATAGGTATACCTACATACATATGTACATAAAAGAAAAGCCTCGTCGCTGGTGACAAGTTGTCTGTGAAATCCGTGCAAATCTATTTTGCTTCCTGAATTCTGATACTAATCCGCTTTAGTTATATTACCGTACACAAGTCACACTCACACTCATTCATGCATATATACTACAAGATATGTATAATTACATATGTACATAGTTAGATACATACATAGATGTACCAGTTCTGTAACATAACTTAAGTGTCATTCCACTTGAAGTGAACTAACATTTTTAAGGCTTTACTCTCTAAACAACAAACTAAACAAACATTTCTTTCTCTTCTTTTCTCTCCCCATCTCTTCAATACACACAGATGAGGAAATCGATGTGGTCACTTTAACTGATAAGAAGTTACCCACAAATCCATCAGAAAGGGATCTTGGTGCCCTACAATCAAAAGTTGCTCACAAGATGAATTGCAATGTGGCAAAGAAGAAATATCTGCATCAATGTTATGAATTCTCAACACCAGCCAGCATTAGTCCAGTGAAATCGGTGGCAAACTCTTCATCATCATCGTCATCATCATCATCATCGTCATCGGCCTCTTCAACATCATCGTATTCACCTAAAAATGATTTGACAAATATGATGCCATCAAATGATTATCTTTCGGAATTAAATGGAAAAGCGCCAACGGCAACGGGTAAAGGACGAAAACGTTATTTTGTAAATCTAACTTTATCTGATGAAATGGATTCAAAAATGAAAACCTCATCATCATCATCATCAACATCAACATCGACGCCGATGATGAACAAACGGTGTCGTAGCAAAAAGGTTGCTCCCAGCTATAATAACAACAACAACAGAAATAATAATGCTATGTTAACCGATCAAGATATGCTTTGGTCATCATCATCAACATTGGTTAGTACTACAACAACAAGCAGCAATAGCAATAGTGTTAGCGGGTCTACCACACCGACACCTGCTATGCTGAAACGTCAATATAGTTTGGATGAGGCCGATACAATCGAGAAGCGTAATCAGCATAACGATATGGAGCGTCAACGTCGCATTGGGCTTAAAAATCTATTCGAGGCACTCAAAAAGCAAATACCTACCATTCGTGATAAGGAGAGAGCGCCGAAAGTGAACATATTGCGGGAGGCAGCAAAATTGTGTCAGCAATTGAATGAGGACGAACGTTCGTTGGACTTGCAACTTCATTTATTGAAGGACACGCTAAAGAGTATGCAAGATCGATTACGTATTCTTAAGGCGGAATGATGATAGCGAGTAACGAGTAGCGAGTAGACAGAATGTAAGGTAAACATTAAAACAAAACAAAAACAAACGATTCAAGAAAAGGCGGCGCCAAAAATCGCAAAAAAAAAAATTAAAATTTATAGTTTTATATACATAGATGTATATAAGAAGAATATATATATATATATATATATATATATATATAGATACATACATTTAACTATATTATTGACCTAACCTTACCCCATTAACTTCAATATCAGTTAGTAAGAAGAAGAAGAAGAAACAGAGATAAAAAGAAGCATGCGGGAAAACATATTATTATTAATATTATAGTTCTTTTTTTTTTATTATTGATTTCTTTCATGTGATATTTTGTTTGATGATGATTGAAAAATTACACAAAAAAAAATTGAAGTTTTAGTTAAGCTTAGAAAACAAACAAGAAAACCACAAAAAATGGAAAAACCGCAAAAAAATGAAAAAAAATGAAAAAAAAAGAACAGAACGAAAAACGAAAAACTTGGAAACGGAAAACAGACAAAAACGCAACGAAAGAGCCACAATACAATTGAAGTTGAAGAAGAACACAAAGAAGAAGTGACAAAAAATAAATAAGAAAAAAGCATCTTTTAGATAGAACGTTGTGTGTGCTAAATACCACACACAAAGAGGTTTATATATATCTAAGTAATGTATATATATATATATATATATATATACAAATGTACTATATATAGATGTATTCTATATATATGTATGTAGATTTGACAAGTTGACTAAAATCTGGGTGCAGGTAAACCTAAAGATCGATCAACCTTCAATCAATTAATGCAAGGTGAAGGAGAAAGGATGAATAGGGAAAAGAAACGAAGACACAATGTAGGAGAAAGTGGAGAAAGGAATAAAGAGGAGGAAGGCAGGCTAGTAAAAGAAAGTAGCGCGAAGACGACGAAGCAGAAAGAAGAGTAATGAATTAAGAAGAAAAAGGAAAGCTCAACTGAATTGAGAAATTCCTACATAAAAGTTATTTTTTTATTTAATATATTTTTCAATTTTTTTAATAGTCTTCAACTAGAGCTATTTCTACCACTATTGCTACTATTAAATATACAACTATCCTAACTATATACATACATACAAATGTATAATATACATACATATATACTATATACCATATGCTATGAAAGCATACGACGCTTTTTTTATTAGGTTTTTTTTTAATATACTTTTTATCATTATTATTATTGCTCTTATTATTTCTATTATTATTTCTTCATACACTTTGATTCTAATGGAAAACTATAGACGAATGAAAACGAAGATGATGAAACAACGCTTTAAAAAGAAAATACAAAAACAATTTACCTACTGCCTACAACAAAAAAAAAAAATAAAAATATATACATATATATTTCTATATATATGTATACCGATATATATATATATATATATATGTATATATATATTGCAAACATTTCAAATCAGCAAAGCATATGAAATGCAAGAAGAGAAGGAAGAAAAGAAAACTATTGAATAGTTGGGAAGTGAAAGAATAGAATGAAGGGGATGGAAAGGTAGAAAGAAAGAAAGAGAAATTGGCTGCCCCAAAGTAAACTTTGTGCAGCAGCTGTTTAACTGTCGATTTTTTGCTAATAAGTAAGAGTACGAAAAGAAACGGATATATAAATATATATATACACAATATATCTATGATATATGCTATGAATGGATGGATATATGATTTAGGATTTCAAATTTGAAAGCAAACAATTGAAAGAATAACTAATGAAACGATACACTGTTATTTAGGTTTAACTCTATATAAAGAAAACTATATGGAATACGATGACAAAACCAGTTAAAAAGGAAAATATATATATATCTTAACACACATAATATATATATATATAATTACTATGACCGACAAAATACAATTTATGCTAACGACGAAAGAAGTAAATATATATATATATATATATAAAGAAGCGATTTTTATATTAGTAGGCGCCGCCTTAATTCTTTATACATATATAGAAGATGATCAAAAATGATATATCTATCTAAACTATATAAAAGTTTTCGAAAGGAATAGAAAAAGGAAAGAAAAGAAAGTATATATATTTATATACATATATAAAAACAAGAATATACTTAAAACAAAACTTTAACCTTTTATTATTATTATTACCATTCTGAATTGTTATGTGACATTTACCTATATATATATATACATATATGTATATATATACATATATATTAACCCTATAGATAAACGATTTATCATTATTTTTTCAATCGCCAGAGAAATTTATATATCTGTATCGATCTATCTATATATATATATATATATATATATACATATGTATATTTTTTTTAATCTTTGTGTATACATTGTAAATAGAAATCTCGTTAAATCATAAACTAAAATTAAAAAACAAAAAACGAAATGAAAAAAAACAACTATAGCAACAGAAACACAGTTACAACCAAGCAATAGACTTAAGCACACAAATACACACACATGCAACACACACACAACACAACACAACACAACACACATGCGAATGCACCTAATTTTCCTAACAAAAATACAAATAGTTTAAACAAATTTTCACAACGTACAAATTTATCAACAACAATAAAAAAAAAACGCAAAAACCAATAAAAAAAAACAAAAGCAAAACAAATGCAAAATAAAAAAAAAAGAAAGTGAGTAACCGAAAAGAACACAAAACAACAACAAGAAAAAAACCTACACAAAATATTTATAAACACGAAAAAAAGGAATAGAAAAAGAAAAACGGTCAGAAAAAAACCTATTTAATTTATAAAATATTTGTTTAATTGTTAAAATGTCAACAAAATAACAAAAAAACAAAAGAGAATAACAGAGATAAAGAGAACGAATTGCATTTTTGTTTACTTTTTTTGTCTTCTGCATTTTTCTCAATTTTTTTTTTGTTTAGAACCAAAACCTCTACAATCCTCGCAAACACAAAACAAAAAAAATACAAAACGAAAAAAAACACTAAAAACAAAAAGGAAAAATATTTAATTTTACATTTTTTTACAATTAATTTTTTGATATACATACAACTAAATAAATATATACATACATGTATATATATCTATATATATGAAAACTACTATTACTTAACTTTATCTAGTTGTTTAATGGAAAAAGAAAACTGAAGCAAAAAAAGGAAAACGCATGAAAAATATTGAAATTTTTTGTAAATCCTTTTTGTTCTTTTTTTTATACCTTTTTTTTATTTTTTACTTGTATTTTTGCTCGGTTATTTTGTTTAACTCGCTTCTATTACAATTTATTCTTTCTAAAAAAAGAAATATATATATATATATATATATATATATATATGTATTTATATATATATATCTGCTATATACAAAAAACCAATACTATATAACTATATATCTAATAAATTTAACTCGTTATGTAGTTACATATTAATGATGATACGATAAACCAACCAATCAACAACAAATCTATAAAACAACATAAATATATACATATATGTATATATATAGTTGCATAGAGAAACGGTTTAATAATTTTTTTTTAAATTTATGTTTATGGAATTATACAATAAATATTTCAACATACCAACAGAAATTAATTTTGCATTCCGTTGTTTTATTTGATATTATTTTTTTCTTTTTACTTTTAATTTATTTTTTTTTTTTCAGATTTTTAGTTTGCCATCGATAGGTATCAGATCTATATCGCCAATTTGGCAACATTTGGTGTATAATAAAAATAATATATAAGAAAGATATCCCAAATTAAAATTGAAATGGGTTAAAGTCAATCATCATTAGGCTGAACATTGTCTTTGTCATTTGATGATTAGCGAAATGAGATACAAATATATACATATATGTATATGTATGTGTATGTGTATATACAAACATATATGCCATGATTCATGGAATCCATTTATTTACAAATGTTTTCAGTGATTCAGTTTGTGACCTGTTTGATGGATGGGTGATGATGGTGCGAGATGGTTAATGCGACAATTGAATATGTCGCCGTTTCTAATCAATTGCATATGTACATATATGATGGCACGCCCATGCCAGACAAACGCCCTCCTTCTCATACACACACCCACACTCACACCTCCTTCAGCTGACCACCCCTTTTTCTCATGCCTCATCACAGAAATTACCTTAATTAAATTAAATTTTTGCATTCAACACGAAACACAAATACAAAAAAAAAAGAAAAAATTGTTTTTACCGGCAAAATTGAATAAAAACTTGTTGCCAATCCCCAAATCCCTCGCTCTTTCTCTCTTTCTCACTGGCCATTATCCACCATTAGTGAACACAGACACAAAAAAAAAACAAAAAACAAAAAAAAAATACAAGCAGAAAACAAAAAAAAAAAAGATTTAATAAAAGCTTTTCATGTATTTACTACAATCATTCAGTTTTCAGTTATTTAGTTTAATTTTGTTGTACTCCTCTTTTTTATACCCTTGCTAATGGGTATATTAATTTTGAGTGACATTCTACAAATCTTTAAATGAAGCAGAAAGTACTTTGAATTAAATCTGAATATTTGGACAAATAGTTATAGACATATGTTGATTTAATTTTTGTTTTTATTAGTTATTGTATAATTGTTCGATCTAAAAAATATTTTTTTAAATATAAATAAATACATACATATATGTATGTATATAATTGCAGTCTTTGATCAACAAACGAAAGTCTAAGATATATTGCTTTGATCCGATATAGTTAAGTTAAATATGTGATTGAAAAAATCTACTAATGCAAGAGTATAGTAAAGCCTGCAACTTAACGCATTTCATAGGACTTCACAGAGAAAGAGAGAGACAGAGAGAGAGAGATAGATTGAGAGTGAGTGAGTGAGAGAGAAAAAGAGCTGTGCCGGCCGGCGTAATTGTTTAACTGCGAAATTTACTCTGACCGCGCTCTGGTCGGTCGCTTTATTGGGTGAAGGTCACGCCAACTGCGCTGCGACTGCTGCGTTTCGTGTTTTTTTTTTTTTCATTTTTGTTTTTTTCGTTTTATTTTTGTTTTTGTGTTATCTTTTTGTTTATCTTTTGCTTTTGTTTTCCTTTCATACTCTGTTATTGTCGTTGGTGTCGCTGTTGTTGTTTGGATTGTCGTTGATTCTACTACACTCATCGTCATTTTGTTTTGGTTCGATATTTGGTTTACCTTGCTTATTCCTGACCTCCCCTAAAGTATACAACACAAATCAGCATTCAGAAATTAGTTGTTCTTATGATCCTTTTTTCTCTCTCCATCTTTTCGACTTATCTTGTCGTTTATTTTCCTAAAAGTTTACTTTGAAACTAATTATAAATAGAAAGCCTTTTAAGGATCCTTTTTGTGCATTTCGAGAATTTAATAAATGATATAAAATCATTTGCTATAATTGTATACAGATATACATACTTACATACATACATACATATATTTTCATTTTATACGTTTTATGTATCTTTTTACTTGTATGTGAGTTTTATTCTCAATCTATTTTCAATTGGTTTTATTTATTTTTTTTTGTTCTATATAAAGCGCATTTTGCCTCTTGTAGCTGTTTCAACCTATAAAGACATTTATCTCTTTTTTTGTTTTTGTATTTGTATTTGTGGGTACACATGTATGTACATACATACATATGTATAAAAAACAAAAATTTCGTTAATTTATTGCTTAAATTTGATTTGAGTTAGCGGGAACAAGAAACTGGTCATTTTGTCGGCAGATGGCACTCGAAATGTCGACCTTGATTTGATTTTTGGTTTTACTAACGCGTCATCTTCATTTATTATATTCTAACAGAATACGAAAAAAAATTTAGAAATCGGAACAATAATACAAATTATAGAGTACAAAATAATCTATACCATAATATGAATGTTTATGTATTGAAAACATAATTCAAATATTAACTAAAAAAAAATGTTTACTGATCTTTGTTCATATTTTAAAGATTTGAGCAGGACAAAATTTCAATTTTATTCTATCGATTCTTTCGATTAAAGTATCTATTTCAAATTTCAAAAACAATTTATAGTCGGATATTCTTATATATTCTTTCGCTTTGGTTGAAATTCAGATACCAAATGATACATTCTATCATTTGTTTATTTCAAGATAATGTTCATAATAATAATAGTTTAAATATGTGTTTTGTTTTGGTTTATAAAAATATGCGTTTTATTCATTCTGTTCATTTTTGGTAAGAAATAAGGATTGAGATATGCTCAATTATTTCGCAATGAATTAAAAACTAATTAAATGTATTTATTCTATATAACTCATACTTACACTTCCTCGTACAGCCACAAAGTCGTACACACACACACACACATACACACTTGCACTCATTGTATAATTATGGAATTTGCAAAATAACTTGTTGAAATATTTTAACAGCTTTAAAACAAATGAAAACGAAAATACATTTATTACACAGGCTTCAATAGTAAAACTAAACTAAACAAAAAAAAAAAAAAAAAACGAAAAAAAAGCAGTTTGTATATTTGTGCATATTTTTTCTACAATATTAAATATGAATATTTAAATATATATATACATATATATACAATATTCACATATAAATGTTTTATATACATTAATATACATTTATGAATTAAAAAAAAAAGAAATTAATAATATACAATGATATAGAAATGAAATATTTGATTACAATGCATATACATATATATATATATATGTACATATATAAAATACCGAAAATACATGCTATATATATATATACATATATACCAATTTATACTGAAACTTAGTACTTATACAACAAAAACCCAATAACAACAAATCCGAAAAAATATACATAATATATATACTCACTTATCGTAATAGAAACTCTTTAACAAATTTGTACCATATGGAATCGAACTAGGAACTGTTGCTGATCTTTAATGACAGATGATGAAGATAAGGAAATTAATACTATGTACGTAACAAAGAAAGTTGACTTAGTTGAGCTTAAAAGAAAATTTGTAAAACAAACCAAAAACAATGAAAACCTAAAAAAAAAAAACAAAAACAAAACTAAAACACTGAGAAAAAGAAACAGAAAAAAAAAATTAAAAATGACAACTTAATAATAAAAATCGAAGGAGGGCAGAAGCAACCACAGACCCAAAAAAAAACCATTGTAGTTTTATTCGGCCGATTATAAACCTGCCAGCTGGATTATTTTTTTTTATTTTGTATGTATGTATGTATATGTACATACATATATACGCTTGTACAAGGGGCATATCTGTTTTTGATTAAGAGAAAAAAGAAGTCTTCACTACGATGTTAAGTCACGATAATACACCACAGTTACATATCTTCGAGAACTGAACTAAAGTGCAATACATTTTATTTATCAATTATAGGTAAATTAGTCTTGGCTAGACTAATCAATTAATTACACTATAAAAAAAATTGAAAGTTACTTGAATATAGTTTTCTGTTAATTATATAGTAATTTTGTGTTAGTGGAATGCAGTTTTACAAATGCCAAGGAATGCAGTTTGGCTAAGATATAAAGTAAGAACTAAAACATGAAAACAGTGAAAATACAGTTTAATTGAGATTGAAAAATATCTTTAGCTATTAATGTTAGAAGAAATCAATAGAGAACTTCAAATCACTAAGGTAGAGTATTAAAAGAAGGTTAACTTTTTTTATTTTCCTTTTTCTTTTTTTTTTGCTAGTATCGAAGGCGAATGTCACATAACTGGCCCAACAACTTTTCTGTTTCTTTCCCTCATTTGTTGCTCTCTTCTTGTTAAACAAAAACAAAAGAGAAAAAAAAAACAACAACTTCAGACTTTATACTAACTACATTTGCTGGGACGTGCTGCTGTTGTTGTTTTTTCTTCTTATTTTTTTTTAATTACATATAGATTTCGGTTGATTTTTGCAGCTTGCCAATTTTGTTTCTTGTTGACAGGTGCAAAATTGCTGCCCAGAAACTGTAAGTTTGATTCGAATTGGAATATACCCTCCTAATTTTGGCAAAAAAAAAGAAATAAAAATAATCTGCAGACTTATAATCTAAAATTAATGGATTAGAAAATGATTTCTTAAAATACAAGATGAGGGTTTCTTTTTTTAATATTTTCTACATCTGAACGGCTATAAAAGGATCACCCAAACACCTATCTACCCATTTGTAGATATATTTAGAATGACAAAGATATATTACAAATGTTATAGACTAAATATATTTATTATCTAAATGCTATATGGCAAATTTATACATTTAGTTTTTTTCCATTCATTCATTTATTTCATATAAATTTAAATATTATCCCTAATATAGTTTATGTTCCACAAATTTCTTTGGCCTTCGACTCCTGTTTATTTATTTCCAAAATAAATTTGGTTTATAAGTCTGGTTTCTATATTATATATAATTTATTATTACATATAATTTATAAAACACTTCTAAAATGTCGAATGTATTTATTATTCTTTTGAACTATGCCAAATTCTGCAGTAGTCAAACGTGTCTAAAATAATCCTTGAGTACCCTATACAAAAAATAAATAAAACAAGAAAAGAAGTCTGCAAGGTGTTGCTAGACCCACGGGTTCGAGAGAGACAGCTCAGCTTCACCCTTAAGGACTGAATTGGTAAGTAAGTACTGATTAGGGGCACGAGGATGATGATGATGATGATGAAAATGATGACGATGATGATGATGAAAATGATGACGATGAGGGTCAGATGCAGGTTCAGTTTCTCCCTTTACCATCATCATGTGCGTGTGCCTCTTTAATTGAGCTTAATGCAAGCTGTGCCGCTGAGGTCCGAGGACCAATGATAGTTAGCCACTTCGGTACGATACAATTAGGCACTGGCTGCTCCACCTTTTTAATGATGACATTCGATAGTTAATGTATAAAAATAAAACGCAAAAGAGTAGAAAATCCAAAAAAGAAAAATAAATCCAATATAAATTGTTAAGTATATACAAAAAAAAAAAACCATGCAAAAAAAAAAAACGAAAAATTTTGGATCAGAAGACGTGCAGGGAATCGGCAACTTGATTGCGGATGGCTTCCTCAAAGACGTTAGTCACGCACCTCACCAATATGTGTGTAAGTAGCGGCATTATTAAGGACACAATTGTATTCAATTCCAGTGTTAATCGTCCCCACATAACTTTTGCCAACCATGTGATTATTTCGAATACAACCATTATGCCATGTACCGTTATCCAGGGTCTAATATGAATTGGTGATACCTAAGAAAAATGAAATGTTATATTATAATTTTTCATTATTATTTTTTGAATTATACCATTAATATGCCATAGACAAGTAATAGCCAAGCATTGATCATTATATAGGAACCGATTAATCGAGCACGCTTCAAACATTTATGACCAATGATATAATATTTTCGATCTCGCCACATTTCTATCTCATAGTTAGGACAATAACAGATACGGAAAAATTCCCTGAAACTTAGAATGGCACCAAAGGTACCCATTAAAAGTACTAGCCAGAAAATGATGGGAAACCATTCGGGACGGCAAATTCGACACGTATGCATCATATCCAATAGTTTGGTCCATTTGGATAATGGACAGACATCCCAAATGGAAAATATATCACAATTATTGCCGTCATCGAGAACATAATTTTTGCGCATTAACCGACAGAAATTGGTGTTGAACATTGTCATTTGAAACATCTTGATGCTAAAAAATAAAATATTAACCATCGTTAAATAATTGCAAATTAATACTTACACATGAAATTTTTATATCACTATTTTTAAAAAATTTCTCCAGAAAGTTTGTGTTTCTACAATCTAAATAAAATTCTATATGAACTTTGGAATAAAAATGATTTAGACTATTGTCAGCAAAAAAGGAAATGCCAACTTGGATTTAGAAAATTTAAAAAGAAAAACCCAAATACCAAAATAAAAAACATTATTGTATTTGTTAAATTCCATTGAAAATCTTCTTAAAATTAAAATTAAGAATTTTTAACATATAGAAGAACATATGCAACGGAAAGATAAACCAAATCGGCTATGATTTGGTACAGTTCTAGTGAAGAAAACGTGAGCAAAATTACCAAAACGTTACGGTTAAGGCATGTGACAAATTCCTTTACTCTATAGTTTAAGTTTAATCCTAAGATTATTCCTTTTACCTGTGCATTTTCCTTAGAAACCATAACACCCGCTCTTTTAATGCACCGTGAAGTGAAAGTCTCATAAAATGAACAAGTAAGAAAATAGCCAGTCAAAGATCACGAATCGCTAATACCCTGCGCATTAAATTGTTGAAATTAAATAATGGCTATTAAAAAGGAATCATAAAAATACTACTTTATTTTTTTTCTTTAGATATTTTAGTTGTAAATTAATTGTAGTCTGTATTATTAAATTAAAACTATATACCCAATAGGTTGGGTTAGTTACAGGGTATTAAACTAGTGCCATAAAATGACTTTTTCTCGTCTCAGTGACATTGAGATCTAAAAGGGATAGCAAGATGATCATAAAAATTATTTTATGATTACAAAAACTATTACAACTCTATCCTATTTCTTTATATGGCGCCTACCTGTTGTCAATGTTGCAGGTGTTTTTTTTTTTTGCTCTTTTTGTATTTTTTTTTTGTTGTTGTTAATGTTGTTTTCCGTTTTCTTATTAAAACATTTTAATGATGAATCAGCAACAGTAGCAACAGTGTAAAGTTAATTACGCGACTCGAGGGAAATTACCAGAGTTCCGACTAATTGAAGGTTCCCTTCATCTCCCACCCCCTACCATCTACCATTGCATCCCATACCAACCACTCCTCGATCTAACGCCTATAGCAATAGTCGACTCACCCCTATTTATTTATCTATATACATATAAACAAAATTTCTATTTACATGTTTACTTACAATTTTAATGACTATCCATTGTTGTTGTTGTTGTTGCTGTTCTTTTTTTTCTGTTTTTATGCGATTTATGCGGGACAAAAAATAAAATAGTAAATAAAAAAAAGAGAGAAAAATTCCATTTCTAATTCAATTTTCATTGATAAAAATTTTTATTATTCATCGGAAGATTGCATTATTATTACTATTAATTAATTCACTTGGAATTGTTTATTTTAAAAGTTTGCTTTTCTATTTTTTTCTTCTTTTTTGATGCTTTGATATTTTTTTAATGTTATATACTATATAGTCGACACTTCGCCTAAGAACTAACTTCCAGATTTTTTATATCCTTTAATTTAATCGAATTAAAGGATCGGCAAAATTTTGAGATGACAAAAACGTTTCTCTATCTTTTACGGTAGTGACCAATTGTAGCTATTTGTCATTTAATTGTAAAAACTGAGTCACAGTTGAAATTTCATTTCAGGTCTCGTTTCAGTTTTATAGTTTTTCTTTTTCCAGTTAAATTTTCAATAATGTTTAACCAATTTCTCAGAGCGATTTGTCACAGGACTTGGTTTTTCTTTTTCATTCGTCCTGATGACAGACAGCTACATATACACACACACTCACACACACACATATATGTACATGTACATGTTGGTCTGTCAAACTGTATTTCAATTCAGGTCAAACAATTTGTTTTCAAAATGCCGACACACGGGGACAGCATGACAAGTGGAATTTTCGTTGAAAGCATTTCCTGTTCAAAAAGATTAGAAAAAAAAAACACAGAAAAAAACCAAAAACTAAATATAAAATCAAATACAAATAGAAAATGCAAGTTCAGTTTTCTTTTCTTTACTTTTCTTTTTTTTTTTTTGTTTTGTATTTGCAATTGTTTTGTGTCAAAGTAAAGGCATTAATAAAAGTCAAGGTAAAATATATATGAAAATTATTTGTCCCATAATGAGTAGTTATTTATCACAAATGAGTTTTCCAAGGAGTTCCATGAAAATTGAGAAATATATTGGGATACAAAAACCTTTTTCTCAAATCTATTGAATGGAGAATTTCTACTTATTTTTACTGTTGAATACCTCGAGATAAATTGCAGAATTTTCGTTTCAAATAATCAATGAATGATAAAAAGAGAATAAATAATTTACAAGATTAAAGACATACAATATATGTATGTATATATATTTCTATATAAGTTTTTTAAATATACTGTCTAAATTATTTTATTGCTACAGTTATTTAACTAATTAAGCATTTCTTAGCATACTCTAAGGAACTTTTAAATTAAAATTAAGTACAGTTTGTTAATTTATAGTTAATATAAAAAGTTTACTTTGCTTGTGTTATATAGTAATATAAATTGAATTAGAATTCTAAATGTTAGTAAAAACTAACATTTTTGATATACTTTTATAATTATATGTTTTTTTTGGGATAATAATTTTTTTTCTCATGGCGCCGCCATCAAAGTGATAAATGTCTTCTCCTTTCGGGCGTTTGATTGATTGATTGGTGTATGTACATATTTACAGTTCTCTTCCTCAGTTCTCCCTCATCAGCCCAACTGTCGCAAAAAAAAAGGAGAAAAATTTGTTGTCATAAAATTTATATAAGCCGGTTTTGTTGCAACAGATTGTTGCACAGGCCACAAATTACAAAAACAATGAAAATTATGTTCTGTCTTTATACCCTGTAACTAAAAGGTGCAAAAAAAGGGGTATATACATTTAAATAATAAAGTTTTATCACAATCGATTCTTGCTATTCTGTTTATTGATTGATCTATAACATATTAAAATTAGCATTAATTTTGGGAACATTTTTTTTTAATAAAAATAAATCTATAATGTCATACAAATATCTTATTAATTTTTAATTTTAAAACCTAACAGTTGCGAGGTATTACCAAAGTCGATTTTTGGGTTAAGAAAAACAACATTTTGTTCTTTTCTTTCATTTTTTTTTTTGTTCTTTTTGCGTGTGGGCTAACGAGGGAGTATTAGAGTAAGGGACTGGAAAGGAACGGTGAGGGGGTATGCAAGTATCTTGTATAATAAAACTTCCAGCAACAGTTCAAAGGCAATTTGCCATTTCGTGACACAGAAGACAGACAAAAGTAGCGGAGGTTATTATAAGGGATATAAGAAGGGAGGGAGGGGGTAAAGAGAAATTACAGAGATCTGGCAATTATGCACACATATGGTCAGAATGCACCCTATGCTTGGGATGCTAATGGCTCTATATAATCCGTATCTGTTTATATGTATATGTATATACATATGTACATATAGATTTACATACATACATACATAGATGTATCTCATTGTGTTTAGATGCTCTTTAGCATTTTGCCTTTTGTGTATCTTAAAGATGCAGGCACGCACCGTTTGAAATTTTTCTTCTTTTGTTTCCTTTTTTTTTGATTTTTGCGCTAAATATATCAATTCTTGTGCTATTTCTATGATCGTTTCTATATGTTTAGAGAAGACTTTTAGGCTTCTATTTATTTTATTGTACATATACCAATACATACGTATATGCAAATAAAATTATATATACATATATGTATCTACGTTTTCTATATCTATTTAATTGAGCATTTTAGCAATAAATAAAAAGAAAGAAAAGAAAAAGAAACTAAGCTATTTCTGTATAATTATTTCTGCACATGTATACGCACACACGAATTCTTGTATTTGTAAATTAAACAAGGCATTGTATTAAAATACAGTTAGTTATTATATCGACAATCGTATACCGTGTAAAACCTAAATATGAAACATCTTAAAATCATGATAAACTGGTTTCATTTCTTCAAACAATCAAAGTGATATTAGTGTGAACAGCTGTTTATAAAAAGCAGTAACAGAGTTGCCACCTACCTAGATGATATGATCTTATTCCGGTTACAGTTACAGGTACTTGAATAACTATTTCTAGTTAAAAGGACATCAGATTAACGCACTAGAATGCAAATTGAATGCTCTTTTGTTTGATTTTAGTCCTTTTGCGACTTTTCAAGAAGAAGTGAAATAAAAACTCAGTACAAGATTAGGATAAAAATTAAGTAAAAAAATATGTAAAACCATTTTTCCTTTCTAATCTCCAAATAAAGCTAATCTTTCTTCATCTGTGTGTATGTGTGTTTCTTTTTATATTTTGTTAGAACCTATATACCTAATTTCATATGGATCTCGATAAGAATGATAATAATCATTTCATTCGATTTTTTTTATATTCCCCATCAAAATCGGTCTGCAAAAAAAAAAAATAATAAGTGTGAGACAAAAACGGGAACCAGGAGAAAAGAAGAAACCCCATAAAAAATAGAAAAGGAACGTGCGTAGGTTTTTTTTATATATACATATATATATTTTCTTTTTTTTTTTTGCAGAAAATAGGTCAAATCTATTTCGAGCAGCTCAGAGAAAAAAAAAACGATAAAAATAATGAAACACAGCAAACGGTTTCTGTTTTCCCTCTCTCCTTTCCTCTTTTATTATTCAGTTTTTGTTTTACTTTTTTATTTATTTTTTTTTTTTTTACTTTTTTACTTTTTTGGCTCCTGAGCCAACACCTTTGTATTATTTTGGCATTTTTTTTTCTCTTTTTTTTTTGTTTTAGTTTTTGTTGGTGGAAAATTTTGCTGGTGGTGCTGCTGATCTCATGGGAGCTAAAGAAACAGTTGTTGCTAGGCTAATGCCTAATGCTAATGTCTATGATGCTGAAAATACTGAATACCGATGAAGTTGAGACACTGCTGTAATTAAGGACCCAGCTGAGAGTTAAAGGCCAAAAACCCTAACAATGAAAAAAGTTTTGCTTTAACATCTGTTTCATAGCTGGGGTATCAATTGATGATTAATGATTGTCAGTCAGTTTGACTCTAGGCGAAAGGCCAATTCGTTCTTTTACTTTTGCAAAATGTATGAAAATATATGTATATATGTTTATATACATGAAAAATACATGTGTACATGTATATATTATAAATATGGTCTTAAGTGTAGCAAATTGAAGGGAACGAAATCGTTTAAATAGCAAAATCTGATCGTTGGACTTTAATCAGTCTTAAGAGGTAAAAGAAAATAAGGTTTATCCATTAAGACTATGATTAATATACGGATAAATGAATATACATAGTTATATAAATAAATTAAGGGTTCCTTAGAATTAAATATAATTTAATTCTATGTACAAAGAAGTCTTTGAATAAATGGCAATATTTAATAATCAGTTCAATAAAATTCTAAATATTGGAAAAAACCATTTCAATAATATTCTATGTCTTTAAAATATTTATGTGTCCAAGATTATAATATTAATTTGCCCATTAAAATATTTTCAGTTTCAGTGAAATTTAATTTTCTGAATTTCTAATTGAAATTTATAATTTCCCTATCCATATCCTGTTAGCCAGTTAGTCAAAGACTTCCGTTTCAATAAAGCCACACAGTGATCTGATTTCAATGTCTAATCAGGTCAGTGAACATATACATACATATGTAGATATATTTATGTATGTATAGAGTTATGCGTAACATATCCTAATACATATGCGATACACACATACATGCACACACTAGTTCTAATACCTGTGTGTGTGTGTGTTTGAGGGCGACTGCTTATCACTTTTTAGTTACGATTTAGTAAAATGATCTTATAGCTTGGCTGGCAACAGAAAAGACATCAAATTGAGTAAAACATTTGATAATGGCCGATGCGAAATTATATATATGTATGTACATTTATATATGTACATACATACATATATAGGAATCGTCGGGGTCACCATTTAAGAAATTCAATTCCTTCTAAATAAATTCATCAATTTGTTCTACTTTACAAACATACAAAAAAAAGACTGACCAAGTTTTTAAATGCAAGTCTCAAAATTTGCATATGTAGAAACAAAAAAAAGAAAACAGAAGAAAAAAGAAAAGAAGTCCCCACACACACCAAAGAAAAATAAAAAAAAAGAAGAAAATAAGTCTAAATTACCGAAATCTTTATACTCTTTCATAACTAATCAAATGATATCAATAAAATTATATGTATATAAAACATTTAGCTTAAAAGAAAAACTAAAAGGCTAGACGGAAATTAAAGGTAATTGATAATTCTGTCAATTCAAAGGTATAATATTTATAGTTGTAAATGGAAAAAAATTGTTCAATGAACCATATAATGGTGTAGAGTATCTGTTATATATACGTACATACATACGTACATATATATACATATGTACATATGTACGTACGTATGCTAGTTTGTTGCGGCAAAGCTTCCGTATTTGATAAGCAACAAAATGCCTCGTCAAACGTTATGGCTTGACAACCAAAGTCGCCTCAAGGCATATAAAAAAAAAAAAAAAAAACACCTCCACATCCATTTCTCTACCAAATACAACGGACGATCACGACTGACGGACGCACTGATTGACTGACTGACTGACTGACTTGGGCAGAGTCGACTAGTTCCAAGTAACCTTTCCCTTGTCCGTGTGTCGGTTTGCATAATTTAAAAAATTTAGTATTTGATTTTCTAATTTGATTTTCTTGTGGCTCCGGGTTTTGTGCATAAGTAAAACTTTCGGCAAGGTCAGTGATAGCGTTTATTCTACAGTAAACATTCGTTTGATGCGAAGCATTTACAAGTGTTGAAAATTTGAAACAGCAATTTCAATAAATTAATCATCATAAATATTAAAGAAAATATAACTTTTTTTTTTTTGAATTCAGTGTTTTATTTTGAAACATTTTTCTTATATCTAAAATCAATGAAATTTCTCAAAAGATATATTTTATTACTATGAAATTCTTATCAATTTTTTCTCTTTTAATAAAATTGTAGACTTCTGTATAATAATTTGCCTAATCTTTGATTTTTTTAGGATTTCAGAGTATATAGAATAGTATTAACGGAATAGGATTATGTATGCATATATGTATATATTTTATTTTTAGCATAGATAGCTGGAATCGTGACCGTTTTGATTACTTGGTGATTTTTTTTATTATCTTTTATTATTAAAAAATTATAACTAACGATTAAAATATTTTATTTTGAAAATATCGTATAAAGAAATTCAGTTTGACAATTTCTAGCTCAAAATAATGATTTTAAATTCTCTGAAAATATTTCTAATAAGTTGTAATATTCAAAATTAAAAACTATTTTATTATTTTCATCTAAATTTGATTATATTTATTTATTATTTCAAAGGGTATACATTTTATGAATAATTTTTTAATTAAACCTTAAGAACATATATTATATTTAATACATACATATATATTTTATATTTTATTTGGCAAAGAGTATTTGCAAGTCGATAACTTTCTTTTATTTCTTTTATTTAAGGTTGATTTCTTTATTTGTATTTTTTTTCATACAAATATTATTCTTTCTTGTTTTGCCTTTGCTTTTGTTGCTGCTCGTTTTGTTTGATTTAGTTTTGTTTAAAACGGTTTTAATATATGTTTAATTTCTATTTCATGGCCAGATCTAGCGCAATATGCTCACGCCCACTGATAATCTTTTGGCGTCAGAGATAAGGTTAATATGACAGTGAAAGTCTGTATATATAATTACCCACTATATACTTACGTACATTTATATATGTATATATACTTTATAGTGTTTCTTAGATCATAAGTGTGAACAGATGATGAAGAGTCCCAATTTTTTTTTTGTTTAGAAAGGTATAGGAGAAAGAGGGGGAAAAAAGAGATTAAAACAATTAGGCGGCATGACATGGATAAAATGACCAAAAAATAAAAAAAAATTAAAAAAGAAATACCAAATAAATTTGTCTAAATTTAACAATTGACCAGAATAATAAATTTGTGTGTACATATAAAGTAAAAACAATCGAAAAGCCATAACAACAAAAGCAAATCAAATCAAATGAAATCACAGCATAGCATAATGTCCAATTAGAATTGATGATTTAATAAGTGATCACTGATCGAAAACTGACAATGGAAATAATAGTTCGAACTATCAAAAGCAAAAAAACGAGAGAAGGAGAAATATATATACATAATGTTAAAAAAAGCTAGAGGGTGAGAGAGAGAGCAAGGGTATAATTAAATCTGTTTGATCTAATTTCTAATCACTAAATTGGAGCAGTAACAAAATTTTCGCCATGGAGAAAGTTTTTTTTTTGCAAAATTAAATATAAGTTTATAGTTTAAAGTATTGCCAAAAATTGCAAATTAATGGTATTAGACCTTCTTTATATATAATGGAAAAATATCTACCATTTTAAAGTATATTGATTGATTAAATATTATATATATTAAAATTTGATTTTCTTTGTTTTTGTTATTTATTTTATTCTTTTTCTTTTTACTCTATTTTATTTTATTTTATTTTATTTTATTTTATTTTATTTTATTTTATTTTTTTCTATATGGGTTCATTTTATTTTACTCAATTACATTTTATTTTCTACTTTATTTATTTTTTTTCTGAATTTATGTGATTCTATTTTATTTTTTCTTTTACCTTTTTTATATATTCTTTTTATTATATTCTTAATTATTTTTATTTTGTTTTATTATATTTTAATTTATTTTATTTTATTATTTTTGTCTATTTTACTTATTTTTTTAATTCTATTTTATTAATATTATCCATCTCATTAGTTATTTGAATCGCTATAATTTCTTATTAAAAGTCTCATTAATGCAAAATGTTAAATATATTTAAATTTAAATTGACTTCTCTGTTTCCCAGTTTGGTTAATGTGTCCCATAAAATTTATACGATTTTGAAAAAGCCAATAATACAAAAAAAAAAAACCGAATTATCTGTTATATATAATTTTCTATAGTATACCAATACTTGTACATATATTTTATTTTACTTTAAGTATATGTTAGAATCAAAAAGAGATAAGCAGATTGTACAATGTAAAATTATTAGTTTTATGAAATTAGTATAAAAGTATAATAAGCATATTTTAGTCAATATTAATATAGTATATATGTATATATTATTACCTTTACCACCAAAAGGGCCATCATAATCATTAGGAATTCACTTCATTTGGACTTCTGATGTTTGTGTGTATTTAACAATTTGGTTATTGGCAATTAGGCCCAGTGTCGTGTGCATTAACTTGGCAATTAAGCCAGTCAAACAGCCGGACGAGCAAACCAACCAAACCAAACCAAAGCAAACACAGTGAACAATTTCCCCTTTTGCCCTACTGCTTTTTTTTCTATTTTTTTGTTATCCCCTTTTCCATTTTATTCATTTCCCATTGCCAAAGTAAGAGGCGGAAGTAAATGTTCAATATGCGTGGCCCGTGCCCCGTGGTCCGGTCCGGTCCGGTTAACGGCGCGTGTCCATGTCATAGAGGTATTAACGCATGAAATTGACCACTATAGAACACACACACACCAAAAAGCAAAACAAAAACAAAAAAAGAGAAAGATTAAAAACTCTTTAACTGAATAGACACTGTGGAACAGGTGTATCAGGTGTATCATTTTCCCCAGTTCCTCAAATAATTGAAAAAAAAAAAAATTTAAGTAAAAGTAATTCCGCGTTTGTATAATAGAAAATAATAAAATATAGAACGCAAAACCAGAACAAAAAAAAAAGAAAAAAATACAAAAAAAAACTATATCAATTCAATCTGCAATTTGCGTTGTTATTTTGTTTAATAATTTTGCATTAGGTATTCTATCACTTTTATACCCTGACATTGAATGGGTTAAGTTGTTTAATGCAGAAGCATAGTAAAATTTAATTATTACGTTACAATATCATTTTAATGTTCAAGTCCCATAACTATATAATCTTTTATGAAACTGTATTTTGATATTTCTAGCTTTATAATCTTAAACTCTAATTAATTATCTTTTAAATTGAAAATCGAAACGATATACACATAAATGTTTAAGAAGCTAACAAATGCAACAAATTAACTTGATTTAGTTAGTTAGGGTAGATGTTAGATATAGAGCTGGTCCGGTCTTTGGTTTGGAATTCACCTGCCTTGTTTGCTAAACAAAATGCGACGCACTTTCGGGGCGGGTTTCATCAATAAGAAAAAACAAAATGTATACATATATGTATATATATATGTATGTATATATCAATACTACTAATAACTATAGCCAAATAGCCTTGAGTTTTAGGTGGCGATAAGTTGAGAGAGGGCCGAGCATTTGCTATGTGTTTAATACGCAATCGAATGGCGCAGTTCAAACTATATATAAACTCACAAATATATACATACATATATACATATAGTATATATGTTTAGTATACATTTAACTGAATTAAATAAAACTAGCAAACTTATTTTTTTTTTCCTTTTAGTTTTTTCTTTGTCAAAATTGAAATTTGAAAGTGACCGAACAAGCAAACTAAAAATTAAGATCGAAAGGAGATAGTTAAAAGCTATTGGATTAAAAATTTCTGATAAGTATTGAAAGCGCATTTGATTTTTTTAATTTCAAATTGTACTATTTAACTGGTTAATCTTTTATTTTATTAGACCTTTTAAATTGATATTGCGATAATAACTACATACATACTTACATACATATACTTGATTAGTTTAATCTCATCATTTATTTAAGAAAGTAAATATTTTAGTTTCTTTTATTTATTTCTTTTCTTTGTTTTTTAATGAAGAACAAACTTAAAAAAATAACAAGAATAATTGATCTATAGAGTTTTTTTTGTAGTTCGTATATTAATTATATTGTATATATGTATGTATGTATATATTGGGTGTGTACTGAAAATCTCAAAAGATTTTGTTGACAACTCCCAAGCTAACATTTTTTTGCAATTTAATTTTTGGTGTTAATTTCGGATTAATAACTTATTTAAAAGAAACAAATATATATATTTGCACTTAAAAGTATTGATGATTTTAACAGATAACAAACGATGAACGCAGTATTTTTTATTAATATACGAATACTTAAAATTTATTTTTTGCCGTTTTTTGTTTTGATTTTTTTGGAGTTATATATATATGTAATATTATCTGTAATAATATATTTGTGTTTCTCTGTGTATTATCTTGATTTTTCGCAAAAAAAAACTTCGGTTTTATCTTACATTTTATTTAATTACACTAGTGGTCATAAAAACCGCACCACTGTCAACACTGGCAAATAATTTAATGATTCAAAATAAATAAAGGGACTTTCCCGCGTTGAAGTATTGTCGATAAGCTGTTATTGAAATCTTGTCATTTGCGAGTAATTTCACTTGAAGGCGGTTGTTTTGTCTTAACATAAAAGCAGTTTGCAAATAAATAGCAAAATGGTTTTAAAATAAAAGCAGTTCAGCAGTGAAGAAAAATCGTTATCGACACAAGGATTGACTTTTAGGCAAATTTCTAATAAAATAAGAACATCCAATTTGACTGTAGCGAGTCCGAGAATGCAAAAAAGGATCTGGTTCGAAGCGTAAGTCAACCAAAAGATTGGATGGCCTAATAAAGATGTCAAGCCTTAAAATCAAATTGCAGGGCAGAGCTGAATGTGGAGAAAAATAAAGAGTTAAAGCAGTGCATCGCAGATTGCTAGAAAATTATTTGTGCGGAAGAAGCAGTGCAATCGATTTAATCTGCAGTGCTCCGATAACTTGCCATATCTACGTCAATTTTCTGGAAAACGGTATAAGGAAAATTATACTGTACAAACGGTCAAGTTTCCACAGATCCACAGAGATGATCTGGAGATGTTTTCGTAATACTTTACACTCTTTAAATGCAACAATAAATTGAGAAAAATATGGTCAAGTCTTAAAGGAGTTTTGGATCTCGGCAATAGAAGACCATTTGTCGTGCCGTTCGGATGCACTTTGGAATTTAAATATATAAGTAATGTATTTTCGCGATTCTGTCACCTTTTCTAAACATTATTGTTTTTTTTTTTTTAGCAAAAAAAAAACTGTCTGATGACAGGAATTTCACGATTGATTTATGGCACGAGATGAAACAGAGAAACTAGCAAAATAAGAAGCAGCTAATTTTGGCCTTGGAAAATGTTTGGCACTAAGTTATCATAGAGGATACTCTGCAAGTGCTTGTTGATTCAAGGGCGTTAAGAATGAAGGCGGTTATACAGGCTAGAGGGGGCGTGACACATTATTAGTTTTTTTATTACTTTCTTAATAATTAAATAAGTTGTATCACAGCTAAGCCGAAAAGATTTTTTTTCACTAAATATTGACTTATTTTTCTAATTTATCTATATCATTGTTTGGGTCAAAAATTAACTCTATACCTCTTTCTCCAAGTGAATTGCCTTATTACGAAAAAAGAAATCTTATTTTTCTATTATCTCAAGTTTAGATTCTAAACGATTTCAAAATTCCTTTTTGATATTATAAATTTAACAAATTCAATTATCCAAAATTGACGATAAATTTTAATCAATTAACTTGTTTGATGAGTTAATATTAAGTATACTATAAAATATGTATATGATTTGTATTTATAATATTATATCATTGATATGTAAACACAATCATTTATTGCAACTATTCTTTTCATGGAAATTTTAATTGCAATTTTGATTTAAATGTCTATTATTGATCCATTAATGTCATAAACATTGAATATTTTGTTTAAAAATTTGCATATATGTATGCAATGATTTTATTTAAGGTCTTACATCATCATTATTCTGCGTCCTTTTCATTGCCAATCGTTCAAGAATTCTCAGTATTATATATGTATATAAACAATATACATATATCTCGATGATATGCGGATGCATCATCGATTCGTTCAAACTTTGGCTGGCATGTAAATTGCTAATTCCCAAATGCGTCACAAATCCCCCAGAGCTTAAGTAATCCAAACTTGATTTCGTAAGCACAACAATTGTGTTGTCAGGCAGCTGGTTTTATTTTGATACCCAGTATACGCCCCATTTGGGATCCATTAAGATGCTGTAACAAGTAATCGATAAATGAATTATAATCTCTATTAATCTGTCCATAAACTGTTTGTGGATAGTATAAACTTCAGTGGCTTTTATTTCTATTTAATTAATAACTTAACTTTAAAAAAAATGGTTTAATACGGAATCAAAAAGTGCATATTTATTATATATGTATATGAAAACTTTACAATTCTTTTCAATATAATTACATAAAATTATTTGATCATTGATAAAAAGTACGAATATATTTAATAATATCTCTGTTCTCCATTTGTGAATTATTATAATTAATAATATTGATGTAGATAAAGCAAAAGTTGTTTTATTATATTTTGGAAAAACTGTTCTTAAGAAAATTCCGAACTTTCTGGAAAGGAAAGTCGTTTATTAAATTTATTTACCTTTAATGTTTACAGTTTAAAAATGCTTCGGCTATTTTTTTTCTTATACAAATACTGATGAAATAACAAACAAAATAATTTACAATTTGAGGTTTACTTGTTGACTTTTTTGAATTATGTGACGTTTCACAACACTGTTTCATGGAGAATGAAGTGAATTCTTGACTAAAAGTGAATGATAATACATTTGATAAAACCCTCTCCTTACTTAATACAGGGTATCTTAATGTCATAACCCCGACTTGAAAGTGATTTGAGAAATTCATCTTTTGTATTGTTTTGTTTTGTTTTTTTTGTTCATTTGTGTTTTGTTTTCACATTCTGCATGTAAACAAGAATATCTAGCGCCAGTTGCAATTATATAAACTTGTTGTCCCATTCATAGAACTGAAAACGAAATCTATATATGTATATATAATATATGTATACATATATATATACATATATATGTACATATGTGTATGGTAACGTATTTCCGATCAATCAACAGGTACAACCACTTATGCAATCTATTGGAATTTTACGCATGCCTTTCTAAAGACAACTTAAAAAAATTTTTTTTTTTTTTTGCAATTGGAATTTCTTTGGTTTTGTTGTTGTTGTTGGTATTTAATTGTAAGTGGAAATTCTGCGGTGAAAAAAGCTGTATTAGAAAAATTCCCGCCTACAGTAAATTCTAAGACTACAAGAAACGTGTTAAAAATAAAAATCAACAACATTTTGAGAGATTGAGAGAAAGTGCGAAAGGGATAGATAATGTATATATATATATATATGTATATGTACGTCAGCTGTCAATTGAATTATGCAAATTGTTTCCAGATGGCGGTAGGGTACTTTACTACCAACTTGGTTAGTAGGCGTTGGCTTAGACATTCAGTCAATGGAATATTGAGCGAAACTTTTAAAACGATCAATGACTCGAATTGTAGACTACCCTATACAAATTAAACAAAAATAAGTCACTTAGTTTTGTATCTGTAATTTGTGAAAAATTGTTTTAAAGTATTTCTATATAGTAAAGTTAATTATTATCAACTTTGACTTGATTTGAGGAGGGCGCCTGGGATTATATGTGGATGCCCACGTTGACAATGGATGGCAACAATTGTTTAGGCCTCAGGTGCTGGTGCTGGTGCTGGTGGGTGCTGTCATCTAAATGGGCACAGACACATTTGTGTAACATTTTGAGGGGGCAAACAATTTGGCATCAAACTACAGACAATATATAAACGTGAAACGGAAAGGCCAAAAAGCAAAAAACCAAATGAGGCCTCAAGTTGTTGGCCATTTGAGGTAGGCATATGGCATATATATTGATCTATACAAATCTAGATAGATAGATACACACACACACACACACACAAACAATTAACCAATGCCAAGACAATCCTCAATCAAACACTCATGGGGGCCAATGTACCCTATAAAAAAGAAAAGAAATAAAAGTCCCCGACTACGTCACGTGCAAGGCATTTCAATATTGAATTGTTATTAAATAAACGCAGTCCAGCAAAGTCGCACTTTGATTTATGAATGAAGAGGTTTTTTTTCCCCCTCCCTCCTCTCTCTGTTTGTGGAGTGCGAATAAAATAAAAAAAAAAACCAGAAGAAAAAAAAATAAGATAAAAACAAAAATAATAAAAGAAAGACGTAGCTTCAAAAAAAAGAAAAAAATAATAATACTCGCATGATTTAAAAAAAAAAAAAACAAATAATAAAAACTTTATTGAAAGAAGAATAGCGCTAAATCAAATTAAATTGACAAATTGGTGAGCTAACCAACAAAAAAAAAAAAGAGAGAAAAAAAAGATATATCTATATACATACTCGTACATAAATGGGGCATAATAAATAGATTAGCCAGAGAGTGATCAAATGGAATTTTGAATGCTCTAGGAAATAAAAATTAAATGATTATACATATGTTTAAAAAATTGTATTTATTTATATTATATAATAAAGTTAAATGATTGCTTAGCATTCGAGTTAAAAAGCTACTTTAATTATGTTCAATATTGGATGAAATTCTTTTATTTTTTCTTATAAGTACTATAGATCATAATTAGTGTTAATAAAAACCTTTTAAGAATATAATAGATTTCACGCAACTGAACCATAAAACTTGGTTTCCCGATTTAGCTTCTGTTTATGTCAAATTATGCATCACTGACTTTTATGATGGGATTAGACCAAATAGTTTATTTATTTTATTTCATTTATTAGATTCATTCCTCTAAAGTGTTGAGTAATAATGTAACCAGTGATGATGAGTGAGTGAATGAAGCTGTTTCCCACGAATATCTGTCATGAATTATACAGATATATGTATGTATATGTATGTATATCTGTATATTGTTTGGTTCTTTTATTGTAACTATGACTAGATTCATGATATTCATTCATTCATGTTATGGGGCTACATTTCTCATTGAATATTCGTTTTGTTTCGGTTTTAAAACGCTCCTCCTCCTCCTCCCCCCCCCCCCCCCCCCTTTACCTACACAATTGTTGTTGTAGTGGCATTTTATAAGATCTTATACGGTCACTTCCCTGCTGGGTAAGTTTTGTATCAGTATCGCGTAGGTGTCACAGTCGGGGTATTCAATTTGGCCTTTTTAATATATTTCTTTTCCTTATTTATTTTTTTTTTTTTTTTTTGTATTTGGGTGTGTATGTGTTTATTTCTTTTCTTTCTTTTTTTATATATTTTTTTTCTCTTTTAATTAAACGAGAAATCACCCACAATCAGAGAGCGGCAACTAGTTGAAGTCGTGCATGTGGCACGAAACTTGTTGGAGCGTGGTTAAGCAGTAGAAGCAAGCAGAAGGAGGAGAAGCCACCGAAAACATATGAATGAATTCACTTTTAAATGAATGAATGTATGAATGAAACATGTTGATACATATACATACATATGTATATGTATGTGTATGTATGTACATATGCAATCTGAGACAAGAGTCGCGCTCCAAAGCTGCCAGAGTCAAGCGCCGTTTAATTGTGAGTCTGTGAGCTGAGCTCCTCCACAAGAGTCTCTATTTCCTTGCCTCACATTGTTCTATTGTATAATTATGCCCATTTTTATTGTCCCATTGACCTAACACCCATGAAAGAAAGGAAAAGAAGAGAAGACCAGAAAAATCAGAACATCAAAATCAAAATAAACAAGTGAGAAAAGCAGAAAACAAAACGTATGTATGTATGTGTGTGTGTGTATGTGTATGTGTGCGGAAAAGCGTTTCAAAACAAACTGTGCAAGAGTTTCAATCTGAGACTGATACAAAAATATCATAATCAAAATAAAGAAAGCGACAAAAGGTAAATATACAAAGCAATCGACTTTATTATACCCTAAAATATAAAGTACAAAGAGCAAAAGCAAATAATATAAAAAGTAAAGATAAAATGGGGAAATCGGAATTGAACTAAAAGGAAAGACACAAAAGAAAGATGAAAGAGAATTGCATAAATCATTAAAATAATAAAAAAGAGGAGATATAAACGAATATTGTATTTTGAGAATGAAAATAAGAAAGCAAAATGGCAGAAATGCATAGAGAAGATGGCACAAATCATAAAAAAGGGACTACTGGAATATGGAACACGAAGAAAGAATGAAATCAAATGGCACAAAAATGGTGTAAAAAGGGACGGCAGGAATATGGAACATGAAGGAAAAATTCAAAGTTTAAACGAATATTGAAACTTAAGTAATAAAAAAGAAAGCAAAACAAAATGGTAGAAATGTACAAAGAAGTAGGCATAAATCATCAAAATAGTATAGAAAAAGGATTAAAGGAATATGGAACACAATGAAAGAATATAAACGAATATTCCAGCTTGAGAAGAATAGAACCTTAATGGAGTAAAAATTCCGAAAATGGAACATAAAAAAGAAAGCCAAACAAAATGGTAGAATCAAGCTAAGCGAATCACATTAAAATCAAGGTCATCTGGACGTATTTTGAGTCTAGTTCAATATACCTTTTCGCCTCAATGCCTATCCCAAAACCAGGTTTACACGAATCGTGTATGTATGTATGTACATATGTATATATAAATATGTATATACGATTCTACCGAAAAGAAATCAAAATACAAAAGTCAAAAGAAACGCACAAATCAAAATAAGAAGCATATAAATTATAAGAAAGAAACAAGTTGCCGCCGTTTGCCATTTTGCCTCGTTACCAAGAGCGAAACAAAAGTAAACCAAACCAAACCAAAACGAAATGGAAATCAAAATAAACGAACCAGGAAGAGAGCAGTGCCGCAATGGAGACGGGGTTTAGTTAGAGAGATAGGTAGAGATAGGCAAACGGCGTCCAAATTCGAGCAATTTACGAGGCCGCACGCACAGGCCCGGGCAGTCGAACGGACGGCCAGTCTGTCCGTCTGTCCCTCTGTACGTCTGTCCGTTGGTAGTCGTCATTTTCTCAGATTTATGGCCAAGCTATGCCGCCTCCACTAGCTTTCATACACACTCATTTGATAATGTATCACAAACGACAGATCAATTTACGTAATTTGAATGCTCCGTTTAAGCTTAGGTCGACTCGAGACCCCTCAATTCATGCGTAAATGTATGTATATACGGTAGTCAATCATGATAATGATGAACCTAATGATTATAAATATGATCCATGGGATCACACTGCTATCCCATGTGTCTTTATGAATGAACGCATGTTGCGTATACGTAATTCAATGTCCAGATGCCTTTAAAAGATTCGAACTCAAATCGGATGGAATGTCGAGAAATTTGTATACATTTGGACAACTATTCACCAAATATCTAGAAAATAATATATACAGATAAATGTTTTCTTCCATGTGGGTGGCGCATCTAAAAGTATGCGCAAAATGTAGGTGGAGGCACTTGGTATTTGAAAATTTATTAAACTTAATTGACGTACAAATATTTGATTTTCATCCACTGTAACTAGTTTTTTTTTTTAATATTTTAGGCAATAAATAAATAATGTAAATTACTGTTTAAATATCGTAATGGATTTCTTGTTAATTTTTGTTTATAATATACATATTTCTTTTGTTTAAAATCATTGATGGATAACAAAGTTATGATAAATTTGATTTAGAGGAAATAGAAAAAAATTTTTATAATAAACTTAAGATATATGTATGTACTTAAATTAAATAATACAGGTCGGTAATATCAGAATAAGAGCTCCGATTTTTGGGAAGTTTGTCAGAGTTATTTCTCTTTCATCTTTATTATTTATTTTAAACTATTGGATATATACGTATGTACCTATTATCTGTATCTATAATATAATATTTGAAGCTATATATTTCGAATTTGAGTGATGATTCATTTGAAGGAAATCAATTTAAATTGATCGTTTTTGCAGCTGCTGTGTGACCTATTAAATATGCGAAAAAAATATATATAAAAGAGACATTTATTTACATACATACAATCATATATTAATAACTACCACGATGAGATCATATATATATAAATGCTATAGCCTATACCATATGATTGATCATGAGGCCAAACATATACACAAAGAATTCGATAGAAGAGATTTGTAAAAACTTTCCCAACCATTGACTAACTCATTAACATGACGACCCAACCCCACAAGCGAATACAAATCAATACGGAATACCTATAGCAATATCTATACTATGTACCGAAACACGAAAAAAAGAATAATAATAATATAAATAAAAAAAATGACCCAGCCGACTTTAATATACCCTTTTTAACAAACTAAAATTCAAATTGAAGCATCAGTTTGATATAAAATATTTTTCTTATACTCTATTACTTATACTCCTATTCTATGCATTATAGTTAGGATTATGAATGCTGATCAAGAATATATATACATATATGTATGTATGTATGTACATATGTATATGTTTTTTTCTGTAGGTTCGTAAATGCTTTCCTATACTTTTGAATTAAATGTAGCTTTTTTATCCTATGTATGTATATAGGGTATAGATAGAACCGATTGGCGAAATACACGATGGCGTAATAGAACAACGGGTGGTTCTTCTGCTTATTCTTCTGCGTTTTTACTTCTGCTTCTTCTTTTTTTTTGTCGACTTCGACTTGACTTGTACTTATACTGCTTTAACAACAATTTTTTATTTTTTTTTTTTTTTCATTTTCGGTTTTTTTAGGAGGGCGGTATTTGTCGGATTTTGATTTGGATTCATTTTTGTGGGGTTGAGCTACAAGCTGATCGGTCTAGGTAGGGGGTAGGTGGGAGGCCTGTGGTCGGCCGGTCGGTCTGTCGGTTGGTCGGTCGTTTTGGGTTGCGTAAGCGTTTTGCCATAATAAGAGTAATTTATATGTACATTTGTATGTTTGTATTACCATATAATTAGATACTCGAGAGTTTCTTGACACCGCGCAAACATAGCAAATTGAGTGCGTAGTGAATGATGGAAGGTGGTGTGGATGGTGGCAATAAGTGGTGGAAGAGAGGGGGTAGACTTGCCATACCTACGAAATTGTATCTATCATTTATCAGCTCTATTAACTGATCTCTCAAGTGGCAACAATCTATCGATGATTTCTAAAGTTTCGCAGCAAAAAAGAAAAAAAAAGAGAGAATCAAAAGAAGAACAAAAAAAGGAAGAAAAAAAGAAATTGAATTGGAGTTACTCTAGCAAAATAAATGGTAGAAGATAATATTTATATATTAAAAAGTCTTAAAGGGATTTCTGGAAAGTCTATCAGGTGTAAGGATTTTGAGCTGAAAGTCTTGTATATGCAATGACTTTGACAACCCTAAATCGTACAGCTGATTTAGGCTTTGACAATCGACTGTACTTTTCACTCTCGTAGAACATCTTTTGATTCCTTAATTTGGCCAAAACTTATGTTTAAGTGACTAGTGAAGAAAAAATATAAATTTGTAAGATCATAAGTTATTTGGATAAATATTTGGGAATCTAGCTCTCCAGAAACTTTTTAACTATAGATACATACATACATACATATTTGCAAAACTAGATATTCTCTTTTAAGCACTTTTAAAGACAAAAAGAAAAAGTGAAAAGTTTTCAAATTGGCAATTTCGGTTTAAAGGGCTTTTCAGGGATAGTAGACGGATGCTATTTTTATTACTTCAACTTTTTGGTGGTGGCTACAACACAAAAAAAAAAAAAAAAAAGTGCGTATACTTTTTCACATACACAGACCCAGACGCATATACATATGTACATACTTAAATACATACATACAGAGAGAAACTTTTTGCCAGAAAGGGAAAACCTGAAATGTCTACAACAGCAGCAACAAAAAGTAATACAAAAGCCAAAAGCAAGAAGCAGAAGCTAAACAGAAAGCGCAAAAAAAAACAGAAAAAAAAATCTCATATTATTTTGGCCTTCAAAATTTTTGGCGGGCAATGAACCAACAACAACAGAGCACACACACACACATATATATATATATATATATATATATATACATACACAGACAGAGACAGACAGAGTGATAGTAAGTAAGAGAGGGTTTATGGGTAAGGAGAAAGGTGAGGAGTAAGGGTGGAGAGATCCAGGCATACATACAAATGAAACAGACACACAAGAGAGTCAGAGACGGTGACGGAGACGCGGAGAAGCCAACGGCGACGACAATAGCGGCAGTGGCAGCGACAGTGGCAGCGGCAGCGGCGGCGAGCTCCATGTTCATGACTTGCAAGCGTCT
Source organism: Drosophila emarginata (assembly GCA_037075365.1). Lineage (NCBI taxonomy): Eukaryota > Metazoa > Arthropoda > Insecta > Diptera > Drosophilidae > Drosophila > Drosophila emarginata. Next base: position 2,248,572 of record JBAMCD010000160.1, read on the forward strand.
ATGTACATACATACATACATATGTATGTGAATATGTTGGTACGTTTGTATGCGTGCATGTGCGTGTGTGTGTGTGTGTGTGTGTGTGGCTAACCTTAGCATGTTTCATGCCCCCAGTCACAGATCCTCATTCGTTTGGTTCATTCCACCACCTCCCCTTTTTGCCACACAGAATTGCGTGCAGACTTTCAAGTAGACACACACACACACATACACATACATACATAAGTCGCAGCAGCAGCAGCAGCAGCAGCAGTTGCCGGCCGGCCGGCGCAGTCAATCACCTCCCCCAAACCCCCTGCACAACAACAACACACACTGTCTCCGGTCACAGTTTCAATACAATCCTCCATCACCACCTCCGCCTCCTCTTTCTTATACTCTTCCTCCTACATCACGCTGCGTAAACAGTGCCACCAAATAATTGTTGATACAGCAAATTCTATATATGACTACGTTTTCAATATTGGATTTTTGGTTTCGGTTCACTTTATTATAAATTTGAATTCAACCATTTTTTTTGTTTCTTATGCTTTCGTTTTCACTGATATCAAAATGTGTATTCATTCAATACAATTGAAATGAAAATGGTTTCGCATTGATAAAGCCCACATTTAAATAATATTTGCAATACGTTACGGAAACTATACAAAAATTCAAAATGAAATACAAATCTATTGCATTTTAAACGTAAAATGTTCAAAACTTTAACATTGTGTTTTGGTGTTAATATATACCTAACAAAGTTTGTTTAATTATTATAAACTTTTAAGAGTTTTATCAATGATTTGGAATATATTTTTCACTCTGGTTAATAATACAAACATGTCATATAGTTAGGTCCTACCAAACAGTTAGTTAGAATTAATGAGTTCAATTAATGAGTTTAATCAGTCGTTTTTATATTTTTTTAAAGCAAAAGTAAAATGTTAAAATGGTCAAAACTTATTTTTATTTACATTACTTCAACCACTGTGCCCAGTGCCGAGTTGTGCGGTCAACTCACACACAGATAGCAACAACAATAACAACAAGAAAAAAAAATCCATCGCCAAAAGAGGAGAAGACGCAAATGGACTGCAGCAGGAAGGGAATTAGGGGGGTAAACAACAGAAGAAGAAGCAACTTGGTACCTTTTTTTTTTTTATTTTTTTTTTTGGTTGTACGCATTTGCCTTTTTTATAACCATAAAAGTACAATGTGTGGTAATGAAAAAGGAGTGGGCTGTATGGTTAAGGGAACGGGGGGAAAGGGGGTTGGATTGCTGCGCAGGATCATTGTCAGACAACTACGTCAACGGCGGCGGCGGCGGCATCTTTTCACACGGTCATGCTTTACATGGCAAGTAAATTTTGAGTGATGCAACGCGATGATTGCACACACACACACATATGTATGTATGTATGTAAGGATGTGTGTATGTATGTATATTGTCATCGCACAACCGTAAAAAAAAAACTTTTAAAACTTGTGTCTAATTTGTGAATACAAAGTGAACTTTTCCTGCCACGCATAATAAATGTATACACACAGGCGCTTCCATATGTAAGAAGAGACTGAAAATTAAGTAAGCGTTGCCCAGTGCCATGGATAAATTGGGCGTGGTTGGCAACCTGTTGCCGTAAGAAAAAATAAAAAAAATATTCAACAACAACAACAAAAAGAACATGGTATAAGATCTGGGTGCAACATAATGAAATCAGAAAACCGCATTTAATGGAGTCATTGGCTTGGTTCGATACGATTCCTGTTGGTGTTGGTTCCTTTTATGTTCTGTTCGTGGAAGTAGTGTCTATATTGTCTGTTTTTTTTTCTTCTCTCTTTCATTAGAAATCCACTTGGAGGTAGACACAGACAGAGAGAGAGAGAGAGAGAGAGCGAGAGAGAGCCATACATTCAAAGGTGTTACCAAGAAAAAGGATTCCAACTCCAATTCATAGTCGGTATCAGAATCATGACTTTGAACTTCAAATTCCATTCTTGTTTTCGCTTGCCCCATAGGCATTGCAATTTCCTTCGTTTTTCTTTACTCTATAACTATTATAATTATAAAATATATAAACAAACATATATTCCAATTAACAAACTTAAAATTTGTTGGATTTTTTTTGGTATAGAGTATTTTAAAATCGACCCTTTGTAGCCTCTTAAATTTTATACATATACTGTGACATCAGTTAACCCTTTTTCAGTTATAATATTCGCAGGAATTTTAGAGTTTTGGTAAACTTTTGTTTTCAAGATTTTCAAATGATAACATACAGAACCAGAATGTTCTCTCAAAGGGAAAAGGTATGTGTCATCATTGAGTCATAGTTTATGAACATTAAGTTAGCTAAGCAGAATTTAAGGAGAGTATAGACCTTGTTATACCCTATACCAAGTAGGTGGTAAAATTTAAAGAATTACTTTTAATTACAAAAAGAAAACATGTATGTATGTTTTTTTTAGTTTTGAAATTTAGAATATAAATTGATTTTAGATTAAAATCTCTATTATTCCGAAATTTAATTTATTTAAGCAAACTTTGTGTAATTATAAGAAACAGGTACAGGATACGGATGCTTTGTTATCTATGTAAGTGCCATTTTGACTTTAGGTTAAATAGAAAAAGGTTTAGCTAAAATAATTGGTGTCACCTCTTTTATTAAAAAGTGTTATATATATATATATAGATATATATATAAAATTTTACGTTTTCGGTTCTCATTTTCGGCAGTCGTCAAAAGACAGACAATATCAAATTGGCAATTAATCAATCATCATCGAAATGAAAAAAAAAATCTACGAGAGTTCGAATCATTTTGAATGGAAACGAATCTCTATTAAACAATTGTCACTTGATTTAATGCCCCATGGCCAAGAGAAAGAGAAAAGATATTGACCAAAAAAAGTGATTTTTTTTCTATATATACGCATGATACGATTTGATATGCCCTCACAACAATTAACTGCCAATTGTCCAAGCCAGAGGAATAGGGAGAAAGAGAAAAGAGTAATAAAGAGATAGAAAGAGAGTCGAAATAGAATCTGAACTTCTTTTTTTTTTTTTTGTTTGTTTTGAACTTTACATTTTGATTGCCAAGCGTGAAGAATAGGATAACACGTACTCTATAAATACTAGATAAAATACCTCAACTCTAATGAATTTTTTTTTTTAGTTGTTGTCTGTTGCCAATTTGAGTGGCAACATTTACGAGCTGGAAAAAAACGCAATACAACTAAATAATAAAAAAAACTTCCCAACCTTAACTAAAGTGTTGCTCTTGATCTTGGCGCATCCAAAAGGTTGATCTCTTGTTGCCAGGCCATTTAACGGCCGACGATTATTAAGCAAATTAAGGAATGTCAATGCATATGTTTAGCATTTTTAAAGCAACAGGTTGTCGTCGTTGTCTTTGACTGTAAAACTTCATTGAGCTTGAATGGAGAGTGAGTGAGAGAGTGAGAGAGTGAGAGAGAGAGAGAGAGAGAGAGAGAGAGAAACCGACACAGAGATGCTGATGAAGACACGAGACAATGGCAAAGACAGAGACAAAGCTCGATAGCAACCAAACAACTCAGACTTTTAGACTCTATATGAAGAAGAACTTAGAGATGGCCAAATAAGACAGGTGTAGACGAATATCTATTAGATATTCATATTATATCTATTAACTTACCTTATCTTTTTTCATAAATTATCATATTTACCATTGGAATTATAAAGAGGTTAATATTATTCCTAGATTTCAAACTTTATCTTAATTTTGAAAAATTCTATTTAAATTAATGTTAAATATAAATTAAAAACTATTTATTACAATTCATTTAATTTTTCTTCCATATAAGAAGACTAACTGCAATGCTTATTGTTATCGTGATTGAAAGCTTAATCAAATTATATATGAAAAGGGGGAAGGGGGAGTATAACTAAAAACTAATTAAGAATAATTACAATATAAGATTAGAATTTATATATTTGTTATATGACCTAAATTTTAATAGTTCCTTTTTTTTGTCTGCCTTTTCTAATGTATGTATAGCGGGATGAGCAGTAGCTCAGGATTTGGATCAGGTTAGGTTAGAATGATCCTTAAGATGCTCCATATAGGGATAACGTCTCCAATTGGTGGTACATTTAGGATTTTTTCAAAATTCCAGAAGAAATTCGAAAGAAATATTTTGGCTTGTGCCACTCTGATTTAGCATTTAGCAGCTATATCATAAATCTGAACTGAATCTGAACATTTTCACACTGGGTCCAAGATAACCTTGTACACCATTACTTTATTTTCTAAGGATACATATTTAGACCCAATAGCCAATTAGCTTTGCAAGACTTTTCCATAAGATTTTTCTTTACTATAACTTAAAAACATAGCCAAATTATATTTTTTATTTAAAATTTAATAATTTATCTATAATTTTAAGAAATTTTTGAATAATTAGAAAATTTTGATTCTGAATCCAAAATCTATTTCATTACATAGATCTCACAGAATAAATTAAATTATTTTCACAGTTCAAAAATGTTGTCTTAAACTTCATCTAATAATTTCAAATAGATCCTAATAATATTAATTTAAAGAATTCTTTAAAATCTATTTAGATTTTAATATATATAATATAAGTATACAAGACTATATGTTTTAAAAATCAATGTTCTAGTCTACAAAAATGTTGTAATTTTAATCTTAATAATATTATTTAATTATGTATAACAAACTAGTTCGTGTTTAACTGGAAATTCTATATCTCAACGATAAATCGCATCTATTTTGTCATCTCTATTAAGTATAAAAAAAAAAACAAAAAAATTTGAATGGATTGCTTGCTTTTGCTTTTGGTGGTGATCGAATGATTGTATGGATTAGATTTTGAGATTTCATTAATTAGTCTAAACGATATATATACATACATATATGTATATGTATGTATTTATCTATGTATGTATGTAGTATATGATAGTATATGTTGTATTATATACAGTGTTGCTGGGTATACAACCTGCCGAATTTTATATCTTTTGATGGGGCGCGCACGGCGTTTGTTGTCAAATCAATGCCATTTCAAACATTTCGTATGCAAATGAATCGTTTGAGGCGTCGCATAAATTATGAGCATAAAAATGCCAACTAAATCCAATCCGATGAGTACAACAACGATAACTTGGAGCAGCACGTGCGCCTCTGGGTGGGTAAACTGGAACTGGCTGACTGAATTCGGGATCAGTCTCGTCTCGTCTCGGTCTTGGTATCGGTTTCGGAATCCGTCTCATGGGTGGGATGGGCTTGGGATTACTATGGAATGGTATGATTATTACGGAGAGGTCTTAGTTTCGTTTTGGCTATGGTATTTTTGCGTAGGCTCCAAACAACTTCAAGACTTATGTGCGAATTTTTTTGTCCCAAATAAATTGGAATGGAAGGGAAGAGAAATAAAAAAATATATATACATATATATAAAGAGAAAAAAGAACAAAAATGGACCAAGTATGAGATAAAAAAAAGGGCCAAAAGGCCCAAACTCAGACGAAGACAAGAACCAGGGTGAGAGAGGCAAAGGGCCGAAGGAAGCAAAGAAAGCTTAAAAGCCGCCAAGATGCAACGACTTTGTGTAGTTCAAAAGGAAACGCCAAAAGATATGTTGTCTTTGCACCCTGCAGGAGTTGGCAAAAAAAGGGTATATTACGATCTATGAAATTTATCTGACATATCTACATTATATATGCTTCAATGTTAGATGATTTTAAACGCAATATCTATCTAAGTAGAAGGAATATATAATTATATTTTTTTTCTTCTTCAATAGTACAGGGTATACTGATGTCCTTGCCAGTTTTAGTTGCAGTAGTTGTTGTTGTTTCTTTCATTCTGTTTTAGGATTTTTGCTTTTTAGGGCAACAAGATTTCATTTCATTTTAACTGGAATCAAATTACGAAACCCAGATGACGATGAGAATGACGCTGATGAGAGCGAGCAGTGAGCGTCGCACAGACCAAAAGTCACTTCCAACTATTTTATTGGGCGGCGCAACGTTTGATGCTTCATCTTCTTCTTCTACAACAAACATTGAATCACAGCCAATTGAGAACTATGAAGAAAAATGCATAGGTATTAGTTTTAGCCATATATAAAAAGGGCAACATTTCATGAAAAGCAATAAATTGTAATGTGAATGGAATATTAAATGATATGATATTAGATTTGTCCGTGAATGAGTTACATATATGTATATATATACATATATCTCAATATAAAGGAATAGGTTAAGTAAAAGGATGGGTATACATATATGTATATTAGTGATATATAAAAATAAGGATTTCTTTTTAAATCTCTATCGAAATCATAAAATCATAACCGAATATTTTTTAAGACACAAAAAAACTTTTTTTGCACTTGCCTTTTCGGAATATTTTCGATATATTTTTCAATTTTAAGATCCTTTACCTTATATGTATGTATATAAATATATATCTGTCTATTGATAATTGGAAGTTAAGCTGATGTTAAGCTTTATTTCTCATATATTTTCTTGGGATCCTTCTGAGAAAGGTTTCCCCATTTTTTTCGGGGATTAACTCTCTCCTTTTCTCTTTCTATTTCTGTCTTTCCATCTATCCATCTCTCTCATATGATAATTCCAGTGAAAAATCGTGGCTTTTAGGGCACAGAATTTCTAGCATTTGACTACCTTTTCGTAGTTGCCAATTTCGAGTACCTCAGGTAACAAAAAAAAATATATATATATGTATATTTCCCGCACTTCCTCACCTTACCTCTTCATCATCTTGAAACCCTTTTTGTGTGGGTTTTTTTTTATGTGAGAAAAGGTTTCTGATGACAGGAAGCATACCATAGCATATACCATGCTTTGGATTCTGATTCGGAATCAGATTCGGTTACGAGTTTTTGTGACCGTTGCCGCACATTTTGGCATTGACAACAGTGTGGCGTCGTTGTCGCAGGTTGCTGCCGCTCACCACGATCGGTTGACGATCGTGGCGCATGGTAAGAGGTCGATGGAAGTAGCGGTGGGGGTTAGGAAGGAAGGTTTGCTTGTTCGAACGCCCCAGGCATAAAGTTCACACTCGTAAGTAAATAAATTTAAATGGCGGCACTTCTTCTGTTAATCTTTTTTTTTTTTTTTTTGCTGTATTTATTTGGATTTTTTAAAGTTTTTTTTTGCTTCTTGTGTTATACCCTTTATTTAAAGGTTAAATGGGTATACTAAGATTCAAAAAACGTTTGGGATAATGAAGGAACAAAGCTAATTGATCTATATCTGTTTATAGATTTTAGGCTTTATCCTTAACCATTGATACTTAAATTTATTTATGTATACTTCCAAAATAACCATTATATATCTTGCTGATTACAATAAAAAAAGGGTATATAATACCTATACATATGTACATACATATATGTAACTTCATTGATACATATACATACATATTTTTGAAAAGGCTAAAGTGAAATATATACACATACATATTTAGACAGAAGTATAAAGATCTGAAGACAAGGTAAACTTAAAAAAAAAATGAATATTTTAGTTTAATTAAATGCATTATCTAGGGTATCTTAAACGTTATCTTTTTAAACTAAAGTAGCGAAATGGTTCATTTTTGGATGTTCGTTCAACCTACTCTCAGTTGTCTCACGAACGTTTTTCATAAGAAATTCAACAGGCAAACTAAAGATTTCGTTTCTTGGCATTAAGTTTTGAATGTGTGCGTTTTTTTTTTGTATTTTTTTATGGTTATTAATTTGCTAAGTAATACGAAAGATGTGCGAGAGATGTGAACAACAAAAAATAAACGAGACGAAGATGAGGAAAGAGAAAAAAAAAAAAATAAGAAAAAACCGGCAAAAAAGGGCGATCTTCGGATCTGAAGTTGGAGCTGAAGATGGAGCTGGAATTGTAGCTGAAGTTGGAGCAATTCTGTGAATGGAGAGCACTTTGCATTGAAAAAAATTAAAAAATAAAATAATAATAAAATGAACAGGAATTGTGCGCCATAAATTATAAGGTTAGCATGTGCGGGAAGGGTTTGACCTCAAAAGCAAAAAAAAATAAATAAATAAAATAAAATATCAGTAAGACGTTGATTTCTTTTATTTAGTTTTGTTCCTTCTTCATCCTGACTAAGGTCAACTAACCCATAATAATTTAAACAAAAAATATATGTATGCACATAATTAAATACTTTTAATTTGGTAATAAAATCCGAATTGTTTAGATATTTATTACAGCACTTAGCCGACAAAACGAGTTTAATTCAAATTATATATGTATCAGTATGTATGTACCTGCATATATAAGATTTATTTATGTTCATAATTGTTTCTTTTTTTTGTTATCCAAATGTCTTATTTAATTCTAAACAGCAAATAACTTTCAATTTCCTTTGCCCATTTTGTATACACATATACATCCATACATAGATACATACATATAGGTTTTTATATGTATAGGTAAGTGTTTAGGGTCTTTGTCATTGATCAATACCATAGATATGTATATATATACATACATGTATGTATGTACATAAATAATTAAGCCAAAATGTTTTATATGCTGGAGCCCTTCAATACAAATTCGATCAATATCAAATAAAAAATCAACAAAAAACCGAAGTATCTATACACTATGAATTGAATAAAATGTTATATATATATATAAATAAATTGAAACTTTAAAGTAACTTAATGTTCTTTCAAACATTTTTCATAAAGTCTTTTCTTATATGAAAAACATTTTAGTTTTAACAACAATAAAATGTTTTCTAAATTAAATAAATGATTTTAATATAATTTATTGTCTTAAGAGAAACTCTAAATTTCATTGATCCTAAGAACCAGTATTGGTAATAATATATGTAATATATAATATTTTTTATATATTAATCAATCTATTAATTAACTTTGTTTTAGATAGTTTGCTAAATTTCGTTTTTTATTTAAAACTAAAATTCTCTTCCACAAATTTAAGTATTCCAATTGTGGTTAGGGTAACAAAAAAAAAAAGAATATAAAAAAAATCAAGTTTACCTCACCGCACATAAAACAAAATTAAATTCAAAAGTCATAAAAAATTCTTTAACACGCTTTGCGTGTGTTTTTTTTTTTTGGGTGATTGGCTGATCTTGGTTTGGTTGCTTGGCTGATTTGGTGACTTCCCCTTTCGTTTTTTTTTCCTTTTGTCGTTCGTCGATAACTCCCGAAACTAAAACTGAAAATTCCCTCAATCAGTGTATGTGTGTGTGTGTGGGTCGAGTATGTAAATGCTTGTTTTAAATATTTATAATTTTAATTGCGTTTGGAGCTACCTCAAGCCACAAATATGTATATACGCAAATTCCTTGAAATACTTTAAATATTCTGTGTTTGTGTGTGTGTGTGTGTGGTGTGGCGCAGGTGACAAAAATTTAATAATGGTTTTTGTAGAAAAGACATTTAAATGAATATTGACAATAATGTGGCACAAGAATCTCAGAGATATATTTTTAAACTATCCAAATTTTTAGATATTATATAAATAACAAACATGTTGTTACCTAGATTTGAATTGTCTTCAAATTTGCATAAATTAAATAACTCTATGATTCTTAATTCCAGAATGATCTTCTTGGCAATGTTAACAAATGAAGACTCAAACGATATACAATAATAAATAATTTTATAATAGAGATTCAAATGGATTCCTCTTGTACCCAAGACTTTTACCTTAACCTTAAAAAACTCATGTTTTGTTTTTTTTTTTTTAAAGAAATAAACTTTATTTTTGAGACTAAACTACCAATTTTATTTTTGTTTAGTATTATGAAAACTATCTAAAATTTAATATAGTACATTTTAGCTTCATTATCTTTAATTAAGTAGAATATATTTTTGGTATGTCTATATTTTCATTGTAAAAATTAATACCTAATTTTGTTTCTTATAATTACATATCTATTTTTTTTTTACATAATTTTGACATCTTAACAAACTTTCTATCAAAACCGAAAGTAACCAAAGTTACACTTTACTTAGTACTCTTTCTTGGTATTAACTGTCTCTTAGCAATATTGACAATTTTGTCGCCTATATATATTAGATCGTTGTCATGCAGAGTAGACAGTTGGCTTTGTGTTAGCTCTCTCGCTCTCTCTTGGCTTTGCTAAAAAGAAGAAAAAAAAAAACACAAAAAAAAAGACAAAGACCAAAATTAGAGAGAGTCTCCCCTTAAAACGACATTCAGAGAGCTGGAATTGGAGCCAACAACCAATCTACTTAGTTCCCAAAATTTATGTAACTGCGTAGATATTTTTTGTTGTTTTTTTTGTTGTTACTGTTGTTTTTTTTCGAGCCCCTTTACCTTATAGTACCCTAGGTCTTTTGTTAATTGTAAGTGGCATTTTTATTATAACTTTTTTCTTGTTTTTGTTGTAGTTGTTGTGGGGGGATTTTCGTTTATTACATGTGTTGGGTCTTTTTGGGGCGTTAATTTATGCTACCTAATGCCGTTTGCGACTTCATTTAAATTTATTTGCCACAGTTTATAGTTTTCATATCATTTTTATTCTTTTTTTTTTTTTGGTTATTTGCATTCTATTATAAACTTATTCCATTTGTGTGGGGAAAGAGGGGAGTTAAGGGTCACGAAGTTCACTAGCATTACCTGGAAAACAGATTGTACAAATTACATTAAAAGTTAATGTAAAATGATATATAAAATTAATTTTATAGCCAATTATATACAAAATAATTGCTATAGATTCTGATACGGTTTAACTCTCTCTCTCTTTCTCACTCATTTATTATAAATTCTATAAATTCAAAAACTTTTTTGAAAGTTCCAAATTGAAAAATTACTTGACCAATAACTTTATCAGTTTACTTTAAATTAATTTTGGCATCGCGATCCATTGTAAAGATCTATAAGTTAAAGTAAATATATATAATATATTTTAGAGAATTTCACTATATAGAACAAGTTGGCAAATTTAGTACGATTTTAAAAAATGTTTATTAATGCTTATTTGTTTTTTCTTTTTAATGATATTTTTCAATTTTCATGAATAATTCAAACCGATTTTCGTATTTGTTATCTATGTGAAAAACTGTTAAAAATTTTGACATTTTCTTTTAGTGTTGATCGATTTTTCATGGTGTTTTTTAATACTAAAATTAGCAATGATCTTGTTTTTTTTTTATAAAATTTGGCCAACATCTGCAAAGCGACATCGTTATAATCCATTTATAAAGTTTATTTTCTTTATATATAATTAACAGTTGATCTAGGATGTGATATTTTTTTTGTGTTATAAAAGTGATAAAAAATCGAACAAAATGCTTTGAAAAATTGAAATTTTACATTAAATTAAGAGCGATGGCAATTTGAAATTTCTTAACCTGGTCGCTAAGTTTTGACTCATATTTCAAATATCGAAATATTTTTCTATATCTATCAGTATTTATGGGGATGAACATAAATGATGTCAGTTTTTGGGGCGTACAATAAGCGATCTCTCTCTCCAATATTCACACGGTGGTTAATTGTTTTCATTTTCAAAATCATTAGTACGAAAATGAAAGAAAGAGATAAATAGAACAACAAAACACACCTGACCAGGTTCTTCTTGCCTCAAGAGTACCGCCCAAAAAAAAAAAAAAAAAAAAGATCCCGACTTAGGCTAATGGCAAAAAAAAGAAAAAAAAACCAAAAAAGATGAAAAAACTTGAACTACTTGGAACTATCAAGTCAATGGCAAAAGTGCCAGGTCGCTAATTGCAGGGCCATTAAATCAAAGAGGGAGGGTAACATACACAGAGATAGAGAGAAAAGAGAGAGAGGGAGGGTGAGGTAGGAGGTAGGTTAACAATTTAGAGCTAAAGTCTAGGATTTGTGTTAATTTTAGCGGCAACGGCGGCGGCTGTAAAAGGAACATCCTCGACTCTATGGCAAAAGGTACATGAATGACCCAACCAATCTACCTGACAAAGACATTCTCCTCTAGAAATCATTAGACAGTGGTGCGATACGATTCACAGTTTGCTCTGTCTACTAAGTTGCTGCCTCAGTTTTTATTTTGTGTTTTTTTTTTCTTTTTTTTTTTTGAAATCGACAATGTTTGCTTTAGTAATTCATTAATCATTGATAATTACATTAAATGTAGGCCTACCTGCGCATGCTCAGTCTAATGAACGCTGACCAAAACTGCCCAAGACATTTCATATCCCAACTAAACATATGGCTAAGAATTAATGGTTATGATCTGATATCGAAAATGTTCAAAAAGTATATCTATAAATGATACAAATTAAATTTGAAACATCTTTAAAAAAAAGAAAACAAATTATCCCAAAGTCAAATTTGGTATTTCATATATTAATTTTAAAGTTATTAACAACTTTGGTGATATTTCTTAAAAATGACTTAAACTTACACATTATTCTTTTAACATACTGATAAAGGGTATTTCATAGTCGTTGTCCCATCTTTAATGACTACCAAAGACGTGAGCTCTATACTTGGCTATAGTTCCTGTCTGTCGTTTAGTTTCTAATTTTTTATATATAGTGTTTCTTTTTATTTTTTCTTTTTTTTTCCCCATTTATGTTTGGTTGCCAAGCGTAGTTTTTTTTTGTATATTTCGTTTTTTTTTTTGTTTTGCTGCGGTTTAATTGCTCGTGAATTACAGAAACACGGGACGATGTCGACAATGGATGAAATGTCTTGGGCCTAATCCGGGGCCATATACGGGGAGTGTTTGAATTGGTTTGAAGGTTTAATTAAAAAAAAAAACAAAAAAAAAGAAAAAAAGAAGGGGTAAGGGAGGGGTTTACTGTGATAAATGGTATTGCGACAAGTTGGTACAATAATTTTTGCTTTGTTTTCTATCAGCTAAAATATATGAATTGAGCTAAAACAATGAATGGGGCATTCCAGTATACACATAAATCTAGTTAATATTGTTAACATAATAGTTGTATAGTAGTTCTATTCTATAATGATAAAAGATCCAAAGAAGTCTGTTGATCTTTACACCAATTTTGAAAAAGATTAATTGAGATTTAAATAATATATATACATATGTATATGTTTTTTATACAAAATTGTTCAAATTTGGTATCGAATCAGTTTTAAGTTTTTTTTTTTTCAAAATTATATATAATGATATGACAATTGACAATTGAAGTCAAGGCGTTTCACTCAATATTGAATATAGATGGCGCCACCAAACAATCAAATGTCTTAAATTTGTATTCAAATTGTTTTTTTTTTTCTTGTTTTATTTTCTTAGCAATTGGGCGCTCAGACAATAAAGCACTTGACCAAATTAACATAGATACAGATTTTTGTTTTTGGCTTTTCTCGTTTCGACCAGGCCACGAAAATCGAGGGCAAAATGCAAAAAACAAAAACGAAAGAAAAACCGACATTTCGGTTGCCAAGGCATGAATCATGCATTCAACTGTATACAGACAGACGGTAGATGTACCAGACTGTTGGCTAATGCATTTTTCCCACTCACACTCCACACCCCCCCGCCCCACACGCCTTCGTAGAAACCAAGAAAAACCTGCACCAAATGATGGCCAAATGCGTCTTTTTAGCCAAACTCAGGCAAAGTGGTGGAGGCAAATTGGGTTGAGAGGCGGGGAGCCAAAATTCAGTGACAACATTTGCCCACCAGATGGCGTCATCGGTGGCCAGCTTACTCAGCGGCAGCGTCATGAATCGATTTTTTGAAATCCGTCCACTCCCCTTACAGCGCCTAGATCTCCTCTTACCAACCTCTCACCATCTCTTGGTGCCCGTGTGTGTGTGTGTGTGTGTGTGTAGGCTGCTTGCATTTTGATTTTTTAGTTTTGGCATTTATTTTTGTTGGGATTTTCCTTTGCGGTATCTGAACTAATTGGTTGTTATTAATCACCACTCCCTCTCTAACCACTAACTAGTACATAGCCAACTTAGTGGTAGTATTAGTAGTAGATTGCTATAAAAATTATGACACCAATGGCCATAACTGTTTTTCCATGAAAAAAAAATAAATTAATCTTTTTGGTAATAATTTTTCTTTCTTTGGTTAAAATTGTTTTTCCACAAAAAAATAACAAACTTTTTTTTTTTTTGTTAAAACTGTTTTTCTACAAAACTAATGAATTTATCTTTTTGGTAATATTTTTTTATTATTATTATTATTGTTTTTTTTTTTTTGGTTATAACAAGAATTCAACAACAATTGCATGAACATACTTAATAAATTATTTATCAAAGGTGGTAGGTAACCTTTGACATTTGCAGCTAAATTTATGCATATATACATTAATACTATATAATTGAAATGTTCGACCTTGAATAAGTGTCAAAATACAACAAAAATAAAATGCCCAAAGAAATGACAAGAGAAACTAAATCATAATTCATCATCTTTGGGGGGGGAGGAGAGAGGTAAAATTGATGATGCATTATTTATACATATGGGTCCCCTCCCCCCAAGCATTTGAAAGACTTATTGTCCTAAGGGTTAATTCAAGTGTGAAACACTCTACACTGAGAGAAATCGTTTTCACTCTAAATTCCTAACTATGTATAGAAATTTAATTGTTTCATTGTTTGTTTAACTAATTTATCGATTAATGAATTTATTTGCAATTTAATGTTATTTGTATTTTAGCTTTTGTTTTATCAATTTATATAAAATTGTTTTAATTAGTTGCTCCTTCTTCTTCTTTTTTTAGTTTTTATTTTAGGTTTCTTTTTATTTTATTTTTATTATTATTATAATTTGGTTTTTGTATTTTTTCTTTTTTTTTGATTTTTTGTTTCTTTTCTTTTTATTTTTAAGCTTTGGCAATTAACACAAAAACATTAATTAAGTTACGAACTAATGTCTTTTGGACACCAGTTGCCCATCCCAATTCAGTTCCCTTCCTCCGTTCCGTTTTACCATAATGCCTATTCCTGACAGACAGCCAGACGACATGAATATGAATGGATGGCGGATGGTTGGTTTTAGGCATCAATTTAGTGGAAGAATTTTCTTCAATAACCAGAAGATGCTGTGTACAAGGCTAAGCAGAAACAACAACATTAACAACAGCAACAACAACAATAACAACAATTTTTTTTTTCTTTTTTTGTTTAAACATTTCAATGTTGAAATTCGTTATAAATGAATGAACATTGTAACGGATAGTTGTTGCTACTAAAGAGGATGACCATAGGTATATGTATGTATATGTATCTACCTAGTTGGTAGATACTTTGGTTAGTCTGCGGTAGGTAGGGGGAAGGGGATGAAGTGTGTGTTTCATCTAACACGAGCAACAATTGTGGTAGTCAGCGAGAGAGAGGGGGGGAATTAGTTGTAGGCAATTTTCATCGCCTGGGCCAACAAGTGGCTGCTGTTGCTTTGTCTTTCCAGTTTTTTTTTTCTTTGTGTGATATCCATTAAAATTAATAGAGAGAATGGTAAATGGGTATGCACAATAATCGCCTAACTTCATTAAAATTTTTTTTCTTTTTAAAACAATAAAAAAATATACCAAGAGTATACAAATGTAATAAATTTATTTAGTAAACTTTATTTATACCAAAAAAAAACGAACTACTTTTTTTTTATTTTTAATAGGTATTCCTTTGCTTTTATATAATTTTATTTTTATAATTTTCTTATTTTCTGTTGTTCATTGTTATCTATGTCTGCCAAATGCTGCTGCCATACTTGTACATCTCGTTATAATGATGACTGTGTCCAAGTCTATGTCCATGTCGATGTCCATGTCCACAGAGTTTTTTTTTTTTTTTTGCCTAACTGCCAAACGGCTGGCTCGTAGGCATTTTACTAATTGAGCAACGCGACAAGTCCCAGTCAACTCATAGATATACACATACATACATACATATATGTACACACACACTTACAGATTTAGTAAGCGTGTTAACATTTCCGGTGTATTTCATCCATTTGTAGAATCAGACAACTTTTACTTTTGCTTTTTTGCTTAATTTTTCCAATTTTTTGTTTGCGCTTTTTAATTTCTTTTTTTTTCACCGTTTTTTTTTTTTGTTTAAGCCCTCAATGGCCCTGAAGTTTGGTTTCTTTTTTTTTTTTTTTTTTTTTTTTTTTTTTTAGTTTTATGTGTGTGTTGCTAAGCGCCAGTTTTCGGTTTTGAAGTTTGCCAACCATTTAAAAGGGTTAACCTCGAAAAACGTGCCCCAAACAAAAAAAAAAATAATAAAATTTGCGTGAATAGAGAAAAGAGATCGAAGTTTCTATACGCTAACCATTTTGCATACTAATAAAAAAAATTACCAATTCTATATACATATAACTATATAACCATAACTATATACATAGTTATGTGATTTTAAAAAGAAACAAAACCAATATCAATAACATTTGATTATTATAGAATTACAAAAGTTATTGTAAAATTCTGAATGAATTTATTTAAATTTGTATATCATAATAGAATAATAACAATTATTATTAACTGTAAACCATTTTTAGCTTGAATTTTCGATATATGTATGTATGTATATGAAATATTTAATGCGCCTGATCCGATTCAAAATTAATGTACCCGTTTATTTTTGAAAAGGTATAGAAAGATGTTTGATTATGGAACGTTAATTTCAACACATACAAAGAGGCGGGAAGGGAATGAAAACGAGCAAAAATTCAAATAGATTTATATTTGACGAGCAAACGCGAAACAGGAAAAAATTGTTTTAAGCTTATAATGCTGAGTTTAGATACTCTTGGCAAACAATTTCCAAGAAGACTTAATATTTCATCACTATTAAACAAATTTCCAGTTAAACCCTTGCAAAATATATATGTATGTAATGTATCATCTTTTACAGCAAGTTCATTACAAAATTTCTATAAGATCGTTTTACCCTTCAACCACCAACATCCGTGGTTATCTCCCCCCCCCCCCACTTTTCTATAGCGCACCCGAAAAGGCAATGCTCCGAGTTATCACGTGACACAAATCAAAAATCACACCGCACTCAAAATCAAATCAAATTCGTTCATTCAATACGTTTCTTTTATTTTTATTTTTATTCTTCTCTCTCTGGTTCGCTTTTTCAATCAGTTTGGGGTTCCGGGGTGGTCTGGGCCCATCATCATCATCACCATGATGGCTATTGTGCAAATAAAGCAACACTTTTTCTCCCTTTTTTTTTTATTATTTGTATTTCAGTTTTGTTAGCTTGATTAGCAAGATAATGAGCACTGAGCCGGGTAGTGACCAATATTGGTTTGATTTATCTTCCAAATTTAGAGCAAACTAACAACATCATCATCATTGCCCATCATCATTATCGTCTTCATTCAATGGGCAAGTAATAAAAAAAAAAAAGGAATTTTGGCTGTCAATCAAAAATGTTGCGATAAGCCAAACTTGACATGGGACAAAAAAAAAAAAAAAAAAAATGAAGAATAATACAAAAAAAAAAAGAAAAAAAAATATTGTTAATACAAATAAAAAAAGAAAAAAAAATTTGTATGCAGGTTCTACCGAGATTTGAACTCGGATCGCTGGATTCAAAGTCCAGAGTGCTAACCATTACACCATAGAACCAGATGTGAGTATGCAGTCCATTATACCAATAAAGAGAGAAAAGAGACCTAGACTATAAATAGCCATCAACCTTTTTGGGGGTGACTAGGTCGCTCAGACAACCAAACTCACACACATATACATACATACATACAAACATGCATACACACATACCTTTATAATCATACTGATATACACAGACGCACACAGAGACAAACACATGCACAGCATGCAAATCTGGGAATCAAAGCCTAGACAGTGATTTAATCTCCATATATACCATACATACATACATATGTACGTATGTATGTGTGTACATATGTATAATTGTATGTAATTGTCTCCCATTAAAAAGTGAAACTGACTCCCTCAATAGTCCTTTAATCGATTGTGCTAACTTACAACTTTGCAAGATAGTTTTCAATAACAAATAAATTAATGTGCATATAATGTTTATTGTATATCATTAAAATAAATTTTTCTTTCTTTTATTCACAATGTCCTTTGTATAACCAATTTAGAATTAAGATGCATCAATAAGTTCATTCCCATTTAATTAATTGAAATTGGGCCTTAATTTAAAAAACTTTGCATCAATAAATATATATGTATATAAAAAAGTAAGTTAACCAATATGTTAAAGAAAAAAAAAATATTGGAAAGAATTTTAGTCTGAATGCATTTGTAGCTCTGACTTTTGTCTACATTGTATTTGGAATTAATTTTATTTACAATTCGAATAAACGATTAAAAAAATATAGATATATGAAATTGCACTTTTTTGTAATGGAAATTTTTGTAATTTGAAATTACTAAAATGGTCTATAAATAATAAAAATTCTTTATTTAAAAATAAAGGACTTTTTTTTATTTTATTTGCATTGATAAAGGATTATCATTCAAAAGAAGTACTTAAGTCTAAATATAAACAATATCGTTAATTAATAAATAAAATAATTTATAATTTTAGTAAAATAAACATATATGTATGTATATGTATTTTTTCCCACTTTAAGAAAGAAAATGATGGGTTTTCCATTAAACTTAATTCGAGATGACTGACAAGATGTTTTGATAGTATGCAAATATTTCGAAAAATACATTAAAATAAAAAAATATTAATAATTTGTAGAGATATAGTAATAGGATTATTAATTTGATAAACTAATTGGACACATTTTTATGGATTAACGAGCAATAATTAGGTTTGCATATACACAACGAAATTTAATTTTGGCCTGTTCTAAATCTTTCCCTTTTTGCAACATTCTCTTTAAAAATTGAGCTTTTATTTTAGTGCCCTTTGTCTATGATTTCTTTTTTGCCCCTCCTTTACCTATACTTAACAGGCAGGATCATGTTTGGTCTTGGCTTGCTTCTGACAAGGGTTCGTGTCCCTTTTTAATTTTTCCTTCTTTTTCAAAATTATGCGCATCAATTAAATTGTATTCAAACAAAAATTAACAATTATGTCTGTCTTGTAAGCAAAATTGAAAGAAAATCGACAAACAGTAACAAAAAACAGCCACAATAGTATGTGTGTGTGTGTATAAATATATGTGTGTGTGTGCTTGTTTACAAGGGTGTCTCCCTTTAGGGTTCCAGTATGGCAAAATAAATGGTACCACGACAAACAATTTACGAATTACATAGATGATATTATGCGACCAAAATTTCAAATGACGGCGTAATAAGCCCCTCGATTCAATGAGAAAAAAAAGTGCTGCCGGCGGCAACAACAATCAAAAACTATAACAAAAAAAAAAAAAAAAAAAACGAAACCGAAACCAAAAAAAAAACAATGTGAACCCTCCCAAAAGATGTATACCTACTCGCACTGCGACACGTATTCATCTCAATATCATCAGGGCAATGAAGAGGTTACCCAAAATAAATACCAAAACGATCATCTTGAAAATGTAAAGCTGAACCCACCCTACTAACAACATAGGTGGCAACAATGATACTTAACTAACATTATCGTACAATGATCGTCTATATACACTTGGAAAAAATACTTTATATCATAAAAAAAAACGAACTTTTTAAATATTTATTTAGGACGTTTTCTTTTTTCTTTGGGTATATCAATAGCTATAGTTCGATATATCTTTAAAAAATTCCAAATTTAAGGATCTTATCAAGTTTAGATTAATATAAGGAATTTTTAAAACATCAAAGAACTTCTCCTAAAAGACAATCGAATTCAATTTGTTTTTAAGATAGATAGTTGTACAAAGGTGAGTGAAGTTTTTCTTTTCAACCAGTGTAGAGATGGACTTACATACATATATGTAAGTATGTACATATGTACATTTATTATGCCAGTTGGGTTAGTGATCGCTTCGTAAATTCAGACACGTAACTGTGAAAACATAAAAATCGACGCACACGGCTACTTGTTCACCTGTTTGAAAGAGAGTTTCTACCTTGGTACGTACACTTTATGGTTCTAGGGATTTAATGTTATTCGAATTAGAAATTGAATTGGTTTCAATTCGCAAGAAGTTAAAAGGGGGCGGCAACAAATTTGTTAACAGCCACGTTCTTATATTCAAATTGTAATAAAAATGCTTAAGAATGTTGCGTGGCTCATACTAAAGACTGTCATTAGCATTTTGAAGTGGTAAAAGAATGGATTGCGTCAGACTAGTGCAGTGTGTGGTGATTGAACCATTATTAACAATATATATACAATCGATTCTAACGGTGCAAAAATTTATATAATATTTATCTTTCCAATTTTTTTTTCTTTAGCAATACTTAAAGCTAATCAATAAATTTCTTACATTTTTTTTTTAGCAATATTTAAAGCTAATCAATAAATTTCTTAAATTTTTCGGTACTTTTTGATGTACTTCTTAGTTTCTATATGTATGTACATATGTACATGCGTATATGGCTTAAGTATTTGTTATCACATCGTAATGTCTGTCCATTGATCTCAAGTGACGATATTATAAATAAAAACGAAATATATATACTAATATTTGTTTAATTTTCAAGTGGCCCATATGCGCCTGCCACTGCAACTGATAAGGCAAAAAAGACCTAACGTGAGCTATTTAGAAATTGAATTTCCATTACATACATATGTGTATATAAAATATACAATACACTATACTATAGTATTACTATATCTTGATTTTATGACCATTACCAGAAACTATTTTCCCCCCCTTTCCAGACACACACACACACACACACACACACACACACACACTATTCCATTCTATCTTCTTCGGTTATTTGCTCTTCAAAAATGATTGTAGCGATAAAAAAAAAAACTAACTCAAGTGGCGGTCAGTCCAAATCATAAGTAAAAAGGCAAAAACTCGTACTCGTGTTCATAGAGCTATAATTTATATTGATACTATGATAAATGAAATAACCAATGCCTATTCACATTTCTCATTCCTTTTCATTTTTTCACCTCATCATTAATCGTTATAGCGATAGGTTATAATCTACACATAAATTTCAATTTTCGAATAAAACCCAATACAAATTATTGGTTGTAGTTATAAATATTTGCTGTGTCATAAAATTCGAGTGTTAGAATATTTCCCAAAAAAAAAAAAAATAAAGCACACACACACACACATCGATCTGCCTCTTCCGCAGTGTTATACCATTGCATTGAAAAAATTCATTTGGTTTTGATTTGACTGTACTTTTTATGGAGCAAGTACCAAATACCATAGGAAATTTTATAAGTTTCGATTTCCATTATTTTGATAGATATTACAAATCATTGAAAGACTTTAAATAAATGAAGCTCAAATGAAGTAATTATTTATACATTGAATGACTATTTTAAGGATTTAGTTAATTAATATATAAGTTCACCACTTTACGTAATATCAAAATTAAATATTAACTATATAAAACTTGTAATATTTTTATGACAATGATTTATTTATGAATTAAGATTACAGATTTATTTATTAAAACATTTTTTTCACAATTTCAAACACTTAAAATCCAAAATTGTAATAAAATCTATGGAAAAGTTTTTGGAATTTATGAGAAAAAAGGGCGAATGAACTGTATTGCATTTAATGCCATTTTTTCTCTAGTATTAGTATTTATTTATTGCTTTATGTAGCGCCTTTGTTTTAGCTAGTTGCTCTTATTAGTTAGCTTAAGCCATTCCGTAGAATAACAGTTCTTTGTCACGTTATTTGTGAAGGTTTTTTTTCTTTCTTCTTTGTTTCTGGTAAAATCAATTCGTAAAGAAAGGGCAATAATTTTTTGTTTTCCATTTTATTTTGGTATTTATTTTTCGTTTAAGATAAACTTTTTAATGCTTTGTGTTGACTGTACTTCAATAAAAAATCATCTTCTTCTTATTAAAAACATTTTTGTTCACATAAAAAGCTCCTTAAATAGAGTTCAACCACCTTTTCTTAACCATTCATTATATGTATATACCTTTATATGTATTTTTTTATAACTTATTGTTGTATTGAATAATGAGAAGAAAAAAAAAACTTTGTCCTTTTTTTGTTTTCGGGGTTTTATTTTTTTTTTAAATTTGAACACACATACATATAGAGAGGCAAGCATGTTTTTCTTGGGGGCTTTTGTTTTATTTGAAGCTTAAAGTTTTTTTTTGTATTTTTGGTTTTGAATTTCCCATTCATTTTTTATTTTTGAATGAACCAAAAAAGAATGAGAATGACGCAGAAAATACTTTTCAAATCCACTTCAAGTGCCGCCACAAAGCACTCAAGTATATTTGGAGTAAGAAAGAGAGAGAGACAGAGTGAGAAAGAGAGATAGAGAGATAGAGACATGAGTTCACTTCTGACAGATATCAGACGACATTTGCGGAATATCATGGTAAAAGTAGCTTTTAAAAATTTAATAATCTATTAAGAAATCAAATAAACATATATAATTTAATTTGAAAACTTTCCTATCTGAAATCTCTTAATCAATACGGAGGGCTCGTCTTTCATAAAATTGCTTTAAAATTTGAAACAAGTTTTTGAACGAAAACTATTTAATGCGACACTCATGGCGATATAACTAATTTAATTAATGCGATTTTTCTCTTTGTATAACGATTATTATTATTATAATTATGTACATATATGTAAATATGTATAGACGATATAAAAATGTTATACCCTTTAATCCATATGGTCCATAACGCTCTACCATTTAAATGATATGCAAAATGAATAAAACTTTTAACAAATTTGATTTCTTATTCAAATTAAAACTAAAACTATGAAAATAAAATACGAAGAAAATATTTGAAAATTTTAAAGTATTTTTAAAAATATATTTCTTTTTCTTAGTAAGCAAAATGTTACCAAAAACGTAATTTAAAAATTGAAACTTTAATCAACTAAAAATGGTCAAAAGAATTGGCGGAAATATAGAAAAAGAGAGACAGAATTTTATATTCATATTCAGCTACATTGGTAGTTATAGAGCATTTGAAAGTCTTTATTTATTAAAATTTTTTTTTTCTATAATCGTGAAGCTTTAGATTTTGAAACCCGTTTTCTAACTGTGGACACATCAAATTTTATGCATACATTTTTTTTTTTTGATTTTTTCTTAGTGTTGGCAACAGGTGCACATGTATAGCGCCTTCCGCCCCCCTTCACTTCCACCTCTTTACCCACACCATTGGGTGTAGTGAACACGAGAATCGTGACGTCATGATATTCAGGCCAGATAAAATGCTAATTTAACTTTAAACTGTTGAACAAACTATTCGGCAAATCAAATAAAAAAAAAATAAAAAGAATTTCGAATATGAATTTGCTTAATCAATGCAAATGATTTGCACTAATTTAGGAGAAGAGTTGGAAAATGTTTCTTCAACTCGTTTGTTTGAGACTTCCTTGTTTGCTCGCGTGTTTTTGAGTTTATTGGTATATTTAGCATATATGATATAGTACCTAAAGGTACCAATGATTGGGGTGACTCTATATGTATATTTTAGCATAAAATGAAACCGGAAAGTAATCGAAAAAAAGAAACATTTAGTTGGAGCTAAAGAACTCTGTGATAGTGTCTGTATAAAAATTATATTTAATTATTAAAAACACAATGAAAGGAAAACGGTGGATTATTTAGATTTATTAGTAACAATTGCATTTTTTCCTTTATTTATTGGCTGCAAATAAGGAACACCCTAAAATGGGGGTATATATGTACTATACATTATAGAACATGTTAACAGATTTAACAATAAAAAAAGCAAAGAGATAAAATGTTAAACGGAAATGTTTGCCCGCTAGGCCAAGACAGACCAAGAGCAAGACCAAAAGCCACACAATTAACAAGTTCCGTAATATGGATATTTGCCCCGACTTATGGCATTTTTTTTTATGCTAATTGAAAGTGCAACCAGGCCCAAACTCGAATCACTATAAAAATGAGAGTCCAACTTTACTCCCATTTTTTTTTTTTTTAAATAATATTGCGATTTAGTTTCGACTTAAAAGTCAAGTAAATATTAAGCAAAAGCACCCGGATGCAGTTAATTTATACATACATAAGTCTATTAAATCAGTTATTACTTTTACTATATAGTTTTATTGGTCGATCCAGATAAGGTCATATATGTATGTTTAAAACCGATATTGATGGCATAATTGCTAAATACCAAATGGAAACTGGAATCATTTGTTTACTAAGAACCTTTTGGACTTCGTTGCTATTTGATTCGTTATAAATATATTCATGCGTATTATAAATACATACTTATATACAGAAAGAAAAATATCATCTTATTCACTTGCTTTTTATAACAGCCGCCGGCATCGTGATCTGGCAATCAAAATTTACTCATGTTTATACATATATTATTGCATTCTGTAGTAGTTCTGCGAATTCGAAAATCACAAAAAAATGGCAATGATTCATACAAGTAGAAATATACACACACACAGGCAGACATATACACAGACACATAAATTGTGAATCTAGTAGTCACTCCCACGCCTCGTTTAGTTGTGAGCGTGAATGGGTATATGTGAATGTGAGTATTATTGTAAGTGAGTCACACTCACAACAAATGTCAACTGCAAGTAACGGGTCAGTCTATATACATATGTACGTATATACTCTATTTTATTAATGGATAACATTTAATGATTATTTTTTATATTGAGAAAGGAGAAATATTGAGAATTGAGAAAAATTATAAATAAAAAAAATGAATAAAATTAATTATAATTTTTTAATATAATATAAATATGTAATTTATACATATGTATATATATTTTTAATTTAAAAGTGGAAACTAAATATTAAAATATTTAACTTTATCCTTGCTTAATATGTACATTTTAAACAATTTTCTTAACAATTTAAAAACAAAAAAATATATTAATTTATATAAAATAGTTTTACAAATATAGCATATACCAAAACTGTTAAATAGATCATTTATATATGTGAATTTTTATTAGGTAAATCAAAAAGAGTATTATTAACTTCGTAGCATTGATGTTAGCTTCCGGTTAGTTGTTTTTTGTTGCACATTTCGCAATTATTGATTTTTTTTTTTTTGCTCTTGCAATGCAAATAGACCGATGAACAGACGGAGAGGACAGATAACAACTGCAAACAACAACGAAAAAAAAACTGTGATTTTATTTTTCTTATGTATACGGAATATTTGAACTGACGTCGCCTTTTGTGGCAACTTGAAACATTTTGTGTACATATTTTGTTAAGATTCGTAAACAAATCACGTACAACAACAGAAATAACAACAATAACAGCAATAACAACAAGGCGACAAAAGCCTCCAAAGTCCAAGTTGAAGCTGAATTCGAAGCTGATTTGCAGCATTTTTGAATTTCGCGCCGGTTGCCCATTCGCCGGTTTGTCGGTTATCCGCCGCCTGAGTCAACAATTTCCTTCACTTTTGACCGTTTTTTTTTCTTTTGCACACACAGCGTGTGTTCGTGTGTGTGTGTGTATGCCACTCATTAAAGATATGACATGGGAATGTGTGGGTCTTAATAGAGTGTTGCGACTGTTTCTCTGATCTTGTTCAATTTGCCATCAATTTAAAACGAATCTTTTTACATCGGATTTAAAGCTTCAAATTTAGAATAAGCCGTTATTTTATACTTTTTAAATAATATTGTACAATTTAAGAATATATTTTAAGTTAGATTTCATTCCATTCTCTTAGTAATATTGTCTAATATTGAGAGCTGAAAGTTTGGTAATACTTTTGACTGAATTTAATAAATTTGATATGATATTAATGAATTTCTAATATGATTTTGT
Source organism: Drosophila emarginata (assembly GCA_037075365.1). NCBI lineage: Eukaryota > Metazoa > Arthropoda > Insecta > Diptera > Drosophilidae > Drosophila > Drosophila emarginata. Next base: position 2,274,395 of record JBAMCD010000160.1, read on the forward strand.
ATATGTACATGCAAATTTTCTTAAACTAATTTCAAGTAGTTTAGCAAATATCCTTGATTAAGTAGTTGTAGTATGTAAATAATGATCATAAACATTTAATTGAAAATGGAAATTTAGTTGTGCAGGGTATACAGTATTCGATTGTATTGATTTATTATTGCAGTTTGTTTCTTTGCCTCTGTTCCATTTCGTATTCGCATTCATTAGCCGTATTCGCACATTCGGTTCGTTGTATGTAGTATCTTGGTTACCAACCGCCCCCTCATCTCCTCTGATGTTCGCATCCATTTTGCATGCATGCGCATCAGTTCGCGTCGCGTCGCGTCGCATCGCGTTTCGGTCTTTGCTTCGTTTCTTTTGGTTATTGTTGTTGCTGTTGCCTTTTCAATAAACACGCAAAGAAGGAGGCAAAAGAGCAAGAGCAAAGGCAACAAGACAAATAGCAAAACCAACAAAACAAAAAAAAACAAAAAGAAGAAATCAACAAAAAATTCGTCTTCTGAGCAGGGCCATCGATTTTGGGATACCCTGTACCAACTATGGAATATTTTTATTAATTAAAATTTAAAGACAATTATCTAGTGACTATCTTAATTTTATTAATTTTATTAAAAAAATTATCTTTTAGATACTCTTCTAGTTTTATTTCACACTCGAAACTAATGCTAACATTAAGCCAAACTATTTCAAAATTATTATTAACGTAAAATAAAATTTGTTTTACATAGTGGAACAGGAATTTGCTTACTGCATCTTACATGGATTAAGCTCTCATTGACATACCCTTTCACCTTACGGCCAATGGGTATTAAAATACCCATGCCGGCCGGCATTTTTAGCCAACTGTTGGAGGTTGACTCACTCACCAGCATGCAGGTTTTTGAACTTGTAGCGATGGCCACTGAAGCGGGAGTGGAGCGGGACAGCGAGAGAGGGAGAGAGTCAGACAGAGAAAGATATAGTCAGCGGGAGCACAGCGTCTGCGTCTGCGCCGGCGCATTTGGCGTGCAGTTTTGCGCGCGTTTCTTCTTTTTTTCCCCATTTTATCTTCGTTTTGTGTTTTGGTTTGCTTTTGTCTTGTTGGGTTTTGTTTTGTATCTCGTTTTCCTTTTTTAATATTATTCTTTTATTTTTCTTTCATTTTATAAATTTTTGAAATGTTTTTGCGGTTACTTTTTCTGCTTCTTCTGTGCCTTCTTGTTGCATGTGTGTGTGTGTGTGTCTTATCTTTTCCGCTTGCGGATATGCACATTGTAACATTAGGGTGGACAATATTATCATCTCATATACATATATACATATGCATATATTTCTATATATTAGATGCTATTCCAAAATAAAATTCAAATATTACGCATACGACCCATACACATTAATACGTACAATTGTTGAGTCAAATTTCATCGATCGTATTTTTACAAGTTAATCACTCTCTTTAAATGGAAAAATACATATTATTTTTTAAGTGTTAATTATTTTAAGATACGATTACTTCGTCACTCCACTGTAAAGCTGTACATTTGTACTTTTATTGGCCTTTTAACAGCAACGAAATGAATTTGTTGTTTTTTTTTTATGAATGCAACATTATACCTAAAAATGCTAATGACGACATGATTAGTGTAAGAAATCCGGATTTCAGATGTCGGCAAAATTTCTGAGATGAAATTTAGAGGAACCGATCTCTCATAATCATAAAGAACCGAACCAAACTGGCAATTAATTAAAATGCATAAATTATTACTTTTACAGCAAGATCCGCAAATAAAAACAAAAGACAATTTCGCCACTCTGTTTTTTATATTCCTCACATTTGTTTGGTGTTTTTATGGCGCCGTCTCATTAGTACGAATGCGGTGCGCTGTCACCTTTTAGCGCACAAAAGCAGGCAATAGATTTCATTATTCGAATGTATGTACCTTCGACATCGAATTGTAACTTTTGATTTCCAGTATTAAACCGTTACACGAAGAAAGTTCAAAAATTTAATATTTATAAAAGAAATTAACTCTTATTCTGTACATACGGGGGAAGTCGGGTTGATGTTAATGCGTTTATTTAAATAATGTATTTTATTTACTTTACTTACAACTTTATTTTATATTTATTTTTTATTTTATCTTATTTTAGTTTAAAGTTTTTCAAGGTAGCCCCCTGTTGAGTTGCTTGTGTTACATCCAAGACAAAATATTGATTTGAGACTGAAAGATCAACATTTAGGCGGGTCAAAAATAAACTTAAATCTAAAACAAAGAACTCCACCGCGTTACCTGACTAATTAAATATAAATACAGTGTGCAAATTAAAAAAAAAAAACGGTCTCGTAGATTTTGAGTGACAGTTTTTAACAGCTTTTACTTAAAAGTTTCGCGTTGAACTGAAAAACAAATTTGAGAAACTTAACCAAAAAAATCCTTCGAAAATTTTACACAAAATTATTTAAAAAAAATGTGCTTTCATGTCATAACTTAAAAAAAAAAATTAAAAATGAAATAATACCATAATCTTACCAGATAGTTTTTATAGATATGGAAATATAATATAATAAACATTGATTTTAAAGAGGAAAATTACTTTCAATTTGAGACTTTGAGACAAATTTACTTTAACTATGAATTGTTAATTTTTTGTTTCTTATTTCCGAAATGGAGCTTAAATGCATATTTTAATAGATTTACAATAAACTTGAAATGAAGAGCACTTATAATCATACATGTCCTTCGTAAGCCAATTGGTAAATGACTCACAAATATAAATGTGTGTAAAGCGGATTTTGGATCTTGTAACCCGTTTTTGTAATTCCTCTACCTCTGGTGTTGCCCTTAGTCATTATCATGCTGTGAGCCAGGCTCAACATCACCTCATCATCCATTCATCTGTGTAAATTTGCTTTTAAATGTTGATAATATTTTTCCATTTTTTGTTTTTGTTTTTGTTTTTTTTTGGGTCCTCTGCTGCTCCTTTTGGTTAAATTTGTGTTTTTTTTTTGACAAAAAGCAATTAATGTTTATTTTTGCATTTTAATTTGCCAACATTAATTGCAAATTTATTGAGCCGTTGAGTTGTTGAGCCATTGTTGAGCCAATGAACCGCAAGCGTTTAGCCTTGAGCTGCCGAAACAAAAGATGACTTTGCAGTTGTCTTTGCCATTGGCATTGCCATTGCCATTTTCATTATATAAAGACATCATCATTATTATAATCATTTTTATCGTTTTGTGGGTGAATTTACTTGACCGAAAGCGTCATGGCCATCATTACAATGAACATGGAATTGGCCAACAAATTAAAATTTCCACCCAGACCGTCCCAATAATAATCAAGTATAACGGAACCATATCGTGCAGCAAATGCAATAGCAGCCATGCTACCATACATATTACTCGATTGATTAACACCTAAAAAGAGCATTGATACCACATTACCCAATAGAGTTAGCTCCTTTAATGTTTCCGTTGAATTGTCCTCCGTATCGGTTAGTTTGGCCAATATATCATAGAATAGAGGTACCACAAAACAACCATGAGCTAATGCCAAATGTGGACTATCCGATCTTAGATATAGTTCAATATTGGTTAATGGTAATGGTACAATATCCATTATGCCCGATGATATCAATCGTAAGCTATGGCACTCATCATCATCGTTCTTAACGGCTCTCATAACTCCCAAAACTCCGTGCATCATACCAATCCCAGCTGCCGTATAACCGTACGGAGTCTGAAACGCATGCAATGTGTATAGGGCATAACCGGAACTAACCACCAGCAGGCTATTAAATAATGCATCCATGAATAACATACTAATTCCGTTTGGTTTTTTTTAGTTTCGTTTCTAACAATTATTTCATTTTATAGTTGCAGCAAGCGTAACTGTACCGCAATATTAATCTAATCTATATATATATATATAATTATATAATATGCAGAAAGGCTTCAATCAATTTACACTTGAATTTTGGGGGGGCGTTTTTTATGTTTTTTTTTGTTTTTTTTTGTTTTTTAATTTTGGGAGCACGGCAAATTTTGTATTATTTTATTAAAATTATTCTCCGGAGAATTTTGAATGACAGCTGATCGACAAAGCCAACCGAGTAAAAATTTTAACAAAAATTAATTTTAATAGTTTAATTTGAAGATGTTATTATTTATTATTTATAAATGAATATTGAGCTTATAAATTATCAATATTTGAGTTTGGATTAATTTAAAAAAAAAAGATTGCCAATTTAAAGAAACTTTTTTTAAAATGTAGAAAACATTTCAATTGAATAATAAATTAGATTAGGGCTTAGGAAAACAAATTTTGTTTGTAATTTAAGTTTGTACTTGCTTTTTTTTATTATGGTTAGTTTTTTTTATGCCCTATCTAGTTACAGCTCCTTGGCTCCATTTGGCTGCACAATTGTAGGCAAGTCAATGTCTCTGTTGATTTATTGCCCTCGGGCTGGTTGGTTTTGTTTGCTGACTGGCTGGCAGTTGGCTAGTTGAATTGAGATTGGGCACAGAGGGGAGTTAAATCCATTTCGCATCAAAGCCACCTGCAAAGAACAAGCAGATGGCCAGACCACAATCCAAAACTTAATTATTAATTTAAATCGTAACGTTTATATGATAAAGACAATGCGACGTGCCGCTCTGAGCATTAGTGCATGCCGCCAACTTAATGGAAATGAACTCTTCTTTTACTTTATCTTTAAGGTTACAGGAGCGCACTTAGTTAAGCCTTTGACCCAAATTACTAGAAACAAAAAATATCCCAAAAATTAGTCATGATTAATTTGTTCTCTAAGTTCGTTTACTACTATTCATTTGGTTTTATTTTTGATTTTGCTTTAATTTTCAATTAACTTATTTAAGATTAATTATTAATGATATTATTCTTGGTTCAATCCGCACCTGGTTGTGGGCTATCGTAGTCTATAGCGTGACAAAAGTTGTTGCTCGAATGCGCCCCCAGACAACTTGATGCCTATGTCCATGTCCATTCCCTTGATGGTGGTGTTGGTGGTTGAGGTGGTTATGGTAGTGGTAGTGGTAGTGGTGGTGTCGTCATCGTCACCGTCAACATCATCAACAGCAGCAACATCGTTGTCTGCTAGCGTAAAAATATGAAAAGTGCCGCAGTCGAGCGATGCAAGTGCAACAATATAAAGTCTGAATCAAAAGTGCAGGCAAGTGCAATTCATAATTAATCAGACTAAGTAAGATAGATGGAGAGACAGAGAGAGAGAGAGAGACAGAGAGAGAGAGAAACCCTATTTTTTACCCCTGGTTATGTCTATTGTTGTTGTGCTTGAGCGATCACTTCGACCACTTGACCAATGGCAGGGCTAAAGAAAGAACCAAAGTTAACTCCATTTGTGGGTTTCTTTCGATTTGTCTTTTTTTTTTTTTTCTTTTTCTTTCCATTTCTTACCCTTTTTTTTCTTTTGGTGTCTGGGTTGGCGCGTGTGCCTCTTTTTGGCACTTGGCAACCTGTTGATTTATGTATGATTGGGACTCCAATGGCGCCATAGTATCAAAAAAAAAAAAAAAGGAAAAAACGATGCTGACTTCTCTTTCTATTTAATCAGTGGCATTTGCATGCAGTCCGCAAAATGTGACCAAAAAGTTTAATGAGCAAAACTTGTTGCGTGGCCAAATATTTTTCCGGCCTAAAAAAAAAAAAAAAATTACTGAAAAAAATGCGTGAGCGATGCTTAAATAATTTGTGTACTTTTGTTGTTGGTATTTTTTCTTTTTTTTTTTTTTGGTAAACTGCTTGAAATGCGTAGCAACAGACCTTACGCACTTTATAAATTATTTAACAGCTGCCCTGACCAATTGACAGGCAGAAAGGGAACCAATTTTAATTGCCGGCTACATGACAATGCCAATCGAAAAAGCAGATGGATACCGAAAGGGAAAGGGTACAAGGGGATGGTAGTATATGGAGATAATGACAAGGGAAAAATCAGAGGAGTCAGAGGGAGGGGTATCATTAAAAAAGGAGGAGAAAAATGTGCGAATTTTTAACAACTGCGAATCAAAGTCGAGGCATGTATTATATATAATATGCCTTGTTGTACAATAAACATGAAATGGCTTTCGCCTAATTTATGATAAATGTTGCGACAAGTTTTCAATATTTGTTATATCCACCATTAGTTTTTATTATATATACATATGTACATACATACATACATTATATACATATACATATATATTTATATATTTTCTTTTTTATCAACCTTTCCTTGTTCCGTTTTCATCCACTATGATCGTTATTCATATTGTATATTGAAGTTTTGTTTGAATTTTGCAATCTAATCATTGTTTGCCTATATTACATATGTATATATTTGTATGTATGTATATCCACTATTTATGATATGTACATACATATGTATATATACATAGGTTGGCATAAATGTATATTTTGTTTAGTAAAAAGAGAGAACGACCCTCAAATGCTAAGCGTTTCTTTTCGCAAGAATTTCACACTATCCACTTCCGTCAGAAGATTCAGAAGTGTTCCCAGAAATGAAATTTGAATTTAGTAGGTACTGAGCGGTGTGGGGGCACGCCACATAATGCCACGCCATGACAGAGGAGGCCAGGCCATTCCAGGGCAGGGCAGGGCAGGGCAGGTCATAAAAAGTGGAAATGGGGAGCAACTCCATGGGAATGGAATGCTATATCCATAATAAGCATTCCAAATATGTATGTACATATTGTTGTTTTTGTTGTTGTTGAAAAAGATATGTCACATTACTCCCCCCAAAAACGTTTTTTAACACTAGCCCACATATATGGGTTTTCAATTGAAATCCACCATATTTGTCTATATGTATGTCTTAAAGATTTGTTTAAATTGTTTAAATGAATAAAGAATGATATGTTCATTTGTTGCATAGTGTAATCAGAAAACTCGGTAAGTATAATACAACAATTAATTGAGGCAAATGCTAATCAAATTATTCGCCGACTATACAAAATGTATGCATATATGTACATACATACATACATACGAGTGCTGCTAGTATATACATACATACATATGTAGAATTAATGGCGCTTTTTCAAATAAGTTTTTTAGGCTTTCGGTAATTTCCGAGAATTTTTCAATTGTGACCTCGTTTAAATGCAGAAACATTACCGGAAGTTAGCTACGACATGACAAATTCATCGACCTACACACTCAGGAAGCATTTGACACAAATATGCACACATATGTACATATATATATATATATATATATACATAAATATGTTGATATATTATATAGACCGATTTGAACGGAATTTGTGTACACTACTTCAACAATAATAAAGATAAGTTCACAAGAAAATTATATGATCCTTTTCTCTATGTAATTGATAATAAACTTTTATTGTTGACTCGAGTCAATTGCAATTTAATGTGTATACATACATATATAGACGGATGATCCATATATTAAAGCCATATAATTTGTAGAATAACTATCATATTGTAAATACGTATGTATGTACATATCTATCTTTATATATAATAATATAGTTTTACAATTATCCAATTAATGATGACTTAAAAATAACAAAATTGAATCTTAGGTCTATAAACTTCATACATAGATCACAAAGCGCTGAACTAGTTCTAATTTATATAGAAAATTATATAATCGTATAAAGTGTCGAATTAGTATGATAAATATATATTTTAAATTTTGTAAACATATTGTAAATATATTGTAAATATGTTTTTAGCTTTATATATAATAATATAGTTACTTACTTGACTTCAAAAAATAAATAAATAATCTTTAGATCTATGAACTGGTTCACAAAGAGCTGAACTAGCTATAAATTATGAATTGAAAGCATTTCCATTATCTTTTAAACCAACTAACAACTATACAAATCTGTTTTCCTTCAACAAATCGATCGTTCATTCAGTTTTAAATATTTGATTGTGGAACTAGTTCGTTTTTTCAAAGTAAAAAAATAAACCAAATCCTTAACGTCTTTCTTTGAATTTTGGCCCCACTTTCGAGAACAAAAGCCTAAAATATCTTGTCATAACTAAACAGAATGAAGAAGAAACATTAACAGGGCCCGTCTGATGGCTCTTTGAGATGGGTTTTTGCCAAAAAAAAAAAAACAAAAAAATAATAAAACAAACTACAAGGAAAGAGTGAGAAAACACACACACACACATATTTTTTGACACTGCATAAAATTAAAGCAACCCCAAAGGAAGGGTAAAGAGGATTTGCCATTTAACAGGGGAAAATGGGGGGGAAGAGAATGTCTGCCTGTCAAATGTCAATGATGTACATATATTTATGATTTTAATACCCTAAACAAAATTGGAAAAGTTATCACTGAAATGCATTTTGAAAAGCAGAAAATATGTTGTATAAAATGATTAATCCAAAGTAAATCTTTTATCTTTGTAAAGATATAGTAAATCTTTATTTCTAGTGGTTATAGTAGACATATTCCAGGCATTTTGATAATTATATTTTATTTTGATTTCGATGCATGTTCAAACAAATATCAATATTAAAAGAACAATCGTTTCAATTAAATTAAGCAATTAAATTTAAAAAATAAATCAGTAAATTTTTAATGTTGAAAAAAGCGTGTAAAGTATACGGTTCGGTTTTGTATTTGTCTTTCTAATTATACAAAAATTATATTTTCTTGATAATCAATAAATCAAACTTGGCTTATATTTTTAGAATATAAATTGAAATATTTTTTAATGATAAAAGGAAGAGTGGAAAGTATTTCAATTTGCCTGTATATTTGGTTTTCCAATTATACAATAAATATATATATATATAATATGATATCCAATAAATTAACCTTAGCTTTGAATATTTTTTATTACCCAAAAAAGAGTGTGGAGTATTCGGTATACTGTTTCGCTTGCTTGTCCTTATATTAGGCAGTCCGGTAATGTTTGGCATGCAGACAGTTAAGTTTCTTGTATTGTGGGTATGGATATGCAAGTGTAAGTTAAAAGATGAACAAAAAAAATGTCTTTTTCCATATTTAGCTTGAACGAAGACAAAGAGTAAATGAGAATAGGATGAAACGAGAAGAAAAAAATTAAAAAAAAAGGAGTATGTTGAAGCTTGGGTTCAGCTTCGGTTCGGTTCTGGGCCAAAGAAGTCATTAAAAATGCTCACAATGTCATTGTAAAACGCTGATAATTCGCAATTATGCGTCTGACTTCAATTTCAAGTTGCCGCCGCCGCCACCGACGCTGCCACCGCTGCTGCTGCGCTGTGGCAGATTCCCAGTCTGAGTCTCGGTCTGAGTCTGAGTCTGAGTCTGGGTCTTCGTCTAAAGTCTGAATTTTCAGTCACTTCAGAGACGTTCAAGATAAATAACAGTGCAAAAGGAAGCTAATGACAGTTGGCACATAAAAAATGATGATGACGACGACGACGACGACGACGACGACTCTGATATGTGCCTGATTGTCAGGCCGCAAAAATAAAAAATATATATACAAAATTAAAAATAAAACAAAAACCATCAAAGAGTTTTGCAACATAATCAAAAAGTCGTTGGCTTTGCCGAGAGCGAGAGTATTTCATTTGACTTATTTTGTATAACCCATGGCCCAAAAAAAAAAATAAGAAAGAAATAAAAATATCCATGATGTAGTTGCTATATCCCATATATATGTATATATACATATATATATATATAAAGGAAGTCTCATTGAGTTCAATGGACAGTGATGAGTTTTGTTCTTTTTTCTTATTTTAAAGTCACTTGATAAATGCGTTCTTGATGGTTTTTAGGATCCATAAAGGATAGGGAATAGAAGGGGCTGGGTTGTAGAATCAAGTGGGATTAAAACATGAATGAAGTCTATACACATGAAGTGAATGGCGGGATCGGTGACTAAGAGCTTGTCAATGTCAAATGGAAGTGTTGAGGAATGTTTCCCATTGATCTTTACATTGATAAATTTTAAATTTTTAAACAATTTTTAAATTTGAAGGAACTTTAACTCAGTTTCGAAATAAATTCTCCATACAATCTAAGGATATTTTACGTTATGCACTTTTCGAAAGCATAGAAAAACGCTTTTTCCATGCATAAATCAATTTTATTTAAAACGAAAACATTTTACTATGTCGGACAACATTTTAGTTACTTGGCAGGCAGTCGAACAAGGCACTTTGCAACTGCAAATGGCAACATAAATGAGTTAGATTGACGGGGCAAAACTAGGCTATAATAAATACCCTGTAAAATGTATTAAATTTTAATTAACGCCAAATATTACATACAACAGTTAATATTTGAATTTTACCTATTATTATTAACTATAAATATGTTTTATCAATTGCAAATTTTTCTCTCTAGTAAACACTTCCGTATGTCACTATAGCGCCATCTAGCAGCCATTATATATATATATCTCTGTTCTTTTTAAACCGATTTAAATGAAATAATTGATGGGGCTAGTTATAATAAAATCTATTTAACCTAATGTCTAAAGGGTATAGAATTTTACATAACATGGTATAAATAAATATTCGAACTATGTACCCTCTTACCTCACCATGCTCTAAATGTTTAAATGTTTCTACCCTATACACACAGACCACCCCCCTCTCACTCACCAGGACCATCATAATATTACTGCATAAATTTCGATAAATTTTTATAATGCGCCAACATATTTGCAAAAGCTTATTTTATATATACATATATATATACATATATACATTTATTTATATGTATATATAAACACTGCAAAGTAGTCTGCTGCTATACACCTCTTCTTTACCATTATATTACCCCCCGCCCCCTGCCCCACACACTACCCCGAATGCCTGTTCACAGTACTTTTATCATGATTTTAGCAGCCATAAGCCATTGGCATGTGCGATTAAAATTATTTTACGCAGTTTCTGGGCAACATTGTAAGCAAAATGTATTTAAAATAGTTTTTCACTGTCGGCTAACAACTTAACTCTATCAGTGTATGTGTGTATGTGTGTGTGTGTATGTTTGTGTGTATGTGTGTGTAATGGTGTAACATTTACACGTGCGAGACCTTTTACCATATTACAAACGCCTGCGTCGACGTCGACAGCGACTGCAGCGTGCAATAGAAACGCATTTGCCGCGCATTTTGCAATTTGCATTTAATGAGAGAAAAACAACAGCAACAAGAGGAATATATCAGAAATGTTTATATATATATATAGTAAATTATGTAATGCTCTCAGACTAAAATCTTTTCTATTTTCGTTTTACCAGACTCTTCGGTGAGACAGTTTAGGGGCTGGGCGGGACGGGAGTGTAGTTTAGCCAAAATGAGATGCTTTTACGCATCATTTTGCATTATGCAAATTGAGGCAATACAAAAAAAAAAAAAAAAAACATTGAATTGAGTGGTAAGGGAGTTATGGGAGTATTTGATGATATTGAAAATTATGATAAAATATATATTAATTGATATATCCTATAGCAATCAATTAATCCATACGGATTCATCTATTATGCGATTTTAGTCTTATTCATTAATCATATTCATATACATATATATTTAAATATCATAATTCTCTAAGATTTCTATACAAATTTAATTGTTATATGTAAATAAACAAAGCATTTCATTAAGGTAAATTTTTTATTAAAATTTATTCATTGTTCTTGTTCATAAGGAAATGTCTAGATAACATATATGTATATATTTTTCAAGTCATTCACTTGTATTCAATGCATTTACTATGAACATGACGACTACAAAACGTCATTTATTAGTTAATTTCAATAACCTTCAAAGTTTTTAGCATTGCAAATTGTGATTTTTCCAGTCACAAGACCCGTGAAAGCTATCCAAACAACACCCACCCACTCCACTATATATACATACATAAGTATATAAAATAGTAACTAAATTTACAGCAATATATATGTAAATATATATATAAACATATATATCTATATGCTTGTTATACATACAAATAAGGAACTTAAAAGAAAATTATGTATAACGACTCTAGCAACTAAACCACTCATCGTAAATACATAGTTATATGGCAATATATACTAAATATTGGTATATATGTAAAAATATTGGCTTGGATACAGTATGTACATATGTACGTAAGTATGTACATACATATGTAGGTAGTCTATATTTTTGCATGAGAAGCTATTAAATTACGTAGACGGCGACATATATTTTACGAGCCACAGGCTTTGGCGACTGACGGTAATCAGTAATCTTATTTATGAGTTCTATGTGACTATGCGAACAATTAAAAAAAAATGCTAAACGAAGGAAAAAGAAAGAGAATAACAAAAACAAAACAAAAAAATTTCAAAGAAACTAACTAAGACGGTGCCGAAGTCTGTATACCCTTTGCAGTTTGTGTGTTTGTTAGTCAATTATTTATAGACTTTTGGTGAAAGTAAATTGATTCTATTAAAGATTTATTTAATTACTAGTTATTCATTCTGATTCATACTTGGTAAATGGTTTTTTAAGTACAAATACCATTTAAACGCAAAAAAGACCCAACATATTTATTCTACACCGATTATTCCAATAGTGACTGTACCTTATAGTTGTCTGATACAATTTATTTTGAAACTTCTAACGCGTACAGATCCAAAAAGCTTATCTACAATGTTTCATTTACGTATTCTAAAAACTAAAAACGACTGATCAAGAATATATATTTATACTTAATGGAATCGAAAAGCTTATTTCTATGCGTCACAAACTTCTGAATAATTTTATTGTACCCTCTGCAAGGGTATCAAAAGAAAGAGAAGAATAATACAAAATGAAACAACAAATACAAAATGTATAACGAAAAGTGGGTCACACGCGTTTATTTTCTTTTTTGTGTTCTATATAAACAAGGATTTTCAAATACTTATAGATACTAAGAGATATTCATTTGTTTTTGCCAAAAATTTGTGTGTGTATGTGTGCGTGTGTGGTGCGTCAGGCAAAATTGTAATCGATCTGTTTGAGGAAAAGCTTTAACCAATTTACCGTAACCTATTTATGTCAAATGCATGTGGGCGAAAATACTTTTCCTCGAATGGTTCTAGATTCTATAATGATAAATAGATTTAAAACAATGCCCAAGCTATTAAGCTCTTTACTTTGTTTGCAATATAACAAATTACTAAGTATATATATATATATATATATGTATTTTTTATAGACTACTAAGTATTTATTTATTATAGATTAATTGCAAATTATATTTATAGTTCATTCATTAGTTAATCTGTTGCAATTTGTTGTCGTTGTCATTATCATTAGAATATATATATTTGTATAATCTCAAAAAATGCATCCATTTAGGTTCAGGTTCCTTTTATATTCTTGCAAAATTTAGAAATTAATGAAGATTAAACAAAATCATCATGCATAAATTTTCATTGTCTAGAGGTCGTTTTGATTATTTAATTTCTTTTTTTAACAAAAAATACCTATAGTATAAATATGAGAATAAACTGTAGATAAGGCCCAATCAAATGATCTTTACAGTTTAGTCCAATTTCCATTTTTGATACTAACAATGAATAATAGATTTATTAATGTATATTAATATTAGCTAATACTTGGAAATAGAAATTAATAAGTAATGCATATTAAAAACTAAATTATAATGGATACTTCAAAGTTGTTAAGATTAAGATTCTGCTTAAGATTAATATACATACATATATGTATACATAAATATTTTTTAGTTATTTATTATTATGAGTTTATTCCAATTGAAATATACTTATTTAGTTTATTTATTTACTAGTTTATTTTTCGATTTTTTTTTACTTACTTTATTATTTTATTAAGAAATTTACATTAAATTTAATATTATGATATTAAATTTAATTTCTTGGTATTTAAATATAATTTAATCATAATCAAAAATTTAATGTCACAGTATTTAAATATAATATAATCAAGTATGGTACCACCACCCCCCCCCCCCCACCCCCTTTAAATTTTTTTTTATAATCAAAAAAATTTTGAATAGAACTAAAGATTGAAATATGTATAAATATACATATATATATATGTATGTATGTATGTAAGTATGTATGTATGTATGTATGTATGTATGTATGTATATATGTATATATGTATATATGTATATATATATATATGTGTGTATGAACAGAGACAGAGAGACAAATACATAGTGGCACTTGTGACTGTGATGCTCCCATGGTACCCTTATCTTGCCACACACTATTCCCCTGGTGCTACACACGCACACGCACACACACACGCATACACACGCACTATCATCATCATATTTCGATTCAATTTTCAGCGGAAAAAAAAAGAATATGAATCCATTTCAATTACAAATGAAAACTGATTTATGCCACCATTAGCCATGGGACAGGGCTGTACAGATTTTTATTTTTGTTTGTTTATTGTTGTTGTTATAATAAATTAAATATGTATACATACATACATATAGAAACAATAAACATAAGGCACACATGTCGCATTATAATGAAACATTTCAAAAATAATTCTATGGCAACATAATGTTGATGATTACATTGATTAGCAAAGAGATTATATTGATGATGATGAATGCTTTGATACCTTGTAAAGGGTATACGAAATTTGTTACGACTTAAATATATAGAATTTTCATCTCTATATGATACATACATAATTAAATGAAATATTAATTATATATATATATTTCTTTTATGCCAGGGTATTGTGAAATTCGATTAATTTTTATTGTAAAGCTTAATTTCTACATTTGGCTTGTTCAATTAGCCTTAACTGTTAATAGATTTGATCTCATTGTGAAAAATATTTAGATATATATGTATATATATTTATGTATTGAATTGATTTTGAAATACTTGCCAAATGGACAATCTATTATCACTTGACTATATACATATGTATATATTTCTTTTGCTTAGCCAAGGTTTCATTCATCATTATTAACATCATCATCATCATCATCATCATCATCAGCATCCCATAAAAATTGAATCTGAAAATGGAATCACAATTCATTAATTATATTGTAGAGCTGACTCAAAGCCAATAGAGGTCCAGCAATATTGATAAGAATGTATATACATATACATACATATGATACTGATAATAAATGTGATGACGTTGCTATCATTTGCTCTGTTGTATCAGTTAACTTGTTGCCAACAGCATAATTATAATATAGTCGATTCCCTTATACATGTTCCTCCATTCACCTTCTCCCCTTCAGTATCATGAGCTTCTCTCTAATCAGAAGCAACCACAACCATCATCATCATCAGCGGCCACAGCAGTGGCTCTTGAAATATTTACGCAAGCAGCAAAATTTTATTTTTTTTTTTTTGTTTGTTCTTTTTCGCCTTTTTACCATTTTTAGTTATGTGTGAAAGAAATTATCATGTTTAGATTAGTTTATAATTTTCACTTGTGCAAACACTTATGCGTAGATTTTGTACTCAATTTTGCTGCCTGCTCTACAAAAAAAAAAAAAATTTTTAAATCTTGGCACGGCAACGGTGCGTATGAGTAACATTAACTTTCGCTCTTTCGCTTGCTCATGTGTAATTAATGCGAAACAGCTGATAGTGTGACAGCAGGCGATTACCAAGCAACCGAGACACCAGCTGATGTGTGAGATAAAGAAACACACTCACTCTATACCCTTGCCCTTATGTTTTAAAAATACCCTTTAATTAAGCATACCAAATTCATCATTAAGGTATGCATATATAGTGTATAGCATTTGTTAGCATATAGATTCTTGATTCTTTTAGGTAATGCGAAAATATTGATTATATAAATTCTTAAACAACATTTATCCAATCAAGTTTAAAATTAAATTTGAGCAGATTTACAAATTAGTTTATATATGCTTGATCAATAGAAAAATCAAACTGTACATTTATATATATGTATATATAATATGTATAGTATTTAATAAGCATTTTGCAATATTTGTCCATTTTTTTTAGCTAAAAGTCAGAAATGAATAATATTTTAATCAAGGAAGATTTATCCAAGATTTCAAATCATTTAAAACTGAAATTGATATAGGCAAATCTTTAGTTAAATTATTATAAACATTTATGCCCTAACTTATTGTAGGGTATCTTTTAGGTCAATGCTTTGTGCGTTAGTTGGTTTTCCACTTTTTTTTTCTTTTATTTTTCTTTGATTACCTTTAGAATTTCACCACTTCATAGACAAATTCAAAAAATTTTACATACGACGTCGTGTTATATACTATATATACATATACATATTTCTAGAAACTTTTCCGCATAGCTCTCGAAGCAAGCATGATACGACAATTTAATTGTCCAAAGTCACCTGAAGTGTGAAATTCTAGTATACTATATATATAGATATGTATGTATATATACATATATTAGACGACCACACGAATGAAAGATGAAATAGTGGCAACTATTTGGGAAATAATCAAATACTTAAATACTACAAGTACAAAGATGACAAAAAATTTCTGTTTCGGTTTTGATTATAATTTCGATAAGCTAAACAGTTTGCTTCATTGAAAATTGTCACCTGCAATATTTATTACTGACTTAATAACAGCTCAGGCACTGTCCTTGGAAAAGTCTAGATTGTATCAATATATGACTAAATCCTTGATAAGAATGAAAGGCGATATCAACCAAACAATAACAAAAATGAAATAAACCCTATAAATGGTGTGAATTTCTTTCCCCATTTTCGGAAAACAATATATCATCGATATGTGCCTATTAATTGGTTGATTTTTTCTTACTGGAACTGTAAATTTATACATATGTATATACATACATATATGAAATTTAGTTTTAGATTAATATCTTTTGATCGTCCAATAAATTTAATTAATTTACTATATGTGAGAGTCTTGAACTTTTTAGTACTTTGCTTTTTCATATTTTAAATTATAGATCTAAGTATATACATATATGCAAATATTAATTAATCATTTATACTTTGTTTTGTACAATTCTTTCCTTTTTTTAACCATAGGGTAAAAGAGTTTACTAAAGTCGTTTAAATGTATGTAACAGGCAGAAGGAAGCATTGCCGACACTATAAACTATATTTATTCTTAATCAGTATCAATAGCGGATTGGGATTTAAAAGTTAGATCTGTTTACACTGATTAAGTTTATTTTAAATTTTATTTTGGGTATACTTAATGTCGGCAGTATAGTTATACATCTTACATATATATCTGCAAAAAAAAGTAATATAAAAATCTTGGATGAAATCATATAAATTATTCAAATTTTGAACAAGTACTTAATGTATTTATTTGCTTTTTTGTAGTCAAATTAAATGATGCTAAATATTATTAATTATTATTTCAATTAGAAATGTAAAAACTATAGAAGAACTATCTTCTATCAAACTACTAGAAATCTAATTATCTCATTTAAATTACCTAAATTTATATATCTATGATATAGGAATTTGAGCTATATAATCTAGTTACTATATATATATCTAAGTTTTTATAATTGAAAACCTCAACTGAAAAATATAATGATTTTTATACCCTGTACCCATAGGGTAAAAGGGTATATTAAAGTCGCTAAAATGTATGTAACAGGCAGAAGGAAAATTTTCCGACCCCATAAAGTATATATATTCTTGATCAGTATCAATAGCGAAGTCGATTGAGACATGTCCGTCTGTCCGTCTGTCCGTCCGTCCGTCCGTCCGTATGAACACCGAGATCTCAGAGACTATAAGAGCTAGAGCAACCAAATTTGGTGTCAACATCCGTCTATTGTATAAGCAACTCAAGTTTATTTTAAATTTTTGCCACGCCCACTTCCGCCCCCGTAATTTAGAAAAAACTATAACTTGAGCTGTATTAAAAATATCGCATTCCTTTTTGGCACACTTAATAATATAGCCAGTATGCACCAGCTGACCAAATTTTGTCGAAATCGGACAATAATTATCGGAGATATACGCATTTCCGTTTTGTACTGAAACGCCCCATGCAAAATGGGCTGTTAAGTGTGAGCGAGATAGCATGCGTTCGCTGTTGCTGCATGCTAAGAGAATTTTTATTGTAAATGATGGCGATTTTGATCGTTTTTGACTTTATGGAGTAGTTTTACTTGGTACAGGGTATAATCAATGTCGGCAGGGACGACTTGCTTGCTTCATTTTACTTGACAATGTTGTCATTTTATAAGTTGAAATTTCTTTCTTTTTTTTTTAACAAAATTTTTTGCAATGATTCTGAGCAAATGTTAATTTTCTTTCTTATCAATTTTGCACTATCAATATAACCTCCTGCCGAGCAAATTGGCATACTTAATATATAGTAGTAGTAGTAGTAGTTGTTATAGATTTATGCACCGGAAAATAATCACTAATCATGGCCATGAAATCAGAATTTAACTAGCAACAATGAGGCTCACGCATGTGACTTATATTCACTCTATAAATAATAATACCGATGTGCCGTTATCTCAATTAGCAGTCGCATTGCAAAAAAAAAAAAGTATTTTATCGGTAAAAAAAAAAAAAAACTATTCGTGTTGACTTTTGGGGCACAACAACAGCAATAGCAACAATAGCAACAAAATCCCATTAAAATGTGCCAGAGAAGACGAGGACTCAAAAAACGTTAAGAGGAAGGAGGGTGACACGGAACGGCAATACTTCAGAGCTAATTTCGTAGCAAACTGATTTGTTACCAAAAGGCGACAACATTATTGATAACAAGAAAAAAAAAGCGACGGCGTCGTTACTGCGACAATGGCCAACAATTTAGAACTAATCAACGAAAAGTGCCTACATCAAGTTTGACCCAATTTTGATATATATATAAGACTTTGCAAATAGCAATAAAGCAACAAACAACAACAAAAACAAAAAGAAAAAATTAATAAAAATTGAACAATAAATTAAACGGTATGAAAAAGAAGAAAACCAAAAAGAAAGAAGAAAACTAAAAGGAAAAAAAAACCAAAGAGAAGAGAACGACGACAAAATGATTAACCTAATTAAAATTAATTGCATTAACGTGTTGCCGCCCTGCCCCGCCCTGCCATGTCTTGCCTTGCCTCTTGACCCCGAATGTCATATAGTACATCAACAGATGTTGATAAGGTGCGGCAGGCAGTAAATGTTGTTGTATAACTAACTAAACTATGTCTAACTATATATAGTCAAAAGAGATAAGAGTGAACGAAACAGATTTTTTTTTCTCTTTTACCAAATGGTACAGATAATGGACCTACCTAAATTGTAATTTAATTCAACACCTTTTCATTTTTTTTTGTGTAAATTGAAATGAATAGTTAACGATCATTTGGTTACCAGCTATATATATACATACATATATATGTATTTGTATGTATGTGTATATATTAATTAATTTAAAAAGCTTCTACTAATATCTAATTTATGAGATTTCTTATTTCGCTATCTCTGATAAGTGCGTGTGATAAGAAAAATGAAGAATCAAAAAGAAAGAAAAGTTTCTATGACATTGCCGAATTCTCTATGCCTTGCAGTTCGTAAAATAAAATGAATAACTTGATATATATAAATATTAAATAAATTTATTTAATTGACTGTGAAAGTCAATTTTAGAATAAAAATAATAAAAATTCTTGAGAAAAATTAGAAAAGAAAATTGATTGTCATTCCGGAAGCTGTTTTCTTTGCCAATTCTGATCGATCAACATTCCCATAACACTTAAATATATATTAAATATATATAGTTGCTCTGATCTGATCGATTTAAATACTTTCTACTACCCTCTAGAGACAGCTAATAGCTTACCTCTCAGATATATACATATTTCGATATGCACACATAGATTGACTCAGCTTTTACTGATACTGATCAAAAAAAATAAATGTATTTCATATAGTTTATGGAAAAATTGATACGCTTTCACTCTTACATCTTATCAACTTTTTATAGTATAAAAGAGTATAAAATGTCAATATTTGAATACAAAACTAAAGGATATTTAAATAAACATAAATTGATATAAATATAAATTATATCAGCCGTATATCAATGAATTTGCCTATTTTGTTTCTTACTCACTTGGGTTCAAGTTTACTTTTTGGTCTTTGTACACAGCGATTTCCTCTATTTTCAAAAGCGAACAGTAGTAGTTTTATTACCATTTTTCCGCATTCGTTGAATATATTGCGCTATTCCGTTTTAGGCAAATATTGACACAAAAATATCGAAATGAAAAACTAACATTCATTCATAAGGTTAAACATAGCCGATCGTAGACAACAATGCAATGATTCAGCATTCTACACTATAAGAGATGATGAAGAAAAAGAGAGAGAGAGAGAGAGATAGATAGAGTCGGTGGAAATCAAAACAACTTGAATTTTTCCTGGAAAAATGACAGTGACGGCAACACCCTTATTAAAGTGTCTATATGTACTGATATGTGAATATATTAGGCTGGTTCTTTTTTCTTCATTTATTGCAAAGAATTCAGATAATAGGACCCCCAAAAGAAATATAACTCATACGACATGTTAGTCAGAAATTTAACTATGGCGCCATATAGATAACGTGAGTAGCAAAAAAAAAAGAAAATATATACACATACATACATATATGTACATACATATATTTAACTATTACTTAATCAACCAAAAAGAAAAATGCCATCATTGAAAATTTTCAAGTAGATTAACGTATCAATAGAGCTTTTTGACAACGAAATAGTTAACCAAAATAAATTAAATATAAAATCATTATTATTATTTAATTTTTATTTATCATTGATAGCAAAATATGACAATTATTTTGTACAACAAAAATGTCTGATGACTTGACAGTCGTTAAACAATTTTGATTATTGCCAGTCTATTTACAAAATTCCAGTTTAATTTATAAATAAATGAATAGTTTCTGTCTGTGTATGTATATTCCCCAGAATATTGACGACGATTATTGTGAAGTGTTAAGAAACTAGGCGCCATAGGGCTATCTATCCATTTCTTATAAACTTTTTATTTCTTCGAAATTTTTCATGAGTAAGTGAATCAATTTTTATTTATAATTTGTTGTTGTTTTTATTTTTTAATGTGATGATATGGTTTTCTTTAATTTTAATTCATTTAGAATTTTCAAGTGCATTTTCTGTGCCTAACTGATCGATTAATTATCATGTAGATAAGCATTAAAAAAAAATTAATAAGTTATTGCCCACTCGTAAATTCTGAAATAAAGTGGCGCCGAATAAAAAAAGAAAAAAAAAGGTCAAAAGCAAATCACCGGTAACGACATCTTTATGTCCTAAATAAATATACATACATGCATATATACATACATATGTATATAGCGTTTTTTTTGTTATAACATTCAAGTGAACAAATGTTAGTTATTGTATTTTTGCCTCAATAAAAGAAGTATTTCATAATAATCATTTAGTTTTAAACCATCCATAAAAGTTGATAAGAAATTTTGCTTACCATAATGTATTATGCGGACTTACTAAATATATATACCTTTAGGTAGGGTAGGTAAAATTGCATACCAAGGTACAATGCGTATTTATGTATATCTGGAAAAAAAAATTCAGTTCATTTTATTGTTGTCAATGAGTGTTTTTGTTTTTATACCCTGTACCCATAGGGTAAAAGGGTATATTAAAGTCGCTAAAATGTATGTAACAGGCAGAAGGAAAATTTTCCGACCCTATAAAGTATATATATTCTTGATCAGTATCAATAGCGAAGTCGATTGAGACATGTCCGTCTGTCCGTCTGTCCGTCCGTCCGTCTGTCCGTCTGTCCGTCTGTCCGTCCGTCCGTCTGTCCGTCTGTCCGTCCGTCCGTCTGTCCGTCCGTCCGTATGAACACCGAGATCTCAGAGACTATAAGAGCTAGAGCAATCAAATTTGGTGTCAACATCCGTCTATTGTATAAGCAACTCAAGTTTATTTTAAATTTTTGCCACGCCCACTTCCGCCCCCGCAATTCGGGAAAAACCTATAACTAGAGCAATATTAAAGATATCGTATTCTTGTTTGGCATTCACATTTATATGGCCAAAATGCACGACTTGACCAAATTTTGTCAAAATCGGACAATAATTATCGGAGATATACGTATTTCCGTTTTGTACTGAAACGTCCCATGCAAAATGGGCTGTTAAGTGTGAGCGAGATAGCATGCGTTCGCTGTTGCTGCATGGCAAGCAGTGCATGCTAAGAGAATTTTTTTTGTAAATTGATGGCGATTTTGATCGTTTTTGACTTTATGGAGTACTTTTACTTGGTACAGGGTATACTCAATGTCGGCAGGGACGACTTGCTTGCTTCATTTTATTTATTTTTTTTTTGTTTGATTTTTTTGCACACTTTTTTCTTGTTTTTTTTTTTAGTACTTTTTTATTGCTTTTATTTTTTTCTACGTTGTGCGCTTTTTTTATTTACTTTTTGTGTGCTAGGAAAATGTTTACCCAAAACCTTCAAATTGAAATTATGAACTTGACTTTGGTTGTTGTTTTTATTGTTGCTGTTGTTGTTGTCGTTGTTTGGCCTAGAGATATGGAGAGTTACAGCAAACAACAACAACAGCAGCAGCAGCAACCAACAACTTACTTATTTCAAAGTCTATAATTAGAAAAAAATAAAAACAAAGAAAAAAAGTCAAGTTTTTGCAAATTGCATTACATACACATAATATGCAATAAATTAATATTTTCCTTTTCATATGTATGTATGTATATTTTAAGATATCTATTTTATATACTTCTGATATTATTAATCTTTATAAAGACAAATCTAAACCGTCAAATGATCATCTTAGGAGTTTAAGTTTAACAGTTAACCAACAGAGATGATCAGCTGTTACTGTTAATAGTTAACAGTGAGACTGTTAAGTGATGCACTGACTTTAAGGATCTCCATATCGTATACGCAGAGAATCTAAAGGAGAATAAATACCATATAAATAATTAAGATTAATATAACTCATCAAATTTTAGTTTAGTTTTAATAAAAAAAAAATGATTATTTTTACTAAGTTTTAGTTGTTGTTATATTTTCTTCTATCGAGAGTTAATTGAAGTTGTGTATATATTGATTAAGTTTAGTAGGGCATTTATCTTAAATAGCTAACCTAAGTTTGATATCGATGAGTAATTCAACAAAGGTAATAATAAAAACAAAAACCAATATAAATGTTTTATGATAAAATTCTTATCAGACAAGCATATTAATCGGTCAATGTGTCATAGTTACAGTTATTCCATACATATATAAAATAGTAAAAAAAAAAAAAAATACAGCAGCTGCTGCGGGTTCCTCTAGTCCTACTTGCTCGTTCACTCTAAGCGTGTCAAGCATTTGCATATGATTAGAGAGAGAGAGAGAGCGAGATAGATAGAAAGAGGGAGGGAGAGAGATAGGTAAAGGGAATGTGTCATACTATTTACATCTATTTATAATGGTAAATGCAGTTCACAGTGCCTGATACTCAGGGGGATAAACCTAAATGCTCTTATCTTTGTTGGTTTGTATAAACCCAAAACTGTCAACAATAACCGTAACCGTAACCATAAGTGCAATTGTAATAATAACTGTAACTGTAACTGTAAATGTAACTGAAATTGGGGCGCCAATTAGAAGAGCATTGGGATAAGAATTAAATTCACCAATTTCCCCCCGTGTATGCTTATTGTAATTGGAGTGTCTCTTGTTTATACAATATTGTAATTTATTATTATATTTATATATATATATATGTTTATATATATATATTTATTTATATATATTACTTTTATATATTGATCAGGATTAGAGAAAAGATTTACATCTATCCCGCTCACTCTTAAGTTCAAAACGGACAATACGTACATATATCTCGGATATCTATTGTCCGATTTCGTAAGAATTTTGTCATGTACCCGACATATTGGCTATATTATTGATTGTGACAATGAAGAATAGCTTTTAGTTATACGTTATTTCTTAATTGCGGGGGCTAATGTGGGCGTGGCAAAAATTGAAAATAAACTTCATCTGCGTATATATTAGACAGATCTTTAAAAAATTTGGTAGCTCTAGCTTTTATAGTCTCCGAGATCTCAATGTTCATACAGTCTCAATCGATTCGAGTATTGATACTGATCAAGAATATATATAATTTATAATATTGGCGATGGTTTCTTCTGCCTATTACCTATACTTTAATATACCCCTTTTAGCGTATGGATATAGGGTATACAAAATGGTTATTATTTATAATTCTTTCTTATCCTATAAATTGCATCATATAACAATAATAAAATCATAATCTTGCATTCTTTTATGTTTTTCTATTAACTAAAATTGATTGTTCAAATTCTTTAATTACTTATACTCATTAGTCGATCAAATCATTCGAACAGAGTAGCACACGGGTTTTTTTTTTTTTATATATGTATATATTTTGACTGACTCATTCATTAGGTTAAATTATTGCTAGAAGTAGACTAGAATTTATATTATATACAATTTCTATGGAACGCCAACGTTTTCATAAGTTTTTAAGCTGAAAAATCTCTTAATGGACTGTCATACATGTCGTATACTTATTTTCAACTTGTAGCTTACTTAATTGACGGCCTCGATTGTGCAGCTGTAACAAAAACAAAAACAAAACAAAAACAAAAAACAAACAACAAAAACAAAATTTGCATATTTCCGTCAAAGTTTTCACACTTGCAAATACCTAACGGATAAGGGACGCCCTAATATATATGTATATATAAACAAATATAGTACTTGTCTGTATTATTAAAGTTGATACTCATTAATGAAATATTTTTCGGTATCGCATAAATGCCAAAAGCAAAATAAAAGCCACGTGCATTGCTAATTAAACGTCAAACAAATGCCATTCATGCGGAACCCAAAGACTGATGCCAGCAACAGAGAGACTAAGATGGCAACATGTCGTATGGAATGTCTCAGACAGATAGAGAGAGATAGGGAGACCAGACGCCTACTATCAGTGAGTGATCCTATTTTTGTGCTTTTTCCCCTTGGCCAGGTGGCAACACTGCAATACTAGAAACGTAAAGCAAAACAACAGTCAAAGAAGACGCTCAAAATTGCACGCTTCCCGCCTTTTTTTTTTTTGCACTCGCTCCAAACACTTAGAACAAAATAAATAAAAAAAAATAAGAAACACTAGATATACAAACCGGAAAACCGATATTAGGATACCCTCTAAAATTTCTTTTGTTATCTGGACAAATTTAATTTATTCAAATAGTTTTATGGTAGTGGAAAATCCTTATTGATATAAGATTTTTAGATTAATTATGGTACAGAGAATGTCTTTCGATATTTAAATTTTTGTATACTGAAGTTTGGAAAAAAATATATATAAACTAACTTAAAAAATTATAAAAGGGGAAACCAAATTAAAAACAAAAAGTTCAATATTAAAGGTCTAATATCCCTCTTTTGTGCTTAATGGTAATGTAGGGTATATAAAAATCAACGGTTCCCACATGCAGAAATTGCTGATAAAGCAAAACAAAAAAAATACAAAAAAAAAACCCAAAGTAAAGGCAATGTAACATGGACATTGCCCATACCCTTTAGTGTAGGGGGAAATTTAAAGTATTAAAAATCAATTTAAAGATAACCGATAATTTACATAAGTAATGCAAAATTGTGATTTTATGGTATATGGTAGAAATATTTATTAAATCAGGAGTGTTAATTGATTCTATTGAACAAGGAAATTCGTTTTCTGACTTGATTTGTCGCATATAAAATATAATTATAATAAGTAATATTTTTAATAATTTAAGTAGTAAATCATTTTTAAATTTATTTTTTTTTAGCTAGTTTTAATATATGTATATTATTTGTACAGTAGGTTTTATATATGTATACCCAATTGTACCCTATAAAACTATAGGAAACTTGGCAATATTATACGGATACACGTTGTATATATACATACTTATATATAGTATAAGTAGTAGTAGTATGCATATACATACATATATAGACGAGGCGCCAGAGGCGCAACGAAGTCAATTTGCAAAATGCACACAAGTGAAAGAGAGAGAGAGAGACATAAACAAAGAGAGAGGGAGAGGTAATGAGGGGAGTGAGCAAAGTGCGACAGCAATACGACAACTGCGAAGAAAAATGAAATTACGTAAAAACCTAAACAAATAAAACAACAAAACAATATTATAAACAACGACCAAGTTGCCAAGAATAAAACCTAATAACAATAGCAACAAATAAACAACAAGAAATCAAGAAAATGAACAAGAATATATGTATGTATTGGTATACACATGTATAGCAAGTGGTACAGAGGCCTCTGCCTCTGTCTCTACAGAAGAGTATCAAATGTCGACCAGCGACGATCGTATCGTCATCATTAATCGAAATGTGATCTTAAAATTGGCTGTAAATATATGTATATACATACATACATATATACATATATATGTACATATATATTTGTATATTTGTGTCCAGTTGCAACGGAACGGGAATTAACATATAGTTGATTTGCTATATGACTAATCAAATTGTTCTGAAAATATTTATTCTGATAATAACCGACACGTATTCCATATAACTTCCACTTCCGAAGCTAACAAGAATTGAATTGATATTTTTTTTCTTGATAATAAAATTAACATTAAAATTTTGTTTGCTTTAAGTGAAATCCCACAGGAAAGAAATTTTTAAATATTTTTCCCCTTTTATAATTGGATTATCAAAATTTACGAAAAATTTTTATTTTACCATACAAAGAAAAAATATTCCCCAGAGACTTTAAGTATTTTTTACATGTGATTGCATAATACATATTTATTTAAAAACTAATTACAAACAGATTTTAGAACAAAGCAATCTTAAGCTAATACTAATTCTAAATGTAATAAAATGTTTTAGTATTTTACACAATTTTTATGTGAGTTTTGAAACCAGTTATTCAGGCTATATCTAATGGAAAATTATCAGCTTTTTTTTAGATGGAATGCGTCAGTGTAATACCAAAACTATAATGTCATCATCTTGACCATTTTCACATACTTATCAAGAGTAACATATAGTAATCTTATCATTGGCCTTTTTATATTTATTTTAGACCCAACTGGGTAAGTTTCTTTTTTCCTACATCTTATTATATCAACTAAGATTTTTTTATTATATTTTTTTTTTTTATGTTTTATTGTACTATTATCTTGTTATAGATTTTATGACTTTAAAAATAATTTGAAGTATTTTTCATATAATATATACATAGAAGCTTTTACGATGTCAACTATGTAATATTACATTCGTACAATTACCAAAAAAGTTTATTCTATTCTTTGGCCCCTAAATCCCTTAGCCCACTCTTTGATGAAATGGAGTATAGTTTGAGTTTTACGACTTGTTCATGTCTCTACTTGTCCCGTTTTCACCCTTATTTCTTATGTAGTATACATGTATGTATGTATGTATGTATTAAATTGATATATGTAAATTGATGTCAACATTATTCTTAAATGGATGATTCTTCTACCACTTCCATTTGCAGTTTCAGTTACAGACACAGATTTAGTTTCTTCCTTTCAACCAATGGCAAAGTACAACTTTTATTCATAGCCATAGTAAAAGTATCTCATAGATGCATGTGATTTATATATACATACATACATATATGTATGTATGTATATAAATATGAAATATATACTACCCAAACTTATCTCTTTATATTAATAAATGTACGCATACAATTATATATGTATATGCATATGTAGAAATACATATATACAAGTCCCTGGTAAAGACATTAAGCTAAATATATATTAAACTGCACTTGGCTATTTTATTTTTTTAATATATATATACATATATATACACATAAACCTAAATAATATTTCGTGTACTTAAATTGAGTCGCCGACTTTGTGATACCCAAAAATTATTTCGAAATAATCAACTAATTTAATGTCTTTGAATTCCATTTGTTACATTTGAATTAAACCAATATGTTAATCATATATCGTTTATATATTAGAATTCTAATTAAGAAATATATATACAAAATTCTATATAATATAATATAATAAAAAAAAAAAAAAAATATATACTTTCTCCCTTTCTTTTGTTCTATGGCAAATAGTTTTATGAATTCTCAGATTGTATGATATATTATCTATATTATAACAGTTTAATATACTATATATAAATATTGTACAGGGTATACAAGCCAAAAGTTCGGGGACGGAAGTTCAACTCGCGCAACGGAAAGAAATAATATATGTATGTATACATACATACAAACACTTATATATATATGTACATAAATAAAATAAAAATTGCTGGAAAATATAAAAATATAAAATAAAGTAAATACATCAGCGAAATAAAAGCTCAAATTTCAAATGCATGATAATGAATGCCGAATGAATACATACATATACATATATGTCTGTATATGTGTATATATATGTACATATACATACATATATGTATATACTAATGTCTGTGTGCATTTGTCTGTGTAATTTATGTATGCGCTGCTGATTATGCGCTTACTGCTTGGCTTGGCAACATTCGGGTCTTGGGGCTGGTGTCTATCTGAGCCTGTTTTAGGTCTACCCTCGTCTCCAAACCGCCAATTACACATTTGGAATTTATATTTAAAACATACATTTATTAATGAATCGGTTTTTCTTTTTTGCGGAATACTATGTGATATATGTGATATATGTCGATTTTAAAATTACATTCATTGTTTCGGAAATATTTCTAGGAAATTTGTTACCAACACATTATGTAGAAACAAAAAAAAAAAACCATCTACTTACATCCTGTATAATGGGTTATTATATGACAAATATGATCCTATTCAAGTTTAAAGCTACAATATCAAAGAAACGAAATTTGTCCGTAACAAAGTTTGTATACCCTTGCAGTACTTTACTATTTAATTACTTTTTCCTTCACTTTTGGTTTAAAATAAAATACAAAAAGAAATAAAAATTTTTTTTCTTCAATCTACACTGTTTCCTTAGTAACTATATCTTATAGTAGTCCGATCGGACAAAAGAACTCGCAACGCGTATGTATCTTAAAAGCTTATTAACCCAGTTTTATTCGCATAGCTAAAAGATAAATGTCTAAAAGCTGCGAAGAAACAGATGGAAGGAGGTCCATATAAACGAAAGGACAAACGAACATGGCTAGATCGACTCGGCTATTGAAGGTGATGAAGTATGTATGTATGTGTATATTTTATTCATTCCTTAATCGTTACAAACATCTGACCAATTTTATTATGCAAATTGCAAGGGTATAAAAATACAAAAACTACACCTGATAAGCATTAATAAATATGCTAACAATTTCTTTCCTTATTATGTAAAATTCTTAAATAGGAAAATTGTTTAATTTAAATAATAAGCTTGAATATAATTCACAAATTTTTGCCTTTCATTGAGATAAAACCCTTTTAAAATATTAATTCCCATTTAAGTAGCGAATTGTGGCAACCCTTTGTTAGTGTAATTGAGTCATGTTGCAGTTGCTGGGCGCCCCACTTGATTGTAAATTAAAAGCGACACTTTCAATTTCAAGATCATGAACTTCATCCTTTTATCTAATTGAGGCAAAAGAAAAAAATAATATAAAAAAGCAGAAGCAGAGTCAGAGACAGAAACAGAAACAGAAACAGAGCAAAAGAAAAGAAACGAAGCCATAAATGTCGCATTTGAATTAAGCGGCAATCGGACTGAGGGTTGTCGCCAGTTTTAATCAAAAATTAACGTAATAAATAATCATGAAAAGTGCATAAATGTCAAATTATAAATTTAGACAACTACATTTATGCGACTATATAGAATATATCTATATAATATATATGTATGTTATATACGACTGAAGCAATAATAACAAACGAGTTTGTCTGCAAGATTTTTATCGTTAAGAATACAAACATAAGATATATATGTAGATATATGTAAACGTATTGTGGTAAAGTATTATGGGCGTGGCAACTTTAGCAAAAACAACAACAGTAATAAGAATCAGTATAAGAATAAGAAGAACAACAAAAATAAAATCAATAGAAAGGAAACGACCAAACCGTCTTCCCGCCCACTCTTTGAATTAGGTCGGCAATTAAATTTGTCTGAGCATATACATATGTACATTTATTAGATACTATGTATACAAATACAAAATACTTATATATGTATGTATGTATGTATGTATATGTCTATAGATACATTTCACATTTGCTCTTTTTTTGGCAGTTTATTTATTTTGTTTTGGCGACCACTTTTCCTTTCATGCCGATTTAAAACGAGACTTCTACGTTGACGACGAGTCGACGCCCACGCCACAGGATGTTGCAGTGCGGCACGCCCCGTCGCTTAGCTCCACCACCATCACAATAACTGCACCCAAAGCCAAGTGCAATTTTTGGCGCACAAAAAAATAAATGCACACTCATACATACATATATCACATTGACAAATAGAATTCTAGTAATAGTAGTAATACTACTACTACTACTACTACTACTACTACTACTACTACTACAACTACAATAATTACGAGAAGAGTATGAGTGGACCTACGTCAAGACCATATGTAGAAGCTTCATGAAATTCGGATTGCCAATTGATGTGAAATTCATGAAAAGACTTTTTCTATCTCTCTTTTGCACTGTCTTGCTTTCTCTTTCGAAAAAGCTTTTACTCTTTTTCTGTTCGTTTTTTCTTTTATTGGCGTCGCGTCGCTGTCGCCCACGCAAAAGAATTATCGCTGCTCGCTGTTACTCTCTTGAGTGGAATTCATTTCATTGGTTTTTTTTAGCTTTGAGTATTGTGTGTTTGCTTTTTGAGCGTACAAAATTAGACATGTTGCGGCAACATTGTTGCTAAAAACAAATGTCTCTCATAAAATTGAAGAAATGTGTCCAAGTTTTATAGATTCCCATTCACAAAAACAAAAGTTGTGACTTTAAAGTTATTTAATTTATTTAAGTCTTTAAATAAAATTAATTTGGCTTAGCTATAGCAAGTTAGAGGTAAACCTTTATTATTAAGACTCTTAATTATTAAATTACATTGATTTTTTTTAACATGAATACACTTAATGCTGACTAACATGAGCAACATTCCTGTGTGCCTTCAAAACCGAATAAATAAACACAACGAAACGCGTTCAATGGAATACTTCAAAGCCAAGAGTTATTTATCGATTCATCGATCGATGCCAAAAGAATGCAAAATGCAAAAGAAAAACAATACACAAAATGTTGTCAAATTGTTGCCGCCTGCACCTACTGAAAACGATTTATGTACATGAAGAAATCAAAGCAATAATTGAGTTAAATCAAGTTGTGGCAAGGTGAGTAATTTTTTCGGTCTTTTTTTTTATTTTGCCACACAATCTTTAGCTTGCATTTTAATTGAGTATCTTATTCTCTCACTGATTTGTGAATGGCAAATTTTTGCATAGACAACAAACCAAACATGTTGCAACATAATTTTTTTAGAATGCGGCACGAGGTCGGTTAGGCAGAGCAATTTCAATTTCAATTTGAAATTCGAATTCGAATTCGATAAAACGTAAAACGAAAGACTTTGGGCACAAACCTCAAATCTCAAACTGCTAGCAGTGATGCGTATAATCTGTGGCATGCGCCAAGCATCAAATTTGCAACCTTTACGTCATTTCCGTTGCCACATTTTATGAATGAAATATATGTATGTATGTATATGTATGTATGTACATATGTATATTTTTTTTCATTATTGTTGTCACTGCACAGTGGATACGCTCACTGATTTCTGATCAATGTAAAAGTTGCATGATCCCAGCTCATTTTTACAAACTATACAACAAAACAACAACAGCAACCAACAACAACTACAACAACAATTTGTATTTAATTTTTTTTTTCTTTTTTGTGTGTTATTTTTTTTTATTTTATACAATTATGGAAATTAATTTCTTGCATTTGTCATTTGTGTACAGCAATTTTGCGTAATTAACCTTTTTTTTCTCCCTCTCTCACTCTTTATCTCTCTCTCTCTCCCTCTTATTATTGTTGTTGTTGTTGTAAAATTCTCGTGTAATTTTAATTAAATTATCATTGCATTGACATGGAATTGAAAAAACAGAACTAAAAATAGCATTGAACTAAATTGAAAAAAAAAAAAAAATAATCAAATAGTAAATATATATAAATTAATGAAAATTACAAATGGATTTCGCATTGCTAGAATAGTGTTTAGACATAGCATGACTATTATAATATATAATTACTATATATGTGGGATGTACCCAATATAAAAATGTATAATTAAAAATCAGTTGGATCTTAAGAAATATAAAGAAATTATTTTTTTATAATTATTAATCAACTAGTCGAATTAAAATTTTCAACATTTTTTTAGATACGAAAAATGTTTCTAAAATGTTTAAAAAGTATACAAATATATATGTATGTATGCAACTTTTTTTATTTGAATTAAAATATATAACAAATGGAACAAAAAATTATAAAATTGGTCTTATATTATATTTATTTTAATAAAAAAATTTATTTTAATGTTAATTTAGCAGTTTTTCAACAAATCGAATCTTTAAATATCATTTTGAAAATTCCAAATATAACTTATTTCATATGAAATAATGAAATGAAGTAATAATAATAATAAAGAAATAAAAATACAAATGAAAAACAAATAAAATAAAATGTTTTTATTAACAAAATAACTGTGTAATAGTAAAATTTACTTTAATATAAATTTAGCCGATTCGGAAGGTGATTTAATTATTATTTTTAAAATTTAAAATATAATTTTTTTAATGAAATGAAGTAATAATAATAAAAACAAGTTAAAAACAAATAGAACAAAAAGTTTTAATGAAAAAGAAAAACTATATTTATATTAATAATATAAATATAAATATGTTGCTTTCAATTTATTACTATTATTTTTTAATTATTTAATAATTATAATTTTTTTTGAATGAGCTATTATTATTTGAAGTTAAACTTTGTTTTAAGATTATAGAATTATATTCTTATAAAATATATTTTTTATAATTTCGTCGATAAATTTATGCTAAATATATACATACATACATATACATATACATATATATATTCTGTTCAATACATTAAATTTCTTTTATTAAATTCCATTAGATACAATTATGAATGGGAAAAAACTTGGCTTTTATCAATTGCATTTGCTATGGAGTCAAGTTTATCTGACGATCGAATGTTTTGTTGCATGGGTAACAACAACAACTATAATAATAATAACAACAACAACAACAAAAACAACAATTCAATCAAAAGTGTGTCACTGGGTTACAAGTTGTTGTGGCAGCAGCAGCAGCAGTTGGCGGCCAATGGCCCCAGCCCGAGCCCAATACCCTCCGTCCTCCCCACCAGTTCAAACAACAACTTTTGCTTTGCCACAACAATTTTTATATCTGTGTCTCTGTCTCTGTGTGTGTGTGTGTGTGTGTGTGTGTGTGTGTGTGTGTGTGTGTGTGTGTGTGTGTGTGTGTGTGTGTGTGTGTGTGTGCTGTTTCCCTTTGGGCCAAAACGGCCAATTAACTTATCTGATGCAAAGCAACAAAAAAAAAAAAAAATAAAATAAAAATACTGCAACACAATTCATGGCGCTTTGTCTACGATCCTACCACCAGTGCCACCACGATCTCCGCTAGGCCACGCTCCTCGCATCCGCATTGTTGCCAAGCCACCAAAAAGCCGTCGCTTTGTCTGCCGTTCGCATTGCGCTCTCTCAGCGTTGGTTCATTCAGGCATGGATTGAATTGACTTGAATTGAATTCAATTCACTTGGATCAAAAGGTGCCTGAAACTGGTTTTGCTCAACAAGCCGGCTTTTCTAGGTTGGCAACGTTTTTACTTTCGACCATAATATAATCTAGATATATATATATATGTACATATACTGTGTGTGGGGGCGCCTGATAATGGGGCCTGGCCTGAAATTTATTATGAGATCAGATGGTTTTCCTATCAAATGGGATGGGCCTCATTTAACAAAAAAAAAAAAAAACAATGCCAAAACTAACAAACGTTTAAATCAGAAAGTTTGCCAAAATAAATTTGAAAATTTACAGTAAATTCTTAAAGGGTTAACTTAGGTAATGAAATCTGGCCATAAACTGTTGCCATTAAATGGCATTGAATAAGTCTGTAACGAGTCTCATATCCTTCAAATTTCAACTAAACAATTAAATTTTAGAATTTTAGGAATTTAATTTCTATATAAAGAATATTGTACCCAAGGTCTTTAGATTTCGATAAATCAAGCCAAACTTGTGATCGATAAATAAATCTCAACTCGGTGGGTTCAGCTTCCGGGAAAAAGAAAAAAAATAATCCCAAGTAGTGTCAGAAGTATTTTCTTCTAATCTTTTTCTTTTAATCGATTTATGTACATTCGATTAATCATCCAAAATATGTATTAAGAATATTTTTCCTTAATTTGCAATTAAAAACAAACAAAAACTTAAGAAAAAGTCTAATAAAACATCTAAGTAATTAAATAATCTAATAACCTTAAAATAAAGGAAAAATTTCATTTCCATAATAGAAATATCAGTTGGAAATAATCTTACGAAAGAATTGAAAATATTTTCAAGCTTTTACAGTGTTTCTTTTATGGAAGTTTCCTGAATTGTGGAATCGTTTTTCCCCAACTAAAAATAAAGGTAAAAATGTAATTTCTTGTGTGACAAATGTAAAGTAAATATTAATTAGTATCAGCTTTGTCTAGATGTTGTCTAATTATATCATTCTCTTGCTTTTTCACACAATCAGCTGTTTCTATATATATAAATCGATGTATACAGTGAAAACTCTCTAGGTGATATAATGGGGAGAGAATATAATATTTTGTGTACATTTATTTATAAATTATTTGCCTTGCTCACAGAGGAAATTTTAATTTAAACTCATCTTGAAAAAAAACTGGATAATGCTAAGATAATAAAAAAATCATCTCAATTTAAAAACCAACATTTAGCAAAAAAAACAGTTTGTAAACCTATTTTGAGAAACGAGAAAATTAGAATCAAAATAAGAAAACGATGAAAAACTTGTAGCGTTCTTTACTTGTAGCTATCACTGTATATATATAATTATAGAATACTTCTTTATCAATCTAATTGGCTTTCACTTTTCCAGATATATTATATATATATATATATATATATACCAAATTCCATACAATCTCTAAATAGGACTTATGCTGACAATTTAATAGAATTTCAAAAATGACTTTGAGGAGATGCGGAAACAGATTATTAACACCAAAATAGTTTCATTTGTTGTTCATGTTTTTGTTGTTGTCGTATAGGATTAGTGACAAAATATTTTCACATGCAAGGGATAAGTCAGATGGAGGGAGATAGAGGCAGAGACAGAGAAAGAGAGAGAGAGAGAGAGAGGGATAGAGGAGACATACTCAAGCCGAGTGGGCGTTAATGTTGTCTCAATTGTGGCACACGGCAACAGACTCAATTCACATCTTCCGCATCTTCCGCATAGCCATCACCAAACAACGTTGTTGTTATCGTTGTTGTCGTTGTCGTTGTCGTCGTCGTTGTTGTCTGGTGGCTATTTTTAAGCAACTAATCGCCTAGAACCGTCGCCAAACGGCAAAAAGAAAAAAAAAAAATTAAAAAGAAAAAGAAAACCGCCAACACACTCTCTGCCATCTCTTATTCCACAATCAACCAAGGAATCTATTCCATCCCATTCCATCCATCCATCCCGTTTGCCCCGATCCTCATCAGCAAGTTTCTTATGTTTTTTTTTTTTTTCGGTTGTCATGTTAACCATAGGATGCACATAAATTAATTGACTTTTATGGGGACAATTTTTCCAAAAACCAAATAACAAAAACTTATTTCAGAGGGGAAAATTCCTAAAAAGCCTACGTTTTACGTGTCGGAAAATTTTATTTTTAAAGATGCATGGAATTTTCTATTTGTCAGCAGCATCCACAACAGACAGACAGATAGATAGATAGAGAGAGAGAGAGAGAGAGAGAGAAAGAGACAGAGAGCCATTAGACAACATCTCCTGTAGCCGATTTCAAACGTTTCTATTTTATTTTTATACAACCAAATATTTAGTACAAAAACGGGGCTAAATTTTCCATTGCCTTGTCATACAGTGGGTGTTGTATGAGTGTGAAATGGGCATAAGTTGGCATCCAATTGATGGCTCCAATAAATGGTTCTTACCAAATCTATGAAAAAGGTGAACAAATCAATAGAAATATATATATGTATATATAGATACAATTGCCTTCATTGGGCTATAAATTCTTTACACTATCGAACAAAAAGTAAAAAGATGCAAATACATTTTCAGATCTTGAATATATAAATATTTGTATTAATTATACTTTATTGTAGAAATATTACTATAGTCAAACTTCTCTAAAGTTAATTTTCTATATAATTAAGTGCTTTTAATAATGAATTAATTTCAAAGATTTAGCTTTTTAAATTCTGCTTTTCAATTTATTTTTTATTTAATTCAGTTTTTAAATAATTAACTATAATAGTTCTTTTGTTTATTTAAGAAAGTTTTAATTTGAACTAAATGGTTTTTTGATCATATCTATATTTGACGACATAACTAAAATGTATGACAGTTTATTTAAAGATTTTAAGATTTTATTCCAATTTATTAATAGGGGTTTCTATTGTGTATAAAAGTTATTATATATTTGTATATTATATACTACATATATATGTACATATGTATAAGTAAACAGAGTTTTTAAAGTAGATTTTCTCACAGTTTGTTCTATAAATCAGAAAAAGAATTGCTAGCTTTAAAATCAAAATTAGTTATATTTTCCAAGTAAATTAAATTCAAAATAAATAGAAAAATATTCAAAATTGTATTATTGTTAGTTTGACCAGATTGTGCTAATCTGATGACGCGCAGTGTATATATATGTATATATATGTTTCTATAATGAAACATTTTTCAGACTTAGCATGAGTCTTTGGAAATTCTTTTTAATAACTTGAAATTTAAAAAAAAAATGTTTTAAAATACTTTTTTCTCATCAGCCGCAATTTAAAAATCGTAAAATTGGAATAGCTCTTAGAGAGGGACTAAAAAAATGGTTTAAAATCTTTTTGGACAAGAAGAATTATTATTTTGTAATTGAATTAATAGAGGATAATTCCATTTACATAAATTTTGATGTTCCTTCAGAATAAAAGTTGTTTTTGTAATAATTTGAAATTCTCTATATATATTTTGATCATACATATATGGTAAAAAACCTTATTTCATTCCATATCGTGAACTTTTGATAAATAATAAATAATATTCATTAATAATAGTGTTCATTTATTAAAAATATGTAAACAAATCATAATCAAAAATAAAAATTATTCATTCAAAAATATAAAAATCAATCAATTATTTTTTATTTTAATTGAATAAATATTATTAATTATTAATTTTTTTAAAATCTAAGAGATTAAATGTATGTAAAAGTATAAAATATTTAAAGTAAATTAAAATACATAAAAAACATATTTATTCATTTTTATGGACGTGGCTTTATTTAGTATGTTAATTAAATGTTAAATCAGCTGTTTCCGGTATGCATGGACAGACTGTACTCTTTTTTGCATAAGTAATGTATTGCCCCCCAACCCTCCCCCCCCCCCCCACACCATAAGATATGTATATATGTAGTTTAGTGTTCGGCACAGTTGGCAAATTAATTATGGCCTTTCCAAATTTTTCCATTTTTCCACATTTTTAGTATATATATTTTTGCTTTTTTTATTATTTCATAATTGCGAGTGTGTTGTACATTTTCACTGGAAAACATAAGCGGACCAGGCCAAGACGTGACTTCCGTTGCCATGCGAAAAAAAAGAAAAAGAAAAAAAAAAAGAAAATATACTTTTCTCACTGCTTTAATTTACAGAGGTGTAAGGTGGAGTACAAGGGGTAAGGGGTGATCTAGCGGTATGGTTCAGTGAGATAGGGGGAAAGGGAAGGGTAGGGGTAGGGGTAGGGTATTGGTTAGGAGGTGGGTCTCTGTCAACAGGATATGTGCTTGCCTCGGTCTGTTGATGGCATAATTAATGCCTTGCTGTGACAACAACTGCAAATGCGACAAAGTGCCTGCCCCGCCGCCCCCACCGCCTAACCACCCAACCGCTTGCCAAGCACACATCACACACCACATACCTCACTCCCTACCTCCCCTCCACCATTCATTCTGCACTCGTCTAGTTGCCACTTTACTCGGCTTTTGGTTTTTGAAGTTTTTTTCTCTCTCTCTCTTCTTCTTTTTCATTTCGCTTTTCCGGTTTGCAGCGCTTTCCATTTGAGTAGGAAAAGAAAATTATGGATGAAAAACAAAAAAAAAATATTAAATGAAAAGAAAAGAAAAATGCAACTTTGACAGCAAAATAGGGGCGGGACAGTGACACGCCCACTATACTAGGACTTAAATTTAAATTTAAATATCTATATGTATACATATATATATCTACATTCATATATATACGTACATATATATGTATGTATATACTTATATATATACATAAATGCAGGTACATAATGGAAAGGTTTAAAAAGCTTAAGAAGCAAAAACTATTTTGCTTTTGTCTTTGATATGTGAGTTGGCCAATATTTCGAATAGATCAAAAACAAAAGTTTTGACTGATTTTTAAAGTATTAGAGATAAACAGAAAGAGAGAGAGAGAGAGGGGGATAGAGGCATAATAGAGATAGATATAGATAAAGAGCTAAAAAAATCATACCAAAATATCACTTACCAAATTTATGTTGTCCTTAAGTTTTCTTTAATCTGACCACAGCAATTGTAATACTTAAACTAAATTATTTATAAAAAAAATTCAATTAAATTACTTACAAGTTAAATGAAAATGAATCTTTTTCTGTCTCTTTCTTATAATATTTTACTTTTGTACATCTTCCAATTAAAGAGATCCTTTTCTTTAAGGATCAACAAGTCATTGTAAACTCTTTTGAATATCTTCTTTTTTAATTATTTTTTTAAGGTAATGCAATTAAATAATAAATATATTTATTAGTTCAACTTTAACTAAAACCAGAGAATATGATAATTATATATTCTTTTCAGATACATTTTGATGCTATTAGAAAGTCTTCATTAGAATCTTTTAGAACTTTAATATTTTCGATATTAGTCAAAGTTTTATTTGAAATTAATCTAAGAAAAAATGCAATGCAATTGTAATGGAAAATTACCAAATATAAAAAACATATTCCAAAATGTTAATTTTCAACTATTCAGTTTAACTATTTTTCTGTTAAAAACGCGGCAATATAATTTCAGGAAATAAATTTTTAACTATTATTCAATTCGTTTTAAATAAAAAATTTTAAAATTGATTGCGGCAAATTGTTAACGTAATCGGAAAAAATGCAAAAACCTATTTTTAATGCATATTTATATTTAATTTAATTTGTAAACGAGAAAAATTGAAATAAAACCTAAGAAACAGATGGAAAGAGAAATTACAATAAGAAATATTTGTATATTATTATATTTATATATTAAGATTCAATAAAACGAAGAAACTTAACAATTTTTAATTTTATTTACACATTTTATAGAATTACATAAATTTATTAGAAGAGGGAGATCACAATAATATATATATATATAAATGTACATATATATAAGTATGTATATAAATTATGTATTTATACTATATATATATATATAACATTTTATTACAATGCTGGTATCAAGCTCGGCAACACTTATTAATTATATTTTAAAAAATCAATTATAATAGTAAAAAGTAATTCTTTTAAATCAAAGTTATTACACTGAAAGTTTTTGAAAATAATCATTATTTTCGGTCTCTGGTTTGCATATCTTAAAGTTAAATGTTAATTTCGAAATTTTGAATGAGGTTAAAAACGGAAAGATTCGTATTTCTGCATATTTAACAGACAATAAATACTAAATTCTCACTATCTCTGATTTTCTCTCCCACTCTGTCTCTCTCTCTCTCTCGCTGTCTGTCTCTGTCTTTCTCTTGTATATGGGTTTTTCTGTGTCTTCTGAGATTCTTTGGATCGTGCTCAGACAATTTTCATGCAGTCTCATTCCTCATTCATTAAAGTCAACAAAGAAAGAAACGAAATGCCAAAGAAGAGACAAAGACAAAGACAGAGATAGAGGAGTCTTTATTTTTTTCTCTTTTTTTTTTGGGGTCTTTTTGGCATGGCATTAACCTGTAGAACTCCTTTCACTTTACATTCTAATTCCAAAAAGTTCCAGCATTCGCATTCTTTCGATGTTAACCAACCGGGTTCTCCCGCTCACCTAACCACTACACCATCCACAATCCACCATCTACCATATCTATATAGCCAAGTTAATAAAGAAACCTGAATGCCTTGCCATACCTTAGCTTACCTTGTCTTGTCTTGGCCCGGCTTGTTTTGGCTTGGCTTGGCTTGGCTTGGATCGGCTGTGAATGCCTTGTGCTGTGAATGCTAATACTTTGAGCCTCGAGGGGCCTAAATGAAATATGCAAACCCAATAAGAAAAAAAAAATATATCATATAAAATTCCCAACTATATAAAAACTATCGATTGAAAAAGGCGGCCAAATCGATGGCACAAATAAAATATTTAATTGGCTCAAGTAAAGTATAAAAGAACAAAAGACTTGGTATCAGCCAATAGTCGAGTAACACACATATACACACATACACACTCACATACACACACTATTCTTCTGTATGCGACCTCAAGTGCCGCTGCAATTAATTTAGTTGGCCTGGCCCATATACTATACTTACTATAAATGAATTTATTTCGCTTTTTTTTTCATTTTTTTTAATCACCCAAATGGAAATGAAAATCAAAATACCATGGCAACATGCACACGCCAATCGAAGAATAGAAAAGAAAAAAATAGAACTGAATCTCAAACTGAAATTGAAACTGAAACTAGAGCATAATTGATAAGATTCTCGAGTATGATGATGACGATCATCATAATGATGATGATGATGATGATGAGGTAGAAAAGAAAAGATCAAATAAATAAAAGTTGAAAACTAGGTGGTTTGGTTTGACTTGGGCTCTGGCGTTGATATATATATGATATAGATAAGAAAATAGCTTTGACAGCAACAACAACAACAACATTTAATGATAAGCCCAAGGAACAAAAGTCAAAAACTATATACACTCACTATATGTACCTAAATACCAAAGGTAAATTAACTAGATTGCACTAAAGAAGACAAGGAAGGGACAAATTATGAATGAAAGAAATAATAAACCAGACAGATTTCAATATGATAATAAATTAGGCAACAAATTATATGATAAACTAATAAATATTTTATTTATTATACAATTTTATATAGTAAATGATAATAAATATATGATATTTTTATAATAAAGATACTATAGCTAATTTTAGATATAATTTCAATAAACATAAATTTACTTTATTATGGAATTGAAGAATTTTTAAATGAATTATAAATGAATAATGAAAGTAGAAACTCTTCTTCTATATTTATATATATATATATAAAGAAGATCTTAAAGCTGATGACTGTCACTATGAGTTAACAATTATATATATGTATGTATATACATACATATATATATATATGTATATATATATTATAATGTGGCATAGATTGTCTTCATATGAGTATAAGTAATTAATCAAACTTGAAGAAAAGAAAATTTACATGCTATAAAATTTTTTTTCTTTCGATTGTTCCTATGCCAGCTATATAATATAGTTGACCGATTCTTCTAAAAATCAGTACAGATATTTCTAAATATAACAAACTTACAAATACCAAATATCGTGACAATCGCTTTTAAAACAATAAAGTTATTGATCTAAAACTTTGTTTCTTACTGTTTATATCTATAAAAGCAATGTGATAAATGTAGTCCACCGATTTTCATCAAAGCGAATTTGCAAAAAAGTATATAGAACTAATAAAAACTAATCTATCTTGGGAAACAAAATGTTTTTAATACCAAAAATTTTACTTTTACTGATTGCTCCTATGGGAGCTATGTATATGATATAGTCATCTGATCAGGATTATTCCGGCATATACAATGCATGCGGAGAATAGAATGTGCGAACAGGCGGACATATGCTCATCGTGCTGATCAAGAATATATATACATACTTTATATAGAATTAAGCAAATTTCTGACCAAAATTAATATACTCTTTTTACAAGGGTACACAAAAAAGAGAAAAAAATGATAGAAAACAAAAAAAAAATATTATCTTGTGCCACCTTATTGAGTACATACTGTAGTAACTACTTCACACAATTTTTTTTGTTCAAATATTATGCATCATTTTGTAAACAATT
This sequence comes from Drosophila emarginata, assembly GCA_037075365.1. Taxonomy (NCBI): domain Eukaryota; kingdom Metazoa; phylum Arthropoda; class Insecta; order Diptera; family Drosophilidae; genus Drosophila; species Drosophila emarginata. The sequence continues at coordinate 2,316,831 of JBAMCD010000160.1, forward strand.
AACATTTTTTTTTTTTACAACTTTAAGAAATCTTTGTATTAAGTTAGTATAACAAGAAATTCTCTATATATTTAAGAAATTGATCAACAGGCAATAACCTTAGCGATTACTCAATTTTCTGGAACCAAAAGCGATTAATCATCTTAGGAACTCATTCATCGCCAATGTTTTGAATATGAAGAGCAATCGTTTGGAGTTGGAGTTTTTTTTTATAAAAATCTCTAGAGGATTGAGAAGGGCCCCTCCCCGCCACCCCCCAGCCACTAGCACTGCGGTATAATTCTCTGCATTGGCATAGGTTTGTATATGTATGTACATATATACATATATGTATGTATATATACATATATGTGGTATATGAGAAGATTCTATTGTTGTCTAGTTACCAAACATTTGAAGCAGTTTCATGCGGCAAAATATTGAAACATTGAAGAGGCACTTGCGGCAAAATGCGCGAATACTCGATACTCTGTTGGCCATACAGTGGGTGTTGGTGTTGATGTTGATATTTGTATTTGTATTGGTGCTATTCAAATTCCCTTAATCATCTTTTTGGCGGCACGAGTAATAAATCTAATTTCCCACAATAAGAGAACATGGCACTCCAAAGAGGAAAAAAAAAAAGAAAAAGAGCAACAAAATGTAATAAAGGGTTCAATAAACGAAGTCAGCCCGAGGGGAGGCATAAGATACAAAGCCGGATGTCTATCTATCTATATGGGGCCTATCGCTTACCAACTAAATCAGTCTATACACACACACACACACACACACACATAGAGAGAGAAATATATAGGGTTGACAATCAGTTAATTGCATAAAGTCATTGTTTGAGGCATATATACATACATATGTATGTATGTATGTACATACATATGTGTGTATCTAAGCTGTGGCTCGCTTCAAACTTCCAAAATAATTCCCCTTCAATGTCAAGGCATAGGCCTAAAAATCTCGCAACAATGCCAGCCAATTACTTACGATAACACAACCAGTTTGAAATTTACCCACCCCCTCTACCATCACTTCCACCTCTTCCTCATCCCCTCATCTCCCACATCATCGTATTCTCTCTATCTCTATATACAACTTTCTGTCTGTCTCCATTTATGTGGTTTTTGTCTATAGTTTGAATTTCAAGTTTCAGTTTCATTTACGATTTCGTCACTTCAAATTAGCACGTAATTCCTACCCAAAAAAAAAAAAAAAAGAAACAAAAACCTTAAAATGAAAAGCTATCCACAAAGTTATAAAAATAACAAAAAAAAAACCTTAAAAATTAAAGACAACCAATTTTTTCATACCCAGTAATATAAATATATATAACAAATATCCGACTCATTGCTTATATTCAACAGTTTCCTTTTTCATATATTTCTATATTAAACATTAAAAATGAATTAAGTGATTTTTAATATCAACAATTCTATTAAATTACTTACTAATATTTATTTAACATAATATCCATAATTATTTTCCGCTTACATTTATGCTAGTTAAACGATAATTATCGATAAATCTATGTTATTTACATTTTGATGTTAACAGATCTTCAACTCTGTTAAAATAAATAAAAATTGTCTTAATTGGATAAGTTGGAAATATTTTTATAATATTCATACTTATTACAGGATATTTTGCAAGTCGAATCTATATTAACATATATATAAGGGATTTCTTTTTAAACTTTATATTGCATTTGCTACCTTTTTATTTTTGTTGTAATTGTTTTTTCTATTATTCGTCATGCTCATTGGGCACGAGGAAGGGTGACGCGTGGGGTACTACCATAAAAAATTCGTTGACATTAGGTCTTAAAATTTATTAGTTCTTATTGTCAAATTGTGGTAGCTACATAAAGAGAGCGAGAAGGGCTTAGGTTGGGCCCAAAATAAAATTAAACCCTTCATTTGATACAATTAAAACGTAAAATTTACAATTAAAAATTCTATAAACTTAAGCACATAAAGTACTTACAGAGCGATAGAAAGATTGAAATAGTGAGAGAGAAAGGTTTAATTTTATATTGTAGGGAGATAGTGTAAGAAAAAACTTAATATTTTCATTAAAATTGTAGTTATGTTAATTTTGGTTTAATCAAATTATAGTACAGCCAATTAATATAATTGAACACTCTGCTCGTTCAAAGTTCATCATATTTTTGGTAATTTTGCATCAAAAGTTCATCTGTTTACCCCGCCCTTCCACCGTTTACAAGTTGATTTTATTGATTAGTGGAATTATTGGTAGCTGCTTACTTTTCGCCCGATACAGCCAATGCGGCCAAAATAAAGAATCCAGACCAACTTATATATGTAATAGGCTCTCCAGTGCCAGAGCTTTGATCATCACAGAATTGTGCACCGAATTTAGCCATGAATGCCAAAAATGCCATTCCGCCTAAATGCCAGCTACTCTCATTGATGGCCAAATACACCAATGATGTTATGTTACCCAAGACGGTTAGAGTTTTAAGGGTTTCTTTGGCGTCGCCCTCCTCTTCGTTCCCCTTAATCAGACCAAGAAGAACACTAACGGCCAGCGGTACAATGAAAAGGCCATGGCCCAATGCAAGATTATTGCTCTCGCTGCCTAAATAAAGATCCACATTGACCAAAGGTAGTGGCACTATCTCCATAATAGACGTTGTCGTTTCCTTGACACTCTTCACATTACCATTGTCAGTAACGCAATGAACCAGTCCCAGCAATCCATGACAAAAGCCAATCACACAGGCCGTAAACGCATACGGATGGTCCCCTGGACTAATCTTAACAAAACCAAAACCAGTTGTACCGCACAGCAGTACATTGAGGACACCAGAAACAGCTCCATTGTCCGACATATTGGCAAATAGTTTAAATTGAAGGGTATTATATCACAATCGAAACCGAAAAAGATGTTGCGAATATAACCAAAAAATTATATACACAAACTAGAATTTTTTAATAATGCAACAATAACAAAATATTGGTATAGAGATTTTTGGATTTTGATTGAAGAAAAATAGTAAGAGAAAAAAAAAATATATATATATATACGTATATATATCAACTTTTGTATGCAGCCGACTGAAACGTTGAACGAGCTATGTGACAATGATAGAGCTATGGCAAATCGAATGACACAAAGTTTTCAAGGCCTACCAAAAATTTCTAAATTTCCAAATACTGAACAAAATTTACACAAAATTTGGTTTCTTTTTTTTTGAATAATTAATCATATCGGTCATTAAAAATTGGATATATTATGATCTACATATTGATCTGCTTCTAATAATAATATTTTTACGGTTTTTAACAAGGATAATGAACAAGTTGAATACACACCCAAATATTGAAGTTTCATAGGAATTAAAGTGAGGAAAACCAGTTCATTAATAATAACTTAGATTATCTAGATATATTTAGAATATAGTTAATATCTATTATCTACATATATAATTAAATATCAACAAAATTGAATCCCTATAATCCGACTATATATTCCAGAATTAAGTCCAAATCTATAAGTGCTTTACCATTCTTAATTATTTTATGTAACTAAATCCTGTTTTATTTTTATATGATACACAAATTAAATTTACATTTTTTTTTTCATTTATCTGAATTGGAATACGATTTAATTTTTGATTGATTAAATTTTTGAAAGAATACCAAATGATGGAACACAATTTTTTTTCGTTTGTTTTGAGACAAGAAATTTAGATAATTTGCAAATTATTTGATATAATAATTTTCAGCAGGGACTGGAAAAAAAAAATAATAATATATATACTGCATGTCCTCCACATAATTCAATTTATGAAAAGCGGAATAATTTGTATATCAGAATCGGAAGGGACATCGCCGTCGGTTTCGATGTCGGTGCCGGTGCTGTTAGTGTTATCATCAAGATTGTCATCCTTGCTATCGGGATCGGTATCCTCTTCGGAGGTATTGTCATCGAGACCAGCATCCTGACGCACTGTTGACGATGGACTCTGGTCATCACTTAGATAGATACGAATATTCTCATCCGTATAGTCGACAATGCGACGTTTTTTTCTGCGTAGATATTGCTTTTGTCGTAAATAGATCTTAAGTATACCCTTGACGGTAATGAATGTCACTCCGCCAAGCAATGTCCGAAGCATTGGATTCATCACATTCTGAAATAACAATTTGCCAGTAAAGATGGCCAAAGTGGGCAAAAGTACAGCACCACAAAATAATCGTGATAAATATAATGGTTCTGTAACAGTTGGTGTTGGTGCTGTTGAAGCATTAACATTATTTAAATTATCCTGCTCCGAGTTCATCATCCAATTGGTCAATGGAAATTTTCTCAATATATTGTGCCGACTACGTATTAGATGCAAAATGGCATCCTCCCACCGAATGAAACGGGCTAGAATCAATCCTACAGGTATAATGGGAAGACCAATAAACAAAAAAACTGGATCACCTTTTTCCAATACCTCAATGCCGCGCCCTTGGCCCAAAACCTGAACAACTGTTATTGCCCCATATGTAATAGCTATCAAGTAAATGTAACCAAGCAGCATAACCGTTGCCACATACGGACTTAAACGACGCACCACATAATCCAGAGTTTCCAAAATTCTTGCCACTCGACTCATCTGTGGGAATATGATAATGTATTCCGTTTGGCATTGCTGGCAAACGACAGTGCGACGAAGATTTCCCTTTTGCTTCTCATCGATCCAACGATAAAGGCAACTCTGATGCACCCATTTGGTTGTGCCGCTGCACCGACAAGGATGTACCCAAATGGCCAATGGATTATCCTCGTTGTTGGCAAAGCATATCCAGCACGAACGCTCTGGCTCCTGTTCATCCATCCCACTACCAAGTCGTAATCGTCCTGATCCTGGACTGGCATTATCCATCAATTGACTCTGTCCATTGGCCATTCGATACAAAAGGGGGAGGGGCGAAGGATGATTAAAACAAAAATAGTTGATGGGAGTATTGAAAAGTGAAAAAGAAAAACGGATGTCTACTTCAAATAAAATAGTATCCTATTTTTATATATATGTATATATATATATGTCCACAGGATGTCGTCCAAAATGTAATCTCAACAAATTCAAAATAATATAAAAACTAACATTAAATTTAATGACAAATGAACAATTTTTATAGAGTATGTTATCGCCGGTAAAGTGATATTCCAAACAATTTTGGCTTTAATAATGAATTATTCAAGCAGCCGTAAAATATGTTAACTATTTGCATCATTCGGTCTTTTATTTTTATGTTTTTGAAATAAATTGAATTAGGTAATTGCCTAAAAATCTCAAGATATTTTAATATCTTGTTGTTCATAAAATGATATTTCCTTCAATTTTCGCCAGGACTACAGGAGTTACAGAATAAGGACTACAAAAATAGGTTTACAGGAATACGAATACCATTACGACTAGAAAAACGAATAGGAATACTATAGGAAAAGAAAAAATAATAGAAATAGGATTACGATGGGACATAGAAAAATCCTTTGAAGGAACCTCAAATTGACAAGGCTACAATTTGAACAAATTTTGGTCGATTTTGGAAATGGTTTAAAATCAGTATTCTAAAATTGAGGACTATTTTGTTTAATTTTAATTGGATTTGGAAACCAGCAAGGATTATTCATATATATAACATTGCTTTAAAGTTTATTAATAAATTTCCCAAATAACATTTTAACAAATTTAAAACAAAAAAATAAGCCAATATTAAGAATAATGTGAAATGTTTCAATATGCGATGTTTCAGGTAAACGAGCCTTAAGATAGGCAACATATAAAATGCTTTTGTCCATTATTTAAATTGACCTTTTGCCAACTAAATGCTGTCGGATATTCTCTTCCGTATAGTTGAGAATATGAAGATTATGTTGGCAAAAATATTGCTTGTGACGTAGATAGATATTCAATATGCCCTTGAGTCCGATATAAACAATTCCACCAAGGACTGTTCGATGAAATGGATGGAATATATCTTTGAATATTAAATCGCCCAGCATGGTGGCCATGGTAGGCAATAAGATGGCACCACAAATCATTCGGGCTGTACGAAAAGACTCTACTAATGATACTAACGATACTGACTGACTGAATTCATTGTTTGAATCAATTTCCATTTCCATCTCCGGCCCTCTCCCATAATTGGACAATGAGAATAATTGTAATAATTTCCGAGGGTTCCGAATAAAGTGCAAGATAGCATCCTCCCAACGGATGAAACGGGATAGCAACAAGCCAATAGGTATAACAAGAAGACCAATCACTAAAAAAATCGGATTAACCCTCTCCATTACATCAGCAATCGTGCCATATGTAGTGGCTGACCAGTAGACGAAACCAAGGATTATGGTCGCTATCAAGCAAGGACTCGAAAATCGGGCAACATAATCCATATTCGCCAAAGCACTTACAAAGCGACGCATTCTGGGCAAGACGATAATGTACTCCGTTAAACATTGGGGACAGACGGCAGGACCATTTTGATTCGTCCTTAGTTTCTTATCGATCCAACACTGAAGGCAACTGCGATGTACCCATTTAGTACTGCCGCTGCAACGACAGGGATGTACCCAAGTGGCGTTACGATCATCCTCCTCGGTCCCAAAACATATCCAGCATGAGCGAAATGTCTCTTCTTCACCACCAAAGCGAATATAAGTACCGAAATTTGCCATCAATTTAATTCCTTTTAATAACGAAAGTGTCTTACACTTTCAAAGAAAATAACACCAAAATATTTATATTCTATACAAAATTTACTTAAAAAGACGAGATGCAGGAGAAAACTGCCTATTTTTTTTAGTAATATGTAGGAGGTAAACTAAAAAATGATTTGACTGCATAGTCAAAGTTATTTGATTAAAAATATCGGTACAATGCACCCTAAAAGTAGGCAATATAAAACTCTCACATCGGCTATGTAGATAAACAGATGTAAAATGTAGAAACGTTAATTTATTATTTTGTGTATTCTTTTTATTGGATATCTTTTTGATTCACATAAAGAAATATTGTTTATTTATATATAAAACTGTATACTCTTTGTTAATATATCTATGTGTGTGTGTGTGTGTGTGTGTGTCTGTGTGTGTTCGTGGGTGTCCTTGCTCTTTAGTTTCAATTCAAGTTTCAGCTAGATAAAACTTGTAACAAACTGTTTCAAATATCACAACTGTTAATTATATAAACGACTAAAAACAGGGCGCACAAAAAAAAAATGAAGATTATATATAGAAATGAAAAAAAAACTTCTGCACATTAAGTCGGTATAACCGACTATGAATTACCCTGTACCAATTTTTTTAATTTTCTGACGATCTTTAAGATATTAGTAGAAAACATCTAGGTCAATAATTGGGAAAATAGAAACTAAAATGCTTAAATTGTATTTCGAACAGCAGGACACAAAGATCATCCTGAATACAGATATAGATTCTATATAAAAATATATTGCCAATAGCTCGCCTTAGGCAGGAAATCGATAAACCTTTGGATGCAGGATTTTTGCTTTTTGTATGTATGTATATATATATTTGTTTATACATAGATAGAAGTAGAATGTTTTATAAATAAGAAAAAAAACATTTGACTCATATATTTGTTTAGCAATTTGGGCACTTGACCAAGCCCACTTCATCGCAATTCATGCATTTCAGAGCCACAAATTCGGCTGTGAAATGATTTCGATGTACAGACTTCTTGGAACCACTGCAGGATGGGCAGGGTAAAAGGCGAAAGCCGCCACAAGTCTGACAGGTATAAGCCGTCGCAATCGACTGAAAAAGTTGAATTAGAAATTAAATTAAATTTTATAATGCAATATATTAATTATACCTTGTAGGGTTTCAACAATTGACGTAGTTCCCCGCTCTCATTCAAACGCTCCACCACATCCGCATCCTAAAATCGAAAATAATGCATTTTTATGGAGAAATGTATTTTTTTTTTTTTTTTGTTTTTCTAATAAAAATTTTACTTACACCAATTAGTTGTCCTTCGACAAATAGTTGCGGTACACGTATCGTTTCATCCTGCATACGTTCCCTTATCTCCTGTTGATATTCAACACTCATAAATACATCACGCTCCTCAAACTTGATGAGCAGTGTACGCAATATCTGTTTGACATTCGAACACTTGGCATATGTATCGCGTATAATGCCCATGCTGGTTGTATAGAGTACAACCTTACCCAGATCCTTCTCCATGTAGTTCTACAAATAAACAAAGACAAAAACTTCTTTTCATTTCCATTGCGTGTGTGTGTGAGAGAGTGTGTGTGTGTGTGGAAATCAAGCTAATTGCTAAACAATTTTGACCGAAGCGTGATACTTGTTAACAAAAAAAACCAACAACAAAAATAATTTATATAAAAAAAAATGAAACCAAGCCAGATTATTGTTTGGGTTTTGGCCTCTTACAGCTTACCAATTAACGAGCCACCGAGAATTGACCAAAACAGCTCGTACACTGTACGGTGGGTTTTAAAAAATATATTTGATTTTTGAGATTAGTAATTCAGATGACTAAATAACAAGTTTAGAAAAAGGTATGATTTAAATCACCCTGCAACAATGAAAGAAATTTTAACCAAAAAATGGATGTATGAAACATATATGGTAAACACAGCCTGCTTAGATAAAATTTCTATATGAAAAAAACTTATATCAAGCGATTATAGGGAAAACAAATACCGATAAGTGGCTGACTCCGATTGAAATTCACATCTTAACTATCGATAGCCTAATAGTTTAAAAAATCGAAATTCCTTCGATTACATGTACTAAATTTCTCAGAGAGTAAAAACTATAACTTAACTTAGGCATCAGGTAATTGGTAGACGGTCAAAAAGTTTATACAAATAACTAGATTGAAAATCTGTAAACTTTTTCAGATTAATGTAAGAAAGATCATTTGTTTATTACCACATTTTATGCTAAAAGAAAAACACACAAAGCTTTTTTTATTACAATCAATAATCATTATAATTTAAATTGTTATAAGTAAAATTGTGTTACTTTAACTTCGCTGCCTTTTTTAAAGTTTTATACAAGCTTAAATAATAAAAAATTGAATTGAATAATTACTTTTTATGAAATATTTTCCATTCTCCAGAAATATATATATTTTTTTGAACTTTACGATTTCACAGACTGATACAAAAAGACATTGTCACTTTGAACCACTGTACGTTTTTTTATGTTTTGTTTTGTTTTTTTTTTTTTTAATTTCAGGCTAAAAGCATTTTCAATTGGCAACAATGCGTTGATTGTTTAATTGCCAAACATATACACACGCACAACCCAGACAAAGATCAAAGTCTTAGGAGACTAAAAATCCAGTTCCAGAAACTTTATACAAACTTTATACAAAGAAGAAAAAAAACAAACCAAAGTGCGTATCATTCTGTGAAAGGTAAATGAATAAATGTATCTATGCAAAATATAAAATTACCTCATACAAAGAGAGAGAGAGAGGCAGAGAAGGGGGAGCATATCAAATGCTTTAACAAAGATCAAATTACAATCGAATCAAAATCAAATCAAAATCAATTGAACGAATTACGCATACCAAATTAATGTTAAATTGCATTTGCTACATTTTTTATTCGCTTTATTTGTTTTTTTTTTTTTTGGGGGGGGGGGCTTCAGGAGAGAGTAAATGCAACACGTTTTTCACCTAACTTTAAAAACCACACTAACAAACCATTAATGTTAACTGGAAAATCGGAAGGCCAAAAAGGAGAAAGAGGAGCATGGCTTCCGTTAGCCAACCTACTTGGTCAAGCTTGATTAACTAGCCCGATAGATACATACCGACCGATATGTACATACAATATACATATATACTTGTATATACAAATACTATATATGTATATTAATGTATATGAAATAATATCGTTGAACTTTATATGGCCATATTTTTCAAGTGATATCACCCCACAGGGAGACAAGTTTGAAGTACGAATACAAGTTTCAGTGTTTTTCTTTTTTTCTTTCTTTTTTTTTTTTTTGTTAATTTTTCATCGGTTTTTTATGTTTTTGATGAACGGGCAGGCGGCTGTCGAAATTGAATGACAAACGACTTAATGGATTGTTACAATTAAGTCAAAACTGGTGGTTATATCCCCTGGGTAAGCTTTCGTTAAAATGCCATCACATTTAGTTATGGAAAATAGAGCCGCTTCCACAATAATATTGCAAAATTAAAACAATCTGATTGTTATCTGATTGTAAAAAAATATATATACACGACAACATTGAATACCTTAACAAAAGGATCATTGCAGTATAGAATATATATTTGACAATATCATAAAAATGGATATATGATCTATTAAAGATTCTAAAAACATACTCTTTTTGTAAAATAATATATAGCATATAGACTATATATTATATTTAATTACACTAGAATAGTATAATATAATATAACAGAAAATAATATATATACGATATATTTAGCTATAATTATCAATATAACACATTATTTGCCATCTAAAGGCCTTATTTATACAAATTTCAATTATTCATTATTATGGTATCTAAGAGTCTTATTTAAATATTATAAGTATATATAAATTTGAAATTAAATAAATATATAAATGTTTTAATTACTTTTTTCTTTAATTTTATTCAGCGTATATGTAGATTTCAAATAGAAAAGATAAATAATAAAATTGAATTAGTTAAATGAATATTTCTTGCAATTTAATAGATATTTTTGATTCCTTTTAATAAATATAACTTTTTAAAAATAACTTGTTCTTAATATATCTTGTAAGGGATTTAATGTTTAAAAGGGTATTTTCATTTCGATTTAATGTTTCGATATTTATCAATTATCTCTCTCCATAATTGACTTGTATCTCTGGCTCCTCTCGTATAGCTCAATGACTTGCATAAGTTGCCGTTGCGTTATTTAATATGGCATATCTCATAAAAACAAAAACAAAAACAAAATGAAGGAAAAAAACGCATTAATAACGACAACCACAACAACAACAACAGCGAGAGCTTAAATGTAAAACTGGTACATTAATAATTGCCATTAAACGTCAACTAAATGGTCTTAACAACATTTTCAACAGCAAAGTTCAAAGCCATGTAAAGTGATAAAACCAAATACCAACAGTACAGACAACAACAACAACATTTAAGCAAATGGCCAACAATTTGAACTGTGAACCGTGATCAGACTAGCCTCGTAAACTAATGGAATGGCCTTAGTCTTTAAGTTTAAGGTTTTTTTTTTTTTAAATCATCTCTGGGCTACAAGTGAAGAAATTAACACGTGCTGCTGCAGAATCTCTCAACAAGTGCACTCAACACCGGTCTGTAAGAGACACACAAAGAGAAACAGAGACAGATAGAGAAAGAAAGGGAAACAGAAGAAAAAGAAGAAGAAGAAGAAGAGAGAAAAAAAATCAACCAAAAATTTATAACAAAAAAGAGAAAGCAGGTCACTTACGATCGTCAAGCGTCGATTAGAGGATTGCCTGCCAGTTGCCAGTTGCCACTTTACAGAGATCTCAGTGACCACAAACAGCATCAAGCAGTAATAGTATATACAGATATATGTATATATTTTTAATGGATATAACATCTGTCTGTATATTGATCTGTATATGCAACATATTTGTTATATATGTATATATGCAACATTGAACAACATATGGCATGATCATTGATCGAACGATTGATCGTAAAGTTCAATTAATACGTCATAAGAAATTTATACATATATATATACATATTTAGCCCATGTCATTATGTAAGCCAAATTGCAATGAAACTGGCCAATCAACCTGAAGAAGGGAAAGAGCCGGTAATTCACATCACTATCAATATTAAGATGGTTATATAATGAATGAATTTGCGGCATCTTTTAACAATAATGAGAATTTAATTAGGTAAAAAAGAGTTTTTTTTTTTTGTTTTGATTCTACAAAAACAGTTTCTATATGAGCCATATAATATTAGAACCTAGTCTAATTCAAAGGGCTAAAAAATACAAATTAAATAACTTAAAAAAATGTAATTTTCTATTACTTCATTTAAATTACTAATGCCTAGAATTAGTATTAAAAAAATTAAACAAAAATCTGGTAACAAGTTTAATTCGTGATCAGGAAAAGTCAGTTTATATGCAGTATAATTGATGATGACAAGATTGAAATTAATTTTTTATTGCATATAATTTAACATGTTTAATTTGTTATATTATCGACTGATTTGAATAATCGTGTGGCTATAATTCAATAAACAAGATTACATACTCTAGCTCTCTATATATGTATGTACTTATGTATGTACATATATATATATCTCTTTCTCTTTCATTATCTTCTGTCACATTCCTGCCATGCCTGCAACTTCAGTTTGCATAAATTCACACACGTATCCCACACTCACCGCAAACAGAGTGAAACATTTCATTTCACTTTCATTTCATTTCATTTGGTTTGTATTGCTTTGATTTTGGTTATATTTCCAAGCCCTGAACCTGACTTGAACTGAGCTTCAATTTGGCAATAATTGGTTATTTTAATAAGCCCATTTTCAGTGGCTTTCTTTTGAATGCAAATCGAAATTAAAATGCAGCAAATGCCCTCAACCAGACGCCGCCGACGCCCGAGACCAAAAAAAAAAAAAAGAGATATATATTTTTTTTGTATGACTCTCATGCAACACAGAAACAATGTTGGAAACAAATATCCAACTCACAACAAAAAAAAAGAAAAAAACAAAAACCGAGAAAGAAAAATGAAAAAAAGGAAAAAAAAATCTCTCAGCGGTCACGTAAAATTTCATTTTCACTTTCATGACGAATAGAGGGAATCATAAAATAAAAAAAATAACACGCAGAAATATGTTTAAATTTATAGATATAGATATTATAGATATATACATATATGTATATATCTGAAACTGCAGTAAATTTTTCACTTAAATCGTTATAAAACTAATTATTTTATCTATCTTTTAAATGCTGTAAAAATGCTGAATGGCTAATCAAAAAATAATAATAATTAAATAAAATATTACATAAATATTGCTTTAAATTCCTTTTTTTAATTTTCAATATTATATACTAATATTATAAATCAGTTTAAAGTACAAAAAAAAATATTAAATTAGGATGTCTTGAAATTTATATTTTATATGTCAAATTGCTTATTTAAAAGATTTCAATTTAAAGACTATATTATGTATTTTTTATAATACATCATTTCTAATACATATATATATATATTTCTTGTATCAATTATGCCTTCTTTAGAGTTTTAAATAAATTAGTAATTTTATGTAGTCTAATACATAAAATAATATGTTTTCCCAATATAGTTTAATTAACAATACACAAATTTGATTTATTGTATATTTCTACTTTAATATAAACTATTTATATATATATATATAACTGCTATACCGGTTAGTATTATAAATAAACTATATACATACATATATCTGAGTTATACCTATTCTTTATCACTTAAACTAAAATGATTATAAGTGCTTTCGTTTCATATTACTTTTCAAGTTTAAGTTCCATTCGTGTCTGCCATTTCTATTTCCGTTCCATTCTTAATGTGTTTCTAAATTTTAATAGCTTATATTATATGAATATATTCTATACAGCAGCCAAAAGGTTAAAAGAGTTAATATTTAAGTCAAGACGTTTTAAGTCTATTACTAATCGTATTCTAACTTCCCCTTCGGGTTTTTATTATTTTCGTATTATCATTCTTTTCTTTTATTTTTTATTATTTTAAGCAACAAATTGTCGTCTTTTAAAATTATTTAACCTTGAAATTTAACATCAAATCAATATAATTATTCGCAAAAGAAAAAGAAGAAAAAATCGTATATCGAAAACTAATCATCAATTTTGCAGATGCTTGCATAATTTTTTAAGCATTTTAAAGAAAGAAATATAGTATATACGAAAATCAAAAAATTATAATAATAAAGAGCGACTAATGCGCTAATTATGCAACAGCAACAACAACATTTAAATACAATAACAAACATATTGAACAAATCTAATCATATTTTATGAGCCACATTTGACTTTTGCTTTTTTGTCTGTGCCTGTTTTAGTATATTTTTTTTCTGTTTTTGTTTTTTTTTTGTTTTGTTTTAGTTTTTAGCCAAATTCAACTTCAACTTGGCAAACGAGTCGCGGTCACTTCACTTAGTGGAGAGTTTTGGTTTTTTTTTTATCTCGGCTGCAAGGATAGGAGTGTGTGGGGAGGGGGAGAGGTCATTAAAATATAATTTGGCTAATTTGACTTTAAAATATGTTTGCTGCTAAAATTGGTCATTGACGAAATGCCTAATGCCAAAAATAAACCAACATAAAATGAAAGTTTAGCCAATAATATGAAGTCAAATTAAATTTTGACTTATAGTTTTAGCATCTTTAAAATTTTATCTATTGTTATGTATTTCTATTTCAACAATTTTTTAAGCCTGCTAATGTTTTTTTAATTGGTTGGTTGTTGATGTTTGAAAATAATTTAGGATCTGTCGATTTGAATAAAATTAATTGTCTTTTTTAACAAAAGTTCTCTACTACAGTAAATATATACAAACGTTGATTATATATAAGTATATATGATGTTCTATATATACTTTTGATTATCCTACAAAAGATTAAGCAAAAGGAATATTTCATAAGGCAAACAAGAAATATTACAAAAATACTTTGAATACACATAAATCTATCTCTATCATCTTTAAATTCCAAATGACAAAGTTTAATAAAAATAAGTATTTTCATTTGAAAATGAAGATACTTTTTATATCATGTAAAAATCTTTTAAGTTCTCAAAATATGATGGGAAATATATTATGCTGATTGACCGAAACCCTTTTCATGCTTGTTAAGTAATAACAGCAGGTAAAAGTTTATTCATTTCAAAATCAAAAATTACAAATAATATAAATTAGAGAAAAAAAAACAGAAAAACAAATAACACAAAGTATGCATAATGTGGTCATCCTTGTAAAAGGGTTGGCCTCACTTCAAAAGAAGAAGCAAAAAAATAAAAAACTGTGTAAATTGATTTCGCAAGCTTGAAACGTTGTAACAATGGGCGAAGACAAGTTAGCCCCCAAAAGATAAGATGACTGGACAGATTTTATATTATTTTGTTTCTTTTTTTTTCCATAAACACACATATTGAAATATATACATATGTATATACATATGTAATGATAATGTTCGTTTTTTTTTATTATTTCTTTTGTTAATTTAAGCAATGCGTGAATAATGCAAGCTCAATAACACTGCAATTTGAGTTGGTTGGTTTGTGTTTGGTTTTTTCTTTTTGGATTTTTTTTGTTGTTGTTGTTTTGTTGGCCAATCGCAAAATGTTTTAGTAAATGGGTCAAGCAGCAGCAGGTCTTGAGGGTCGCCCCATTAAGAACTTTCAAAAAAGAAGCATACAGAGCACAGAAAAGCAAAAAGATGAAATAAATGAAACAAAATAAAAAGAAAAAATAAAAAAGACTAAAAAGAAAGTCACACAAAAAATAGAAATCAAAAGTAAAACATCTGCAATTAGTCAAGAGACCAAATGCGACTTTTATAAGCCAAGTTTAGACATTTATCTAACCATCTATCTATCTAACTATATAAATATAAGTATCTAAGTGAGCTTTGTATCTACTTCCGGCGACAAACTTTCTCAACAAGCTTTTGGATTTTCTTTCCATACCAAGTTAGCCATATATATGTACATATATATATATATATATAGATATGGCCCTATCAAGATTGGTTTTCTACATACAGACTTTAAATATTATACGCTTATGTGCACAATATTTATATATATGTATGTATGTATGTATATATATATTAAAAATTAGGTTGTACTGTGCGATATGAAACAGTTGGGTTGGGGGTGGGGGAGAAAGGGAGGGTGTTTGGTGGAAGTTGACATATTAAGCCACTTAACGGTAAATTAAGATATCTGTAAATAGACATCGGAGGTGTTAATTGTCTTTACGCTTGGCCATATAGTCAAAGAAGTAACAAAGAAAAAAATAAAAAAAAGAAATGGGCAAAGTAGAAAATATACACACAAAAAAAAGTTTCTCAAAAAACCAATTTATTAGCTTAGCCAAAAAATTATCAAAAAAAAAACCCCAAGCCGAATGAATCAATTTGAGTTTGTTGTTGTTGTATTTTATGAATCATTCAATGCATTACTTTCACACACAAAAAAAAAGAAGGAAAATGTAAAAGAGATGAATAAGGAACGTGAGCAAACAAATTTTATATATACATACATATATATTTTTTAAGTTTTCCTGAACCGAAGGCGGTAAAATACAAATAAAAACCATTCACAGAAATACACACACACACATATGCAATTACATAATGCAATATGAGTGGATGAATGTAAGTGAGTGTGTCAATGTGTGGGCGTGGAAGTCGACGACCCAAAATTTAACCCACGCAACTACCCAAAAAAAGAAAACAAAATAAAAAAATAAAAAAAACTCTATATAAACATTTAAATCAAATACAATAATGGTGAAACTTTCGCAATGAATATAAAACTGAATGAAATGATTCCATTCAGAATATTTAACCATGAGTCAATAAGAGAATAATTGTAAATAAAATCTAAAATAAGGTAAATTAACAACAATTAATTGATAATCAAATCCACTAATTCAGTATATTGAATGTATGAATAGATTACAAATAATATTCACTATGTATTGTATTCAATTCATAGTACTCACCTTAACAGTGGGCTGTTGCAATTGCAAGAATGTGGCTACTCCATTGCGCACACGATTCTTGACTCCTCGTACCGTTCCCTTAGCTGATCGTATTGTTGCCGATGATAATGCAGATGATGCTGATGATTTATAACCGGCAAAGGCCTCATTATCGTTATCATCTTCATTGTTAACATTATGATCCTGAATAAAACCAGATGAATCATATACCATGGTATTCGTATTCGTATTAAAACTACGAAAATTTGCATGTTCATTAACATGAAAATTATAATATTGATCCGCTTCATATTGCAAGGGTCGACCATCAATTTTTGTTGCTGGACTTGTCAATGATGAGAATGATGATGACGATGATGTGGATTTCATTAATAGATTATCATCGATATTCGTAACAGTTGAAATATCACGTATATCCCTTAATAATGATCTGGGTAACAGATTGCCACCATTTGTATGGGGCAAGGCCTCATTCGAATGAAGGGAATCACAACTGAGGGATGAGGTGCTACTCTCATTCTCATCGCAACATTCCTCACTATCGGTTAGGCTATAGGCACGCTGATTTGTATTCGTATTCAGATCTGTGATTGAATTTGAATTATTTTTAGAATTTGTATCATTATTAACACGTATCCGAGTCGTTTTCAAATGCAATTGCAATTTGGGCACACTGCTAACTTCTTGAGTGGGTGATTTAATGCTCTCCAAATCGCTGCCTGTACCACTGTCTAGTGTTTCGCATGGTGAATATTGACCACTTGATACTAGATAGCATAATTGATAGTTTGACGGTGATACCGATGTGGGTGTAGATTGAGATTGTTGTTGCTTTTGATGCAATTGCTGCTGTTGCAATACCATATCGGTCTCATTCAATTTAATCACACTGATTTGTTTACCTAGCCTACGCTGACTATGATCTTGACCGTTGGCTATCTGTATTTTGACCGTATGCTGTGGCGTGCAGTTGGCAACTGTTTCGGTCACTGCACTCAATCGACTATCGTATGTGGTTGCTGGTGGAGCTGTTGCTGTTGCTGTTGCTGCTGCTGCAACAACTATAATATCTTTGCTTGTGAGAGAGCTCTCTAACATTTCACCACTCTTTGATGTTGGAGTTGCAGTAAGAGCAACTAACTCAGCTGGCAATATATTACGAGTCTCATCTGAGCCAACATTGCAGCTGATAATAGTTGTTGGTGTTGGTATTGTTTTTAATGTTGCTATTGCTGTTTCTGTTGCTGTTGTTGTTGGTAAAACAATTTCTCCCTGATCTTCTGTTTGGCCTATTCGCAGTAATAATTGTGGATAGATTTTGGTTTTTTTAGAGGCTTCTGTTGTTTGGTAACTAGTTTCCAAATCATCAACAATATTATTGTTGTTATTGTTGTTGTTGTTATTGCTAGTATTGGTGGTGTTGCTGTTGTTACTTGTATTGTCGCCAAATGCCAGCAACATGCCAGCAGCAGAAGCATTAGCCTGAGACTTGAGCGACATTTCAGCATTGTTGTTGTTGTTTGTTGTTGCTGTTGTTGCTGCTGCCGCTGTTGTTGTTGTTGTTGCTGTTGCCGCTGTTTTTGTTGCTGTTGCTGCTGCTGCTGCTGGTACTGTTGTTACTGTTGTTGCTGTTGTTGGTTCGGCAGATTCAATGATTATTGAAATACCGCGCAAAGGCCTTTGGCGTATATCCAACTCTGTTGTTGTTGTTGTTGCTGCTGCCATGATTCTTATAGCATTTAGTAATTTGATGCGCCGGCAATATCGAATTTCGGTTTTTTGTTTCTTTTTGTTTTTGGTATTCCTCTTCTACAACTGCATCTACTTGTTGTTCCACTTGTTGCTGCTGCTGACCGTTGCCTGGTTAATGCACAGTTAGATTGCGTTTACTGCAAAAAGAAAAAGAAGATAGACAGAAAGAGAGAGAGAGAGAGAGAGAGAGCGAGATAGAGTTTAATAGTGAATTAAAATGAGTAAGAAACAAAATAACAAAAAAAAACAACACAAGTTGCTTTAAGTATGTTAGCCAGCATCTTGCTCTCAGTTTGACATTTAAGCTGAAGATGGTTTTTTTTTCTTTTTTTTTTTTTGGTTTTTATTTTTACGTTGAAAGAACACATAAAAAACAAAAGAATACAGAAAAAAAAAACAATCATCATAATAATGATAAACACAAAACCGCAAATGTATTCAAAGAATCGTGGAATTAAAAATATAACCATCTTAAAAGATAGCTTAGACCTGGCAGATACCCTAGAATATCATATAAAGGCTAAGAAAGAAAATCTTTTCTTGAAAGTTTTTTTGAAACTTATACCACACAAATATCCAAAAAAAATATATTTAATTTGATAAATTTAAGAAAATACTTTTAAATAATGTTTCTTTGCCGTGTTGAAAATCTAAAAGTAAAATGCTGATGTGTTGTGAAATTTCACATGAAACTTAAAACAGTTTTTTTTTATATAAAATAAATATTATAAAAAACATATTTGTGGAAATACATTTCATTGGTTAATTATTGAAAAACTTATTTTTTCTTTGTGTCAAACACAATCATCATGTATATGTGTCTGTGTCTGTTTACAGAGTATTTACAAATATAAATCGAAGATGCCTAAAGATTCGAAGGGTATTTCCAAACAAGAACCAGACGCTGTTAAGAACAAGATTTACATTTGAATAGCTGTCCCCCCAAGGTGGAACTTGAAATATTGAACGAATGCGGCTTTTTTCAGTTTTTATTATTATTATATGTATTTTTCTTTTTTTTTTTGGAGACCTGGAAACTGGTTACACTTGAACCTGGGCAAGAGCGCGCGTCTTGGATGCCGATGAAAATATTTGAAGGCGCCTTACCAGTTGCTGTTGTTGTTGCCGTTGCCGTTGCTGTTGCTGTTGCTGTTGCCGTTGTTGCTGTTGGCCTGCATTCGCCGCTTGCTGCACACACACTTTTCATTTGGCGGCACACACACACAAAAACAAAAAAAAAAACCAAAGTATTTTCATAAAAATCTACAACTATGTATTACAAATAACTTTACAGATCTCAATGAATATTGGGAACAGGGACAATTGGTTAAGAGGGAGGGGTGCTATCTCACGCATGCACGTAGATATTTCGATATCACGGTTTTTGTTATTTTTGTTATTTTTTTTCTTTTTTCGAATTTCTTTCAAATCTTGCGGCGCGTACAACTCATTCAAAATCGCGCTGGCAACTGAAAACCGCAGCAACAAAGTCGCGCTGGGTTGGCGTGTTTTGCCAGGGATTGGGAGTTTTGTTGTTGTTGTTGGTGCTGGTGTTTTTTTTTTTTAACTTCTACGTGCTGCTGCTGTTGCTGCTGCCGTCGCAGCATTTTTTTTTGTTTTTTGTTTTAATTTTTGCTTTCAAGAAAACAAAAACTAAAAAGCAAGAGCAACAGCAACAAAATTGCTTCAACCAGCAAAAGCAGCAATAAAGGCAGCAGCAGCAACAGCAGCAGCAGCCGCAGAGGCGGCAGAGCAGCGAAACAAAAACAATGCCAAGTAGTTTGAGAATTTGTTTAAGTGCGCAGGCGCAGCGCTCAGCAAGCGCAAGCACAAGCACAGGTGTACACTGGTTAAAGTTAACAAGATGGCTGCTAAAAATAAAAAAAAAAAAACCCAAAACACATAATTGAGTATTATTTCTAGAAAAAACTTATTATTTTCTTTACAAGTAATATATATTTTAACCCAAAATAAATAGAAATCTTTACAAGTAAACTGTTTATTAATTTTGTTATATTTATTAAATAATTCACTTTGATATTTTCTCTCTATGGATGTACCACAGTGTGTAATGGTCGAACTGCTTAATTTTGTTTTTTTTTTTAAATCGCTAATTGGGCGCGAATAAGAAAAATTCTCGCATGCGATTTAAGGCGATGTATTTGTTGTCATAGAGGGCGTTACTTCGATTGCAATAGATTTTTTTTTTGGCAGCGATCGCAGCTCACTTCAGGAGTTAAAAGAGAGAGCTTTAATTTGGTAGTGGTTATAAAAGACAGTGTATCAACTGCAGACGGCCTTTTCTTAATTCTAAAACCACTCACAGAAGTTACAAACGGCTAAGTACAGGCTAAGAAGAAAAGAAAAAAAACCACGTGCCAAAATTTTCCTCATTGGAAAATTCAGTTTTTCCAATATTCATAGAGCGCAAATAAATACAAAAGCAAAACTTAACGCAAGTGATTTACTGGGAAGTAAATTCAATATCAGGATTTTTATTGATTTCTCTTCGATTGTCTGGCCCTAAGAAAGTGGTGGAGCCGCTCATATATATTTACAAGTCGGATAAACATAAAACTGCTTTCACAGGTATGTCGCATATCACTATATGCAAACCTTAGGAATTCTTATAAAATTGTTTTCTTGTCAGCAGAAATCACAGCAGTTGTGATAGGAGTTTCCTATACACTTTCATAGTGGGATAGAAAAGCCAAGAGAAAGACGCAAATTACATAATTTGATGTCTGCTGATGAAAATTATATAAACTTCTGTACGCTGCGGATTGAAATCTACAAGGAATCGGCCAACCTACCCAACCTTGAAGATTTGGCAGTGTAGTATTCAGTGTTAATTTTCTTTGTGCCCACGTGTTTTTTTTATATACAATGCAAAGCTACATACAGGCATATAGTTATAAAGAAACTTAAAGAATATTTGGAAAAAAAAAAAACATGAGTGAAAACTATTAAGAATCGAAAAAAAAAAAATATAAATTTTTCTTGTCTTAACCTAGAAAGCACGTGTATAGAATTTTTTTTTTGTTAAGCTCGAGAGAGTGAGTATCTGTGATGATTTAATTAATCTCTTCGTGTGATCACCAATTATAAAATAATGCTTATTTTACTAATACCAGTTCAATATCAATAATAATTATTATAATTTTTTTTCCCCTTTTTATAAAATGATTTAAATACGCCTCTGTACGCTTATAAGTGCATTCATATGTTTGCCAAAAGCATATGTATGTATATGTAACTGTTTAAAGTAAATGTAAGCTCAACGGGTCGCTAGTAAACTTTTGATTCTCTATTAAATTCCTAATTTTTGTTTCATAAATTTATCTGATTACCTATATTTCTAACAATTAACCCCTGAGTGAAAACTAAAGCATCGAACTAAAAGAAAACTATGCCAATTATATAAGTGAAAAACAAAAAAAAATTATAATAATAATAATGAATCAAAAATAATTAATAATGGAGTAATCAAATTAAATTACCAAGACATCGTTGGAAGGCCTTTCACCGCTGGATAAAAACAACATTATATGAATACAAGCACGTGAGTTATAACGTTTACCAAACTTTAATACCTCCCCATGTTGTTATGATAATCATATGGATTTAGTAAAACGGTTTCGATTTAGATTTACTTACATACCTAAACCATTCGTAATCTGATCCAAATGATTATCTCCGTTTACTTCTATTATTTGCATTCCTTTCTAGTTCGATACAGTTTAAGCTCTTAAGCTCGCTCTTAAATATTCAGTTCTTTCCTCACTCAATTATGAACAGCTGATTTACTGTATGTAGGTCATTGAACTTCATTTATCACTTCTAGAATAACTTACATATTTACACATGAAGAGAAAATAAAGATCATACACAGTTACACAAGAAATAATTCAAACAAAAAAAAACAAAAATGTTTAGAACTAAAAATGTATAAATGTATATCTATTAATTCCGTAATTATATTCTTTTTATCTTCCTAATGCCATGAGCTATTATTCTTAATATAACATTAATTTTAAGTTCAAGCAAACTGCCACTTTTTTTTTGTTAAATAATGTCAGTTGATTTAAGCCTGAAATTTACTGCAGAAATTAAATGAATTTTGTTTATTTGAAAATCAACATGAGAAATTAATATAATTTTGTTGGTGATGTGGCAATACAAAAATCAGATGATCTAAACGTTTAAGGGATTTTCAGATTAAATATCCGCAATGAAAATCATAGGTAGGGTAGGGTAAAGAGCGGGCGGATCCGTTGTCATCTTGGATTCCGCATGATTCGCTGTAATTAATATTAAAAACTCCCCCCAAGCTTTCAACAATTTTGTTGCTTTGTTTTGACTATACTACTATTATGTTCCTTTGATCATTTTTTTTATTTTTATTTTTTTTAGTCATGTTTTCTGGTAGTTTCAGAAGGGATCCTTAAATTTAATTTTTGTTAATGTAGAGACAGGTTTCCAGCAAAAACCCACCCCACACCGAAAGAGCTACGGTTCCAGAGGGTCCCGCCCCGCTAGGCATTCCTGACTCCGAGAGCGACTTAAACACCACCTTAGTCCGCCACCGATTCGTACAAGCATGTACATAACAATTTTGGCGCTCCAACAGGAGGCTACTCATATTTGAACATTACAAATAATTTGGCGCCCAACGTGGGGCAACTAACACTTCTCATTACATAGTTTTGTTTTGAAAGTCTCTTTAAAAAGAGTAGTTAGCGGTCACATACCCATATTGTTCAGAGAAACAATCTTAAAGTTAAAGTCTTTGCTAAGTTTACGTTGAAATCTTTGAGTATAAGTTATTCAATTGCCGTAAAGTTATAGTAAGTTCTAGAGCGAGTGGAGAATTTTCGTTTGAATCTGGTTAATTTGGCGAAGTCGAATTCCAAGTCGTGAAATTTTCATTCGATTCGTAGAAGAAGATGGAAAGTTGGTAGCACTTTAACGTCCGTTACCTAAAACATTCTCTAACAATAATAGCTCGTTTTTTTTAGAGTTACTCTTTCCTTAAGTTATCATTTTTAGTTTGGTTTAGACGTTGCTCAACACTCAGTTGACTATATGCGTATTTGGCTTAGATCGGATACCATATCCTGAGAGTTGGATGAACTTTCAAGAATTAGACTATTATCATAAATTGAAGAGAAAGAATTAAGTCTTTCCATAGTCCCTGCACTATTTAATAAATGCAATAGCCCAGTTTTCTTTCCACTTGAAATTAATATTAATACGGTGAATCAGAATTTTTAGATTATCTGTTTTTTTTGTTATTGCCACAAAACATCACTTTAAAGAAATTTTCTATAACGAAGTATTACATAATGCCTTTAGAACATAGTCCACAAGATACTTCCACATTAGCTACACCCAATATATGTTACTGTATCATTTGTTCTCAATTAATGACAAATGTACAGCCATGTTTAATGACACCATGCGGTCATGTATTTCATAAGGATTGTTTGGACAAACATGTAGCGTCGCTTAGGGAATGCCCAAGCTGTGCTCAAAGTCTAGACGATGTAAATTTGAAATTAGTAATTGTGAACGGGTTCGCAACTCCGCAGCCTATACTTGATCAGGGACCATCTACAAGTCAAGCAGCCAGAAGACCTGTCACAAGAAATCTTGCCAAAACCATGAGCTTAGCACCAGCTCCAGCTGGCGAGCAAACAGTACCATTAGACAGTAGTGCACAATTGCAGACATTAGATCACAGCAACAGCACTAATGGAGCAGCTGCCTCAGCAAGACCTGTTAATCGACAAAGAAGAGGTCGTCCTGCTCGTGCACCAAGAAATAATACCAGCACCTTCAATTATACTGCTATTCAAAATATGATAGTACTAGATCATTTTAGTAAGTTTCACTGGTTGCTTCCATTAAAAAAATTTACTACAGCGACAATTATCGAGTTTTTGTTGAAAAACATATTTCATAGTTTTGGAGTGCCGGAGACAATTGTTAGTGACAACGGAGTGCAGTTTAAAGCTAATGATTTTAATGCTTTTCTTACTAAATTAGGTATAACTCATGTATACACCGCACTATATTCTCCACAATGTAATGCAGCAGAACGCGTAAATCGATCTCTGTTGGCTGCAGTTCGTTCTTATCTAGAAAAAGATCAGACCGAGTGGGATAAAAATATTTCAAGTATTTCTTGTGCGTTGCGTTCTGGATTACATCAGTCACTAGGCTGTTCTCCATATCGAGCACTATTCGGGCTGGATATGATTACACACGGTACAGATTATAGATTATTGAAAAATTTAGCACTTTTAGAGGAGCCCTTAATTCCCTTGCATAGAGAAGATAATTTAGCACTGATGCGTAAAGATATTCAAAAACACATAAAACAAGCCTATGAGAGAAATGTTTCTCAGTATAATCTTAGGTCAAAGCCTGTATCATTTAAAGAAGGAGATGAGGTGTTCAGAAGGAATTTTGCACAAAGTAAATTTAGTCAGAATTTTAATGCCAAATTGGGTAAACAATTTGTAAAATGTAGAGTGAGAAAGAAATTAGGAAATAGCTTTTATCAATTAGAAGACTATAACGGAAAAAAAATTGGTACCTTCCATGCTAAAGATATTCGACAATAATTTCCGCTAATATGCCGCCTAATGTTGTTATATTATCGGATGGTGTAATGGTCGAACTGCTTAATTTTGTTTTTTTTTTTAAATCGCTAATTGGGCGCGAATAAGAAAAATTCTCGCATGCGATTTAAGGCGATGTATTTGTTGTCATAGAGGGCGTTACTTCGATTGCAATAGATTTTTTTTTTGGCAGCGATCGCAGCTCACTTCAGGAGTTAAAAGAGAGAGCTTTAATTTGGTAGTGGTTATAAAAGACAGTGTATCAACTGCAGACGGCCTTTTCTTAATTCTAAAACCACTCACAGAAGTTACAAACGGCTAAGTACAGGCTAAGAAGAAAAGAAAAAAAACCACGTGCCAAAATTTTCCTCATTGGAAAATTCAGTTTTTCCAATATTCATAGAGCGCAAATAAATACAAAAGCAAAACTTAACGCAAGTGATTTACTGGGAAGTAAATTCAATATCAGGATTTTTATTGATTTCTCTTCGATTGTCTGGCCCTAAGAAAGTGGTGGAGCCGCTCATATATATTTACAAGTCGGATAAACATAAAACTGCTTTCACAGGTATGTCGCATATCACTATATGCAAACCTTAGGAATTCTTATAAAATTGTTTTCTTGTCAGCAGAAATCACAGCAGTTGTGATAGGAGTTTCCTATACACTTTCATAGTGGGATAGAAAAGCCAAGAGAAAGACGCAAATTACATAATTTGATGTCTGCTGATGAAAATTATATAAACTTCTGTACGCTGCGGATTGAAATCTACAAGGAATCGGCCAACCTACCCAACCTTGAAGATTTGGCAGTGTAGTATTCAGTGTTAATTTTCTTTGTGCCCACGTGTTTTTTTTATATACAATGCAAAGCTACATACAGGCATATAGTTATAAAGAAACTTAAAGAATATTTGGAAAGAAAAAAAAAAACATGAGTGAAAACTATTAAGAATCGAAAAAAAAAAAATATAAATTTTTCTTGTCTTAACCTAGAAAGCACGTGTATAGAATTTTTTTTTTGTTAAGCTCGAGAGAGTGAGTATCTGTGATGATTTAATTAATCTCTTCGTGTGATCACCAATTATAAAATAATGCTTATTTTACTAATACCAGTTCAATATCAATAATAATTATTATAATTTTTTTTCCCCTTTTTATAAAATGATTTAAATACGCCTCTGTACGCTTATAAGTGCATTCATATGTTTGCCAAAAGCATATGTATGTATATGTAACTGTTTAAAGTAAATGTAAGCTCAACGGGTCGCTAGTAAACTTTTGATTCTCTATTAAATTCCTAATTTTTGTTTCATAAATTTATCTGATTACCTATATTTCTAACAATTAACCCCTGAGTGAAAACTAAAGCATCGAACTAAAAGAAAACTATGCCAATTATATAAGTGAAAAACAAAAAAAAATTATAATAATAATAATGAATCAAAAATAATTAATAATGGAGTAATCAAATTAAATTACCAAGACATCGTTGGAAGGCCTTTCACCGCTGGATAAAAACAACATTATATGAATACAAGCACGTGAGTTATAACGTTTACCAAACTTTAATACCTCCCCATGTTGTTATGATAATCATATGGATTTAGTAAAACGGTTTCGATTTAGATTTACTTACATACCTAAACCATTCGTAATCTGATCCAAATGATTATCTCCGTTTACTTCTATTATTTGCATTCCTTTCTAGTTCGATACAGTTTAAGCTCTTAAGCTCGCTCTTAAATATTCAGTTCTTTCCTCACTCAATTATGAACAGCTGATTTACTGTATGTAGGTCATTGAACTTCATTTATCACTTCTAGAATAACTTACATATTTACACATGAAGAGAAAATAAAGATCATACACAGTTACACAAGAAATAATTCAAACAAAAAAAAAACAAAAATGTTTAGAACTAAAAATGTATAAATGTATATCTATTAATTCCGTAATTATATTCTTTTTATCTTCCTAATGCCATGAGCTATTATTCTTAATATAACATTAATTTTAAGTTCAAGCAAACTGCCACTTTTTTTTTGTTAAATAATGTCAGTTGATTTAAGCCTGAAATTTACTGCAGAAATTAAATGAATTTTGTTTATTTGAAAATCAACATGAGAAATTAATATAATTTTGTTGGTGATGTGGCAATACAAAAATCAGATGATCTAAACGTTTAAGGGATTTTCAGATTAAATATCCGCAATGAAAATCATAGGTAGGGTAGGGTAAAGAGCGGGCGGATCCGTTGTCATCTTGGATTCCGCATGATTCGCTGTAATTAATATTAAAAACTCCCCCCAAGCTTTCAACAATTTTGTTGCTTTGTTTTGACTATACTACTATTATGTTCCTTTGATCATTTTTTTTATTTTTATTTTTTTTAGTCATGTTTTCTGGTAGTTTCAGAAGGGATCCTTAAATTTAATTTTTGTTAATGTAGAGACAGGTTTCCAGCAAAAACCCACCCCACACCGAAAGAGCTACGGTTCCAGAGGGTCCCGCCCCGCTAGGCATTCCTGACTCCGAGAGCGACTTAAACACCACCTTAGTCCGCCACCGATTCGTACAAGCATGTACATAACAATTTTGGCGCTCCAACAGGAGGCTACTCATATTTGAACATTACAAGTGAATTGCAGTCGAGTCGACGTTAACGCCAACGTCGCCGTTACTTGGTTATTACGCTTGCTATTGCTGTAGTTGTTGTTGTTGTTGTTGCTATTGTTGTTGTAGTACTCGTTTGTTGCCAAAGTTAATTGTTTGCGGCTGCTGCTGCTGCTGCCGCTGCCTTAGTGCTTTGTCTACAGTGGGGCAAAGAATTTGGTGTCAGTTTTTTTAAACAGGTTTCCTTGCACCTGTGCCAAAAGCAATTGGAGGACTAGTTCTTTTTTGAGCAAGCTTTAAACTCAACTAGTTCCAAATGATAATAAAAATTACATAAATAACATTTTGTTTGTTAACAGCACATACACACACCACTGTGCATACCAATCTTGGCCACATAAACGTCGTCATTGGTTTGTAAGTTGTTGTTTTTTTTTTTGGTTTTTTTTTGGTTTTGGTTTTTTTTTTTGCAGCATTCGTCTTAGCTATTTCATTTGTTTCACCTGGCTCATATACATGAATGCATATGTATGCTGATGTGTACTCATGTGTATGTATGTACACACTCATACTGATATACCTTTTACCTACATGTTGCTGTTGTTGTTGGTTTGTATCTTTATCTGTGCCTCTCAGTAACTCAGAGGTCTTTTCTATCCAAAAACAACATACTCGAACTTTGTAGATATTTCTCTATGGATTTGTTGATTTGTTTTCAGCACCTGAGGCAACTTGTCTATCTCTGTCTGTCCGTTTAAGGTTGACTAGTTATTGCATTGTTCGATGTGTGTGTGTGTATGTGTGTGTCTTTACCATAATTTTAACATAGTTGTCATGACTGCAAAACTATGCCATAGATTTTCCTTCATGTCAACAGGTGTCGCCTTTAACAAGTCAACAAATTTCCGCTAACCAAAAAAACTATGGAAAGAAATAATGGAATAAAACTGAATAAAAAAAATTAAAAACAAAAAAAAACAACAAATACAAAAGAAAAACTTTCCTCGCTCTATGAGCAATTGTTAAGTGTTCATTTTTTTTCATTTTCTTTTTTTTTTTTTTTTACATTTTTAATTACAAATCTTTTATGCAAAAACCAAAAAATATAAAAAGAAAGAAAAAGAAGGGGGGTTGGGGGGAAATAAAAAAAAAAACTGTTGTTTTCAAATTTGTGTGTGCAATCAGCGGAATGTAAAACTGCACTTGGAATATGCAGAAAGTAAAGTTAGCAGCAACAAGTTGTAATTTTCCGCTAATTTGATGCGCAGGGGCGATGGACAACGGACTTTTATCACTGGTTTAGGCGAAACCTTCTTCCTCCCTGGTCTAAACAATAAGCTCTCTGGTCACTTGGCCATCCATTAGACGGTAGACGGTAGTAGCCAATAGTAGCCGGTAATCGGTAGTCAGTAAAAGAGTAGTTGCTAATGAAGATTTCCGTCTATGTTGCGCTCTGCAGGCCACAGTTTACAATTGTTCATAAATTACCGTTAGGCATGCATGATGAGCTTGACTAAGCTTTTCGCGCGGACAACAAAAAAAGCTCATAGGAGGTGGCCCTCCACCTCTTTAAAATTGAACCAAGATAAGAGACATACAAAGAGCTTTTGAATCTTAGAACATTTATTTCGAAGTAATAATCATAATACGCCTGATCCGATAAAGAATCAAAACTCACTATCCCAGATGAAATCGAAATCGTTTAAAGCTTCACTTTTATAATATAATATTTGGAATTTTTATTGTCATGTATCTGTTTGAAATTATTATTGATCAGTTTGTTTAAATGATTTATCAATTTGTCACATTGTCAGTACGAATGGTTTTACATCAACATAGCTAATACAATTTGTGTGTAGTTTATATACATATGTATATATAAATATATATATATATAATGTATGTATATTAATAATAATAATATTATGTGAAAAAGAAAGGATCGTTGGGGATAGAGTGGGAGGGGATAACTATTTGTGTAACTGAATTCATATTTTTATTGTCAACATCAATAACACTTAAATATATAAATATATATAATATGTATATAGTTGGTATATATGCCAGATATACCATAAATAAATGTTAAATTTATAATACAGATCTCTGTTTAGTTTATTTCTTTTTTATAACTTTATTTTTTCGCTTTTTGTAACACACATAAATATAAATATATTTTAATATACATATGCATTTATGTATGTATGTATATATATATATAATATTGTATATCGAATTTGTTGAGAATAATATCTCAATGTAATGTTATCTAATAATTCCCTTTTCCATAATTTCTTGGACTAGTTGAACGGTTGCGTTTTCCTTCATTTGTTTTAGGCAAATTACATTTAGTCTGATATCTGCTCTGTCTACAGATTTATGTACTATATGGAGTGGGGGAGAGTTAACTTACCAAAAAAAAAAAAATGTAGATCATAAGTACAATGAGCTGATATCAACAAGTAAATATTAAATATATTTATATAGTATAGGTAATCCATTGGAGCAGAAACAGAATAAATGCAAATATTTTGCTTTCATTTTTGTTTTGTTTTTCTTTTTTTTTTTTGTTCAACATTCAAATTCTGAATTGTAGTTTTCTATGATATGATTTTAATTATTATTATTTTCTTTTTTTTGAATAATAACAACACAGAAAGCCGAGCGGATCACAACAAAGAATGATATATATGTATAAATATAAATATATATATGTATGTATGTATGTATATATAATATAGGTGGTGCTCTGTGGTTTATTATTTTTATATTTCCATGATATGAGAAAGAAACACACAACAGAATTTCCATATATTTGTAAAGGTCTATGATATAGTAAGTATATAATGTATATATATTAAATATAGTCAGCAAGTACCTCTATAAGTATAAAGCGAAAATTTCACTTTTGTCTCAGTTTGGTAATGGCATGAAATCGGATATGTTTATCAAAAAAATATAAATAATAATCAAAAACCATAAACAACAACAACAAAACTGAAACAAAGAAAAGGAAAAGAAATTATTATAATATTCATAATTTCCTTATAGACAATTTGGTAAGTCAATACATACATTTATGGCACGGCCCTTACCAATAAAGTTATGCGGAAATATTTCCTATATAGACTTTTGCTGTGCTTTAATGAAACCGCGCCCATTAGCGCTTAGTTTTCACCGATTTATGTATGTATGTATATATATTGTAATTTCTGTTTGCTATTTTTACTGTTACAGTCTTTGGGACTATTGTATTTTATGTATCGGTTAGTAGGATTTTTCTATATATGTGTCTCGATTGAAATCGATGTTGCTGTTTCAATTGATATCAATATCGGTGAATGTGTTGGCTTAGTTATTATTGTCCATATTTACAATCTTTGTTTTTGTTTTTCATTTTGTTATCAATATTGAATTATTGTCGTTTATCGGTGTCGCTGATATATTGCTTCTATTTACTCCTCCTCTTCAAGTGACTTTTCGGGTAATCCATATTTGGGGCAGCACATACCCTCCGTTCCATCCATGTTAAAACAGAATATGCTCCGTTCCAATTCAGTTGGTTCATGTGGTACAATGCCATGGACCTCTTTTAATTCTGCAACAGGGAACCAAGCTGGATCCGAATCCTCAACGACTTTAATGCCACAGAGACTGGAAATAAATTGAGAACGCATATTTTAGATTTCCATATCCATATCTATGCCTTTTACGATTATTTATAAAGAATTATTTGTACATATTTGAAAAGATTTTATCTTGATTATCGAGGAACAATGTCATTAGAAATCTTTCTTAAAAACGTTTTCAGTCCTTTCTAAACTCTTTTATTTTTTTTCCTTCCGTTTTATGGTACATTACTTATCTGCTGCCTGTTATCCTTTACCCTCTCTTATTTCCTTATTTGGTTTTCCCAAAATATTTTCTTTATTTTTTTCTACTTATTTCACAACATTCATAACTTACCGCAGGAGTGCAACAATTGGTATCCATAAAATGGATGACAATATCAACATAAATGCAATAACAATGCACCAATGTGGCCATTCCATGGACTCAGTTGATCCTTTAAGCGCAATCCAGGCCGGATAGCTGCTACCCTCGGTCAAGAGTTGATAAAATGAAGCCAATAATATGGTGACCATGGCACATGGTGATAAATATTTCCAACAGAACATCCAATAGAAATTCG
Source organism: Drosophila emarginata (assembly GCA_037075365.1). Taxonomy (NCBI): domain Eukaryota; kingdom Metazoa; phylum Arthropoda; class Insecta; order Diptera; family Drosophilidae; genus Drosophila; species Drosophila emarginata. The sequence continues at coordinate 2,348,799 of JBAMCD010000160.1, forward strand.
GTCTTGATCCCGTCATCATTTCAATATCATCCGAAAAACGTCGCACTCCATAGATATAACTAATCGATAGGCATTCGAACAAGGCAATGATCAGTAATGGAAAATTTCCAGCAAAGCTGTCCATCAATTGGAATATATAACTGCCAGCTCCATTGGCAAAGCACATGGAGATCAAACAGCAGGAGAAGCAAAGTCCCTAAAAATCCAAATGATATTAATTTATCAATGTACCTACATATGTACACCAATACTTACTCCAACAATATATTCCTTGGGCAGATTGGGAAAGAGTTTCATATCCACCAACGAAGTGACAACACCCTCCAAAGTGCCAAATTGTGAATCGATACCCAATGTGAATAACATTAAGAAAAAGAGCACGGCCCAAAGTTGAGCACCAGGAAATTGGTTAATGGCCTCAGTGAAGATAATGAAGGCTAATCCTGTGCCAGAGGCACTCTAAATTAAAAAAGTTAATTAACTTAAACGTTAAATTTTTGAATTCAGATTTTCCACTTACATTAGCCAATTCTCTTTCCAAATCACAGATGGGCAAATTTTGTGTGTGATTCTGTGATATTAGTCCATTCCTCTCCTCCGTGCAGCGATCAAATGTGGCCGTGGCCTTAAAACCAATTACCGAAAAGACAACCACTCCGGCAAACATTGAAGTTCCGCAATTAGTAAGCGATACCAGGATGGCATCTCTATAACAGTTATTATTAGCCGGATTGTATGAGCTGAAGGCAATTAATCCACCAAAGGCCAAGCCAAGAGAGAAAAATATTTGTGTGCCCGCCTCCAGCCACACAACTGGATCAAGTAGTGTCTCCCATCGTGGTGTAAACAAATGGGCAACACCATCTGATGCCCCCTTTAAAGTAATTCCGCGAAAGAAGAATATGATGAGCACCACATAGGGAAATATTGCTGTCATATATACAATTTTTCCAGACGATGTAATACCCTGAACCATACAGATATAGACCAAAAACCATGACACCATTAAGGCAATAGCCATATGATAATTAAAATTCTCCGGCATATCAACACTCTCCGAACATTGAAGAGTAGTCCGATACCAATAAAATTGTGTTGGCGAGGATGCCACACATTCCGGCTCATGATCATACGTATAATTGGCATACAAACGTGTCGGACAATCTGCCCAAGGTAATGGGGATTCGAAGCTATGTAGCAAATAGATCAGGCACCAAGCAATTATCGTATTGTAGTACAAGGCCACAATATAGCTAACCACAGCGGAGGATATGCCAATTCCCCCTAAATAGGGTGACACTTGACTCCAGACACCAATTGCACCTTTGCGTAATCTCTGACCGATGGCCAATTCTAAATAGAATATAGGTATACCCTGAATGCATAGCATTATAAAATAGGGCACTAGGAAGGCACCACCCCCATTCTTTTGCGCTAGATAGGGAAAGCGCCATACATTTCCAAGTCCAACTGCATACCTGAAACGGATAGGAATGGAATGGAATTATTGTTAAAAATATCTCAAATATTTATACCCAATGGTGGCCAACAGGAACATTATCTTGCTATCCCAACTCTCACGCTCTTCGCCCTCCTTTTCGCCTTCGACCATATCCTGTTGTTGTTGCTCTGTTGCGGCGGCCACAAGCTCAGCTTTGGCCTTACTGGTACTGGCCTCTGAACCAAATGGTGGATCTTGTTCCAATTCAGATGACTCATCAAAGGCATCGGACATGAAGCCCTGATTTGTGGCTCCATACATGGGTTGATGATGATGGAGCGATGTGTGATGATGATGACTAACGCCATGTTCCTTGGGTACCAATCGACCACGTAACTCCTACAAAATATAATAATAATGAATATGGAGAATGTACTCTAATAATCCTGTAAATACTATGAAAATTATAAAGATTCCAAATAAACTTTAGTTCAATTCCAACCTAACATTTCATCAAACAGTTGAACAAAAATAAACTTTAAAACTATTTGAAATTTGAACAGAATATTTAATTTTAAAGCAGATATTTCTTTTTATTAAGAGTTCTAACTTTAAAAACATTTTTAACGAAATCGTTCACTGCAAACAAATTATATTATTTTGCTTGCACAAAATCTGTTTTTATTACATTATAATTAAATAAAAAATGAGTAATCTTTACTACAGTAAAACCTAGTATAATCTATAATAATTGTATATATATATTGTATATATATATATATATATATATATATATATATATATATATATATATGTATATGTTAAGACACTTCCACTCACCCTTAATTCCAATTGATCGATGCTCTTTTGGCTCTTAAGCACAATATCCCTAGAGCTTTGGCGGCGCAATAATTGTGCTGTGTTTGCCATAGTTGATGAAGTTTTTTTTGTATTAAGAATATATATATTTGTATATATATATATATTAATTTGTATAGTTAAATATGTGAAGAGATATGTGTTTATGTAGGTGCGGTTATTATTGTTATTATTATTATAGTGCGTTGTTGTTAATTTTATATTTCAAGTGCGTTGGTGCCTAAAAGTATGCTAACACTTTCTCATTCAGTTAGTTAAAAGTTATTACACTTGGCTCGTTTAGTTCATTAACAGTTTAAATTTGTTAACAGTTTACAGTTAATCAATTAATCGACACATATTCGTTGCATACGTTTTAGTCATTTGTCAGAGTACTAAATACCAAGGATACTGTTCATGCTGTGTGTTGTTGTTGCTGTGCATTTAGTTAATTACGGTGCCATTTTTACTGTGGTAAAAAAAAACAGATATGAGAGAATAATGAAAATTGATATTGAATTTAGATTCGGAGTTACTTATTTAGTTGGTGAGAGTTTCATGCAGGGGCTTTAGGGTTAACATGTATACATATATTGTGACATTTATTTGAAATGCGTGACAAGTGCAAATGGTAGCATAATCAATCAATCTGTACCTCCTCCGCCCACAGTACACAGTTTTTCTTTCTGCTTTGCCCTCCCCCTACCCCCCTTTGTATGTCAATTAGTTACTTAGTTTTTTTATTTATTTCATTTATGAAGAAAAAATAAAAGTACACTCTATGAGGTGGATGGGTGGTGATGGGTTTATTGTTGTCATAGCATCTCTATTGTAGGCTGCTTTCAGCTTTTGGATACACACATCATAACTTTTTCCTGTTTCTTTTGTTTTTTCTCTTTTTTTTTCTTTTTTCTTTGTTAATTGCTTTTAGTCCTGTTTGAAAACAGGACGCAATTTTCTACTTTTTAGATGCAGTTCCTTACTCGTTTTTTGACCTTATATAATCGCGGGTCTGCAAAAGCGCCAATTGAGCGAACCCTGTGCATAGATTTATAAGTTGAAAATTGCACGTGTCGTCGAATGGTAGATAGAAATTGTAGGATGTTTACCCCCGCGAGTTTTTTAGACTTTAAATTCTTTGTCCGAGCCGCCTTTTGCTGTTGCTCCTTATCTTCTTATAATAGTCGATTATAGAGACACCACACTCACAAGCACACACACACACAAGCCCAGAATCTTAAGAACAACAAAAAATATTGTTAGTATTACGTCCTGACGTTACGTCTGCGATGCTTTTCTAAAGGACGTTGCCAGTTAACTGTTGAGCCGACGGCCATGACGAAACAGTACGGGCCCGATTAAATGGAAAAAAGAAATTCTCATTTTTTGGAGGCGCAGACGCAGCTTCAAATTTATACAGAATGCCCATGATGTAGAGCGAGATGGCTAACAAACTTTGTGGGTGGTATACACATATTTGTATGTGTGTGGGTGTATGTATGTCAGTGGACAATGAGAGGTCAGGGGCAATGAATGAATATATGTAAACAGAATGGGCCGAGAACTGAAGAGAACAACAGAGATAGCCACTCACAATCATAATGGTGGAAACAGCTGGAGGGCATAACTTGGTCAAATCTATGGCAAATTAGGTCGGCTCAACAGCATCCTAAGCCATATTATACCACCGTCCCCTCTCCCTTCATAATGGAATACTCTTCATATTTAGAATGATTTGAAAGAAATTTAAGGACGAATATTGAAAACACATAATAGAAGAACTGAAAATATTTGATTAATAAAAAATAAATGCAATTCATACAAATTTATTTGATACATACATACATATGTATATATATTTGATCATACAAACTTTCACCATTTAACGATTATTTTTTAAGCTATCTACAATTTTTTAGCCATATACTATTAAACCTGAGAAAGTATCATTTTGTAGATTTTTGCAGATTTATTCAAAATTGAATTGCAATCGATTCTTAAAAACTATATTAAAACGGTTTAAAGGGTTAGTTATTTTTTTAAATTTTAAATAACTACCAAACCTATACTCGATACGTGTACTTTGCGATAAGAATCGATAGATATCGATAAGTTTGAATGCACTTTATTGGTGAACCGGGGCCCCTCAATTCATATCATATCGCTCATATGCAATCATATGCAGATATTGGGGATTTACGACTAAATAGATGACATCATGGTGTTCAAATGTCAGGAGGATAGCTTTTTGAAGCAGGCAAGATTCAAAAATTCACTTGATATTCCTCCCAAACTCTCTTATATAATGTTAACCTTTATTTCTGCTCCAGTTTAAAACAAAAATCGTATCCTGTGAGTATGCCAACTTGGATTGGACAAGTGAAGATCAAAGTGGATCATCTGCACGTCAACTTAAAGGTTTCAATGTGGTGTGCGAAGACACCATACTCTTCCCAGAGGGCGGTGGACAACCATGTGACTATGGCTCCATCGCCGGCCAACCAGTGAGAAGTGTTTTAAGAAAAGGGACTAAAGCGATACACTTTGTGGAGTCGCCCGAAAGCTTTGAGGAGGGCTTGGAAGTAGTACAGGTTTTGGATTGGGAGCGCCGGCTGGATCACATGCAGCAGCATTCGGGTCAACATTTAATTTCAGCCTTGTTCGATCGGGAATTTAAATATGATACCACATCCTGGTGGCTGGGCACTAGTACCTCATATGTCCAATTGAGTACACCACATTTGATAAGCCGCGAGTCCCTCGATCTTATAGAACAAAAAGCCAACACTTTAATACGAGAGGGTCGTGAAGTCAGCGTTGCTCTAATAGATCCCGAGGTTGAACAAGATTTGCAGGGTGCCCGTGCTCCACGCGGTTTGCCTAAAGATCATGTGGGTCTGGCCCGTGTGGTTAACATTGAGGGCGTTGAAGCCAACATGTGCTGTGGCACGCATGTCACAAACATCTCTCAACTGCAATCCATCAAGCTTCTCTATGCCGAGAAAGTCAAAACCCATGTATTGGTCCACTTTGTGGTGGGTGAGCGAGTGTTACGCAAGCTGGCGGAAGTCTTTCAGCGCGAGCAGCAACTGACAGCGGCTCTCAAGTACGTAGAATTCTCTTAAAAATTCTGTAAATTTCTATCTTATGCATAATCTTTTAGAGGTGGACCACAACAGCATTTGGATTTACTTCAGAAGCTGCAGCAAAATGTGAAGGTCACTCGCAAATCTTTTCAACAACTGCTCAAAGATTTCGCCCATGCAGAGGCAGAACGCTTGGAGGATTTACCCAAAGCAGAGCGTCCCAAATATTTTGCCCTCCATCGTCGCGATGGCATTGAGGTGGATTTCATTAATTCTTTCTTATCGCGGGCACCCGAAGAGATCTTCTATTTTCTAACCGTTTCTGAGGGTGTAGCTGCTGGCAGCCAAGCAAAGGGTCACCTTGTGCTACGTGGAAATCCAGAGTTAGTGGAGAAATTGGGTCCCCAATTTCTCGAGCTGCTTGAAGGCAAAGGAAACGGCAAGGAAGGCAAATTTCAAGGTAAAATCAATAACCTGAGCAAATTAGACGACTGTATGCAACTATTGGAGGCGCATTTTAAGCCCAGGAGAGCAGATCCCCAGCCGGCCACCGCCTCTTGATAACCAAAAATATATTTCATATATAAGAAAAAATATCTACTTATGTGTATATAAAAACAGTTTTTCAAGCAGTAATTTCCATTTGATTTCATTTGCACAACAATGAAAGTCACTTAAAACGCTAAAAACAAAACTAATGCCGAATAGCCTCCAAGATCGACTAATCCCAAATCGTTGACGATCACAGATAATTTACATCATAGTTTCGCATTTTCCATTTAAGCCGCCAGAATCTATTCCAGAAGCCGACATCAATGACACGCTCGTGGAAATTATACATGTCCACTGTTGTATATTCGCATATGGCAGGATAAGTACAATCATCGGTATCATATAGATCAACCCAAAGTAGAGTGCATATTCCCAACGATAGTAGTCGCAATTTGTTTTGGTTGATGGCTCGTTCCAGTAACATAAGATACTCGGAAGCTTCCGGATTCTGTTGATCGGGTGTCACCATGATCATACGATTTGTATATTGACGCAGGATTGTCATAAATGCCTCATGGTCGGGATTATGTACGGATGCCTTGTATAGCAACGTTATGCCTGTCGCATAAAGCAAAGCCTTTTTGGGTTTAGCATATGACTCTTTTACTACACCTACGGCCACTTCCGAGTAGTCTCGCATCAGGCCATGCCAGTAATTTACCCACTTCTCAACGACAGTGCCTTTGAAGCGTTCCGGTAACACGATTTTCTCAGCCGCACTCTCGCGCAACGCCGCTAAACGACGTCCAACATTAAATAAACGCATCATACGGGTATAGGTTTCTGTGATCAATTTTAGAATTTTTGGAAAACATAATACTAAAAGGCAAAAAATAAAAAAAAAAAAACAGAACTTACGAAAAAACTTGCATCAGCTGTTTAGTGTGAGTGTGAACGCATCTTTCTAATCTTAACATTGTATGGACAGTGGAAAAATACCAAAAATACTATGTAACTGCTACTGACTACCGACAAAATAATCGATAAGATAGCACAATAAGCAATTTACAACACTTAGCGAGCAGCAACTCACCGATGTTCAACACTGGTGGAAACTGGACGAGTTTTTTTTTTCAGCGACGAATAATTCTGTAGAATTTCTTACTTTCCGCCGCAATCCAAAACAGAATAAAGGTATTTCGTAAAAGCAAAGGCATTTGCTGTCAGCCATTCAACAATTTATCAACGGCGCCAATAAGAATTACAGAGAATCTTCATAGCAGCCTAACCTACAAAGTTACATAATTTGCAAATTGTTATTAACTCCAACGTTTTGTCCATTCTCCAGAAGTATAATGTCGTTCGTAAAGAATGCTCGCCTGTTGGCCACTCGTGGCTCCCGCCTAGTCCAGAACCAAACTCGTCGTGGCTACTCGGATGAGATGAAGCTGACCTTTGCCGCTGCCAATAAGACCTTCTACGATGCAGCTGTGGTGCGCCAAATTGATGTGCCATCATTTAGCGGTGCTTTCGGTATCCTGGCCAAGCATGTGCCCACATTGGGTAAGTCTATAACGTGACAAGGACAAACTGTGACAAACTAATGTTGCCCTTTGGTTAATTCATTCGTTTAGCTGTGCTAAAGCCCGGAGTTGTCCAGGTTGTGGATAATGATGGTAAACTGACCAAATACTTTGTATCCAGTGGCTCAGTGACTGTCAATGAGGATTCCTCTGTCCAAGTGCTGGCCGAGGAGGCACACAATGTGTCTGACATTGATGTCGCTGAGGCCCGACAACTGCTTTCCAAATACCAGTCACAGCTGAGTTCTGCCGGTGACGACAAGGTGAGCCAAATTAAGACAACAAATTGTTACTCAAATCTTCCAATTACCCTTTTCCATTCTATTATTGATTCCTTTAAAATTCTCTTCTTTGATTCCACAGGCCAAGGCAGAGGCTGCCATTGCCATTGAAGTTGCTGAGGCGCTGGTCAAAGCTGCCGAATAGACATAAAACAAAAATGCAAATGAATAAAACATAACTGAACCCCAATATCGTGTGTTATGAAACAATAAAAACAAAAAAACTTAAAAGCGAATAAATAATATCGTCATAATCATCTGATGAGATATAAACACCATCGCATTAGCAACAATAACAACAACAAGACATTAAAAACATACATAACTCAAATTTGTTGATAACTTTTTTTTTCTATTTTTTTTTTTGTCTCATTTACTAATCGCGTGTTTAAACATGTGTAAACCCCATCGAAAAAAGAAAAAGAAACCGCAAGACAAATCAAGATATTTAAATAGAAATGTTTAATTTCACGCTTTACTTACACTGTGCTACAAAAATAAATCCATCATAAAAGGTATAGAAGATAGTAGACCAATCTGATCAAAATTAAACAAAAACTGATCATAAAAGCATTAGATTGGGAAATATCTGACAACAATTAATTCTGATTAGGGCATCAACTTCAAAGGAAAAAATGGTGTAATCCAATTGGATTTTCCGTTCTGGGTTTCCCGTGCAGGTTTTCTTATCCAAATTATCAAACTGTGAGAATAATAATAAAAATAATTTCCAATATTTCTTATTTTAGTAAGCTCATTTGAGAAATTATTGATAATAGAAAAAACATTTCTATTCAATATTTGTTATTTTCATTTTGTTTAAAAGAAAAAAAAAAAGAAAGATTTATTTATCTAAAAGTGAAATGTTTATTTTTACAAAAAAAAAAAAATGGAGGAATAAGTAAAGAAATTATAATTTTCTTTGAAGCCAATTTTCAACAACAATTCAATAAATCCTTTATAAAAATGCCACCCTGATGAGGAATTTACATGAAGGATCACAAGGATCTTTCTTTTTCCTTATCGCAGGATAAAATCTTGAAAATCCAATTTGTTAGTCATACCAAACTATAATTATTAACTATTAGTATATTGATCCAAAAGAATGATTCATTTAACAGTATATTTTATATTGTTTATTTACTATTTTTAAATGCAAAAAAAAAGAGTGTAAAAAAATGTCAAATAACTTATTTTGGAAGAGTGTAGGGAAAAATGCCGATAGAAAAAAATAGAAGGATCGGAGTGTCCTACAGTGCATGAGTTTGTGTGCGTGTATGTGTGGAGGTGGAATAGCCAGTCTTCTTAGTAGTTGGGTGGGCCGTAGCTTGGGGCGGGCACATGACCAAGGGGCAAGGGAGACTCCTCAATTGGTGCAGGCGCAAAGATTTGAGCGGGTGCAGGATTGGGAACACTCAAAATTGGGGATGGAGAGTTGTATATGGGAGCTGGTGCAGGTCCCGCATAAGCTGGACCTGGTGCAGGTGCCGCATAAACTGGACCTGGTGCAGGTGCAGAATAAACTGGAGCTGGTGCAGGTGCAGAATAAACTGGAGCTGGTGCAGGTGCAGAATAAATTGGAGCTGGTGCAGGCGCAGAATAAACTGGAGCTGGTGCAGGTGCAGAATAAACTGGAGCTGGTGCAGGCGCAGAATAAATGGGAGCTGGTGCAGGTGCAGAATAAACTGGAGCAGGTGCAACAATTGGTGCAGGAGCAGAGTAAACTGGTGCGGGAGGAGCAATGGCCACCGGGGTTGATATATCCTGAACAGGTGGCAAATATGATGAAATTGGAGCTGGTGCCTCAATGGGACCAGCATAAGATTGGCCAACAGCAGCCGAATGCTCATGGATTACACGCACCACCTTAGCAGGACCACTCAGAATGGAACCACCGCCCACAGGGAGACCGACATCATGGTTTTCATGGACCACCTTAATCACCTGAGCGGGTCCCGAGGAAACATGGCCACCGCCAATGAAACCGCCACCACCGGAAATACCAGTGTTTTCATGGACAACCTTGATGATTTGTGGGGCGGCAGATTCAATTACAGATCGACCACTGTAAACTGGTGCGGATTCCTGCAATACCTTGATAACTTTAACTGAAGCTGGTGGACCATACACAGGAGCAGGTGGGCCATATACAGGTGCAGGTTCGGCATATAAGGGAGCGGGAACGCTGCTACCACCAGAGATGACCTTGACCTTGTAGACCTGGGGAGATGGCTCATAACTGTAGCCACCTGCATAACCTCCGCCATAACTACCTCCATAACCGCCGCCAATTGATCCACCCTGCTGATGGATAACTTTCACAACCTGGACAGAGCCATGACCATGGCCATGGGATCCGCCGTGATAAGATCCACCACCACCGCCATGTCCGCCACCACCAGAACTCCAACCACCGCCGCCGCCTCCACCACCACCACCAGAATTGCCTCCTCCAATGCTAAGACCTGCTTTCAGGCCACCACCTCCGCCATTGCCACCACCGCCTCCGCCGCCTCCCAACAGACCCAGGAAGCCGGCATTGGCCACAGCAAACAAGGCGCACATACATACGAAAACCTGGAAGAGAGATCGATAACGTTTATAAAAAATAAGAACATTTGGATCAAGGATTTGTATACATTACCTTCATTTTTCCTATTTATCCGCTTAGGGTTTTTGTTTTTGGAGGGGGTATGACAAGATTCCTAACACTCTTCAAGCTCAACTGATGCCTAACCATGGGCAACTTTTCGCTTTTATACCCAACCGCTGCACCACCATGTAATGATCAACATGATAATCAGCATCAATATTATTATCATCAACGGAGCAACGATCATCATTATGATGATGGGGCCAAAACAAAAGCATTTCATTAAAATTTCCAGCCCTAAAACCAAAACCCAGCCCAATGACCAAAGCCCGGCCTCGAGTTTGGCTTTCGTTTTCATCAAATTCGAATCCATAAACCGCACCCTACAGGTTCTTCATTTCCATTTCTCGAATTTCGATTTCTTCTCCATTTCCAGTTTCGTTTCCAGTGTTGCCACACTACATTGCATTTCCGAAATTCCAAAATTAGCATGAAAATGCGACTGATAGCATAAGCATTAGGTGTCTTCATCTTTGATCTCCATATCCATCTATCGCATCATACATATACATATGTATATATGTATGTATGTACATACATACATATGTTCGTATATGTATCTATCTATCCATTTGCATGTTGTTGGGTTTGTCGGACCGACAGTGGGTCGGCGGCTGGCTGTCTGCCCACGAGACAAGCCCGAATCGAACCTAAATCCAAGCGCAATCATTTCAAGGTGAATCGGAATCTCGTTTTATTTTAAATTTTTATTTTAGTGTTTTTTTTTTGTCAACTCTTTTTTTTTTTTCTTTTCATCCATCTTTTTTTTTCTTTTTGGGGGGTTATGTAAGTTATTGTCTATCATAAAAACGGCATCGGACATCAACTGAATCGAGTTCGCTAATGTGTGTGGTAAATTGGCCCTTGAGGGTCAATTGGAATGGGTAACCACTGGCCACCAGCCAGTGTGGGAAACTTACTATGATTTAATCCGGAATATAATGATAAATATCATTGTCATGCAACTATATGTCAGAAGTAATTTGCAAGGATATACATACATACATATTTTTAAATAAAAGTAAACTCAAAAAGTTTCAAAATTTCTCTATCAAACAAAATTCAATTCACATATCGGTACCCAGCATTAAGTATACGTATTATTGCCGTTTGATTTATGAAGTTTTTGTACAAAAAAAATTTATTTCATATAATTCACAAAAATTTTTTTTACAACAATAAAAAAAAAATGTTTTCATTTTTAAGCGTCAATCAATGCATCAAATTTTCTCAGCCTTAGGGTTTTCTTTTAGGGTCATTTACTTCTGTTTCAACCAGCCACCGTAGGACAAAGGTGAATCATAGATAGATCCATGACCGACACGTACAACCGATGGGCCGACAACTGGAACAATGGTACGACGTACAGCAAGAGGCTGGACAACTGGGACAGATTCCACAATGGGCACATGGCGTACGACTGGCACATGACGGACCACTGGCACATGACGAACCACTGGCACTGTAGAAATGGATCCAACAGAGCCAATTGGAGACACATAGGCAGCACCACCATGAATGACACTGCTCTGGGCAAGAGCCAGGCAAGCGGCGATCAGCAGGCAGACAATGAAGAACTAAATGTTAAGACGTAGAGATATTAGAATATATCCTTGTGGTTATCCATTGAGAAGCCTCTGGACTTACCTTCATATTGATTTGGTTAGTTGGTTGATTGGTTTGTTGGTTGGTTGAATGATTTGTGTTGACTTTATTGGCCAAACCAAGAGCTTTTATATACCAACAGAACCTTGTTGCCTATTCGAAAGTAGATCAATAAAACTGGCCCCAGAACAAACAAATGGTTAAACAATTTCATCAGCTCTTCAATTTGGTCATTATTATTGAAATGGATTTTTGTTGAATTAAACAAAACAAAAAGGCATTCACTCGGCATAACATACATACATACGTATTCATTTAAAAAGCGACATCATCATCAAACACCTTTTTGATTTTGATTTTCACAAAAGTTGATAGAACAATGAGAACTTGTTCCTTTTGCCAACGCAGACGTAGATAATATAATAGTATGTCTATATTTTATATAGGAGGTGTCTTACTATTTGCGTAGAGTCTATAATTTACACTGAAAATGTTAAATTCGAGAACTATTTTTAGATCAATCAAGACTCAAAATTTTAAGGTCACAAAGTTGTTTACAAAAACTAAACGGTTATAGTGAGACATTTTCGATAACTATTTCCAAATGTCGTATTATTAAAGTGGCAAGAAATATGCAACTTATTATTAGGAAATGCATTTTATATCTAATTCAAAAATTTGCCTATAATTGATTATAAAATGAATGCAGTTTTATAATTTAAGCAACTTTTCATTAACATTTTCTGGTGGAAAACTGTTAAACAATATGAAAGATTGAAAGTAAGATTGAAATATGAATCTTGGTTTAGTAAAAGATTTTACTTTATATATTGTTCAAAAAATGCTTTTCGTTTTTGCTCAGTGTATTCTAAAATCAACTTTTTATAGTAGCTTGTTGGATTTCCGTCACATTCGGCATCGAATCATAATTGTTGATTGATACTTTTGAAAAGGCACCCCTACGCCAGATTAATGCGAATTTATTTGTTTATAGCCAAAAGTGTTTATACGATTCCCATTGTCCGTGCTCTTTTATCTTTGATTTTTAAAATAGAAAACGTTATGCAAATTTATGCTAAACACAAATATTCACTCAAATATGTTTGATTCATAATATTTATTTATATATGCATGTAATCTTGGTATATGCATTTACATTTGGTATTAAATAAGAGAAAAAAAAAACAAATTGAAACCTGATTTTCATTGAGAAAATCGTTATGCGGATAAGTTTAGCAAAATTATGACCAGAAAAAAAACAGATCACAAAAGATTTCATGGCTATTTAAAAAACACTTTTGCCGTTACTGAGAAGGTAAAACTTTACAACACTAAACATTCACCGATACCCCGATACTGGTTGAAGCAATCGACTACAATCGTTCGATCATCGAATTAACAGTTACACGGAAAGAACAAGCTATTGGTTATGAAAATGGCAATAACAAGACGTAAATGAATAAATTATAAAAACTGAAAATTGTTTGGCGTATTAAACGCAACAATTGCATCACCTTCGCCATCACCTGCGTTTCCCTTTTACGCTTCCTACAATGACACACCTGATGCCATGCCCAAGCCTTCCGAGCTCCAGATGTTGATGTTGACGTCAACAAAGTGAAACTTGTAAAAGTGCGACTGAAAAAGCAATAAAAAGATAAGAGTGAGAAAACAAAAAAAAAAAGAAAACTAAAAGAAGAGTAAAAGTTTAAGAAAAACAGGTGCCAAGTCCAGGCATGTATTCCGAGTGGGCCTCATTGTCGGCCCAGATAACGGCCAACAGTTGCGGCGCCCAATGCTTCAGTGTCCTAAATAAATTTCCAGCCTCGGCTGGACGTGAGGTGGTTGTTTCCGTGGTAAAGCAATTGGGCAATAATCTGGGTATTACCCAAAATGCTGAGCCTAGCCATTTGGTCAAGGACGAAGAGGTTAGTCGAACTATTAATTAATTTCAATAAGATTTTCTAATGATTTGCAATTATGTTAATTTTTTCCCAGGTCAAATGGTGCATGGATGTGATTTGTTTCGGTCTCTCACTGCCCCTTCAGGAACATGAAACCATTAAAGATTGTGTAAACGTTTACTGTGAGTGGTTAACGGCTCTACATCCGCAGCCCAGGATTAGTGTACCGAAACCAATTTGCGAAGATGCCAATCTTTATGCCCGCCAGATAATCAATCATTTTCATAATCTCTTCGTGCCGCGCCAGGGTGAAAGTGAGTATGATTCCATCTCATGTAAATTTCAATGCCAAAGCAAATCATTTAGTTAATTCCATGTCTTTAATTTCAAGTCTTGCCATTTTTATATCAAACCACGCTTGGTAAGAGCGCTTGCTAACTGCTTAATAGATAGAGAGAAAATCTCTGGATTTGTCCCAATTCCAAACGTATTTTTATTAACTTCTGTTTCCGTTTCAGGTTCAGATACAATAAAGCGACAGGCTGTGTTGTGTCATCGAGTATTGCGCACCCTCCAGCAGACAGCACAGATATCCCAGCAAATGGATCGCCAAACATGGGATACTTTGCTGCTATTTCTGTTGGCCATAAATGAGATTTTACTGGCACCGCCCACTGTCAAGGATGATGTTGGTGATCAGCTGTGCGAACGGGTGCTGTCGGTGCTCTTTGAGGTCTGGCTATTGGCCTGCGTGCGTAGTTTTCCCTCGCCATCGATGTGGAAAACTTTGCAAGAGTCCTGCTCCATGTGGCGTCATCGTGTGGCATTAGTTGATCAATGGAATCGTGTGAATCTCGCCCTAACCGCTCGTCTCTTAGAATTTAGCTATGGCCCAGCATTTCCCCAACTAAAAAATGGTCAGTACTGGAACGAGACTAGAGATATTCTTTACAACTGATATTTTCGTTTTAATTTAGCGGATGAAGATGGGCAATTGATACCGGCGGGTATGTCTAATGATTGTGTAGCCCAGACGTGGTATCGATTTCTTCGCATGATTGGCAATCCAACGGCCTTGTGTTCGCCTCATATAATTAGCAAATCCTCGCATTTTGTCCAATGGGCCTTAACTCATGAAAAAGGTGCGGAAACCCATCAACATCCCTGTCTGCAGATGTTGCCACAAATCTTTCTTAATGCCATGAAGGGCATTTCCAGCCAAGTAGATGCTTTTCTGGGTAAGATTCATAAAGGGGATACAGATTGATCATATGATCTTCTTTCCACCTCTTATGTGTAGGCTAAGATTAGGCTATCTATGTTTATCTCTTTGGCTTTTGTATCTAATCTAAATTGAAAACGAAACAACATATTGCTGGACGAGGCAGGCATTTATAGGCCACCTCCGCATCAGCCGGAGAACATTGTGACCAATCTGCTGGAGATAAGGCACTCACTGAACGAGGCCACCTCCACAACACTGCAACAATTCATACACTCTACCAGCGTCTCGAATATAGCCCAACAGCAGCAGCAGCAGCAACAGCAGCAAACATCTCATCCGCATCCACATACGCATCATTATCCTCATCTGCATTTACATGGCGCTGGCAGCTTCCTGCGCGACAATTTTATGAGCAATTCGGCTAGTTCGGCTCTAAATGCCATAATGGGTCATCACCAGCATCATCATCATCAGCAGCAACTGCAGCCATCCTCCTCACCTACAACTTTTGGCTCCAACAACAATAACAGCAGCAGCACCAGTAATCACAATTTGGGACAATCATCGGGATTATCATCAGTTGTAGGCAACACCAGTGCTGGTGGCAGTCATTCGGCTGGTGTTGTCGGCAGTATATCCTTTACCACAACGGATGGGATATCTGTATCAAGTTTGGGCACTGGAACAGCCACACCCACACCGCCTCTACAGCGCCGTTTGGCAAAGAGTTTCAGTGTTGCCCCAACTATAACACAGCAAAAGGGTGCGGATTAAGAAAATAGCAAAAAAAATCACCACCAATTATTATTATAATTAACAATTATAGCTGTTGCATACAATTCTGTAATCTGTATATGACCAGGCAAGAAAATATATAGTATAACGTATATATTGATATATGTATATACTTCATATCATATGAAAAAGATTCTAACTTGATACATTATATGTAAACTGAAGTTGCTTTCTCCTTAAATGGACTGCAAATTCTTTGGCAACCTTTCCGTTTTAATCTATTCTGCAAAATATTAATATAATTAATGCCAATTTTTTATTCATAAATAGGAGATACATTTATCTCTCTAACTAGTCTAATCGGTGAACTATGAAACTGAATTTGTTTTATATTCTGATTCACTCTCCATCTGTTGTCCGTAAATAAGTCTTGATCTGTTAAACTAATCGAAAGTAAAATCGTTTTGCACATTTCAAATTGATATAAATTCATTTTAAATTACAGTCATGATAATTGGCCCCATTTATGCAGTTCCAGATATATTTATATATGTGTCTCATATAAATTGAATAGATATATTTTCTGCAAGCAAAAGTTCATTAAATAATTTTAAATTTTCTGCTTTGGTTCAAGAAAAACTTCGGAGTGCCGATGAAAACAACAAAAAAAAGAAAATATTTTTCCTTTTGTTTATTTCTTTCAAATGTTGTTTGTTGCTTGCCTAGATATTGACTTAATCCGCTGCATTCCACACCAACGATCCATGTTTAGCTCCGCACACACTTTATACACTTAAGTTATTTTTTTTTTTAAGTTTAAGTTCTAGTTTTAGTTTTAATTTTTTTCTCTTATATGTTTGTATGTATGTATAACTTGCTGTTGGCATGATGATGTTGATGATGAGTACACAAAGCGAGTGGAATATAATCTGTATAATTGCCTTAGCTCGATCAACACACACACACACACATGTGTGCGCGAAATGGAGTGTGCGCCAAGAGTGTGAGATAGAGAGAGCGGGTTACCACCGGTACCAATCGCATTATACATTGTAATTTATCTATTGTACGCCCACAATTAATGCCACATCGCTGCATGTCTGTGTCTAGCTTGACTTGATAAACTATTTCCCAGCCAGCTAACTAATTTCTCACAATCGTGCTCTTCCCCAAACTCTCTCACATACACACACAAACACATACACGCACTTGCTTTTGGCAGGCTTGAGCAAAACAGCGCTTATCGGTAGCCTAACGGGCGGTTCTGTGGCAACTGGTCCCGGCTCTGGCTCCGGTCCCACACCTGCTCCGGCACCGACAACACCAACGTCGGGTCCGCCCTCGACTAGCAGCAGCATCAATTGTAAGTGTTGTGCCGTCGGTTTTTGTAGCTTCTAACTCTCTAACACAGCTGTTTTACTCTTTTTTTTCTGTTTTTCCTCTTTTATATATATATATATATATATATATATATATATATAAATATGTTTGTGTGTATATTCCCTCAATTTTCCCACCCCTCGTTCCAAACGCCATGGCCACCTTTCTTGCTATCCATTTAATAGCTCTGCCCCTGCCCTCATTGGGAGCTGCTGGTGTTGAGCTAGCAGCAGCTAGACCGAAATGCAATAGCATTCTCCATGTATTCCACGAATGGCTGTTCGAGGCAGCGCACATAGGCGGCGACACTTGGCGCCAGAATCGAAAAAGTAAGTTTAAATAATTAAAAATGTTAACTTAAATTGCCTTTTAAGATTTCAATTTTTTACTACAATTGCAATATAATCAAGTCGAACTGATCATAAATATAAATCGTTCAAATAATCAATCTTAAAGTTTATAAAAGTTGCTAATTTTCGACTTGATCATATCGCTTGAAGTGGATCATGGATAATTTTGGATGATTTAATTTAATTTTCCCTTTCACAGAACAGGCATGCGAGGCCAGTAAACGACCTTCATCCATGATTATGGAGCATCGGAAGGGTTCAATATCACTATCGCAGCCAAACTCATTGAACGATCCCGCTTCTCTGCCACCCGCATTGACCATTGATAAATATGAATCTGGACGTGCCGAAGCGATTGGTACATTGTGCAAAATCTTTTGTGCCAAAAAGACGGGTGAGGAAATATTGCCCGTCTATTTGGCACGTTTCTATATGGCTCTACAGCAATGCCTCAAGATAACCGAAACGAAAGAGTGTGACGAAACATTGGCCAGCATTCTATTGCATTCCAGTGATTTATTCCGTTTAGATTTGGATGGGATTAATGTGCTATTGCCCGGTTTTATAGCTGCCCTGGAAATTGTATTACCCGATAAGGATTTAAAATTAAAATCTCAGCAATCATCAGCTGTGGTCTTTAATCGAATTGAATTACGCCGATCGGCAATTAATATTTTATTATCCATTATGGTATTACCGCTACATTATCAGGCATTGCCCATTAGAGATTTGGCTAACGGCGAAACAAGTGAAAAGTGAGCAAGATAAATATTAATCAGACATTAATTGAATTTCTATATTTATGTATTTATTTACATTACAGGATGTTCACATTCATACAATTAAAATCACGCCTAATGAACATATTGATGAATGCCCTTCAGGTGGAAACCGATGCCCAAAATACCCATATGCTATTGGGTGCACTTTTGCTATGTGTACAAGATGCTGTCACCTTTGAGGAAACTGAACTCGGTTGTGGTGGTCCCACTGAACATTTATCCAATTTAACTGGCAGTGTCCAACACCATGAGACCAACTTACTTAGCTCGGGTAAGATAAAAGAAATTGCATTAACTAATTGATTTTGTTTTTACTTTTAATTTGTTTTAAAAACATTTTTGATTTCTAATTTTTCATTTCGTTGAATTATTTGTGAAACATTCGTTTGTTCATGACCTTGACTTGACCAACACACAATTAACCAGCTTGCTCGGAGCGTTCCGCTTCGCTGATCAGTGCTGGCACAGCCAGTTTAGGTGGCCAGACAACGGCCACTGTGGGAGCCGGTTCAAGCTCATTAAATGCCTCGGCCCATGATTATCCAAGTTTAACCATATCCGATGATATGTCATTGGAATTTGCGCAGGATCTTGAAGGTGTGGCCACTTATGGTAAAAACTAAATTTTTATT
The DNA here is from genome assembly GCA_037075365.1 of Drosophila emarginata. Lineage (NCBI taxonomy): Eukaryota > Metazoa > Arthropoda > Insecta > Diptera > Drosophilidae > Drosophila > Drosophila emarginata. Next base: position 2,367,806 of record JBAMCD010000160.1, read on the forward strand.
TACGTTTTTTTTTTTGTTCTTTTTTTTTTTTTGTTATTGTTTTTGTCTTTTTAAATCTGAGAGGAAAAAAGTGTTAATTATCGAAATACCATTACGTAAACATAATATGAAAAATTTAATTATTTACACCAAAATACCATAACATTAGGAGAGTTTATTTACTCGAAAGTAATGGTAATTCGATCATAGCTCGATTGTTGTCTGTGTATTTAGTTGATGTTAAAACATTTATAAAATTGTTTATTAATACTGTTTCATCACCCCATCTCTCCACTTTTCCTATTGCCAATTCCAGATAATGCACACGCTTTGTTTGTTCGTGCCACTTATTTGGTATGCCATCGTCTAATTTCATCATGGAAAACGGATTTAAATGTCTCATTGGCGGCTCTGGAGTTACTATCAGGATTGGCTCGTCTTCATATACGGGAAACGGGTAAGAATAAATATTAAAATAATATAAATTTTAATTCGCATCATTCTGTATCTATCTATCTATATACTTAGTATGTATGTATGTATGTGTGAATTCTTGTATTCCTACAAAACAAAATCTACCATGACCCACCACCATACACCATTTACCTACCACTCTATTTCTCTCTCTCTCTTTCTCTCTCTCTTTCTTTCTCTTTCTCTGTTAAACTCTATCTGTGGCTCTATTTTTCCCCTTTTACTAATCTATTAACTATTTTAATTTATTTTTCTTATTCTGGTTCTGCTTTTCTTTGGTTTAATTTACTTTATTTGTGTTTTTTCTTTTCTTACATTTTGTTTTTGTTTTGTTGTTGTTGTTTGTTTTGTGCAGCCAGGAAATTTACAAATGGTAATTGATGGGAATGCTACTAACCTAACTAACATGACTTTCTTCTGTCTTTCTTTTCTTTTTTTTTATGCTTTTCTTTTTCAAAAAACGTTTCCTAACCAATCTGAAATCCCAACTGAATTTCCTCCCATCCCATTATATCGCTCACGTACTCATACTGGTTAATCTACAATTCTTTCTATATATATATACATATATATATATACAAAATATATTTATCTATATACATATATATATATATACATATATTTTGCCTTTTTACACACACACACACAAAATGTATATAAAATACACATCCACACACACACCCTTCAATCCCACCCACCACAAACATCCTAGACACCTTAGTGAAAATATACGAAGCTAGTCAGAATCTAACGATAATCTCCTCAGACGCTCTAGAGTGTAAGCGGGCCGTTAAATGGATCTGTGACTATATATGCTATCAATGCTCAAGGCCACCGCCGGCACATAGCAAGGATTTGCATAGCACAATTGTGGCAGCATTTCAATGTACTGCATCCTGGTTAATGCAACATCCATATTTGCTTCACGACAAGGATTGCCTTCAAACTGTATTAGAGGTTGTCGAATTGGGCATTTCCGGTACAAAGAGTCAAAGCAAAAGTGGTGATATACCCAAATTTAAGGATGAAAAGGAATTGAAGCCAGCATCGATGCGTGTCCGAGATGCAGCTGAAAATCTATTGACTATTATATTGGAGCAAGTTGGCTATTTTCCCAGTGAATGTGGTCCAGAGTCTATATCATCACTATTGGATGAATTGGCATTGATGAAGCATTGCAATTCAATGTCACCGGCAGCAGCGGCTAGCACAGAGCAGGCAATAGCCAAATTTAAATATTTTGTTACCGAGAATTCCACCATATTGGCCCTGTTGGAAGAGCCATTGGGAAACGATCAGGATCCGCAGCCAACAGTAACATGTAAGCAAAGGAAAGTTAAATCCTTGAAAAACATTTAATTTAAATTGAAACTTTTCGTTTTAGTGCTTATTCGTGGCCCATTTGGCCGACATGCCTGGACTATGCAATTGCGTCATCTGCCACGCAGTAAATCGGGCATTAAATATCATGCCATCAATCCGGGACGACCTATACCAATGAATGACATTAGTCAGCGGCCAGAGTGTGAACAAAAGAATTTTCCCGATGGTGTGGATAAAGTGCAACCCTGTGTGGCCGATTATTCTATACCAACCATTGAACAGATGCGCGAACAGTACGGAACGGCCAGTATACGTGAACTGGAGTCTATGTTGGAGAATCAAAGCATTCATGAAAAACTGGCATGGGCAGAAGCCGATAATAGTGCGGATAGTTTATCACATTCACAGGAATGTGTGCCACCGGCCGTGTGCCATGAGTTTCATGCAGCTCGGCTATTTCTATCTCATTTTGGTTTTCTTAGTTTCGAGACAAGGAATCCACATAATCCAGCTGAATCTTTGGGTACTCCACCGCAACGTCCATTAATAGTACTAGATACAAAATCATCGGCTTTTGCATCCGATTTAGATAGGTTGGATAAGTTAAGTGCCCGCACCCATGATACGGTCTATGTGTTCTATGTTAAGGTAACTGTTCAAATCACTTATACGGATCTTATATGTATACATATTTATATATTCGTGATATTTTCAGTCGGGTCAAACAAATGCACAGCAAATCATTGGAAATATGTCAGAGGATTATGGCCAAAACAATAACTCTCACTTTGGGCATATGCTTCAGACTTTGGGGTGGCCTGTTCAAGTGAATGAACATTCAGGATGGACAGGATTTGCCCACAACTCTTGGTCGCTAAAAGGCTCCTCCAATCATGAAAGTGAAGATCATGCACAAAAACCAAATCATCCATACTCATCCGAATCGCTTAACTATAATGGATCACAGCGTGTACTCTATTGGGCCGATGTCTCATCAGAAATTGCCTTTGTAGTGCCCACTGCCTGGAATTTAAGATATAATAGTGATACCTCTGATGGGGAGAGTATTTCAAGCACTGATCAAATTGTATGGTCCCGCCACGATACGGCTAATGCCAATGATACACCAGGATCAGGCGGTTCCAAATCAAAGTCACGCAATCTCAGTCTAGAGTTGGACACAACAGGAGCTAATAATAACAACAATAATAGGATAACCAAGGAGCCAGTGCCGCCAACAAGACGCAAGGGTAATGTAATTAAACCCGCTTTACTTGCTCAAGCGCCAGCAAAAATCTTTTTGGTTTGGCTGGAAAGCTATGAGGATCATTTAAATTTCCCATTGGAAGATCTATTGGCGTACACACGCACCGGTGAGGAATTGCAATCCCTTCAACTGCCCCGTGCCTCCGATTGTCATGTGATATTTGTCCACTCCCTTCTCTCTGGACTGTTGCGTGTAAAATTGCAAGGTCCCAGCGGTCGCATGAGTTTCGCCACACCTCTGGTTGATGGCATGGTGCTAAGTCGACGCGTTGTGGGTAATTTGGTGCGTCAAACAGCCCTAAACATATCACGTCGACGGCGGCTGGATAATGATAAGTGAGTACTCCTAAAAGTAAGAATAATCACAAACTGATCTCGCTCAATCGAATTTGTATAATAATTTTGCAGCTATCAACCACCGCATGTGCGACGGCGCCTCAAGGTGCAAGATATTGTCCAGAAATACAAAATGGATCTGAGCGAGGCCGAACTACTGGCCCATCTTTTTCAGCGTGCAATCTAACAATGAAATAATATAGAGATTAAAACAAAGTATTAGAACTAAACCCCAATATCCTAAGATCTGTCTATCTAATTTGTGTACTTACACTAAACTACAAAAATGTAAAAACAACAATGGCCAATGGCCGGACCAGATCAAAAATCAATTCATAATATCGAGATTAGGAATCTTTGGCATTTTGTTAACAATTGTAAACCTAAGAAAGAATATAAATGCAAAAATACATATGAAAATTAATATTTTATAAAAGCAAGTGTTTCATTTCATTGATTTATAGCATTTCAGTCAAAAATTGAAAAAATGAAAAAAAAAATTAAGTTAATATTGGTTCTCTTATAGAGTGAGCCAATTAAGAACATGATCCCACTAATAAAGCTCCAGTAATAATTTTTTTTTTTGTAATTATTCAGCATGTTCGGTTTAATTACTTATTATTATATTTATAAGGTGGAGCTATAAGAGAATTATTGGACAGACAATTGGTTTATATTGGTTTGAGACCCTTATATGAAGTTTGCCGAAAATGCTGTAAAGTATTTACTCTAATATCTGTGCCCATTTTTATTATACCCTGTACCCATAGGGTAAAAGGGTATATTAAAGTCGCTAAAACAGGCAGAAGGAGAATTTTCCGACCCCATAAAGTATATATATTCTTGATCAGCATCAATAGCCGAGTCGATTGAGACTTGTGTACGCATGTTAAGTTTGTTGCAAATTTCTGCCACGCCCACTTCCGCCCCTGCAATTTAGAAAAAACTATACCTAGAGCTGTAATAAAGATATCATATTCTTATTTGGCATGCACATTAGTATATCCAAAATGAAATCGGACAATAGTTATCGGAGATAGCATGCGTTCGCTGTTGCTGCATGCTAAAAGAATTTTTTGTAAATTAATGCCGATTTTAAGCGTTTTTGACTTAATGAAGTACTTTTACTTGGTACAGGGTATACTCAATGTCGGCAAGGACGACTTGCTTGCTTCATTTTTAATACTTTCATTTTTAATTTTCCAGTGCTTTTAAAGCAATGTTATATGTATATGTATATTTTTATATATTTTTTGTTTTTATTCTGCTTAAGATTATTAAATCGCTTTTAAACTAGTTATATATGTTGCTGCGTTTACAGGACATTGGACACACCCTTTGAATAAACCTCTAATTTGGAAAAAATTTGTATAAAAATCTGGGAAACTATTAAGCCAATTTTCGAAATTGTTAAAATTCTAGTCAAATTTTGTTCAAGTTTTAAATGTTTTAGCGTCTTTTTAATACGGAAATCAACGAAATTAGAAATATAAAATGTTTGAATTCGGCTGAAGGATGAAAGGATTTCATGGCATAATTAACTCATCGGACATATTCTTCGAAGAAACCTCAACTTCTGAAGGTCACAATTTAATGAAATTTTAGCCGATTTTGTAAAGCTATATGTTTAATTGATTCTTGGAATCGCATTTCTAAATTGGCGTTTGAATTTGGAAATCTAATTTTTGACAATTTTAACGATGTACAAATATTACAAAATCTGGTCATCATTTTTTTATAAGCTTTAAATATTTTAAAATAGTTTTCTACTATGAAAATTAGCGATGACATCAACGTAAAATTTTTTAAATCGGCCTAAGAATACCCTATTTATAGAGAGTCCAAACTAGCTCTTTGCTCAGATTCGAATTTATATATAGCAGTCCAATACAGATTGATCTTGGAACACAACAGTCCTCGAAACACTAATTGTTAATTTGCAAGGGTATACAAACTTCGGCATGGCTGATGTAAGTCCGGCCTTCCATGTAGTTAGTATGATTAGGTAAGTCCAGGTGATGATGCCCGATGATGATGTTCGATCATAGTTTGCATCTCCGCATTCCATTAGGCAATCTCATCTCATTAGTCATACAGATGCGATACATTTATTCATAAATGGATATCTACATATGTATATGTATATATATATGTATATACATATATACATACATACAAAATGTGGGCAATGCGAAATATCCGAAACCAATTAAGACCCACATAAACAAAATAGACATAAATTTCACCTTTGACTTGAAACAATTTTGTTACGTTATGTTGTTGGTTCCGTTCCGTTTTCCGAGATCTGAAAACGATTTTGCAATGCTTTTCAAAATTAATCAATTCAAACCGAAGCCAAGGGCCATCTTAACATTTTGTCTCTCATCAAACGAAAGTCGTGACATAATGATTTTTTGATTGTTTTTGTTTTGTTGTATTTTATGTATTGTTTAATAACAAATAATTTAAATTAACAAAGATATGAATTTTCATTTTGTACTTTGGCTACAAAGTGTAATGACTGTGAGGAATTAACCTAGTAAAAAAAAAAAGAAATGAATTGTATTTGATTTGGTCTAACTAACTATGATAATGATGATGGGGAGGGGACGGGAGTAATTATGTTGTCTACCAACCCGAAGACTGTGTATTGCTCCATCCAGAACTGGAGCCTCCATTGCTCCAACCACCTGAGGAGGAACCACCACCATTGCTCCAACCACCTGAGGCAGAACCACCTCCATTGCTCCAACCACCCGAGGAGGAACCACCGCCATTGCTCCAACCACCCGAGGAGGAACCACCGCCATTGCTCCAACCAGATGAGCCGGATGCACCACCCTTTGCCCAACCACCGCCATTTCCACCAATTTGCTGTTGTTGCTGATTGTCCTGGACACGCATCACCTTCAGTGTGCCACGTTGGACGACATGACCGCTCTTAAAGAAGGCTCCTTGGGCCTGATCTGCTTTCATGATGATGGCTTTGCCGCGCTGACCAAAGGTATTGATCAACTGGCCATTGATGGCATCTATATTGCCTGCACCACCGCCACCACCGAGGGCGTCCTCCTGTAATACCAATTGAATGATTTGGGGTAAGATGGCATCAATGGATGCTGCTCCATAACCATGACCAGAGGCATACGACTGGCCATAAGAATGAGAATGGGAGTGATCATGACCATAGGAGTAACCACCACCGCTGCCGCCGCCGCCTCCGCTAACAGCATGATAAGCAATGGGAGCGGGAGCTGGAGCAGGTGCCTGTTCAATAACTTTGTAGATCTGTGCTTGCTGATTGCCACCATAAGAACCATGACTATGGGCACTAGCATAACCATGATCGCTATAACCACCGCCACTATGGCCACCGATTACTGCTCCAGATGAACCTCCGCCATTGCTATAGCCTTGACCCTCTTGAAGAATGACCTTGATAACCTGGGAAGAGCCACCGCCGCCTCCTTGTGAATAGCCATGACCATGACCATGACCATGACCATGATCATAACCGTGTCCATGTCCGCCACCGCCTCCTGATGATCCCCCTCCATTACTGGGAGTGGCAATTACATTATATGTCGTTTTACTACCACCACCGCCTCCGAGCCCACCGCTGCCGCCGCCACCCAAAAATGACAGGAATGTGGCATTACAAGCACAAATTGTGGCCAATAGACATATGAAGACCTATGAAATTCCTTGGTCAGTTAGTATGTATATTCCATAATGTATTCCAATTGGGCCGAGTGGATCACTCACCTTCATCTTAGTTATATATCCTAATCTCGTAGTGGAACTCTCTCACTCTCTCGCTCTTGCTCGCTGTACTTTTGGGACACCTGTCTGTGTCGAGCTGTTCCCGGATAGTGAATGATGGCACTTTCTTGGATCTCATCCATTTTTATACAAAGATCAAACTATGATGTCTTTAGGGGTTACCCACACTCCCGTTAGACATTTAACTAACGCAACACGTGAGAGTTGCAGAGAGAGAGAGAGAGAGAGAGAAAGACAAAAATTGAAAATGAAGATGAAGAGCTGCCGATATGGAATCGTGGGCTCATCGACTCTTGTAACCCATTACACACAGACGAAAGATGTTCAAAAAGACACATCTCAATGGGCCAACTCCATAGAGGCTATATAGGGTGCTCTTTATGTGTTATTCAAAACATTTTTCAAGGTTGTTTGTTATAATAGGAAATACATAACAATAGTTTGAAGATAGTATTTGAAAGAGAATATAAATATGAATAAAAGAAAAATGAAAACTATCAAAACTATACTTTTCATGCTTCCAGTAATATATGTACTAAAAAGTATATTTATATTACTATATATATATATGTATATATATACATATATACTATGCATATATTTTTTCGAAACTCTATTTTAATATTTCAGGAAACTTTCATTTCTTCTTATAAATTTTTAATTATTCAAAAACCAAATTAACCATTACTATCGTATTCTTCTTCTGTGATTAATTGCAATTATTGATGGCTTGGAATATTATACTATAAGGAATTATAACCATAGCTTATCATTTATATGTTTAACAGTTTTATCTTCCCGTTTTATATACTTTTTTGTGTACTTTCTGTAGATTACTTTATGTTTTCTGATTTCTAGTCAAAGAGATCTTGGTCTAGACTAAAGTTTATTATTATTAAATTATTTTATATTTATTGTGTGTTAACTACTTCCGCTTCAGAAATGACACCCAGTATTTAACATATATTTCTCCAAAGAAAAACAAAAATTCCCAACACTTTGCAACAATAACTGAAAACATCAAAATAACAACCTAAACCTAAACAGTGGGAAAAGAAACAAGATGAGAGGGGGTAGGGCAGAGATGGAAGACCCACAGACCGACCAACCGACCGGCTTTTTGCATATGATTATCGATTTGACCGCTCCGCTGGCCCTTGCTATTGCAACAGATCCAAAAAAAAAAAAAACATAACTTAAACTAGAGGGCTGGGCTAACCTTTATCCGTGCCGCAATTCCAATACCCTAATTTTTTTTTATTCATTTGTAAACTTACATTATGATTGATCATTTAACTTTTCAAAATACATATTTACAATATTAATAATATTTATTGATTAAGTTTAAACATTTATTTCAAAAAAAAAAAGAAATTAAAATTTTTAATTTTTCTTCGTTTATATAGAAAAATACCATTAAAGAAAACTTCTATCATTTTAGAGGTTTTTTTGTGGAAGGGTATCTACTAAAATAAAGAAATAAATAAAAACATTTTTTTGTCGATTGGGTCAATCTCAATATTGCTCCCTCTCTCTCTCTCATACATATATGCCGATTGTAGCATCATCGGCAACGGTCAAATTATTATATCATGCAACATAATTTTAAATTTGTTAATTTTGTGTGCATTTTTGTATAAATTATTTAATGCGCGCACTGTTGCGCATGTTTGCCCACCCTTTCCCTTTACAAATTTTGCCCCGGGAACACCTGACACTGACCCGTTACCCGCACGTTTTTCTTGTTTTTTTTTCTTATTTTTCTCATTAAATATTATTTCGGTTGTTGAATGTTGGTGGTTACTTCTGGGGCTTCGGGTCATCCCATCAGCAAGCAAATTAAAAGCGATTGGCATTTTATCACCTCGTTTGTTTGTGTTCGGAGTGTCAAAGCGGTGTCAGGTAAAGGCAACGGCAACAGTAATATTGTTGGCCCAGGTCTTTAAAAGATGATTGGGTTTCGGGGATTGCAAATACTTTGTAGCTTGATCAATGGGTAGCAACAGCAACAACTATAAAACAGGTCAACATACCAAATGGGAATGGAAAAATCTTGTGTGACCAAGTGGGATGGGCCCCAATGCACTAACATAATCATCATCATCATCATTAAATATTTGTTATATAAAACGGGTTTAGAAACATTTTATGGTTAAGCTATTCATAAATTATTATAAATATGTACATAAGCATATTCATAGATATAAATGTGACGAATCGGTTAATAAATTTCTTAACTAATTCGAATGAATTCATTTCAATTTACCTTTCTCTACATATCTCTCTCACTGTCTTTACTTTATATATTATTAACAATTGAAAACGGAAGTGCATCGTATATGCATAATTATTCAAATATGATTCGTAAATATATATATATGTGTGTGTGTGTGTGTTAAAATCTTTAATACATAGGGTTTTCATAGTTGGCATAAACTCCAACAAAATTAATGACCCAACCGATGCCGTCATAGTTAAAAGATTTGTGGAATCTTACAACCAATTGACTGCGATTACTTTTATACGTAGTCGGTGTATCATCGCCACAATATCGTCGCATTTCCGTCTCTAATCCTGTTTTCTCATTTATTTCCAATATCTGCAAATAGTCCGTGTGACAGGTGCTCTTTGAGCCCAAATTAAAGGCTGCAAAAAAAAAATGATATAATTTAATTTTATAAAATAATTGATATATGTATTAATAAATAATTGTAAACTTACACTCAAATGTGAGTAGGACATGATTGTTACTAGGCACTCGGATTGTCCAGCGGCAATCGGAATTATTGCGCACATTCTCCGGATAGAAGGGATTGGCGAAAACTCCGTGTGTATTATATAACTGACCACCGCAACCGGGACCCGATTCAATTGGACTAGCCAGGTAAGTCAAATCGATAGTGTTCAGATATGTACCCGATTTCGTATATAGTCGCAATTCATTTGTACTGGTAAAAATATTTCTCTTCATATTCATTGTCGAACATTGTCGATATAATGATTGATTTGATTTGTCAAAGATTTCAACATAACTCTCTGTACAATCGGTGTTATAAATGCCCATATCTGAGAAATATAGACTTATTGTATAATTAACAGGTGACCGAATATAGATATCACAATTTGAAGTCTCTGATATTTTGATACGTCCCTGTAGGCCATCGTAATGTCTGGAACAATCGGTATCCAATATGGCCAGTAATTTGAAATTCGATGTGGAATCGGGTTTATTGAAACGGGATTTCACAAAGACTTCATTCGAATTGGCAAAGTATACATCTGGCTTGACATGACCACAATAAACATGTTCCGTAGCAAAATTCAGATAATCACGCCCAGCCTTGTGACCATTATAAACCAATTCAGTGCCATAGCCATCCTGGATCATAGTGGCATCCTGCAATATAATTTAAAAAAGAAAAAATATTCAAAATAAATCATTCAATTGTCTATGTTTGTGATCTCTCACAGTCTTACCTCACTATTATATATCTTAAGAAAATCATCTGAACAAGTGCCATTGGCATTGGATTCGCTCATTTCGAAATTTTCAAAAACCAAATGCAATGGCTTATCGCCCATAATCTTCCAATAGCATACGTCACTTGGGCCAGCAGAATTGTCCGATTTTATTGGTGAATTAATAACTGCTTGTGTAACTCCGGTACTCTCCAGTTTGATCAGCGATTCACCACAGCGAGAACGCTCCGCTTTGGCAATCAATTCAAAACCGGAATCACTAATCGCATTGTCCGTGACGAAACGCAGGAATACCGTGTGCTGCGACGAGCTTGTCGTTGGTGGCAAATCATTGCCACAAAACTTACCAATTTCATCAGCGAATGGGCCAGATCCATCCCTTAGTTCTACAAAATCATTTTGACAATTGTCGCTATTCTGTATATGGAAGCTACGGAATTGTAGAATCAACTGATAACCCGCCGGCGCCTCAAACACAATATGACAATCAAGATTCGGATCATAACCACTCGAATTATAGTACTTGGAGAAGGTATAACTGTTGGAATCACTCACAGGAATACGTTCATCACAATTCCGGGTTATCATAACATAAGCACGGAATCCACGTGATGGATCACGATCATCTGAATAGCTATGGATTAGGGCACGTTCGCTGGCGATGCTTAGATATGGCAAGTCCTTTTCAAACTTTCCGCAAAAGCGTCCCCGACGTTGTCTCTCATCTGGCACAGTTCCGACGTAAATCTCAACACCATCGTATTGGCAGGAATTGTGCGATTCAAAATCGAGCATTACGAATTTAATAATGAACTTTTTCCCCGGTGGAGCAGTAAGATTCCAATAGCAATTACTGTTTGCCGGAAATAAGTTATCCGTATGCTCTCGAGGCGATTCGATTAATGTGTTTGCCTCTATGATTCCACCACAAAGTTGAGTGCTATAATTGAGAAGGAAGCCACTGCCAGAGAATGATTTATCAGTGCGCAGGATGAGTGTTATTGATTTAATGGCCCGATATTCGTGCTTCTGTTTCACTCCACAAATAATGGACTGATGGATGTTATCGTTCTCATTAGTTGTGATCACGGTGAGATTATCAAAGAGACAAACACTAGTGGGAGCCTGTTCCAAATCGAAGTGGAGGAAACTGACAATGACACCCGGTGCATGGGCCTCACGGGGCACAATGGTCCAATTACAAAAGAGTCCGATGTCATATCCTATAGGATAGCCAGGACTTTTCAATGTAGCCGTATTGGCATCAGCGTACAAGATGCCACCGCAATTTCTTTCGAATTTCGCTAGAAAACCATCGGCCAGGACATCTTCATCGGAACGAAAGATTAAACGCATTGACGATGTTGTTGTATTAATTGAGTTAGGCGGAGTTCGTCCGCAAATTTTGGCCAGGGTTGTCCAATTATCTGGTTTCGTGATATCATCACGCTGTTGAACAAGCAGATAATCCTTAGAGCAATTTTTGCTATCTTCAATATAAAAACGACCCTCGAACGATAGGCCAATGTGAAAGCCCTGTTCCGTTTCCACTTCCCAAATGCATTCCACATTGTTCTTGTATTGCTCGTCGAATTCAATTTGTCGATAGGGATACTTAAGACGACCGCCACAACCGGATCCATATTTTACGGTTACATTGAATGTGGAATTGGGATTAGAATGAGGTGAATGGTATTCCATAAATAATCCACGTTCTACCACAATATTTGGCTCGGTAGATTGTCCACAATACCGTCCATGTTGTGGTGAATTCTGATCCGGTCCACTGTAAACAATCAAATACTCTTCCTGGCAATCCAACAACAAAAGCGTACTTAGCGACACTTCCAATTGTATATCCGGAATGGTCAATGATTCGTCAACGGATTCCGGATCAGGTCCAATCGCCCAGGCACAATTCACTTGACCATCCGACTGAATTTGTGGCTCTTGAATGGTTAAATTATCACCAGGTTCTATTGGTACAATTCCTCCACATCTTTGAAGGCTATAATCTAAGGACAATTGCTGCATACCATTTCTGGGGTTACCCGAAACGATTAGCTGGACAGGAAAGGGGATGCGCATGGTTAATGGCAAGACAACATCCTCATTACAGAGTGCTTGTGACAGAAGGACCTCCGATGGTTGCTGACGCAAAAGCTTCAATGGGGAGAGTCTTAAACAAACAAAGGAATTCCGCATCAATATACTGGTTATATTATATTGATTTACTTGAATCAGTATAGTGGCATTTGTTGGCGGATTAATGTTATAGGTGCAATGGACTAGGCCAGTCGAATTAGAACGCTCAAAGGACAAGGTGCCGCCCCTCTCCAAATTAATGCGACTACCACATTCACTGCGACCATAGGCTCTAAATCTCAGTTTGATTCCCCGATGACGGCTAAAGGGGAGTAGAAAGGCATCAATTCCCATGGTGTTATCGGCTGAAACGATTTCAGCTGGTGGATTTCGTGAAATTCTCGCCAATACGGATTGCATTTTATGATCATTGGTAAAAATCAAACGTCCACGGAAACTGTCTAATGCGACACCATTTCTCCCGGAACCAGTATCAAAATCAAGAATTTCTACTTTGATACGATTACCCTTTGCCACCTCCAAACGCCAGAGACAATGGGTGGGCTGACTGACACCCTGCGGATAACCGGGAGTCTGTAGGACTCCGTACTGGGCTCGAATAGTTTCTCCGCACTGTGAACCAGTAGAATTATAGGTCAGACGGAAGCCAAATGTATTCGGTATTAATACGCCTTTTGGTACACGAAGTCGAATAATTATCTTATTCGTTTCCACAGTGAGATATCGGTTTTCCGTTCCACAGATATGCATTCGATCACTTTCCCGCTCTTGGGTGCCCTCGTCTCCAAATGCCTCGATCTCCTCCAACTGGAGATGCGTTGTCTCTGTGCAGTTAATGGCACTGGAAAAGGCCATGTCCTCAGCGACTAGTTTGATTGTATTACCCTTGGCTACCTCTATGGTGTATACACACTCATCCAATGTCTTCAATTCGACAGCTCGACGCAGATCGTCAATCTTTGGTGAATTAATTATTCCTTGAGGACTATAATAGGAGCCGCCACAAATGGCTAGCTGGACACGAGCCTGGAAACCTTGATGTGGCTCTGGCACATCCGTGAAGAATTTAATTCTTAATTCGCTTCCAGAGGAGTAGATGATATCTGGTTTGGTTACACCACAGAAGCGTCCCCAAAGTGTCGTTAGCTCTGTACTGCCATCGTTTACCTGAACATATTCCCGAAGGCATTTATCCGAGCTCTCTGTCGCAGTCAAATCGAATTTTCCGATAAATTCCAAGCTAATTCTATGATGTGCCGGCGCACTTATCCACCAAACGCATTCCGAATGAGGATTAGGCAAATTGGGATAGTTGGGTGAGTTAATCACTTGTGACTGTGAATCCACGTCAAGAATTATGTGTCCCGAGCATGCTGGTGACAATTCCTCATATCGGAAGGATGCACGGAAACGTGGAAATCCTATCCGATGAAATTTAATGTAAGCCCTATTAGATGTGGTCTCCAATATATCTGTAATACCGTTATTACAGTACTTGCCATGTCCCAAAAATGGCGAATCATCAGCATAGCCATTGCGGATCATAAAGTAATTGCGACATAACAATGATCCGGAAGTAGTATCCGTACTTAAGCCATTTCCATCCGATTCTTGTAATAGGGAATCTGGAAAACTGATTCGAATACGTCTACCCTGACGTACTCGCAATGTCCAAACACAGTCCTGCGTCATTATGGTGCTGCTCGAAACCAATTGGGTTATGTTAACCAGTCCACGACTATCAGTCATTTCGGAACCGCAGGCTGTTCTCACAACACTGGAGAAACCCGTACGATTAATACTGCTATCGGTAATAAATTCCAACCGGAGATATGGCTGACCATGAAAGATACGATTGGTACTATTAGGTCGCTTACAAATTTTAGCCAATTGCTCCCAATTCTGCATATCGGTACTGGCCGAGATAACCAGATAGTCGACTGGACATTCATCGGAATCACCGAATTGCTCCAAGTCCACAGTACCCAAGTTAAGGACGGGATGCATTGCCTTATCGATGGTCATAAATGTCCAACTGCATTGTAAGCTAGATGGATATCCGTTCGGATAACCTGGAGAATTAAAACTGATCACTGTCTTATTGAGATTAATCAGCTGATTTCCACATAGACGGATCTGTTTCTCTGCTGTACGATTGGAACGCAGCGATTCCTTTGACAGCCTTTGCCAATCCAATTGGAAAGGACCCCGAGTAGAGGTTAAGTAAACAACATTTGTACTCGATATTAATGGTTGTCCTGGCGTATGCTCCAGTCTTGAACCGATCTCGGAGTAGCCATCATAGAAACTTATATAGGATTGATCCACATCTCGCATATGTTGAATGGTTATTAAAATGACATAATCCTTGTCGACTATAACACGCCAGCTATAAGGCTGGTTGGAATTGAATTTACTAGGATAGTTTGGTGATGCGATAATGCCATTAGTTCCATGAATCTCGTTATGAAGTTCTACAACAAGAGAGAGAGAGAGAGAGGTTTAAATAGGAATTAAAGTTAACTACATAAATCACTTACCATAGTTATAGAAGGCCATAAATCCTTCACCCACTACATCGTCATTGCTACGAAACTTCAGCCATATGGATTGTTTGGACTTGATGACATTGGGCAATTGATTACCACAGTAGACACCAATTACCTGACCTCTTTCATGCTCCTCCCGTACCTCCAGATAGTCATTATTACAACCATCCGATGTCTCCAAATCCATTGACTCCAATGTTAAAGATAAAGAGTTACCTTCGCTAGCCTGTATTTCCCATATACACTCAATGTCCGGCGGATAGCTGGCTGGATAGTACGGAGAAGTGAAACGTCCAGACAGCGCCGTATAAACACTTCCGCAGGACGAATCCATTATCATATAGTGCCCTTCAAATGCGGCAATCAGGCTCGTGGGCAAAGTAATTGTCAATGCCCTGCCGTTTGAGATAATGGCTGGTGGATGTGAACGACAGAAACGCACACGTGGTGTACCCTTTGCCTCGACTCCATCGTAAATCTCTACACCATGTACCATACAGTCACTTTCGCGTAAGTATATCTGATCCGCCTCGGTATGAAGTGTTATGTCAGTGGGTGTAAAAATGATATGTTTGCCAGGATCAGTGGAACGCAGCACCCATGTACAAGTCTCATTTCCCATTACATGGCGATTCATTGTCAAATATTCAAAATCTGTTTCATCCACATCAACAGTCTGACCACAGGACTCATGAAAGTTCAAACGGAAACCTTTCTGGCTAATAGAGTCATCGCTGACAAAACGCACCAAGGCCGTATTGCTCTTTGAACGATTGCTAAAAACGGTTTCCGTTTGGCATAGTTTGAAAAGACGCTCACCTTCTGCATCATCAGCCCCATCGCCTGGAGACATATCAAATGCTTCCAAATAATCCCAACTGCATTCGTAGCCCGTCTCCATAGACAAATCCTGTATATCAAAAATGATTTGATGATGTGGCGACACAACCACCAACCATTCACATTGGGATTTTGGCGGATAATTGAACGGATAGTTCGGGGATTGAATTACACCATTTCTAGCAGCGATCCTACCGCCACAAGCTAATGGAAAACAAATAACAGAATTTCAATTTTTATCTCCACAAATATCCTAATAATAGTCTTTTATATAAGTATGTACATACATATATTTTTACTCACTTTCTTTTTCAGTTTTATAGCTGGCGGAAAAGCCCTTTCCATTATGCGATCCATCACTAATAAAACGAACATGCATCCGATGGCCAGCGCTAGTGACTATTATTTCGGCAGAAACTCCACAATGGCGTTCATGAGGAACTGTATCAAATTGATGATTTGAAATCTAACAAAACGGATATGGTTTAGTATGGAGATGAATGAAAAATGGAAATTTTTTTACTTACTGTTAGGGCATCCTTGGTACAGTTGATACTCTCCTCTATATCCATATTTTGTATAGTTAGTTTAATTTTTTGTCCCATTTCCGCATGTATCAACCAATAGCATTCTATATTATTGGGATACATGAAAGGATAATTGGGTGAATAAAAGTTACCGCTCGATTCACGAATTTCATGAAGACAACCATCGATGCGGTACTCCAGTTGGAAGTTAATATTACTGGCATTGTGGAGAATAGTCAGTAGATCACTTGTGGCATTATAACTTACACCTGGCTCCAGTATGGGGACTACAGTGCCATTATCAACAAGATAGAGACCACCAGGTAATTCCGAAGGCAGGGATTCGGGAAGCCGCTCAAAATGCGAGAATTCCAAACGAATGTGATTTCCTCGTGGTGCCCGTATAGTCCAATTGCAATTAATTAGGTCCTCGTTAAGGAGAGGTTCCCCGTAATTTAGACTCTCAATTGTTCCCGATATGGCGGTAAGAACGCGTTCGCAAATAGATCTAAATGATATGCGAAAACCACGTTCCGAATTACTAAGATCGGAATGAAAGGCAATGACAGCGACATTCGTATCAAGGACAATATGACGATTTTCCTCATCGGGCATTTCGCATAAAGTCTTTACCGGATTCGATCGGTCGTTGTTATAGAAAATAACATAGTCGTAATTGCAATTATACAAATTCTCTATTTCCATATCTTCGATCAGGAAATCTATGGCAGATCCTTGATGTACTTGGAAATGCCATTCACAGTCAGCATTATGTATATATGGCTGGGGATATGATGGCGAGGTGATAACACCGTTATTACCCATTATTCTACCACCACAACCGCTGGCAAATACACGCCAATGTAGACGGAAGCCACGCCCACTGACAGAGGCATCCGAATGAAAGCGTATATAAAATTCATTACTTAAGCTCGGTATAAGACGCATAAAATTGGGTCCACAAAATATTCCTATAAGCGGTGACTCTTCTGTTCCACCATTTCGAAATTCCAAAAAGTCGCGAGAACAATTTAAGGTAACCTCTAGATCCAACATCTCCAGTTGTACTTCCATTTGAGTCATTACTGGCGATGTTAGGCGCCATCTGCAATCCAAATTGGAAGTGTAATTCAATGGATAGCCAGGTGAATGAAGAAGACCCTCCGTGCCATAAATATGGCCACCGCAAGTTTGGACATCGACAAAACGATAGGATATTTCAAAGCCTTCACCAGTGTGAGCGTAATCCGATATAAATTTTATGGTTAAATGGCGGGAATGGGTTACAATATCGTTTGGCTGGTCAAAGGAGCATAAACGAATCAATCTCTTGGTTTCATCATCTGTATTAAGGCCATCATACACAGATATATAGTCGGCGGAGCAATCGCTAGTGCGTTCCAATTTTATATATTCAAAATGTAATTGTATGCCCTTTTTGGGGGGAGCCACTATTACCCATATGCAGTTAAGGTCATTTTCATATCGATTCCTTTCATTAACTGGAAGACGTATATTCTGACCTTCTTTGGTGTGGATGCCACCACAATGATCTCTTTCAATGTCAACTGAACCATAGGTGAATTTAAAGCCACGCCCACGGCTGCTTGTATCAGTATTGAAATGGATAATAGCCATATTTGTTTTGGTTATCATCTCTTGATCGGGATTATTTTTGTCGCAGAATGGTCCAAGTATATTCTGATTCATTCCGTCATTAATCTAGGTGAAAAATAAAATAAAAAATAAAAAAAAACTAAAATGATGGACAGGCGGATAAGAGCCTATATCAACTCAGCTCATCGTGCTGATCAAGAATATATATACTTTATATAGTCATTCTATGAATATATCCTATTTGCAAGGATGTAAAAACTATAACTAATTAATGCTTACCCTTATATAAGTATTACCACAATCCTTATCCGTATCCTTATCATCGTCTTCATCATTCGTTTGAATACCATTTCCCATTTGGAAATCGACTAGACTTAACCTAATCACCATATTGGGTGAAGTTATAATCTTAAAGCTACAGAAACGTTCGGTATTCGTCATATTTGGATAACCGGGAGATCGAATAATGCCGGTGGGGCTATCAAAGGTATGGGAGCAGGACATACGATATTTTAACTCAAAGTTGCTCAATCCCTGACCCGTTGCATAATATTTGATTAGTACACGATTGAATAGGGAATCAAATGATGGCGGCAATTGTTGCTCTGATCCACCACAGTATTTAGCCTGGAACACTTTTGTGGAATCATCTGACACATCATACAATTCGAGGCAATTATCTAACGCCATCTCAAATTTGGTAAATTCAATGGCTATTGATTCACCAACAGCCATCCGTATCTCATATTCGCATGATATGGAATCATCTTCACTAATTGGTGAATGTATGGTGCCCTCTTTAGTGGTATAAGTGCCGCCGCATCCTGGTATACGCTCCTCGGTAGAATAATGCAATTGGAAGCCGGAATCAGTGCCATCGGCGTCCGAGTGAAAGTTAATAAAAGCCTCATGAGTGGACAAGAGTAAAGGCGCTGGAGCCGGTTGAGTGCTTGTACAGAACTTGGCCAACTGTCGCCTTGATAATGCATCCAGAATCTGTAATGTAGTAGAGAATTTAATGCACAGGGATTACAATTGCGTCTTCATTTGAATCATTTTACCTCGACATAATCAAAATTGCAATTCTCATGATTTTCCAATTGAAGGCTAAAGAAGGTTAATTTGATCCGTTTGGTACTGGAGGCTACCAAATGCCATTGACAGTTCCGATTCTTTGGATAATTACCCGGTGAACCAGGTGATGCCAATGTGCCATGAGTATCAAATTCCAAGCGACCACCACATTGCGGTTCAATGGATTGCCAAGAAAGATCGAAACCTTCTTGAGATGTTGAATTATCTGAACGGAACCATAAATATAATTGATTGCCCGATGATATTATATTGCCACCATGTGGCAAATGATGACCACAATAACGTCCAATTATCTGGGCGCCTGCCGATCTGCCATCGTTAATTTGCAGCCAATCGTATCGGCATTCAGTAGAATCCTCCAGATTAAAGCTATTGAATGTAACATTAAGGACCATCGACTCATTGGTACGAATGACCCAGGCACATTGAGCATTATGCTCATATCTGGAACCACTTGGCGGATAAGTTAGTCTGCCACTAGCAGTGCTCAGCATGGCATTACAACTGCTGAAACGACTGGTGCACAAACGATCCCTATAGCCAGACATACACTGACAGACGAAGCCATCGGTATTAGCTTGGGTTTGGGTACAGCGTCCACCATTTTGACAGGGATTTGTGGTACAGGGATTGGGCACCGGTTCACAAATGGGCTGACGATAGCCACGCGGACACATGCAGGTGAAATTCGAAACTCCCGCATCTAGACAAATGCCGCCATTCTAAAAATCAATAAACATATGAATATAAATATATATAGAAAGATTTAAATCACTCACCAGACAGGGAAGGCCTTGACAATTTTTGGCTGTGCCACGAATGCAACCATTTGGTCCGAAACCCGAACCTACCATTCCCTGCGGACAACTGCAAATGATTGTGTTAGAGACTTCACCGCATATAGCAAGCGGATGGCATATATTGGGATTTTGAGAGCAGTTGGTAATGCTGCCGGTCATAGCACCTGGTCTTGAATCTCTTACACATGTTCGTCCATCGCCAACCCAACCTACCGGACAGACACCGCAATGGTGGGATCCAAAAGTATTGATGCAATCCACTTTTGGGCTTAAGCTGCAACCCCCATTGTTCTCGGCACATTCATCTATATCCAGACAGTTGATCCCATTCCCAGTCAAGCCAGGGGGGCAGGGGCCACATGTGAAACTGCCTGGCAAATTAATACATTTGGTGGAACAGGGCGTATGGGCTGCCGTATCACTACATTCATCCACATCCTCAATACACGCTGGAGTTAGTCCATTACTCTTCCACCCCGCCTCACAGAGACAACGATATCCCTGCTCATCGTTGCTGGGCACACAGCTGCCATGTCCACATAACTCCCAGCCACTAGACAATGAACAATCGCCCTTCCTTTGGGTACAGTGTATACCATGCCAACCGGCCGCACATAAGCAATTGTACGAACCAACTTGATTTATACATTGTGCTCCATTCTGGCAGCCCAGATCAGTCCCCTCATACAGAGCACATTCGTTCACGTCTCTCTCACAGCTTGATCCCTGCCAACAAGCCCAACGACAGATTAGAGATTTTAAAAAAGAAAAAACGCCCCGCGCTGGCTATAAAATACGCCCATTGCTTTCTCTAACCTACCTCGAATGCGGATCGGCATTGGCAACGATAACCATTGAAGGTATTGTAACAGATTCCACCATTCTGACAGGGTCCACTTCGACAGCTATCCAATTCTAGCTGAGATTCGAGTTGACGCACTTTGCTTTCCACAGTGCGAAGGCGCACTTGAAAGCGACGCAACATGGATTTCGAATTTCGAGATCTGAAAATTCATCACATATAGAAAATTTATATACATATGGGGGGGGACCCAGATATTTCTACATACTCCAAGATTTTGAAATATTTCAATAAATTGTTGTATATTTGTGCTGGAGTTCAAATGAAATTCTACCTACGGCCTTATCCACAATGATTTTCTCCTTCAGTTTTCTCTCTTATGGATTTAAAAATAAACAAAATTCTCAATTCACATTTACCTGTTCTGCAATTGTTGAAACATTTGGTTCAATCCATTTAAACCAAAGACACGACTCTGAAATTGTTTCAATTGAGTGGACAGAGCACGTACATCCACATAATCCTCACCGACATCAAAGTCTTCTTTATTACCATTCGAATTTGAACGTTTTTTAACGGCTGATGTGGCCAAAAGCAACTCAAGTACATCGTACTCCTCGTTAATTAGAAAACGGGAGGTGCCACTTAAACGAAAACTAATATTCCGATTGGCACCCGATTCAAAAATTAAGTTTCCATCTCTGCTAATGATTTTGGGACTGCCACAAGAAAAAGGAAATCATATTTACTATATGTCTCTTATTCACACTTGTCCCAGAGACTTACGCATTGACAAAGCACTCCACTGAATTGGCAATTATTGCCAGGATTAGAGCAATCCCACACAAATTTAACCACATTTCTCTTTACTTAACTCATTAAGCTAAGAACAGGGCAAAAGAAAAAACACGAACAAACATATAAAATAAAAACAAAATTACAAATCACCGAAATATAAAAATGATGTTAATACCGAATCCGCCTCAATGCGACTGTGGTGATCGTTGGGCTCATCGCCTCACAAATCGGTTACGGGGCGTATCTTTTGAAATACGCCCCCTTTGAATGTGGCCGCAATAAATAGATTTTTTACATTAGTTAAAACTCACACACATACACGCACACATATACATTTATACATATATATATATAGGTGTACATATACGTACATATATTTGAGCAGAATTTCCTTCAAATGTTAGCTCACACATATTATTTATTCTTAATCTAACGTGTATATCTTCCATTTTGTTATATTGTTTGTTTCGTTTCACTAATAATAGTAGCAATACATATATATATATATATTTATATATACATATATATAATAAATGGATTTATCTTATGGTTAACTTCAAGTGTATAATTATTTTATGGTGTTAGAGATGGTTTTATGGAGATCCCCGCTTGAGAGAATGTATACATTTATTTATCTATAATATCCATTTTTGCATAAAACCCTTCAAAAGAGTAATTATTTGTTTGTTAAAGCCTTTTCTATTAACAGATTTCTTGTATGGATAGTGTGAGTATATGTTGGTAAGTAATACTTACTAAGTATGTTTGTTGTAAGTGCCAAAAATATTTGCTATACTCTTGCAATAGGATGCTTTATAATAAAACATGCCTAGATATAGACATCAGCATACAGAATCTATTTATCTTTGCAAAGTAATCAGTGAGATCGGAGCACATATATGTTATATATCTGACATGGTGGTAAATTATCAGTCTATTCTATATGTATATATTTTCATTGGGTTTTCCCATTGACAAAACTGCAAGAGTATAGTATATAATTTTTAACATGCCGATCATTTCTTTTAGATCTCTCTTAAGTACGGTCTACGGGCATTAACTGGTTGATGCTGAAGTCAAACAATCTCCATTTGTTTTTTGGATGTGATATACAAGTTTTACAAAATGCATATGAAGAATTTGAAGAAAATAAAATAAATATGTGTGTGTTTTCTTTTATATCTAGGATCTATAAAACAAACTGATGTTTAACTGAATGATGGACAGATTACAATCTTTCCGATCTCAGAGCTTATAGATAAATAGTGCTTTGGTGGTTAGGTTTGAGATGGGTTAAGAAAATTATAGATCAGCTAAGATCGCAGTACATTTTTGCTGTGTCTGTATATGTGAGGAAAATTTTGGCTTTACGATATTATAAAGTATTTTTATCTTTGTGTTTAGTTTTTTCTTCTAATTTTTATATAAATTATAATATTTTTAAGTACATATACAAATATATATATATGTATATATTCATGGTAAATATAAGAATCACAAAGATGAAATGACTTGCGTTAATAGAGTTTAAATTACAAATTCTAATTAAAATCATAGCAATCATTAAAAATCTTTTACAATCGTCTGCCGGACATGGATACACGAATAAATAAATTATTACAATATCTATATAGTTTACAATTTAACTTTTTGCTTATCGTTTTTCAAAAATAAAAGAAACAGAATACATGTATATATATATATTAAAAAAAATAACTGAAAAGAGCTTCTTGGCTTCACTTTGGCTCATCAATTAATTAATTAAGGGCCTTGGCATCGACATAGGCATGGGAGTAGATGTGGATGTAGGCAAAGGCGTGGAAGTAGTGGTTGGTGTGGTTGTGGATACTTTTGATCGCCGTATGTGCTCCGATTTGTGATATAGAAATTTGTAATTAGGCAAATTTTCCGTATATTTGGCAAATGTATCTAAATAGCAAAGACAGAATGATACAAGAGGGCTTTTAAATTGGGTATACAAAATATATATCCGCTGTTAAAACTAGATACTTGTGTAATATCAGTATATTTTGCATATAAATAGTCACAGAATAAACCAGTAGTTATAATTATTATTATTTCATATATATATATATAACTAGAATTATTAATATCGATTTTATAATGTGTTAAATTCTCTTTCTTACCAAATGACACATATCCCAAGTTGGCTGTATCAAGTTTATAAAATAACGATTGGGCATTTTGTTCATTCAATTTACCACCAGCATGACGCAACAAACGTGTAAAACTGTCCCTGTCAATCCGTTGACTAGATTCACTATAAATCTATATTAAAATGGGCAAATACTAAGTTAACAACTGTTTAAAGAAAATAAATTAACTAAATTACTTACATTGACCAAAGCTCGTAAAAATGTTAAAATGTCCGAGTTTTTCAATTTGCAAAATAATGAGCAGAGCAGAAAACTTTTTAGACTCACTGCGCCCATACGACGCTAAACAGAAAAAGATAGGAATATCAATTTTTGTTAGATATACATATATATGTATATAGAGAGAGAGAAAGAAAAAGAGATAGAGAGGGACATTTAGCTTACATGATCTAATAGGGCGAATAATTTGTGTAAATTTTGATTCTTCAAATCCGCTTGAAGCAATTCGGCAAATGATATAATATCTAATTTATCCGTATTGCAAATACTAAGATACTTTTCACAGAGTTCGGCATCCCGGTTGCTGTCTAATAAGCCCAATTGCTCCAGTGTACGTTCAATTTCAACAATATCGCCAGGAAATGGTATTTTCATATCACGAGCCCGACTCATTACAATAACATCTTCAAACGAGTAATCCGAAGTAGGTACACCCAGAGCTCTACGAATAATAAAGGCAATATGAATAAAGGAAGATGTATATTAAAATTGGTTATCTTACTTGGCCATCACTTCGCGGACATTTTTGGCATAAAGATTAGCATCGCTCTTCTCGGCGGGTGATGGTTTATATACTGGCAAATACTCGATCTCACAGCGATTATAGAATTGCGTCATGGTCAACCAGAGAAGTCGTAAACTTAAGAAGAAAGGGAAATTTTGGAAAATAATTAAGGATACTTTAACTTAATTTGGATTCTGTAACTTACACGCCTGGTCCATCCCAGGTCCAGGTAAAGGTATCAAATTTATTGGGATACTTTAGCAATACTGGTTGAACTGGTACACCTGGATAGAAAGCACCTGGTTTAAATTTAATAAGTGCTGTACGATTTGTACATGTGCCCTCAGCAAAAATGACCACTTGAGGCCACTCCTCAGTGGAACGAGCTCGTTCAACAATGTCACGTATCGTATTCTGCCTGGAATTGGGATCTTCGCGCTGCACATAAATGGGTTGAGCATAATTAATAATCCGACCCAATAAAGGAATGTCCGCTGTCTCTCGCTTAGCCACAATTGATGGTGGATGACTGGCAACCACCAGTATGGAATCCACATAAGAGGAATGCGGTGCCACTACCAGAATGGGTGCTTCCTTTGATGTAGCCGGACTGCCCTTTATGTTAATATAATGAAATGATCCTGATGTATACACCATGCGCATCGCACGGGCAGTTAGATATTGAACTTGTCTAATGGATGATAAAGAAAAACGATAATGATTAGTATATAATTTTCATTAAATCGTAATTGACTTGTCTAACTAAGGGACCTACTTTCGCCATCCTGTTAGCGGTTTCTGTTTAAGATCATCGAGAGTTAACCCATATAAACCAATGCAGGCAAACATCCAGGCCGAGAGCAATGATAAGACGCAACCCACCACACGAATGGGAAGCAACAAAACGGTAAGCACATAAATCTGTAATTAAATAAATAAGTGATAAAAACAAATATGCGATAAACAAATTTAATAATAAATTTGGCAATTAAACGTTTTTGAACACATGCGAGAGTTTGTTAAAAAGTTTTTGTCATAAAACAAAACAGAAATTACAAATTTTAATTAAAGTGTTAATAGAAAATGCAACAGCAACTGATTTGGCCCTTTAATACCATTGAACCATAATGGTAATCATAGTTGATTGATTGAACAATCTTTATACATATACATCATATATCAATTAATACAGCTCATTTTGGTTAACTTTTTAATTAACCCCCGTCTGTTTTTGTGTCTATTTGGATACGAGTATGTTTACTTTTTAAGAAAAACATTTTAGCAACAAGCAGACGGAAGAAAAAGACATTGCTTTAGTTAATGCCAATGCCAGAGCCTTGACCTTAAGATCGCCTAAACGGGTTTCCCCCCCGCTTACCCTTCGTCAATTCATACATATGATCATCATTCATGTCGTTCGCATGCAGCGAGCGAGCGAACATTTTGTGGGTCACTGTCGACTCGTCTCTCTTGTCTGTTGTTGTTATTGTTGATTTTTATTATACCTTATCAATCATCATTATTGCGTCCTATCTACAGCTGTTTTGTATTATTTCAATTCTAATATTTGTATTTTTATTATATTTTTTTTCTGTATTTGTAGAAGTAAAATTGGCGCAATTTTTATGATGATGCGTCATCCATGATCTGTCATCGCTTGTATATACATATAACTCGGTGTATCAGTATATTTAATAATATTTAATTTTATTAAAATCATGTCAACTGACTTTTACTTTCGAAAAGCTTTTCAAATATGACCCACATTTGAATTGATAAGAAATTACTTTCAAACTATTTAGTTTATTCTCAAAAAGTTTACATTATTTGGATTGGCCTATTCCTGGTGGATGAAGCTCTGCCTGGTATAGAGTATTTAGCGTAACGACTATGCATATAAAGTTCCTAGTCTTAACTCCAATTGTTGGCCGTAAAAATCTCAGTATACAGTGATTATATATACATATATGGGGCAATTAGTTTCAAGCATTCAAATGACACGGTCCAATGCGGCAAAGAACAGAAATGAAAGGAGGTAGGGATAAGGGGCAGTCGCTACAGCTGTTACTGTTTTGGTCATTTATTTTTTGGCCCCATTATAAACAAATGAGCGAGACAGTAGATATAAAAATTATCAAAAAAAAAAATGAGTCGTTTAAAAAGCAATAGAAAACGAAAACCAATAAAAGTGGTCGATCGTGAGTGTACATAGGGGCTCGTGCAGGGAAATGCACTTTGGAACATGATAAATGAAGGCACAGACATTTCAGTTTGGCGCCTACCTGAATGAATTAGCAACAAACAACATGCCAAAACGAAGGAACCGGCAATGTAGTAGCAGTAAGAAGAGTAAGAAAATAAAACAAAGACGGGCGAGGGAGGGCGCAGAGGAAAGGAATAAGAAAATCATACGATTCTTGATGACGTCGAGGCAACGTAGGGGCGATAAAAAAAAAAACAAAAGAGAAAAGAACCGTTCGGTAGTGGCAAAAGGAGGAGAAGCACAAAAATTGATTAATGTAATGCATGTCAAGTGAGCAGGCAGTGGTGATGGTAGGGAGGTAAGACCGGGGGGTATTCGGGGAATTTTTCACCATTGAAATATGTAAACTAGATCAAAGTAAGACAACGTTAACGCCACTGCCACCACTTTAGAATAGCTCTGTCGGTGCTAGTGCCACTTTAGATTCCCATTCTTCTTCTTCGTGGTTAACATCTTTGTACACACACATGTGTCTGAAAATTGATTTGCATGAATGAAACGTAAAACGGAAATGGCAAATGGTACATCATCACACAAACACGTTTACACACAACAGCACACACACTAACACACTCACGGGGCTTGGCAATGGTAACGGTAATCGCAATAACAACACTCACCTTGGCCACTTCAATGTGATTGTCAATCTCAATGCGATGCACAAATGGATTAATATAATTATAACCCTTGGATGCCCACGAATCCTCCATGGAATCGCGTTTACTTAGATTGCCACTTTTATTACTCATCATGATGTCCTCGGTCATCATCAGATCATCACGTTGTCTGGTCATTGCACACGGTGGTCCAACCCTACAAATTCGACCCACAAATTACGCACTTCTTCTTTGATAGAGATATAGAGCATTTTCATAATATTTTGATACTTTCTTGAATTCTATATGAAATCACTTATATATGCATTTGTGTATATATCGTGGACGTATGTCGACACCACACTCACCCTACACTTACGCTTCTTAACGTGAATTCTTGTTTACTTTATTCACACAAATATATAAATATTGAATTCTGCCGATTTTTGCCGATACCGTCCCCGCAACCCGCGAGGTAGTTGTTATCGGAATAACAGAATTATCGAGATAGCAGAATAACAATTCCTGAGTCTGTTAATTAACATAAGAGTTCGATTACTCGGTTTGATTGCTAGTGTCGTAGCACTAGTGCGCAACGATTCTCAACAAGTGCGGGTGGTAATGTAATGGTAAATATTTACTTGGACTTCTTGGGATTTTAGTGTTGGAAAATGCGAATATGTTGAAAAAGGCTAGATTTGAACTCCAGTGTGGGTAAACGTTATTTTATGTTAATGCTACCAGATGCGTAGCGTTGCCACTATGTACGATTTTAATTCCGTTTTTTTTAAATACTTTTCAAATTATTTTTTTAAGTTATTTTCTATCTTTTACTGTAAATCAGAAGTTATGGGCGATAACTTTCTTTTCTGTAAGCACTGTATTTGTCCCCTTATACCTCGAATCCTTTAATTAAAAGGCAAA
Organism: Drosophila emarginata; assembly: GCA_037075365.1. Classification (NCBI taxonomy): domain Eukaryota; kingdom Metazoa; phylum Arthropoda; class Insecta; order Diptera; family Drosophilidae; genus Drosophila; species Drosophila emarginata. The sequence continues at coordinate 2,396,265 of JBAMCD010000160.1, forward strand.
AAAAACTTTTACTTTTACAACAAGAAAAAAGAATTTATTAATTTATCTCTATATTATATATTGGAGATGCACATCGACAATAATTATTTAATCAATAAACCAAGTGAATATTGCTACATCTCAGAAGGCGGCCCAAAAGTAAGCATAGAAGGTATAGTACTTTTTAATATGCTGCAATGTATAGCAAGTATTCCATCACAATTCTTGAAAATTGTGATGACATACATACATACATACATATGTATACGAGGATGTATATACATATACATATATATATATAAGTGATTAATTATATGGTTTTAATATATTTTTGATTAATATGGGAATAATACTATTTTGATTAAAATTATTTAAATAATAATGGATTTTACTCTAAAGAATAAAAGTGACCTTAAAAAAAGCATTTGGAAAAAGTATTATTATTATTTATAAAAACTTCAAAAAAAATATTATAATACTTAGCCTACACTAGAAATAGAAAAAATAGAATAGAAAACAAAGAGAAATGAATTTCCTGTTTTTTTTTTTTTGGAAAAAATCAAAGACGAACTGCAAAACGACAATTGCTTTGCAAGATGAACGCGCAATTTGGCCAGACATAAATATCAATCAGTGCTGCCAGCTTAGCCGCATATGAAAATGTAACAATTTCATTGTGAACGCTTTGCTTTTAGTTTAACACCTCTTACTTTTAATTTAATTCACTACTACTACTTTATATAAAAGAAAATCGATTAATCTATATTATTTATTATTTTTAATAAAGATAAATTATTTCACATTTTGCGACTAGCTAATATTCTAGCATTTTTCCCTCCAAATGTCTCACATCTCGTCAGCACTTGCAGCCGGAGCCAGAGCCAAATAGAATAGTGTTTTGGACACTCTTGGGGACCGGGTGCCGGGAGGAGCAATGACCAGCAGTGTCATTGGCTGCAAGCGCGTCCATACCATTATAGTTGAACAACTCCAGGACTTGGATCAAGTGCAACATAGTCTATTGCTGATTAAAGGACGACTGCAACCGAAATGCACGAACGCTCGCCAATTAAAAGCAACCTTGGATTGGCCGGTTCAGGTGAAGTCTGAGGAACAGCTGACCCAATTATCTACAACAGGAGACTTTAAACTGCTCTTCGATTTGTCCAGTGGGGAGAGTGGGCAACTTAAAAAGGAGACGGAGCATTTGCATCTGCATTTACGCTGCTGCACCGGTTCGCGACTGATTAATTTTACTTATAAGCCAAGACGTAGCCATTATCGGGTCCAGCCTTTATATTTAGTGTGCAAGGACGAAAAGGAATTTGGAAAATTGGCAACTTCACGTTGCTCCCTAATAGATCTCAATTTGCGATTGATCCAATGCATCTATGCCCATAAACTGAATGCGGCTGGATTTCCAAATCGATTTTTTACTTTGAATGATGCCTGCCAGATTTTCCATTCAAGTCTGTCACAGTCAGAGGTCCTTGATAGAAGCGAAGACGAGTTGTGGCAACATTTTGCCAGCGAAATTCTTGCCAGCTCAGAGTGGGGACAACAAGTCAATCTAAAATTTATCGCATTTGTCGGCTGCACGCGTTATAATGGAGCTGCTGTAGCGGCTAGCGGAGATTCCTCATACGAAAACATACGACGCCATCTGCAGGGACACGCAGCCTTGGGTGGCGGTGGCTTGGCACTTTTTGGCAGTGGCCATTTCTATGCATGGCCCCAGCGTTTCGCCGAAATTGGTGACTGCATCAGAAGCAAGGAACGTGTGGATATAGGCCGCTTGCCGGACGAAAGTAACTATAGGCGCACATATGGTGGAGTCTATGCCAGTACTCTGGGTGCAGTATGCCATGAATTGGGCCATTGTTTTGATCTCGGTCACACTCGCGATGGTGTAATGGGTCACGGTTTTGATTATCTCAATCGTGTTCTCACTGTCGACCAGCCTACTGAGCATTTGCCACAGAGAATTGTGTCTGTTAAAGCCGCCAATAAGTTGCCCTCAGATTCATCTCATGCCACAACCACTGCGGCTGCTCGCCAGCGCCTAACCCAATTGAAGAAGCCAATCAATCAGCATTTGGACAATTATCACACACAAAGACTTAACGATAGTTTCTATTTCTCGCACAATTGTGCAGTGATATTGGGTCAACATCGTTGGCTTACAGATTCGGAACATCTAGAACAGGATCTGGACCAACCACGCCAACAGTTATCATCTCTACCGTCTGTAAAAATCTCTCTGGATCTGGTTGCTGAGGCAATTGTCTCTACCATACCATTACGACTCATTGAACTGCGGTGTAATCTCGATAGTCTGGTGGCCCATTACGAGGAGTTTGGCGAGGACAAGCTATCAGCACCGATTTATCGTTTTCCATTGCCTGGCGCATTGTGGCATTTGCTGGCAAAGCAGCGTACCCATTACGTCTTTGTTTTGACCAGAAGTGGAGATACCAAACGTTTAGCCTGTGATTAGGTAAGTTCAAATAATCCATTCGCGTAAAGTGCATACTTAATTGAATATCGTAAATAATAGAAACTGGAATAACCGTTTGTATCAAAATCTTTTGTATCAAAATTCTAACTAACTGATTAATGTTAAAATTTAGATTTAAACCAGTTTTAATTCTTACAATTTATGACGACCTTAACATTAGCGAACTTAATAATACATATGTGTATACAGGGCAAAAGCTTAGAACGTATTAACTAAGCAACAAAAAATTGTAGACAATCTTTTATTTAATTTGAATTAATAGCTAAATTTTATTGACAATCCACTTTTAAATGCGCCTTTCAATCTGTGATGAGTAGATCATAGAGTGACTGTAAAACTGTAATTAAAAGTCGATGACTCTCATTCTTAGAAACTAGAAATCACTAATACAAAGAGACATACCATATACATACATATGTATGTATGTATGTACCTATGAATAGTCCCCAAGTTAGCTTAATTCGATGTGTACCTTTGGTATTGGTATACACTTACAAAAAGAGAGTATAGCAACTTTGATTTCGAGATTGGTTTCGAGATTGGTTAGAGATTGCAACATTTACAAACATTAGAATTAAATTTAAACAGAATAAATTGGGGACCATGGAATGGATCCAGATAATCAGAAAAGACATCAAAAATGATTTCAAAATTACTTTATGAGTTGATTATAAATTAATTTGTAACTTTATTAAAAAAAGAAAATACCATATTATAAATTTTCTATCAATGTAAGTTTTTTGCTAGCCCTCCTATGTATTTAAAAACAATTTTTCGAATTTAAGAAAAGAAAAAAATCTGACTTTCGGTTTATTGAAAACAGGATAATTGGGATAATAAATAGGGTATACATATGTACATATGTATGCATATTTTTATAATAATTATCGTTTTATATTCAGATGATTTTTGCTTACGAAACCTCCCAACAAACGATACAACATCTCAGCTGATACTCGCTTTCTTGCTCTCTATATTTCGCTCTCTCTGAAACCCGACCACGATCAGGCTTGCTCATACCCTACATATGCATGTACATATGTATGTATGTATGTATGTATGTTTGCCTATGTCAAATGGGTTAAAGTCTCGTTAAAGTCAATCTCATTTGGCAATCGGGATTTGTAGTTTCAAGTTTGTTTACGCGGTGAGCCGACGCTTGGTTCGATAATAAAAACAAAAATATGCTTCTCTGATGGAACCTACACAAACAAACAAACACACACACACCCAAAAATTTAGACACGAACAAACCAAAAGTTGGGTGATAAGATAAATAAAATGCCCATACCTGCAAATTGATAATTGAACAATATGTAAAGAAAATAAAAAACAACAAAAACAATTGGCCAAGCATTGATACTACAACATTTCTATTCCAGACCTCAACATGGACGGATCATTAAAAACATCAACACCAAAGTCACCATCATCATCCTCAACAACAACAACAATAGCACGTATTCAATTTAAAACCTTGAAGGGATTTCCACCCAGCACAATTGATAAACTGGAAACACAGGCATTCCTCAATGCGGCCAAGGAAATTGTGACCGTTATAGGTAAAATGAACTATCAAAAAAATTATTCAAATTAAATATATACATACATACATATGTATATGTATGTACATATAGGATTAAATGTGCGTACGCATGATAGATATCTTGCAAAATTTAATAAACTTTTCCATTCCCATTTTGCAGAAAGCTTTGGCAAACTTTTTACGCCCGTGATCAGTGATATGAATGGCAATATAAATGTAAGTGAGTTGGCCAAAAATAAAAACAAAATTTTTGGTATTGACACGTTTACAATTTGACACGGCATATAAAAGATAAATTTTTTGAGAATTTTGTACAATTTTTTGTTTGTTTACAATTCTAATATGTATATGAAATATTATATTAGGCTGCTAAATTTATGTTAAAGTTTTCGTTTTTAAAAGACAGGTTTTTATTTTTTTTTATATCAAACGAAAGCTTATTAACGTGAAATTCCTTTTCCACATACATTATAAAAAGTATGTTGAACACTTCCCAAGTAAAAAATTTTCTAAAAATAATATGTATATAAAAAAATACATATAAAATAGTGGTTACAGATTTGTACACATCTAAACAAAGCTTCTCGATTTAGCTATTGTTGCTATAATTAAAGTCACACTTTATTTAACTTGATTTCAATATATTTTAACTGAAATCGACCAATTTTATAATAACCTCAAAAATTAACAATAATATGTAATAATTCCAAGTAATGCATTATTTTATCATATGCCACTTATCTATCGATCGATCGTAAATGATTTGTAAAACATTAATCGTATTTAATTTTTATTTATTAGAAACTAACAAAAGCTTATGGTGCTGATGTAATTAAATATAAATATTTGGAGGATTTAATTGTGCTTGATGGGAATATTGATGATTTTGCTGCAAATGCATTGCTCTGGCTAAAACGTGGACTGCAATTAATTTGTACATTCTTTGAGAATATCTATGCAGATACACAGAACACTGAGATATTAAAACAACATCTGCAAGATGCCTATGAACGTACACTGAAGCCATATCATGGTTTTATCGTACAGAGTACAATTAAGGTAAGTTTATACATGTATGTATATGATCGATCGCATAAAGCTAAATGTCTAATTAATTTTATCAAATTATTATTCCAGATCATTTACAGTTGGGTACCCACTCGGAGTCAACTGTTAGGACAAGGTGCTTCCCATGACGAAAATATTGAGGTGCTTACCCAATACTTGCCCACAATGCGTACTCATTTAGATAAGATTGATGCACTGCTAACGGCACACAATTTAGATGATAAACGCAAGGTGTAATGAATGGATAAATGGAACGCTATTTAGCTTAATTATTACATATATGTATAATTAATTATAACTATTATTTATGAGTAAAAACTTCACTTTGGTAATTAAAAGAAACAAACGTCTACTACGATTTATAGATCCTGCCTGCTGTACGTCGACGGATTTGACTGTGTTCCTGTGATACGGATAAATTTTCTCCGTTTGCATTAAAATCCGTTGAATTATTCTCATTTGATTGCTCTTTTGGATCTCTTGGCGGCTTGCAGCAGATAAAGTGTAGAATGGCCACCAATATTTCCATGGCAATAATAAAAAATATCATATTTGATAAAACGCTAAGATAAAAAACTTGACCTACGCTTATAAGGCGCAAATAGACCATAGCTGGTAATAAAATGCATGGCGTCAAAGTCAATACTAACCACTGGGATGTGGCCCCAGTGCGAAGATTAACCGAATAGCCCGAATATAAACGCAAAACTTCGGTAATAACAGACACAAAATAAGCTGCTAAAGTGACCGCTCCATTTGGGTTGATTAATTCATTAATCTGTACAATAAAAACATCGGTATTATTATAATAATCATACTTAGTTATAGACCTTTAGTCATTTACTTACACATATAATAATATTAATTAAGTAGCTAAAGCTCCATAAGAAGGATATATAACAATTTATTTGCAGCAACATTTGTAGGGCCAAATTTGACCTATGCGGCGTTACATCATAGAAGGGATAATAGATGCTTGTCGTCGTATCATCAGCATTATTGCCAACTTGGATCAATTCAAAATTGTTTTGCGAAATTTCTATAGGCATTTTTTAAGTTTTAGAATTATAAAAAGAGTTACATTTGTTTTTAGAAGGCGACGAATGGTTTGGTTTCATTTGGTTGCCAAGGGCAACTTGTTAATTGTGGGCGAAGAGGTAAGTATGCCCGCTAAGTATGACCATTTTAGTGTGACCTTACGCCACATTCTAATAAGATATTCCGGTCTAATGAATGTGAATACTACTAAAACACTTCAATTAATATAAGTTTCATATATATATATATATGTACATATATATTCATAATTTAATATTTTCAAATAACCGCATCCAATCATATGAAATCGAATTAACCATTTATAATTGGTATTAACCGTTTACAAATGCCTTTCAACGCTATGTTGACCATCATCCAACAGCAGTATGACAGATCATCATATAAGCTTTCCGTTACTTCCTATTCCAATCATTGTTTTAGTTGCAATCATTTATAATCTCTTCTGTATTGGATTTACACATAGGGTTAGTTATTCTCGTTGTTTTCTAAACCGGATGGCGGGTCAACAGAATTGCTCTCCCTGCATGGATTTGTATGTCTTCAATCGCACTGCCAATTATCGACGCTGTGAACATGTAAATGGAAGATGCTTTCCCTTTCGGAAGGTTTATGCAACAGCCCGGGAATGCGAGGCTACATGTCGTCCATATATTCTGGGACCGACTTTGGAAAGAAAGCGAACAGAAACACCAAAATTACCACCTTTGACCAGCACTGAAGAGGATTATGAATTTTAATTTAAAAGAGTGATGAATAAAGTCAACTAACAATTTGTATTAAGAAATTCAAAATTTTGTTTTTTTCTTCTATTTTAGTGTTTAGTGACGATGATAAAGATTGATGATGATGAGGTAAATGATAATACATTTAGTAGGGTACACTAGTATTAATGACCACTTCCAAGGCACTCACTGAAATAGAAAGAGATAGAGAGAGACCATTTAATTGCATGATATCTATAAATGATATATAAATAAATAACTTACAGAAACCATGTTCTTGTTTGTGAACCAAATTCTGCAATATCTCAGCCAATGTCTGATGGCATTTAATATATGTGTTTTCAATTTCCACCACTTGATTTAAAGCCAAATACTCTAAGCCATTATCTTGATCATCATTATCTTGATCGCAACTTAGGTCCAGACTCAGGGCATGTGATTCATCAACATAACGTCTACAACTGGCCCATTCCATATCGAGTACAAATATCAAATGTAACAACTGTTCCAGGGCCACACGAAATTTAACAAAATCATCAGTTAGCAGACAATGCTTGGCCAAAAGTTCAAGATACTCATTGTGCAGGGAATAAAGCTTTCCAATTGTCGTACATTCAAGCAATTGACGTTCAAATTGTTCACCAATTGCCTGCATCACATGCGTACAGAGATGTGTGTGAAGGCTATTGATAAGATAGTTTAACCAGAAACGTAAAATCTCCAAACGGCGCACAGTCAGGCCAAGTAAATCGAGCGGTGCATATGGATCACTGCGGCGTATAAATTTTAAATTTTCCAATTTCCATGCAGCCCATTTCACTTTTAGCATGAGACGCCATATGGAATTGTATGTGGACATCATGCTAGGTGTGAGAATCTTTTGTAATGCTAATGGCATATCATAGGCTAATTTAATGGCATCCAATGCCTCATAAATTTTTCTCGATTTGGCTCGCACTAGTGAGATCAACTTCACATGCAATTGTGCAGCCATATCTGAATATCGTGGCAACATAATATTATATAATTCCAATGTCAATGCAGAGCAATTGGCCCATTCTTCACCAGATTCGATATTACAAAATAGTTGAGTATAGAATGGATAGAGTAAATAATCAGCCTCTAGAAGCATTATGTGCCGTAGAAAACGTACATGATCACCCAAATGTAGATCCTCGCGATAGTATTGCATGGCAAAGGCATTTGCATGACTGCGCCGATCTTTGAGTATATTATTTAAACTACGAGGTAGATCATAGATTAACTGCAGCTGTGAGCATTGCTCGAGGGCGGATAGGATTTGACAAACTTCAGAATAAGGTGGCAATGGTTTAAAATCAATCTTCGTTTCATCCGCATAATCATCATTTAGAGGCTCGGTAATTAGTCCCAAAATATCTTGATCATTTATGATGGTACAAGATTCCATCAGTCTTCGATCGTAATCAATCATTTCCTGCCTGGTCTGGAGCAATTGCATATCCGGTTGGAAATTTTTCAATTCTGAGGCGCCACCACAATAGATACCCATATCAGTAAATACGCGTGCGACTAGCTCCGCATGCAGAGAGTCATAATCACTAAATTTAGTGGTATATAACATATTACCCAATCTATTGACACTACCTAATAGATCTTGTGTCTCACCAGATTCTATGGCATGATCCAGCAACAGACAATAAAGGGGACATTTTTTTAAAAATTCGTATATCCTGACATTCTGCTCATTGCTATTTGTTGGGAGTAAGCCACGTTCTTTTATGGGTCCCCAGAAATCATCGCATTCGTTTATCGGGCTACGCTCTACAATAAATTCCGACTGCCAATCCCCGAGAAGAGCACGTTGCCACCACGCATCCAAGATGCCGCAATAACGCTTAAATGAGAATAAAAGCAAAGCTGTGGCCAATTTCTGTTGCGGCACATACAACTTGGTATTGGCATACAATTGTGATAGCAAATAGGCACTCTTGAGATGTGCCGGAGCTTCATTTATCAAGCATGTGTTAGCCAAACGTTCCAGCAATTTCAGCGTTTCGAAATCCTTCTTCATGTGCCAAAGGAATGACATAAGAGAAGTAAATCCATCGTTATTTGTCACTTTCCAATCATATTCGATAAGACGCTGCTTGATCGGTTGGATAAGATCACGCAAAGCAACAGCAAAGCATTCCAAAGTACCAGTTACCCATATGAAATCATCTTTATCTTCAAACATGAAACAACTGTAATCTGATATAATGCGTTTTAAATGCATCATTGCATTTAAAGCTGGAATCACTTCATTATCTAAAACGGTCTTCAAGATTTCCTAAAAAAATACAATTACAATTAATATAGGAATTGATTAAAATTGAAATTGGTTTAATATGGCTTACCACTGTCACAGTGGATATGCTGACATTACGACGAGTATTTATTTTCTGCCGTTTTGCATCCACCACGAAAAAGCAACAATTCGTTGGCCTAAAAAACATAAAGTTTATTTCCCGTAGCAGGCACTTTTCTGTTGTGGTATTGGGCAATGGATAACGCAGCATACCCAATGATTTTTTATTCAAATACTGCACGTAGGCTATGGCAAAATTGTCCAATGGATTCGAACTCTGTGGTTGGGCAAAGATCTTAATATCATTGCGCCACCAATGTGAATGGATGAGACGTGGCACCAGTTCCTTTTCACTACTATATTTTTTATATTGCGAGAACAGACCCGGCGGATGTAGAGGCATCAGTTTTGGTAATTTGCACCAAAACGATTTATCTTGGTTAACATTTGTTAGGTATAAATTTAAAGGTTGGCCAACAGTGGATGAGGTCGGATTAAAAGGCATTATGGCTAGATTATTACTGGAATGATTGTGTGGCCTTGTTGTTTTCTCTTTGGTAGAAGCTTGCTCGTTCGGCCCTTCAGATCCTGTATCGTCAGACCAATCCTATAAGCACAGTTAAATTATATATATATCTCTCTCTCCTTCACTTTCCTTCTCTTTCGTTTTAAAATTGCTTACACTTAAGGTTTCCAGACTGTTACCATAAATGGATCCTGGTATATCCTTTACAGATTCATCACTATCCGTAGACTCGTTCCAGTTCGCATCCGTCAATTCATCTACTGAAATTGGAGTCACCTCCACTGCCTGAAGCATGGCCAAACGTTTCTCATTCATTTCCATCCGATTCCTGCGCACATTTTGTATTGGCTCTATGGTCAGGGCTAGAAGAAAGTCCAATATCGACCATTGGAGATCTATTTCGGTATGCTCTTCCTTCCATTTGGGAAGATCAATGAATAGAGTGTACAGATGGCGTAGTGCATCTCCAAAGACCGCCATACTCTCGCAGTGGAAGCGATCCACCAGCGCCTCCAGAGTCCGGCGCACAGCATGGCTATTGGTGCTTAAATAGCGATGATGTCGTATATGGCTCCAGGCGGACTGTTCATGGGCGCGAAATTCTTCTGGTGTCAACTGCTGATCCGCATCCGCGTCCCATAATTGACATTTAAAAAGAAACAAGTAAAACAAATGTATTCATAGTGATGAAAAGGCTATTTACCTCTGATCCCTGAGATTTCATCAGGGTGATAAGTTTTCGCAGTTCCTCGGATATGAAGGCATTTCGTGCCGCCGCATCCGACATTATTGGAGGTATTTTCCCTTAGTATATTCCACAATTCGGCATTGCCCAACACTAAATTTATGTTATAGTGTGAGTAAATATTTACTAATATATATTAATCGATTAATTTGTTTTTGTTTTTCTTTTAAATTTCTTGAGAGGATTTTAATATCAATTATGCCAACCACATATGTTATCCTAGGCTCTGGAGGCCACACAGCCGAAATGTGTAAAATCAACCAAGCCCTTCTGGATACTGATAATGAAGAGAATGCTTCGCTGTATCAACCCATCCGTTACATAGTCGCCAACAGCGATGAGACATCCCAACGCCATCTGCTCACCCAGATCCCACAGACACGATCAGATGATTTTATAACAGTGCCACGTAGTCGCAGCGTGGGACAGAGCTGGATCTCAACCATTTTCACCACCTTATGGGCTTTAGTCTGGAGCTGTTGGCTTATCTGGCGGGATCGGCCGCAATTAGTCATCTGCAATGGACCAGGTACTTGTGTCCCCTATTGTTATGCCGCCTATCTTTGGCGTTTTCTTGGCCGCTTACCCAAGCACACGCGAATTGTGTTCATCGAAAGTTTCTGTCGGGTGGAGAGTCTCTCGCTCAGTGGACGCCTCTTGATGCCTGTGGCGGATATGTTTGTGGTCCATTGGCCAGCGTTGGCCAAACAATATGAACATAAACAAAACTTACGTTATTTCGGACGCATATTTTAATATTTATTAAATTAATCTAATTTTAATATCTAAAACAAAAAAAAAAAAAATAGATAAAAAAAACGAACTGTAACACATTCTTTTTTCATTTGAACTTAAAGAAAAAACCTGGAAATGGATGATGCTAAGCCGGCCGCCATATTAAAATGAGAAGGCCAATGCTTGGATCTATCTAGAGCGTCGTTTGCGTTTACATAGTTTACCATGTGCCTCCAATTGATGGCCCATTAGCTCTTGGCCGCAATGTGGACATGCTGTGGTACGTTTAAATAGATTCCGTTGGCGACGCTGACGCGGAGTTAGCTGCTCCTCATCACTGATACTGGTATTCGCCGATGAGCTACTAAGATTCAATTTAGCAATCTGTTCCTCGGTATATCCAGACTTCCTAAGGAATTCCTTTGATGATTGACGTGTCATCCGTTTACTAGCAGTTAACAATAAAGTTGTCGAACGTGTTTGAGGACGTGGACTTATAGTAGTATTGTTGGCACTGTCACTGGAACGGGGTGACTTAGATTGGGACTTCCTTTGGGATTTCGATTGATTTCCTTCTTTACCCTTGCGGGGTTTGGCGGTGGAAGAGCTGCTGCTTTTGTTTCTAGCATTAGTAGTAGTAGTAGTATTTGTTTGCTTTAATGACTTTGGCTTAAAGGATGGTGGCTCCACACGAATGGTAATGCTGCAGCCCTCCAAATGATTGGCAAATTGTGAACGTTTCATTTTCTCAAAACAAACGGGACAAGAGATTATATCATTATTTACATTATGATGATAACGAGATCCACTCGGTATTACATCATTCTCCCGCTGATATTCCTGCAGCAGTGTGTCCTCCCCAAAGAGATCATCAAGAATGGATTGATCGGCCAATTCGGTGGCTGCCAGTAGGCTTTCATTATCTGGTTCTACTGCATAATCATCGTATTCATCATCAATGAGGACAATATCCTCATCACTGAAACGTAAGGATTCATCGGCCATAATATCACGTTTTATGTTCCGTGTACGTTCCTGGCTACTAATCATTATGGGAGAAGAATGAGAATTCAGCGGTGACGATGACAATTTGGGCTGAATCGTTGATGAAATACTCTCTTGTATGGGTTTATCATCCGGCTCGTCGTCACTATCGGAAATGTTTATTACTGGGGCAACCACATTTCGTACCATTAAATCATCATCATATGACTCCCAGGACACAATCTCTGTATCAGTATCGACTTGATCACGCGAACGCTTGCTGGACGTTAGTAGCTCAGTGGGTGTGTCATTGCGGATCATTGTCTTACTCGGATCGGGTTCCGGTGGAGCTTTACCAAAACGCCGCATATAAAGCTGACGTAAATATGGCCGATTTGGTGAGTTGCCATTCACCATGTCTTCCTTATCTGTTCCTGTTGTAGATGGTTCAGCATTGCCATCAGACAAGGTATAACCCTGGCCAGGCATCTCACGTGGTGGAGATCGTATGCCGAAGACACCGTTGCCCAAATTTCCGCCACGTACCGATGCAGAAGTAGTGGGAGATGATGTATTCGATCGACTCTTATTCAGATCACCAAAACCAAACACTTTGGGTCCAGTTGGTATGCCTTTAATAATCGAAAACGGATCGGAGGACAGGCTGGGATACGATGTCGGTGGGACTTGGCTGGCCAATGAGCTAACTGGTTGGGTAATCAGTCCAATGGGCATGTTAGATGACCCGCCCAGAGCTGGCCTTTTCGGTGGTGGGTTTCCAAAATAATTACGTATATCATCGGATTGTGGCGTATTATTTGTAGATCTCTTTGTCTTGGATTTTGCAGTCTCTTTGGCCACTTTAACTGCTGGAGTTGGCTGGCTGACCTTCATAAATGTGCCACCACATTCACGCTGATGTTTCTCCCACCATTGGTCACTGGGTCCGGGTGCACGATTCGAAGTACGTTTTACCCATCCCTGGAACGGTGTGTGATTCTGACAAATGCCGGTGCAGCGCCAGATATGTGTGCGATAGGCATCGACCTCATCATGGAAAGTGTGATAGACAGTAATATTCGTTCCTGCCACTTTGTTAATGGTGTTCATAATACGTTTAAAATTGGGACCATGTCCACCATTACCTTCCCGAATGTTTAGCACAAAGCAATACGCATGGATCATTTCATGCTACAGGTAGACAAGAGAATGAGAGATTAAAGATTAGATGCAATGTGATATATACTCACCAGCATAGTTTCCACCAAATCCTTGCGTGGCCTTAGCTTCAGCAGCGGCTCACTCAGTCGTATTATAATCTCCTTAAAGTAGCGATTGCCACGCTGATAACAAATTCCAGCACAGGAGTACATGCGTTTGCTCCATTCGACAACAACTGCGCCCAAACGCTTCTGAAAGAACTTGTCATCGAAGCGTACAAACATGGATGATATATCCGGGGTGGGATCGACCAGCTCCCATTCGGGATGTACCAGGTTCTGTGTCTGATTCAAATAGTCATTCTCTCTCTCTCTAGATGATTTGGCCTTGGCCACCTACACAGCATGTGAAGTGAAGTGGAGTGAAGTAACAAGTAATGAAGGTTTCACTGTGATTCCATGTAACCTAAATACAATTCTCATTTACCGCTGTCGATTGTCCAGAATAAACAAATTGTATGCTTGAATCCAAGTCGCTGCTTGCGGGTTGCCCCCCCTTGGGTGCTCCCGTGCCTCCTCCATCTGTATCAGTCTCGGACTCGGCATTCAGTTGGGCCTGCAATTGGAGTGCCAGTTCGAAATCCGTTGGGCCATTATTTGAAGTCGCAGCATTTGATGGCTGCAAATTACAATTATATTTAATTCAAGCAAACAATTTTTTGTTATTTAGATTTCGTTCGTCTTACTTGCTTTTTGTTGGCTTGGTTGTTAGTGGTGTTGTTGCTCTCTGACAATTCTTCATTTAATTGCTGATGCAACTTTACGGCAAACAAATAGTCAGCATCGTGGGACATTCTGGTGCTCAAGAGTCGTCCAATATGCTTATGGCAACGAACTTGAACCAAAAAATGGACCAATTCTTCAAAACTGACGACTTATTCGCGCTTCTACGAAGTATAACAGAAGAATAGCGGGACAATCGGGTAATAGGGGGATTTCAAGTAAAGAGCAGCGATATTCTTAAATTTCCGGCGAAATGTTTTTAAGCGGAGCGAAACTCAGTATTTGGCGGCAAAACTCTTTCAGTTGTTTCTCAAACTTTTTCAAGGCAAACAGCATCACAACTATCGATAGTCGATGCTTTTTCATCGTTGCCTTTCTCAGCTCTAAAAATCAAGCTCTGTTTTTTTCATAGCGCGTCTTTCATCGATACGGGGTGCGGCAAGAAAAGCGGAAAAACAAAATAGTTTCCTCTTATATTGACTGTTTTTTTTCCACCGAACTCTCGGGTCGTGGTCGCTGTGGGTTAATTGGAATATTTATTATATTTCAAATACCACGAAAAAAAATAAAGTAAAAATTTGCCACATTTTAGCTGAATTGTTTTTTTTGTGTGCAAGTTTGTTTGGTTTTTTTGGGTTTTTTTTTTAAGTAAATTTTGAGCGGTACCGTTAGTGCGCTGGTCGTTGTGTACATTGCTTAAATATATATGTAATATATTTGCTAACAACAACAGTTACTTACATATGTGTGTATATGCATACACATACGCACCCACACATAACACAATATTATCTCGTGCATGCAGCAGCAGCACCATAAGTGATAGAAAGAGAGAGAGCTACTGCCCGAGTGTTTGCTGCATCCTCTGCATAAAAGAACAAAAAAAAATAATAATAAAAAAAAACAACGACAACAGAGAAGAGGAAAAATTTGAAGAAAAAGAAAAGGTAAATTGCATGCAGGTTTTTAGATTTAAATATTGAAATAATTTTTGGACAGCAGCACAAGCGGTCTAATAAGCAACAAAAATCCAATAGGAAACACAAACACACACACGTATATAAATATACATATATATATCTACATATGTATGTGACTACCCACATTTTTCAAACGGCATTTCGTATTATACATAATATGACGTACATACCTATACTCACATGTATGAATATATATGTATATCAATGTATAAATGAATGTATTTATGTATAGATTACATATGTCAACTGGTAGGGGCAAAAGATTCATAACGGGATTTATCTATCTTCCTGTGGCTGCAACAACAAGTGCAAAAATTCAACCAGCAAAATAACTGTAAAATTCAACAAGAAAACTTTCATGTGCGTGTGTGTATTTGTTTGTGTGTGTGTTGCCAAAGATTTTATTTAGAGAGGCGGCAGAGGACTTATCATTTTTTTCTCCTTTTTTTGGCATTATATTTTTTGTCTCCTGGCGCTGCGCAGTTGTTGAGCTCTGCCCGCTGTAGCAGCGTCGCACCGTGTCCCATAGCATTTTGAAATTTGTTTGTCACACATACACGCACACACAGAGAGAGAGAGGGAGAGTGTGAGAGCAAATTTTGTGCTCTCTCTTTCTTTATCTCACTCTCTTCCTAGTTGTCCTTGAGAGATGAAGGCTACCATTGACTTCATACAACTCCAGGGCTAAACGCATTTTTCATGGACATATCTTGTCAAGGTTTTTTTTGCCATACAAGGATTTTGTTCATATATACCTATGTACATATATATACATATACATACATATGCGTACGTATGTATGTATGTATGTATATATGTTTGTATATGTCTATAAATATGAAACTATTATCCTGGACCCTATACAAGCTGTCAGAAATGTTACACAAATTTATGAAAAAAA
Source organism: Drosophila emarginata (assembly GCA_037075365.1). NCBI lineage: Eukaryota > Metazoa > Arthropoda > Insecta > Diptera > Drosophilidae > Drosophila > Drosophila emarginata. Next base: position 2,412,300 of record JBAMCD010000160.1, read on the forward strand.
GAACAATAACGAAAAAGTCCGCGAAAAGTAACAAAAAGGAAACAATCTGATCTTGTTAAAAATTAAAGGACACAACCTTGCAAAGAAAACTGAAGGCATTACATGCATATGTTTGCATGAGATGCTACAAAAACTGATGTTTGTCTTGGCATAAGAATGGATGAAGTGGAATGGACTGTGCAAGAAGATGACCTTCTCTAAGTTTTTTAAAAAGGATTTCCAACTGACTCACCATACGGAAGCTTATTTTCTTTGACAAAGAAATGCTTTTTGAGTTTCTCTTTGCTCCTTACTAAATATCACAATACGGAAAAATTGTGCAACTGAACTTTTATAAAATATATATAAATTAACATTTCAGACTAAGGTAACATGTTCTAACGAAAGTTCAGTGTTGAAAAATAAATATAATAAATAAGGTTTTTTTTCTTTTTTTATTTTCACTTCATTTTTAATTTTTAACTTGACGAAAATGTCGCCAAAAGCCACCGTCACATTTTCGGAGTAAATACATATATACATATGATCGCAATTAAATAATTTAAATCTTCATTATCAACAAACTTTCAACAAATAAGTTCTTGGGATAAAATTAATTAAAAATGTACAACATTGTTTAAAAAAATGGAAATGGTGACATCTCTGTTAACAATTAGCAATTATTCGGGTGTACAAAATGTAAGTCAAACTGTTATACAACTGTTATACGGTTAACTTCACATTCGTTTGCTGTATCCGAAATTAACTCCAAAAATGAATTTTAGGTTATTTCAAAGAAGGTTTTAAAAACTACTAGAAATTTTTTTCCGATATTATTACCCGGATAGTATTACTATTTAAAATATGATCTCGGAAATAATATGATGGACAGTTAAAGCCAAAGGATTTCTCTTCGTTTATTTCTTCAACGTAAATGTTATATCGTAGAAAGGGAAAAATATAAAAGCTATGTTTATAAAACCCCCGAAATATACATATACATATGTGCATATTTATGTATGTATGTTTGTATGTACATGCATATACATATACATAATTATATATGCATTGTTTGACATATGTATATATGACATATAATAGTTTTCTAAAGGATATGGCAAAGGAATATACACAACAAATAAAATGTCTCAAATGACTGAGTGAAATCTTTTATGATTTTCTATAATTGAGCTACACACTAACATACACGAGCACAACCACAGACACACACACTCACTTGGCATTAAAGGAAATTCAATACCGTAGAGAAGAGAAGTAAATCTCTCAATTAGCCTGCCTGTCATTTTGCCTAATACAGCAATTAAGGCCAAGACTTTTCACACACACACATACACCGAGTGGGAAATACAGAATGAAAGAGACACTCTCGCTGTGTGTATGTGTGTGCGTAGAAAATTGCTCATGGAAATTGCATACTTTAACAGTTGCCTGCACCTTTAATTGCACATTAAACATTTGCAGGAGGTGCTGAAGCTTTCTATGCATATTTTGTAAAATTAGCACTCATATGACACAATTTTCCCAAGATGGCAGAGAACAAGAATAAGGAGAAGAAGAAAACTAAGGAGAAGGAACATTGTGGGAGGAAGAGGAACAGCAGGAGGGAGAGTACGCGTGGGCGAACATGAGACAAAGGAAAACAGAGAGCGCGAGCAATGAAAATACAACAAAAAAAAGGCATGACAACTACAAAAAAAAATAAATAACAAAACAAACAACAATAGAAGCAATTGCGCGGCGGCATAAAAACAACAACAAAAATACAATACAAAATAAAATTAAAACCACCGTGTGTCAGCGGTCTGTTGCTTTTTTTTATATATATGTATAAATATATATATTTTTTGCGCTAATAATAGCGGAAGCAGCAGCAACAACAACCGTTAGAAGTACAGAGAGAGTTTTCGCCTAATAGAATATCATTGCAAAGCAAAAATAACTTAGAACAAACTAAAAAGACGCAACGCCAACATCTGTATATGTATGTATGTATGTTTAGGTATGTACATACATATGAGTGTGTGTGTGTGTGTGTACGTATTGGCAAGTGTAGTGAGAAATTCTCATAGAAATAACTGAATTTTTAAGTAAAATGGCAAATCTGCTTGCTGATGCTGCAACTGCCCTGGTTGCCCTGGACTTATGTACAGATATAAAATATATGTTTATACATACATATGTATATACATATAAATGTATGTACAACTCATATACACCAGTTTCGGGTCAATTGACTTTTAGTGTAGTGCACACAGACTCACTGACACAAACACACATACATACATACACACAGACAAGACCAGAAGGAAAAAGCTCGCAAAAAGCAGCAGCAGCCGCAGCACCGTCGACTTCAGCGCACGCAACAAATCGCCTGAGCCAAAGCCTAAGCTCACCACACACACACTCGCACACAAGCACACGCAAACAAAACTCACTCACACAATGTTAGAACCGAAAGCATGCTGGCTTTGCTCTGGGCTTGGGCTTGGGCTCTACCCACCAAGTAACCAGCAAACGAACCAAAATCCCAAACCCTCCTACGCCCCGTTTGCCACCCACAATTTTGTTAGTCGCTTCGTCACCGCACAGTGGTTTTGGGGTTTATATTTAAAAACTATATCAATAATTTTGATTACCTTAAAAGCAAAGATAGTTTAAATATTTGTTCTTCTTTTTATATACATACATACATACATATATGATGAACCAAAAAAATATTAAATGCATTGTTGCTTATCCACATATGGTTTTAATAATGTTAAACATATTTTTTCATTTACCACTAAACTAGCATACAAATAGGCGTTTAAATGCAATCCAATTTCACAGCATTCCAAAATGGATACTTTAGTACAATGTGGAAGCTATTAATTCTTGTCTGTCCATCGGCCAAAAATGTTGCTGTTCAAGACGTAATAAAAATATGAAAAATAATATAAATATTTTTATTATCCGTTTTGGTTTTACCCATTTACGTTTAAACAATAAAGTTTAAAGCAATAAAAATATGAAAACGAAAAATTGGGATTTTTAGAAGTTAAAAATAAATTTATTTTAATTTCTAAACTAAAGGACCTTCTGAACTGCACTACTTTTGCTGGTTACAATTTGTATATGTGCCTTATTGATTCTTATTATTATTAAAATTTCTGAAATATTTCTTTATAATGTCATTGAGGCCCATTGTACATGCACAGATTAAAGTGTGTTGATGCTGGCTTTGACTATGAGTGTTTGTATGCGTCTCTTAGTGTGTGCGTGTGTGTGTGGATGTTGCAGTTGATGTTTTTGGCAACACAAAAAAAAAATGTGAGTCAAATAAAACTTGGTTGACCGCGTTTTTTATATGCAAAATTCTTATTCCGCTGCGGATGCAGCGCGTTTTCATTTGCGTTCATTTTTTTTTTGTTTTTATTTTTTGATGGGAGGCGGTGCTGTTGCCCAACGCTGCTGATGCTTCTTGCTGTCAGTGTTGTGTTGTGTCAGCAACAGGACACTCGGCACACACACAAAAAAGAAAGAAAACAACAAAAAAGCAATAATAACAAGAACAGCCGAGAGCCTTCTTCGTTATCGTTTTGTTGACGTCGGCGTCGTCATCATCATAATGACCGACTAACTGACTAAAACTGTGCGTTTATACATATACATACATACATACATATGTATATGTACATTATAGCTACGTACATATATTTGTATGTATATATGTATATAAATATCTGTATATATCTCTGTTCGTGCATGCGCCCCAACAGCGGTCAGGGTTGACTTTTGCGGGAGGCTAGCCAAGTCAGGCCGGGCACACCAGACCCAGGCTCAGGCTACGGCCACCTAAAACCAACCAGTCAACCCAATCTACACACAAAAAAAAAAGAGAAAAAGAGAAAAAACCAAACAAAAAAAAAGGAATGAAGAAAACAGCGTGTAGCGCAACAACAACAAAATTAAGTGCGCCAGAGAGCTGAACTGAGCCAGAAGAGCCCCCAGAAGCGTGAACCGTGTTCCGCGTGCCGTTACTTCGTTTTTATCCTTATTGGATTTCTGTGTGAGAAAGAAGCCCTGCCTCTGCGGCCATGGTCGTTCTTTCTGTCTGTGTGTGTGTGTGTGTGTATTTTTGTGTACCGTAGGAATCGATAAAGCATGCTTATTTGGATTTTTGGTGCAACATGCTTTAAAATATATGTGTATATATATATATGTGTGTAGGTACACAGCTCTCCGTATGTATGTATGTATAAGTGTGTCATATTTTACCGTTATATGCCTTGCCGCACATAACCTCAACCGCCATAGCGCTGCGCCATCAAAAGCTCTCTTCTCTGCGTCTGTGTGTGTTTATGTTTGTGTGTGTTCGAGTTAGACCAACTCGAGATTAGCTTCCGGTGGGGATACAAATCATCTCTCGGTTCGTTGCTCAAGTTATAAATATTAAATATTCAAAAGCGAATATTCCGTTCAGTTCGTCCGTCTACCCGCCGACAACCCCCTCACTAGCAGACCCATCCTTCCATTGGCATCCTGTTTCGTTCCGTCCTGTGTCCCCTCCCCAGTTCCAATTATTATTATTCCGCTCGCGCCCTTTCGCTTTCAGGTTCGCGCTTTAAAACAGATGCTTGCTTCTGCCTTTTGTTACTCCTCCGTCTCCTCCTTCTCCTTATCAACCTCTTTTTTCCACCTCAACCTCTTTTCTTCTTCCCCCACCTCAACTACTGTTTGATTTACTCCCTCTGTTCTTCTCTGTCGCACTCCTACTGATATGTCGTTACTGTTATCTTACGCATACTACAGTGGCGGCCGTAAAAACCATAACAGTAACATAGGAACAACAAAAACCAAAAAAAAAACTCTTCGTTTTATTTTTTGTTCTGGCCAAATATTTTATTCTAAAAAAAAAAAGTTTGCCTTCCTTCCACGTGGCTTTCGAGCAAGTTTTGCGCTTGTATGCTACTTAACCTTTTTTTCTTTTGGCTTTTGGTTTTCATTTTTCTTCTTTGTTGTTGTTTGTTTTACAATGTAAAAGTTGTTAGCAAAGAATTGTATGCTGATGTTGTTGTTGGTTTCTTTTTTTTTAGTCATGCCGCTTGATTTTGTACAACTTCGCCTGCTATCGAAATAGAGAGTAACTTTTTCATTTCCTTTTTTGCGTTTTGGCTTTTGCCTTTGATTGCTTAAGTGCACTCTGCTTCGAAACAATGGTTCGTCGTTGTCCTCATCTCCCTGTAGAGGTGCGAGAGGTAACGCAGCAACAAAAGCTTTGCATAAATTTCAAACAATGTTGGGACAAAAAGGGAACGAAAAATAAAGAAAGAGATTTTGTGGGTAAATCTGGTTGCATTTTTTATGACCACCACTGTACGACTTTGTGTGCGTGTGTGTGTGTGGCCGAGTGGCAAGCGGCGAGTTTTCATGCTTGTTACATTTTTGCTCCCAGCAAAGGGAAGAAGTAGGAAGGATGATGATGATGATGATGATGATGATGATGTGTGTATATCCTTACATCTAACCAGCGTGTGCGTGTGTGTAGTTCCCTTCATGGATCGACTGTTACAGGGTTTTGTCAATGACATGACCTCCTACTCAAAATACTTTCCTTCTGCTCCCTACTTCCTTTTACATACATACATATGTATGTATATGAATGTTTGTATATGTATGTATGTATGTCTACATGCATACTTCTAACCGCGCGCGTGCGTGTGATTGTGGTGTACGAGCGCCGTGCTGCACTTCAACGTTACACGTTACAGTTAATGCTTTTAAATAGTTTATAAGTAATTTGTTGTTGTCGTTGACACCTACGCGAACCATTTTACAAGATTTGCTTTATGTGTGTGCGTGCCTGTACGCTAGTGTGTGTGTGCCCCTTTCAAGTTTGTGAATGTGCGCGTGTGTGCAAAATGTTGTCATAACACGCACATCAGCTGTTTGGCAACACAAGTCACACACACACACACAAGACATACATATAAACCATTGAAGTCAAAAATGTTAATGATTTAAGGAAAATTTTTTATGCACACTGAAATGCAATACACTATCTTCTGAATAAAAAGTTAATAACAAATCATGAAATCAAAATATAATAAAAGAGTCATCAAATAAATATCTACGATATATTTTAATTATATTTTAGTTTGCCTACATTTTCGTCGTGCCATAGCAAATTAAAGGAAATTTTCACCTCGTCGGGGTCACCATCGTAGAAAAAATGTCTATAGTTACTGATGTTGATACCATGCCATGCCATGTGGGTGTGTGTGCCTGTGTGTGTGAATATCTACATATATACATATGTTCATACGTGTATATAATTGATAATTACGAAGCAGCAGCAGCGGTGTCGGCAGTGAGAGACTGTAAAAATGAAACTGAAATTAGGTCGCCATCGTAGCGCACCCGAACCCTCCGCCAATCCCCCCCTTTCGTATACCATAAACCCACGACCAGAGCAAGTAGAATACAATTTGCCAAAAATAATTTCGCTTTGCGACAATTTTCATGCAACACAAGATAAAATCATATATACATACATACATACATATACACACATATGTACAAATATACATACATACATAAGTATATGTATAGATGGTGAAAAATCGCTTTAAGTAAAAAAACTATTTGACTTATTGGAGCAGACAGCTGAACGAAATGAGGAAGAGAAGGAGGAGCATAGATGAGCATAGCGAGGGGAGTTCAAGCTGTCAGTCAAAATGGTGGCAATGGCTACGGTACCAGAAATCGTGAGGCGACAACAAGAAAACGAAAATAAATAAAAAAAAAAAAAAGTAAAAGAATAATACAATTAAATAGATATACAACGCATTAGAAATACTCTTTAAAAGCCTGCCTTTTTTTACATATTGCTTGTAGAACTATAAATATTACCAAATATTGCATTATTTTTTTAAACTAAGTGCGTGTCGCTCAACGAGAGGGAAAGGTTAAGAATGCTTTTACATTTTTTCTGATATATACTAAAATTTTTCAGAAATTTTGTATGATATAATGTAGTTATATCAGTAATCTTCTATGCCTCTATATATCAAACTTTAATCGCGTTTTCCTTAAAAATTCTTTTTGTAGTCGGTTAAAATTTCTTGCAAGTCCTTTGACTGATTTTGTTTAAATTTTCCATACTTCGTTAACTTACTCAACAACCATATAAAGAAACGATTTTTTGACGAAAATTGAAATATATTTATTATACCTTTATCAAAAGTTCAAAAAGAATTATATAAGTATGTATTTGTTTAAATTGTTTGTTTAGAGGGAACGTAGGTTTTTAGTTTTGAATGAAGCAATCACGAGTTATGCGGATTATAACATCACAGCGGTTTTTTTTCTTTTTTTTTTTTTGAGATGACTCAGTACCATTTTTCAATTTTTTTTCAGATTATTCCTAGAATGATGCTTAATATAGGCATATAAAAAATTTTCAAAATTAATTAAAAAATGTTTTGAAAGATATTTTGGTTTACATCTCCTTCCAAATATTAAAGTTTAAATCTTTTTGTTGCTCACAGTGAATTGGGGGAAATCGATTCTTTGTTTGTTGACTATCATAATATACCCTTTCATTTGCTCTAAGTACAGGGTACAGGGTGAAAACATTAAGTTTTAAATTCACTTAAAATAAGTAAATAAAACGGTGTATGTGTGTGTGTGTGTGGGGAGGTAACTGTACACTTTGTTTGCAGCCTAACGGTAAAAATTGGCCAAATGACACAAAGCTGTAAAGGGGGGGTTGGGGGTGTGGCAAGAAAAAAGCAAAGCGAGTGAGAGTGAAAGAAGAAGGAATATTTCGCTTCAAATTTCGTACGAAAATGTGAATTTTTTTTATTTTGGGGTTTTTTTTTTGTTTGTTTTAACTCGTCAGTCGCCGCGCTGTTCTGTCTGCTGTGTCGGTGGCAGAGGAGGCAAAAGAAGTGTGTGTGTGTGTGTAGATAGATGTAGGTTAGGTTGTGGGTGGGGCCTTTTGTGGTTGACATATGTGCATGTGAGGACAATTTTTTGTCTCGGTTTTTCTTTCAGTTTTTTTTTATGTTGTTTTTCTTTTGCTTTGTGTATTTTTTTTTTTTGGCAACGAAAATTTCATCATCATATAATGCGTAACAAAACCAATTGCATGAATATTTATGTATGTATGTATGTACATATGTATGTTTGTATGTATAAAAGGTCATATGAGTTGGTACGCTGTGGTTTTGCTCGTCTATGTCATAAAATACATACATACATACATACATACATACATATATAGGCACGCACACACACACACAGAGAGAGTGGAGTTTTAGTAACTTCTCCAGCCCAATGTCAAAGGATTGCCCGGAAAATTGTGTGGCCAGGCCGTAAAATGCGTTTGCGTGTATAGAGACAAGACCCCGTTTGCTACTTTCCTTTCCACGCCTCCCCCTTTCTCTTCTATTGTTTTGGTCTATGTTGTTGTAGTTGTTATTGTAGTGGTTGTTGTTGATGTTGTTTTTGCCTTTATTGCTGGCATAATTGTTGTTGCTGTTGCTTTGGCCTGGCTTGTATTCTGTGTCTGTGTGTGTGTGTTGCTTAGTCGCAACGCATTTCGAACTTAATTATTATAATTAATTGGCAAGAAAATGACGACGTCGACGCCAAACAAAAAATATCCCCCTCCCTGCGAAAGCCAAGTAAAAAGCGAATACACTTGGACACGCAACAAATATTAAGAGTCCTTACAAAAAGTAACTAGGTCTATGAATATATACGTATACATATATACATATACATATGTATACCTTTACAGTTATGTGTGTATACATATAGTGCTTTTTAGCTCAACAGGCTGGCAACGCTGCAATATTAAACATAATAAAGATTGAGTGTGAGAAAGGGAGATCGAGAAAGAGGGAGAGAGCGAATTAGCTAGATTTACATAAGAATTCTAAATATATATCCACATATACATATTGTTAACAGTTGACTTTCTCCCCTTCTCAACACACACCCACACACACACATACCCATTGTTAAAACAAAAGTCACAATTTTAATGCGCCTCTTAACAATAGAGTTAAACTGAGAAAAACAACAACAAGAAAGTCGACAAAAACGAAAACAAAACATTTAAAGTAGAATTATGCAAATCTAAAACAAGCTAAACTCATATATGCCTCACAAAAAGTTCTTCTCTATACTTTACAAATTCTTTTCCTTTTACATGGACATGCCATTTGCTTTTGTAAAAAAAAGAAAGAAAAAATTAGTTTTACAAAATATTTGGAGAAAAATTGTTGCCTTATCATAATACAGCTAAGTATAGTAAAGTAGTGTAAACATGAACTCTACAGGAAAGAAAAAAAAACAAGAAAACTTATGCATATATGTATGTATGTATATATGTATATACTAGATCTGTATTTACAACCGAGACTTTGCTGACTATAACACGTAAAGCTATAGGCCCGTTCCCAAATTTTACTCCCTTAATTATTACAATTGAACCTAATTAAAAATGATGGTTATATTTTTATATATTTGGATATAATATATATATATATATATATATATATATATATATATATATATATATATATATATATATATATATATATACATATATATGTATGTATATATATATGTACATATTATATTTATAGTTTATATTTATATAGGTTAAAAGTTTCAGGTTGAGGATTGGACAATAAGTAGCACTTACAACAGGGTATACGCAAGTCGGTGCAATGACTTTCTTAGTTTATTTTTAACATAATGGGTCACTTGAAAAATCAAGTATCATTTACATTTAACTACTTTTTCAATTGTTTGCTTCTTTAAGAGCTCTAAAAATGTCGAATATTTAAGTACTTGACTTTAAAACTGAAGAATAGAGATATAAATTTAAATACATACATACATACATAGATATAGAGAAAATGAAATTGTAGAACCTAATTCAGGTGATAACTATGTATGTATGTTACTGGGGTAGTTATACGTTTGCCAGGATTAGGAAGAGAAGCTAATGGAGTCATCGTTACTTGTATAGATAATATTTATTTAAATTTGAATTTAATTTTTAACGATTTTTTATAACTACAATAGATGACTTTAAAGACTCTAGTTTCTCATTCGAATATGTACATAGTTGAAAATTAAAGTTTTGTGCTTTTTGTTAAATTAACATTTCCAGATTCTTCTGTACATTTGTATGTATGTATGTATGTATTAAATGAAACGCAATACTTCCTTCTCCCTATGCCCACGTGTCCTGTATCCTGTGTCTCTCTGGGTTAGTTAGAGGGTGAAATAAAGCAACCCGAACGCCCACGCCTGTGATGTTCGAATGTAATGCGGAGCTCACGCCCACCATTAAAATGCAACTCTATGTTACCATAGTTTCATAACAGGCAGCTTCATTTTGTCGACGCGCACGCCTACGCTGTTGGTAGGGTGGTAGGCATATGAATGAATGGATGCATGACACCCACACAGATGTGACATGCAAATCGAACATAAATATTGTTTCGATGGCAAACACAATGTGTGTAATAGAGAGAGAAAGATAGAGCGGAATAGATAGATGAGATAGATGAGAAAGAGACATACATATATACATATTTGTGCCATCTATTGTTCATAAATGCAAACAACAAGTGTTATTCTTGTTCTTTCATATTGCCTGCTGCCTGCAAAGTAAACATATGTATGCATGTATGTATGTGTGTGTATGTATGTATACACATATGTATGCCATACAAACAAACAACTAGCAGCTGTTGCTTGATATTGCCATCTCTTTCTATCTCTCTGTCCATGGGCTCGATTGCCTAACGGTTACGGTTTCGGTTTCGCCTTTTGTTCTTGCCATTGGCATTCGACACACTTTTTAATTAGTTTTGCCACATTTCCCAAATACATAGTTAAATACAAATAAATTTCTCACATTAATTAAACGCATTGTTTTGTTAGCAACAACAAGAAAAGTAACAACAAAAGCGCAATAAATATTTGTAAAATGTTTAATTAACTTGAGCATGTCGACAAGGTAGCCAGACCGACCAACTGACATAACCGACCGATCGCATCCTACAAACTCACTCTCACATATACATACATACTTACATATGTACATATATGAAAACATTTTAAATTATAACGAGCGGGCCGACAGCAGACCAGACCACCCAAACGCGCATATATGTATGTATGTACATCCATATGTACATACATACATTCATATACATACATATAGTAAAATCGGTTTCCAAATATTCCTGAGAAATATAAAATGCATATGTACATTCATATGCAAGTACTTGCTGCTGATGTGTTAAATAAACACTCAAAATTTATACGTTTGACTTGAGGTCATAATCAAAATTTATGGAAATTGCGAGAGAAAACACTGAACAAGAAATAATAATAACTTAACACCTACCCACCCTTTCTTCAGCTACTATCCCTGATAGTTATGTATACATATGTACAGTATATAGAGACATTTACATACATACATACATATATGTCTGTATCTTGATCAAACATTAAAGCCATATCAATCATTAGCTAAGTTATATACAAAATTAATTGATTCAATTATAAAATTGTTTTACTTAGAACAATATTTGCACTAGTTTGTAATTACAAATATATCGTACTGGAATTACTTAGACTTAAATCTAAAAACAACTAAAAATTAAAGCTAAACTTTTATTTTTTTTTTGTTATTTAATAATATCAATATGCAATTGGCTTTGCCATTGATTTATTATGGCATTCCATTCGTCTACTGCAATCGTTTAATTTATCCGTATATATTATTAATATATTTTTTTTACATTCACAAACAAAATGCAATATTCATTATTTAAACTCGACGGGGTTACCTATAAAAAAACATTCTAAACTAATAGAAGTTTTGTGGTTTTCCATTGATAAGTTTTGGGGCACCCTTTAAAATATCATTGAAAATTTCACACAGTATTCGTAAAATGTCACCTTATAACACTGCATTTAAAAGTAAAATTGTATTGTACAAATCCAATACTATATACGATTTGTACTTAAAGTCCGTAAAAATAGATTAAATTTGGTGGGTTTTGTTAGAAGCCTATGTATAATGATTGTATAAGCAAAGTGAAGCCAAGTCGGACAAGTTTTAAACTGTTAAATACTATATATTAATATATTGCATCGAAAATGCATTACAAATGTCAACAAAAACTGGTTACTTAAACATAAACTATCTTTTTTTTTTTAATTTTATTTTATATAAACTTTTGTATATATTGATATAGCAGCCCATGTCGAAGTTTATATACACTGACAAATTCTACATTACACAATAATTGTTGTGTAATAAACAAATTATGTGATATAGGGTGATCGTTCCGAACACTCAATATATTAAATCAAAGACAACAGATTTAAAACTGAATATAAGTTTAACCACAACTTTGAGAAATAATAGAGATTAGGAATTTTTCCACGTAAACCCGTTTTTAACAAATTTAAAAATATGATAATATGAAAGAAAAGGGTATCAAATTTTCTACTTAGTTGGTGTCCCTTTGTTTTATTTGTTTTTCTAGACACATGGAGCTATATTAGTGTCGTGCCGTGTATGCACATATGTATGTGAGTGGTGGTCGTTAATGTGGTCAAACTGTTTTTCATTTGCATTAAAATTGAGGTTAATAACTATAGCGTAAAAATTTATTACAACAACTGTCAAATGCATAACCATTAAATGCGCTTTACTTGACTCTATTTCTCGTTTTTTATTTTTCATTTTTCATTTTTTTTTTTTTTTTTTTTTAAATTGCGATGTCATTGTGAATGTGAAATTGATGCGATTGGATTGTCAAATTGTCGATTAGAAGGCGAGTTAAACCCCTTCAATTTGTAATCAAACCAACCTCCTTTTTGGCCAATTCTATACTGACACGGAGTCTATTCCATATGAAATACATATAAACATATATGTATGTATATATGTTGTATCTGTATGTATTCTAATTTAAATGCAAGGCAACGTCAAATGGTTTTCTCTACGGTATGAGGTTTTTTGGATATAGTTGAAATAAACTAACTGACAGACAGAGAGAATTTTGCCACAATTTAATTAGCATGTATTACCATACATGTGTTTATATATACATATGTATGTGTATATAACATACATATGTACACATGTATGTATTGGTGCTACTGTTGGCTTAGTTCTCTGTTCGTAGTGTACATTAGTTATTGTACACATGAGAGTTTATTATGAAAGCTTGTAACTATTGTACACTGGAGACGAGCCCCTTTTTCCCTAACGCTTACAGGATTAAACTAAGGGGCCTATGTAGCTAAGTTAACTTTGGACTCTACTGTACTTTCTATGGCCTTGCAATAATGAAATCAATTTAACGGGTGATTTAATATGAGGTGTATCCTAAATTAAATTCCTTTTTTTATAATCTAGATTCTAGAAATTTAATCAAATTCAATAGCTAATTTCGATCAACATTAATGGTAACTTAAATATATAGTTTTGGATTAAATTCTTATTGGAACACCCTTTATTACAAAACTAGATTTAATCGATTTCGATTATAATTTATTTTTTTTTTTTGCAAAATCACTGAAGTTAATGATAAACGTTTACATTTGGCAATTTTTCCCCAGTTGTAAGCGATTATCTTTGCATAGGAAAGAACTTTGGGAATATCTTGGATCAATATCAATAATAGGTATTAAAATGCACTTGATTTTGCCCACTTTTGACCACTCAAAAAATTGTTAGCATATGTATGTAAATATTAAAATGAATGCCCATTTATTGTTGCTAGTCATCTATTTTTTGCTTCTTCTTTTTCTGTTGTTTCTCTTTTTAGTTTTTCTATTGGAATAAATATTGTATGCATAATTGCTTTTTAATTACGAGGTGTGTATACATACATATGTATGTATGTATGTATGTATGAATGGCATGCATGTCTATACATACATATGTATATGAATCGAACCTTATACATATCTATTTAAGCGTAGCAATAGCTAGAACAGACGCCGCAGAAAACTGTAAACAAATTTCATTAATTCATTTTGGCCAACTTTATTTTTTTTTATTTTGTCTGTGCCGCCACCTTACCGCTCCCGTTCCTGTTAGCCTCTTGGTATATACATACCTGGAAAAAAATGTTAAAAATTTACTTACTGTGCGGGTTTGCATGTGTGTTTGTGTGTGTGTGTGTCTTTGTGTGTGATCAGTGTAAAGGCAAAAATATGCGCGAAGCAATAAAAACTTAACAATGAACAAACAAATGGAATATACCATCTAAATATGTATGTACATATGTAAGCATGTGTTTATATGTGTATATATATGTATAAATGTGTGCATGTATGTATGTGTTTATGTGAATGGAAATTAGCCAGAGTTGTTGGTTTGGTCGGTCTGTCGGTCGGGTCGGTTGTTTAGGTCTATATAGCCCAGCCAGACGGCAGTGTGATAAAATGTTGTTTTCACTTGGCCTGCCGTTTGTTGCCTGAAACTTGTTTAATAATTAAAAAAATCGGCACAGAACAGAAATGACGAAGCTCAAAGAATATAGTATGTATGTATGTATGTATATATACGCACACACAGATACACACATACAGAGACAATAAAAACAACACGCACTTCAAAGCATATCAATTTGCATACGAAAAAACTTTGTCCTTTCACCATTTAATTAAGATGAAAAGAAAGAGCTTTCACATAAATATATATTTTACAGAATTTTATTTGCTTTCTTTGCATTTTTAAATTGTGATCAACTTTCTTTTTGCGCTTTTTTTCTCATTCTTTTTTCTCTATATCAGAGGACAAGAAAAAAAAATTAGTCAAATTAAAAAAAAATTAATAAAAATGTCAAAGGCTAAAATTTTTAAATAAAGATGCTAATAGTAAATTTATAAAACATGACACAGAAAATAAATTAAATTAAGACGAAAGAAAAGTTTTCATTGCTTTTGAGAAATTATGTTATTTTTTTAATTTTAAATTAAATATCAATATATATTGTTTACACTATAAGTATAGTCCTTGACAAAAATCATGCTTATAAAGTACAAACACATATTTCCTTTTATACTTTTTAATAAGTAGCGAAAATTTCATAATTTGCCCGCTTCTCCCTCATTTCACTACTCGATTAACAGCTGCGTGTAAATGTTTCAAATTAGCATGTGAAAGTTTTTGAGGTCATACTACCAGGACATCACGAAAATGGTATTTAAATTAATTTTCAAACATTGTTTATACATCAAAAAGCTTAGCTGCCATATGGAAAACCGCAAAATTGTACCATCGACCCACTTTTCCAGCTAATTTGTTATTTATGGGGGAAAAAAAAATCAAGATGCCACAACAAATTTTTTATATTGTATACGTCAACCGATTTCTAGATACTCTAAATAAAATAGTTAAAAGTGCATAAAATTACATTATCGTTGTTTGTTCCTTAAAAATCTAGTTGCAGTACTATTATTATTTATTTTAGAGTATTTTAAACAATTTTTTTAATTCTAGTAATGATTTTTCAATTGCTCTATTAAAGCAAGTTAATTTAAATTTAGGTTTGAATTAAAATTCATTACGCATTCCCTAAACCAAATTTTCAATTTGAATTATTTTTATAAAATTCGGTAGAGTGAAAAAAAAATATTAAAAAAAAAAATTGTTGGATTTGTTTTTAGCTATTATGTCAAAATTAATATCGTACCACGAAGAGTATTTTCTCTTCGACTATTTTTTTTGTTCCACTTTTTCAGCCTATATCTTTTAAAATTTTTCTATTTTTCTTATTTTATTTTTTGTAATGAATTATTTAAATATTCTCATGTATAATGTAAAAGAAATTCACACTAAAAATATTTGTTGCCTGTTTTTTATAGCACTTGAAACAAGAATATAAAATTGATGGCCTCTAGAACAGAATATCAACCATAAATTGAACAGGTACTTGAAAATAAAACGCTTTAGGATATATACATATGTATGTATTTATATATACATAGCTATAGTCCTGTCAACTCTTGAGTAGATACTCTAACACAACCCTTCAACTGTCGTTCAACTTGAAAAGTGCATTTGAGTAGATTAAGTCAAAGTTTTTATACTTAATCACAGACGTGATACTGATCAAGAATGAATAAATATGTATATATCTACTTCATGTCTTAATATAAAAAAAAAAAATAAATTAATGTGAAAACGTTTTTTTATCTTCATTGATAAGGGAAAAGGGAGAGGGAAGAATAGGCGGGGGGCTTATGCAAATAGAACAAGAATAAACTGCTTTGTTTTACATTTTGTTGAAACTGTACTTAATGCATAATGTATGATCTTTGGACAAGGATGACTGAGAAAACTAACTGTTATCTGTCAATGTTCAATTAGCCGACATTTTTGCTGTGCGGAAGAGTGCTAGCACGGTGGGCACATGAAGGGTGGTTAGAGGGAGGTAGAAAGAGAGAGAGAGAGAGAGGCAAGGCTAGGGGAGAAAGGTACGATGGTAGTAGTAATTGTGCTGCAGTTGTCAGTCAATACGTCACTTGCAGTTGTCTCTCCCTCTGTCAATGTGTATGGAAGGGGTCTATGTGTTGTGTTTACACGAGATGTGCAACAACTGCACTGACAGCAGGCAGGCAGTGAATTGTTAGCGTTTTATTTATTCAGACGGCGTAAATTTTTGCTTTTCTTTTTTTATTTTGTCCCTCAGCATATTTACATTTGTGCAAAACAACAAAACGAAGAAGCAAAATATAGGGGAAAAGGGAACTGAAAAATAAAAAAGAATGACAGCAACATTGTTTAAACATTTATTATTACGAAACTGTTGTGCAATTAATCAAGTGCAACAAGAGGCACACAGCAAACCGATTTAAACAATATATACATAAGTACATATAAAGAATAGGGCACTTTATGGTACCCTATATAAAAGTAGTTAATATTCATCAAATTTCAATTTACGTTATTATAATTGCAAAAAGCAAAGAATAAAATTCTCTAGTCATGATTTTTGGCCTTTCCAGGTTAAGCGAAAAAATGAATATTTAATTTGTAAAGCGATTAAAAAAATCAAATGATAGTTTAACCTAGTAAACTTTGACATGGTTGCAATTTTTTTTTTGTTTATTCAATTCACTGAAGAATAATTAAAATCAAAACCTAAAAAGCGATAAATAATCATTATGATGGAAATTGGTATTTGAATTTCCTCATTTAAAAATTTCCCTAACTAAAATGTTTTAGGAAATATAATTTATTTAAGAAAAAAATAATTCAAATCGTTTTCTTATAATTTATTGAAAATCAAAACGTCTTTTTGTGATAGTGTAAAATATACAAATATACTGTAAAACCCTTTGCTATTTTCTAATAATTTGTATAATTAAATAAATGAATAATTTCTCGGGTACTTAAGTATTTTTTATTTATAAATAATCCGAGTTCTCTCATCAGCAGACTTACGACTTTTTTAACGCTAGAACTGGTTGGGAATCACAATTAAATAAAGCGTTAAATTAAATAGAGCTTGCAATATCAATGTTTTTGGTATTTTTTAAAATTTATATAATATATACTTCATAACTAATGGGCTAAAAAAAACGCATAGAAAGTATGGATAAATTTTGTTCCACTGTACCGCTACCAAGTCTCCCAATTTTTTCCATTTAATTAATTCAAAGTCTTATTAAATACAATTAATTATAAACGATGATCCGATAAGTATGCTAAATAACATTATTAGACATTGAAAAGATCATTGAATTTCATATACTTGTATATAGAGTTAGTAAAAATGGGGAATATAGTCAATGAAACCGCATGGATATATTTGGCACCCTATTGTTTGGTCTCAGATTTGAGATTTTTCCGTTTTATTTTTTTGTTTTTCTGCCAATAATGTGCAAAAGATTTCCTAGTGAGTCAGTCAACCAACCAAATGGATGACGAACCGAATAGACCGAATGGACGGACTGAACAGAACAATTTGCTTGGATCGTAACTATAGTAATTTGATAATCGTCGTCTTTCTATTCTTCTTCTTTGTCCGATTCGTGCTGCAATTTGACAGGGAAACAGCGGCTGATGATGTTATTTTTAAATTATATATTGTGTGTATATATATATGTATATATATATATATGTGTGTGTGTGTGTGTGTGTGTATCTCGCTTATTTTATTAAAAACAAAAATTGCCAAATTGTGGGCCCATTTGTTTAATACAAATTCAAAAGTACATAGAACAACATGTGGGTGGAATGGGTTATATGTATGTATATATATATATATATATATATATATATATATATATATGTATATACATATATTCAATTGTGATGCTTATATTTTTTTTTATATTTATATATATATATAAATATTACACAATTAATCAAGTTTATAATGAATAACTGTCAGAATTGAATAAAATTAAAATGACATTTTTCTATTCTATTCTATTTCATTGCAGGTGAAGGTGTTGGACTTGGTGTGAACATTTAAATTTGAAGACGAGCTGCTCGGGCTAAGTTGCTTACACACTCACCTCCCATTCCTGGTGGTGGGAGTAGTCGGAAGGACGGACGGAGGGACAGTTTGGCAAGAGTAGCGAATATAGACGCATTAACTTGCCAACAAAATGTCTTCGCCAATTGCACAGAGTAATAGCAGTAGCAGCAGCAGCCAATCCCAGACGCAGTCTGGTGGCGGCCAACCGAATCAGAAGAGTAATGCTGTAGGCTCTGCCGCTGGAGGCGTTAATAATACACATGATAGTAACAAGAATGTATCGGGAACGACGACGACATCAGCAGGTGGCAGTGGTAGCAACAACACATCAACAGGAGCAGCATCAACAACAACAACAACAGGATCTGCCTCATCGGGTGGTGGTGGTGGTGGTGTAGGAGGAGGAGGATCAGGAGCAGGAACAGGAGCATCACAACCACAGAGCCCAACAAAACGTAGCACAATATCGACAAAAGAGCGTGTAGTCGATAGTGTACCATTTCCGCCAAGCCGGAAACTCACCTGCGCCGATGTATTTGATGCACGCACTGGTAAGCCGCATCACGATGTACTTAAACAGCACTTCATTTTGGAGGGACGCATCGAGGAGAGTGCCGCATTGCGCATCATTCATGAGGGTGCAACACTTTTGCGTCAAGAGAAGACAATGATAGATATTGAGGCACCGGTAACCGTATGCGGTGATATTCATGGCCAATTTTATGATCTGATGAAGCTATTTGAAATTGGCGGCTCACCGGCTACCACCAAATATCTATTCCTTGGCGATTATGTGGACCGAGGCTATTTTAGCATTGAATGTGTCCTATATCTGTGGTCCCTAAAGATCACATATCCGCAGACGTTGTTCCTTCTGCGCGGTAATCATGAATGTCGGCATCTAACCGAATACTTTACATTTAAACAGGAATGTAAAATTAAGTATTCGGAGCATGTTTATGATGCCTGTATGGATGCATTCGATTGTTTGCCATTGGCGGCTCTAATGAATCAACAATTTTTATGTGTCCATGGTGGTCTATCGCCGGAAATACATGAATTGGAGGATATACGTAGATTGGATCGTTTTAAGGAGCCACCAGCATTTGGACCCATGTGCGATCTATTATGGTCCGATCCACTTGAAGATTTTGGCAATGAGAAAAACTCGGATTTCTATACGCATAATTCGGTGCGAGGCTGTTCATATTTTTACAGCTATGCGGCATGCTGTGACTTCCTGCAGAATAATAATCTGCTATCGATAATACGAGCGCATGAGGCACAAGATGCCGGTTATCGAATGTACCGTAAGAGCCAGACAACCGGTTTCCCATCGCTGATCACAATCTTTTCGGCGCCAAACTATCTCGATGTGTATAACAACAAGGCTGCTGTCCTAAAGTATGAGAATAATGTGATGAATATCAGGCAATTTAATTGCTCACCGCATCCATATTGGTTGCCCAATTTTATGGACGTGTTTACATGGTCGCTGCCATTTGTTGGCGAAAAGGTTACCGAAATGCTAGTTAATGTCCTTAACATATGCTCCGATGATGAGCTAATGACAGAGGAAAGCGAAGAGCCACTTTCCGATGATGAGGCAGCATTGCGCAAAGAAGTTATACGCAATAAGATTCGTGCCATTGGTAAAATGGCGCGCGTATTCTCTGTATTGCGTGAGGAATCGGAATCAGTGTTGCAATTGAAGGGTCTTACACCAACGGGTGCCCTACCATTGGGCGCTTTATCTGGTGGCAAGCAATCGCTTAAAAATGCCATGCAGGGCTTTTCACCGAATCACAAAATTACCTCATTTGCGGAGGCCAAAGGACTGGATGCGGTCAATGAAAGGATGCCGCCGCGTCGCGATGCCACACCATCGCCAGCAGAAGAGGGTCAAAAGTCATTGTCAGCGGCAGCGGCAGCTGCGGCTAATGCAAATGCAAATTCAATCAATGGATAATTTTAAGACAGATCGGAAAAAAGTTAGTCAGTTAGTAGTCAGTCGATTCGATACGATTCGAACCAATCGATAGTTTGATAATTCGAATCAAGTTAATTGATTGAGGAATATAAGGTGGGATAGAGTGGGGGGTGGGGGGAGTCAGTAGTGTTTTTTGATAGTCCAATGCAAGACAGAAGAGATGATGAAGAAAAGTGACTTGATTAGTAAAAAGTTACAAGCAGCGGCACACACACAAATACACACCATAACACACACACACACACACACATACATCCATACCAAAAAGAGAAAATGCAGCCGCCAAATAAAAATTGAAATTTTGCCCAGGCAAAAAAAACAAAAGAAAAGAAAAACAAACACAAAGCAAACACACACAAAATGAAATCCACACACACACACACACACATCCACAATTTATTGGTATTATACAAGTTAAAGAAAAACAAGATGAAAAAAGCAAAAAGCTAATTATTAAAATGCAGTTAAAGAATATATATACATATATATATATATATTTAAAGAATGATATACTTAAATATGATTATATATATATATGTATATACCTATATATATATATATATATATATATATATTATATATCAAAATTTTGTGCAACGTTATATCAAAACAAAAAAGAAAAACAAATAAGAGAAATTCATACATACATACATAAATGAAAAACGAGTTGAAAAATGAAGAGAAATACAAACAAATTTTTAGGTAAATTTAATTACTTTGCTAATTCAAAAACAAAACAAAAAAAAAACTCTCGTCTCTACTATATACATCTATATATATATATATATATATATATATACCCCTATATATATACATATATATATATAAATTACAACTTTTGTTTGTGTGGCGTCTGGGCGACTTTTTAACAAAACTGAAAAAATTTAAAAACCAAAAAAAAGAAGAGGTAAACAAAAAACATACACCAATAAATGCAAAATGGAAAGAAAAAAAAAAAACTTCCTACAAACAGCTAAAAACAACAATCGGCATTATTCTCTATACCGATTCGTAATTCCTTTAAAACTTTTCAAATCTTTAAAGCACTAATTATCTATTTGATCTAGTATAGAGATGCAAAACTATCGATATCAGTAGATAATAAAGACTGTCAATCGTTATGATGATTGTGATCGATAGGCAGACAGACAGAGAGTGTTACAATGTTCCGTTAGCCCGTGTATATTTCATTGAGTACAACTGTTAAGAAAATCCATCATATTGTTATCAGTCTCCGATAATCGTAGTTTTTGCATTTCAATCATATTGTCCGATATATATGTACATACCTATGTACATATGTACATATATGCATATATACATATATTTGAGAGAACTTCAATAAAGGTCTCAGATAATCGCATTGTTACTTGCTTTCGTTGTTTTTATGTGATCGTAGTTATGGTTTTTAGGGCTTTTGAGAAGGAATTACGAATCGAAATTCTGAATAATCCAAAATATTTTACTACTATATTTTTAAAAAAAAAAAAAAAAAAAGTGAAAACCAAAAAAAAAAAACGACTGAATCTTTCTCTATATCTGACTCTTAATTTTCACACAAACAAACAAACACACTCACAGACACACCACACACAAACATTTTTTTGAAACATATGAAGCATAAACTCAAAGTTTATTGTTTGTCGCCATTATTCGCCTCACACTCTCTCATCTGGTGATTGTGTATGTGGTCTTTATATACGTGCCATCTATGTCGTAGTCATTAGCTGAATACAAACTATATATACATACATATAATTAATATATATTTGTATAAATATATATATATACAATACACCCACACATGCACACATACGAACATCCACTCACGCACATATACAGGAAGTAGCAGTAAATGCTAATTTGCTTCTCTTTTCTATTTCGAATTTTTATTATGAATCTCATTCGAACTCTGCGCCTATTGATTAGGCTATACAATTTGCGCCTGCGTTAACTGCTTGTCCGGCTATGTGCGTGTATGTCTTTGTGTGTGTGTGTGTGTGTGCGTGTAGAAATCCTTTCTCTTTGTATACCTAAACTAAAAATTTCACTTTGATTATGTTCTAAACAAAATTATGTGACCGATTCTGTATAGTGAAATCCCAATGTTTTAATAAGTTTCTGTTTCCTCCAAATTTATATACATTTTGTTAACTTGTTTATTATAGTTTATTGTAAATTATTTATAACCACACACATACACCAACTCACATATATACACACACACTCACACACACAAAGTTGTTGTTTCTACTTCATTATTGTATATTTATATTGTTTACTACACTTTTTTCTCTAAGCATTAAGTAAAATAAAATAAATGAATTTAAATAATAAATGAAAAAAAAAAAACAAAAAAAAACAAAAGCAAAATACAAAAACAAAGTTTTCTTAAACAAAAATTATATTATATGCGATATATATCTTAAAAAAAAAACAAAATAAATAAAAACTATGTGAATTTAACTATTAAGTTTAAACAAACCAAAAACTAAAAGAAAAACAAAGAAAATGAAAATGAAGGAATGATTCGAACAGCAACAACAACAGTTACAACAATTGATAGAAAAACCAAATTTAAACGGGAAATGTAATACAAAATGCAAACATATAGCAATTTAAAAGTACTTTATAAAACAAATATACATGCATACACACACATATATATATATATATAGCTAATAAGCAGATTATATATATATACATTGAGATAATTGCGGGTCGATTCGATTAGAAAGTGAATGAGAAACAAATTAAATAAATAAAATAGTTCGAAGAGCAGCAGCAGCAGCGGTATTGGCTGCAGCGTTAGAGAGAGACAGGTTAGAGCAAAGTATGCAAAGAATTAAGTTTACACCCATATACACACACACACACACAAATACAAATACAGCCGAAATGATACTTAAATGCAGCATGGGTACTCTGGAAGCGGCAACAATTACATATTACCTCTGGCGCCTAAAAGCATGCAAAGAATAATGTTAAAATTGCCATGCGATATTAAAATGCCCTCACGAAGGATCTTATAGCTTTGACCTCATACATAAATCAGTTTTTAATGGTCATCCGTCTGTCTGTTTACCAAATCGAATCACTGAAACTATCAAAGAAAGAAATAAACAGATAAGTTATGTATTTATTACCAATCATTTCAAAAGGTTAAATTAATATGAAAAAAAAAATAAATACCATTTAAATAATGAATACTCACAATTATGTACAAATTTTGTACGAAAACCTAAAGCCATTAGATTTTCAAAAGATTTTTTTATGAATCTCTGTCTCAACCATTTTTTGATCCTATGGACTGACTTTTAATGTCGCAACACATGCAATTGATCCAATTTTAGATCTGTCCATTATCACCGATCATCGCCAACGAATTTGAACGTAAAAAAAGTAAAAAGCTTTTACTGTCTTTTGAAGTAGTTGATAATTGATATTATCCAATCCAATAGCATAATAAAGTTTATTAACGAATTTCCAAACAGAGCGCTTCTTCTTTATGATATATCTATAGAATATACCACAAATGATTGTTAATTCAATAGTTATTCTGGATTTTGCACTTGATCTCGTTAGGGTATATACATACATATATATACTTTGCCATCCCAAAGTTAGCTAATGGTATTATGTTTTAGTTGTTTTTTTGTTTGTTTCTTGTTTTAATTGCCTGTTGTAATTGAGAGAGACTGTACCCATGCGTAACCAGGAACAAAAAAAAAACAAAAACAACAGCATATTATTATATACAATATAAATCCCAAAAAAAAAAACAACAAAAATACAAAAACACAAAAAAAAATAAATATTTATATATATATATAAATTTAAGCGTTCGTAACACACTCTCTACAAATAAAAAAAGATCCAACAACCAAAGCAAAAGAACAAAAAAAAAAATACAAAAAAATTTACAAAAGTTTATGCATTTCAAATTCCAAAAAGAAAACAAAATAAATAAAGTCAACCATACTACAAAGTTAAAAATATATTCTTTTAAATCCAATAAATTTTAAGCCGAATGAAATCCATATTTACTATATAAAAAAAGTATATAAAATGAAAGAAAATGTATACTTTTATCCTCCAACTACCAAAAAAAAAAAAAACCAAAAAAATTACAAAAAAAAAATGTTTAAGAAAACAAACACAAGTTAGCGCGCTCTTCAACATAAAAAAAGGAATTACAAATTAAAGTTAATACATAAAAATTAAAACTAAGCAGGCAAACGTATAATATACATATATAAAACTGAAAAATCAAACAATACTTTTATACTATATACACACTCATAGTATATGTACATATATACATATGTATGTATATCCTCACTCCTCCACTTAAGCTCTTCCCCGCTCAGCTCTATTTGTCTCTCTTTCTTACTAATGGCCTCTCTCTCTCTCTTTCGCTCTCATCCAATACTTACACACATATGCATACATTTTCTAACGGTACATTTTCTACTACAAACAAACAAACATGAATTAATATACATATACAAAACATATATTATATACATTAACAAAAATCAAATTCAAGAAAAAAATATATAATTAAATGACATAAAAAAAAACAAATTAAACTAACCCCACAAAACAATAACAATTCCAATTGTTTTTGTTTTTTGTTTGTTAACAATTTGTTGTTGTTGTCCAACCGATGTACAATCAAATTTACTGCAAATTATATTTTACCCTATAATAATTAATTTTATATTAATAGTTGAATTTAATTAGGTTTTCTTTTTTCTTGAAATAAAGCAAGCGAAATTACAAAATACGAGAAAAAAAAGAACTCCCTAAAAAGGCAATAAGGAAGCTAATAACGAATTTTCTATACCCTAGCAAGTTGGCAACTTTTCCTAACAATTAATTATTTGAGTTATATTATTATTGTAGTTGTGTGATCAAACTATTGAGAAACTTTAATTGATTACCTCGACAGATTTTTAAAAAACATTTTTTAATTAGAACAAAAATAATTTTTTGAAAATACGTTCATGTTTAAACATGATGATATATAATTTTCCGATTTGTGTAATCCTAAACCGATAATTTTGCTGGCATAATCGATTAGATTGATTTGAAACGATGCTAATCTAATTTTTACTTAATTTAATATCGCATTTCTGAATTTTTCTTTTAATTTGGAACTATCATTTCGAGAAGGTTCTATATGATATATATGTACATACATATATAGTAGGCCAATCCGACTGATTCCACCTAACGTTTTTTTCGAAGCGTTGCAAAAATCAGCTTATCGTCAACTGCTTGGGAGTAGAAAAATTTCGAGGTGGGGAAAAACTGAAAAAAACTCACGAAAAGCGTATGAAGAATCCTTTTCTATATATATGGATGTATGTGAAATGTACGATGTATGTATTTGTATAGTTTTTACCTTAATTGTTTTGATACATGTATTTTTCAACATCTACTTCCTGCCCTCGAATGCTTTAAAAAATAATAAATAAAATTAACAAAACTTTACACAAAAAAAAAAAAATACGAAAACGAAAAGAGAAGATAAAAACAGAAATGAAAAAACCAGCAAAAAAATTATAATAATATATATATACATATATCTGTATAAAACAAGAAGAAAACCAAATGAATTAAAACTTTACCTTTTGGATAAATCAATTTAAATGAATATTTTATATATATTTAAACATTTATTTACATATAAATAACACCTATATATATATTTATATATATGTATGTATATATATATGTATGCTTATATATGTATATATATACATATATATATATATATTTATGAGAACATAAATCTAAGTTGAATGAAAAACTTTCTCAAAACCAAAAAAAAAAAGGTTTATATACTTATATTAAAATCAGACAGAGAGTAAATAATATTTAAAAAGAAAACATAACAAATTAATAAATTATAATGAAAAAAAATGGAAAAAAAAGACACACACTCACACACACCAAACAAACAAATAAAACATCACACACATCTAGATAAATCTCTTAAAAATTTTCAATTTTATTATTAAACCGAAAACAAATAAATAAATTAACAAATTTAAACAGTGAAAGGATTATTATTATAAAAATTTATAAAAACAAAGCAAACAAAACAACAACACACATAAACGCATTGCAAAACAAAAATAACAACAAAAATTGTGCGTGCAACAAATTAAATTACAAAAAAAAAAGTTGAAAATTAAAAAAAAATGAATTGCCGCAGCAGAAAAAAACGTTTAACATTAAGTGAAAACAAAGAAAAATGATTATCAATGTTATTAACATAATTAATATTAACAAAAAAAACAGAACACAATACAAACAAAAAAAACAACATTAAAAAAATATACAAGTACCTATCCTGAGAATAAAATGCGCGCACGTTTATTATTTCCTCTAACAAATACGTTTTCAGTTGGGGTTGTTAATAGGCAGGGGAATGGAGATATTTATTGAAACCAAGCGAAAAGTAAAACGTTATACGAAAAACGGTTGCTTCAAATTCAAAGTTTTCACCTAACGGCTGCAATCACTATCCAAAATTTATCGCAAAGTGTGGCAACTCTTTGTCGCTCTGATTGAGCTCCCTGATTTGACTCATTGGCGCTGTTAACTAACAGGCTCCAATTGAAAAATGTTAATAAACAGTCTTAGACTGGTCAGCTGTTTATTAACATTTTATTTCCGGATCGAAGTTGGCAGCCCTGAATTCTGGATCGAAGCATAACAATAATAATACAGAATGGCGAAATTTATTACATTTATTTCAACAAAAAGCGGTTTGCGTAACACTCGGCTCACCCAAACGCCACAAATGTATGTCGCAACTTTAAAGCTTCTGTCAATTTATATATCATTCCATTCCGAGCAGCTATCAACAAGCGTTGACGGCAGCGGCAGCAGCATGTGGATCAGCATCAAACGCAAGAGGATTTGGCCATCTGTCATCTCTGGCCCAACTGTCTGGCACATCAGCTAATTCACCACCATTGCTTGGCCATGCGTCTCCTACTCCTGTCATGTTGATGATGGTGGGCAAACGTAATATGTTTATACAAACGCAGGATACACCGAATCCTGAAAGCTTAAAATTTTTACCCGGCGTCGAGGTACTTGGCAAGGGCAATACATATGATTTTCCCAGTGGGACAGCAGCTCATAGCAGTCCTCTGGGTGAGTGAGTGAGAAATGTTTACATTTAGAAAAACTAATTATCAATTTTTCCATCCTCCTATCCAAATTAGCCAAATTACTATTTCGCGTTGAGGGCGTACGTTCTGTGTTCTTTGGTTCCGATTTTATTACCATCTCTAAAGAAGAGGGCTCAGAATGGAGTTTGATAAAGCCTGAGGTATTTGCCGTCATAATGGATTTCTTTGCCAGCGGTTTACCCATATTGCATGAACCTCGCCCCAATGCCGATACCGAAATTCTCGAAGATGATGACGAAACTGTAATGATGATTAAGGAGCTGCTCGATACACGCATACGGCCAACTGTCCAAGAAGATGGTGGCGATATTGTCTTTATTGGCTATGAGAATGGCGTGGTCAAACTAAAAATGCAAGGTTCCTGCTCCTCCTGTCCCAGTTCGATTGTAACACTTAAGAATGGTGTACAAAATATGCTGCAATTCTATATACCCGAGGTTGAATCTGTGGAACAAGTTTTTGACGAGGTTGACAAGCTGGCCGATAAAGAATTTGAACGTTTCGAAAGGAATCTAAAACAAAAAAGTACATCCAGTACTGCCCCTGTTGGGATAGGCGGTGGTCCTGTCAATTAGTTACCTCACGAATATATATATATATATATCCTGATGGATATAATAGGATATCTTATCTTATTATTATTATGCTTATTGTTTGTTGCCTATTCCTAGAATCTATGTAAATAAATTGAAGCTATGACATCGTCTTGTTTATACCCTAGTTCCTTAAACTCGAGTTACCATGGGTCAATGCCATTGATTTCACAACAATATACAGTAACCACGTACTAAATCGGCTACCAAAGTTACCCCAAGTTTAATCAATAACCTTTGTCCACCCCCTCTTCCCCTCTAGTGAGATTATGTCGAGGACCTGCATTAGCAATTTGTATTTGGCCAATCTGTGAAGGCATTTCATCGCCTGCAGTTCTATAAAAATTTATTTCCATGCTCTGTTGGGCCAACGAAGATCATTTTTTAAGCCAACGCTATCCGAATCCACAACAAAAGGCTCCCGAAACCCTCAAGAACGTTTTACTTCGTTCCAGTGTCCCGATTGTGAGTCGTGATCGTGATAGTGAATCGTATAAAGTGCAATCGGATAATTATAGCAATAACAATAGCAACAATTCCACAATGGCACCATTGAAGGGTCAAGAGATCACAAAATTCCATAAGCACTCATTTCTTGAAAATCGCATTTTCGATCATCGTTTGGTTAAGGATAATCTATTGGACAAATGGCCCACGGCGGATATGAATGAGTACAACGAACGCAAGGATCATCGCAATTTAATGGAATCCTATGTATCGGCTGTGTATCATCTAAAATCTAGATCATCCATCTTTCTTGGCACTAAATAACAATAAATTGTCACTGATTTAATATATATTTTAAACCATTTTCTTTATATATTGTTTTAAATTGTTATTTTGAGAAACTGAATTATTCAAATGTTATTTTTAGTATAGTTTTAATTCTTCTTACTAATCAAAATGAGCTAATTATTAATATTCTTTGTCTTTATTTTAATTCGGTTTGTTTCAATTCAAAAAATCGTTACGTTTTATTTCCAAATATCGATTCGATTTGAAATATCGTTAAATTTGCAGTTTCATTTCTTAAGTTTTTCAGGGTTTTGTTTTTACTGATTTTACTACATATAAGGAAAATTTGAAATCAAAGCAGGCCTTGCCTCATCCAATTTTTCACAAACGTTTGCCCTTCCCAGTCTATATTCATTGTTTCTCTAAATCTCCATCAGCACAAATCGTTACGAGTATATTTGTATGTTAATAATTTTTTTAATATATTCTTTTTTCATTTGGAAAAAGTCGAAATTTAAAGTGGGTACATAAATTTGTAGTTTTTGCACCACTGCGCACAAGGATACTTTTCCCACAGGACACACACATAAAAACATAGTCAAATTTTGAATCGCACAATGAATTCGGAGAATCATATGGATCCCAATTTGGGTATACCGCAACCGACGGTAATGTATTCTCAATTACAGCCTTGGAGCCATGCGGGTGCACCGCCCTGCATGGAACCAGTTAGTGGTCCATCGATACCGCCTCGTGTGGGCACAGCATATGAGACGACAACACGACATCCTTGGCGACCGGCCATGGCCTACGAATTAATTCAAGTGAAACATTTGCCCGAGCAGCCGGTGACCAATCAATTGACAAAACAATGTTTTCTACCCACGGGCATGAAAACGGATGGAATGATATTTCCAAATTTGGTAACCGGATTCGATCGTAATCCTCAACATGCTGCCCGTGCGGCACTTTATACACGATATACAAATAACGAATGGCATAACAACAATATGACCAAGTATTCCGAGTCGAATATGAATCGGTAAGTCCTTCACACATTCCCAAAGACCCTTCCGTTTCCA
The DNA here is from genome assembly GCA_037075365.1 of Drosophila emarginata. Lineage (NCBI taxonomy): Eukaryota > Metazoa > Arthropoda > Insecta > Diptera > Drosophilidae > Drosophila > Drosophila emarginata. The sequence continues at coordinate 2,442,447 of JBAMCD010000160.1, forward strand.
ATATAAGACTGTAAATTTTCATCTAGTCACATGTCGGAGCGTGTACGGAATGATGCTGTACGTTTAATGCGAGAATCGGATGAGAAGGCCACTGCTGGACAACGGGATGCCGGACGTCGGTTGGGTGAACGCATTACGGATCTTACATTCTGGCGGAATGAGCTTAACACTGAGCTGGAAAAACTTATTGCCGAGATGTCGGACATCAATGAACTGCAACGCCAATGCGGCAAGGCACTGCTGGATATAGAGATACCTCTGCACATTGCCCAGGAGTGTTTATTCCATCGGGAGTCGCGTCAGGGCACTGAGAAAGTCCATGATATTGTGGAGAAGGCTCTGTTGGTTGAGATTAACAATTTGCGTGTGTCGAGGGATCGACTTAGCGGCCTTCACGAAAAGATATCGAAGCAGGCACTGGACTGTCGTGGTGCTCAGCATCTTCTTGAAGATGACGTCTCGCACAAAGAATCGTCATTGGGCATCGATTCCATGTGCCATCAGTTGAACAACTACAGTCGTGGTATTACCTACTATGGCGGCATTGAGAAATATGATCCATCCGTAAGCACCCAAGAATCGTGGGCCCAGGCCAGTAGTGAGCATGTACGACGGTAAGTGGAATTTCTCTTTATGGATGACTCCCATATCAAGGTGTTTTTCCCATAGTTCACAAGCGGAGCGCGCAAAGTTATCGCAACTGCGTAGCGATTCTGAAAACGTTGTCAATGCGGTGGCCGCCACTGTGTGGGACTATTGGAGCAATACAAACACTTCCTTTGATAGACGTGCCCAGGAAATGTCTGAAGCTAAGAATCGTGTCCAATTACATTTGCAGAAAGTTCAGCAAGAGCTCTTTGACTTGGAAAAGCATCTGTTTTTACTACAAAAGGCTATTCAGGATAAATCTCTACCCCTTAAGGTCGCCCAAACTCGACTGGAGGCTCGATCTCATCGCGAGGGTCTTGAGCTCTGCAGGTAAGTTTCCATCGAATGTTCCCATTACACACATTTACATTTTAATGTTGTGCAGAGATCACGCTCAAGATCGTTTGGTTCAAGAGGTTCAAGACATTCAGGGAAGTGTGGATGTTCTGCATCATAAGCTACAGGAAACGGAGGCGACACATCAGAATTTGCTCAAGACACGCTGTGCCCTGGAGGTGGATTTGCGTAACAAGGTTAATGCCCTATTTATTGATCGGGAGAAGTGTATGAGTCTGCGACGCTCGTTTCCCGTTAGCAATTTGATTCGCTATTAATGAATTCTTCTCAACTAGTGTGTAAATGTTTCAATGTAACTTCTTTCTTAATCCAATCAGATGAATTTCAAAATATATGTATATATATATACACACACATATATACATACATACATATATAAAAAGCGAAATTTGTTGTATTTTGTGGATAACAATTTATCGACGGAGAAACCCCATATATTCTGTTAATTTAAATATTGAAAGTAATAAATAAACCCTTAATTATTCAAAGAAGTACTTTTTATTTCACATTGAAGATCTCATTTTGTTTTCTTTTATCATTTAGTTTTCTCTTACTGGTATGTTTTACTTTTCAAATTTTCCACTTATTCCACTTGTCTTAATCATCATTATCATTATCATCATTATCATCCTCATATAATTCACTAATTCTTACAAAAACTTAAGTAAATGTTCCATTTCCATGCATAAAAATAATGAAAGAAACAAATACATAGAACCAAATTTAACAAACATAAAAAAAAATCGACAAATTTAACCAATAGAATAGTTGGAATATTAGTGTTACACAGTGATAGACAAATAGATAATTTCAATATTTGATATTTGAAAATTAAAGTTTACAAACTAAGTTTTAAGCTAGTAATTAATTGTTTTTAATGGCAGCTACAAGATAATAATAATAATTTGTAATTATTTGTTTTGGTCGCATTAATGAAAAAATAACGGTCTGCCAATTGAATGAAAGTAAAAAACTGAAATGATTGAAAGGAAACAGAGAGATAAAGGGAGAGAGAGAGAGAGAATGAAAGGATAATATGCTGTTTCGCTTTAGCTAACTTTTAGTGTCTACAACAAACTCGTCTTCATCTTTGCCTGGCTCTCGCAAAACCGTTATCTCTTATTGCAATTAACTTTGCTCCTGTTTACCGTTACATCAAAAATTGGTTGTAGATCCGCTTTGTATTTCTTTTTCCATTTATGACAAAAAAATTATGCTCTTTTTTTCCTTTTACTTTATATATATATATATATATGTATAAACACTTATTAGAAGTTCGCATGGGTGTGGTTGTGTGTATAGATGCTTAGTTTTTGTAATAGAAATTCTGTGCTTAAAGGAAAAATGTAATTTTTGCTTACATTGAAGGTGTGTATTTGTGTGTGTGTTTGGGTGGAGAGGGGGCATGGTCTTACTGTTAGCATAAATAGTTTTTTTTACTTTGGTTTCTACTGAATAAACATCGTGCATCGAGCAATAATCTAAAACGTAAGAAAGATAGAAAAAAAGGAAAGAGCAAGAGGGTATAGACGATGTGCAGTACGGTGCAGTGCGCGATATGCCTGTAGGTGTTTTTATGTTTGTGTGTGTGTGTGAGTGTGATAGTGTTGCAAAAGTCTGTATAATTATAGGTTATGTTCTTTATATGTTGGTGGTTTAGGGGACGGGGGTTTTCAGGGTGTAGTTTTAGGGAGTAGGATTGTTACGTATATATTTCTATTTTTAGCTTTTTGTATTTTGTAAGTAGTTTACTTTTATTTTCTGCTTTTCATACACCAATTTAATTTGTTTTGTTTTTGTCATTTCACGTACATACATATGTACATATACATATATATACATATATATATATATATATATATATACATATATGTATAGATGTAGTCAAGTTCAGTATGATTGTTCACAAAATGGTTGTCCTTTTTTTTTTGCTTGCATACTGTACTTGTGGATGGAAATATTTGTTTGCATTTTGGTTTTCTTTTGACATTTAAAAGAAGAAACAAAAAACATTTAACACCGATTTTTTTTTCTTCTTTGTGGTTAAACATCTATGTATGTTGGTATATGCCCATATGTATTGTATATTGCGTATGGTATGCAATTATTTTCATTAGTTTTATGTAGCAAAAATATAAATGAATTAAAATGAAATAAATTGTTTCATTAGGTTTCCGTTTTTTTCCCCGATTTTATTCGGTTGACATTTTGGGTTTTCTTTATCATTTTCTCGTTCGGTTGCAGTGGTGGTTGTTGCCTGTGCTGTGCTGTATGTGTGTGTATGTATTAGCTATTGTGTGTGGTTGTTGTCTTTGCTAAGACCGATTCGTGAAACGAAAGTCCTAGGAAAAACACAGAAAACTGTTAAATCACAATAATGATTTAAGCAATTTTCATACATTCAATATTCGTATTTCAAACATCAAATGTAAGACATTAGTACATACAAATTTCGTGTATAAGAGTTTATGTTGTTTATGTGTATGGAACATGAAATGAGGCCCTAAACAAAGGAACAAAATAATTAAAACGCCACATTCGTATTCTCTTTTTTTTTGGTTGTTTCTTTTCTATTTTACAACATTTTAATTACGCTCTTAATTATTTGTTCATAAATAATAAAATTATAAGGCAAAGAAACAAAAAAAATTAAGAACATAATATTGTATTCGAGTTTTATACTTAAGTTTATGAAACAAAGGAATAGGGGGATGCAAAATACAAAAAGAAAGTGAAACTAGAATGGTGAAATTGAAATTGGAGAATAGAGTTTGGTCCAATGGAGCATTGGTCCAAATTCTGTATTGCCAAATACACCAAAAAAGTAGGCAACACTAAAAATGTGGAATCTATAATGCATTATATGGATTTTTTGGGAGTGTAAATGTATTCATGCCTAGATAGATACATATGTGTGTGTGTGTGTATGTGTGTTTGTGTGTGTTTTTCTGTGTCTTTGTGTGTGGGCGGCCTCAAAAAGAAATATATTTTTCCTTGATTTGTTGTATACAAATATTTTATGAATTCTGTTTAAAGGTAATTCCTTCTTTTCTTGGTTTAGATACGAATAGTTTTTATTTATTTTTTTTTTTGTTTTTTCTTGTGTATCTTATATGGAACGACTGACTGTGTGCACTGGCCTAGGCTAAGCGATATCATCTGGTGGTTTTGGTTCTATCTTTTATATTTCATATATATTTTTTACTGTTGCTGCTGCTGTTCTACAACTACATCATCCTCCAATTCGGCACGTCGGCAACTGCTGCAGCTGGTGGCATCGCTATCCTCCACTATGGTAGCATCATCATCGAATTCATCATCGTCGTCATCTTCATCATCATCATTATTATCAAAATCCTGCTCCTCGTTAACTGGCGGCTGTTGTTCATCAGTCAAGTCAAGGTTCATGTTCTGCTCATTTGTGGTTTCAGTTATAGCCGCCTGTTGCTGTTGTTGCTGCTGTTGTGGTTGTTCCATTAACTGCTCATTATCCTCTTCTTCCGCCCTATGCTCCATTTCCGTTTCCCCTTCCACCTGATCCACTACATTATTCTGTTGATGTTGTTGTTGCTGTTGTTGTTCCTGTTTCACCGTCACCTGTGCTGCCGCCTCCAGCTGCTGCTGCTGTTCCAGTTGCTGCTGCTGTTGCTGCTGCTGTTGCTCCTCCAGCCTCCTCACCACCACTTCATCCGACTCGACAATACTTTAACCGCTCTTAAACAATAAAATGGCCACCTGGCCCAAATAGAAATAAATGAAATGACGCGTCTCATGTGTCACATAGGAGCCAAAATTACGACCCACAATGCAATGCCATGTGGGATTGTATTTTTTGTCAAACTCCTTCTTGATATAAGCAGCAATATCCTAAAAAGAGACAGAGAAAAGAATGATTAATATATATATTAATTTGTTTAATTTTCTGTTTATTATTCATTTAATTTAATTCACAAAGTTTTCTATTAAAACAATGCCCTTTCGCTTAATTGTAAAATGTTATCGTTTCGGTTATTAGAAAAATTTGATATTATTTCATTTTCTTTGATTTATCTATATACATTTCTATTCAGATATTCAATGCAGTGTTTATTTCGGTTAAGTATCAAATAATCGATTTCGACTAAAACTTCAATTAATAAGAATTTCCAAGAAAAAACGTTCCAACGGAAAACTGTCAGAACAACAGTAACAAGGGCAATAATAACGATAGCTGGAAATACATGGCTAAGTGGCTGCTAACTGTTTTGAAATTAGCGGCAAACAAGTAAACTCAATAAAATTGCCAAAAGGAAGCAAACCAGCCAACAACCGACCAAGCCACCCAAAAAAACCAAACCAAACCAGCACACACACAGACACACTAACCAATCGACCAGGCACATTTTCAGTCAGCTGCCTGTCACTAGGGTAACCCAAAATGTGACCTCAAACTGGCAAAAAGGCAGCTAGCTACAAGAACAACAAACAAGCCACGAAACCAGAGTAGTGTAGGAAGTCGTCAAAATATAAGAGAATGTGCACAAAGTTTGTTTGTTTGTTTGTTTTTTTCATTTCTTTGTTTATTGTTTGTGCTAATGAGTTAGTTATGATTGTTGTGGTGTGTTCTTGTGTTTCTTGTTGTTGCTGTTGTTTGTTGGTCTATTAAGCAATTTAGATGAAATTACTCTGCACAGTTTGAGCCGCACTTACAGCACTTGAATAACACATAGGAAGAGGAAAGAAGAGCATGGGAGAGAGAGAGATAGAGAGAGAGAGAGAGAGAGAGACAAACGTAGAAGAAGAAATAGACAAATTTATTTTAGTATCATAAATGTCAAAGGTCATTGGTTGGTTTGTTGGTTAAGCTGCCAAAGCCAAAAGAAATAGAAAAAAAAACTCACACACAATTCAACACTGTCTAACCAAAATAGTGATTAAATTTTCATAAATAAGTGTGACCATAGCAAACAAAGTGTTAGCAAAGTGATCATTTGGCAAATAATAAATTAGCTTTAATTAGCCAGTTTCATTTCAGAGTCATCGTTTATCAAGATTTAGTAGATCCATTAGTTGATTTACTTTGTCTTCCGATTTCTTTATATCTTATTCCCAGATTTTATCACCCAATTTGAAATGGGTTTAAAATTGGCATTTTCATTTTTCGTAATGGCTCTTAGAAATTCTTTTTTCTTTCAACTTTTTATCCTTTTAATACACATTTAAACTTGCATTCGACCCTGACTTGAACAAAATCCAAACTACAATGAAACAAACATATCAAAAAATGTTTTCTATCTCACTCACTCTCTCCCTTTTTCTCTCCCTCTGCCTCTCTCTCTCTTTGCCGGTACTTTTCTTTTATTCGTTTTCTCTGTTTCTGTCGCTTTTCTCCGGTTTCTTGTATATGTAACTAGCGTTTCACTTTAAAAGCAAACCAAAAACTTTTTTGGCCATACATTTGTGGAGAAAGAGAGAGAGAGAGAGAGATAAAGAGGGAGTGAAAGAGAAAGAAATGAATGCGTGCCAAGCCATAAACTTAACCCGGTAACCTCAAAATAAAAATAACAAAATGAAATAAAAAAAGAAAAAGAAATGAACATGAAGCTGATTTAGCTGAGTGCCATGCGACATTGTCCATGTCCAGGTGGTTGTCGTCATCGCCCACTCCTTCCATCCACCGTTGAGGTCCTTTATTGGTGATCGCTATTAAGTCATTGGGTTGTTGGTGGTTCAGAATTTTCCTTTTTTTTTTCTTTTCTTTTCTTTTATCGTAGCAAAACTGGCGTCTGGCATACTAATACACGGACTCGAATCCAGAACCATCTACTGCAGTTGGTAGTTAGAGTTGGATCTCTACTTTGCTATTACCACTTGGCTTGTGTTTTGGTTGTGTGCGTGTTTGTATGTATGTGTGTGTGTGTGTGCGTGTGTGTCAATGTCGTGTCAGACGACAATATAAAGTTGATTGTTTTATATTCAATATGGGTTTGAGGGCAACAACTACCCCACAATCAACTCAAACCAACAACAGAAGCATGCAGGCGGCAGGCAACAACAACAATGTCATGGAATTTGTTTTGGCAACGCCAAAAAATTGAACATTTTGACACAGAAGTGAACCGCCATAGTCCACCGATGTTAAGGAATTCTTTTAGAGGCACCATTCAAGTCAGACGGCAATCTGCATTATATACATATACACATACATATACATATGTATGTATGTATATCTATGTAGATGTGCGTGTATATTGCTGCCACATTTAAGCCAGTTTCCTGCTGCCATACAAAAATATTGTATTGTATGCCATATGACGATAATAAAATCAACATTCAACATATTGGCTTTATGCAAAATTAGTCCAAAAAATTCATCAATTCTCTGTGATGGGTTGAATGGAGGATGGCGCCCATCTGTCTCCATATCGTATTTTGAAAACTACATTTTTTTCCCCCCATATTCAATTTGAATTATTAATATTTGATATAGAGGAATAATGAAGAAAATTTAATTTGGGTTCATAAAAAAAAGATCCATCAAATTTATAAAATTTAAGCAAATGCAACTTTTGCAAGGAGAAAGAGAGAGTTTTTGTTACCATAGATTCTATTCTGTCAATTAGAAGAGAAAAATATTAACCAAAAGCAAACAAAACCTAAACTCGATGCTGATAGCGAATACCTATCTATATATAGAATCAAGTAAAAACACCAAAAACCATTCATCAATATCAATTATTTACTACAGTAATCTGCAATTTCAGTTCAGCCCATATCATGTCAATGTACAAAAGATATATATATCTATATATATATATATATGTACATATATGTGTGCATTAGAAATAGCGACGTCACTTAACAACATATGTATGTATAGTTATATATATATATATGTACACATAACTGTACGTAAGAGTTACTCTCATATTCTGCCCGCATATTGATTAAACATTTGGCCACGCAAAAAAAAAAAAAAACATACGAAAAGATATTCCTTCCTCATCATCCCCACTCCTCTTTTTGCAACAAATTCAATGCAATATTCTTGTATTATTGTTTTTTATTATTATCAATTTCCTTCGTTATTTTCCTGCTGTTTTGTTTTGTTTGCGGGACATGAAAAAAATAAGCAAACACAGCTACAAAATGCAACAACCAACTAACCAACCAGTCAGCCAGTCAACCAACCAAACAAACGCGACAAGAAATAAAAACTAATTAAATTTATTTTTAAAACTTAAACAAGGAGAAGGAAGTCAACTGAACTGGAGGGAAGGAAGGAAGGAAACTGATGCCAGAGAAGAGGTGGCACTGGCTGAAGGCTGAAACGATGCTGCAAATTTATTTCGTTTGGTTTTTCTGGTTTTGTGTGGCCTACACTTATACAAACCTCCATGCCTTTATCCCTGAATCCCCCCCCCCCCCCCTGCTCGCCATTTACATCTCTATCCCCCTTAGCTACCTACTACAACCAATGTTGCTGCTGTCCTCCTCTCTTCCCTTGTTGGCTTATTTGGGGCTTTTGCCTTTTAAATCGCTGCCGCAACCAAGGCACAAAGATAGTACAAAAAACAAAACAAAAAAAAAAAAAAAAAAGAAACCGTGCCGAAAAAAAAACACACCCATAATGCCTATAGATACAATTTAAGCTGCTCGGAAAGGTTGCGCGCCCCTAAAAATATACAGCACATAATTTTCTCATTCTATCTCTTTCGCACTGTGTTTTTTTCCCCCCGTTAGCTCCACACAATCTGTGTGTGTGGAGAGAGCTTAACCCTTATGTGTGTGTGTTGGGGGTAAAGAATGGGGTTAGCTTGAGGATGAGAGAAGGGTATTAGTTGCGTATCTAATGGATACGAAATTGTTTTTACATTCAGTTTTTCTTTCTTTATTTCAATTTATATTTTTTAGCTGTTGTCTAGACTCGTCGATGGAAATTGTCCAAAAAAAAAAAAGGAGAAAACCCTCATAATCAGCTTTTTGTTGAATTTGATTTGAATGCTCATTGTGTTAGTTTTTTTTGTTTATTTATTGATTTATTCTACTGAAATTTGATTTTTTTTTTGCCATAGGTAAAACTATGTTAAATGACATATGTAATTTGGATCGATTTGGATATGTAACTTTACTTAAACTCTCCAATAACTAATAATTTATTCATAAGCTGTTGCTAGATTACTTTAAGTGGCATAGTTTTGGGTACCTTTAATTCAATCACATTTCCTTCTCCCCCTTTGTTTTTTTTGTTGTTGTTTTAGGTAAGGAAAAAACAAATCAATTAATAAAATGAATGTTAGTTAAGAAGTTCATTGGATACATAGATTTAAACAATAGCTGTTAAATCCAAAATCGTTTCATTCTGGCCCAAAGAGACAGACCAATAGTTCCTTATATTATATATTTAATTAATGTGTATTTTTGTATATTTTAGATAAATTTAATTTTATATTTAATTGATTTTTTTTATGCCAAAGGTTATATCTAATGGAATTATAATTATTTTAAAATTTTCTCTAAGCAATTTTATTTTTTTCTCTTAGAAAAAATAAACCAATGCAAAATGAACAACAACAAAAGAAATCCATATTTAATTACCAAAAGACACACACACACATATTGTACATACATACATATATACTGAGGTACCACTTATACTCTCTCACACACACACACACACACATAACAGCAGCAATAATAATGCCGCACTTATTATTATGCAATAAGCAGAATAAGAAGAAGACGTTGAAGAGGGGGAAAAAGCAACAAAAGGCAATCAATCGGCCGTTTTGTGTATGTGTATATATGTATGCGTGTCTGTGGGTATTTGTGTGTGTGTGTGTATGTGCCATATATATTTTATTTATAGCAACAAGAGGCAGGCTCGACCTTATAGGCGGGGTTAGGTGTTTCAGTGACAACATTGTATATGTGTGTTGTTTTTCTCTTTGTGTGTGTGTGTTTATGTGAGGGGTGGCAAGAAGAAAAAGAAAAACTGTGGCATACTTTCAGGCAGCGCGTGATGTACGCATTTTGCTTTTACTGCTCAATTAGCAGACGACCGCCACGCTATGACTAGAGAAGAAGGAGCCTTGCCTAGCCCTAACATTTCACTTATCCCCTCCCCCAATTCCCTTTCCATCCATTGACTCATCCTCAATTAAAGGCGACCCCCACATCCCCCCCGCCACTGCTCTTTAAACCAACAACAAGAACAACAAAAACACTTCCGCTGTGATTTCAAGTTTACTTTGTGTTTGCTTTCAACAGCTTTGGTTGGTCTTGGCTCTCTCTCACTCTCTCTATCTCACTCACTCCCATGTCTCCGCGGGCATCCATCGTCTATTATTTCTGCCATTGGCATTGACAAAGGCTGCTGCCGCTGCCCTCTGTGCCTCTGACCACCCCACCCCCCTTTGCTCCCAGGCAGCTCATCAGATGGGTTGGGGTCAGTTTGTACCGTTGTGCGTTTCATCCATTGGCCAAAACAAGGCAATTTTTGTTTTACTTGTTATAGTTGTTGTTGTTGTTGCTGTTTTTTTTTGTGTTTTTTTTTTCTTCTTTTTTTGCTTAAACCAATGCTGTGTATGCATATTGATTATTCAATTTCTTGGACTTTGTTGTACCATTTTGTTGACATTGTTGCTGATTTTGTTGCTGTTTATTTTAGCTTGAGAGGTCTTCAAACTATCTCTGTCTCTGTTTCTCTCGCTCTATCAATCCCCTTTGCTTATTTTTCTTTTAACTTTTCCAACTGTTGATGATGGCCAGTCAAGTTTGTTGCATGAGGTCGCGGGGTCAGTCAAGTCACTACCATTGGTAATATATTTTGTTTTTTTTTTTAATATATTAAATCCCTTTTATTTTTATATATACATAAATATATACATACATATGTATGTATGTATATGTGTGTGTATATACTTAAATCTTTTAACGAAATACATAAGCTTATTGGCATTATTTGTTCAAATAACGAGTTATGGAAATGGTTATCGAAGAAAGGATTTGTTGAATTTCTTAAGTCTCCGCTTTTGGCTGGATAAAATTCTATTTATAATTTTCTTTTATCTATTGTTTTAGCATTTACTTTTTCTACGGATTATGCAACAATATCGAAAGCATAACATCTTAGGGTAGTTAGCTATTTCATAACGGCTAACACAGTTAACCAGTTAATCTTGCAAAGGTCAACAACGAATTCAATTACGAAATTCCAGGAAAACGCAAAATACACAGCGAGCGAGCACACAAGCGCTACAGGCGGCAGAGGTGGAATGCACTTCACTTCACTCTACTCCTTTCCACTCTCTCTCTCTGTCTCTCTCTCCCTCTCTATCCCATTATTCCCATCTCTTTCACTCTCTATCTCATTGTGGTGTAGGCTGGGCCGGGCAAGGAAAATTATTAAATGCCATGGCCAGGCAAGGCCAAAAAATGCAACGTTATGAGGATATAAGGGTGGTTCGTTGGTTAGTTGGTTGGGTACGTGGCCAAGAATCGCAATACTGTTAAATTGGCCAACGCAATATGGCTAACAACCATACCTAACCGTAACCCATCTCTTAACTTTAATGACTTCAATTTCTAGGACCAATAGCCTAAGGATTTCTTACCTAAATGGTCCAAAATGAACACAATCGGATATGAAAGCTTTGCCAATTGCACTTCTCATTCAATATAAAATCATTAAAAATTTGTGTACGGATTGAAATTATTGTTTATCAACAGAAATAACTCAAAGAACTAAAGATTTTCTTTTGCACACCACCTAACTCACTCACACTCTCTCTCTCTCTCTCTGTTTCTCGACTTGAAGATTTTGAGGTTCAGAGAATTTTATATTTCACTTGGAATTTTTCACTTTTTCAAGAAAAAAAAAAAAAAAGAAATAAAAGAAAATAAGAAAAAAAAAAAATAAGAAATAAGAAAAAGAAATCCAAGCCATAAGAAATACCTACCTATTGTATGTAGAATGAAAAAAATCGCAAAATGAATAAAAGAAAGGAAGAAAGGGAAGAATGAGTAAGTGAATTGGGTGGGTGGCTGGTGGATGGATGGATGAACTAAAGAGCAACGCATAAAAGCAAATCAAGATAATTGGCAGTGCCATTCGCCCTGTGAAGTGTAGCATGAAAGCTTTTTATAATCCATTTGAATTCACTCAGTTGCATAGCAACACCTGTTGTACTATGTATGTACATATATACATAAGTACATATGTACATATGTATGTATTTAAGTATGTATACCAAACTATGTCCTTCTACACTTGCAGATATTCTGACAATGCTCAAATTGCAAACGCAATGCAAATATATTTTTGTTTATTTATACGCATAAAATTGCAAACAATTTTAACCGGCAGCGGACTGACTGAATCATCTTTAAAATTTAAGAATATAAATCCCAATACTATCATGTTTTCATATTTCAAGTGTTTTTCAATTAATACAGTTTGCATTTTTTTTTCTGTTTGCTGTTTTATACTTTGTATTTTCATTCTTCTATTTTTCAGGATATACTCATAATATTTCCATAGTTTTCGTGCTTCGTTTAGTTAATGGAAAACCATTTTAATTCATTATTTGATATTTTATAAGCTTGCTTTTCATTTAGTTATGTTTTTTATGTATTGGATTATATAGAGAAACACTCACCTTTTCAATATTATACTTCTCCAGAGCTTGTGTCGCACAATCAACTGCATCCTGTTGCATCTCCTCGCTCATATCAGCATTCTTAATGACAGCTTTGCGATCAGACATTTTTCCTGTTGTTGTTGTTGTTTTCTTTTAGTTTGGTTTCACTTTAAAATTGGACTTGTTTGTTGTTGCTTGGGTGGTTTTAACTGCAAGAAGCCGGGAAAAAGAAAAAATATGAGCACTGTAAAGAGAGTGCCACATATGGGGGTAAGGTATAACTATTAAAATTGCATTGTACATAATTAAGGAGGCTGTTCAATCAACTTAGCTATATACCATCACAAATATGCAACAGTAGTAGTATATATACCTATCTATCTATCTATATATATATCTATCCTATATACAATCTCATACTTGATGTGAGACGCAAGCGCATTGGCAATTGGTAAATGTTGCATACTTTTTCGGGCAAATGCTCGCTTCCCCAAACACGCACACACACACACACACACGCAAATAGTTAACGGTGCTGCTGCACGTCACACGCAATTTAATTATAGAACAGCAAAGCAACATTTGAAATCAAATATCAGAGGACATGGACCATGAGCAATGTATTAATGAGACATACGCACAGCCAGCACACAAGCCACACACACATACAGAAATACATAACCAATTAGCCTTGCAATATGCAAAATGCGAAAGAGAGAAACAGTTAGAGCGCAAATGCGAGAGAAGAAGAGTAGCCTCCGTTGCCGTTTTCATCCATGAATATGCATGGCCTTGATGACAGCAGCACCCAGTACAATGATGATGTTGATGCCGCACTCGCTCTCTACTCTCTCTCTCTCTGTCTTTCTTACTCCATTTGCATCGCTATCTTTTAGTCTCTGTCTATATCTCTCTCATTCTCTCTCTCTGGGTCTTTCGTTGTATGTGTATGTGCGTTTGTCCGTGTGCCTGTTGGCCATAACCATCACCAAGGACAGAACATTTTCTGCTGCTAATTCAAATTCAAGGCTTAAACCCCCCTCACAATCTCCCACCCGGCGCTGGACCTCGCTTCTGATTTTCTTCTTTTTCTCCTCATATTCTTTCATTTCTATTCACGTTCTCTGTTGTGTTTTGTAGCATACTTTTGTGAGCAACGCCATTGCCCCCTATTAGTAGAATAAAATAGAAAAAAAAAAAAAATAAAATTCAAAGCAAGAGGGAAAACTAAAAATTCCAAAATGCAATTCAAAATGCTTCGACCAAAAGAGCAGAGGTAGTAAGTGAGAATTGAAGTCTAGAGTTCCTTTTGTTCGACAAAGAAAAAAAATAAAAATAATAATAAAGCCCTAACATAAGCTGCTGCTGCAGCACTATTACGCACTTGGTATTTACTATATGCCAAAGGTAAAATATAAATGCAACCAACACACAATGGGATACAACGTTACCTCCTTCCCTCCATCTCTTCATCATATTCCATGCGTAAACCATAGAAAAGATGTTTATTTTCCCAAAGAAAGAAAAAGAATTTTTCCATTGATTAGGAATAAAAATTGCACAATTGAAGAGATTATACATACTAAATATTCAAAAATTCCATCTTATAATAATGCCAAATAACCTTAGCTACTTCCCAAGTCCGCCGTATGTAGGCGGGAGGAGCATTTGATCCTATAAAACTTGATTAGATTTCAAGAATTGAAAAATTTTCCTTATTAAACATTACTTTTATATTTCTTAAGCCCCAATACAAAAATAATTTTATTTCCTAAGAAAAGATGTTGGAGGTTCGCTCATTATGTAGCATAGATACCAATATTAAATATTTTAAAGACTTTATTCTTATCGGGAATGGTTCTCTGTTGATAACAAACTGAATTTGATTAATTCAATAGAAATGCAAAATAAACAATTAATATACTGAAGACATATTATATGAAAAACAAAATTTCGAAACTAGTTGTCACAGGAAAATACTAATGGAAATTCAATTAAAAAGGGCCAATTATACAATTACTGAGTAAAAGCAGCGTATTTATAAAGTCAATTAGAAATGCATTGATAGTTGGACAAACAGCTTGTTGCCTCTTACCGCTTGACTTGTTCCTTCCTTACTGACTCTTCTCATTCTATGCACACGCACACATACACACATAAAGACAGAGACAGCGAAACCACGATAACAACGAAGCAAATCAAAGCGCGAAAACTTTATAATGGCAATGCAGTGTATGTGTGTGTATATATATATATGGGCATGTGTGTATTGGCTAAATGAAATTCTAAATGACAAGCGGACGAGTTTGAAAGCAGAAACGGCAGCAGCAGGAATTGAAACTGACAACATAATGCAAGCCCATCACCTGAAAGTATGCAACGTTTATTTTTTTTTGCTGGTAGTTCAGTTTTCAGCTCAGCTTTCACACACACGCGCGCACACAGGCAACCACAGTAATGAAATTCGAAACTACGTATGTATGTAATTATGCATGTGTGTGTGTGTGTGTTGGTTCCTTTTATTACGGGCCACAGCGCATTTTGCAATTCGATGAAGCTAAAATTCGCGATTTTCGTTGGGGTTAGGAATCTATACTATTTGCCTTTGTTTAACATTAGGCAGGGGGTTTCTATGTATACATGTTTGTAAACATCTATATAAGTTTGTATGTATGTATGTATATACTGAAGTTTGCAATTAGACAAGTTTCCAATTCTAATTGCCTTTTTTTTTTGTAAATTGAATAAGTTCTCAGGGTATTACTTTTCGATATTCAAGTAACGAATTTTAACATGTTTTGTCTTTGCAATTTTATATATATTATGGAAATGGAATTACATATCTACATATGTATAACTAAATTATTTTTTTAGGTAATAAAGATACATATAGAAATATGTATAATTATGTCTTTTTCTTTTCAATTAATATTTAAAAAGTATGGAATAACTGAACATTTTATTGAAGCGTTATTATGATAGGTAACCCCATTTTCATTCATTCATTAATTTTCGTATTTTCGTTCATTCAAGGAGAAGATCGTATAGATGTACATACAGGAAAGTTTACTTGCATATATTTAAGTTTAGTATGGACCTACCCCAAAAACTAAAACAAATATACAATTATTTATGTATGTTATGTTCTATATATGTAGATCATTATTTTAGATATCAACCTACACAGACATACGGAACTCTGTTCTCTAGCTATTATTAACTATTAGGCCAAATTATTGTATTGTTTGTCGCTCAAAAAGTTGTTTATCATCATAAACAACCATTTTGTCGTTGATAAGTTTTTGAGTACCTAGAATATTCCTACATTCACCTAGTATACTTCCATCTCCGCCTCCACTACCTTCTCCTCAAACGGAAATCACCGAAACCATAATTGCTCTGTCTACGAATAAATTAAGCGCCAGATTAGGCGAAAAAAATAGTTAAATATTCTTTATATTATTTCGTACAATGACGTCAACGGACAAAAAACTGGATATTGAAACTTGGATTTCTCTTCAAAACTATTATATCATTGGACAAAATCTACATACATATTTATACACATGGTTACATACATACATATGTCTATGTAAATGTTGAGTATACAATTTTTGCGTGGGCCAATCTGCAGTTATTTTATTTCATTTCAGTTTTTTCTTTTTTTTTTGGGGCTGCGTCAAAATGCTGCGTCAGCAGCAACGGACTTAACTTCGTCAGGTAAAAAAAAAAAAGCCGAAAGCCGCCTTCTCTGTGGGAATTTCAACGGTTTTTTTTTTTGTTTGTTCTTTTTTTTTTGCATGACAATGCAGTTGCACAACTTCACTTAGAACTTTCACACAGTTTACAAACAAAAAGCTATTATACTTGTATTACTCACCTTGATATTAATTGTTGAAATTTTGTATAGCTGGCGCGGATACTTTAAAAAGTTTATGGCAAAAGAGAGAAAGGGATTTACATCAAAAATTCGATGCCGCCAAATCAACAGCTGTCACCCAAATGTTGAAAAACCAATTTTAAAAACAAAAAAAAGAGAAAAAAATGTTGCCCTAATAAGTGTCCGTATGTGTGTGTGTGTGTGCGGAGGTGTCGTATTTTTCTTCGGATGTGTGCGTGGGTTTTGTGCAAGTGTATGTGTATGAACTCCTTTTTAGCAAAATTTTGCACAGCGCGCGATTTCACAGTTTTTAATCAAAAAATTTACGATTACACCATCCAAAATCTGATATCAACATGAAAATTCCTCAATTTTATTTGTTTGCCGCAAAAAAAAAACTGCATGCGTGGGTGTTTGTATGTGTTAGTGAGTTATGTTTACCGCTAAGCGCACTCGTCGTGGTCGTCTTGTTGACTGATTAAAGCACGTCGTTGATAACTCGAAATATAGCTGTATCTGGAGCTGTTCAGTTGCCTTACTGTTTAAAACTGTCCCGATCGAATTTGCTACACACCGCATAGACCCCAAAGAAATGACGAACAGGCCTGTCGAATCTCAATGCTGATTGGTCGAACTGTGGCTGCGTCTGGCAGGCGGCATCTGGCAGGCCGCGTCTGGCACCAGTGCTGCGAAAAATAGTAACTAGTAACTACAACTGAATAAAAAAACGGCATTGTCATTAAGGTAAATACTTAAATAAATTACATTTTTAGTTTACCAACGTGCATTTATACTTGTTAATGGTTCAAAGTTAATTTAAAATAAAATTTTTATTGAATAATTAAGCTTTGAAGTTAAATAGCTCGTTACTATGAGTCGAGTACCAAGGTTCGAGCATCACTAGGTTTGTAACAATTATAAGGGTTGTTATTGCCTGAGCGGGTCTTTTGAATGAATCGATTATAGCCTATAATTTAAAATTTTTTATGCTGTTGCTAACAATTAAAATAAAACCATAAAAAATGCGGTATTTGATGTGAAAAATATATATTATTTAAAAGTATTAAACTTTAATCATCTAGGTTTGCAAAGCGATAGAAAATGTCGATAAGCTATTTAGTCGATTAATCTAAGCCCAGCAAAAGTTAGCGACTTGAAACCCGTATGTTGAATAGTTTCTTCAATGATTAAAGCTGTGCTTTATAGTTTTATATACAGCGCTTTTAAGGATACTGTCTTTTCTACGGAATAGTTGTTCATAGGACTTAAAGGCAGTCTAAAATTTAAAGTAATGTTGCAGTGTTGGTTTAGCCGCACTTATCGTATTTAGACGATTATTTTGCGCGACCAGCGGCCACACTGGGTGAATATACTTCAACCCCATATTCGCAAATATTGCCCCTATTTCATGTTATATGGGGCTCTATTTATGGATAATGTCACCACTATTGCCATACTATCCCACTATTGTGTTCTGCTTTCACTTCATTCATTTCGTTTCGTTTATTTTTTCTGTTATTAACAAATTTGCCGTGAATTTTATTGTTGTGTGTGCTGATATATTTGTACTAAACTGAAAATTATTGAAATACGTATTTTTATTAAATTGAATGGAAAAAATGCTGAACAACAACAGCAGCAAAAGCGACAGAGGCAAAAAGAGAGAACGACGCTGCAACAACAACAACGACAACATCCGCAGCAGCAGCAACAACATCAGCAGCTATACGAATGCGATTTGAAATAAGGCGCAGAGTGTGAAACAAGTTTTTTGATAGTTTTCCCCCATTTTTTTATTTTGTTCTTCAAAAACCAAAAAAAGAAAAACGAAAGAAAAACAACCAGTATCTAATAAGACCACCCGCACCTCCTCTCCCCGCGCTCCTTGGAATAATAAACACAAGGTGAAACTGCAAGACCGCCTGCCCGCCCGCAGCTGGCATTGACTCTATTGGGCCCCCCTTAGCCCGTCAATCAACCTTAAACCTCATATACAGTTGATTAGGTACACACATAAATACATACAGACAACATATACAATATTTATTTTGGAACGAAAAAAGAAAAACAAAAAATAAAACAAAATCATTTCGGTTCAAAGTTTTCGTATTTTGGTGGCAAAAGAAAGAAGGTAGAAGAAGAGGAAGCAAAAAGCAATTTGGCGGCGAAAAAAAACACATACTTTTAAACAGGCAGACACAAATACGCTGAAGAAGAAGAAGCGCAGAGTGAGGGAAATACACGCCCAGCAAACAAAAGAATTGCCTCTGAATGGTTATCTCGCTCTAACACACTGGCCAGACACGGGAGCGCCAACACAAAGAGAGAGTGAGACAAAAAGTGAATGCTGCTGTATGTCATCAGCAGAAATTACAACACTGCAAGTGAAAGACGATTTAACAGCCCCAATAACAACTACTGGAGGAAGCTGAAGAAGAAGACGACGAAGAAGAGGAAGAGAGAACATAAACAAAATGCAGACGGCAAGCAGTAGCAGCAACAACAACAACAGCAGCAGCAATAACACCAACAACAGATGCCTCATCAAAGCAGCCCTTGAAAGGATTGTGGTGCGTCTCAAAGAGAGCGATACAAACGGGGAATCAGCGGAAACAGAGGAGGAAGAAGACCAGCAAGTACTGGAACAGGATGTAACTAATGTGGATTATGATATCATAAATTACACTTCGCCACCAGCACCATTACCCACACCATCTTTGTCGTCGTCAAACTTATCCTCTGTTGGTAATATACCACGAATTGCCGTTACATCGCCACGTCCTCGCCAACGAATCAAACAGAATACCTCGTCCCAGTGTCAGGTTGTCGGTCAACGCTGCTCTCGCCTCAACAACAATCACAGCTCTGTGCTTGTTGAGGTGGGATCAGCTTCGTCTCACAGGCCAAACACTGATGCGACTGAATCTGGTGCGGCTATAACGGTGGAAGAAAACGAGCATGAGGAAGAGAAAGATACGACGGCATCTCTTAGACCAACAAAAATCTTGCGTTGCCTTGAAGTGGATACTTCAACAGAGGAAGAGCCAATCCGTTCACGGGGTGGTGGAGGAGCAATACACAGTCGTTTACGGAAACCACAGGCTACTGTTCAAGCTAGATCAACGACAACAACAACAGGAGGAGCAATAGCAGCCGCAAATCCCAACCGTCATGCCTCACCCTCACCCTGTTCCACATTGGGCGTCAACATGCGTGTTACTGGTCAATGCAGTCAGGGTGGACGTAAATATATGGAGGATCAATTTTCTGTTGCCTATCAGGAATCGCCGTTAACTCATGAGCTGGAATATGCGTTCTTTGGCATCTACGATGGACATGGTGGAAATGAAGCAGCTCTATTTGCCAAAGAGCATTTAATGCTGGAAATTGTTAAGCAAAAGCAATTTTGGTCGGATAATGATGAGGATGTATTGCGTGCCATACGCGAAGGATACATTGCCACACATTTTGCTATGTGGCGGGAACAAGGTGAGTCGAATGGATAATAATAAGCAATAGATTGATTGATAGAAAGTTTAATGACCACAACCGGGATAGGAATCCAAATTGTAGAATTTGGTCACACATACATACATACATGCCTATGCAAATGTAAATGATAGTTATCTACATGTGTAAAATTGTATAGGCGATAGCTGCTTATAACGGCAAGATGTGATTATTGTATCGAAGTTAATTGATATTTCGTTTTTAATCATTGATTGTCATCAATTGCTTCACGTATTTTATTCAATTATGCAATGCACAATCTAAACGATGACTCAACAATCGCTCTAATGCCCATCTCTATTGTCTTTTCACACCCCCCACACACACACACACACACACGCAAATATAAACATTGTCAGTGGAATATTCCACCAGTCTTGCCACATGGTCATAAAGTGGCAACTCTTACCATTAGTTAAAACGAGATGACCGTATTGTTGGTTTGCCTGTATGTCATAAAGAGGCGTTTCAAAATTTCATGATGGCGCGCACAGTGGAATATCTTAAATTGTATGTGTAAGGGAAATTTTAATCAAAATCCATATGGAATCGATATTTTCACTTGTAAAAACGTTTATACGTAAATACTTTCGAATATTTTTAATGTTTAATATTCTCTGTTTACAGAAAAATGGCCACGGACTGCCAATGGCCACTTGAGTACGGCGGGAACTACAGCCACTGTGGCTTTTATGCGTCGCGAAAAGATTTATATTGGTCATGTGGGCGATTCGGGAATTGTTCTCGGCTATCAGAAGAAAAATGAACGACATTGGAGAGCTAAACAGTTGACCACAGATCACAAACCTGAATCGTTGGCTGAAAAAACACGGATTCAACGTGCTGGCGGTAATGTGGCCATTAAATCAGGCGTACCGCGAGTTGTATGGAATCGACCGCGAGATCCAATGCATCGTGGCCCCATTCGACGTCGTACACTAGTCGATGATATACCATTTTTAGCTGTAGCCCGGTCATTAGGAGATCTTTGGAGTTATAATTCGCGGTTTAGGGAATTTGTTGTTAGCCCCGATCCAGATGTTAAGGTCGTTAAAATAGATCCTAAAACATTTAGGTAAGTTTATTGCAATATATAAAATAATAAAATATATAAAAAATTGATTAAATATATTATATTATTTTTGTGCTGCCTTTATTGATAACAATTATTCATTTATTTGTTTGATATTTTTCTAACGGTCAAAATTTTCCCTCACAGATGTCTTATCTTTGGCACCGATGGTCTGTGGAATGTGGTCACTCCCTCGGAGGCGGTAGACAGTGTACGCAAGAAGCATCTTATTGGTGAAATACTAAATGAACAGGATGTAATGAATCCCAGCAAGGCATTGGTGGATCAAGCTTTAAAAACATGGGCAGCTAAAAAGATGCGGGCAGATAACACATCTGTCGTAACTGTGATACTAACACCAGCTGCATCTAACGCCTCACCATCTACTGGAGCTGTCAGTGACGCTGATATGGATGTATTTCTGGAAGCAGAGGATCATGCAGAAATTGATGAGGATGATGAGATGGATGAGGACGAAAGGATAAATAGAGAGAATAGTTGTCCTGCTGAGTTATGCATCGAAGAAGAGGAATATGTTCACGATACGCCTTACAGTGCCTTGGCAAAACGTCATTTGCCACCGGAGCCTTATCGCAATTTTAATTATTATGGCGCGGACGACGACATCGCAGAAGGCGAAGATGATGAGGATGACGAAGAGGAGGAGGAGGATGAAGAGGCTAATGCCGATGATTCAATAAATGCGAATGCTGTTAACATAACGATAACTAGAACGACAGCGGAGGAAAATATGATCACAGTGCCCTATGATGCACAAAGGATGCAACAGAGTTTAGGCATTCATAGGAAATTGTGCCGTAAATCAATCACCAATAACCAAAATTCATCATCCAATTTACCCTGGTCAAAGATCGACGAAGAAGAACTATCCACTCACATTGATTTGATAACAAATGGACCACAGAAACAGCAACAGAAGATGGAATTGGAAGATCATAATTTGAGTATCTATTCGGATACCAGTATTGATAGTAGCGCCATTTATGACCATGGATCCAATCCATCCATCTCAGTAACCAGCAGTTCGAGAGTCCAAGTACAAGTTGTCAGAACGGATAATGTTAATGGCCAGTTGGAACAACATTTGGAACATGGCTTTAACAGTTATGTGGCCAATAGTGGAGCTGCTGTTGGTACCGATTATAGTTTTGCCGAATCCTATAATACGCTTCTCAATGAGCAGGCGCAGGAAGCACGAAATAGATCGGAGGCAGCTGCAGCTGTTGCAGCAGCTGCAACTATTATTGCACCCACATCGCCAGCGGCTGCCGCAGCTAACGGCGGAGGAGGTTCAGGTGTTGGAGTTGATATTCACAGAATGCATGAGATTATGCAGGAGCAGCAGTTATATCAGCAGCAGGAGGGTTACTCCCTTACCCAGCTGGAGACTAGAAGCGAGCAACTGCAGCAGCACGACCAGCAGGAGCAGAGAAACTGGACCCAGCCTGGTGAGCTACTGGAATTGAATGCCCTGTTGCAACAGGAACGGGAAGAGGAGGAGCAGGTGGCACGTGAACAAATGATGGAAGCCACCAGCAGCAGCTCTAGTCGAGCAGAATTTGGCTATACGTCCGATTGGAGTAGAACATTGCAAGTGCCTCGTGACGAAGAAGAGGAGCATCAAGAGGAGAAGCTAAAGGGAGTTTTAAATCCAGATCAGGAATCAAAGGCACATCAACAGAAAATCACTATAGAGTCAAAGGTGACATCGCTTAAAGATCACGATCCCAATCCCACGCTGCAGGACAATGAGGTAAGCTCCACTCTGTCCGCCACGCCTGAACCAACGCCCATGCATGCTTCAACATCCGCCGCTCAGCATTTCCAAGAGACCGTTGCGGAAATTCGAAAAGAAGATGCTCATGCTGTACATTACATTTTCGAGCAGATCCAAAAGCTACAACAAGTGGAGTGTACACCAGTGGCCACCACACCCAATGTGGGTGAGGCACTAGAACGAGCGAATGCATTAGCTGACAGCCAAGCTGCTCCACTCATTCGACAAATGCGTCGCTATCGTAATGTGCCCAATGAGAATCATCAGCATATGCAGACACGTCGACGTCATCAAATCTTTAAGAGCAGTAAGGCTAAATCTTTCATCAGTGCTAGTGCAGCGGCCATTGTGGCGTACAGTGAACGTGGCCAGATTGAGGCTAGAGAAGAGTCTGGTGCCGAAGTTGCAACAGTGATGGTTGGAGTGGGAGGAACGGCGGCGGGAGCAAGAGCTGGTGGTACATCAGCCAGCAACAGCAAAGTGAATGGCCCAAGCAGTTCCTCTTCTGCTGTTAATCGCCGTCGAAATGTCAATGTGGTGGCCAGAGTAAGTTCCGCTTCCACCTCATCGGCATCCGGATCCTCTTCCAATATGGTAATGACTCGCCGTAGTCATAGCCTGATTAGTACGGGAGTGAGTAAACGACAGCTAAGAAGTAGCATCTGTAATTTGGGTAATCTTGACTTGACAAAGCGAACGCTACGCACTAGAAATGTACCAGCAGCAGTGGCAGGTTCATCAAACTCATCCGGAGCAGCTGCATCCGGCAGTCGTAATAATAATAGTGGTTCATTTGCTGGTGTTACGACAACGCCATCAACTACATCGGCGTCCTCCAGCGGTTCACGTCGAATGAAACGCATCAAAGAGGAAGAGCTTGAACAGAGACGCAGTCTGCGGCGCACGACACTAAGTGCCAGTCAATTGAGTGCCCATCATCATCAGCATCATCATCATCATCCTCATCATCAACTTAATGGTAATAATGGAACTGTCCAGTTTGGCAGGCCTACACGATTGCAGGCATGCAGTGGTAGTGCAATATCAGCCCGTCCACCGCCCTCACCGAAGAAACTCAATGCTGTTGTACCCACATTAGCCATTGGCACCAGAGCATATACAGCTGCCCTGGCCGCAGCGGCTGATCATTTGAATAAACGATGGTCACTCCGCAGCAGCAGCAGTAGCAGCAATGGTGGCAATAATAACGGTACTAACGCATCTTCTGGTGCTAACTCAATTGGATCCAGTGCATCCTCCTCCTTGGGTGCAAATAGTTTAATGTCTGCCATCAGTTGTTATAGTGGGCGAAATCGTAACGGTAATGGAGCAACAACGCGCAGGCGCTGATACTGTGCGGGGGATCGACTGTAATTCTTAGCACTTCGTTTCCCGTCTTTGCCTTCTCTTTAGCTTTGAGAACAAAAATCAACCAACAAACAAATTCCAAGTACAAATACAAAATGAAAGTTAAAAAACCACAACAACAACAACAAACGAAAAAAAAATAACAAAAAGCAAAACTAAAAAAAAAAAAGAAAAATAATAATTATTAGTAATTAGTTTGGACACAAGAAATGAAATTTTAATTGGCACAACAAATACATAAAACACTACCACCAACACACATATACACATAAATATATATATATATATACAAATTCGTTTGTACTGTACATAGAAGATGTTTATATATAGACAGGTATATAAAAATATATCTTAACAATAAACTAAAATTCATAGTATATTTCTAGTTACAAATGTCTAGTAATTTATGCCCAATAAGTTTATATACATTGATATATACATACATATGAATGTTTATATTGATATAAATTTTTTTTTTTTATTGAATCACAAAACAATATCGAAAAATCAGCTTTATTCCTCTATGTCTGTCAAATTAAGTGTCCATCATTACTTTCACTCGTTTGTTCATCCCTGCGTTCGTTCTGCCCTTACGTTTGTTTTCAAAGTAAAAGAAAATGTTATGCAGAAGAGTATTTATTTCTATTTTGTAAGCCTAATTGTTTAAGTTATAACAAAAGATGCTAATAATTATAAAAAACACCCATATGTCATATCGTTTTTTTTTATTATGTAAATACATAGATATATATAAAGATTGATATATTTTCAACATTAAATTAATTGTGTCGTCGCTGTCGTATATACATAATTAGTTTTTATGCTTCTTATATATTTATTTCATTATAATTTATCTTTTTTTTTTTTTGTTAAGCATATATCACTATTCAAAACTATATGTATTCTCATACGTATATGCATAAAAAAATACATATGATATTTTTACAAGATGAAAGTTGGTTAAAAAAGATCTTAATAGTAATCTGGGCGGGGGATACTGTGAATCGATCCAATCCAATTTACTTAAGAGCGGAGAGACTAAAAGATTTTACCAGAGTAATTCAAAGATGCCTAAAGATTCGCTTTTAAATTAAAAGGTCAGAAGTAGTAGGCGATTTTTGGTTATCTATATCTTGAGTTTCACTTTCTTATAACCGAAACACATACCTATCGTTGTATAGACAGTCTAGGTAGATTTATATAAAACATTTCCATCAGTTTATGTTATTTTCAGATTTGACTCACAATAGATCGGCTTTTCAAAATTCTATCCATTTTAAAAAGTGCTACATAATGCCATCCACACCCACTGAACACTATAGTAGTCCATCCAAATCCACACCCAATTCATCAATCTGTATTCATGATTTGCAGACGCAACTAGAGGATGCCGAAGCATGTAGTCCACTCAAATTGGAGCTACCATTGCGTCGAAAGGATGATGGCAGTTTACCGGGGGTGGCTCTTACCTATATAAGAAGCTGCATGAAGAACGCTCTGAGCCAGATCTGGAGTCTCGAAATGATCGAGAATCAGAGAGAGTGTCACCAACGCGATAATTCGCCAGCAAATGAACAGATTAAGCTCAATGAATGCCCATCCTTAACATCGCCACATGTAAATGTGGTTGAGGATGAGAATTATCCAACGGATTCATCATATTCAAAACAAGGAACGCAAGCAAGCAAATTTTGAACTTTAACGGCCGAACGTAATGTATTTGGTATTTGTTGGGAACATCATTTTGGTATTTTTGTCCCCAGCAAAATCATCAATGTTATCGATAATGCAAATTTTAATATATTCATTGTGATAGCAAATTCTACACTTCTGACAAGTAGACGTTAATATTCTCTTAAGCTATACTGTAATTGTAAATGGCATTTTTTCTTTAAGCATCCAATATTCTTAGAATAAGTATGTGACTAAGCTAAAAAAATTATCGACTGCCCGTACAATACCTCAGTGTATGTAGTATTTTTTAGGCATTGCACATGCGGTCTCACTATAGCTTGTATCAGGAAAAAAAACAGACGTAACAAAAAATTGTTGTAACTTTAACGGCAGATTGACGCGCGGACGCCCGCAGAAAAGTCAAATGCAATAACACCAGCATTTCAAATCGAATAAAATCGTTAGAAAAACGCGTAATGCATCCGCCGTCATTGTCAACTGTTGTAATTGAGTGAAGGACATATAAACAATAAAAAAAATAACAAAAATACAAAAACCCAATCAACCCCCAACGGAGCACAAGCCAAAAAAGAGACAGACAAAATAGAAATACAAAAGTGGGAATGAAATCCAAATTGAATCGTTGAAATAGTGTTAAGCAGCTAAACGAAAATTGTTAACAGAACTCGGTAGAACGAAGCAATTAGAAAATAAAACGTAAGTGCAAAACGCAATCAAGTGAATAATTTAACAGTTGAAATGCATTAGTGTTGATGGGGAAACGGGAGAGTTGCGGAGATATACCGTACATTGCACTATTTACTAGCTGTACATTTGTGTGCGTCTGTTACACGCACGCTCTTTCTCTCGCTCTCTTTAACTACATATCATTTCTCTCTCGCTAAGTGCATGCATAATAGGAATAACAACAAAATGAACGAACAAATCAGTTAGCAATTGCTGCAAAATTATTTAACTAAATATGTATTTAGTCATAGCTTAATAGCGTTTGCATTTGATGTCCTTGACATTATTTCTAAACAATTATCGATTATTTTTCTCTGCATATTTTTTTTGTCTATCTGGCTCTCTCACTCTTATTGTGCAATGAAAGGGATGAATTTGGTTTTCTTCATATCGTATTGTTCTTGTTGTCTGTGGCCTGTGCTTATCAGCCAAAGAAGAAAACAACATTTCACACATGGTCACAGATAAGGCACCTCCAAAGAGGTGTCCCCACCCCCATTCTCCACTTGTCGCGGTTGCCAACAAAACATATTTATAGCCAAGAAAGTTCACATTCTGACTCCCACAGAGCTACATGGCTAGAAAGAGAGGGAGAGAGAGAGAGAGATTGAGAAAGGGGAAAAATGGAAGGGGGTTGTGGCGGTGATGGTGGTGGGTAGAGAATGAACTGTCTGTTGTCTGACCTTCGGCATATGTGAGAAATAAATCAGCAAATGGAATTGAACTGAACCGAACAGGGAGATTATTGAGATAGTCATAGAACTTAAATATAGACTTATCCCATCCAAGGCAGGTCTGGAAGAACAAGAAAACAAATGGGTAAAATGCAAGTATACTGGAATAGAGGGATTGATCAATTACTACAACAATATTAATTAATATTAATATTAAAAAAAAAAAAAATATGTCCAAAACCAATAAAATAAAATTTTCCGATTCCAACCATCAGTTGACATTGTAAATAAATTTTCTTTTGTTTATTATTATTATTTGTTGTCCCTATTGTGAGTAATATGATATATACAAACTACAGTAGAATCCGGTTATAACGACGCTCAAGGGACCGACGGTTTTCGTCGTTATATCCGGAAGACGTACTATCCGGAAGCAGCAAAAATAATTTTTTTTTGAGGTTTTTTATGTTTGCGACGTTTGTAATAGATTTCTAAGTAACACTTTTTATATTTTCAATCAAATCGAAAAATTCTAAAATTTTATTTAATAACATAAAGAAGTCGTATACGTAACAATATTCATATTCATAAGCATTATATAAGAATATTCATTTGTGGTTTTCTTATTCCTAATTTAAATAGTCTGTAATTTTGGATTGCTTCACAGCAATAACAATCGCGCACAGCGTTATTTAGGCGAGATATGCTATGCATTAAGCTCTCATCCCAAAGTATTGCTAGGGATACTACTGCGTTGCTAAGGCGGCAGCTAAAAATAACAGTAGTGAGAGTGTAAAAACCTCTATCCAACTGCTAGGGACAAAAGATCACTGACAAATGCATAAACACATTTTAAAACCGCCGTTTGATGCTTAAATTTTTTAAATCTTTGATTATTTCGATATATGTTTTTTTCGAAACGTCGTTATAACCGGTTGATCTGTGAAAAATATAGTCGCTATAAGCGGTTCGTCGTTATAAGCGGAGACGTACTAACCGGAGGCCCTTTCATATAAGTTTGTATGGGGACCAACCAAGTCATCGAACTTTAGTCGTTATAACCGGACGGACGTTATAAACGGAGTCGTTATAACCGGATTCTACTGTATTATAATTTGCTATCAGCTATCGTGGTTTCTTTCATGTAATCTTTTTCACCAAAATTTTGGTTTGAAAATTAAATTATACATAATTTATACTATTTTTAACATGCCAGCTAAGCTTAAACAAATTACTAAAACTTTAAAAGTTATTATAGTACTTTATTGTTATATATGTATGTATATTATTTTGTTACTCATTACTTGTGGATTCTATATATAGGGTTTTGATATGACAGCTGTGGTTTTAAAATGATTCATAGAGAATATTGCAATGCCATTTCTGTATAATCTGAAGTTGGCATTATTAATAGTATTGTACTTTTGCATCGTCATTCGTTGACAGATAGCATCAGTTTGTGGCTTTGATTGTGTCTATACATATACGGATTTTGGATATTGGTACTATATCGATATTGTATAAGTTTCACTGATATTATTACTGATTGTATGCAAGTTAAAATTTTGTTCCCAAAATAATGTAAATCTGTAAATCCGCATCATATTCATCCAATATTTAAAGCCAATTTTTGTCTTTTCTAGCCAGACAGTTTCTTCTACAAAAAATAGATAAAATTATAAGGAATGGGTAACTTAGGTTGTGGCTTAATAACTTTAATTTTAAACCAATCATGTTTGTATTAGAGTTAGAGTATTATCCGTAGGCTCAAAGACAACGTATATTTTTTTATAAAATATTTTACAGAAACAGAAGTAATTAAAATTTTCAAGAATACAAAAGGAAGTCGATTTCGTAATTATTATTAATATGCACCGCTTTTTAAGATGATGCCCCAAAAGCCCTCAAAAAAAGACCTTCGACTTTAAAAATCAAAATATGTAGAGGATTCTTTTAAATGTTAGATAAATGCAAATATGGAACAAAAAAAAATAATACAAATTTTAATATTTAACAAAATGGCGTCTATTTTTCGATAGAAACTGTAAAAAAAAGTAATGTTTTTTGTATCTTATTCCTTCGTTCAATACCTGAGGAATATATCTAAGAAGTATGCAATCACATAATATAATAATAAAAAATATTTATTATTTTTATCTTATTTATATATGTATGTATGTATGTATATACATAATTATATATACATACATGCATACATACACAGATACACTTACTCATAATTTATAAAGTATTAATGTGTATATTTGTGGTTTCAAATTGCACTTTCAGAGTTATTTTTCGAATAAAAATGAAAAGTTATTTATTGACTTTCACACGCCTATCAATGTGTGTAAATAATATCACTCATATAACAAAAAAAAATTCAGTGTGATGAAATATGTACATATGTATGTATGTATGTACATATACATAGGTATACATACATACATACATTTGTATTCCGATTTCAAGCTTTACTAAAAGTTTTTCCCCTATTGTCATTAATGAGGGTTGCGGGTTGCTTCCAGCTTATACATAAGTGTAGGGGTTGGGCGATGCAGATTGAACATTCTGTGCTTATCAGACCCCAGGCTAACAATATTCATGTTCATTCAGGCTGAACCCAGACTTAGCGATCCCATAGCCATATATGTACATACATACATATGTGCACATATTTATACATATGTACCTACATTTGTATTGTATGTACATACATATATGTTTTTATTCAATTTTGAGTCATGGTTTATGTCGGCTTGAACTTGTGTGCCTTTTTATATATGTATGTAGATATGTATGTGCATATGTATGTATACGCTTATCAGTGGTTAGTACCTGCTGGTGTTGTCTCTTCCTGTGTACCTGTAAATGCGAATTATTATCTTAACCCCCTGTAAATATTCATAACATATATACATGTATGTGTGTGTATGTGTGAGTACTAATATACATACATACATATACTCATTGAAATGTAGTATATAAATATTTCGATCCAAGTAAACCGTTTTCATTTTGTCATGGTGTGTCTTTAGACAAACCAACCGGTCAGTCATTCAGTCTGTCGGTCTTTCAACCATTCAGACGTTTATTGTATCTATATATTTTCTACAATATTAGAAATTTTAAAAAATAAAAACTACAAAAAAAAATATATACATATATCATCAAAAATTATTAAGTTTTTCAACGATTTCCACTTTTTACGAAGAAGTCCATAAAGAGTTTTTAATGCGGAAGTGTTTTGCGGTGAGCTAACTTCACGCTATCTTGGGTATGTACCACAAAACCTGGCCATGTACTTGCGAGGGTAGCCTGAAGAATTTGAAAGGAAGGAACTGTAACCACATTTGTCTTAGTTTATGTGAAATTATATATTAGACTTTTCTCGAAAGAAAAAAATCAAAATCTTAAGCTAACAAGCCAACACTTAACGCCCATAAATTAATTATGGTTAAGCACGCAAGGATTTAAAGGAGGAGTTCTCTCTCTCTCTCTCCATATATGAGGAGCGTGCCGGTTTAAATTGAAATCCTAATGAAATTAGAAAAAGAAACACGGGAAGTCAATGATCGGATTGTGGTTATAGATAGTATTGAAAGATGGATAGTCTAGTGGTCTTGTTTTTACAGCCTTTCAGTATTCATATGGGAGCATCTGGAAAACATTTAAATAACATGACAGAATACAGTGAGAGAGAGATGAAGCAAGTGGTGGGAAGAGGTGGTTACTGACTGTTTGATTGATACGCCCACCGAGACTGAAATAGAAATAGAGAATATAATTTCCTATTCCGTGGCTGATTAGACATGCCCAGCATGAATTCGAAAAAGAAGAGAGAAAGATTTAAAGACTCGACGCAAAAATTTTTTGCCTAGATATCAAAGACATTGATTAATGAGTGTCTCTTGACTTGTGTTTTGTCCAAAAAAAAAACAAAAAACCAAAAAAATACACAAATTACAATTTTATTTAAATTTTGTTGGCAGAAAAAAAAAGAAAAGAAACATTCAACCAATTAATTTTTCCTTCTCTTTCTTTTACCTTTTTCTTACAGCGCTCACATTCAACATAATTATACATATACATATATATTTCGTACTGCAAGTCAATTTGGATTGGGTTTCTAATATATATATATTTTATTAAGTTTTCTTTAATTAAATTTTTTTTGTTCTTGTGGAGTTGAATTAATTAAAAAGAAAAAGAAGAACCTATCCATTCCTGGCAAAGCACTTCCCACAAATAAACCAAAATAGTTGACGTATTAGAAAGAAATATTAAAAATATATAAAAACATTAATCATGTTCAGTCCGGAATATGAGAAGCGTATACTGAAGCATTGCAGTCCAGTTGCTAGAAATCTGTTTGATAATTTGGAATCATCGACGACACCAACATCGTTGGATCGCTTTATACCATGCAGGTGAGTGTGAGAGTGTATACATATACACACATATATGTACATATATATATATATAATATTTATGTGAAGGGCCACTGTAGCACATTGAACCCGTCACTTACAACAACAACAACAATGACAACAACAACAACTCGTAACTCTAATATAAGCTCCTGGCTAAAGCCGCCGTTATTTTGTTTTGTTTTCTGCTACATCATCTTTTCCGCTTTTGAGCGTGTGCACCAATAGAACAGACAAATAAAACTAACAACAAAAACAGCAAACAACAACAACAAACAGAAATTTTCCCTATGAATTTCCCGCCTCGTTGCGCCTCGATGGGCTAACGGTGCCTCTTTTCTGGTGTACATTAAGAACTAGAAAATATTGTAAATAGTCGGTTTTGAGTTACCCTTTCCCCAGAAAACAACAAAAAAAAAAAGGTAGAACGAAAGTACAATATTAATTAATTCTAGCTAACTAACCAACTCTATCTATATCTATATATATATATATAAGAGAATCAGGCGACATAAATACTAGAAGGACACATAGATGTACATATGATCCTATATATAATCCTTTAAATTAGAAAATTTGATAAAATTGATTTTTAGTATGTAAATAGAGACCACCAACCAAACAAAATTCGAATAAATATGACAGATTGTCATAATCTAAAATGATTTGGATAAACTTCATCGTATAATGGTAATAGACCACACGCGAAAGGGTATACAAAGATACATAAAGCGATGCCCCGCTAATGAGTTGCCGTGGCGGAAAGGTGTTCGGAAAGTTCATTCGTTTCGATGGGGCAATAGAACAAAGTGTCTTACTATACACCTACATATGTATGTATGTACATACAAGACTGTTGCCAAAGTGTTATTGCTTAACTTGGTTAAGATTTCTTAACTGAAATTGATTCAAGAGATTTCATGTGAATTAATAATTAAAATTAGGATAGAGTAAAAATGCTCATTTAAATGTAAAGTGATTTCAGTAATAGAAGAAAGTTTAGGATAATATCTATTAGCGTGCCTAATGTTAATTAACAGTACTTACGTAAATTAATTTCAATTAATTTTGAATAACTGTAGATAAGCAGATTTTTAATCACAATTCTTTTTCTTTTTTTTTTTTAATCTCTCTTCACTCTTGTCTTGATTGAATTGTATAGAGTTCTGTCCCATCCTGCCAGTTCCCCTACACCTACCGCCATCCCCATCTCCATCCCAGAGGCTTTCCCTTGAGTGTTGCGGCTCATCCGCTTATGTTTATGAAATTGATTTATTGTAGGTGGAAGTAGGCACTTGAAATGCGTTTGCTTGATTATAATCATGGGGAGAGACAACAGACACGTTTATTGCATTCGTAAACAGTTTTGTTGTTGTTTTTGTTATTTTTTTTTTTTTAGTGCAATGCAATGTCGCTACCACCCCACTTCCCCATCCAACCCATGTTATCCTATCCCTCTTTATTAGTGGAAGTTCAAAAATCTCTCACACTTGGCCAAATTTCATGGCAAATTATTTTGTGTGTGCTTTTTTGCGAATTTTGCAAAATTTGACCGTCAATATGAATTTTTTTTTTTTGCACGTTGCACACGTTTTTTATGTTTTATGAGTAAAAATAATAACAATTGTTTTTTTTTTTTGTTGAAAGAAGGGGAAGAAGAGAGAGAGGGTGAGAGGATGCGGAACGAGGGGCGAGATCGCACAATTGAATTTGAACGCCTTTGCATAAATTTACTTTTTTTGCAGTTCTGCGTTTGTTGGTGCTATTTTGCCATTGTTGTTGATTGTATAAATAATTTATGTTTAACAAAAAAAAAAAAAAAAAACAGAAAAAACTGAAACTCAAGGTATACGACGTAACTTTATATATACATATACTTATATATATCAAAGGTAGATGGATACTCTATATAGAATTTGTTAAAATTTAACATTTCCATTTTTTTTTTTTGCACATTTCCTTTTATCATTTTCCAGAGCCAACAACAATTGGCAAACGAATTTCGCATCCATTAACAAGTCAAATGATAATTCACCACAGACAAGCAAAAAGCAACGAGATTGTGGCGAAACGGCACGCGATAGCCTGGCCTATTCGTGTCTATTAAAGAATGAACTCCTTGGATCGGCCATTGATGATGTGAAGACAGCCGGCGAGGAGCGTAATGAGAATGCCTATACACCGGCAGCCAAACGGAGTCTATTCAAATATCAATCACCCACCAAACAGGTAAGAATATAACCTAAAATCTATAAATATATATATATAAATACATATATATCTATATCTATGTACATATATACAAATTAGTCAAGTAGTAATGTCTGTAGTCTGGCGGCACTTTGATTGACTCAT
Source organism: Drosophila emarginata (assembly GCA_037075365.1). Lineage (NCBI taxonomy): Eukaryota > Metazoa > Arthropoda > Insecta > Diptera > Drosophilidae > Drosophila > Drosophila emarginata. Next base: position 2,476,581 of record JBAMCD010000160.1, read on the forward strand.
TGTTAAAAACTGCATTTAATTGAATTTGCAGTCAACTTAATGTTATGTCTGATTTTGGTGCTAATTGAGCCAGACGAAAGTTGAATGCACTAAAAGAAGCAAGGCGATCTCCTATGGACAATTGAATGGATGAATGAATGGCTGGATGATGAAAAGTCACAGACAGGGAGACACAGAAAGAAGAGACGACAGGTTAAGGTTGAGTTGCAGGTCAGGTAGCTTGGGAAAATTTCTCTCTCTCTCTCTCTATTGGACACAATATGAACCGGTTTCATTTCATCTATCTCTTTGCCCAAAGATGGGGAAAAATGTTGCCGATAGTCCGGGGTTAACACACTTTGATTTCATGTGCGTGTGTGTGTGTGTGCGTGTGTAGGCACAGCCGGTTCTCTGTTTGTTCATGATTATAGACAAAACTGATTGTTCAAGTGTTTTCCTTTCCAAAAAAAAAAAAACAGGTACAACAAAAAAAAAAAGCAAAAAAAATTAAAAAAAAAAAATTGAAAAAGCATAGAAAAACTATAGAAAAAATTTTTAATTCAATTATTTCGAAATACCCTATATCTAAAAAGAGATTTCAGTAAAAATGTCTATTTTTTTTTGTTAATTTCCTTATTTGAATTGCTATCCCTCAACCGTAATTATCTCTATATATCTTTGCTATTTCTTAAACAACTATATTAAAATTTGGCAAACAAATATAAAAGAAAAATGAAACAGATTTCACTTTAAACAAATACATTTAATGACTTCGGTTTGTTGTTAGATTTTCTCTATTTTGTAGATTCCAATATACCTCCCCCATCCATTAAGGAAGGGGTATAGAAAAGAAAGAAGGGGGAAAAAAGATAATAAATAAACTGTTGCCACTTGTTGTAGCTGCTGCAAAAGAATCATCATTATGATTATTACCGGCCTGACATATTTGCGCTCACTTATCAGATTTATGTTTCTTGAATTACTCCCGGCACGTACGATGGGACCGACGCAGCTGCTCGCTTCGACGGCCGTTTGCTTTGACTAATTTTTGACAGTTGACACGTTGCCAGTAGACTGAAAAAAAAAAAAAAAAATAATATATGTATATAAAATGAAAAGACCAAAAACTCTCAAGTGGTCAACAGCTTCCATCCATCCATCTCTCCATCATCTCCTTCTTCGCATCTCGATCTCCTCTCCATTCTTTTTTTTTTCTCTCTACATACAATCTAACTACTTCAGTGGTCTAAAACGACACTTGAGTCAATAGCAATGACTGCTGGAAGAAGAATGATTGTTAAAAGAGTGTGAGAGAGGGGTAAGGCCCCAAGAGGTAGATGTGTACCTAGAGATTTGTTGGCTCAAGTAGTAGAAAAAATAAAAAAAAAAGATCATAGATCAGTTTATTTTTTTCTTTTCTTGGTCTATTAGTTGTCCCTTCTCCTCCTCTCCCTTCCAAACCGCGTTTCCTCGGTGGCTAACCATATTTAAGTTGATTAATGTGGTCGGAAACCATTTGGTCAAGACTTTGCCAACATTTTGACCACCAGCAAAAGGTAATTGCCAACGATTCCATTCATTCATTCATCTATATCACGCCCTCACAATTAACACGAATATTTCGTTGGCCACACCTCCTCCTCCCTCCTTCCATCAATTCATATTGTTTGTACATATACAATATATGTGTGTATATATGTACATATATGTATAATATATCTGTATATAATTCAATTATGTGCGGTCGCAATATTTTTGTCATAAATAATGAGAGAACACGTACCAGTGACTGCCTGATTGAATGTCCGTCTGTCTGTATGAATAACTGACTTACTGACTAACTGAATGACTGGGTGAGTGAGATCGACGGTAGTCGTCCATGTGTCAAAAATAATTTCCCGTGATAGACAAGTTTAAGAACTTGTTATGACAGTTTGTTCCTTCTGTGGAATCGAAAATTTATGAAATTTATAGAATAATTGTGCGGTCAATGGATTTTGTTTTCTTTGCCTATAGAACTGAGATATTAATTGTCCTTAAAAAAGGACATTTATTTAGGTATTTTTTCTGTAATTTGCGTTCTCTTACGCATTTTATTCGCCTTGGATTTGAACTCTGAGATCATCATAATTTCAGTAGAAAAAAGAAACCCGTCGCTACTTTTAGATCATTTCGTGCACCTGTTGGTTAACCAATTCGAAAAGCCATTATGGCATTATAGAAACACACCAACAAACATAAGCCAGGCAATAAGGCCAAGCACCACCGACACCGAACTTCTTCTTTCATTGTTTGTTTTATTGTTATTATTATTATAAATTTATGCAGCAGACATTTGCATTAACATAGCATTAACAAAGCTAAGACCAAAGACGGCTATGACTATATATATGTATATATATATGTATACATATTTGTCTATCTATATATTTTTGTATTCGTTTAGTATATATAAATTATCAAAGTGATTAACCCTGGAACTAGGGGGGCAGGTCCGATGTTTGCGACAAGCAACCTGTTGCTGATGCGACTTCGGCTGGTTCACATTCCACTTGCCGATCCATTCCACACTCTCTTTTGGCCTCTTCTCTCTGTCAGATCGGTTCATGATCATGACTGGTCCCCGCGGTCTCTTGGTTGGTTGTTTATTTGTTTAATTTATAAGCTGCCTCCAAGCGCCGCCCACTACAACAATAACAATATACGGCTTAATGCCGGCCGGCAACTCTTTTTTTTTTGTTTTTTGTTTCTTGCTTTTTTCTTTTTCTAAAAAAACAAAACGAATTTTTTATACGCTTTAAAATTTATTATCAATATTGATATATGAGATTTTACATTTACTCAATCTAATCGATTATTTGACTTTTTGCATTTTATTAAACAAAAGAAAGATTGTTAGAAATACTCAATCATTCTGCATAGAATAAGCCTGAATAATGCCCTTAAATGTTGGCATTGAATTGGGTTTTTAGTATGCTTTAAACAAATTTCAAATTGTTAAAGGGTATAAAAAACTGAATTCGGCCATTTTGTTATTGTTGTTGTAGTGGTGACTGTACTTCTTTACCTAACAGAGCCCTGTTAATTAGGCAATGACAATGTTATGATGACGAATCTAAAAATGACAAAATTAAGAACAAAACAAATGATGGGGAATGGTAAGGTGGGGTGGGGGGAATACAGGGGCATAGGCCGTCCAGAGATAATAATCGCAGAAAGAAACAAAAAAAAAAAAATAAGAAATTAAACAAACCGGAGATAAAAAAAAAAGACAAACAAAAACTGAGCTTTAAACAAGATTTTGGATTTCCTTTTCACATTTGTCAGCAGCAGCAACTCGCTTTCGGCATTTAATGCTTTGGCCAACAAATGTATTTTCTTCGTTGTATTTGTTAAGCGTTTTAACAATTGAATTTCTAATAGGCTTACCACATTTACCCTTCCCCTACCATCTAACTACACTCCCTTCCGCCCTCTTCTTGGCATTGAAAAACATTTAAATTTTAATGGCAGTTGATTGTACGTTTTATGGTGGTCTCTTTGCCTGTATGTGTGTGTGTGTTTGTGTGTAAGGAGGAGGAGGAGGGGATTTTCCCCAGAAACAGAATTATCGGTGTGTTTGTGGATGGAGCCATTAAAACGCACACAATTTTGCTGGCCAAATGTGTAAAGTGAACCATTAAGGTCCGGCCGGTTGGCCGGCCAGCTAGCCCATTGACCTTCCTTCATGGTCTCGCCGGCGCTTTTACGTTCTATATGTAAAACATTTCCATGATCTCATAATCTCTTTCTGCAGTCAGAACCACTTCAAGTGTAATTAAATTCTGGCTATCTTTTCTCAACATGAGTTAATTGAATTAAATTTTAATTTATCAAATGAATTAAGGGGGCTTCTCTTTCTCTTAAGTGATGGCATGACCTGGGCCCACAAAAAAAAAAAGATATATAAGATATATTTATATAACAATTCTGCATCATACAAGCTATTAAACATATCAAAGAGAATGGATATATGTATGTATGTATGTATGTTTATAAAACATTTTTATATAGATATTGTTTTTCTAAAGATATTTTTAAAATAGATTGAATCACTTAAACCTTTATCATTATAGATTGCAATGCCTAGATCGATTCCATGGCTGCTAAAATGCCTCAAAATGATTGCATTCTTCTCTAATTTATCTTATAAATACACTCAAAAGTAGTCCTCATACCTATATACATATGTATGTAAATATATATCTTTCATTTCTTGGGTTCTGTTGCAACAGGTCAATGTGCCTTAGTCATACATTTCACTTACCCGACTTATCTAAGGCAAACACAAGTAACAAATTTTTTTTTGTCAGCGACAACGAATAACAAAAAAAAAAAAAAAAATGTTTGTCGGGATGTTTGCACGCTTAATCACCTGACCCAGACACAGACAGAGGATCCCCACACCCAGTCCAACTATATTCGATACCAACCCCATGATGATTATTAAGTGCTGGTGACACGCTAATGATATAGACACAAGTGAAACAAAATTTTATTGGCTTAGAGAGAGAATTATATAAAATTTGAAAAAAAAAAAACAAAATCAAATCGAAATTCAATTGAAAGAAATCGTTGTTTAAAAAAAGGTGCCTATCCTTGGCCATTAAACATTTGATTCATTCATTTGGCATATTCCTTGTAACTAATGATTTGTCATATATACAAACAGATATATATAAACATATATACAGACACACGATCAAGATGGAAACAAAGAAATTCACTTACCAACTGACCAATCGAATCAATCGACAAATCCAAATGAAAGGCACACCATTCACATGCGACTTGTGAAGAAGTCTTCGCGTCCCTAAAAATACAGCCACTGAATTTCACATGGTTTTTTTTTTTCGTTTTGTCAAGAATTCACATAGGCGCGGTCAAATATTTAAATTTACATACGTAATATTCACAATCTCTTTTTTAGGCATCAATTTTGAAAGCTTAAAACTACAATATAAATTTTTACAAATTAATATGAGATAATAATGATTTATAGAATCTGCAAAAATTGATGAATTAAATTAAATTAATTTATATATGTATAAATTATATTATCTAATTAATAACTATATATTATATAGAATTTATAAATAAGAAAACTAGAAAAGATTAAACTTCTGAAAGTTTCAATATAGAATCCAATTCAAAAATTTGGATGTAACCACTTAAACCCGTTAAAAGAGATTTATATACCGTTAACGCTAAAAAAAAAAACGGAGCATACTGTTTAAATAAACTCCCATTTAGACATAACTTGTTAACTAGTTTCCCCATTTTATTATTTTTTTTTTCGTTTTTTTCCGCAATTTAAATCACGCATTTTGTAAGTTAAAAAAATTGCATAAGTGCGGTTGACTACTCTGTGTAAAGCAGAGTAAGGGGGGGGAGGGGCATGCAAGATCGATGGCTGAGTGCTTAGCTTAAGGTACTTCACATACACCAACACACACACACCACACACACATCGCATACGTTTAACACACTTCTGCACGCATTTTCTATGCAAACCAACAAGAAAGAAAAGAAAAAGAAAAAAAAATCACGGCTATCGAAATGAAATGGAATGCGTGCCAAATGTAAATTCAAATTACAGAAAGAAGAGGCCATGCCGTAGGCAATTTTATGTATGTACCTCGGGGAAAGGGTTAAGCGAGACGGGTTGGGGGGACACAAATGATGGTAGTGGACGCCGCGGCCGCGGCTTTTAGCACGAAGGCGTTAATTGCCCCCGCCAAGTACGCGTTAAGCAAACAACAATCTTTTTTTTTTTTTTATTTCTTTTGTATTTTTTTTTTTTTCAATTTTTTTTTTATGTATTTTGAAATTTGCTTTGGTAATTTATCGCTCAGCTGCAACTGGAACAATTGGCTGAAATCAGAAAATCTAGCTTCAAAAGCTTAAAAAATATAAATAGAATAAATGTATATAGTATATATGTACATATGTATAGTGTACTATTTATATATTGTAGTATATATAGTTTTTTTAGTTGCAAATCACAGAATTAAAATTTCATAATTCTCATCTATTATTATTATTTTTTCTATTCCTTGTAGGATTACAATGGCGAGTGCCCTTACTCATTGTCACCGGTTAGCGCTAAAAGTCAAAAATTATTACGTTCCCCGAGGAAGGCAACACGGAAAATTTCACGTATACCTTTTAAAGTGCTCGATGCACCAGAATTGCAGGATGATTTCTATTTAAATCTGGTCGATTGGTCATCGCAGAATGTTTTGGCCGTTGGTCTAGGGAGTTGTGTTTATTTGTGGAGTGCCTGCACCAGTCAGGTAACACGTCTATGTGACCTCAGTCCGGATGCCAATACAGTGACATCGGTTTCATGGAATGAGCGTGGCAATACAGTTGCCGTGGGCACACATCATGGTTATGTTACCGTTTGGGATGTGGCTGCCAATAAGCAGGTGAGAAGCAATTAAATCATTTTTTCCTTTAAAAAAAATTTAAATTGATGTAATATATATTTTTCCATCAGATTAATAAATTGAATGGCCATTCGGCACGGGTTGGAGCTCTGGCCTGGAATAGTGACATCTTGTCAAGTGGATCGCGAGATCGTTGGATTATTCAGCGGGATACACGTACACCACAATTGCAATCGGAACGTCGCCTGGCTGGCCATAGGCAGGAAGTTTGTGGACTTAAATGGTCACCCGATAATCAGTACCTGGCCAGTGGTGGTAATGACAATCGTCTCTACGTTTGGAATCAGCATTCAGTGAATCCCGTGCAATCATATACCGAACATATGGCAGCTGTTAAGGCAATTGCCTGGTCACCGCATCATCATGGACTATTGGCCAGTGGCGGAGGTACAGCTGATCGTTGCATACGCTTTTGGAACACGCTGACGGGTCAGCCCATGCAGTGCGTGGATACCGGTTCGCAGGTTTGCAATTTAGCCTGGTCCAAGCATTCGTCGGAGCTGGTCTCCACGCATGGCTACTCACAGAATCAGATTCTTGTATGGAAATATCCATCATTGACACAAGTGGCTAAATTGACTGGACATTCGTATCGTGTACTATATTTGGCTCTCAGTCCCGATGGTGAGGCGATTGTCACTGGTGCTGGCGATGAGACGTTACGCTTTTGGAATGTGTTTAGCAAGGCGCGTAGCCAAAAGGAAAACAAGTCTGTCCTGAATCTGTTTGCCAACATCAGGTAGATGGGCACACCAATATATGGTTAAGACTGAGCGAGACGCCAAAGGCAACAATGTGGAAACTAATGAGAAAAGCTATAAACCAACAAACCAAACAATTAACCAACTAACTGGATTTATGACGGCAATATTAATTTCACCCTAATCCTCATTACCAACACCAATACCACCACCACCTATATTCCTAGTATATGTGTCTCCGATGTTTCAAACACACACTAAATATCAAATAACTAAATTTACGTTTAACATTATTGTAAAATGTTTTTCAACGTCCTTGCAGTCCCCTTTAATCCCATTAATTGAACTAAAAATTCTAGTATATATATCTTATGCTCCCATTAAACGGGGGCAAAAAAAAAAAACAAAAAAAAAAACAAAAAACAATTCGAGAAAAAGTATATAAAGTATATTCTCCTCCTCATCCCTTTAACATCTCAAAATATTTGGTCTCCCGCTGGTAACTTCAGTTAGTTTATAGTTTAGTTCTAAGCCGAAAGCAGAAAAAAAAAAATTATAAATGTTTTTGAAATCTAAAATATTTAGGGAAATTATATATATTAATAATATATATATATATATATGTATATATATAAATATATATACAAGCCAATTGCCTAATTAAAACAAAAAACCAACTAATCTTAACCCAATATCCAAGAACAAGAACTGAAACGGATTAGGTTTAGCCTAATATATATATACAAATATATATATGAACATAAATCTTAAACTACAAAACAAACTTTAAAAACTTTAATCCAAAATTAAAACCAATAACTTTTTTTTTTTTCTTTATACCCTTGCAAATTTTGTATAGATTTTAGTCAGAGCCGGGATTAGATTTTTCCAATAGGATGTATATTTATTTCTAAAGATGTATCAGCATTAAGTAAAGGTACATACATATATATCCATCTGTACCTCTGCCTCTAGTCTTGCATTTTGAAAGCAGAGGAATTGCTTTTCGTTTGTTAATTTATTTTATTCAAACATTGTATTTATCAGTTTTATGCATTTTCAATTTGATATAGCCAATTTGCAACAAAATTGGATGAGATTATATATAGCTCATATAGGAACCGATCGGTTTGAAAATACTTTTAGTGCAATAACTATCAAGATATAAGAATATTGCCAAGTTTAATCAATATCAAATTACTATTAACATAAACATTTATAGCTACCATAGGAACGTTAGGTCGAAAATCTAGTTTTAGTCAGGTGAAACATCAGTTTTAGTTTCCCTTGTATTTTTTTTTTGTTAGTTATTGATGAATTAAAATATCATTGATATCGGTTTATTGTAATATATTTTTTTAGCTTAGGGAATGATCCGTCAAAATGCTAATTTGCAAGGGTATAAAAACTACGGCTATGCCGCAGTTAGCCAGACGGCAGGTTTTTTTTTTTTTGTAACTAATATATAAATAAATAAAATTCATTTTTATTTTTATAAATGTATATTCTTTTTTTTTTCGTTAGTATATAAGACTTAATTTTTGCAATTACATAAACACCTATTGTATGTATTTGTTTTTCTAATACAACACACAAAACATGTATATTTAATAAACAATTTATACAACTTGGAATTACTGACTCAGAATGAATTTACTGAAATGATTGCTCATCGTTTAACTATGGAATAATATATATATATTATATTACAATATATTAAAACCATATTGATTTTACTCATAAAATTGGTATTGAATTGATCATCAAGGTTCTGGTTTTTATAGGTCGATTTCTATTAGTTATTGGCCTACATTGGAAATTCGCTAGGACAACCAAGTCTGGAATTGATTCCCTAGCCCTGTGTACCATCAACCCAACTGTATTAGCCCACATAGAGAAAGTTTTGTTTATAGCGATAAAACAGAATAACATTTTGCCGCTACAGATATACATTTATTAATTGAATTTTTTTTCTCAATTCGAAAATAAAAAAAGGTGAAAAATAGAGTGGACCATTAATTTTGTATTTAGTGACAACTTTTTGGAATGGCACTTTTAATTGAATTCAAAACTTTACAATTACCTCTCTAATTTAGTGATGAAGCAGCAAACGAAAGCTTGGATCACCGGTAAAGCTTCCATACAAAGCTCGACTCTGCGTAAAAAAGCTGCTGCACATTGAAGCTTTTCATTCATAATTCTTTCGTAGTAAAAGCGTTAATATTGTTGTTGTTTCTATATTGCGTATACGCTTGTGTTATAGGGTACAACTGTTAACGCATTCAATTGATCCTTTAAATAACCTTAAATACTTCAATTCTGATGTATATTTATTTTAAGAAAAATTTTAATAACATGTAAACAAAATAAACAATTTGAGTGTGTAATTTATTTTTCAAATATTAGAAACTTTTGCTGCGCCATCTTTTAAACTTAAAATCATTATTATATTGACAATATTTCTAATATTTCCATTAAACGATATTTTTTCTTACAATTTAAATCAAACTATTTTAAATCTTTCAAAATTTGTTGTATTAGAAACCAAACTTTAAAGGGTTAATTAACTTGTTTTCAATGTCCAAACTTGTCCAACAATGTCCAATATTGGTATATCGATAATAAATAGGAAAAATATTGTGAAATTTTCTACTTTATTTCAAAATTATAACGAACGCATGTGGGAATGCGATAGATAAATCGAAACATTGTCAAGAGCATCAAAGCTTCGTTATGACTGTTGGCACTGTGTGGCTGTGTAGCTGCTGCAGCCAAGCTCTGCCTCCTCTGGTTTTCTTCTCTTTTATTTCAATTTTGGCCAAGTCCAAGTTTAACATCGCTCGACGCGCCAGAATCAAGTTCAGTTGCGCCGCAAACGCGTTGCGGAAATGTTTTGTTGCGAGCATCGTCAGCTACAGAAACTGAAATTGAAACAGAAACGCGCCTTCTCCGTCCACCATAAGTAGCCAAGACCAAGTCCTTGTTCTGGCATTTACTTCTATAAATTTTAGCAAAAGTTTGGCAACAGTTTCCAGGTATACAAAACTATAAAACAAAATCCAAAAGAGAAAAAAAAACAAACAATTATAATTATCATTATTAATACCAATAACTATACTAATAAGAGTTAATCCTAAGTGCCGGAATAGTGTTTAGTTTTTGTGACGAAATGGATGGAATTGTTCTTGTTGTTGTTGTTGCTTGTCCTGCTCCTGCTGCCTTTTTTCAAGGTCATTTACGCACGAAGGCCACACAGAGAAAGACACTCACAGACAGAGATAGATAGAGAAAGAGAGTAAAAGAGAGAGAGAGAGAGAGTGAATTTATGAGGGGGAGTGAAGGATTGGGCAATGTGCCGTTTCGCAAATGTCAAGAGGTGAAGGCAACCAATCGGCCTTGTTATTAAATTCCCAAAAAACAGAAAAAGGACAATAAATGATCAAGTTTAAGATATCGATAAATTGAATTTAAGTTGATAAATACTTAATTTCAGAACTTGAAAAGAAATCAGCAAAGGTTTTTATAAAAAAACTTTGTTAAGATATATTTTTTTCAATAATTTAAACTTAAACAACATTTTGTGCTTTAATAGTTATGATTTAGTGTAAAAAAAAACGCTTACTTAACAATTCAAAAAGTTCTAACGGGGTTAAAAGTGAAAATTTTACAATTGATGAACGTATTTACCTTGTAATCTAAAGTGTATTAAATGTGGCTATATTTATGTAGTAATTTAATAAAATAATAGATTTAACAGATTTTGCAAAATCTGAAACATATTTTTCCAAAACTGTTGAATTCTATTTGTTATTGTAATCTTTGTAATCAATCTTTGACTTTTCCTTGGAAATTTTATATAAAATTTACATTGTTTACCTTTTCCTTTGTAAGTTTATATAAAATTTACATTTGTTACCAATAATATAATATTTCATAATTTATACAATTTTTATATTTCAATATTTTTACACATTTATTAGTGATTTTTTTTTCTTTCAAAATATTAAAATGGAACTGTAAATATTTCTTAGAATTTTAATTTGATTGCAAAGTCATATGTTGTAATGGAGCCCCACCCACTAAAGTATGTTGTTTAACTGAAAAAAAAACTGAAACCGAAAGCAAACTCTTATAAAATTCTGGCATTTACTGGCCAAACACACAGACACACACATCAAACACCATCAAGATGGCTATAACCATTCGCATATTTATGCACAAATATTTAACTAGCCGATAAGCAAAGCTCCTCTAAACATGATGAGCATTTTCGCACATACGATGGACATGAGACGCAAAATAATGCTGCGAAAATTTGTACAATGATTAGCACATCGTCTTCATCATAATTGAAAACAACATTATCATTTGGCTAAGGTTGTTAAATAGTATTTACCACAAAATGTCTTACCAAAACCAAAAAAAATTATGGTCAAGTTCTAAATTTAAATGGTCAACTAAAAATTCTTCACTTCCGTCATATAAAAAAAAAAAAAAACATGTTAAAAAATTAGGCTAACATAATTATCTAAAGCCACGAATTGCAAATACTCTTTTGCAATGTAGATGTATTTTTAAAGAATAATCTAAAATTCATTTCTAGCTTTTTTAGAGTCTGAAATTGTTAACAAGGATATAAATGCCTGAATATAGGGTAGATACATCTTTTTTGCTAAGTTTATGCATTTAATTAGCATTCTTAGTTGGATGAAAAAAAAAAGAAAGAAAAAAATAATAATAAACATACTTCAATTTATGTATCTTATAACTATAGTTGGCCTTTGTCTTGCATGCTTTTTGGCCTTCAATTTAAGGTGAGAAGAGTGGAAAGCAAAAGAGGCAACGGGAAGCCGTTCAATGACCGGCTACTGTCAACGTCATATAGTCCATTACAATGCCCTCTCTCTGTGATCCAATCTCAGTCCAATCCAATTCAATCGACTAAGTATTTATGATCTCAGTTGTGACCCAATTGTATTGACTCTATGTTGATCCTCAGTTCTTTTTTTTTCCAGTTTTATGAACTGACAGCAGTTTCTGCTCTTCAACTTGACCTTAATTTAAGTGTTTATTATTTTTTTTTTTTTATTTGATGGCAAGGACAACTTCCTTTTGGCACGTAGTGCAGCAATTACAGCGATTACAGCGATTTAAGATCTGTTGCGAGCTGCTCTCTGGCAATTATGTTTCGTCTTGGCCTGAACTGGCTAGGCCGAGACTGCTGTCATTGGAACCTTCTTTTACGATTACAAGTTGGTATTTTTTTTTATTTCATTTTCTGTTTTTGTTATTGCTGTTGTCGAGAATCAACTGGACAAGGGAGAGGGCAAGCAAGTTGGTGTACGGGGGAAGTATGGGGATGCGGGGGCCTACCATGACATTCAAAATGCAAACAGTAACAATTCAGTGAAACCAGTTTGGATGCGCCATTCGTTGTGCAGGGGACGGTAGCTGATTGCTAGTAAAGAAGGAGGAACAGGTGCAATTTGATTGATGGTATGATTCAAGACCAAGACAAGACAGCCCCTTTACTCTCCTAAGACCGCAATTCCCCTTTAACCAGAAGATAACCATATATGTATATACATAACTACATGAATTAATCTGATATTTTTTTTTATATCAAAGAAGTTTTATTGAAGCTTTTTTTACTCTTACGCCGGGGTATATACATTTTCTTTTGAAGTTTGCCATACAAAATATATTTTCGAACTGCAAGTTTTCATTTTTTTCCTTTTGGTAACTCAATACTTAAAGATTTTGTAAAATTTTTTACTTTTTGCCTTTATTATTTATTATACATCATTTAAAATTTCTTTAAAAAGGATTGCAGAAAAATGATTTTTTGATAGGTTAAGAATAGATTTTATTTTCCAAATTTAAGGTAATATCGATAAGAAATATTTGTGATATTTAATAACTTAAGTTTAGTTTAATACTGTATAATTTTATAAATATTTATCAAGTAACATAGCTTTAAAATACAGAAAGTTCCAGGCATAGTAAGTTAGTTAATTGTTTTCTACACGTGTTGTGGAATCTTTTAAGCTTTAAACTAGAGTCAAAGTTCATTCATTCATTTGAGAAAGGGTACAAAGTGTACGCATAGTATACATACATTCCCAGAGGTTTAATGGCCCAAAACACATCATCATCATCATGATTATTATCATCCATCATTATGAACATATTTTATGCTGTTGATGTTGATCTGTTTCTGTTGAGTGACAGTAAAGTAAAATAAAAATAATAAAAGCAAACAAAAAACTAAAACTGTTCAAGTGATCGGACAGATCAGCAGCGGTCATTGTACTTGGTATATGGTTTTCGTTCCAAAAATTCAAATCGATTACCAATTTGCGTTTCGTTTGCAAAACAAAATAGAAATAAATAAATAAATAAAAAAAAATAAGTTAACTAATAATAAATGCGTTTGATAGACAGACAGACAGACAGTCGAACAGACAGCAGTTGCTTATTATGCCATGAAATTGAAAAGCAAAAGTATTGACATTGAAAATTATGCGATGCTGACGACACGAATCCAAACGCAGAAGATCAGACCAGATTTAAACAAGATTGAAATTAAAATTAATCGGGTATTTTATGAGAGAAAATTGAAAACAAAAAAATAAAACAAATTGCCGAGGTGATTGAAATATTTTTCTCTACTTTTGTTTTTTGCAATATTTCTAGAATGTGCAAATATTAGTGAATTATTTTTAAAATATTTCAAAAATTGCATTTTTGATTATATAAATGTTCAATTGTTGTTAGATCACAGGAATTATTTGATATCATTCTAAGATATTTATTTAAGTCTTGCGAATTAAGATTGATCGATCGAATTGAATAATTGTTCCACTGATTGATTGAGTGACAGACTGACAGCATTCTCAACCTTCCCCCGCCACCCGCTTGACAATGAACTGAAACTGGAACTGTAACAATGCAACAACAAATATGAAGAAAAAATAAAAATAAAAAAGGCACCATAAATAATACTTATAATAAGCGCCTCGAAAATGTCATCATTAATTATTTTCTCAAGAGTCAAGAGTTGCTATTATATGCATACATACCTATGGATAAATGTGAATATGAATATTACTTTGAATGTTTTTTTTTTACAACTATGAATAGCTGTTATATCTTTTGCTAGCGTAAATATGATGGATGGAAAAATTGTACCAAACTGACCTTCACCTTTTCTACCTTTTCGAAGAGACAAAAAAACGAAAAAAAAAAGAATTCGTAACAAGTTAACGCCTCTAATTTTAAGATAAGTCTTCCTGTCTTTGGTTTTTATACTCTACAACTTTTCGGCCAAAAAGGTTATATTGGTTAACATGAAAGTTTAAAAGTTTTAAAGTGTATTAGTAGATTAGATATTTGTATTCAAAATTAGCATCAATTTATTAAACAAAATTAATATGTTTATCGCATTCAACTAAGAAAACTTAATTTCTAGGCGATTTATGACGCTAGCAACATGAATGGCCAGCAACATGAATGGCTAGCAACATAAATGGCTAGCAACATAAATGACTAGCAAAATTCTTAAATTCATAATAATAGAGTATAAACAAAGTCTGTGTAATTGATCTAAAAAACGAAATTTGCATTTTTTTTTTTTTTTTTTCTCTCTTCTTTTTCTGCCTGTTTCTTGGGGTAGGTCGCGTTCACCGCCTCTGCCTTATAGTTTGATTTCAGTTTCGATTTCGGTTTCCGTTGGTCATCATCAAGCAACATTTATTTTGCAAAAATATTATTTCTTTTATTTTTGCTCTTCTTTAGCTATTTGTCGTTGTGGTTTTTTTTTTGTTGTTTGTTTTGATCAACGTTTACAGTGGTTAACCTATGGACCAAATATTATATTGAATTGGAATTTTTGAATATAAATTATAATGGTTCCAGTGTGGCGATTTATTCTCTGATCCGGCGAAGAGACACAGAGGTCACCAACGGAGCTCTTATAGAAATGCAAAAATTCATGCTATGCGGGCGAACAGCAGAGATCTATTCAACTGTTAATTAACCAGCAGCGGCAGCGGTGCTAATGATGGCCCACATAGTTAGCCATGGTCAGTCCTTCACATATTGTTGTTGAAAAAAAAAGTAGCAGAGAAAAAAAAAAAATATGAAACTAACCAGAGGGCCGATATTTTTATGCCCTTGCATATTAGTTTTAGGCAGAATTTTGGTGTCTAATTGATTTACTTACTTACATCCATAAAAAAATATGCATTAACTAAGTAACGTTTTGTCAAACAGCAAAGGATATGCTAAAAGATATAGTAATATAGTCTAAACTGAATTTTTTAAAGGGTTGTGCTTACTAAATTTAATTTAATTATCTTTAAAAACAAAAATTTAGTTTCTACTCTTTAAATTTTTAGCTTCTTTTGGGGCCAATACTTATTAAGATTACTTCGAGTATCTCTAATAATTCTTGAAAATTGTTTTATACTTATAATAGACATTTTCTCTGTAGTATTATAATATGTATATATAACGATCCAAATGAAACAAATTATAACTTAAAAATATTTGTTAAATGTTTAAAATTTGGAATTTTTCATATTATTTACATAATTATTAAATCTCTATTAAATGCTCAATCAAATATGTTCATTTCTTTTATATCCTTTGCCGTTGCTTAGCCATGAGTCTTCTGGCTGTGCCGCTGGTACTGTTAGTTATCACCCAGTTGATGCAATCCAGTTCCGGATCGGCTGTACTTATCTCGGACATGACAATGACAGTTATGGTTGAATTATCCTCTCGACATCCCTTTTGTAAAATGCATACAGATCGGTGAGTATATGCATACATATGTATATAGTATTCTGTTCCATTTCAATATCCATTAATATTTTTTATTTTTCTTATTCTTTCAGTGGCGATATACAGCGCATGTTATTGCAATCGGATCCACGGCGTATACGTCAGGTACCACGTGAATCGGTTATGGAATTGGAGGAGGTATGCCGACGACAGGGTTCATATGGTCATGAGTTTCGGGGAGGATTGGGATTCATCTATCCGGGTACTAAGTGGTGTGGTCCTGGGACAGCGGCCATCAGTTATGATGATTTGGGATCGCATGCTCGCGAGGATCGTTGCTGTCGGGAACATGATATGTGCCCCGATGTACTCAATGTGGGCGAGTGTAGGCGTGGATTATGCAATAGAGGCACATTCACACGTTCCCATTGCGATTGTGATGCACGATTTAGACGTTGCCTCCAGGCGGCCAATACGGAAACAGCAAACACTTTGGGTGCCATTTTCTATAATGTGGTGCAGGTTACATGCTTTCAGGAGCGAAGTCCATGTTCAGCTCATCAGAGGTTCGAGGATTATCTTTATGGGTCAAATCAATGTCCGGCTGAGTTCCGGCAGGCGGATCTTTATGTCCCACCGCATGGGGATAATCTAATAGCCAAGATTTTGGCTCATCCTCAGGGTCGGGCCCTGGCCGTTCCTGTTTTGGCACCGGTTAAGCTAAGTGCTCGAAGATTTGGTGTTAAATTGGCAAGTGTTGGACTTGCTGCTGTCAATATCATACGTGAAGTAGTCCAGAGGCCACGTGTACTCTGGGATAGTCTATATGCGCCGGTCAGTCGAGATGTTCCATCACCCAGATCAAGAACGGGCTATTACTACGAACGGCCAGGGCCAGGTCCAGGACCGCCTGGCTATAATAGCTACGGCTGGAGCTGATCTTTAAGCCAGAATTGAGAAGACTGTTTCACGTTTAGTATTAGTAGATAATAGATCATAAACTGAATCATAGTCAAACATTTAGTCATATGCATGTAATATTCCTTACATATCTCGTTTGCATGTTTAACAAAGAAGTTAACTTTTTATTCATTTCATTTCTATTACTATTATTATTATTATTATTTTTTTTTTTTGTTAAATAAATTATAACCAGAAAACGAAACGAAAATTCTATTTAATTTGCCCATAACAGAGCCGGCTACAATCAAACGGAACAGGAGGCAATCTGTGCCCAATGGCAATATCAGCCATCGGAGAAATATGTGCCCAGTCAGCCACGCACATCCTCATAGATTAGAGAATCAAACTGGATAACAACGACGACCTGGACAAGCGACTCATGGAAACGGTTTTTGGTTTACCGAATAGCAATTATAGCAATTATATACACATATATAACTATATATACACCAAAGTATATTGCCAGAGATATTCTTCGATAAAACTCAGCAAATTGTAATCTCAAACCTCAAAAGCGAAGTTAAAGATCAAGAGCAAAACTGGAAAGAAATTGGAAAATATATTTTCATATACACATATAACCCATACAAAAAAAGAAAAGAGAAAACAGATCTATATATGTATACACAGATATATATATATCTTTCTATATACACAGACACACATGCATATGTATTTACCAAAATCAGAGCAATAAATCGAATTTCAAAGTGCATCAAAAAGAAAAAAGTTGGTAAAACAATTTTGTGGGCCAAAAGTAGGCTATAAAAGTATCGAAATAATTAAGAAAAAAAAAAAAATAAAATGAAAATTTATAATACACTTTTGGGCCAAATAAAAATCTGGGATAAGATTTCAATCCATGGAGAAACAACTAATAGTATTTCTAATCCAAAAGATATTTATAATTATAAAATGATAGAAAACAGAAAAGCTTTAGAAAACAATTGCTTAATAAATCGACATTTTGATTTGTTAGAAAGCATTCAGTATATATAAATACATACTTATTATATTCCTTTTTGATCCACAAAAAAAAAAAGAAGAAACAAGACGGTAATTATTTTAAAATAGGCTGTTGGTTTTATCATCTTCTTTCTTGCATCGTTTATGATTTACAATTGTGTGTCTAAATATTTTTATATTGTATATATTAACTGTTTGTTGTTAATCTTCTCTCTCACATAATCGTTTACAAAGTATAAAATGTCTGCCTAAATAGATATATGATTTATGAATTTCATGGATTTATGTGAACAACAATGTTTCTTATTTATTTTTTTATTAATCAAAAACAAGGTGAAAAAAAAACTTTTTTTAACTTAAATATATATAAATGTATATATAAAAAGAAACCAGAGGCCCGGATTAACTGCGAACATGCCGTAGTTCTCTATACCGTTGCAAATTCATAATTAAATTGATTATTTCTATGGATGCTATAAAAAATAATTCTAATCTCTAATTGAAGTAAAGCCGTTTCGGGACACAAAGGATAAGCAAGCTGGCAGACAGACCGACGGTTCAAGAATTTTTTTTTTTTTTGATAAATTTCTTATAATTAAAAATGCTTGATTTCTGGCCATAATGAATATTGGAACCTCCTCTTTGCAATGGTATTTAAATATAAAGTGACTTTTTACTTTTGATTGGGCCGTTAGCTTCACGCCCGCAAGGCTACAAACTGTTGGAACACCTCCAATATATGTGTATCCAAATCTGATGTAAAAAGTAAGGTCTCCAGAGTGCTGCTATATTTCTGAACTTGCTCATGATGCTGCAAATGATATGGTAAAATAAGATTAATGGTGACATAAATACACACAATTGGACTTACCATGAGAAAGACCTGCTGTAATCTACCGATTGTCCATCGATACCAATCAGTATCCGGATCACGTCCGTCTGTATCAGAGCGCAATAAATGCTCAGATAATATCATAATGAAACGCTGGAAAACAATTAGAAAGAGACGTTTCTGATTCACATTTGCTGCCTCTAGTTTCTCCTCCATGCGTTCCACAACCTAAAAAGAAAAAACAAATGAAAAATAGAAAACAGATTAAAAAAGAGAAGTGAAAAAGTTTTCTAATATATGTATTACTCACCTCTTCGGATGGTTTGTCCGCATGGGTGATGGGCTTTTTGCGTTTATGCGATGTATCGTCATCGGAATCGCTAGACGAAGAGTCCGCCTTGGATAGTTTATCTTTTGCATCGCTTAATTCAGTATCTGGATGAGATGAGATCAAGTGTAAATTAAAATATCATCCTTCTTTGATAAAATTTAATATACTTACTAAGTTTGATAACATGCTTGTTCATCTTTTTAATGGTTAGATGCAGTATCTCCCAGAGATACATTTTTGTAAATTCTCCCGTCATCTCTTTGGAGAATATCCATGTGGCCACCGCGGAGCAATCGACAATTTGCAATTTTAGCAATTTATCAATTAAAACAACCATCATCTGTTGATGGGATGACCATAGCTCAAAGATATTATGCAATATACAGATTTGTGCCTCTTCCGTTTCGGCAAGTGCCCGGAATACGGCATGAAATTTGGATATGGCAGCAAAGCTATGCGAAAAGGATTTTGAACCAAGATTCAATAAAGTTTGAACGAATACATCAATTTTGAGAGCATTGAAACTGCCATCGGACATCTCTTCCCCACTGTAACCACTACTTGGGATTTCCTTTAAAATGTTGACCACCTCTTCGGGTGTACATTTTTGTCGTATTGCCACCACCAATTGATGGGCTACTGTTGTTCCTGGTAGATTTGCTGTAAAAAAAGAGAGAGATAGAGAGTGTCAGAGAGCGAGAGAAGGTAAGGAAATGCATCATTAAATGATTTTGGGTGACACTTTTGTTGCATTCGCATTGTTGCGTTGCGAATGTGTGCCATGGCGTGGAACCAAGCGGCAACATACAGTCAAGTCAGCCAGTCGGTTTGGTGCGTTACTAATGATGGTTGCCAGCGGTGGTCTCATTTCATTCCACATCTTCCACCAAACCCGCCACCTTAAACCATATCTGCCTGCCTATTACATGCAGTTTATTGGCACTCTAAAGACGATTATGTCAATGAATAGAGGTACATACATAACTAAATGAGGAGGAGTTGAAGCTAAATAAGAGCAGGCTAAAAGGGAAAGGGGTAGAGTTTTAAGTTGTTAATTATGCGGCCATTTGGCAAGCAAATGCATTGGCAAATTGCTGCAAAATTTGTTAACTGAACCTTGCAAAACTATAAATTATTTTACATAAAATGTATATATTTAAAATTTTATTCCATTCCGCAATGTCAATGGCTTTCTAAGGTCATAGTTTAAATCTAACTAACTAACTTTTATTCTATCGTGTGGAGTGGAAGTCATGTCATGCATGTCAAGATCATGTGTAAAATTCTCAGGTAATTCCCATAGTCAGCTAATAATAGTTTTGGCATTTTAATGAATAGATTGAATACCTTCTTCAAATCAAATAAATTTCATGTGTTAAATTAAATGACTAAAATTACACATATAAAGACCTCAAATATATATGTATATAAAGTGTCACGGTGATTTGACTTCACTCTATCAAACTGAGCGTGTCTCAATTCATCTCTAAGAATTATATATTTTTATTTATACTATACATATATACATATATGATATGATATGATAGGATTTTCAATGTTAAAGACCATTCCGTTAGCTTATCTTTTAGTGGGTCATCATTTCGACGTATTCAGAACTTAAACAAGGTGAAATCCTCAAGTTTGGTTAAAAAAAGAAATACTGTTTGATCTTCAGCGAACCGAAGAATAATAACATAATATCTCAAATGGAAATCTCAAGCATAATTGTGTCTAAATGGAGGCTAACCAAAATGAAAATGAAATCAAGTCAAGAAGCTTTAAGAAAACAAAAAAAAAAACAAACCAAAACAAAAAACAACCAATTCACATATTCGCATATTTTGTTAAAAATATAAAAAATAGTCGAAGATTTTATGCTCTTGCTGAAATAAAAATAAAATAAGTCGATAATTGTACATTTGGAAAACTTTGAAACGAATTCTAATGTTATATTTAGACATACGAATTGAATTTTTCAATAAATAAAGAGCGTGAAAAACCTATGAACATCCTAAATTTATATTAAACTAATCAAATTAACTAACTAACTAACTAGTAGTTTACTTTAGCTGATGGCTAATGCGTTTCTGTCAATTTGGATTATAACTTTCTTGTTTTCCAAATAATATTATTGCATTAGGATGAAATAATTTACAAATTTTTTGAAAGCATACAAAAGTATTTATCCGATTTTTGTTTAAAAAAGGAGAAATGATTATTTTTATTTTTATAAAATTACAATTAACCAAATGATGGATGAAATAATTTTAAAAAAATATATATTTATTTTTAGAATCCTACAACTTTGATGAGATTTTTCATAATTAATTGATAAAGAACCTTTTTTAGCTCTAAATAAAAATAAAACTACAAATTGAGAGTAGTTTTATTTATTTAAAAAAAAAGTATTAATGTATGTATTTTTCGTTAAAATTGATTAACAAATTATATTCAATTTTTCAAAGAACGAGAAAATTAAAAACACTTGAAAAACCAAAATGTGTCAAAAGTCGTAAACATCATATATAATATATATACTATATAGATATATCAACCAAATCGGTGTTTGGTATGATAACTTAATAAAGAAATCGCTGAGATTATTTAAAGGGTATCAAAATTAAGCTGAAGGAGCTAGGCCAATTATTGCTTGTGGCAAAAGTGGCAAAGTGGCTAGAGGAAAGGGAAATCTCAATGTTGGTGGGTCTTCTTGAATGAAGGGGATGGTTGGTTGGGTTGGGTAGGGTAGGGTAGGTCACCCACCTGCTGACGCCAACTGTTGCATAAATGCGCGCGGCACTGTGCCACACCCCCGTGGCTCTGTTTTAGTCTGCCACCCCATCATCATCATCATCATCATCATCATGCCTTTGGTTTCCTATACAACAAAAATTTTGGCCGTAACAATGCGTATTGCAAAATCTTTGCCGCTGGGTAGCTCATCGCTTGGCTGCTCCAATGAAAGCAGCAACAGCAACGGCAACAGCAGCAAATGTTGTAGCTGTTGATGGAGTATGCCACCAGCAGTGCTACCAGACAGCCGCTCATGATGTGGTGCTGTGGTGCTGCGGTGCTTCAGGTTGTCGATTATTAGCATGCGCAAATCTTGGACGCGTTTCAGTCGACTCTTCAAGCGCGCGTAGCTCATACGTACCAAGAACAACACAGCAACAAAAACAACAAGTGAACGCTAAGCTAAAAACCATTGTTTTATTTTTTCATCTATTTTTTTTTTTTTTTTGCTCTTCGGTCTTTGGTTTTCTTTTTGTTTTTTTTTTGTTTGCAAAATGAGGAAATTTATGGGCCTTCTGACCACTTTGATGGCAGTTGTAAGTGAAAAACAAATTTTGATATTTTTATTATTTCTTTTTTTTTTTTGTTGTTGTTGTGAATTATTGTGAAAATTTTGCGTCATTTGCAGTTCCATTTGGGTAAAGCTATAGTTGGTGCAGGACGAGATGTGGTGCTGACACCCCAACAAGGATTACAATTAACAGGAAAACGTCTCTACTACAAAGAGGAGACACGGGACGAAAGGCAATCAAATAAACGTCCATGGGAACGAACCCTTAAGCATGTCACCTATGTGACCCTATTTACGGATGCAGCCATAGAAGCAGCAGCTGGTAATTTAAGGTGGGTAAAAAAACGATAACCAATCCATGATTAATATTTTGAAGGACTTTTCTGCTCTCATTTAGCCAATTGCATCAATATCATGAGTTTCTACAGACTCCATATATGCAAGCAAAGGGACAGGATTCGATACCGGGTTCACGTTTTGGAGACATTGTAACTCTAGCCAGTGGACGTTTGGAGCAAGTGAAAAATGGCAAGGATAATGCCAATGCCAGTTATCGTTTTATCGAGGGACCATCTTCATGCTCTTCCCTGCTGCATTCGGAATGCAGTGAATCAACGGAGAGACGTGCTGTATGGCAGGTGCAACGCATTAGACATCGAGATGGACATCATGGTCCAGATGGCCGTTATCATTATGAGATTAAATTTAGTGTAACACCATTGACCAATAATGGATGGTCACAGCAAAATTATATACAAAAAGAGGATGATTATCCTTTAAGTTTTGGACGTCTTGTTTATAATGACAAGCGGGAGCAAATTGTGGCACAGCGGCGACAAGATCGGGATCGGGATAGGGAACAATCCCAAGCCACTTTTGCACATGGCATATTTCAACCCCCGCCGCTGCCACCTCCGCCGCCAGTTCCTCTTCTCCCGCCCAAACTCAACATCGGTGAGTATATATTGAAGGGTCTGCCACAGAAGGGGGCATCAAAAATTGAACTATTTCCGGGACTATTCAATTTGGGATTACGACAAAATTATTTAACACCCACAACATTTCGTCCCAATTATTCGGCTGTGAAATTTGGTAATTCACATTCAGAATTGGAACGATATCCCTTGCCGAATGCCAATGAGTTGGTCAATGATGGAATTGCTGGTGCTCTGGGACAAATACCTGGCGCACCTGTTACTCATCATTTTCATCATCATTTTTATACTGCACCTGGCAGCACGTCTTTGCATGAGGGTCAATTGGAATTGGAGCAACAATATAGTTTATCGACTACGACAACTACCCCAACACCAATTCAGACAAACTTTTATCCACAGCTTCATGGAGATCATCAAATTGTACAATTTCCCAGCTCAGAGTCATCTGGCGAATCTTTAGAATCTGGGGATAATCTACATACACCACAAATCTATGGTCAGGCATCAAAATATCAACAGGATAATAAATTGCCACCATTATTGATATATGCTGGCGGTGCATCAACATCAGCTTCATCTTTATCTGATGATGATACCAAATCATTTGTTCAAAGTGAACAATTAGAAGAGTCAGTGTATCGCTATTCGGAGCCAGATCCATTATATGTTCATCAAAATCCTGTCGATGTGCTACAACTGAACACCCCAGAGAATTATCCCGAATCGGTGTATCAGCAAAACGAAGAGGAACAAGAGGATTCTGTGGAGGAACAGCGTCCAGCTGGTAGCCAAAAGAAGGCAGAGTTGGTAATCACAGCTATACCAACTATTAGCACCACTAGCACATCAACAAGCAGCAGCACCACAACTACAACAACAACAACCACTGTGGCCACACCGACGACAAGTAGTTCCAGTTTTGTATCAACTTCAACAAATTTTAGTCCATTACGAAATTTGAGTCGATATCGGACAACACCACGGATTACAGCTGGTAAATCAACGACAACTACAACAACAAGCACAGAATCACCATTGACCAAATGGAGTAAACGACGCAAGGAGCTCGATAGTAAGGCTAAACATAGTTATCGACATGAATCAAAAGTTGCCTTTACTCCAACTATAAAAACATTTAAAATTCCCATACCAACAACAACAACACCAGGAACAACAACAACTTCTACTAATTCTCCTACAACAGAGACACCAACAACAACAACAACTCCATCAGAGATCACACGTCCACGCGAAGTGATTGAAGTTCTTACACAAAAATCGGTTAGTAAATCGGTTAGCATTAAGGTTGGCGAAAATGGCGAAGAGATTCCCATCATTGTGGACGACGACAACAATGAGGAGGCAGAGGTGGAGGAGAATGAAGTGAAGAAGCCCATAACAAATATTTAAAAATATTTTGTATATACATACTATTGCTTATATATATTATTTACTAACTTTAAATGAAAAATAAATTATATATATATTTTATATTAAGGGAAGGACTGAAGATGAGGTGGGATCAATTTGATATGGACTCACCTGCTTCCTCGTTGGCATACTTATAATTGGGCACGGGTGTCATCGGTATTAACTTGGCATAGGTTGTTGGCATCATTTCGGTGATTCGTTGATGATATGATAACCTGAATACAAAATTTATATTGATTACAACTAAATAAACAAATACATTAGAAAATATTTTCCATACCTTAGGCACTTTTGCAAGACCTCCTGTATGAATTTAGGACGCGGATGTTCGGCTTCGAGTAGCAAACAACTGTCCCATTCATCCCAGGACCAGGTGAACTTAAAGTTACTTAAATGGTAGGAAAACCAATTGACAAATCGATCAAAACATGATGTATTCATTGAATCGATACGCATAAATAGGATTTCCGTTGCTTGGGCCAAAACCTGAGGCAGGGTACCCGGCTGGAGCTTACAGAGCTCTATTAAAATGGAACCATAGCAAATATCCAAATAGCGTGGCGTTGGCATATGGAATAGCTCCGCAAAGATCACCTCCACAATGCAATATTCCAGTGGAATTTTATGCTTAAATGGAAAATTAAGTAATTGGGCAGCACAATCCTTACGCTCATGATGATGTGTCTCGATTATATGATGCAGATGCTCTTCGATTAGAAAACGTTCTATTGAGTGAGCTCCTGGCAGATTTGGTCCATCCGGACAATCCGTATAGTCAAACATCCGATAGACTACCCAGGGCATTGGATACTCAAAGGTATCAAGGTGCGGGGGTGGTATAATCTGGGGTAAATTATGCTGCAACGCCTCACACAGTATCGAATCAAAGACCAGATATGGTCGCGGTATATGCTTTTCGGCCCAATTATCCTGACGCAATTTTCGTATCTGAGCCCACAGACAGTCAAGATATTCCTCTTGCGGATGTGGGGCATCCGATGACCAAACTCTTAAGGCATTATGGTGCTTCTTGGAGCGCTTATTCAGGTAGACTTCAATTCGTAGCAATAGAGACTCAAGAGCCGATTCCTTCTTCTCATAAAGATCCCTGCCGACCCAAGGTAACGTAGAAAGGACCGCAAATACAAACCAATCGCGACGTACTTGTGGCACTGTATCCTCATTGGACACATCAATCATCGTGTCTAGCAGCTGCAGAAGACTGGTGGCTGAGATTACATGACAATTGACCAAATCAGCTAAAAACCGCAACGAGTAGCGAGCGGCATCCCATCGGCACAGTTTCAGCGACTCCTTAAATGTCTTGACCATGTGATCGACGAACTCTCCACCAAACTTATAGTTTTTGGCATTTAATAGACCAACTAAAGTTGTGTAAACAGTACATTTCTCTGGCATACGGACCGCACAATCTGACAGAATGCGCAAAATCTTCAAACGAAATGTCCCCAGATCTGCCTCCAGCACCGAAACCAAGCCCTCGAGATTCGATTCTACGGACGATGTGCTGCGCTCACCCACACGCAATATAAGGGACTCCAGACGATCTTCAATCTCCTGGTTTTCGGACACCCGACGACGTTTATTACGTCTGTGGTCTAAGGAATAAGGTTTGTAAACTGGAGTTAGTATTAAAGCTTGCCGGTTTCGCCATCTACCCACCATAGCTCTCGTCCTCTGTATCGTGGGCACGTCGCCGACTCATCTTCAATTGTATATCAAGCTAGTCTTTTCCTCTTTGTCAGCGGCACACGGTTACTTCCTCTGCTTTCTTGTTAGTGTTATAACAAACTAAAAGCTGAATTACTTCAAAGAAATCCGTATCGTCACCGTCAGCAATTTTCGCTAACCGCAACCGCAGAACAATTTTCCAACTCGCGGTGAAGGGACGCAATATTACCAGTGATGACTCTGTCATTATCGATAAATGATAATGCCGCCATTTTTGCAATCGCATATGTATACTTTGAGAACTCCACAAGTCTTGAGCAAAATAAACGTCACCGTCGTGTTGATGGGTTTTGGAAATTCATTTTTCAGTTTTCAGTTAATTTAAATATTTTAGTCTGTAATTTTACAGTTTTCTGTTATTGTACATTTTTGAGTCCGTTATTTACAGCTGATGAAAAATAATATTAATAAATACTTCGTTTACCAACACCAGCAGTTTTAACAAATTTGCATTTTTCAGCACATACAGTGTTTGCTGGTGATACAAAAATGCCGTTATCGAATCAATTTGTGCAAAATCTGCAACGCTTTCGCTTAGTTACTTTTGATGTAACAAATACCCTACTCCATCTAAAGGATCCTGTTCAGCAGTACAAAAAAACCGCTGGGGAATGTGGCATACACAATATCAATACCAAACAACTCGAGCTTTCTTTTATCAAGCAATTCAAATGGATGAGTAAACAGCATCCAAATTTTGGCCAGGGAACTGGCAAAATAGGCTGGGAATCCTGGTGGAAACAATTAGTTGTCCAGACATTCACCTGCACAGATGACAGCCTACCGCAGTCGCAGCTAAATATTGTAGCCGAACAACTGTTAGCTATATTTCGTACACGTACCTGCTGGAATGAAGTGGATGGAGCCAAAGACCTGGTTGATCGAGTTCGCAAGGCCGGTAAATGTGTGGGCATCATATCAAATTTTGATCCTTCATTGAAACAAGTGCTTGAGGCAATGGATATCAGCAATCAATTCGATTTCGTACTCACATCCTACGAGGCCGGTGTTATGAAACCGGACCCTTCGATCTTTCGCATACCCCTACAACGTTTGAATATTGCGCCACATGAAGCCTTGCATATTGGTAATAAATACGATATGGACTATATGGGAGCATGCAACAGCGGCTGGAGTGGTTTACTAGTAAATTCCGACTCAAAATCTAATGCAAAACAGCAGCATACATATAAAACTATCAACGAGTTGCTAAAGACACTCGAAACACAGGAGATTCAATGGTGACCCAGATTCGCACGAGATAGTACAAGTCCAAAGATTATTTGAACTCTTTGTTGTTAAATACTATACTGTGATTTTTTTCTCAAGTACTTGAAATAAATAGTATATATAAATATACATATTTATATAGGTTTATAGTTTATAATACCTTTCTAAATGAGTCATTAGAAAAAAAGATAAATATTTGTTTTGTTTCAAGTTTTTAGTTTATAATAGTTTTGCTCATATATATTATACATATATATATATATATATATATACATATATATACATATGTATATGTATTTAATATAATGTATAAAAGAAATAGAGTGAGAATGGTTTAATCGCCCGCCCAATTACGTATTAAACTTAGAATTTTATGGATCAATCTCAGAAGAGTTTCCTTCTTTTTTTCGGTAGAAACAAATTGTACTAAGTGGAAAAACCCAATGAGTCACCTAATTGACAACTGGACAAAGACTTATAACTAAAACGAAACTAAAATTAGGTCTCTCATCGTAATTCTCGACTTTTACATTTTGGTTTTGCAGCTAAATTAAGATAAGGTCAACAAAAATAATAAATGAATCTAAAATAAAAAACGAAATAAAAATATAATATTGTTGCATTTGATTTCCAAATTGTAATGCCCACAAACTTCTTTTTAAAATGGATAAACCGTTTTTTTAATTAATACAAGATATAAAATTTTGCTTTGTGTTTTTATGTTTTGAGGGAATTACAAATTGGTTAACAACGCCTATCGTATGTCTGTATTTTGTCTGTGTGAGTGTGTATATGGATATACATAGATAGATTACGATCCAAAATAATCAAAAAAAAAAAATAATTTATATATATATATATGTATGTATATATAAAAATATAATAAAACAAATCAACAACAGGAGGATTTTTCTGGCTCAGCCACAACCAGATTAAAATCCAAACTATTTGGCCTAGCAAAACCAGATTTGATGCCATCCCAACCATCTTCGGCTTTATATTCACCCGATCGAATACGGGCGTATACCTCTTGGGTGACCATGCGGAATGCCTCCTCCACATTGGCCCCAGTGCGGGCGGAAGTCTCAACAAAATGCAGGCCATTCTGTTTGGCAAATGTTTGGGCTTCCTCGGTACTGACTTCCCGATGACCACCGCCGGCATTGATTAAATCAAGTTTACATCCAACTAAGGCAAACACTGGACGATGCGGTTCAATGTGTCGTTGTGCCTCCATCATCCATAATGGGATATGCTCGAAGCTGGCATGATTGGAGATATCATAGACTAGTAGGACGCCGACCGAATTGCGATAATACGATTTTGTTATCGAACGGAAACGCTCTTGCCCAGCCGTGTCCCATAATTGCAGTTTGATTTGTGTACCATCTTTCATTTCGATCAGGCGAGCAAAGAAATCTACACCCACTGTTGGATCCGAGAGCTGTCAAAAAATGAGTCAGAATGGATCAGCAATGGGAGGGGGATTATGTAATGCAAATTAAGAAATGACGCTGCAACAGATGCACTCGAAACTTACCTCAGCAAATTTGCCATCTGTGAAGAATTTCAGCAGGGAACTTTTGCCCACTGTGCTGTCGCCAATGAGTATTAAACGAAATTGGTACTCAAAGATTGGTTCAACCATTCTGAGGGTCAAATGTAAATGGTTGGCACTTGTTCGATTGGTTTGTCCGTGTATTTATATAAAGGCGCGCACTGGAGGATCACTTTTGTTTTAGTAATTCCCTTTCGTAAATAAGACGCAGTTAAATGGGGCCTCTCTCTCTCTCTTCACAATTCTGCTCGGGCCTTTCCTTCACCTTTTTTTGTAGTTGCTGGTATTTGTAATTTAGTGGGGCCTGCCCACGGTCGCTTTTTAGACACTCTCTTCTATATTTCTCTATCTAGTCCCCTTTCCCTTTCTAGGTGCTATATTGCTTTACTAAAATGCTGTTGTTTTTTGTTATATACCATACAAATGCTGGTTCGTTATATTGGCCTACTGTTTCGTTCGTAAAATGCAAATTTTCTATGTTCACTGCTTTTGTTTTGTTTCTAATAATGTTGCCATTTGCGTAAACTATAAAATCTGGCAGCTTTAAGTTTTTACTAGTGTTGACAAATGCTGAATCGCAATGGAACTAACAGAATGTGAAGGGCGCAATATGCAGACTTAGAAGAAAATTTCGGAAATTATCAGAACACAAATATCTCATAAAAGGAGTAAAATGTTTTTACCATAACAAAAATCCTATTCAGTTGCTCATATTAAAAAAATTTAGCAATTTGAGCACTAATAATACATAAGATGAACATAATTAATAATCGCAAAAATATTAGAAAAAAATGTTTACTGGGTATGCTTGTGTTAGCCCGTTTGTGAATGTTCACTGGGGTATGTGACCAAAGTTCTGGAAAAGAATCGGCGAAAAAAATATTAAAGTGTGCATCAGGCAGTAGGCAGGCAGGCTTATCTCAGGGCTTCAACCGCATGTCCTTGTTTCGGAGTTAAGTTAACTAAACCAGGCCCGCAAACAATCACAAACAAAAAGTGAGACACATTTTTGCGGCAGCATCAGGACGATAATTAACAAAAGAACCTGCTCCTGTTGCTAGGAGAGAGGAGAGGCATAAAAAATAGTGATATATTAAATACGTTCCCTTGCAGCCTCTGCCTAATTCTCTGTGAATGTGCGTAAAATTGTGTGCGCAGCAAGCAAAAAATAAAAGGAGGGAAAATCCTAAAAAATAAACTAAATAAATAAATTGTTGAATTCACCATAAAAAAATCATGCAGCCACCTGCTCCTCCACCTGCTGCTGCTGCTGCCGCTGCTGGTGGACGTGGGTGGCCGCTAGGCCAAATTTAAACGCAAGCGCAAACTCAAGTTGAAAAAAAGGAGACACGGTCGCACACAAACACAGACACACACTCACATACACACACACACTCACACACACAAGAGAGAAAATCAAGGCTTCTCTGGCTTCGGGGGAAGGGTAGGGTTTTGGGTTCAGGGTCATGTTCAAGGAGCAGCAGCAACAAAAAGAGCATCAGCAGCAACAACAACAACATCATCATAATCATTACCATCATCATCATAATCATCATCATGTCTAGTGAATCGTCAATGGAGAGCGACAGCGAGCTCTATGATTCGCTGGCCGAGGAGCTGCACAATGTTCAACTGGTCAAGCATGTGACCAGGGAGAATATTGATGCATTGAATGCCAAATTTGCCAATTTACAAGAGCCTCCGGCTATGTACTTAAATGGTAAGCAATTAATAATATTAAAAATTATTAAAATTTAAGCCACATAATAAATGGTCGGAATTCTTTATAGAGTTCTTTATATACCAATTTTAAATATGTCCTTGATACGTCAAATCCTTTGACCTTCGGTCTGCTTGTTTTGTCTACTTCTTTTCTGTTAAAGTGGTAAAGTTTTTTACAATGGTTATTATATTAATTAAAGTCCATCTGTTGGTTTATATGGCTTCCTTGCAGAGCCTTTTTTTTTAAATTAGATAAGTAAGATAATATTTAGAATTTATTTAATTCGTCATACTAATTATATAGATGCATTCTATCTTCTGCTTATAGAGGAATCAAGAAAAATTTGTATGCATTTTTATTTTCCAAGTTCCTGAAAGTTTTGTAACTTTTTTATTTTATCTCTTTCTTTTATTTTCTTTAGAATACCAAGAGCTGACCTCAAAACTGCATGAACTGGAGGCTAAGGAGCATGAGTTGATGGAGCAACTGCAACAGCAGCAGCAACAGGAGCCCGAAAATCAGCAGCAACAGCAACCCCATTATCAAAATCAAACCCAAATCCGGCAACAGCAGCGACAATTGGCCAAAAGAAATAACCAGACGACAGTTTGTGCTGGTGGTAATGATCTCACTGATAGTCTGGTATCCACAGTTTCCTCTTCCTCAGCCGCCTCCCGTCAGCCAAAGATTTTATTACGCGCCCATTTGCCCAATCAGCAGCGCACATCCGTTGAGGTTGTGCCAGGGGTCCGCCTCTGTGATTCATTGATGAAGGCATTAAAGTTGCGCCAACTAACGCCCGATATGTGTGAGGTTAGCACATCGCTATCGGGTAGACATATCATACCATGGAATACCGATATTGGGTCACTGCATGTGGAGGAGATTTATGTGCGTTTGCTGGACAAGTTTCCAATACGCACCCATATCAAGCATCAGTTTATACGCAAAACATTCTTTTCGTTGGTTTTCTGTGAGGGTTGCCGGCGGCTTCTATTCACAGGATTTTATTGCAGCCAGTGTAATTTCCGTTTCCACCAGAGATGCGCTGGCCGTGTACCAATGCTGTGTCAACCGTTTCCAATGGACAGTTATTATCAGCGGCTATTAGCTGAGCAACCGGATTCATCGGCCTTGGGCGGTGGTTTTGCTGGTGGACGCGGCAATGCCGTTAGATTCAACGTGAGTAGCAGCAGCAGTCGGAGTCGACGTTGCAGTAGCAGCGGCAGCAGTAGCGGCGGCGGTGCCAGCACAGCCAAGCCACAACCTACAACTGCATCAACTACAACTAATCAACATCATCGACAGGGTCGTGCTCCACGCATCAGCCAGGATGATCGTTCCAATTCGGCTCCAAATGTCTGTATCAATAATATCAATCGATCGATGACTAGTGAGGTCCAGCGAAGTCTAATAATGCAGTCCAGACCGCCATTGCCGGTGAGTTAACCACAACGGATAATTTTTATATAAGCAAAACAAAAAATCCTTCAAAAAATTTTCCCCTTTTCCCCTATCTTTATTCTCTATTTGGACAGCATCCTTGTACCGATCATTCATCAAATTCAACACAGGCTTCCCCTACCAGCACTTTAAAGCATAATCGTCCACGTGCTCGTTCCGCCGATGAGAGCAATAAGAATCTACTCTCCCGCGATGCTAAAAGCTCCGAGGAAAATTGGGTGAGTATAGAGTTTTCTTTACCATTACAATGGATTTAATCATAATGATTGTTGTAAACTTTCTTTCAGAACATTCAAGCCGAAGAGATTCTAATTGGTCCGCGTATAGGTTCTGGCTCCTTTGGGACTGTCTATCGTGCCCATTGGCATGGTTCGGTGGCTGTTAAAACATTGAATGTGAAAACTCCAAGTGCAGCTCAGCTTCAGGCTTTTAAGAATGAAGTGGCGATGCTGAAAAAGACACGACATTGCAACATTCTATTATTTATGGGTTGCGTTTCCAAACCCTCGCTGGCCATTGTAACGCAATGGTGTGAAGGGAGCAGCCTTTATAAACACGTCCATGTGAGCGAGACAAAATTCAAGTTAAACACCTTGATAGACATTGGTAGGCAGGTGGCTCAGGGCATGGATTATTTACATGCCAAGAATATTATACACAGGTGGGTAATGCAAAAGGAGGAGTGTTGGGTTGGCATCCATTTGATCAAACATATTATCCTATATTCTATAGAGACCTCAAGTCGAATAACATTTTCCTGCACGAAGATTTATCGGTGAAAATTGGCGATTTCGGTCTGGCCACTGCCAAAACACGTTGGTCTGGCGAAAAGCAAGCGAATCAACCCACTGGCAGTATATTATGGATGGCTCCGGAAGTGATACGTATGCAAGAGCTAAATCCCTACTCGTTTCAATCGGATGTTTACGCCTTTGGCATTGTCATGTATGAACTATTAGCCGAATGCCTGCCCTATTGTCACATTAGCAATAAGGATCAAATCCTATTTATGGTGGGGCGTGGTCTACTCAGGCCAGATATGAGTCAAGTACGTTCGGATGCGCCACAAGCTCTTAAACGATTGGCCGAGGACTGTATTAAATACAATCCCAAGGAGCGTCCGCTATTTCGACCACTGCTCAATATGCTGGAGAATATGTTAAGAACCCTGCCGAAGATTCATCGCAGTGCAAGTGAGCCAAATTTGACCCAATCGCAATTGCAGAACGACGATTTCTTATATCTTTGTCCCAGTCCAAAGACGCCGGTGAACTTTAATAATTTTCAATTTTATAGCAGTGCAGGAAATATCTAAATTCAAAACATACGAATCATATATGTATGTATGTACTGTACCTGTACTTAGACGATGACGAGAAATTTTCCATTTATTGGGGGGAGATGAACGCTCTTGACTTTTAAACTTCCAAATGAAATACATTTTTGACGCTTTTGCTTCGTAGTCTAAAATTATGTCACTTGGCAAAGTTAGACTATGCTGTTATATAGCCACAAATGCATCCAAATCTAAAATCGAACGATGCTTAAGCTGAAAATCATTTTAACTTCTTTTTTCGCAAAATTCCCCAATCCAAACAAACTGATCTGAAATTTTCAGAGCGTACGATCCCTCCCACTCGCCCCCTGTTTTTTAATTGTTGTGGAGAGAGGGAGTGTGAGAAGCAAGTGAATAATTAATTATTATTCCTTCTCTTATATCCCTGAACTGTAATGTAAACTGCATTTTTTTTTAAAACTCTGAACTCTAATGTAAACTGCTAATGTACATAAAAATGTAAACTGCATCCCACAAAAAACAAAACTAAATTAATTTATATAAATGTTAGGCAAACCACTAAACATTATAAACAAAATATACTTATACTACAACAACAGACTATCCATTATGCCTTTATTATCATCAATAACAGGAGGTAAATATTGAAACAATCATACAAATCGACTAGCTATGGCCAAAACTTTTGTGTAATCTGCTCCTTTAGCCAAAGTCTTTTCCTTCAGAATTGTCCTCAATATGCTGGGTATAGGTACATGTATTCTAGTCCCCAGTGGTGTGCCATTATCGTCAATTAAAACCAGGTTATTGCTATCAAATTTCGGTTGTTTGCTGGGCTGATTCTGCTTTAGTCCTACCAGAATGCCCTTCTTCATCTGTCCCTTAATGGCCACTAGAACTTTATCACCAATTAGTCCCACGCCACGCTTGTTATATACATGAATGCAACGAGGTGGCCGTCCTTCGGCCATAGCCCGTTTGCCCAGATCGCTGTTGTCCACTACACGGAGTCGAGCTAGTTTCCGTATCTCCAGGCATGCGGGTGACGTGTGAAACAGTGATTGCGATTGTTGTGTGGCTGTTAGCTGCAAATTGGCTTTGGTTAGCCAGCGCAGTGTTAGTTGGGACATAGTTAATTGACCAAATTGTCTAATGTCACAAATTTACAAAATTTGTTGTATAATTTGTGTTGTTTCCCGATAACAAACAGT
This sequence comes from Drosophila emarginata, assembly GCA_037075365.1. Taxonomy (NCBI): domain Eukaryota; kingdom Metazoa; phylum Arthropoda; class Insecta; order Diptera; family Drosophilidae; genus Drosophila; species Drosophila emarginata. The sequence continues at coordinate 2,511,539 of JBAMCD010000160.1, forward strand.
CGACTATCAATAACAGCCGGTCACATGGACTATCGGCAACCGATGTAACAACCGATTGTTGGGCAAATAATAATGAACGCCACTGCAGTAGCTCCCTCTATTGGGGTTTAATATTTTTATGTTTGGCTGCTGCAGTCACACTATTGCTTGGTCTGGTGCGAGAGCGAATAAGTGGGAGAGTGAGAGAGACAGAAGAGAATATGCTTGCAAAATTCTCTGTTTGACAATAAGCAATAACAACAAAAAAAAATTATTAAATATAAAAACAACAAACTTAAATCGAATATCCAACGCAAAGTTTTTTAATACAACACAAAAGCAAAAGTAAACAAAAAACAGTGAAAGCAATGTCCAAGGTGCTAAGCCCGCAGACGGCCCGTCGTGTGGGCGATGGCGAGGGCGTTGGGGTGGGCGTGGTCCCAGGTGCAGGTGGCGAAGGAGCAGCAGGTACTGCCAAAAGCACCACCATTGGCAAATCCAAAGGAAGCATGGACGACTATTCCTGCAGTAGCAGCAGTTCCATATTAGAGTTTCTGGCTAAAGAGCAAGACTGTAACGGCGTCTCTGGCATTTGCGGCGGTGGAGAAGTTGATCCTGAAAGCATTTTTCGTGAAGTTAGCCGTCTAAGCGATAGCTCAGATATGCGTTCAGTGGATGAGTTGCTTTTGGAGGCGGAACGTTTAATCCAAAAGCAATTGCGTCTGGGCCGTTTAGGGGCCGGCGGTGATGATGGCGATGATGTGACTCAGGACGTGGCATCGGCCAAGAGGCAGGATCAAACCACACCCTTGTCCCCCTCACCGCAATCATCACCGCACAGCACCATTCGTCTCAATAAGCGTTTTACCCATCGCATTGAAATGGACCAATTGCCGACATCATCACCAATCGTATTCCTAAAATCCATTTCTTCATCACCTGGCACTTCCATTACCACAATTATAAGTCCCCAAAAGGTGGGCATCAATTCAAAATCAAAGCCAGCCGCATCATCTCCATCATCATCACCGTGCAACAATAATTTTTCTACTTTTGTCGATAATTTACCCTCGGAATCCATCATATCCGAGGAATCAACGCCAAAGGATATGCATAACCGGACGGAAACTCTAACACAGCTGCAGCTTCATATGGATAATACCGACGATGATGAGGATACGGTAAGTACCAAAAATTTAATTCATTATTTTGTTTTATTCATTATAAATAAATAAAAGAATATAATTAATATATTCATACAAACGTATTGGTTACATTCACACCACTCATCATACTGCACATTCATCCATATCATCATTCACATTCACACGGACTAAAAACAATAGCTGCCCATTTTGAGAGCACTTAACCAATTGCCTGGGCAACAGTTTCGGCCACTGTCCAACCCTCTAGGGCTGTATCCTTTATGTATCGGGGCGGTAGAACAAATCCGTAGGCTCCACGATCGCGTAACTCAATGGTATAAACATATTTAACATTTAGAGCCGCACGACTCCAATCATCCGAGCCACCGCCGGCAATGCCGAGAACCTCATGGGTAACTGAGGCACGATAGGTGGAGCCAGTTTTTTGTGTAATCCTTTGTACTGCCGTATTGGCAACACGTTGCAATACGCTCGCATCCTTAACCTTGACCGCCTTGTAGGCCCAGGGATAGACAACCATTTGCCCATAGCTATGGTATGTTAAATATGATTCCAAATTGTATTTACGTTTGGCCAAAAATTCGGCTACTGCTTTGGTTTCCTGTTCAGAGGCGGGTGAACTGCCGCGATATGTATCACTGCAGGGATTTGTCGATGATCCATATCCAGCCCAGCCAATATCGAAATTACGATTCAGATCAACACCAAGACAATTGGCCCGACGTGATGGTGAACGATTTTTACGCCACAGTCGATTTACCGTTCGACTGTATTCATAGCCATCAGGATTCATAACTGGCATAATGTACCATGTGAGTCCACGTATATGAGATGGTTGATTTTCCCAATTTGACATTAATTGATATAGAATGAATGTGACTGTCGCAGGACTAATCCATTCGCGAGCATGTATACCGCCATCTATCCAAATTTTTTTGTACTCTCTTGGATTTTCCGAGATGCTGGAAAAAAAGCGAGCATACTTTTTGGCTTAGCTAAAAATTATTATAATACAATAAATAATAATAATACCTACCGCAACACTTTAAGATCACGTCCCTCCACAGTTTTGCCTATGGTATAGAGTCGCACAATATTTGGAAATTTTGTACGTATTTCACGCATAAAACCATAAATCGTGTCCAAATCATGATAATCCTTCCAATGCATTGTGCTCCCAGTGGCCTTTTCTGAAACGATCATATCATTGAAGTTTATTAACTGTATTACCAGTTAATACTATTATATATATACTTACTTGTACGTGTGCCCAGAGTGGATGATGTTTTTGTAATACCCTCCAATTGTTCCTCCTCGATTAACGATTGCACATTATAGTTAAGAACTTGGGTGTCCAGTCGATGTGCCTGAAGGAAGGCTCGCGCTGCCTTAACTTGCTCTTTTTGTATGGATATATCTAGAAATTTAGAATTCTCCTTCCAAATATTACCACCAAACTTTTGTTCCAAGACCTGGCCAACGGGCACACGTTGTTGCATGGCCTCGGAAATATTATAAATACGCCACAATTGTGCCTCATCGTAGCGCTGAGGTATCTCATTCACATCCAGTAAATGTTGCGTTGTGTTTTCCGCACCTGAGGCAAACGCGGCCCCAAACAATAATAAGGAAAATATATAAAATTTTCCCATACAATGGTATGATAACGACATTTTTATCTATATGTATAGATATATATATATATATATTGAGCTAAAATCGAGCAAAAAATAAACAAAGACAATGATTTTTCTTATCAGTTAGTGCTTTGATGTGGGCCGTCAAAATAATTAGTATATTATTTGATTTTTAATCAAAAAAATTGTTGAAAATAATGGTTGATTACCCAACAAAGGTTACGGCATTCCAATTAGAATTCAAATTTCGTTAAAAAAAAGTACACCTATATAATATATGAATGAAAATATTGTAACTATAATTTGTATAATTGTAAACAAACTAGCTTAATAGTTTTGCCTTCAATAAGTAAACTTGTTTGACTATTGTAAAAAAATAAAAAAAACAACTGAAAACACTGGGATTATTTGTTAGATTGTCAAATGTAAAAAAATATATAAATTATCAAACAAAGACAAAGAATTGAATTTTTTTTGAATAAAAAACATTTGTGCTTAATTCGAAGTAAAAAAAAAAATACTGCGCTTTATCTCAACGAAATTTGAGTAGGTAAAACGTGGAATTCAAGAGCAATTCGCATTTATTATCGAACAGTTCAAGTTCAATGTGTAACAAAAACAGATTCGAAATTCACAATTTTATAATGCCGAACACGTTGCGTATTTTAATTTGCAAATATATACATACTTATATATTATAGATACATATATACTAATGCTGCTTTTATTTTGTGACGTAATTTTGTATATTTAAAGTGAAGTTTAGTTTAGTACGGTATACCGATCAAAAATTTCAGTAGCACGTTCATATGAAAATAGAAAACGATGTGTGTTACTACTAATTTCGAAACTGTTTAGCACTATCCGAACATTGTGCTAATTTCCTGTGCACAGAAAGTGGCACTGTCACTATTTAAACACTTCTGTCAAAGTAGTCGATGTAGAACAGGTTCTCACTCGCCAACAAATATCAACACAACACAAAACCCGGCCTCATAGTAATTGCCTCGACCTTCGTGCATTGTACGTACATTAAACACCATGTTGTACATATGCATAGTTTTTGTTTTTTTTTTTCTCTTTTTTTTTTGTAATCACATGTCCCACGAAAATCAAGTTCTACCAAAATTGGAGCAACGACACTACTTTCCTTAATTTCGAAAAAAAATAAACATTTTTGTAACAAAAGAAATGCCAAAAATAAAAAAAAAAAAAAATTTATTTAATAATGAAAAACCGGTAAATTCGTAATGCATTTCCTCAACTACTCATCCTCAATCTTCGGATGTTCCCTTTGTGTGTGTTTTTTTTTTTTTTGTTATTGTTTTTTTTAGTACTTTGGCTTACTTTTTCTGCTTGTTGATGCTGGACACTCCGTTTTGTGGATAAGAGAGTGTTTGTGTGTGTGTGAGTGTGTGTATATGTGGGGTAGGGTCCAGCGTTGCGGCCAGACTAAATGCTGTGCTTATATGCGCTTGAATTTTTATATATGGGCAGAGTCCGAGGGCTGAGAGCGACGTCGGCGAAACTCAAAACGGAGTAAAAATGTTGTAAAATTTAACAAATTAAAGAAAAAAAAACCAAACCAAACTAAAAAAATTTTTTTTTTTTTAAAGAAAAACAAAATAAACAAAAAAAAAATTTTGCGCTGCTGTCCAACGACTGATCTTAGGAGCGATCGTCGTGTACTGAATGAAGTGACAGCCGCAGCGGCGCTGACGTTAACGCTTCCAAACAAAGCAGCAGCGGCAACCGAAACTGAGCAGCGGAGAGATAGAGAGCCAAAGAGTCACGCACCACAACAATCCCAGTTTTTTTTTTATTTTTTTTTTGTTTTGTCTGTAAAGAGAGAGTCATTAGTGCAGGGTCCATGCCCGCGCCCACTCCCACTCCCACGCCCACATACAGGCTCCAATCCATTCCGTTAAATTACGTTACGGATGCAGTGCAACATTGACACCATGACTCTGACTCTCTTCTCGATCGATCGTATCAAAACTTGACTCTTCGTGTGCATTGCCCACCGTCGTGTTCGATGTGACTCAGTCGATGTCTGTCTGCCTGCACTGCATTGTATTACCATTGCAGTACGTAACTCTCTGCCTCATTGACATCGTGTACGTATGTATGTACATATTTCAATGAATAGCAGGAAAACCGAATAGATGTTTAGGCTAAAACCAAAATGAAAAATTTCAAATTGAAGCCGGTCTAATATATGTATGTAACTACATCTTATTAAAACAATGATTCATTAAAAACCATAATCAATCGATTATCAGAATCAAACCTGCATTTGCTGTACCCATAAAAACATGGGTAAAAACCAATTTTTTGTTTGTTTTTTTTTTTTTTCATCGTCATTCAATGATTGGTGGCATAATAAATCTACAATATGTTTTCCAAGAATAATTAAATTCTGTTCTATTTGGAATTTTGTAATGACTTTCCAGAGTCACGATGAAGAATTATTGTTAATTGGAAATTCATTGATTGCCTCATCCAAAAATCTTTTATAAAGTGCAAAGTATTTCAAATGATTGAGATAATTTTTATTTTGCTCATTTGAAGAGATCGACGGAAATGCCCGTTGTGGCATTTTTTGCCATTTAAGATTTACATGATGCGTACACACACACACACACGCATGATGGGTTTGTAAGTGAGTGCGTTGGTTTGTTGTAAATTTGATTCAATTTAAAGAAAACAAACAGAAAAAAAAGTGAAACAACAATGAATTGTTGCGGTTTGGGTTCAATTGCACCACACAATTGCCTTATGTGTAAATACATACATACATAATGTATAAATGTCTCTACATACATACATACATAAATATTCACTATATATGTATGTATGTATGTATATGTACATATGTCTATATGTAGGTGGGCATGCGCCTGTATGACCGAGCAATTTTTGACCCACTTGGCTAGTTTTTACTTTCCTTTGGCTTTTTTGATCGTGTAAAATGTTGCCCCAATGATTGCAAGTCGATTACTCGTTTACTCTATAAAAAAAAGGAACTGGAACACTTAACTGGAGGCTTTATACCAGCTTTGGATTACAGTGTAATTCTTTGTCGACTTGGCTAACTGGCAAGAGTAGCTTAGCCTAGTCTCAGTTCTTACCTGTTTTTTTTTGGGGGGGTTTTTGTTGTAGTAAATCACTTTCTTTGCGGGAGGCTTTGAGCTTTTTTTTCTTTTATTTTTTTTTTTTTTTATAAATTTTAGTTTTGCTACCTATCTGCCTACCTTTCGCCTGCCCCGCATAATTTGTATATTTAAAAATAAAAATAAATAACCATCGAGACTTACTGGTTTTCAATTCAAGCGATTGAAAGTGAAAGTTCGTTACCATTGCCGCTCTCTTTTTTTTTTTTGGTTTTGTGTTTTTTTTTTTGTTTTGCTCTTTCATATATTCACTTTGGCGTCTCTCGCGATCGGCGCTTTGTTGTTGCTTAACTTTCTTTTGGAGTTTCTTTGGGTTCATGGGATTCTGATTTGATTTTGTTAATTTTTTCAAACAGTTTACATAATGATAAGCTATCAATAAATTTGCAATTGCGATTAGGCATTTAATATGCTCAATGTAAATCGGCTTAGAACATATATACATATATATATACACATATACATATGTATATATTTATATATGCACGTCCAGTTATCGCACATTAGTTTTGGTTTAATAAATCAGCCTAAAAGTTTACTACACTTTATTCTATTAATAAACAATCATATCAATTACAAATCTTTGCGAAAATAAATAATGTAGGAACAAGTTTGTAAAACACCCTTAATAATCTATAGAAAGCTCCTTTTTTTATAATTTGATAAATTAAATAAAAAAATTTATTTATTATTTAATCATGAAAACCAGTTTAAAAAGTTTAAAAATTATTACAAAGATTTACATTAATTACATTCGATTTTATACTTTTTTTATGAAAAATAAATATTGTATATGTATATGTATTGCGTATATATGTATGTATATGTGTATAATAAAAAAAAATAGTTATGTATATATATTTAAATTCATTTGGATTTCATTATTCATTTCAAATTCTTTGCAATTGTGCGCATAAAGTCATAGGCCTCTTCACCAGATTCTATAATGTAGTGTGGTGGCATTAGATAACCATATCGACCCTGATCTTTTAGAAATACATTATAGACAAATTGTGGTTCAATACGCTGTTGGACCCAATCGGCTGAGTTACCGGGTCTGGCCAATTTTTGTCGATAACTATTACCCAGACTATATTCGGCCTGATTTAATCGTCTCAAATTGCGTACTGCTTCTTTGCCCGTATTCCTTAGCTGACGTTGATTGGATGTTACATAGTCGGCATCACCCCAAGGATATGTAATTGTTTGTCCATAAGCCCCAAATGATATATAAGCACCCAAATAATCCTGGCTTAAACTTACTAGAAAATTACGCATGGCACGGGTTTCCGTTTCGGAAAAGCTTTTCGTTCCACTATAAAGATTCTTGCAGGGATTTGAGGTGGAACCACTGCCCGTTCGACTCCAACCCTGATCAAAGTTTCGATCCAAATTGACGCCGTAGCAGCCGGTGAAACTATCATAATTTCGATTTTTTGTCCATAGACGATCGGTGAGTCGGGAATATTGATAGCCATCTGGATTGGTTATCGGTAGAAAATACCAATCAATTTGACGCATATTTCTCTCGAGATCATCATTTGACCAGAGCCACGTTAATTTGGATATAGCATAGGTAACAGCAGCAGGACTTAACCAATCTCGAGCCTGTAATCCAGCATCAATAAATACAGCCCAATTATTTGGATTTCCATTGGACACTCTAAATAAATAAAAGAAACAATAAAAATTAAATTCCATAGATTTAAGAATTAAAAACGTACCTTAAAACTTCCAATGGACGTTTATTTCGCGTAACACCAATTTGTATGATCTCCACCAAATCGGAATGAGTTTCCAAAATGTTTTGCAAAAACTGCTGTATATCACTGTGATCATGATAACGACGCCAGGACATTAGAACACCTTCACGTTCCATCCATGGTACTGAATTGTTATTACTTTCCATCATGTTATCCTGTACAACTACTTCGGTATATGTCTCATCAATTGCGGTTTCAATATCGTCAATCATAATGTTATAGCTAAAGCTAGCCTTATCCATAAATTCCCGTGCTGCGGCCACATTTTTTTGCTCAATAAGTATATCGATGCCATCTTGATTAATGTTCCACACCTCAGTTCCTATTGATAAAACATAAAAATACCGATATAAATTTAAAATGAATTGTATTTAGATACCAAAGTGTTGCCAAAAGGCTTTTAATCTCGGTTCCCGCAATCTCGTTTCATGCAATTTCCATAGCTGATAACCGTAATAACGTTGAGTTGATGCATTATTGCGATATCGTCGATTTATTTGATAGGATGAACTGGCCGATATGAAATCGAATCGTCGCAAATCAGTTGGCGACAACCATTGCAGACTCTCGAATGTTGTGTCATATAGTTCGCTGCCATTTAGTGACCATAAGGCCAACGGTAGACCCGAAAAACCAGGAACCGAAACACTACGCCATAGAACTATATGTTGTGCTGTTAACTCTGTTGTCATCCATATGAATAGTAGGAGCAACTGTAACCATACTGTCATCATCTTAACGCAGTCGAGAAGTGAACTAAGACGATTTAAGCCAACAGCTTTCTGCAGAAGGTCAAAAAAAAAAAAAAAAAAAAAAAAAAAAAAATGGCGAGTTCTTCGTCTTCTATCCATCGTTGATTTATTCCAAAAATTATGCATATATTAACCAAAAGACGACGACAAGTCAATGGGTTTTTGGGCTGTGGCTACAGTTGAAACAGTTGAAGAAGCAAATTCTTTGTGGTTGTCGAGTTCATTAGCCTAGTACCCATGCCCGCTGGCGACCCTTTCAACTTTGACTTACCAAATTCTTCTACCATCTGTGTAAATTCAGCATCCGTTGGTGCTGACATTAATGACGATTTCTTCCGTTCATCATCATAGTCGTCATCATTATCATCTATTTTTCGTGTGGCATTAAAATTTAATTTCCACAATTGACTTCCCTTATAGCTAATATAGTTAGCATCAAGTTCACTTCGCAATTCGGAACGCTTCTGATTGCTATTAACAATCTCCAGAGGTCTTATGTAACGAAGTAGTTGCCCTACACCGCCACCAAAGAAGGGTAAACGTGACAAAGAACTAACAGTTGCATCATTTACAGTCCGTTGTATATAGTAACTAGAAGTCACAAAATTAAACAATAACAATATTATTGTGAATATGATAAATGTAAAATGCATTGCGACGAGACAACGACGAATAGATATATGTATATATATATATATATATATATATAGGATATACGAGTACGGGTAAAACCAACCGATCTTGTAGACCGCTCAAAAGTCTTTGAGAGATAGCTGGCACAAAAGTTCATTCTGAAACATAATCTAGGCCATCGAAAGACAATAGATTTTGGATATTTGCATAGTCCAACAACTTTTACTTTGCCGCAAATCAATGCGAAATAAAAAAAGAAGAAAAAAAAAAACAAAACTGTTATACACCCGTTTCAACGGCGAGATGTGTCACAAAAGTTTGTTTCAAATAAACATTTCTCAGTCTATTTTCTGTTACAATTCGTCTAGTTACAATAAATAAATAAATAAATTAATTTATAAAAAAATCGACGGCGGAATATTAAACAAACAAAAAAAAACGTATTACTCTAAAACTAAATTTCAACTATCATCATCTGGATTCAACATAAGCGTTCAGTGACGACGACGCCTGGCCTGTCCACCACTACGTCCCTGGGCAATGGCTCGGGCTACTGTATCCGCAAAGGTATAACCATCTTTACCATTATATTCTATAAATCTGGCTGGTAATACAAAGCCATATCGACCAGTATCGCCCATTTCAATGGTATAAGCATATTTAATACCAGCAATACCCTTAGCCCAATCATCCGAACCGCCAGCAGCTGGATACAAAGTGGTGGCCGATGAACCCACTGTATACTTCACGCCCGTTGACTTTGTGATGCTCTGTAATAATATGAATGAATGTTTTAAAATGTGATTAGTACGCGATTGTTATTGAATTATAATCCATAAATGATAACTTACAGTTCCCGCTTGCCGGGCCACACGATCCAAATCGGCACGATCTTGAGTTAAATGATAATCATAGCCCCATGGATATAATATATATTGGCCATAACTATGGAAAGATAGATATGCCTGGAAAGTCTCTCGTGGAAAACCGCTAATAAATTTCGATATATAGAATGTTTCTGGCTCTGAGAAGGCCTTACTGCCCCGATAGGTTTGGGAGCAGGGACTTGCCGATGTGCCTTTACCGCCCCATTTATATCCAAAGTTACGATTTAGATCAACACCGGGACACTGACGTCCATGAGCACGCATATTCTTGCGCCACAAACGATCAGTTGTATGAGAATATTCATAACCATCGGGATTGGCAACAGGATGAATGAACCAATTGATATTACGCATATGTTCGGGCAAATCCTCCCAACCCTCGATCAATTGATTTGCTATAAATGTGACAGTAGCAGGACTGATCCATTCACGGGCATGCATACCACCATCAATCCAAACACCAGGATTACGAGCATTTCCATTTGAAATTCTAATATAAAACATCATTATACCAAAAAATCAAAAAGAATGTGTTATTCATTGAAACTCACTTGAGTATTTTTAAGGGACGCTTCTCAACAGAGTAACCTATAATCTCTGTTGAACATATATCGGGATATGTCTTGGCCATATAGTCAATGAAGCCATGTATATCCTCTAAACGATGGTAGGCCTGCCAGGATAAACGATGTCCTAACAAAGCATGAAAAGAGATAGATAGAGAGAGAGATAGGGATGGTTAACATATTGCTTTTTAATTGCCCTTCCATGCACCGTCACTTTGTCTTTCTTTTTTTTTTTTGCTCATTTTTTTTTGTTGAAAGAAAAAGTTTTTGGTGCCGCTAAGGAAATGAATATGTCTGAGGGACTGACAGACAAATGGACGGACGTCTAGTGTATTGATTAAACATTTTGTTTAAGTTGCGTTGCAGTGCGTGCATATGGCCCTCACTACCTTCAATGCCCCCTTCTCCGCCCATTCACCAGTCAATCGCCCTTTGTCACTATGGCAAAGGGCTGTCAAAAGTGTCGTGTGCCATGTCCTGTGACTTTTCACACTCCATGGCATTAAAACTCACCCTTGCGGTTCTGCAATTCAGCAATTTTCTCCGCTGATGGATTCTCCACCTCAATCACCTGCTGCAAATTGTCAATTAACACAATACGGGATAAATTCGCGGCACGTATATGTCTCTCGGCGGCAGCCAGAACCTGCGGCTTCAGCAAATAGTCCACCTCTTGTTTAACCTCCTTCCAAAGTTGACCATCTAATACATTAAAATAATTAAAAAGGAAATTAAAAATATGACTAAATTCTTACCATATTTTGTTTGCAACTCATCGGCCATTTTTTTATCCTTGTCGGTTTGGACAACGATGCGCCAGACTTGAGCCCCATCATAACGCCTCAAATGGGCATTGAATGAGGAATCTGTTTCCGATTCGGTTTTGGGAAAATCTGTCTCAGCTTGCATAAATGAAGCATTGACATAGTTTAATACACTGTCAGTCACTTGGATAGGTTTTTCTGGCTGTTGTTGTGGAATAGAAACCAGAGGTATGATGGTGGTCAATATGGATGTAGTCTCAGGTTCGGACTGTGGTTCCTCCTGCTCTGGTTTCTTTTCATCGTCGGCTTGTACCGTTTCTATGGGCTGCTGTTGTTCAATGATTTGATCTTCGATTGGCTTAGGTTCAGTTTCTGGTTCTGTTTGCTCAACTTCATCATTGCTTATGGGATCATTGTTAATGGGGATGGATTCGTTTTCATCTAATTTTGAAGTTTCCTCAATAATTGCTGTTTCCTCTGGCTTGGCTTCCGTTTCGGATTCAATGGGTTGTATCTTTTCTGGTTCCGTTTCAGTTTGAATCACTTCAGATGGCTCGGCTTCAGTTTGGTCTGATTGAATTTCACTTTCTTTTGGTTCTTCTTCCTTTTTGTCTTCCTCCACTTGCACTGTTTCTGCCTGTTGATTATCCTCTAATTGATTGATGGTTGTGATAGTCTGTGGTTCAATTTCGTTTTCTTCTACTGGACTTTGTATTTCAATTGGTACAAGGACATCATCTTGCTGTGGGGTTTCCTCCTTTTCTTCCTCTTTTTCAGTATCCTTTTCTTCCTCTTTTACTTCCTTTTTTTCAGCCTCATTTTGTATCTCCGTTTCTTGTGGTATCTCGTCCTGCTCCTTTATGGCTTCTTTTTCTTCTTCTTTTTCAACCGATGGTTCCTCCTCGTTTACCTTTTCCTTGTCAGCCTCATTTTGCTCTTGTTCTACTTCTGGTTTATTTTCTTCCCCTGTTTCAGTTTCATCATCATTCTTAATCACTTCCTTTTCTTCATGTACAACTTCTTCCTTTTCCACCTCTGGTTCTTGTTCAGTTTCTTGTTTCTTTTCAACTTCCTTATTTTCGGCGGTTTCTTCTTCCTCTTTTTCGGCTTCATTTGCTGTCACCTCCTTCTCTTCATCGTTTGTTTCCTGCGTTTCTTTATCGTTTGTTTCCTTCTTTTCCTCATCGTTTTCCTTCTCTACTTCGTTTTCATCATTCGCTGTGTTTTCCTCGTTCTTTTCCTCCACCTTTTCCTCTTCTTTTATTTCTTCCGGTTTTTCCTCTACCTTCTCTTCCTCCTCTTGCTCCTCCACCTTCTTTTCGTCCTCCTTCTCTTCGACCTTTTCTTCCTCACTCACTGACTTCTTGTCTTCATCCTTGCCATCCTCTGGCTGTTCTTCTGGTTGATTAAGTTGATCCATGGCAGCAGTAAGTCCTTCTTCAACACCATTAGCCATTGAATCCACTAAAGAAACCTCAGTGGTGTCTTTCTCCACACTCTGATCAGCAATTGGGACATCCTCCACCTTTTCAATTGCATCTTGTTGTGGTTCTTCGGGTTCGATGGCCTCTTCAATTTCCTTTTCCATAACATCAACTGCATCGGCCATAATGTGAGCCAAACTTTCTGTCGAACTGGACTCCTCCAGTTGCTGCACGGATTCTTCTTTCTGTTGCTCTTGCTGCTGCTGCTGTTCCTGTTCTTGTTCCAGTTCCTGTACCTGCTCCTCATTTTGCTGTTCTTTTTCCGCTTCCTCAGTGACAGTGTCCACGGCTTGCTCCACATTTTCTAGTTGCACCTCCTCCTGACTGGTCGGTTTAGGTAAATCCACAACATGTTCAGAAATCAGTTCCATAGATTCACTTGCCGATGGTTCAGCTGCTGGTGCTTCTGCTACGGTTATATCGCTTGGCAGTGCCACCATTTGCATTGCTGATCCTTGATCACTCTCCAGCATCAGCATATCCGAATTAGAATTGGACAAATCAGTTTCTAAGTCGCTAGACTCTGGCACATTTTCTATTGTATTCAAAATCACATTTGCCGATTGATCCAATTGATTAGCAATCGATGCGGGTACTAACATATATGTATCAGTATTGCCACCATTTGGGGCAGCTGTCAATTTCAAATCATCTACCAATATCGATGGCAATTGTTCCTTATCTTCATTAGCAATTGGTGGTCCAGGCAATTCATTGCGTTCCAATGCCAATCTATCCAAAGACATGGATGATACTGTACCGATGCTAATTAGCATCATAATTGTGATCATCCATCTTCTCCTTCTTGCTGGCATTGTTGGAGTTGTTGATCTCCCGTTAAACATCTTTGCGAGATCTGAGTTGAACTAGTAATGAGACATGTCCCATTCGTGGAGTGGCGCTTTTATACCACCAACTGGGAAAAAGTCTATTGCCATTTCATTTTCAATATGTTTTCTTTCTTCTTTCTTTCTGTCTTTCTCTGCTCAGTTCACATGCATATATGTATATGTGTTAGTATGTGTGTGTGTGTGTGTGTGTGTGTGTGACAATCGTGTTATGTATGTAAATGCGTTGGCAGAGACAACTAACAACAAGCAATGTCCAGGACCGGTCCCTAACCATTCAAATTTAACAATTATTAGCTCTTTATTTCAATTATATTTTAGTTTTATTTATTAATTGAGAAAAATGTACTAGGTAGATCGAGAATATATATTGCAATATATATATCCTTAAATTTAAAAAACAGATCTTTTAATAATGAGAATGAAATAGGAATAAATATAAACTTTATGCATACTTATTTATTCCCTAATTGGAGATAATTTTAGATAATCTTTCTAATATTGTAACAAATTTTTACAAACAATTCGGAAAATTAAGGACATGCTTTGGATTATTAGCTAATTACGGAAATGGCTTAAAATAAATCCTGAGAATGCAATGCAAAAGCCAAGAATACTTCAAAAAACGTTTGCAATCTTTTTCAATATTTCTAATTAACCACATAATTGTTTAAAGAGGGCGCTAATTTAGTTAAATCCGCTACTGAACAGTAACAAAAAAAAAAAAACAGCAGCAACACGGCGCGGCGCGCCTCGCTCTCTTCCTTGTGAGTGAAGTGAAGTGAGCTTTGTCGTGGTCAGCGTATGTTGTTGATGTTGTTGTTGTTGCTGCTGTTACTGTTGCTGCTGTTGCTGCTGCTGCTTATCGGTTGCATGAATCTTCATAAATGCGACTAGCTTGCGGGTTGTTGTTGTTGTTGCCGCTCTTGTTCGATCTTTTTATGTTAATTTCCAAATGTCGCCAACGCCAACGCCGCCCGCTTCGCTCTCGCTTTCTTTCAGAGGTCGCAGCACACCAGCAACATAGAAAACGAAACATGTACAAAAAAAAAAAGTAAAGAAATACAAATTACAAAAAAATCAATCAATATTTGTCAAGTACTTTAAAAATGTAAGCTAAATAACCCAAACATACATAAATCATGGGCGTAGCCAGAATTATATATTTACATTTACTTAGCTGCAAATCGAAAGTTAACAGTTTATTTTGTGAATCAACTACATAGTTAATAATTGAATAAATTATATAATTAACACATTTCCATATTAATCATATGTCCATTTTCTACTCTTCAAAACGTTTCCTTAAGTTTTACCCAAGAATATTTTCTTTTTTATTAATATACTTAAGGACAATTTTTCATACCTATAAAATATTTAGATTAAATTTACTTAAGTTATCTCATTCTCGGTCAAATTAAAACTGATTCATGGCGATTATTGAATAGATTTTTATATGGTTTTCATATCTTTACTTAATATTAAATATTTCTCCATTTGATAAGAAATATTATGACTACCGCCTACAGTTGCCTTTTTTGACCTAATATTACTATATGTATAGTGAGATATTTTTTTTTTGTTCTTATTGAAATGATTGTATATATTGATAAATTAAAAATGAAATTGTTTAAACAATTATGCCACAGTACCCACCTTTCCGTCAACTATACCATTATCGTTTTGTTGTTATTGTTATTTGTGCGGTATTAAAAAGTTTCCAATTTGTGCTCATTGACATGATTTCTGAATAAATATATATCTGTATGTAAGCTAAGGGGCTCCGCTCTGGCTCTCTAATCAAATCAACCGCACCTCTGTCCCCCACAATAGCTGGAGCATGGAGGTGGAGCAGCTCCATCATCATCATCATCATCATCGCACAAACAATTGGCGCCATTACCGCCACCGCATCATCGTCGCTCCTTTCACTTTATAAGTGGAGTTTATCAACACAAAATGACAATTGAGGAAGAGCGAACAAGCCAAGCCAAGTAAATGGCCAAGTGGCCAGTGTCAAGTAGTGAAATTGTCCTTAATATACTTATTCAGATTTAACATAATCGCACACACACACACACACAACCACTCGTTCGTTATTTGACCAATTGTCAATTGCACTCGCTATTATTGTTACTCGATACTTAAACACGTTTAATTGTTAAGTCGATTCGCAAAATTGATTTCAAATAGAAAGTTTTTTTTAAGAATTCAACGGATTGAAATTGTAGTTGTTTAACAAAAACTGTTGGCAAATAAAAAATTCAAAACAATTTTCTATTCTCAATATCGTTATAGTTCATTGTTAAAAGCTAATATTTGAAAAGTAAAGGAAACCAATTTCGGGGTAAATCAATTATTTTAATAGAAAACTTTTTCAAATTACATTGAATAAACTTTCTATTAAAATATATTCTATCTTAAATATAAAATAATATTAATATAAATTTATTGGTTATTCGAAAAATGGATATAAATAATAAACCACAAACAAAAGTTGACAACCAAGTGAAAGATTAGTTTTTAATTTAATTTTGTATAATATTTATATATAGCTTTTCTTTTGGGTTATTGCAATAATTTAAACAATCAGAAATATTAGTTTATTATCTATATTGATAAAGCTTTAATATAATAAATATCATATTAGAAATTTAATAAGTTTTCTTAGCTTTTGTGTCAAAAAAAACTAAAGGTATTCAAATTGTTTCAATATGTTATGTACATTTAGTAGGATGGGGAGTGCCTATATAGCAGGTGTACATACATACATACATATGTATATTTGGGGATTTTTTTTCTCCTTCATTGTATTGTTTCTCTTGTTTTTTTGCTTCATTTTGTATTTTGTATCTTTTTGTTCATTTTTTTTTGGCAGCTTGAGATGAAAGCGAGAGTGGGCGAATAACTATGGGTAACCGAAAAAACGCTTAGCAATGTCAAAATGCGACTCAAAAAAAAAAAAAAAATAAAAAAAACAACTCCGAACAATGAATGATGTTAATGGTGGGGAGAGTGGTGAGAAGAGAAGTGGTGAGCTGGAGTTGGAGATGGAGACAGTGGCACAAAACTTTCTTCAATATTTTGCTTTTTGTTGTCCGTTTTCTTTGTGTTGTTGTTGTGGTCGTTATTATCCATCCATTCATCCATCCATCCACATAATAATTATTTTATCTGATGTATAGTTAATGGGCTAAGATCAGCCCATGTACTCAATACTCAACTATGATTGAAATAATTTGTTATACTTTGATTAATTATTTAGTTTCTTTTCTAATCATTGAAATCGAAAATATATGTATAATAAAGTGACTAAATGCAAATAAAAAAAAAGGAAACTGATATAATTATTTGTTATTTTTTTTATAGATGGAGGATTTAACGGAAGCTGAGAATGATTCACGTGGAAACAGCGGAAACATTGTTCCTCGTAATAATCATTCACCCATTAAACCCATCAAACCTATGGCCAGTTATTGTGAAAAGGCCGTGGGCAGTTCACCCAAGCATCTTGTCAGTACCCTTAGTTCACCTATTGAGCCAATGATGAATGTGTCCCGTGAGCATGCCCTCAAGAATGAGATAGAACATCTGCAGGAGCAATTAAAGGATACCGAAGAACGTTTGGCTTCCATACGTTTACAAAGTGATTCTTTATCCCAGACCCAACGATCGTTAAGGGAGCACAATAGTCGCCTGCAAGAGGAGTCCGAAATGCTTAAATTGGATGTACAGCATCTAAATGAATGTGCCGGAGTGCTACGTGCCGAATTGCAGGCAGCTCGCCGTGATCGTGCTGAGGCCTTGCAAATGCAGAATTCCATGCGTGCCGAATTGGAGGAAGTGCAACAAGAACGTAGGCGTGCCGCTGATGGCAAGGAGAAGGATTCCAAAGTTATACAGGATTTGCAGCGGCAATGCCGTGAAATGGAACGCATTTTAATGCGTAAACATCCCGATTCGGTGTCCGCTTTAATAGGTAACAATTTGAACATCTCTTCCAAAGTTTGTGGAATCATTATAGAGAATTGAATTTTTTAGAGTTAATATTGTGATATTTGTTGTTTTATAGTGGCTTCAAAAAGTCCTGGAATTTGTTCACTAAATGATCAGGAGAATTTGAATAGTCGCAAATTGCTGGAGCAACGTATAGCCCAATTGGAATCGGATGCCAAAGAGCAGGATTGCAAGGCCCAACAGATATTGGCCAATGTTCAGGCTCGTTTCAATTCAGTTCAAGCCAAATATGAGACGCATATTGCCGATCTGGAGACTCAGGTTTTAAGGTGGGTAAAAACAAACAAATTATATGTATGACCATGGATAATCCTCTGCTGGTTTAATGTTTGTTTTCTTTTTCACTATTTTCAACAGTCTCCAAGAGATCAACACCAAGTTGAATGAACAAATTGAGAGTCAAGTGCGCACATTGGATCGTTATATGCAGCAGCGGGCGGACAGGTTTTACAACAACTGCACACAGACTGAGGAGATGGAGATGATGATGATGACAGCTGATGGCGATGCTCCTCACATGCCCGGATCAACACAAGTCGCCGGAACAATTAATACAACTACCACAACTATTAATACTGAGACACAGACAACGCCTGGTTCTAGGCGAGATCATGCCACCAATACAATTGGCTGTACCACAACCCATGTCCATGGCCATGGACAGGCACATTCAGCCAGCAGCAGCACAAGCAGCACTGCCAATTCCACGCCAAATACTTCACGTCCCAACTCCAAGCAAAGTGGCCAGCATAGAAGACCAGCAGTATTAGTTGGAGGTAGTGCATCTAAATTGCCTATATCTCAATCTGAATCAACTTTATCGCTGCTTACGACAGGCGGAGCAAGTGGCTCAACAAAAGATGATTCCTCCCATTTACTAAGCTCTGTCCGTAGCATGCGTGTGGATTTGGCCATTAAGAATAAAGCTATGCAACGTTTGACCAGAGAATTGGATGATTGCAAAAAGACCATAAAAAAATTGCAAAGGGAACGCGGAGGATCAGGTGGTGCAATAACATCAACAGGAGAATCAAACTTAAGCAGCAGCATTTTAACAGGTCTCTATCTCTTTCTCTAACACTCGATCACAATAGGCGTAGTTGATATTTTATATAGAAGGGTATACAGAAATTTTAAATATGTATATATAATTTAACTAGTCAATATAGTATATAGAATCTTATTCCAAGCTGTGGCTAATTTATTGATCATTATCCAAGGCTGTAAATCATGAGCAAAATATTGTTTAACAACATCATTACGGGGATTGTTATTATTATTATTATAATATCGTATATGTATATGTATCGTGGTAATATCTTACATATATACATATATATATGTATATCGTGTAGTTCTCATAATGAAAAAAGATAAACAAATTAATTTCATTGGTTTTTGATTTAGCCATTATATATTATTTTTTGGGATCGATTGAAATAGAAAATGAACTTCAGTTTGGGCTACGCCCTTGTTTTTTTTTTTTTACTTTAAGATCGTGTGTATTACCTCTCCGTCTCTCTCTCTCTCTTTACGTATGTGTGTGTGTGTCACTCGGTCTCTGTACCTGCGCGGTTTGATGGTAATTTATAGACTTTCTCTGCTGATCCGTCGTTCGTCCGTCAGTCATTCAGTTAAGTCAGACAGGCAGCCAGTTAGGCACTAAGCACGTACAAACAACAACAACAACAACGGCAATAGCAATGGCAATGGCAAGGCAATGGCAAGAGCAACAAATAAATTGCTGGCATAAATCATTGGCCATTGGCTGCCACTTTTTGCACTCGTTTCAAACGGCAATTGCATTAAACCGGCTTCTACCCTTACCCCCTACAATTCCATCCTTCAAAACGTTATACTCTCGACCGCATCTCGGCCAGTTGGTTATGTCACCTGGCCAATAGCTTGTTTATATTTGCCTCTTTTTTTTTTTTTGTTTTTGATTTGAAAAAGAAAATTCGAAAGCGAAAGTCAAAGTCAAAGACGCAGCCCGGCATCCACTTCAAATTGCTTGTCCGACGTTCGTCGCGTTTGAGTTTTGAGTTTGTTCAGTTTTTGTATAATTTCATGTCTTGTTTAGCTAATTAATGAGCCGTCGAACCGTCGAGTTGCCGCTATCGTCAATGGCCCTGTCGTCGTTGTGGTCTTCATTTTGTTGTTAATAATTGTAAATGCCAAAAATATCTTTTCTCATTTCATGTGTGTGCGTGTGTAAGTGTGTGTAAATGTGTGTGCGGCGCGTGTTGAAATGCAAATTTTATTTTATTCATTTTGATTATGCAATACAAATTTATATTTTTAGTATTATCAATTTACATTTTACATCAGAAAAGGTTTCATTCCCAAAAATTGATACAAAAAAAGAGAGTAAGTTTAATGAACTTTAATTACATAAGTTTAATACATAGATATAAAATAGCGTGATCTATAATCATTAATAATCAAGAGTTAGTTTTTATGGGTCTTAAACAGGAACAGCTTTAAATATAATTAGATTTTATAATTATCGAAATGTAAACTTTCCAAATTTTTGCATTTTATTAGTTCAATTAAAATGCTTTTAGCTTTTTTAGGAAACATTTGCAAAGATGATACACGAGTCATTGTATTTAATAAAATTTTTCTTTCCATTTTGTGGAATAGGTTCTAAATTACCACAAAGCAGTGGTAATAGCTTGGTGGCTTCCAGTGGCCTTAGTCAGCGACGTGCCGGCTATGATCATCATCATCATCATGATCATATACCAGCAACCACAGAGAATCAAGCTCTAAAAGAGGCACAAAATAAATATCGTCTATTGGAGGCGGACTACAAAACGTTGCATGATAAACGTTTGCAGGATGTGAGTATTGATGTGAAATTTGATTTTAAATCGTTTAGTTATTAAATTTCCTATAAATGCATATAGCTTAAGACCTTGCAGAGCGCCCATGAGCGTGAGTTGGCCAGCTGTAATGACACGGTGCGCATCTTGCAGCAACGTCTTAATGAGCGGGATGAGGCATTTGCCACACAAAAGCGCCGCAAAGTGCCCGTTGATTATTATGCGTTGAAAGCTAAGGTAAATTACATATAAAATATATATCTAAATAATCTAATAAATATATTTATTGTATTCTAGGTATCATTGTTGGAACGTCGCCATTCCGAGCGCGAGGAGCGCCTTCATATTCTTGTTGATGCTCTCAGTAAAGGACGACTTAACGGTGCTTTAGAGGACTTGCTACAGGATAATAATAACAAGTGAAGTGGATGGGAACATGCCGACATGCCTTTCGGTTGTGTGGGTTGTGACTGATAAAAAAAAGATGGAACATTAAAGCTAAACGCATAATGAATTTCATATTTTTTTTATACATACATCTGTAATGAAACAAAGCTAAAATGAAAAATCGATCATTCCATGAACTATGTTCAGCTAAATTTTTGTAACGTCCGCGAGAACCGTCTAAATCAACAAAAAAAAAAAACGAAAAAGAATGATAAGAAAAATCTAATATGGCAGTTAATTGTTTGTGTTAGCTAATTAGAGAGCAAAGGTTTGACATTTTAAAATTATAAATTTTAAATTAAGAAACTGCAGATTTTATTTTAAACGTAACACAAACATTTCCAATCAAATTGGCCAAAGGCTGCAGTTTCACAGTAAAATAAAGAAAAGATTTTTTTTTGTATATAAAACGTAGCCAAGTTACAGTTAATGAAAGAAGAATTAAAATGTCCTTATCTTTCCCTTCTCCTTGCACACCACACACCTTGCCAGAGTTAATGGTTAATTGTGTAGTTCAGGTAATAAACTATGTGTTTTAAGAAATATTAAGATTGTTGAAAAACAAAGTGAAAAAAAATACAAAAAAAAAGCATGCAATAAAAAAGATTTATCATCAGTTAGACAGAGAAAGAGATACATCAAATAAAGCAGTCAAAAGATATATGGTTAAAAATTGAGGTTTATATCATCATGATGAATAAGAATTTAAATTGACCGATTATCGGTAGAAACCCAAACCCAAACTAAACCAAAAATTAATAAAATGCGAATGCATTATAACGTCATGTAAATAGATTTGAAAGAATCTCAATAATTTTAAATATTATATATTTAATTTGTATAAGCCGGTACTCATAATAAAGTACAACAATCCATTATTTATTGTAACAAATTAGATTTTTTTTATTATTATGTGTACCTAATTTAATTACACTACGTGTATTGTGCATGTGCATTTTTGCGTTTTAAGGCAGAGATGACACGAAAGAGATATAGATTATACCAAACAAACTATGAAAAATAAATAAAATGGAAAACCAAACCAAAGCAAAACAAATAAAATCAAAAGTATTGAAACTCCCCCAAAAACACGCCAACACGAGTTTATTAATATAAATTAGGTGAATCCAAATTATATGTTAAAACTATTGCTTTTTAGTTAAAGTTTATTAATTTTCAGAATCTGTGAGAAAAAGTGGCTCATTGAAAAGACAGCAAATTTGGACTTAACCTATTGTTTCATACAAATTAACTTTTAATAAAGTTTTCAAAGGAAATTAACACAATGTTTCCTAATAGAATTATATGTTTTTTTTCCTTTCTATGGATTCCGCTTCCTCTGTATCTAGAATGAGATGTATAAATGAATAACTTCATTTGTTTGACTTTTGTTTACTTTCAGATGCCAATTAGTTTTTAATCAAATGAAAATATAAAACATTTCAATAACCTTAGTTTAGTTTTTCATTTGATTTTCTCTTCAACTCTTTTTTCTTCTTCTTGCCCATTATGATAACAAAAAACCAAGATTATAATGATAAGAAGCAATTTTATTCAGTTCCACGTTGTGGATTCAATTTTGTCAATTGCAAGCGGTAAGTTCTGTGCTTGATTGTGGAAATTTATATATATATATATATATATATATATATATTTTGTTTTTGCAGTAATGCCCAGCTGTTAGCCAAAGGTTATCAGCCACCCAAAGCTGTGAAAACTGGTACATCTATTGTAGGCATTATTTATGAAGATGGCGTAATTTTGGGTGCGGATACACGAGCCACAGAAGGCCCAATTGTTTCGGATAAAAATTGCTCGAAAATTCATCGTCTACAGGATTATATTTAGTAAGTAGAATTAGAAGATAGATGTAAAAATAGATAATATTAATTTAAGTTATTCTTTTCCTTCCTTAAAAGTTTCTAATCTAAATTGACTTATTTCAGTTGTTGTGGAGCTGGGACAGCCGCCGATACTGAACAGATAACCCAGATGACTTCAGCGGAATTGGATCTGCATCGATTGAATATTAATCGAGATCGTGTTCCAGTGGTGTGTGCCAGCAGGATGATGCGAAGTACACTATTTCGGTATCAAGGTCACATAAGTGCCGCCTTGGTTATGGGTGGGGTGGATAAGTTTGGACCACAAATATACTGTATCTATCCGTGTGGTTCGAATGATAAAATACCGTATGCTGCCATGGGCTCAGGTACTTTAGCAGCCATGTCTGTTCTGGAGCATGGCTGGCGTCCGACATTAAGTCTGAATGAGGGCAAGCAATTGGTTCGTGAAGCCATTTCGGCTGGCGTCTTCAATGATCTTGGCTCCGGTTCGAATATAGACATGTGCGTGATAACTCGTGGCAAAAAGATGGCTGAATATTTGCGAACTGAGACTATCACTAGTGAGCGAGGTGAGACGATGGCCCAATATTCGTTTAATCCAAATACCACAGTGGTTAAGAGTACATCTATACTGAGCATTGAGGTTCTAAATGAGCGTAACTATCGCGTGTCTTGGTTACCTTCCAACATGTCATCATCATCGGAATTTTCGGAACATTCGCAAGGGAATCCATTACAAAATCAAAATATAGAAGCTTCAAGCGGGGAACATTTGCTTCCGCAAGATGAGCAAAATCCAAATTCAAGCCAAGAAGCACTCGAATCAGAAAATGAAGTAAAAGAAGAAACGGAACCGAAGCCGCAATAATTCATTAACCTTGCGCAAAGTAAAATTTTTTGTTTATCTTTAGTTTTGGAAAGTCACCATGGACTTTATTTGTTACTTAAAATGTAAACAGATCTATTGGATATATAAACTTATTACACAAAATTTACCTTGATCTAGACAAATGTTTAATCTTACAATAAGATCTTCTCACATCACTTCAACTTGAAAATAATGAAAATAAAGAATGTCCAGTCAAAATATAAAAATTTAAAAAAGGTATTATTTGAAACCAAGTCAACTTATTCAAAATTTCAAGAGAAATAAAATTTTTATTGTGTTTACAAAATTGTGACGTATCTTTAACTTAACGCAATCAAATGAATCCCTATACTAAGCGGCGACAGATGCGCATCTCTCGTAGGTTATCTGAAGGCCTGTCTGGTATTTCTAGCCGAATAGATCACACGCCACCTGTATTCCCAGCCGCCCATTTGGGTAATCTCGATGACCTACGATCTAATGCACGGATTTATCTGCAAAGGACCAAGGAGAATGTTCGAATCCTGTTAAATTTGTCCCGGATTATGAGAACGGTGGGAACGATTGGTATGCAATCGGCAATGTATAAAATTGGTGCATCATTGGTTCCAACAATGGTAGATAAAGTGGAGGAATTGGAGCGTCAGAATATTGAGTTGGGCAAGCGGCTGTTGGGCATTAAATATTGGGGTGTCTATGGTGGCCATAGATCGGATTCGGGACGTCAATTAAAATCGGATAGTGTGTCCCGTTACTCCCATTATCAGTCTGTATCTGACTCTTTTATAATACCCAACAAGGATAATAAGATATTTGACAAATATAAAGGTTTTAATTTACAATTACCCAAAGATACTTCAGAATTGTTCCGATTATTGCGCCCAAAGATTTTGCTGCATTTTGGTTCTTATGATGGACGGCCTTTGGGCGAAGTTGTCATCCAGCTGTATACGGAGGCCGCACCATTAATTGTATTGGAATTTGTACGCACATGTATAGAGCGGAGCTCACATGAGTTTTCAGTGCGACGCATTTTTCCAGAACTCTGGCTAGAGTGCTATTTGGTTACCAAGCGAACAAGCCAACTTCAGGCACCATCTCTTGGCTCTCCCATAGAGTATGATACGCGGGTCTTGGATCATGGCCGTCACGCCTGTGTATTGTCCTGCTCTAAGGAATACTGCAGCAATGGCTTTCCCAGTAATGGGACAGCTATCAATTTTACCATAAGCTTTAAGCCCTTGAGTGTGTCGAATGGGCGACGCGTTGGCTTCGGTCGGGTAGTACGTGGCGATAAGATTATCCATTGTATGCAATTACATGGCACTAAGAATGGAAAAATTAGCAAACCGGTAATCGTAACACATTGTGATCTCCTGTAGATGCAAAATTTTATGTAAGAAAACATTTGTTTAACTGCTTGAATATAGTTTATTAATGGAAATACATAGTGTCCTCTTTGTATTGTTATAGTTACATACATATATACGTAGGAATAGATATATCTTTATGACTATACGATCCCAAACAACAGCAACATTTAACAAGATAAGTTATTGGCATACATTCGATTATATAAGAATATTTATTATTTTAAATAAGACAAACATGAGGATAAAATACGGTTATTATATTAGCTCTTAAATTGTTTTCGAAATTTTCCATTTTCCTGATTCGATTTTTTTTACTTGTTTTCATCACCGCTGGTGTTTCCACCTTGAAGGCTCCGAGGCGAACCTTATGATGAACGGTGACTATGTTGAGTGATGACTTCTATGACCTACTGGAGCGATGCTTGAATGTCCTGAAGCTTTTATAGCTAGCCTTACACTTGAACGCATTTCCTTGTCTCCTTTTGTACAGCAATTTTACGCCCAGATGGCCATCAATTTATCCCGTTAGTCATTTATTTAGTATTGAGTACATTGTTCATTGCACTTTAATTTGCTGGCGCTGAATGAAAATACTTTTATCGCACAAATGTGCACCAGCTTCAGTACTAGTTAAAGACTTCTTTTGACGTCACACACAATAAGCAATTTGTTTCATCACAGATTGTGTGACGTCACAACCAATATACATACAATATTGGGACTTTCATTCATAGAATTAGGTTTCAGTTGAGCGGATTTACACGCATTCGTTGCCAGTCGATCCCTGTCGATTGAAAGCAACACTACTAAGGCTACTGGTGGTGCAGTGGTGCACATGTGCGATAAGCTAAATTCAATCAATCAAATTGAAGCGAATGAAGAAAATGAGGGAAATGGCAAATTAAAGTTCAATCAGCAAGAAATTTCTAAAATATGGTGGGCGATGCCTTTTGCCGGTTGGACTATAAAAACGTTGGATTTCGGCTCTAACACAGGCAGTCAAGTCTTGGCTGACTTTCAAGGCGGTTCAAAGCAATCATAGAATATCTATATATAAACATCACAGCGACAAAGGTTCATCGATAATAAAAGCTACTCTAAAAATGGCAAATGCTCTGTGGCTACGGCTCAGCGCATTTCTTTTTCTGGCAATTTTGGTACTTGCTACTCCGACACGTTCCAGCCACAAGATATCTGAAAATCAACGTTGGGAAAACAGGCGTAGTGCTGCTAGTACTGACGAATACGACGAACGTTTGGTTTACAGACAAGCAGGAGTATTGAATGAGCGAGCACTTTATCGCCGCGAAGATAACATAAACAAACGCGAAGACTTACAGCAAGTAGATGAAAGGCGGCCAATTTTGAGGGAAGAGCTACACTTCTCCCGTTCAACTGAATTGCAACGTGAAAATCTTAACCGAGAAGAAAGAGGTGAAAATCGCATAAAAATCCAAAGGATCGACAGAGCTAGGCGTGAAGATTCACAAATCGATCGGAATAATCATCGACGGGTGGAACGAGACTCATTGAGAAGTAAGGAAAGAGAGCACCTTTTGATGAAACGTCCTGATCATGATACAGTGCGATTCGTGTCTCGCCGAGTTGAGCACAATATTGCACGACTAGTCGTTAATGATGATTTTAGGCGGCTCGAAAGTCGACAAGAAGAACAAAATCTTTCTAGACGAGAAAACCGTGTTACTGTACGAAGTGACGAACGAGATATCTCACGACGTGTCGAACGTGACAGTGCGCGAAAAGAGGAGGAAGATGAATTAAGCCGCCTTGAACGAGGAGTTTTACGACAACAGGAACGAGAAATTTCTAGACGAGATGACCGAGATGGTGCACGAAGGGGAAGTCAAGATGAATCTCGTGAAACGGAGCGACGACAAAAACGGAAACTTTCCCGTCGTGAAGATCGTGTTATTGCACGAAGTGAGGAACGAGATATCTCACGACGCGTTGAACGTGACAGTGCACGAAAAGAGGAGCAAGATGAATTAAAACGCCATGAACGAGGAGTTTTACGACAACATGAACGAGAAATTTCTAGACGAGATGACCGAGATGCTGCACGAAGGGGCGGTCAAGATGAATCTCGTGAAACGGAGCGACGACAAGAACGGGAACTTTCCCGTCGTGAAGATCGTGTTATTGCACCAAGTGAGGAACGAGATATCTCACGACGCGTTGAACGTGACAGCGCACGAAAAGAGGAGGAAGATGAATTAAGACGCCTTGAACGAGGAGTTTTACGACAACAGGAACGAGAAATTGCTAGACGAAAAGACCGAGATGGTGCACGAAGGGGCGGTCAAGATGAATCTCGTGAAACGGAGCGACGACAAGAACGTGAACTTTCCCGACGTGAAGTTCGTGTTATTGCACGAAGTGAGGAACGAGATATCTCACGACGCGTTGAACGTGACAGCGCACGAAAAGAGGAGGAAGATGAATTAAGACGCCTTGAACGAGGAGTTTTACGACAACAGGAACGAGAAATTTCTAGACGAGATGACCGAGATGCTGCACGAGAGGGCGGTCAAGATGAATCTCGTGAAACGGAGCGACGACAAGAACGTGAACTTTCCCGTCGTGAAGATCGTGTTATTGCACGAAGTGAGGAACGAGATATCTCACGACGCGTTGAACGTGACAGTGCACGAAAAGAGGAACAACAGGAACGAGAAATTTCTAGACGAGATGACCGAGATGGTGCACGAAGGGGCGGTCAAGATGAATCTCGTGAAACGGAGCGACGACAAGAACGGGAACTTTCCCGACGTGAAGTTCGTGTTATTGCACGAAGTGAGGAACGAGATATCTCACGACGCGTTGAACGTGACAGCGCACGAAAAGAGGAGGAAGATGAATTAAGACGCCTTGAACGAGGAGTTTTACGACAACAGGAACGAGAAATTTCTAGACGAGATGACCGAGATGCTGCACGAGAGGGCGGTCAAGATGAATCTCGTGAAACGGAGCGACGACAAGAACGGGAACTTTCCCGTCGTGAAGATCGTGTTATTGCACGAAGTGAGGAACGAGATATCTCACGACGCGTTGAACGTGACAGCGCACGAAAAGAGGAGGAAGATGAATTAAGACGCCTTGAACGAGGAGTTTTACGACAACAGGAACGAGAAATTTCTAGACGAGATGACCGAGATGGTGCACGAAGGGGCGGTCAAGATGAATCTCGTGAAACGGAGCGACTACAAGAACGGGAACTTTCCCGTCGTGAAGATCGTGTTATTGCACGAAGTGAGGAACGAGATATCTCACGACGCGTTGAACGTGACAGTGCACGAAAAGAGGAGGAAGATGAATTAAGACGCCTTGAACGAGGAGTTTTACGACAACAGGAACGAGAAATTTCTAGACGAGATGACCGAGATGGTGCACGAAGGGGCGGTCAAGATGAATCTCGTGAAACGGAGCGACGACAAGAACGGGAACTTTCCCGTCGTGAAGATCGTGTTATTGCACGAAGTGAGGAACGAGATATCTCACGACGCGTTGAACGTGACAGTGCACGAAAAGAGCAGGAAGATGAATTAAGACGCCTTGAACGAGGAGTTTTACGACAACAGGAACGAGAAATTTCTAGACGAGATGACCGAGATGGTGCACGAAGGGGCGGTCAAGATGAATCTCGTGGAACGGAGCGACGACAAGAACGGGAACTTTCCCGTCGTGAAGATCGTGTTATTGCACCAAGTGAGGAACGAGATATCTCACGACGCGTTGAACGTGACAGTGCACGAAAAGAGGAGCAAGATGAATTAAGACGCCTTGAACGAGGAGTGTTACGACAACAGAAACGAGAAATTTCTAGACGAGATGACCGAGATGGTGCACGAAGGGGCGGTCAAGATGAATCTCGTGAAACGGAGCGACGACAAGAACGTGAACTTTCCCGTCATGATGATCGTGTTATTGCACGAAGTGAGGAACGAGATATCTCACGACGCGTTGAACGTGACAGTGCACGAAAAGAGGAGCAAGATGAATTAAGACGCCTTGATCGAGGAGTGTTACGACAACAGGAACGAGAAATTTCTAGACGAGATGACCGAGATGGTGCACGAAGGGGCGGTCAAGATGAATCTCGTGAAACGGAGCGACGACAAGAACGGGAACTTTCCCGTCGTGAAGATCGTGTTATTGCACGAAGTGATGAACGAGATATCTCACGACGCGTTGAACGTGACAGTGCACGAAAAGAGGAGCAAGATGAATTAAGACGCCTTGAACGAGGAGTGTTACGACAACAGGAACGAGAAATTTCTAGACGAGATGACCGAGAAGGTGCACGAAGGGGCGGTCAAGATGAATCTCGTGAAACGGAGCGACGACAAGAACGGGAACTTTCCCGTCGTGAAGATCGTGTTATTGCACGAAGTGAGGAACGAGATATCTCACGACGCGTTGAACGTGACAGTGCACGAAAAGAGGAGCAAGATGAATTAAGACGCCTTGAACGAGGAGTGTTACGACAACAGGAACGAGAAATTTCTAGACGAGATGACCGAGATGGTGCACGAAGGGGCGGTCAAGATGAATCTCGTGAAACGGAGCGACGACAAGAACGTGAACTTTCCCGACGTGAAGATCGTGTTACTGCACGAAGTGAGGAACTAGATGTATCACGCCGATTCCAAGGAGATAATCCGCGAAAACAAGAACAGCACAGTGAACGAAATTGGCGAGTAAAACAAATCAATCAAATAGAAGAACGAGAAAATAGTAAGCGCCGAAAGGATGTTCATCGTATGGCTGATGCTGCTTTCACAAGACGTAATTCGCTTGATATGGTACGAGCGAATCGACAAAGTGATCGACAACACAACGATCATCGTGAGAATAAAGAAGTGGAAAGTCCCGAAATACGTAAGAATTCCGAATCACCTTTATCGACTCGCCGGGAGAAACTGCTGTTAAGCTCTCCATCGACACCTACCAATTGGATTAGCTATGGCAAACGTGAGCTTTTTGTCACTGTTCAAGCTATGCTATTGGCTGTAATATATAGCAAGTCGAATGCTAATACAAAGGGGATTACTGAACTAGGGTAAGATGAATATTGTCTATAGCTAGAAGAAAATTAATCTTATACAGATATTTCTTTCCAACAGCACCACTCTGGGCAATCACATTCAAGGCTATATGCAAGCCATAGGTTTTTAAACCGGCTAGACGATTTCGAAAACAAGCATTATACTATGTACCTAAAACAAAATCACGATTCTATTCCCTGACCCTAACTAATAAACAAAAAAAAAAAAACATGTTAAAAAAGCAAAAAAATACATATTAGCTACTAAGTATTATATGACATTATATTACATTTAGTGAGCAACGAGTTTAACGCTGAGAGTGGATAAAACGTAAAGAGAGATAACGTATATATCTATCTATCATATAATCCATTTTTTGGTACTGTAATCTGTTAACTAACCAAACAACAATGCAAAATATATTTAAAGCCTACTTAGAGTTGAGCATCTGCATAGCAACACAAACGTTGAGTTTCAATTTGGACAGAACTAAGAGGGGAGGGGTCAAGTGGTGCAGGATTGCAAAATGTGCTTGCTCGGAAGTGGCTCGGAAATAATTGGAGCTGCATTTGGTTCGACTGCTATCCTTGTCCATTCTGGTATGCAACTTGCTTAAGTCTCCAGTAGTTGCAGTTGCACAAGAAAATTATGTTTGCCATTTTCCATGCCGTCTGATAAATTTCGCACATATTAGAGATATTCTTTGAGTCTCTATATTTCTATCTGCGTCTCTCTCTCTCTCTCTCTTGCTATCTCTATTCATCTGCTTGGGTTTCAAGAGATTGCCTGGGTCGAGCATTCAGTAAGCCATCCTTAATCAGTGGAAAGCAACACAAATTTTCTACAAATTTCATCTTTTGGGGATTATGTGTGATGGTTTGTGTGTTTTCTGATGCGGCAAAATGTTGCATGGGTCACCGCCGCCTCCGCCTTTGCCACTCCCATACCACTCCACCATAATGCTCCACTCAAGCAATATGCACAGATATACTAGTATACTCATAAAAACATATGTTTCTAGCGAAAGAGAAATAAGTTTGTAAATTTAAAAAAAAAAACAAATCGGTTGCAATACATTCAAGTTTTACTTTAACAGTTATTCCCGAGGTAGTAAAGATGTCATTCCGACCCGTTTATGCAAGCCAAAATTTATTGCGTTCTTCCAGTAAGTAATGAGAATTTAGTTATAAAAGGAATTAAATAACTCTCTTCCATAACAATGGTAGTAAGATTTTAGAAATAAGAAAGTACCATGAAATAAGGTGCGAATTTAGCTTTCAGAGAAATATGAGATTGTCCACACGTGAAACATTTCCAACTGTAGCAGCTTAGTAATTCAGATGACTTTAATATTGAGGAAATTTGAAGCTGGAGGGACTACAGTAAAATACCAGTTCCATTTAAGATCCATTGCATATTATCCATTAAGTAATGAGAATTTAGTTATAAAAGGAATTACGTAACTCTCATCCATAACGATGGTAGTAAGATTTTGGAATCAAGGAAGTTTCGTCATCTGAAATATATAAATTTATTAAAATTCTATTATCATCCGATGTATCCAACCGTACCATGAGAAAAGGCGTGAATTTAGTTTTCGGAGAACTTAGCAATTCAGAGTACTTAAAAATTAAGGAAATTTGAAGCTGGAGGGACATCAGTCAAATACCAGTTCCATTTAAGATCCATTGCATATTATCCATTAAGTAATGAGAATTTAGTTATAAAGGGAATTAAGTAATTCCCTTCCATAAAATGGTAGTAAGGTTTTAGAACTAAGGAAGTTTCGTAATCTGAAATATATAAAGTTTATTAAAATTCTATTATCATCCGATGTATCCAACCGTACTATGAGAAAAACATTTCCAACTGTAGCAGCTTAGCAATTCAGAGTACTTAAAAATTAAGGAAATTTGAAGCTGGAGGGACATCAGTCAAATACCAGTTTCATTTAAGATCCATTAATTAGTGAGAATTTAGTTATAAAGGGAATTAAGTAATTCCCTTCCATAAAATGGTAGTAAGGTTTTAGAACTAAGGAAGTTTCGTAATCTGAAATATATAAAGTTTATTAAAATTCTATTATCATCCGATGTATCCAACCGTACTATGAGAAAAACATTTCCAACTGTAGCAGCTTAGTAATTCAGATGACTTTAAAATTAAGGAAATTTGAAGCTGGAGGGACATCAGTCAAATACCAGTTCCATTTAAGATCCATTGCATATTATCCATTAAGTAATGAGAATTTAGTTATAAAGGGAATTAAGTAATTTCCTTCCATAAAATGGTAGTAAGGTTTTAGAATTAAGGAAGTTTCGTAATCTGAAATATATAAAGTTTATTAAAATTCTATTATCATCCGATGTATCCAACCGTACCATAAGGAAAGGCGTGAATTTAGTTTTCGGAGAACTTAGCAAATCAGAGTACTTAAAAATTAAGGAAATTTGAAGCTGGAGGGACATCAGTCAAATACCAGTTTCATTTAAGATCCATTAATTAGTGAGAATTTAGTTATAAAGGGAATTAAGTAATTCCCTTCCATAAAATGGTAGTAAGGTTTTAGAACTAAGGAAGTTTCGTAATCTGAAATATATAAAGTTTATTAAAATTCTATTATCATCCGATGTATCCAACCGTACTATGAGAAAAACATTTCCAACTGTAGCAGCTTAGTAATTCAGATGACTTTAAAATTAAGGAAATTTGAAGCTGGAGGGACATCAGTCAAATACCAGTTCCATTTAAGATCCATTGCATATTATCCATTAAGTAATGAGAATTTAGTTATAAAGGGAATTAAGTAATTTCCTTCCATAAAATGGTAGTAAGGTTTTAGAATTAAGGAAGTTTCGTAATCTGAAATATATAAAGTTTATTAAAATTCTATTATCATCCGATGTATCCAACCGTACCATGAGAAAAAGTTAGAATTCAGTTTTCGGTTTTTTATAAAGTTTATAAAAGTTCCATTATCATCCGATGTATTCAACCGTACTATGAGAAAAACATTTCCAACTGTAGCAGCTTAGCAATTCAGAGTACTTTAAAATTAAGGAAATTTGAAGCTGGAGGGACATCAGTAAAATACCAGTTCCATTTAAGATCCATTGCATATTATCCATTAAGTAATGAGAATTTAGTTATTAAAGGGAATTAAGTAATTCCCTTCCATAAAATGGTAGTAAGGTTTTAGAATTGCGGAAGTTTCGTAATCTGAAATATATAAAGTTTATTAAAATTCTATTATCATCCGATGTATCCAACCGTACCATGAGAAAAAGTTAGAATTCAGTTTTCGGTTTTTTATAAAGTTTATAAAAGTTCCATTATCATCCGATGTATTCAACCGTACTATGAGAAAAACATTTCCAACTGTAGCAGCTTAGCAATTTAGAGTACTTTAAAATTAAGGAAATTTGAAGCTGGAGGGACATCAGTAAAATACCAGTTCCATTTAAGATCCATTAATTAATGAGAATTTAGTTATAAAGGGAATTAAGTAATTCCCTTCCATAAAATGGTAGTAAGGTTTTAGAATTAAGGAAGTTTCGTAATCTGAAATATATATAGATAATTAAAATTCTATTATCATCCGATGTATCCAACCGTACCATAAAGAAAGGCGTGAATTTAGTTTTCGGAGAACTTAGCAAATCAGAGTACTTAAAAAATAAGGAAATTTGAAGCTGGAGGGACATCAGTCAAATACCAGTTCCATTTAAGATCCATTAAGTAATGAGAATTTAGTTATAAAGGGAATTAAGTAATTCCCTTCCATAAAATGGTAGTAAGGTTTTAGAATTGCGGAAGTTTCGTAATCTGAAATATATATAGATAATTAAAATTCTATTATCATCCGATGTATCCAACCGTACCATAAAGAAAGGCGTGAATTTAGTTTTCGGAGAACTTAGCAAATCAGAGTACTTAAAAAATAAGGAAATTTGAAGCTGGAGGGACATCAGTCAAATACCAGTTCCATTTAAGATCCATTGCATATTATCCATTAAGTAATGAGAATTTAGTCATAAAGGGAATTAAGTAATTCCCTTCCATAAAATGGTAGTAAGGTTTTAGAATTGCGGAAGTTTCGTAATCTGAAATATATATAGATAATTAAAATTCTATTATCATCCGATGTATCCAACCGTACTATGAGAAAAACATTTCCAACTGTAGCAGCTTAGTAATTCAGATGACTTTAAAATTAAGGAAATTTGAAGCTGGAGGGACATCAGTAAAATACCAGTTCCATTTAAGATCCATTAAGTAATGAGAATTTAGTTATAAAGGGAATTAAGTAATTCCCTTCCATAAAATGGTAGTAAGGTTTTAGAATTGCGGAAGTTTCGTAATCTGAAATATATATAGATAATTAAAATTCTATTATCATCCGATGTATCCAACCGTACCATAAGGAAAGGCGTGAATTTAGTTTTCGGAGAACTTAGCAAATCAGAGTACTTAAAAAATAAGGAAATTTGAAGCTGGAGGGACATCAGTCAAATACCAGTTCCATTTAAGATCCATTGCATATTATCCATTAAGTAATGAGAATTTAGTTATAAAGGGAATTAAGTAATTCCCTTCCATAAAATGGTAGTGAAGTTTTAGAATTAAGGAAGTTTCGTAATCTGAAATATGTAAAGTTTATTAAAATTCCATTATCATCCGATGTATCCAACCGTACCATGAGAAAAAGTTAGAATTCAGTTTTCGGTTTTTTATAAAGTTTATAAAAGTTCCATTATCATCCGATGTATTCAACCGTACCATGAGAAAAACATTTCCAACTGTAGCAGCTTAGTAATTCAGATGACTTTAAAATTAAGGAAATTTGAAGCTGGAGGGACATCAGTCAAATACCAGTTCCATTTAAGATCCATTAAGTAATGAGAATTTAGTTATAAAGGGAATTAAGTAATTCCCTTCCATAAAATGGTAGTAAGGTTTTAGAATTGCGGAAGTTTCGTAATCTGAAATATATAAAGTTTATTAAAATTCTATTATCATCCGATGTATCCAACCGTACCATGAGAAAAAGTTAGAATTCAGTTTTCGGTTTTTTATAAAGTTTATAAAAGTTCTATTATCATCCGATGTATCCAACCGTACTATGAGAAAAACATTTCCAACTGTAGCAGCTTAGCAATTCAGAGTACTTTAAAATTAAGGAAATTTGAAGCTGGAGGGACATCAGTCAAATACCAGTTCCATTTAAGATCCATTAAGTAATGAGAATTTAGTTATAAAGGGAATTAAGTAATTCCCTGCCATAAAATGGTAGTAAGGTTTTAGAATTGCGGAAGTTTCGTAATCTGAAATATATATAGATAATTAAAATTCTATTATCATCCGATGTATCCAACCGTACTATGAGAAAAACAATTCCAACTGTAGCAGCTTAGTAATTCAGATGACTTTAAAATTAAGGAAATTTGAAGCTGGAGGGACATCAGTAAAATACCAGTTCCATTTAAGATCCATTAAGTAATGAGAATTTAGTTATAAAGGGAATTAAGTAATTCCCTTCCATAAAATGGTAGTAAGGTTTTAGAATTGCGGAAGTTTCGTAATCTGAAATATATATAGTTAATTAAAATTCTATTATCATCCGATGTATCCAACCGTACCATAAGGAAAGGCGTGAATTTAGTTTTCGGAGAACTTAGCAAATCAGAGTACTTAAAAATTAAGGAAATTTGAAGCTGGAAGGACATCAGTAAAATACCAGTTCCATTTAAGATCCATTGCATATTATCCATTAAATAATGAAAATTTAGTTATAAAGGGAATTAAGTAATTCCCTTCCATAAAATGGTAGTAAGGTTTTAGAACTAAGGAAGTTTCGTAATCTGAAATATATATAGATAATTAAAATTCTATTATCATCCGATGTATCCAACCGTACCATAAGGAAAGGCGTGAATTTAGTTTTCGGAGAACTTAGCAAATCAGAGTACTTAAAAATTAAGGAAATTTGAAGCTGGAAGGACATCAGTCAAATACCAGTTCCATTTAAGATCCATTAAGTAATGAGAATTTAGTTATAAAGGGAATTAAGTAATTCCCTTCCATAAAATGGTAGTAAGGTTTTAGAATTGCGGAAGTTTCGTAATCTGAAATATATAAAGTTTATTAAAATTCTATTATCATCCGATGTATCCAACCGTACCATGAGAAAAAGTTAGAATTCAGTTTTCGGTTTTTTATAAAGTTTATAAAAGTTCTATTATCATCCGATGTATCCAACCGTACTATGAGAAAAACATTTCCAACTGTAGCAGCTTAGCAATTCAGAGTACTTTAAAATTAAGGAAATTTGAAGCTGGAGGGACATCAGTCAAATACCAGTTCCATTTAAGATCCATTAAGTAATGAGAATTTAGTTATAAAGGGAATTAAGTAATTCCCTTCCATAAAATGGTAGTAAGGTTTTAGAATTGCGGAAGTTTCGTAATCTGAAATATATATAGATAATTAAAATTCTATTATCATCCGATGTATCCAACCGTACTATGAGAAAAACAATTCCAACTGTAGCAGCTTAGTAATTCAGATGACTTTAAAATTAAGGAAATTTGAAGCTGGAGGGACATCAGTAAAATACCAGTTCCATTTAAGATCCATTAAGTAATGAGAATTTAGTTATAAAGGGAATTAAGTAATTCCCTTCCATAAAATGGTAGTAAGGTTTTAGAATTGCGGAAGTTTCGTAATCTGAAATATATATAGTTAATTAAAATTCTATTATCATCCGATGTATCCAACCGTACCATAAGGAAAGGCGTGAATTTAGTTTTCGGAGAACTTAGCAAATCAGAGTACTTAAAAATTAAGGAAATTTGAAGCTGGAAGGACATCAGTCAAATACCAGTTCCATTTAAGATCCATTGCATATTATCCATTAAGTAATGAAAATTTAGTTATAAAGGGAATTAAGTAATTTCCTTCCATAAAATGGTAGTGAAGTTTTAGAATTAAGGAAGTTTCGTAATCTGAAATATGTATATAAAGTTTATTAAAATTCTATTATCATCCGATGTATCAAACCGTACTATAAGAAAAACATTTCCAACTGTAGCAGCTTAGTAATTCAGATGACTTTAAAATTAAGAAAATTTGAAGTTGGAGGGACATCAGTCAAATACCAGTTCCATTTAAGATCCATTGCATATTATCCATTAAGTAATGAGAATTTAGTTATAAAGGGAATTAAGTAATTTCCTTCCATAAAATGGTAGTGAAGTTTTAGAATTAAGGAAGTTTCGTAATCTGAAATATGTATATAAAGTTTATTAAAATTCTATTATCATCCGATGTATCAAACCGTACTATAAGAAAAACATTTCCAACTGTAGCAGCTTAGTAATTCAGATGACTTTAAAATTAAGGAAATTTGAAGTTGGAGGGACATCAGTCAAATACCAGTTCCATTTAAGATCCATTAAGTAATGAGAATTTAGTTATAAAGGGAATTAAGTAATTCCCTTCCAAAAAATGGTAGTGAAGTTTTAGAATTAAGGAAGTTTCGTAATCTGAAATATATAAAGTTTATTAAAATTCTATTATCATCCGATGTATCCAACCGTACTATGAGAAAAACATATCCAACTGTAGCAGCTTAGTAATTCAGATGACTTTAAAATTAAGGAAATTTGAAGCTGGAGGGACATCAGTCAAATACCAGTTCCATTTAAGATCCATTAAGTAATGAGAATTTAGTTATAAAGGGAATTAAGTAATTTCCTTCCATAAAATGGTAGTGAAGTTTTAGAATTAAGGAAGTTTCGTAATCTGAAATATGTATATAAAGTTTATTAAAATTCTATTATCATCCGATGTATCAAACCGTACTATAAGAAAAACATTTCCAACTGTAGCAGCTTAGTAATTCAGATGACTTTAAAATTAAGGAAATTTGAAGTTGGAGGGACATCAGTCAAATACCAGTTCCATTTAAGATCCATTGCATATTATCCATTAAGTAATGAGAATTTAGTTATAAAGGGAATTAAGTAATTCCCTTCCAAAAAATGGTAGTGAAGTTTTAGAATTAAGGAAGTTTCGTAATCTGAAATATATAAAGTTTATTAAAATTCTATTATCATCCGATGTATCCAACCGTACTATGAGAAAAACATTTCCAACTGTAGCAGCTTAGTAATTCAGATGACTTTAAAATTAAGGAAATTTGAAGTTGGAGGGACATCAGTCAAATACCAGTTCCATTTAAGATCCATTAATTAATGAGAATTTAGTTATAAAGGGAATTAAGTAATTCCCTTCCATAAAATGGTAGTAAGGTTTTAGAATTAAGGAAGTTTCGTAATCTGAAATATATAAAGTTTATTAAAATTCTATTATCATCCGATGTATCAAACCGTACTATAAGAAAAACATTTCCAACTGTAGCAGCTTAGTAATTCAGATGACTTTAAAATTAAGGAAATTTGAAGCTGGAGGGACATCAGTCAAATACCAGTTCCATTTAAGATCCATTGCATATTATCCATTAAGTAATGAGAATTTAGTTATAAAGGGAATTAAGTAATTCCCTTCCAAAAAATGGTAGTGAAGTTTTAGAATTAAGGAAGTTTCGTAATCTGAAATATGTATATAAAGTTTATTAAAATTCTATTATCATCCGATGTATCAAACCGTACTATAAGAAAAACATTTCCAACTGTAGCAGCTTAGTAATTCAGATGACTTTAAAATTAAGGAAATTTGAAGTTGGAGGGACATCAGTCAAATACCAGTTCCATTTAAGATCCATTAATTAATGAGAATTTAGTTATAAAGGGAATTAAGTAATTCCCTTCCATAAAATGGTAGTAAGGTTTTAGAATTAAGGAAGTTTCGTAATCTGAAATATATAAAGTTTATTAAAATTCTATTATCATCCGATGTATCCAACCGTACTATGAGAAAAACATTTCCAACTGTAGCAGCTTAGTAATTCAGATGACTTTAAAATTAAGGAAATTTGAAGTTGGAGGGACATCAGTCAAATACCAGTTCCATTTAAGATCCATTAAGTAATGAGAATTTAGTTATAAAGGGAATTAAGTAATTCCCTTCCATAAAATGGTAGTAAGGTTTTAGAATTGCGGAAGTTTCGTAATCTGAAATATATATAGATAATTAAAATTCTATTATCATCCGATGTATCCAACCGTACTATGAGAAAAACATTTCCAACTGTAGCAGCTTAGTAATTCAGATGACTTTAAAATTAAGGAAATTTGAAGCTGGAGGGACATCAGTAAAATACCAGTTCCATTTAAGATCCATTAAGTAATGAGAATTTAGTTATAAAGGGAATTAAGTAATTCCCTTCCATAAAATGGTAGTGAAGTTTTAGAATTAAGGAAGTTTCGTAATCTGAAATATGTATATAAAGTTTATTAAAATTCTATTATCATCCGATGTATCAAACCGTACTATAAGAAAAACATTTCCAACTGTAGCAGCTTAGTAATTCAGATGACTTTAAAATTAAGGAAATTTGAAGTTGGAGGGACATCAGTCAAATACCAGTTCCATTTAAGATCCATTGCATATTATCCATTAAGTAATGAGAATTTAGTTATAAAGGGAATTAAGTAATTCCCTTCCATAAAATGGTAGTAAGGTTTTAGAACTAAGGAAGTTTCGTAATCTGAAATATATATAGATAATTAAAATTCTATTATCATCCGATGTATCCAACCGTACCATAAGGAAAGGCGTGAATTTAGTTTTCGGAGAACTTAGCAAATCAGAGTACTTAAAAATTAAGGAAATTTGAAGCTGGAAGGACATCAGTCAAATACCAGTTCCATTTAAGATCCATTAAGTAATGAGAATTTAGTTATAAAGGGAATTAAGTAATTCCCTTCCAAAAAATGGTAGTGAAGTTTTAGAATTAAGGAAGTTTCGTAATCTGAAATATATAAAGTTTATTAAAATTCTATTATCATCCGATGTATCCAACCGTACTATGAGAAAAACATTTCCAACTGTAGCAGCTTAGTAATTCAGATGACTTTAAAATTAAGGAAATTTGAAGCTGGAAGGACATCAGTCAAATACCAGTTCCATTTAAGATCCATTGCATATTATCCATTAAGTAATGAAAATTTAGTTATAAAGGGAATTAAGTAATTCCCTTCCATAAAATGGTAGTAAGGTTTTAGAACTAAGGAAGTTTCGTAATCTGAAATATATATAGATAATTAAAATTCTATTATCATCCGATGTATCCAACCGTACCATAAGGAAAGGCGTGAATTTAGTTTTCGGAGAACTTAGCAAATCAGAGTACTTAAAAATTAAGGAAATTTGAAGCTGGAAGGACATCAGTCAAATACCAGTTCCATTTAAGATCCATTGCATATTATCCATTAAGTAATGAAAATTTAGTTATAAAGGGAATTAAGTAATTCCCTTCCAAAAAATGGTAGTGAAGTTTTAGAATTAAGGAAGTTTCGTAATCTGAAATATATAAAGTTTATTAAAATTCTATTATCATCCGATGTATCCAACCGTACTATGAGAAAAACATTTCCAACTGTAGCAGCTTAGTAATTCAGATGACTTTAAAATTAAGGAAATTTGAAGTTGGAGGGACATCAGTCAAATACCAGTTCCATTTAAGATCCATTAAGTAATGAGAATTTAGTTATAAAGGGAATTAAGTAATTCCCTTCCAAAAAATGGTAGTGAAGTTTTAGAATTAAGGAAGTTTCGTAATCTGAAATATATAAAGTTTATTAAAATTCTATTATCATCCGATGTATCCAACCGTACTATGAGAAAAACATTTCCAACTGTAGCAGCTTAGTAATTCAGATGACTTTAAAATTAAGGAAATTTGAAGTTGGAGGGACATCAGTCAAATACCAGTTCCATTTAAGATCCATTAATTAATGAGAATTTAGTTATAAAGGGAATTAAGTAATTCCCTTCCATGGTAGTAAGGTTTTAGAATTAAGGAAGTTTCGTAATCTGAAATATATAAAGTTTATTAAAATTCTATTATCATCCGATGTATCAAACCGTACTATGAGAAAAACATTTCCAACTGTAGCAGCTTAGTAATTCAGATGACTTTAAAATTAAGGAAATTTGAAGTTGGAGGGACATCAGTCAAATACCAGTTCCATTTAAGATCCATTAAGTAATGAGAATTTAGTTATAAAGGGAATTAAGTAATTCCCTTCCAAAAAATGGTAGTGAAGTTTTAGAATTAAGGAAGTTTCGTAATCTGAAATATATAAAGTTTATTAAAATTCTATTATCATCCGATGTATCCAACCGTACTATGAGAAAAACATTTCCAACTGTAGCAGCTTAGTAATTCAGATGACTTTAAAATTAAGGAAATTTGAAGTTGGAGGGACATCAGTCAAATACCAGTTCCATTTAAGATCCATTAATTAATGAGAATTTAGTTATAAAGGGAATTAAGTAATTCCCTTCCATGGTAGTAAGGTTTTAGAATTAAGGAAGTTTCGTAATCTGAAATATATAAAGTTTATTAAAATTCTATTATCATCCGATGTATCAAACCGTACTATGAGAAAAACATTTCCAACTGTAGCAGCTTAGTAATTCAGATGACTTTAAAATTAAGGATATTTGAAGTTGGAGGGACATCAGTCAAATACCAGTTCCATTTAAGATCCATTAAGTAATGAGAATTTAGTTATAAAGGGAATTAAGTAATTCCCTTCCAAAAAATAGTAGTGAAGTTTTAGAATTAAGGAAGTTTCGTAATCTGAAATATATAAAGTTTATTAAAATTCTATTATCATCCGATGTATCAAACCGTACTATGAGAAAAACATTTCCAACTGTAGCAGCTTAGTAATTCAGATGACTTTAAAATTAACAAAATTTGAAGTTGGAGGGACATCAGTCAAATACCAGTTCCATTTAAGATCCATTGCATATTATCCATTAAGTAATGAGAATTTAGTTATAAAGGGAATTAAGTAATTTCCTTCCATAAAATGGTAGTGAAGTTTTAGAATTAAGGAAGTTTCGTAATCTGAAATATGTATATAAAGTTTATTAAAATTCTATTATCATCC
Source organism: Drosophila emarginata (assembly GCA_037075365.1). Classification (NCBI taxonomy): domain Eukaryota; kingdom Metazoa; phylum Arthropoda; class Insecta; order Diptera; family Drosophilidae; genus Drosophila; species Drosophila emarginata. The sequence goes on from JBAMCD010000160.1 coordinate 2,553,720, forward strand.
GATGTATCAAACCGTACTATGAGAAAAACATTTCCAACTCTAGCAGCTTAGTAATTCAGATGACTTTAAAATTAAGGAAATTTGAAGTTGGAGGGACATCAGTCAAATACCAGTTCCATTTAAGATCCATTGCATATTATCCATTAAGTAATGAGAATTTAGTTATAAAGGGAATTAAGTAATTCCCTTCCAAAAAATGGTAGTGAAGTTTTAGAATTAAGGAAGTTTCGTAATCTGAAATATATAAAGTTTATTAAAATTCTATTATCATCCGATGTATCCAACCGTACTATGAGAAAAACATTTCCAACTCTAGCAGCTTAGTAATTCAGATGACTTTAAAATTAAGGAAATTTGAAGTTGGAGGGACATCAGTCAAATACCAGTTCCATTTAAGATCCATTGCATATTATCCATTAAGTAATGAGAATTTAGTTATAAAGGGAATTAAGTAATTCCCTTCCAAAAAATGGTAGTGAAGTTTTAGAATTAAGGAAGTTTCGTAATCTGAAATATATAAAGTTTATTAAAATTCTATTATCATCCGATGTATCCAACCGTACTATGAGAAAAACATTTCCAACTGTAGCAGCTTAGTAATTCAGATGACTTTAAAATTAAGGAAATTTGAAGTTGGAGGGACATCAGTCAAATACCAGTTCCATTTAAGATCCATTAAGTAATGAGAATTTAGTTATAAAGGGAATTAAGTAATTCCCTTCCATAAAATGGTAGTGAAGTTTTAGAATTAAGGAAGTTTCGTAATCTGAAATATATAAAGTTTATTAAAATTCTATTATCATCCGATGTATCCAACCGTACTATGAGAAAAACATTTCCAACTGTAGCAGCTTAGTAATTCAGATGACTTTAAAATTAAGGAAATTTGAAGCTGGAGGGACATCAGTCAAATACCAGTTCCATTTAAGATCCATTGCATATTATCCATTAAGTAATGAGAATTTAGTTATAAAGGGAATTAAGTAATTCCCTTCCAAAAAATGGTAGTGAAGTTTTAGAATTAAGGAAGTTTCGTAATCTGAAATATATAAAGTTTATTAAAATTCTATTATCATCCGATGTATCCAACCGTACTATGAGAAAAACATTTCCAACTGTAGCAGCTTAGTAATTCAGATGACTTTAAAATTAAGGAAATTTGAAGTTGGAGGGACATCAGTCAAATACCAGTTCCATTTAAGATCCATTAATTAATGAGAATTTAGTTATAAAGGGAATTAAGTAATTCCCTTCCATAGTAGTAAGGTTTTAGAATTAAGGAAGTTTCGTAATCTGAAATATATAAAGTTTATTAAAATTCTATTATCATCCGATGTATCAAACCGTACTATGAGAAAAACATTTCCAACTGTAGCAGCTTAGTAATTCAGATGACTTTAAAATTAAGGAAATTTGAAGTTGGAGGGACATCAGTCAAATACCAGTTCCATTTAAGATCCATTAAGTAATGAGAATTTAGTTATAAAGGGAATTAAGTAATTCCCTTCCATAAAATGGTAGTGAAGTTTTAGAATTAAGGAAGTTTCGTAATCTGAAATATATAAAGTTTATTAAAATTCTATTATCATCCGATGTATCCAACCGTACTATGAGAAAAACATTTCCAACTGTAGCAGCTTAGTAACTCAGATGACTTTAAAATTAAGGAAATTTGAAGCTGGAGGGACATCAGTCAAATGCCAGTTCCATTTAAGATCCATTGCATATTATCCATTAAGTAATGAGAATTTAGTTATAAAGGGAATTAAGTAATTCCCTTCCAAAAAATGGTAGTGAAGTTTTAGAATTAAGGAAGTTTCGTAATCTGAAATATATAAAGTTTATTAAAATTCTATTATCATCCGATGTATCCAACCGTACTATGAGAAAAACATTTCCAACTGTAGCAGCTTAGTAACTCAGATGACTTTAAAATTAAGGAAATTTGAAGCTGGAGGGACATCAGTCAAATGCCAGTTCCATTTAAGATCCATTGCATATTATCCATTAAGTAATGAGAATTTAGTTATAAAGGGAATTAAGTAATTCCCTTCCAAAAAATGGTAGTGAAGTTTTAGAATTAAGGAAGTTTCGTAATCTGAAATATATAAAGTTTATTAAAATTCTATTATCATCCGATGTATCCAACCGTACTATGAGAAAAACATTTCCAACTGTAGCAGCTTAGTAATTCAGATGACTTTAAAATTAAGGAAATTTGAAGTTGGAGGGACATCAGTCAAATACCAGTTCCATTTAAGATCCATTAATTAATGAGAATTTAGTTATAAAGGGAATTAAGTAATTCCCTTCCATAAAATGGTAGTAAGGTTTTAGAATTAAGAAAGTTTCGTAATCTGAAATATATAAAGTTTATTAAAATTCTATTATCATCCGATGTATCAAACCGTACTATGAGAAAAACATTTCCAACTGTAGCAGCTTAGTAATTCAGATGACTTTAAAATTAAGGAAATTTGAAGTTGGAGGGACATCAGTCAAATACCAGTTCCATTTAAGATCCATTAAGTAATGAGAATTTAGTTATAAAGGGAATTAAGTAAGTTTCGTAATCTGAAATATATAAAGTTTATTAAAATTCTATTATCATCCGATGTATCTAACCGTACTATGAGAAAAACATTTCCAACTGTAGCAGCTTAGTAATTCAGATGACTTTAAAATTAAGGAAATTTGAAGCTGGAGGGACATCAGTCAAATACCAGTTCCATTTAAGATCCATTGCATATTATCCATTAAGTAATGAGAATTTAGTTATAAAGGGAATTAAGTAATTCCCTTCCATAAAATGGTAGTGAAGTTTTAGAATTAAGGAAGTTTCGTAATCTGAAATATATAAAGTTTATTAAAATTCTATTATCATCCGATGTATCCAACCGTACTATGAGAAAAACATTTCCAACTGTAGCAGCTTAGTAATTCAGATGACTTTAAAATTAAGGAAATTTGAAGTTGGAGGGACATCAGTCAAATACCAGTTCCATTTAAGATCCATTAAGTAATGAGAATTTAGTTATAAAGGGAATTAAGTAATTCCCTTCCATAAAATGGTAGTGAAGTTTTAGAATTAAGGAAGTTTCGTAATCTGAAATATATAAAGTTTATTAAAATTCTATTATCATCCGATGTATCCAACCGTACTATGAGAAAAACATTTCCAACTGTAGCAGCTTAGTAATTCAGATGACTTTAAAATTAAGGAAATTTGAAGCTGGAGGGACATCAGTCAAATACCAGTTCCATTTAAGATCCATTGCATATTATCCATTAAGTAATGAGAATTTAGTTATAAAGGGAATTAAGTAATTCCCTTCCAAAAAATGGTAGTGAAGTTTTAGAATTAAGGAAGTTTCGTAATCTGAAATATATAAAGTTTATTAAAATTCTATTATCATCCGATGTATCCAACCGTACTATGAGAAAAACATTTCCAACTGTAGCAGCTTAGTAACTCAGATGACTTTAAAATTAAGGAAATTTGAAGCTGGAGGGACATCAGTCAAATGCCAGTTCCATTTAAGATCCATTGCATATTATCCATTAACTAATGAGAATTTAGTTATAAAGGGAATTAAGTAATTCCCTTCCAAAAAATGGTAGTGAAGTTTTAGAATTAAGGAAGTTTCGTAATCTGAAATATATAAAGTTTATTAAAATTCTATTATCATCCGATGTATCCAACCGTACTATGAGAAAAACATTTCCAACTGTAGCAGCTTAGTAATTCAGATGACTTTAAAATTAAGGAAATTTGAAGTTGGAGGGACATCAGTCAAATACCAGTTCCATTTAAGATCCATTAATTAATGAGAATTTAGTTATAAAGGGAATTAAGTAATTCCCTTCCATAAAATGGTAGTAAGGTTTTAGAATTGCGGAAGTTTCGTAATCTGAAATATATAAAGTTTATTAAAATTCTATTATCATCCGATGTATCAAACCGTACTATGAGAAAAACATTTCCAACTGTAGCAGCTTAGTAATTCAGATGACTTTAAAATTAAGGAAATTTGAAGTTGGAGGGACATCAGTCAAATACCAGTTCCATTTAAGATCCATTAAGTAATGAGAATTTAGTTATAAAGGGAATTAAGTAAGTTTCGTAATCTGAAATATATAAAGTTTATTAAAATTCTATTATCATCCGATGTATCTAACCGTACTATGAGAAAAACATTTCCAACTGTAGCAGCTTAGTAATTCAGATGACTTTAAAATTAAGGAAATTTGAAGCTGGAGGGACATCAGTCAAATACCAGTTCCATTTAAGATCCATTGCATATTATCCATTAAGTAATGAGAATTTAGTTATAAAGGGAATTAAGTAATTCCCTTCCATAAAATGGTAGTGAAGTTTTAGAATTAAGGAAGTTTCGTAATCTGAAATATATAAAGTTTATTAAAATTCTATTATCATCCGATGTATCCAACCGTACTATGAGAAAAACATTTCCAACTGTAGCAGCTTAGTAATTCAGATGACTTTAAAATTAAGGAAATTTGAAGCTGGAGGGACATCAGTCAAATACCAGTTCCATTTAAGATCCATTGCATATTATCCATTAAGTAATGAGAATTTAGTTATAAAGGGAATTAAGTAATTCCCTTCCAAAAAATGGTAGTGAAGTTTTAGAATTAAGGAAGTTTCGTAATCTGAAATATATAAAGTTTATTAAAATTCTATTATCATCCGATGTATCCAACCGTACTATGAGAAAAACATTTCCAACTGTAGCAGCTTAGTAACTCAGATGACTTTAAAATTAAGGAAATTTGAAGCTGGAGGGACATCAGTCAAATGCCAGTTCCATTTAAGATCCATTGCATATTATCCATTAAGTAATGAGAATTTAGTTATAAAGGGAATTAAGTAATTCCCTTCCAAAAAATGGTAGTGAAGTTTTAGAATTAAGGAAGTTTCGTAATCTGAAATATATAAAGTTTATTAAAATTCTATTATCATCCGATGTATCCAACCGTACTATGAGAAAAACATTTCCAACTGTAGCAGCTTAGTAATTCAGATGACTTTAAAATTAAGGAAATTTGAAGTTGGAGGGACATCAGTCAAATACCAGTTCCATTTAAGATCCATTAATTAATGAGAATTTAGTTATAAAGGGAATTAAGTAATTCCCTTCCATAAAATGGTAGTAAGGTTTTAGAATTAAGAAAGTTTCGTAATCTGAAATATATAAAGTTTATTAAAATTCTATTATCATCCGATGTATCCAACCGTACTATGAGAAAAACATTTCCAACTGTAGCAGCTTAGTAATTCAGATGACTTTAAAATTAAGGAAATTTGAAGTTGGAGGGACATCAGTCAAATACCAGTTCCATTTAAGATCCATTAATTAATGAGAATTTAGTTATAAAGGGAATTAAGTAATTCCCTTCCATAAAATGGTAGTAAGGTTTTAGAATTAAGAAAGTTTCGTAATCTGAAATATATAAAGTTTATTAAAATTCTATTATCATCCGATGTATCCAACCGTACTATGAGAAAAACATTTCCAACTGTAGCAGCTTAGTAATTCAGATGACTTTAAAATTAAGGAAATTTGAAGTTGGAGGGACATCAGTCAAATACCAGTTCCATTTAAGATCCATTAAGTAATGAGAATTTAGTTATAAAGGGAATTAAGTAATTCCCTTCCAAAAAATGGTAGTGAAGTTTTAGAATTAAGGAAGTTTCGTAATCTGAAATATATAAAGTTTATTAAAATTCTATTATCATCCGATGTATCCAACCGTACTATGAGAAAAACATTTCCAACTGTAGCAGCTTAGTAATTCAGATGACTTTAAAATTAAGGAAATTTGAAGTTGGAGGGACATCAGTCAAATACCAGTTCCATTTAAGATCCATTAAGTAATGAGAATTTAGTTATAAAGGGAATTAAGTAATTCCCTTCCATAAAATGGTAGTGAAGTTTTAGAATTAAGGAAGTTTCGTAATCTGAAATATATAAAGTTTATTAAAATTCTATTATCATCCGATGTATCCAACCGTACTATGAGAAAAACATTTCCAACTGTAGCAGCTTAGTAATTCAGATGACTTTAAAATTAAGGAAATTTGAAGCTGGAGGGACATCAGTCAAATACCAGTTCCATTTAAGATCCATTAGGTTTGGTCCCCAGAAATCCTTGCGTCTGTTAAGATACCCTATTGTATGGTATGGTTCCTACGCTAATAAAAAATATATACAAAAAAAAAAAAAAAAAAAAAAATTAATTAATGAGAATTTAGTTATAAAGGGAATTAAGTAAGTTTCGTAATCTGAAATATATAAAGTTTATTAAAATTCTATTATCATCCGATGTATCCAACCGTACTATGAGAAAAACATTTCCAACTGTAGCAGCTTAGTAATTCAGATGACTTTAAAATTAAGGAAATTTGAAGCTGGAAGGACATCAGTCAAATACCAGTTCCATTTAAGATCCATTGCATATTATCCATTAAGTAATGAGAATTTAGTTATAAAGGGAATTAAGTAATTCCCTTCCATAAAATGGTAGTGAAGTTTTAGAATTAAGGAAGTTTCGTAATCTGAAATATATAAAGTTTATAAAAATTCTATTATCATCCGATGTATCCAACCGTACTATGAGAAAAACATTTCCAACTGTAGCAGCTTAGTAATTCAGATGACTTTAAAATTAAGGAAATTTGAAGCTGGAGGGACATCAGTCAAATACCAGTTCCATTTAAGATCCATTAAGTAATGAGAATTTAGTTATAAAGGGAATTAAGTAAGTTTCGTAATCTGAAATATATAAAGTTTATTAAAATTCTATTATCATCCGATGTATCCAACCGTACTATGAGAAAAACATTTCCAACTGTAGCAGCTTAGTAATTCAGATGACTTTAAAATTAAGGAAATTTGAAGCTGGAGGGACATCAGTCAAATACCAGTTCCATTTAAGATCCATTGCATATTATCCATTAAGTAATGAGAATTTAGTTATAAAGGGAATTAAGTAATTCCCTTCCATAAAATGGTAGTGAAGTTTTAGAATTAAGGAAGTTTCGTAATCTGAAATATATAAAGTTTATTAAAATTCTATTATCATCCGATGTATCCAACCGTACTATGAGAAAAACATTTCCAACTGTAGCAGCTTAGTAATTCAGATGACTTTAAAATTAAGGAAATTTGAAGTTGGAGGGACATCAGTCAAATACCAGTTCCATTTAAGATCCATTAATTAATGAGAATTTAGTTATAAAGGGAATTAAGTAATTCCCTTCCATAAAATGGTAGTGAAGTTTTAGAATTAAGGAAGTTTCGTAATCTGAAATATATAAAGTTTATTAAAATTCTATTATCATCCGATGTATCCAACCGTACTATGAGAAAAACATTTCCAACTGTAGCAGCTTAGTAATTCAGATGACTTTAAAATTAAGGAAATTTGAAGCTGGAGGGACATCAGTCAAATACCAGTTCCATTTAAGATCCATTAAGTAATGAGAATTTAGTTATAAAGGGAATTCAGTAAGTTTCGTAATCTGAAATATATAAAGTTTATTAAAATTCTATTATCATCCGATGTATCCAACCGTACTATGAGAAAAACATTTCCAACTGTAGCAGCTTAGTAATTCAGATGACTTTAAAATTAAGGAAATTTGAAGTTGGAGGGACATCAGTCAAATACCAGTTCCATTTAAGATCCATTAATTAATGAGAATTTAGTTATAAAGGGAATTAAGTAATTCCCTTCCATAAAATGGTAGTAAGGTTTTAGAATTAAGAAAGTTTCGTAATCTGAAATATATAAAGTTCATTAAAATTCTATTATCATCCGATGTATCCAACCGTACTATGAGAAAAACATTTCCAACTGTAGCAGCTTAGTAATTCAGATGACTTTAAAATTAAGGAAATTTGAAGTTGGAGGGACATCAGTCAAATACCAGTTCCATTTAAGATCCATTAAGTAATGAGAATTTAGTTATAAAGGGAATTAAGTAATTCCCTTCCATAAAATGGTAGTAAGGTTTTAGAATTAAGGAAGTTTCGTAATCTGAAATATATAAAGTTTATTAAAATTCTATTATCATCCGATGTATCCAACCGTACTATGAGAAAAACATTTCCAACTGTAGCAGCTTAGTAATTCAGATGACTTTAAAATTAAGGAAATTTGAAGCTGGAGGGACATCAGTCAAATACCAGTTCCATTTAAGATCCATTAAGTAATGAGAATTTAGTTATAAAGGGAATTAAGTAAGTTTCGTAATCTGAAATATATAAAGTTTATTAAAATTCTATTATCATCCGATGTATCCAACCGTACTATAAGAAAAACATTTCCAACTGTAGCAGCTTAGTAATTCAGATGACTTTAAAATTAAGGAAATTTGAAGTTGGAGGGACATCAGTCAAATACCAGTTCCATTTAAGATCCATTAAGTAATGAGAATTTAGTTATAAAGGGAATTAAGTAATTCCCTTCCATAAAATGGTAGTGAAGTTTTAGAATTAAGGAAGTTTCGTAATCTGAAATTTATAAAGTTTATTAAAATTCTATTATCATCCGATGTATCCAACCGTACTATGAGAAAAACATTTCCAACTGTAGCAGCTTAGTAATTCAGATGACTTTAAAATTAAGGAAATTTGAAGTTGGAGGGACATCAGTCAAATACCAGTTCCATTTAAGATCCATTAAGTAATGAGAATTTAGTTATAAAGGGAATTAAGTAATTCCCTTCCATAAAATGGTAGTGAAGTTTTAGAATTAAGGAAGTTTCGTAATCTGAAATATATAAAGTTTATTAAAATTCTATTATCATCCGATGTATCCAACCGTACTATGAGAAAAACATTTCCAACTGTAGCAGCTTAGTAATTCAGATGACTTTAAAATTAAGGAAATTTGAAGTTGGAGGGACATCAGTCAAATACCAGTTCCATTTAAGATCCATTAAGTAATGAGAATTTAGTTATAAAGGGAATTAAGTAATTCCCTTCCATAAAATGGTAGTGAAGTTTTAGAATTAAGGAAGTTTCGTAATCTGAAATATATAAAGTTTATTAAAATTCTATTATCATCCGATGTATCCAACCGTACTATGAGAAAAACATTTCCAACTGTAGCAGCTTAGTAATTCAGATGACTTTAAAATTAAGGAAATTTGAAGTTGGAGGGACATCAGTCAAATACCAGTTCCATTTAAGATCCATTAAGTAATGAGAATTTAGTTATAAAGGGAATTAAGTAATTCCCTTCCATAAAATGGTAGTGAAGTTTTAGAATTAAGGAAGTTTCGTAATCTGAAATATATAAAGTTTATTAAAATTCTATTATCATCCGATGTATCCAACCGTACTATGAGAAAAACATTTCCAACTGTAGCAGCTTAGTAATTCAGATGACTTTAAAATTAAGGAAATTTGAAGTTGGAGGGACATCAGTCAAATACCAGTTCCATTTAAGATCCATTAAGTAATGAGAATTTAGTTATAAAGGGAATTAAGTAATTCCCTTCCATAAAATGGTAGTGAAGTTTTAGAATTAAGGAAGTTTCGTAATCTGAAATATATAAAGTTTATTAAAATTCTATTATCATCCGATGTATCCAACCGTACTATGAGAAAAACATTTCCAACTGTAGCAGCTTAGTAATTCAGATGACTTTAAAATTAAGGAAATTTGAAGCTGGAAGGACATCAGTCAAATACCAGTTCCATTTAAGATCCATTGCATATTATCCATTAAGTAATGAGAATTTAGTTATAAAGGGAATTAAGTAATTCCCTTCCATAAAATGGTAGTGAAGTTTTAGAATTAAGGAAGTTTCGTAATCTGAAATATATAAAGTTTATTAAAATTCTATTATCATCCGATGTATCCAACCGTACTATGAGAAAAACATTTCCAACTGTAGCAGCTTAGTAATTCAGATGACTTTAAAATTAAGGAAATTTGAAGCTGGAAGGACATCAGTCAAATACCAGTTCCATTTAAGATCCATTGCATATTATCCATTAAGTAATGAGAATTTAGTTATAAAGGGAATTAAGTAATTCCCTTCCATAAAATGGTAGTGAAGTTTTAGAATTAAGGAAGTTTCGTAATCTGAAATATATAAAGTTTATTAAAATTCTATTATCATCCGATGTATCCAACCGTACTATGAGAAAAACATTTCCAACTGTAGCAGCTTAGTAATTCAGATGACTTTAAAATTAAGGAAATTTGAAGTTGGAGGGACATCAGTCAAATACCAGTTCCATTTAAGATCCATTTCATATTATCCATTAAGTAATGAGAATTTAGTTATAAAGGGAATTAAGTAATTCCCTTCCATAAAATGGTAGTAAGGTTTTAGAATTAAGGAAGTTTCGTAATCTGAAATATATAAAGTTCATTAAAATTCTATTATCATCCGATGTATCCAACCGTACTATGAGAAAAACATTTCCAACTGTAGCAGCTTAGTAATTCAGATGACTTTAAAATTAAGGAAATTTGAAGTTGGAGGGACATCAGTCAAATACCAGTTCCATTTAAGATCCATTTCATATTATCCATTAAGTAATGAGAATTTAGTTATAAAGGGAATTAAGTAATTCCCTTCCATAAAATGGTAGTAAGGTTTTAGAATTAAGGAAGTTTCGTAATCTGAAATATATAAAGTTCATTAAAATTCTATTATCATCCGATGTATCCAACCGTACTATGAGAAAAACATTTCCAACTGTAGCAGCTTAGTAATTCAGATGACTTTAAAATTAAGGAAATTTGAAGTTGGAGGGACATCAGTCAAATACCAGTTCCATTTAAGATCCATTTCATATTATCCATTAAGTAATGAGAATTTAGTTATAAAGGGAATTAAGTAATTCCCTTCCATAAAATGGTAGTAAGGTTTTAGAATTAAGGAAGTTTCGTAATCTGAAATATATAAAGTTCATTAAAATTCTATTATCATCCGATGTATCCAACCGTACTATGAGAAAAACATTTCCAACTGTAGCAGCTTAGTAATTCAGATGACTTTAAAATTAAGGAAATTTGAAGTTGGAGGGACATCAGTCAAATACCAGTTCCATTTAAGATCCATTTCATATTATCCATTAAGTAATGAGAATTTAGTTATAAAGGGAATTAAGTAATTCCCTTCCATAAAATGGTAGTAAGGTTTTAGAATTAAGGAAGTTTCGTAATCTGAAATATATAAAGTTCATTAAAATTCTATTATCATCCGATGTATCCAACCGTACTATGAGAAAAACATTTCCAACTGTAGCAGCTTAGTAATTCAGATGACTTTAAAATTAAGGAAATTTGAAGTTGGAGGGACATCAGTCAAATACCAGTTCCATTTAAGATCCATTTCATATTATCCATTAAGTAATGAGAATTTAGTTATAAAGGGAATTAAGTAATTCCCTTCCATAAAATGGTAGTAAGGTTTTAGAATTAAGGAAGTTTCGTAATCTGAAATATATAAAGTTCATTAAAATTCTATTATCATCCGATGTATCCAACCGTACTATGAGAAAAACATTTCCAACTGTAGCAGCTTAGTAATTCAGATGACTTTAAAATTAAGGAAATTTGAAGTTGGAGGGACATCAGTCAAATACCAGTTCCATTTAAGATCCATTAAGTAATGAGAATTTAGTTATAAAGGGAATTAAGTAAGTTTCGTAATCTGAAATATATAAAGTTTATTAAAATTCTATTATCATCCGATGTATCCAACCGTACTATAAGAAAAACATTTCCAACTGTAGCAGCTTAGTAATTCAGATGACTTTAAAATTAAGGAAATTTGAAGTTGGAGGGACATCAGTCAAATACCAGTTCCATTTAAGATCCATTTCATATTATCCATTAAGTAATGAGAATTTAGTTATAAAGGGAATTAAGTAATTCCCTTCCATAAAATGGTAGTAAGGTTTTAGAATTAAGGAAGTTTCGTAATCTGAAATATATAAAGTTCATTAAAATTCTATTATCATCCGATGTATCCAACCGTACTATGAGAAAAACATTTCCAACTGTAGCAGCTTAGTAATTCAGATGACTTTAAAATTAAGGAAATTTGAAGTTGGAGGGACATCAGTCAAATACCAGTTCCATTTAAGATCCATTAAGTAATGAGAATTTAGTTATAAAGGGAATTAAGTAAGTTTCGTAATCTGAAATATATAAAGTTTATTAAAATTCTATTATCATCCGATGTATCCAACCGTACTATGAGAAAAACATTTCCAACTGTAGCAGCTTAGTAATTCAGATGACTTTAAAATTAAGGAAATTTGAAGTTGGAGGGACATCAGTCAAATACCAGTTCCATTTAAGATCCATTAAGTAATGAGAATTTAGTTATAAAGGGAATTAAGTAAGTTTCGTAATCTGAAATATATAAAGTTTATTAAAATTCTATTATCATCCGATGTATCCAACCGTACTATAAGAAAAACATTTCCAACTGTAGCAGCTTAGTAATTCAGATGACTTTAAAATTAAGGAAATTTGAAGCTGGAGGGACATCAGTCAAATACCAGTTCCATTTAAGATCCATTGCATATTATCCATTAAGTAATGAGAATTTAGTTATAAAGGGAATTAAGTAATTCCCTTCCATAAAATGGTAGTGAAGTTTTAGAATTAAGGAAGTTTCGTAATCTGAAATATATAAAGTTTATTAAAGTTCTATTATCATCCGATGTATCCAACCGTACTATGAGAAAAACATTTCCAACTGTAGCAACTTAGTAATTCAGATGACTTTAAAATTAAGGAAATTTGAAGCTGGAGGGACATCAGTCAAATACCAGTTCCATTTAAGATCCATTTCATATTATCCATTAAGTAATGAGAATTTAGTTATAAAGGGAATTAAGTAATTCCCTTCCATAAAATGGTAGTAAGGTTTTAGAACTAAGGAAGTTTCGTAATCTGAAATATATAAAGTTTATTAAAATTCTATTATCATCCGATGTATCCAACCGTACTATGAGAAAAACATTTCCAACTGTAGCAGCTTAGTAATTCAGATGACTTTAAAATTAAGGAAATTTGAAGTTGGAGGGACATCAGTCAAATACCAGTTCCATTTAACATCCATTAAGTAATGAGAATTTAGTTATAAAGGGAATTAAGTAATTCCCTTCCATAAAATGGTAGTGAAGTTTTAGAATTAAGGAAGTTTCGTAATCTGAAATATATAAAGTTTATTAAAATTCTATTATCATCCGATGTATCCAACCGTACTATGAGAAAAACATTTCCAACTGTAGCAGCTTAGTAATTCAGATGACTTTAAAATTAAGGAAATTTGAAGCTGGAGGGACATCAGTCAAATACCAGTTGCATATAAGATCCATTGCATATTATCCATTAAGTAATGAGAATTTAGTTATAAAGGGAATTAAGTAATTCCCTTCCATAAAATGGTAGTGAAGTTTTAGAATTAAGGAAGTTTCGTAATCTGAAATATATAAAGTTCATTAAAATTCTATTATCATCCGATGTATCCAACCGTACTATGAGAAAAACATTTCCAACTGTAGCAGCTTAGTAATTCAGATGACTTTAAAATTAAGGAAATTTGAAGCTGGAGGGACATCAGTCAAATACCAGTTCCATATAAGATCCATTGCATATTATCCATTAAGTAATGAGAATTTAGTTATAAAGGGAATCAAGTAATTCCCTTCCATAAAATGGTAGTAAGGTTTTAGAATTAAGGAAGTTTCGTAATCTGAAATATATAAAGTTCATTAAAATTCTATTATCATCCGATGTATCCAACCGTACTATGAGAAAAACATTTCCAACTGTAGCAGCTTAGTAATTCAGATGACTTTAAAATTCAGGAAATTTGAAGCTGGAGGGACATCAGTCAAATACCAGTTCCATTTAACATCCATTAAGTAATGAGAATTTAGTTATAAAGGGAATTAAGTAATTCCCTTCCATAAAATGGTAGTGAAGTTTTAGAATTAACGAAGTTTCGTAATCTGAAATATATAAAGTTCATTAAAATTCTATTATCATCCGATGTATCCAACCGTACTATGAGAAAAACATTTCCAACTGTAGCAGCTTAGTAATTCAGATGACTTTAAAATTAAGGAAATTGGAAGCTGGAGGGATATCAGTCAAATACCAGTTCCATTTAAGATCCATTGCATATTATCCATTAAGTAATGAGAATTTAGTTATAAAGGGAATCAAGTAATTCCCTTCCATAAAATGGTAGTGAAGTTTTAGAATTAAGGAAGTTTCGTAATCTGAAATATATAAAGTTTATTAGAACTGTATTATCATCGGATTCAACCGTACTATGAGAAAAGGCGAGAATTTAGTTAGTATTAAGGAAGTTTCGTAATCTAAAAAATGTATATTATAAAATTTATAAAAACTCTACATTCGTCCCATGTATCCAGGCATACGAGGGTGTGTGTGTGTATTTGGAATGGAATGCAAAATGGATATGTAGTGAAATGGAGATTAGTAGATGAGCAAAGGTGCCTGGTTTGAGTCCAAATTCGAAGTCTGCCACTAATGGCACTTGTTCACTGCTCGTTTCACTTTGAGACCTTCTCCCACATTCATGACGACTTTTTCGACATAATTTCAGAGTTTCGAAGAGGCGAATTAAGGGTCAGTTAAGTAAATGGACCAAGTGCAAAGTCACATCTTTTGCGTAAAAATACTTACATCCATTGGCTTGGTATAAATATATTTTAGAAACATTTTTTCATCTATGAATTTAGAAGAGAAAATAAATTTTGGTGTAATTTTATTCTGTACTGAATGGAATCATATTTTCAGCTTTCAATTTTGACTTTGATTTGACAGTTAAAGCAAAGGGATATTGATGAATATTTTTGTTTGGGAGAAAAATTTACAAAATTTAATTTCACGATGAGACATCGAACGAGAAGGTTAATTGACATACATATGTGTATACCATATACATATATAATATATATATATATATATATATATATTTATATATATGTGGATGTACATTCTATAAATACAATACATACATAAAATATATGCTTTGATATACTCACAGCCATTGGTTCAATATTAATGTATGAAACAGTTAGAAGTAAAAAAAAAACAACTTTAGACACATTTTAACATCTATGAAAAAAAGTATATTTAGGTGTTAATAGATCTAAATTTCAATTTGTACTGATTGAATTCACATTTTCAACTTACCATTTTGACTTGACTTTGACGTTTGAAGCAAAGGTATGTTGATGAATATTTTTGGAACGAATGATTTTTAGTGTTGTGAAAGAAAAATATACAAAATTTAATTTCATGAAAAATTATTTGAGTACAAAGAGACATTGAACGAGATGGTTAATATATGTAAATATGCATATATACATATATATATTTATGTGAATGTACATCGTATGTAAATATATAAAATATATATATATGTCTATGTGATAAATATTTTACATACATATACATATGTACATATGTATGTATATAGTATATGCATTTATGTATATCAGCCCTGGGTGCTTGCTGCAAAGTTATGTGATATTAAAATGCCACAAAAGGGCAATAAACCAACAAACAGAGAAAACAACAACATAAAAAATTGAGTTTTTCAATATTTATACGAATTAAATAATTCACGCGCATGGGGCAGGCCAGAACAAGAACCAGAACCAGAACCAAACCCAATCCCAACACCAGAAACAGAATCAGGAGGCCTAGAGAAGAGTTTCCCTGCCTGCCTGGCAGCCGGATGGTGTAAACCAAACCGCACGAGGCCAGCAAACAGCACACAAGCAACGAGGTAGAGAGTCTGAGATGGGATAAAATGGTTGGCGGAGGGGGGGAGGTGGGAATGGCATACAGACAAAGACAGACTAGACAGACAGACGGACGGGCAGGACATCCAAACGGAAGGGTCCAGTCCAAGTAGCATTCAGATGATGGGTAAAATAGAAGAAGGGTAGGGAGGGCTTAAAAAAACGGGGGGCGGATTGTACATTTTACGAGTATTTGAGGTTTATTTTATGCTTTTTACCACACTCTCAAAGAAAGAGAGAGATAGAGAGATAGAGAAGAGAGAGAGAAAGAAAATGTATATATATATATATGTGGGTGTGTGTGTATGTGTCTGTGTGTGTCTGTGTGTGTGTGTGTGTGTGTGAATGAAAAGGCGAGTAAAGCAAGCATAAATGCAAAACAACATAAATTTTGTGTCAGAAATCATAAATTTCAATAAAATAAAAAGCAGCGAAGAGCCAAATAAATACTGCCGAAAGGGAAGGGAAAAATGTGTAGAAAAATGATGATGGTCGTTGCGGGGATGGTGGTTAGAGGTTTAAGTGAAAGCAACAGCCAACAGGAGGAAACTTTTTAAAGAAGCTAAGTAGCTCCATAGTTGCCCCCAAATCAAAGTTTTCTATGCGTATAAAGAACATAAATTTAATATACATACCTAGAAGCAATCAGATGGGGGAATTCTATATAGAAATAACTTTAACCAGTTTTTATGGTCAAATGGGAAATTATTGCCGGCACAAATAAGGTAGATTGTGTTTATTTTGTTTCTTTGCTTCTTTCAGCTTTTCCAATAAGTTAAAGTAATTGTTACCGTTAAGGTATATCAAGTATAAATATTTTAATATATTGTATTTGGCATCCTTTCAAATACTGTTAAAGTTAATCGATTAATCGGTACATTTTGTTTATTCATAGCACAGAACTTCCAAATAACATTTTCTCAAGCTCCTTTTCCACAAGATTTTTTATCCATGCCAATAGATAAAAAATGAAAGGGGCCAGGACCATACTTTTGCCAATTTCTTTTCATTCTTTTTATTTTGTTTTTTTTTTTTTCTTATTGCAATCGTTGATGCATTTTTTTTTGCGCGATTTTTGCTTTTGCAATTTTATAAATTATCAATTTCATTGCAGCCAGTGAATAAATAAATAACAAAATATACTTTTTATAGGTATGCACATACCAGAAAAAAAAGGAAAAAAAAAATTAATGTATATAAAATAAATAAAAAAATAAAATGCAATAAGTGGAAGCAAGGCAAATGGAAAATTGCAAAAAAATGTTCGTGGGTAAAACCGCATGAATTGGTTTACGTTTACAAAAAAAAAAAAAAAAAAGCAGCTGCAAATCTCTGGCTGTGGCTTGTAGGAGAAGTATGTAGAAAAAGGAGCAAGAATTCATCCTGAAAGTGGTGAGATGAAGATGGAGATGAAAAAAGGGGACTTGCCCCTAAGCGAAATGTGCAGTTAAATAAAAATCAAAGCGGTTTATGTCAAGTCGAAGACTACGAACGAAAGGCAAAGAACGTTGAGAGTTTTGCTGCCTGCCAGTGATGACAGAGTCTCATGGTATAATCCCATTTCTTTCTAACCAATCGCATACCATACCATTCCATTTTATTCCATTCCATCCCAACCCATCCCATTCCATCCTATGATTGCTGCAGTTTCGAATGTGAAATTGGTTTATGCACTAGACTTTTATGGCGGCGTTGCACACATACTATATACACATCAGTTTCACATGCATACCTATATGTGTGTGTGTGTGTGTGTGCAGGGGGGAAAGTATGTGAAGAGTAACACAGAAGTTAGAAGGAAAACTAAAAGGGGGGTTGGGGATCTGAATGAGTCGTCGCATTCGCATTTGGAAAATGGCAAACTTTGACAGGCAGCAGGCGCCTTGCTCCGCAAATAAATTTCACCGTTTACGTTTGCACAAGCATGCAATCATCCACAAATATTGTCTAACTCCTTCACATTGCCCGCCTTTGCCATTTTATCCCTTCTTTAATCATCATGCCGTCTGTTCGTCTACTGATTCGCGTTTCCCGTTTCGTTTTTGGTGTCTCCTCGTTACGGATTGATCAATTGGAAAGGGGGGTAGAGAGAACCGCAGGTATGGCAGTTGCACATGTCAATTTTGGGTTGCATAGGCAACACTTGGACAAATTTTTGGTATGGGGAAATGTTGCCTCTGATGACATTTGCAGGCATTTCTCTTACTCCATAGTGCTGCTGTTAGATATTTATAGATTGCACTCTTTAGGTTTGGCATTGCTTTTGGTTTTTCGTATTTTTTTCCTTTTTTTTGGGTCATGACTTGCGTATTCCTAACGTATTCGTTCACATCCTTCCTGCTGAAGGTGTTGTGCAATGGACCTTAAAAAATGGATGCTTCTGCTACTGCAAAGTCAATTTGGCGAAAATACCAAGAAAAACTCCAAGTGAAATGTCATACTGTCTCAATACTCCATAGTCTACCACCTACTACAACTGCTATCCAACTGGTTACGATTGGTAACATCTGCCTGGCCATTGTCTGTGTATGTTGGGTGTTCGATGTTCGTGTCCGTTTGTTCGTTTGCTTGCCCCTTGCCACCACGCCACTTGGTTTTCTGTTCAATCTTAAACTATGCAGTGAAGTAGCTAGCACAAGTAAAAAGAATGGCATTGGGAAAAATATGAAGACAGCTGGTCCATATCTTTCAGTTTCAAAATCTTGAATTTCAACTGGACACTCTTTGTACATATCTTCTTCGTTGAATCGTACACATTGTCCATGGAACTGGGCTTTATCAAATCGAAAATGACATTATTAATGCTCTTCTTAGATAACATTTTTCAATAAATTCATATATAAACAATATAAATATTACAAAGAATTAAATTCAGGTAATACTTATTTCGGTCTTTACATGAGTAAAGTAGAGGAAAAATATTGCCAATAAATTCGTAAAAATTCAATTTTAACATTTAATTGGTTTGCATACAAAAAAAAAAAGAAAAATGAAAAAAAACTTTGTCTCAAACCAAATAAATTGAAAATGTTGTAGAAACTTTTTTCTGTCAACTTTTCGCTCAAGCAATATTCCATTATAACAATTTATTGAGGTAATTTTTTCCTTTAAAAATCAATCAAAATTAATCAGATTACAATTTTTGTTTTCTGGTGAAAAGAATTTCAGTTGCTGTGCCAACCAATTCTCGGATTATGCCCAAGGCTAATGTACATTTTAGTTTTGGAGCTTGTCCTGTTGGCAATTTGTAGTATATATATAAGGGACTAGGTACAATAACAACAACAACATGTTCATATATGTAAATAAAATTGAAATAATGAAGAAAGGTTTGGGGGGTGAATATACATATGTATATATGTATACATATATGGATGAAGAGGATGCAGATTGGGCTTAACAAAGCAGATCATGTTGCACTCTTGCTTTTGGCTTTTGTTAGTGGTCCCAGCAGGATGTGCTGCAACCAAAGGATATGCCGTTTACAGGGAAAACAAATTTAATCATAATTCTGTCAGATGCATATCTTTAGCAGTCCGGTTATGCCTAGCTAAAGGGACAAACTCTTTAATATTCTGTCTATGTATTCTTCAATTTCTGATTTCTGATACCCTTTCAGTTTGCTATAGAGTAAAAAAATTTCCATATACAATTTTTTTTTTTTCATTTCTTTTACAATTCTTATGGCTGATGTTGTTTGCTATTTAGCAATTTTAAGAACTATGTTTTTGTTTGTATGCAGACCTGCCTCTTTTGCCATAGTTACCGCACTTATTCCGTCCATTCTCAACATCGTTGCATCTTTTTTTTCTCTTCTTTTTTCTTTTTTTTTGGGCTTGTTGGATGTTCTTAGTAGCTGCAGCTGTTGTGGCCAGCCAGACAAATTGGATTTTGCCCAAGGAGCAAAAGATAGAGAGACAGAGAGAGAGAGAGAGAGAGAGAGAGGGATATAGAGAGAAGGGGAAACGAAGCTTGCTCAATTAACTTTGTTGGCCTCGAAAGCAAAAGATGCCATTTCTAAGACTCAGCCACAGTCTCGTAGTCGGACATTGCTATATTTCTTGCTATTTCTTGTCTTTTCCTTTTTGGCAGCTTCTTTAAAGGCTGCTGCTATTTTCTTGTAAGTATCATCTCCACCTCCATTCTGATTTAGGTTTGCATAGGCCAGAACATCATGGCGTATACGTGATAAATGTTTAGTAATTATCCTTCCTGGCTTTGGTGCCACAAGCATGCTTGTGAATTTATTGTTGATTTAGGTCTCGGTATTCTTGTACAGATATCTATCGATTAAAATAACATATCGAAGGCAAAAACAAATCGATAGCTAACCAATCAGTCTTAATCGATCAAGAATCATAATGACAAACATTTAAAACATTTCGAAAGAAAAATAATACAAACATTTATGAAAACACATTTAACAATGGGTTTGAAAAGATAAACGATGATATTTAATTGTATAACTAGATTTTACTTTGTATATATGTAGATATTTTGTTAAATCCTTTTTAAACTAGCTAAAGATAAATATATTTACATATATTTAATATATTTAATGGAAACATTCACTGACATTAATGAACTTTTCTTCTTTAAGGTAAATGACATATATTATGGTTACACCCCCCGTCTATCTTTTGTTCGAACCGCAGCGAATACTTAATCTTTGCTTCACATTTTTTGACAACTTTTTGAGCTTCTTTACTTTTGATGGCAGACATTTAGGCTAGGTGACGTGACAGGCAAAACCGTATACCCAGCAGCCGCAAGAAACAAAAAAAAAAAAACAAAAATAAAACTTTGTCCTTAACCCTGCACCACCACACGACCTTCCGTAGAGGCTCACTCACGCCTTTTTCCATCATCCCATGACACTGACTCTGGCAATGCCTCCCATTGTCACGCATCACTGTGCGCTTATAAACGTAATTTCAATACAATTTGATAGGAATCAACGCGGCAAGTGGAACAAGCGAAACAACAAAATACAGTGAGAGAAAAATGAGAATGGGAATAGGAATGGGTGAATGGGAATTGGAATGGGAAATGACAATGGGAATGGGAATGGGCAATCGGCATGCCAAGCAGGTGTTTTTCAGTAAAATTGTGCGGCATGTGGGCGGTGGGCGGTATGGGTGTGGGTGTGGCCGTGGCCGTGGGCGATAGAATCGACCCAATTTTAAGCTATTCACAACTTTTGCCTTTTTCCAGAAATTTTGCCACTTTTTGCCACAATGCTTGTAAAATACTTTTATCTTAGGTATTGCAAATGTTGTTGTCTTACCAAGTCCACAATCTAGTCTAACATAAGTCCAAGTTTATGGGCAAGTGTTGCTCCGCTGTTCGGCTTTTCAATTTCACTAGAGCAATATGGCAAAAGTTATACGGCTCAAAATTTTTGGCATCAACTTTATGGCACTTCCTCTCTACACCTTCTTTCATCTCTTTGTCGTCCCGTCCCCTATTCCTTCTACTAACAATATTGTCTGTACGTACACACAATAAACGTGTTGAAATTTAACTAAAATTAATTTGCCACACCTCTCTCCTCCTCTAACCCCCCCTCTCCCCGCCAGCTACTAAACTCCATCCTTTTTAAAAAGTTTTTGCTTTCTGATTTAGTTTTTGGTATTTGAAGCGGAAGGGTCATAAATTTCAAGTATAAGAGCTTTGGAGGGGGAGGCCAAAAAGGGAAAAGGGTGTAAAGGACAAAGTAACCAGGACTTTCATCAAGGGAGTACAATGCTAAAAGGATTCTTTGACTAATTTTGTGAACGTTTTATTGCCTAATTTAAGTAACTTTATTATATTTAGCAAATAGAAACTTTATTTTTATTTAACAAAACAAAACTAATAGATAAAAAGAAAAATTAGATATGAGAAATAATAAGATATAATAGAATATTGGTAATATTTAATAATCCATTAAATGGATGTATCTACAAATAACTTTTAAACTAAATGAATGAGTTTGAAGGCTTTCCTTTCATCCGTATACAAATGTGTTGCCAGTTTCAGGTTCATCCAAATTAAGACCAGACAGTAGTTGCTCATGTTTTTTCTCTGGCCCTTCCTCTCTGTGATGAGAGTTTCGAGTTTCATTTTTGCAATTAGTTTAGTGGCTGCACACATATTGGGTGGTTTGGTAAGGGGGTGGTAAGGGTGGAGGTTAACCATCACTGTTGTTGTTGTTGTTGCTGTTGTTCTTGTTGTTGGCAGTGTGTGAAAAAGTAATTTGCATATGTATGTGTAGGAGTATGAGCATGGCATTTGCATTTATGCATGTCGTCGTCGTCGTCGTCGTCGTCATTGCTGTAGTAGTAGTAGCAGTCATCGCCATCGTCATCGACGTTGCACTGCCAACCAACCAAACAAGCAGCCAACGAACGAACGAACCAACCAACCAACCAACCATCCAGTGATCCAACCAACCAAGCAACCACCCAACCATCCATCTACCCACGCGCATTTGCACATTTGCGGTCATGTTTATGCGCGCCAGTTAATCGATTATGCAAGGGCTGAGTGAGCAGCAGCAGCAGCAGCAGCAGCAGTAGCAGCTCCGGAAATGTGCAAATGCAGCGCTTCCGTTGAATGGAATGGGGCCCCCCCATTTGGGGGTATCCGTATTGTGGTATACCCCATCAGTTGTATTTTTTCATTTAGCATCCGCTTCACTATGATTTACAGCTATATAACATAAAGTAATGTACTTTCGTACGAACGTAATGCTAACAATTCTTTTATATCAAAACGAGGTGTGAAAACGGAAATCATTATCACCGTTGCCTGTTATACACACATACGAAACTAATGGGAAAAATGGCATAATCAACAAACGAAATATGCTCAATTACATTCAACAATTTGATTTATTTAACCATATGGCTTACGGTCTTTGAACAACAAAAAAAAAAGAAAAACCAACAATTTGGTTTAAAAAAAAAAAAATAAATAAAAAATACAGTAAAACATAAGTTTTAGTATTTTATATGAGCTTACGTTTTTGTTTTGTTTTTGTAGCTTTAGCACTTAAGAATTGGGAAAAGCAAGCAAATATTTTTTTTTAGTTTTTTTTATATTTTTATTTGTATATTTTATTTTGCTAGTCAATTTTAATTTTAACTGTGACAAGGTCAAAAGTTTAGGCACTTCACTTTCCATCTCACTCAGTCGCTTTCTTTCTCTCTCTCGCTGTGTCGTTCTCTCCTTCGATTTTCATTCATTGGAATAAAAGCCATTTGTTCTTGTTCTTGTTGTTGTTGTTTTTGTAATGAATATTGGAGTTGAAGTGAATCGAATCCGTGCAAAAATCATTCCCAAAGAAAATGGCGAAAACGAAAGCAAAAGTATTCATTCATTTATTCATGGCTTTAGTTTTGTCCTGAAATACTTGAACATCTGTCGCCTACACATTCTCACAATTCCCTTGTTCAGGATATGCTAACGATTGAAAGCAAAGCACATTGGTTGGGGACTGTTCGTAGCCTGCCCCCCCCCCTCTCTCTCGAAAGAATCTCCGCTAACAAAACCATTGGGGGCAACTCCCTCCCCCCTATCACCATTATCGATATATGCCAAACTAATCGTTGGAAATTTCTACACTCGAACACACTTTACTCAATGACCCTTGGACCAGGACCAGGACCAGGACCAGAACCCAGACCAGAACCAGGACGAAGACGAGGATGAGAACAAGAAAGAGCGCGAGGACTAGGACAAGGACATGTGCTGGTAGAATGAAGCATAAAAGTAGGAGACGGTATTTGTATAATACTCGAAATGATGGTCTCCCTACTCCCTCTCCAACCACTTCTCCCATCTACCAACACATTCCCGTCTCCATTCATAAATTTGTTGGAGCAAGCAAAATGAAATGGCAGCTGATGTCCGTCCTCGTATCAGGGAAACTGTACCATCATGATGTGCTGAGTGGTTGAAATTTCTTTGCCACCCATTGACCCTTACCATTTACTTTTAATAAAATTGTTTTCATGCATCATCAAACTGAGTTTCATTTCATTTTATCTCCTTTTATTTTATTTTCACTTTTTCTCTTGCTTTTTGTTTCATTTTTGTGTCTAGTTTAGCTAATTGTGTTTCTTTGTTTTTATTATTTTACTATTGTCAAAGTAAATCAATAACCGAAAGGCAAATAAAAGTTCAATTCTAAAGCAATTTATGTAACATAAAACCAAAATTTTATATTTACTTCAATAAAAGATTTAGTTAAGGTAAGTTTTTAACCTTTCGTTGTGTAACCATATGAAACGTATGTGAGATGACCCCCAAAAATGCTCTTCTAAGTTGATTTTATCTAAAAATTTATCTTAAATGAATGAAAATCAAATTTTCTCTATTTTAATTTGAACTATGGTTGAAAAAGTTAAATGCCAAAATGTTTCTATTTAAATAGGTTAGTAAATTCTTTTGATATATCAAAAAAGATAGCTAGATATATAATAATTTCTATATTTATATTAATTATATAATTTATTTATATTTATTTATAATAACTGAATTTTAGATAAATTTCTATAATAGTTTTAGCATTATTATTAAATGTAGTTTTCATTGATTGCACAATAAATTAATTCATGAACAATTTTATAGAATTGGTCGTGATGTGGTTACGGCTAAGTAGAAAAAAGATTTGTCTATATTTTAAACTGGTTAAGCTCAATGGTTTTGAGTTTAGTTTTTTAATACTGTTTGTGGTATTCATCAACAACCGCAAAATGTAAAGAAAACAACTATTACATCATAACAATAAGCTATATTGGTATAAGGGTGGGGTCGGTGGGGAATATATGTCAGTAAAATTTGGTGACAATGCGGTAAATGTTATTTTAGCCAACAGCAACAACATAAAAACGGTAGATAATGTGTAAGGCAGGTGGGTGGCCGATCTCTCAAAAATCCATTTACATGCATTTTTCAAAAGTATCTTTTCCACAAAATGTTTGTCAAACTGCCATGTGACTGAGCGGGTTTGCTTCTCGTCGAAGAAAGAGAGAGAGAGAGAGATAAAGAGAGGGTGGGAGAGAGTGAGAGTGAGATTTGCAATTCACGTACATAAACAATGATGACGACGAGAAGGAAAAAGGAAATGTTGGTGGCAGTGGCAGCAAAGCCATTGGGCATGTTGCATTGCAAATGGAGTTTATTTATGGCAAGTGACGAGCATATAGTGCTTGTACATATATACATATATGCATACATACATAGATACATACATACATACATGCATACTCACATACCTACATACATTCATGTGAATATATATATTCCAGTGGCGTACTCACACAATGTAATATTGGGATCAATTCCAATTGAAACACATTGAATTCAAGCAATTCTCCGATTTTATTTAAAATAAATATTACAAATAAAAAATAAAACCCTTTTATATTTAAATTGTAGATCCGTCCCTGAAATATCTCTGCAATGAATGGATGGATGGATGGATGGATGAATGGATGGTTGCTTGGATAGATGGTTTAAGGCCCTTTGAAAAAGTTCTGCCACTGCCAACTTCTGCTTGAACTCATAACGGCACTTTGCGGTTTATAAATCGAAAGGGTTGAGCCAGAGGCTTGGCCTTCATTATTCAACACCAAAGAGTGTCCAACGATGACAACTATAAGGATAAAGTTAACCCAAAATGAAAAAGCCACAGAAATCAAGAATATGCTCAAGAGTCGAGATAACCATACATTTTAAGTGCTTTTAAATGACAATAAAAATACAAAAAAAAGAAAAATAATTCCCAAAATACAAATTAAAAATCATAATCAGCTTGTTTTGGCTCTTTAATTAATTTATATAAATGAAACCAGAATTAATTTAAACACCTAAATTTTCTGTTTACATTTTCGAATAAAAAAATTAAAGCTACAAGTTTAATGAAGCAAAAATGTCGTCCCTGCCGAATTTGAGTAGAGAAAAATATATGTAAATATATTTAATATCGTGAAGGTCTCTCAAAATTTGGCTTAATTCAATTCTTAACCGCAACAAAGAACGCATGCTATCTCCCTCACTTTTATCAGTTAATGTTACAGTTGTGAATTCAGTGTAAAGCTTGTATACATATATCTTCCGATATTTATTGTCCGATTTCGAACAAATCTGGTCAACTTATACATATTGGCCATATTGTTAGGTATACCGAATAAAAATCTGTTAGCTTTAATACAGCTTTAATTATTCGTTTTTTTCTTAATGGTGGAGGCGAAAGTGGGCATGGCAAAAATTTAAAAAAAAAAACTTCATCTGCGTAGAAACTTGACGAATATTCACAAAAAATTTGGTTGCTCTAGCTTTTATAGTTTCTGAAATACGGGCAAACGGACGGACAGACAGACAGACATAACTCAAACGACTAGGCTGTTGATGCTGATCAACAATAAGAGCAGAAATGTTTCCTGCTCCCTGTTACATACATTTTAGCGATTTTAATTTACCCTTTTACCTTACAGGGCTGTTCACAGGGTATACAATTTTTCCTTCTTCATGTATATTCATTTATTATGAACATTTTGAACTAGAGAGAGAGAGAGTTAATCTAATAAGCGCATTGTAAATTTCAAAAATTTCATTGAATTCTTTGTTAACTAGAAGTTTCTAGTGGGATTTCAATGCGATATTTGAGAACCGAATGGACTAGTTTAATTTGCACAAAAAGCGTTAGCCAGAAAGGGTAAAAAGGATGAATTGCTGTTGTCGATTGGGCACTTGTTGCATGGCCCATTGCTTGTTCTATGGTCATGCCCCAAAATGTTAATTAAACTTCCCTTGCCCAGCCCACCCACACTCACACATATACACTTTATCCCCTCTCTTTTCTTCTATATACATATATACATACATATATCTCGTCATCTGTTCCTCTTTCTTGATTACTAAGGGCGAATTCTAATTGAAAAATGTTTGGCTGCGGCTACTGCACTTTGATATAAGCCCAGAGAAAAGCTGAGGGAAAGCTTCAATCAATATGGAAAATGTGGCTAACAACAACAACAAATAGAAAATGATTCATATTCAGCATGCAAATGAAATGGAACGAAATGAAATGAGCAGCAGCAACAGCACAAGGAATAGCAGCTTTTTGAAACGGAAATTAAGTACACATTGTTTTTTTGCGTTCATTTTAGTGGGATGAAGGAATAGCGGATGGTTGTACTGGGGTTGGGGGGGCGAGTTGAGAGGAAAAAGGACCTTCATTTAATTTTCTATACGAAAATTACGGATGACTGGCCATGAGACAAGCAAAGAGAAGGAGAACATTTAACTCCCGCCTGTCCACCCATCCACTCAATGCAATCAGAAACGGAAAATCTATAGCAATCAGCGGGGAATATTTCTGTATGTATGTAAGTATAGGTATATATGTACATATATTTATATGTATGTATGTATGTGTATGCAAGTGTATTGGTGAGTATTTTAAATGCGAGTAAATGAACAATAAATTGTATGCCTCAGAGAGCAAATAATGGCATATTCTTGTTGTTGTTGTATTTATTTATTTTTTATTTTTTACAATTTTCAAGTACACTGAAAGGAGTATTATATAGAATTATATGTAATAAAATTAAGATATTATACATCAGATTATATTATACATAAACAATATTAATAAAAGGGATTAAAGGAAATAATCTCTGTTTAAGCGACAACAATATACATAGTTTTCTTTCAGTGTAGCCAATTGCTGATTGCGTATTTTTTCTTTTTTTTTTTTTGCTTTTTTTTGCTGCTTGTTTTTGTCACCACTTGAAAGCTTCGATTGAGCGTAGGGGAATGATGGTAGAAGTGTAGCGCCTTTTCACAATTTATTGCCTAGGCTAATGCCAAATGGAAAAAAAGAATACCAATGCCATTGCCATTTCAACCATTTCGCTAAGCTTCCCCTTCAATTTGTCTTTCAGTATTTGCTAGAGTTTATTTAAAATGCCTCTTGCATAATACAATTCCATTTTCATTGCCAATTATAACGAAAAAAGGAAAAAAAAAACTTCATAGTGTAGTTAAAAAGATATTAAATTTAAGTTTAAAATATTCTGATTGCTGATCATCTGTAGTGGATATTGATATATATGTATATCTCTCCCCTATTCAAAAAGTTCAAAAGTAAAAAAAAAAACAAGAGAAGAGAAGGCAAAGCGTCAAAAGTGCGCATAAAATTAATTAAAACAATTGAAATTCATTGAATTTACCTAGTTAAAAGTGCTTTTCGTTTGATTAATTATGTGTATATATGTATGTATATATATACATTCGATATATGGAAATGCAACAAATAAATGATTAAATAAATAAAATATCCTACCCCAACCAAGCTGCATTTTGTTCATGTTGCAAAAGGTAAATTGAAAGTTTGGTGAATTGTGGTTTGGTTTTGTAGTTCAGCAAATACATATGTACATATGTACATGTTTCCCTTTAAAGTTGACACCCTTTATCAACACCCCCGCCCCCCTCCCTATAGAGAATCCTTATGCTGGGCATCATCATTGGTTTGCTGTGCACGTCACGACGGCTAACAAATCACGCACTTTAACACCTCCGGCATGTATACGGATACGGGATATCCATCGCTGTATAGTATCTCTACTCGAAGGATAGAGAATGTCTGACAGGCAGTCAGCAGTTTGAGTTTCATTTTCGCTGGACAGGCAGGCAGGAGATGATGTTGTCTGATAATGATGATGCTGCTTGGATAAGTGACAGCTGCCCAGGAGCATGATTGGTGGTAGCATCATCTTACTCAGTTTGCTTAAAAATTATCTCAACCGAAATGTCTAATGATTACGGTTAGTTAGTTAGTTCATTATGGTGGATCAAAATTTAGTATTAAAGCTCTTACATGTTGGTATAATTTTAGTTGACTAAATAGAAATGTATACATATATAAACTATGTATATCGTTTAAATGTTTATGCATTTAGTGTTTGAAATAATGTTAAGCTGGCTTGACTTGCGTCATGACAAAACATCCTGTAAAGAGGCAGAATTCAATGTTCATCTTGTTTTAACTTGAATTCAAAAAGGAAGAAAAAAAAGAAGGGAGAGACAGCAGGAGGCAAAGGGACAGCTGAGTTGTTTCCTGTTTGTGTGTTTTTGAGTAGCTTTTAACGAGCTTACACATCTTTCTGCTTTACAAGATGAATGACGGGTGTAACGGCGAGTGACGTTGCATATTTTCCGATGTAAGCAGGAGCCGAGGCCCATCCAATATAAGGGTATAAGGAGATGGCAATGAAAGTTAGCTGATGGAGGGAATACTGGGAATAACCGAAGCTGTTACAATATTGTTATTGTTATTCCAAAGACTCTTGTGGTAGTGGCCCCTGAATGCTTTCTAATACTCTTTCTTTATTTTTACTGAATTATTGGATTAGTAAGAAACAATGATAATGCACAATTACTAGATATAAATAAATATAAACGGAAGAGGTCCTTTTTTTTGTTTGCATCACAAATTTATAACTTGAATTTACATTATTTTTTTGCTCTTTTATATTTAATAGTTGTATAATTTATATTATGTTAATTTTACGGCATTTTTTTTTTTTTATTTCGATGGTTAAGAAATCGTGATATTTTCTTTTTCGGAGCGTATACGATTTTGTTGCCCGGAAAAGAGATTGGAAAATGTTTCCCCCCCTTTTCCTATGGTTTTCTTTTGCCCCGTCTTTCTAAGAGTATTTTATTTTTGCATAAATTTCTGCACCACTTCAAATGGCGAACATGCAAAGTGTTTTGTTTTGTTTCGTTTTGTGTTAGCGTTGTGCTGCTTGCTCATTTACCGTTATATCGTTACAGTTGTTGCTGTTAACAGTTAAGGAAAAATGGCCGCTGGCATTTCATAATGCGGCCGCTGCTTATGTTTTTTGGTATTCCATTCGCCGTGTTGCGGTTTGTGGCCGACACTCAACAGCGAATATAGGGAAGAAACGAAAGAGCAAAAGGCGAGTTTTATAATAAAAAAGGCAAATTTTCAGTTGTGCAGCTGGTCATGGTGCTCCACCATCCTCTCATTACCGAACAGCCGGCGGCTTTGGCCAAAGCCAGAACCAAAAAAGCAAAAAAAAAAAAAAGAAGAATCTATATAATAAAAAAAAAAGAAAGAAGAAAAAGAAAACACCAACAAATGCCTAACAAACTCATACCCAACCCATGGATAGATAATACAATATAAGTACCACCATTTTGCTTTTTCTTCCTCTTCTTCTGTTTTCTATTCCTTCATCTGTTTGTGATTACGAAGGCTAATGTAAAAGTAGACGAAAATTTGTTTTAACTAATATCGATACATTGCTGAACATTACGAAATTTATATATAAAAATAATATTATCTTATGCTTTCAAACTTTTTGGTTAGCCCTCGTAGTTGATTTTCATGTTTCACTTTATTGCCACCGGCATTCAATTAAGCGGCGATTCGTTGCTACCCACACCACTCGTCACTCGCCACTCGCCATTTTATATTGCCCTTTAGCGGTCAAGCTATTAGTATATATATATAGTAAGTAGCTTTCCTAACTGTAAAGATATTGTTGTTCTTATTTCTATTGTTGTAACTAATTAAATGCAGGCCGCAAGGAAAAACAAACTTTTTTAATTGTTCCAGCAGGCAAGATGGCGCTTAAGCCACTACTGAAAAATTTGTGTTGGTAAATGCAATTGGATACAACTTCAAGTTGGAGGATAAAAGTTTTCCTAGACTTGGTAAATAATTTCCAGATATATATATATATATATTTTTAGATATCTATGTATATATATGTATGTATGTATGTATGTATGTAGGTGTAGGTATATCTGTAAAAATGTATCTAAATGTATTCCCATCATAAAATTCAATTAAAGCGAAACGAAACGCTTAGCCAACAATCAAACAAACAGATCAAATTAAATGCCAAGGCAAGCAATTTACTATGAGGCACACATATGTATATACATACATACATACATATATGAACAACATATGTGAGTGTGTGTGTGTGTGTGTGTGCGGCATTGCGGTTTAACGCGCTTTTCATTACGCCGAAAAACACAAAAAAAAAAAAAGAAAAGAAACAACAACCCAAATAAAGAACAACGAACGAGAAACGAAAAACACACACAAAATGTGAAATGACAGCCAAAGGAACAGCTAAAGACGAAGATGCTGCGGTATTTTTACGACCATTTGAGTTCCTAATGGCAGTCCAAGTGCCGCACACACACACACACACACAGCCACAAATACACACCGATACAACAAGGGAAATCACATAAAAGTCATTGGGACTTAGTTAAGCCAGCGCGATATTAACAAATGCTGTGGCGCCACACACAGCACACAATACACAAAAGGGATGATAATAAACCAAAGAAGAGCTGTTGGCCACAAGAAACAACGCCAACAACAGTATTCAACGTTAAAAGATATCGCTAGATATACACACATATATATAGATACATATACATATATATATATATATCTATATATAAATATACGATACTAAAACCCACATGTTACGGCTATTGTGGAAAGCCCAAGTAACAAACCTACACAAATAATACGTATCCGTTCCGCTGTTTGTGGCATTTTGTATGTAAGGATTGAATGTTTGCCTTTTCACTAGATTTTCCAAGAACGAAAGTTATCTATAATGCTAAAAGAATATTCTCTAATATGCGGTAAATGAAAATTCCAATTGAAAATTTATTTAACTATAATGGCTAACAGGTGTGTTGTTATCAACAGTTGGTTTATTATCTGATTAATTGGTTTACGTTTATCGGTTGGACAAAGCTCAAATGTTCTGACATTTTCCTTTTGGCTTTTTTGAGTGAAAATTTGGTATAATTCTTTTATAGCATACTTATGAGCGTTCTTTTGTGGCCCTCCCTTTTCCTTTTCATTACTTATATTTCCTGGATTCTTTTACATATGTATGCATATATATCACACTTCCGTTTGTTCTCTATGTCTCTTTCATTTGTTTTTGCGGTTCGTTCTACTTTTACCGCCGGCATCAGCTAACCAACCAACGAACCAACCATCAAACATTCAACTCAGCCGCAACCGCAACTGAAATGACAACAACAAAAAAAAGAAAAAAAAAACAATATATATATATATATAAAAAGTGACACAAAATATGCACATACAAATAACCATGACAGCATCTGCAACATCAGCACCAACAAGCAACAACCAACAAGCAACAACCAAAAGCAACAACCAAAAGCAACGACAACTACAACTGCGGGCGAATGGCTCATGGCGAATGGCGAATGGCGACTACTGACTGCCGTCAATGACATTGCCGGACATTATGAAATTTTCAACACGACTGCATTATTAATACAATAAATAATAAATGGGAAACAAAGCGCGAGAGCGCGAACAAAATAACAAAAAAAAAATCAAATAAAATATTATATGTATCACCACAGAGCATCATTTTGTACATACATTACTTACATATATATGTATGTATGTACATATGTATATACATACATATATTATATACAAATACATACATGTATATAGAGTATGGCACATAACAATAAGGATAAAAACTGAATAAAATGTAGAAATAAATAAATTGCATTATTGATGGACAAATGCTCTTTACTTATAAACTATTTCAAATATTTTAACTAGGATATATAATTTAGCTACATATATACAGCAAGTATTGAATATATCTTAATAAATATTCATAAATGTTAAGGAAATGTTTCTACCTATTATGAATAATGCATGATTTAAAATAATACCAATATTAGTGGCTATATAAAAATGTTATAAAAATAAAAATCCGGACTGTTCACTTTTCAGATTCTAAATTTGTCGAAATCGGAATTGAAACTTTATTAAAATTTTAGTCAGTGGAATTAAAAGTAATGGCTAATTTTTACATAATCAACAGTTTTTCTTTTAATCTTAAATGTGTTTAGAAGAAAACTGTGTATGTATTAGTCAAAAAATTTGATTCATCTATTCATTTACAATTATTTTTCTAAACATCTAAAAAATTGTATATAAAATATAACAATCGACCGAAACTAAATCGAATTGTTTCCGTTTTGTATTGTTTCGAATTCGAATTGATTTATTATTAATTTTAGGTTTGTCAGTTTCTTTTAATCGATGAATTCCATGTAATTTGTTATGCAGGTCACAGCAAAAAAAAAAAAAATTGGTTTCACATTATAAAATTTAGAACTATTAAAATTTTTATATTAATTATGATTTTACTAAGCTTGGCAACCCTGGAGTCTATAGGATAGATCAAAAATGAAAATCGAAAGTAATACGATATCGAACGACATCGAAAAGTAAAATAATTGAAATTTTACTCCGAAGTAAGAAAAGCAATGCTAAAACGATTCGAATTTGAGATCGATTTACTTTTTAAAACGATATTTTAAATTTTAATATTTTCAAGTGAATATCTCAGCTTGGTTTCTCCAAAAAAATGAATGTTGTAATGAATCTGAATAATCTCTTGTTATTGTCCATATGCCCCGACTAATTGTTAGATCGCATTGGGCGTAAATTGTAAATGTTGTTTGTTCCCCAAAAATATTTTATTTATTTACAAGACAAACAAATTGCAAATTGCAATTGACAGTGGATAATATTATTATTGTTTTTGTTTTTTCTTTTTTTTTCGTCGCATAATTCATTTAATTTCACAAGTCACAAGGTATTTGTTCGGAATTGTTGGCTTAGTGGTTTCAGGACATAGAAATGACATTTGTAAGAAAAATCGGAAAAGTTGGATGCCTTTTGCTCTATGTTGTTGTCTGTAGAACTTGAGGCACATTTTCACACTTAGCCAGTTAAACGATTGCGGCAAGTTGACACAACCAAGGCAATAAATGCGAGACAAGACTTAATGGGCAAGGAGATGGAGTAGATGGAGATGATGTAGCCAACAAGGAGCAGCCACAACAACATAAAAAGTTCTGTCTGGCATGGAATGAAATGGAGTTGTATCTGGGCATGGCCATGGCATTTGCTGACAAATCAAGCACAAAAGTATGCGAGAGACAGAGAGAGAGAGAGAGAGAGAAGGGAAGAGAGTGAAGTGAAGAGAAAATGGAATATGGTTTGGCCGCAGAGTTTCTGCAGTCAGAGTTAGTTGTTGTTGTTGTTGTTGGTGTTCGTTTGCCCAGGTCGCGGAAATGGCGCCATTGAATTGGTTCCGTATCCTGTCTAGCAGTTGCAGGATTCAACATACACACACACACACACACACACACACACATACATATTTATAATGTACAGTTACTCTGTTTACAGTTATTTTGCAAACGGCAGCAATGGCAATTGCGCCTTTTAAGGATGCAGGCCATTTGCCATTGGCCTCTTTCCTCTTACTTGATTTTCAAATTGAAGATAATAGTGGAAAATGCCAACTAAAGGAGATTAGATCCACTCCAAGTGTACCACTTCTATGACGATCGAAATTAGTCATGACTGTAATATACACTTAACAAAAATAAAGAACAAAAATTATATAAAATAATTTGAATTGCTTGAAAATAAAAGAATTACTAATAAATGAAATTAAATGAAATATTAGAAAAACGAAATAAAGAAAGAAAAAATGTTTTAAAAGTTTACATTATAATGTATTATCTGTTTCTTAGTATTAATACTTTATATAACTTTGTAAATAAATAAATAATTAATTTGTTTTATTCGGTTGTTTAAATGATTTCTTGCAGTGTAATAACTGCTTGAAATCGCAAGGACCATTGTAAATTGTGTTTAAGTTGCTTCAGGTGCATACAAGTCAAAGTTGATTACATGTGCATATAGCTAAATATATATATACATACATATATATATATATAACAGTCTACTTATGTATGTATATTGTAAGATTGTTCTAGTTGGATATTTTTCGATGGCAAAATTGATTAAGATGGACATGAAAATTGATGAAAATTGAATTGAATTTGCCTTGGAGCTGAGCGAGAAACCGTAACAATGATTTCGTCGCGTGTCTATATATGTGTGAATGTGTGTTTGTGTGTGTGTGTGTGTGTGTATCGAAATTCAATTAACTTTGACAACCAGCAATTGATATAAATTTTGGATGATGCATTTCATTCGATTCAGTGATAAACCCACACAAACCTACCACCCCAAACCCCAGCGATATATTTATATATACATATATGAATGTAAGTATTATATATAAACTCAGGGTGTCTTCTTCTTGTTCCTTAAGCTCAATAATAAAAAAAAAAAAAGAAAGAAAATTTAATTTGAAACCTAATGGACACATGCGTGTGTATGGTATATGGCATATCCTTTGTGTCCTGACGATGTTACCGGTGTGGCAGCTGCACTTAATTTGGCCCTGAGACAGTAAAACGTCCATTCCGCCTGTCCTTTGGCTTGTCCTTCCGTCCGTTTGACGAATAAAAATGAAATAAAAGAAACTGCTGCCTTCGTCTTACACCATGCGTAATAAATTTTTAGCGGAAAACCCTTAACACTCGCTCGCTGCCTCAAAAGAAACAGAAAAGGACGAGAAAAAGACACAAACTGTAAGCATGAAAATTACAATTTTAAGTGAGGAATTATTTTTTTTTTTTTCTTATTTTCTCTTGCTTCTCAGAGAGCGATCGCCTGGGGTGTCCCTCTCGTTGGGTTTTACGGAATCTTGAACAGGGACAAGGTTTGTCCAGTCCCAGCCATCCAACGGTTCGGCTCGGTCACTGCCCTTAAACGAAAAAAAAAAATTGAAGCAGCCTCAATGCACCCACAAAAAGGATAACAAAAAACAAAAAAAAAGAAAACGTAAATGGCAAAAGGGGGTAAAAAACGGCGACCGAAAAAAAGGAAATAAAAAAGGAAATGAAATGAAAACTACGTTTTTGGCATTGACAGCAAACGTTGAGATGTTGTTTGAATATTCAACGGGCTGACATGCTAAATGGCCGAGTAGAGCCAGAGTTAGCCAGAGTTGGCAGTGGAAATCGAATGTGAAAGGGCCAAATTAAACCCTCAAATGGTAAATTTTAAAGCTGAACTGGGAATTGTGTCTATCCTAACATACCCATAAATCGAACATCCATATAAAGAACTTCTATATAATTAGGTTTTTTTTGTAAAATGTATTAATTTTCAAATCATAAATAAATATATAACAAAAATAAATGTATAATAATAAAAATATAATAATTTTCATTATAATATAGAATTCATTATAACGAAGTACAAAGTGTACAAATGATACAAAATACTTAATCGATTCTAGGACTCGATTGAGGCTTGAAATTGAAAATGAATATTTAATTTAATTTAGGTTAATTATTTAAATAATCAACTTGATATGCCAAATATATTTGTGAATACCGATTCTGATTAAATTTCTTTATTTCTATAAAACGATATTTCATATATAGAGTAAAAAAGTACTATATTTTTTAACTGAAAATTTCAAAAAAATTTCGTAAAAGGTTTTTTGTGTTGATTGCGTACCAGAAAACGAGAGATACAGAGATCCAGAGTGAAGGAAGTGGAATAAGGTTAAACAACGGCAAAATCAGGACAGAAAGCAGAATTGTTTGATGTGAAGCGAGGAAGTGCGAAATCTACATATGTACACAGAATGAGAGAGAGAGAGAGAGAGAGAGGGAGCGAGCGAGAGAAAGAGAGGAAGAGATATATGCAAATGTATCCCTGTAACGTATAGCTAAATTGGCCTTTACTCTTGCCACTGTCGTCATGCTAATCTCTTGACAGGTCGAAGAAGTACAGACAGTAAAGGCATCACGGAACAGAACCGACAGCAACAGTGGAATCAGGAGTACCACATTGGCTTGTGGTTTTCAATTTACAAAATGCGCCTCGAGCATTTTCGCGCTACGCCACCAAAAAAAAAAGAAAAAAAGGCAACAAAAAAAACCCCAAAAGAAGAAAAAAATCAACAAGAATGGCTTTAAAAGGGGAAACAGAAACAGAAAGAAGACCATAAATAAATAGAAAAAAAAATTAAAATTAAAAATTGTCTTTGCTGACAGAATCTAGCGTCACTTTAGCCAAATACAGCTAAAGGGTACTAGGCACCTGAATGCCCCTAATACCCTTGCCCTTACATTAACTTAATTAATTTTCTTCAAACTGGTAGTGTATGGGATCGGACTACCATAAATTATATATAGTTAGTAAAGGAATAGACAATAGAATTTTGAAAGAAAGAAATTTAAAATTTGTGAGTTTAAAATATGTTTAATTCTATTTAACAAAATTCTTTAAAATCAGTTCATCATATCTGTCATTTAAAAGATTGGCTCAAACAATGTTTCTGGCAAATGTTTTTTTTTAAATCTTTTGACTATATTACCATAAAAACTAATTGCGAAAACGAATTTCCGTAACCTAAAAGATAATTTGCAAGGGTATAGAAGCTTCGGCACATTCTTCGCAGTTTTTCTTTTGACTAGTCTTCTTCTAGTTTTTAATTAATTTTTATTTCAGTTTCCTTGCTATTAACTTACCTGCTTTGTTGAAAAATCTTTAAAAAAGCAAAATAAATAATTCGTTTTTTTTTTTAATTGTTGGGGAAGTTTTATTCGTTTACTCGCTCAGTTTATTTTGCATTACACAATTTAGATTTAATCTTGCATGTTGTCAAAGTAGATTTGAAACTGATTTTAAGAACGACATATATTATATATATAGTTATAAATAATGCTCTATATCAAGTGCTTGAGTTATTTTTTTATGTTTTATTTTTTTTTCCTTTTTTTCTTGTGTAGGGTAGGAGTAGGAATGGACTTACTTCTTGTTTGGAATGGGATTAGTGCTGGGATTATAATTTTCTCGTTAATTTTAGCTTAATTTTAAGTACTTCGGTTCGCTTGGCTTTTCTCGCTTTTTTTATACCATATTCTGGCTTTTTACTTGAATTTTCATTTTGTTAAATTTTGATAATAATCTAAATTCTTTCGACAAATTTTTCTTTTTCCCATTCTCCTTCTTTTTCCCACTTACTTATTTATCATTTATATATTGTATTTCACTATTTGACAGACACAAAATAACAAAAAAAAAAAAAAGAGACATTCATCTTCTATTTATTTTAAGATAAATGTGTAATTTTTTTTGCTTAAGTGCTTTTAAATATCATTTAATTGAATGATCGTGGGAAGGAATATATATATATATATATTTAGATATCTTTCTGACAAGCTGACAACCCTAGAGAAAAGATGTTTTTAATTTGTTTGTTTTTGTTGTTTTTGGCTTAGCACAAAAACTTGACTTTTCTATTTAAAATGGAGTTCAGTATCCACTCCTAATCTTTTTGGCTACACAATAAATCACTACGAGTGCATCTAAGATCAGGATTTTGAACTATTTAAGTTTAATAGATTCATTGGAATTGATCGAATCATTGGGTTTAACCATTTAACTAGCTGGGCATTTCATTCCATTCCCATCGACACTTTTCTATATAAATGAAATTGAAAATAAATTTCACATGTTCGCGTTCTTAGGTGTCTATATATATATATATATATATGTATGTATATATATATGTATATTTTTTTTTCCTTTTTGGTTTAATTTTCTTTCATCTATATATTGTTTTTATTTATTTTTATTTTTATTTTGTTTTTCTTTTTTCTTGTATTTTGTAGATTTGGCCTTTGGTATGTGATATCTGTCGTAACTTTTGTTGTCCCTTTTTAACTCTCTTCCGGTTTGCTTTATCCTTTTTTCCTTTTTCGCTTATTGACAGATTACATATGATGCTAATGTTGGGAAAAAAAATTGACATATTTGGTTGGAATTGTCTGCACTTTATTTCCCCCCTCGCTTTTTCTTTCTATCATTCTCTTTTTTCTTTCTTTTTTTTTTTTTTGTTCTCTTTTTTTTTTCTGTTGAGTTGGTTTGAGTTTCCGGCAGTTAAGGATGAGTTGTGCAAGTTGGTGTGTTAGGAGGGGTGGACAGGGGGGTTTTTGCCAAGTTTTACAAACTTTGAAACGAACAAACAAGAAAGCCAACTTGAATTGGATTCGTTTACAGATTCTCAGATGCAGCTTTGATTTTGCGTAAGCAATTACTTGCTGCATCTGCGTAGAGCAGAGGATACGGGGAGACGAGGTTATGTAATGGGGTGTGCGGTTATGTAACGGAAATATGTTTATGTCTGTGTCTGTGTGTGTGTGTGTGTGTGTGTGTTTGTGTTAACTGTACTGGCTTTAGCCCAAGATCTTCTTGAAATAGCTAACAGTTTCCGGTTTTGTAAGCGAACGTCGACGATTTGGTTTGAATGGCGCCTCAGTTTCCTCTTGAAGGAAGTTACGACGTGTTGTTGTAGTTGCTGCTGCTGCTGCTGGTGCTGGTGCTGGTGTTGTTACTGTTGTTGATGCCACTGATGCTGTTGCTGCTGCGGTACTGATACTTGCCACTTCCACATCCGTTTCAGTCACCAATAATGCCTCTTTGGCCTTGTTAGTCACTGTTGCCGCTATAACTGGTGATGTTGATAATATAACTGGTAAAGTTGCTGCCGTAACAGGTGATGTTGTTACTGTAGCGGATGGTGTTGCTGCCGTAGTTGTCGAATTCAATTTTAAATCATTAGCTGGCACTTTAGTCACTTCTGCAGTTTGTGTTGTTCTTGTTGCTATGTCAATGGCTACAGTTGTTGTTGCTGCTGTTGATGGTGTTGCTGCTGCTGCTGCTGCTGGTGGTGTAGATGATGTTGCTGGGGTGATTGGTTTAGTTTGTGCTTTTACAGTTGTCACAGTTGTCTTTTCAGTGGCCGATGTTGATGTTGCTTTTTCAGTTATTACGATTTTTGATGTTGTTGTCTTTAATGGTGTTGGTGCTGGTGTTGTCGTTGTTGTTGCTGCTGCTGCTGCTGCTATTGTTGTCGTTGTTGTTTTTGCAGCTGGAGTTGTTGTTGTTGTTGCAAGTACAGTTGTTGTTGCTGGTGGTGTTACTGTTGTTGTTGTTGTCCTTGCTGCTACTACTGGTTTAGTTGTTGCGACTGTTGTCGATGATGTTGCACTTGGAGTAGTTTTTTTAGCTGCAGCTGTTGTTGTTGTAGCTGGCATTGTTGTTGTTGTTGTTGTTGCTGTTGCTGCTACTGATGCTCCTGTCACAGTCACTGGCTTCTCGCTAGTCACCAATGTTGTCTTATCATTAGCTTGCTGTGTGGCCAATGTTGCCACTGTTGAAGTTGCAACCAAATGTTCAATATGCTCGACATGTTCACCATGTTCTCCATGTTTGGCTGGTGGCACATAATGAGATTTAACCATTAACATTGGTGGAATGAAATGTGAATTATCAGACGATTCAATCAGATGTGTGGTATGCATGGATGAGCCAGTTGTTGTTGCCAACGATGCCTCAGTTGTTGGTGTTACTGTAGTTGTTGTTGCAACGATTATTGTCTCCTCAACAATGCTTGGGAATGTCTTTAGATCCTGTTGCAATATCTTCTTCTTATGCGGTAAATGTTCAAAAATTTCATTTGAAACATCAGCACCGCTATCCGGCAATTGTTCCATACTTAATGCCGGCTGATCCCCCATCATTATACTCATTATATCAATATGTTCTGGTGGCGGTTGTCTGGGTCCCGATTTCTTTACAGGTCGTGGTATTTCATGGGGTATGCCATAGGTGGCGCTGCCAAGTACTGTTGGTGGTGCCACAGCTATCTCTAGATTACCACGATTATAATTTGGTTGCAATGGCAATAAATCTATATCATTATTTTCATTATTATCAGTACGTATATTCTGTATAATTTGAAGTGATTTGAAATGTGAGTTTGTCATATCGGTTATACGTTGGGCCTCAAGACGTTCCTTGGGGCAAATTAGTTGACGAATGGCCCGATCACGATCCTAAAGAATTAGTTGTAAATTGGAGGTGGGGGCTAAAGCTTACAGAAGAGATTCAGTTATCTAACTTACCTCTTTACCCTTGCAAGTGTGTCGCAGTAATCCTTCCTCTTGGCAATTGCGTATTAGCTCAATACTAGCCGTATCTGCCATATATTGCATGGTCAGATTGGGCATATCCTTAAGAATGCAGGCATCTGCCCAGCTGGGCACTAAATATACGATGAAATTTAAAGTAAAATTTTGTTTAGAGAAAAATTTACTAAACAACGAATAGATAAGGCTATTCCTTATAGTAGCCTGATCTTATCAATTCTTAAACTTGTGAAGCGTACATTTCAAATAAGCTTATCTACCGAATTTCATCCACATTGTTTAAAATTTAAGATCTAAATGTTGCACATAAACAAACAGACGGACATGGGAAAATGGCTAGATCAACGCGGCAAACGATACTGAGGATGGTCAGCAAGCGTATTAATGCGATCGAAAATATAAAAGATTATTGCATCACTTTCAACTACATACCTGGCATCTCGCACAAAAACGAAGCAGTTTCAGGTCCTCCGCAGCGCAATGCATGCCAACGATAATCACGTATGGGATCGATAACAGCGCACAATGGGGCATCCATTAAAGGCAAGGATTCAGCCCAGTAGCCAGTATCCGTTACCAAGGGTCGAGAATTGCTTTATAGAAAGATATTTTGAAAAGATAAGTAAGAAATTAACTTCCAAGGGATGTACATTTCGAGTGGGAACGATTGTTAAGTGTTGGATGATGCACCATGACACGTGTCGAGTGCAATGCCATTGATTATTATGCTTGCAACATTCTAAAATATCGATACACATAGCAGTTGAAACAAGGCAATTACAATTGATAATATAACGAGTATCCTTGAATCCCTTTTTTGTGTTTTTTTTTTTTTGCCTGTTGTTTTCTATTTCTATTCCTTTGAATACTTACGACCACATAAAACGTTCCGAATTCTGCGGTCGCATGAGTCCAATCCAAACGATGTCGTTCACATCCAATTCCCTTAGCAGGTCGCGTGTTGCATCGAATTGAAAACTGTTGTCAACTGAAAGAGACGAAAAGGAACAACAAACAAAATAACCAACACAAAATAAAAGAAAAAAAAAAAAGACAAAACACAAGAGGGAAGAAGATTGAAAGAAAAAAAAAACCAAAAAACAACAATTGAAAATGAAAACGAGAAACGACAACAAATGGTTTTTATTTGTACGAATATTTTTGTTCGATTCAATTCATTCAGAGCCAGGACGATGACAAGGCAAGGTGGTATGGATGATGAAGAGATTGGGGCACTGCTGTTGGAGGTTTACCATTGGGATACCTAACGATCACAGTTTCACATCTCTTACCCATCCACATTCATTTTCAATTTCAACTGGCAAAACAAATTGTTAGCAAAATTCTAGTAAAATTTTCTTTTGTTCTATTTTGGTTAGCAAGCCAGTTCAGAGAATAGAAGGAGGGGGGTGGGATTTTATGTAAACTTTTATACTTATTTATCCTTTTGTGTATTTTGCATAGATTCATGTTTCAATTACTTAACCAAAATCCATTTACATTTGAAAGTTCTTATTATTGGTTACACATGGTAAACAATGAAAAGATCAGCAGTAAAGATTAACCATATATATATATATATATATATATATATAGCTACTTATTTAGTATATAAAATATATGTATATATATAATTGATATTATATTATAATTGAGATTTATAATTTCCCCTCATTAAGCAAAAGTTTTGCATTTAATGAGAGATTTTAAATATATTTCTCTAAATGAAATGTTTTTTGTTTTTGATTAAGTTTTGAACAAGTTTCTAATGTCAATTAGATCAAATATTTTGATAAAACATTAATCAATACGATTTGCGATGGTAATTTGAAGAGTTTGCAAATTTCATTGTGACTTAAAATCTATTATTTAATTAAATAAACATATAATTTAATTATGGAAATAAATTTAGAACGCAATCTTTTTCTTTATATGCAAATATTTGAACTTCTTTTTCATTTGAGATCTATATTAAAGGACATTTTTGAAATATTGAGAGTTACCCTCGTACAAAACATATGAACTTATATGGATTAAAGCTAGATGCATCTCTATCCATGTGGGGACCCACACATGGTCCTCCGTAACCCATTCTACTGGCCCACTGGCATTTGTCACAAGGATTTATTGTGGTATTGTGGACCATTGTTGGGTTGGCTGCTGTGGCCCTGGCCCATACCAGAATAAAAAAAAAACTACACGTATATAAAAGACTTGTCTCTCTGTGGCTGCGTCATTTTGCAGCCATTTCTCATTCATTTGTAAACCTCAATGTTGCTTCAGAGCCCATAGTAGCCTCATTTTTACCTACCATGCCAACCATATATATATATATATATATATATGTACTATGTATGTATGACAAAGTCTGAACCCTTTGTAAATGCGTTTATGCGTCTGCAGGCTAAAAAGCATTCCGTGCCGACAAGGTAACCAGTACCAATATGGTACACTCTGGCCACCTGAGAGGATGCCACTGATGTTGATGTCATAGCATCTGCCGGACATTTGTAATAATGTGCAAGGATCCCACCATCCTCCATTTGTAGTAGTTGTACGCTTTGTCCTTTGCCCTTAGCTAATCTGCCATATTGCTCTCTCGCTCTTGTCACTGGGCTTATTTGCATTTCACATTTTGTGTTGGCATTTTGGCATTCTTCTTCGTTTACATTTGT
The DNA here is from genome assembly GCA_037075365.1 of Drosophila emarginata. Taxonomy (NCBI): domain Eukaryota; kingdom Metazoa; phylum Arthropoda; class Insecta; order Diptera; family Drosophilidae; genus Drosophila; species Drosophila emarginata. The sequence continues at coordinate 2,597,242 of JBAMCD010000160.1, forward strand.
GCTATATATACATACATACACACACACATACATACATATATAGTCGCCCACCCTTCCAACATTCTTAAACATCACCAAGCACATTGCTCTGTCTGTCTATCTTTCTGAACCCTTTGAGTTGAGTTGGCTTTCTGATAGAATGGCTTACCTGTCACCAGATTGGCATGATGGAACTGACAAACGGCATCTGCCTCAAACCAAGAGATGCGATCACGAAAGAATCTATAGAATACATTTAAGCCCTCTTGGGGCATTGTCCAAGTGTTGCTTACATTAACCTGAAAAAAAAAGAAAAACAAAAAATAAAATCAAAGAATTTAATAGATACTTCAATTAAATGAAATTCGTGTATGGAAGAGATATTTTATTAAATATGCACTCATTGGAAAAGTGAATTAATCTTACGTCATGTTAAATCTAAATATATAACATATTTTAGATTATTTTTAGATTAAATATTAAATACGGTTTAACATTTCTAAAAACAAAACCAAAAAAAGTAAACATTTCTTTTATAAAGTCTATGAGAGAAAAAAAAATTTTTTTTGCTTTATTTTCTCTTTATGGTTAGAATTCATGAGGAAAAACCTGTAACTTTGGGCATCTTATATAGTATATATATACATATATAAATACGTATATGTACATTCTCTCTTTTTCTCCTCCTTTTCGTGTCCTTTTCTTTGGTTTTTAGTGTTGTTTATGCATTAGGCATGAGGCTGAGTAAAGCGTTTTACATTTTTAATGCTGCTACCACACCTCACGCACACACTCGCATCAACATCATTATGATGATGATGTTAGGACAGAGGGGAACCTAAAGCAGTGGCGGGGAAAAGACCAACAAAAAAAAAAAAAAGAGTCTACGACATTAAAAATACATATAACGACACAACACACGAGGGCAAAACATTTGCATATACAACACACACACACACACACACACACACACCGAAAAACCGAAGTAAAGGAGGAAAACAGGATAATGGTGGAGGAGAAGGACCAGAAGCAGCAACACAAACCAAGGGAAAGCTTTTGGTTAGTGTAAAAATCAGCTTTGAAGGCGCCTTACCATGCCCATATATTTCATTAAGCAGCGCCTCAAAGACAACCTCATCGCCTTCCTTTCAAAAATGAAGAAACACAAAAATGGAACAACATTTCTGTATGGGGTCCTGACTTAAGATGCGGTGTGTGTGTGTGTGTGTGTGTGTGTGTCCCGCCACATTAACTAATTACGGAGCAACAAAAAGAGAATCCAAAAGCAAACTGAAAGAAAGTGGAGGCATCCAAATTTTAAACATAAACTCTTAAAAAAGAACAAATAAAATTATTAAATCAAGTCGCTACAAAATATACCCTAGAAAATAAAAGAGAAATAGTTCAATAAATGTTAATTTATTTCAAAAATTTGTTAGTGCTAGGCACTAAAATTTCAATTTTGTAATAAATAATTGCTTTTGGTTTAGATGGCCACATCAATTTAATATTTTCGTTAGTGGTTTTCAAACTTTTTCAATAGTTACAGCGTTGCCACACAATTTTGGACCAATTATTTTATATTACAAATTTATTTCACACACTGCAGAGTTTTGAACTTTCAAAATATTTAAGAGCTAATTAAATTTGTATTATGAAAGTTTATTATGAAAATATTTTTCATTTTCGTTTCTTAGGTTTCACATTTTTTTTTTTCCTTTTGCCATAGAAACATGAGTGGTGGGCAATAATTGAGGGGCGGAGGGTTGATGGGTGATGGTATATCTGTGTGCCTGTGTGTGTGAGTGTATTTTTTAATGAATTATGAAAAGGCAGTCGCTTTGGCTCATTTTGCATTTCATTGCCATATGCGGAAAGTATATCAAATTGCTTATACAAAATGAAATTCCATTTGAATTATTTTTCAGTTCCTTTTCATCAGGTAAAAGTCAAAGCAAATGTTTCGTTTCATTAACTTGATTAAATTTTAATTGCAAAACGTAAATTAAAAATGGGCAGCTACTTGAAAGGGAGACCAAAAGGAAGAGTGGGTGCTAACAACAGTTATTTCTACATACATATACACACATACATACATATACACACATACATAAATACGTATGTATGTGTAGAAATTGTCAACGAAATTGTTAAAACTTTCTCACAAATTTGCTTCGCGTTGTGTTCGTTTATTGCTTTTGTTTATATCAAAAATAATTCTTTTATTCAGAAAAAGACTGAATTGCAGGCATACAATTTTATATTTTGTAAATTTTAGTTTTTTAATATTAGTTAGTGAACAATGTAACGGTTATTTTTAATTGCTACAAAACTAATAAAAAAGTCACCTAAAATGTCAAAAAAAAAAAACTGCAAAAAAACAAATCTTTTTTTAAAAGTGAAATGCAATCTAAAAAATATTAAAACAGACCATAGAGAAATTTGTTCAAGGAATGCTTTAGTTTTTCAAAATATATATTAATCTCTCGAAATTAAATTAGTTTTTCAGCTCTAGTTATATCATAACAAAATTGGCCACAAAGTATTGGACTTATCGGACGATATATCATATAAAAGAAAACATTAGCTGGTGTTTGTTTCTTAAACTTCCAAAAATCTTGACTCAAATCTAAATTATATGTATGTATATATCATTTACTATATAACTCTAGTAAGGTAAATACTAATCTAAAGAGTACACAGAATTCACTATGACTCTGTCACGCATATTTAGGAAAAATTAGTATTTATACAAACCGATCTTAAGTACGTTTGAGTAGAACAAAAATAAAATAATAATCTATGAGTAATTAATGATTTTTGCATATCTCAAATTTCATTTTTCATGCATCAATAGCAGATTAAGTTCTATTTGATTTTCCCTTGCCATTTTCCATTTTTTTCTCGCAACAATTTTTTTTAACTTCATTGTGTGTATCTGTGTGTGTGTGTGTGTGCATTATCAATTATTCTATGCAAATTTTTATGGTTTATTCATTATTCAATTATTTACATACAAAATATGAGCGAAAAATTTTCATTTTATCGGAAGAAAAAACTTTGCTATACACACAAAAAGAAAATAAACCAAAAAATCAAAATTTTGCTATGCGGAGATAAAATGATAATCAATTTAGACAATATTGTTAGCCATGATATTCGTGTTCTGGCCGTTCTACACAAACCAAATCGTTTCATTTCTATCTCTCTCTCTCTCTTTCTCTGTTGGTCATTTTCTACTAGTGTTGACTTTTCCTTATGTTTTACTTATTTTCTTGCTTGCAACAATAATGAAATTGCAGGAGAAAAATGAATGGTCGAGGGAAAAACTTGTTTGAGAGGTGAGGGATAAGAGGCAAAAGGTTAGAAGGACCAGGAGTTAGCTACAAATTATACAAAAGCATAAGTGAAAGACAACATAAAGCTGCTATTTTACTCTAAAATATTTCTTTTTTTTTATTTGTTTTGAGTTATTTACATTTCACTTCATCACTCTCTTCATTTTGTATTCTCTGTTTGTTCTGCACTTTTAGACCAGAACAAAAAGGAAAGAAGAATAAAAATAACCTTATTTTGTGGCCTCTTTTGGTGTCGTAAGTATGCTAAATAAATTGCAAAACAAAATGCTTTAACTAAGGCTTTATCTTTTTTTTATCTTTGTTTAACCGAACTTGACTAATTATAAAAATTGTTAACAATATTAAGGACTTTGTGAACACTTCAAACAAATAATTGCCATTTATATTTTTTTAATTTTATTTTAGACTTAAAAGTTCCATTGAAATACATATTTTATTTTAAAATATAAAATTACCAATATTAGCCGCTTAAGGTAAAGTAAGCTTAATTTGTTCAAAATATAGTTAATTTTAATTTGTATTGGCCATCTATTTAATATACATATATTTATTTAATTGATGTGTTAGTAAAAACCTTTTCACGGATATTGTATGAAAATTTTATTTAGAATTATTCGGAATAATGATTTGAACCTGAGATAGGAACTTTTAATAAGCGTCTCGCAAAAAAATGGTTTCGTAGTTAATTTTACCTTTTATTACTGGATCAATGGAAAATTTTCTGGCTAGTTTTTTTAAACAATTTTTTTACGACACATTCATATTCAGACGGTAAAAAAAATACTAAAAAAAAAAAATATAAAACCCTGTGTATTTAATATTTGAGACAAAAAAAAACGATTCTGTAGATTTGTTGAACCAATGTCCTCCGACTTTCACAAAGCATTTTGTCGGAAAAATTCGTTTTAAAGTTTTGAATGCATTGGAAGAACTCAACTGAAAATGCTCTTTGTCAGTTTCTCACACTGCCTCGAAATTTGTACACAACATTCTAAAAATAATGTATTTTCGTATCACAAATTTAGAAAAATAAGAGAAAAAACTGACAAAATAATAATATATAATAAAATAAGGTGAGCGAAATAAGTAAATGGGATAAACATTTAAATCGTTACCTTAGCCTCCTCTTTGGTTTACTTTGCCTTTTAGTAGCATAAATTTGAAAAATCTTCAATATATGCACATATATGTTATATAAATATATATATTTCCCGAAAATAACGACAGTATAGACCTAATACATATTATCTATAGACATTCATTCGTATGCAAATTTAACGCTCAGCATTAGCTTAAAATTTTCACACACTTACACACACACACAGACATTCACAGAGAGGCGTACACAGAGAAGCGCAAAATCAAATACACACAGGGCCCTTGGTGGTATAAAGATACAGTTAATATTCCGAGAAAGTTAACAGAGCATGTGGTATGAGCAGCTGGGGGACATACTAACAGAGATACAAAAAGAGAGAGAGAGAGAGAGTGAGAGAGAGAGGTAGAGACACCTGCATTAGGCAATCCTTTTGATATATTGTAATATTTTATGCATGCCATCGCCCTCTGACGTTGGTTGCCCTATTCACATCTGTTTGACTGTTTGTGTGTGTGTGCGCGCTCATTCACTTGTTTTGTAAACTGTGTCAAATGTCAAGTCATGCTCATACCAACACACACACACACACACCACATCTGTTGTAACATTGTTCTTATATGTACCTTATATTCTTTTTTCGTTCACCCTCTCTCTCTCTCTCTCTCTCTCTCTCTATAAATATACAAATTTATAAATGAATCAACTCATTTTCTTATTGAGATTTCGCTATAGCAACATTTATCTAAACAATAATGCAAAAATGTTCATATGTATAAACTGCAATGAAAAATAAAGTGAAAGTTAGTTAACATGAATATTTGCATATTATATTTAGAAATTTCTTAATGATAGCACTCGTGAAAGCACTTGGAAAACGTACACACATATATACATACATATGTATATACATATGTATAAGCAATGGAATTCGTTTTGAATGCAACTAGAAAAGTGCGAGAAAACCATTTACGAGTGAAGAAACGCATATAAATAGCGTTGAAATGAGAATGACAGCAGCAATTCAACTTTGTGTAAAAGCTAAGTGAGTAACGAATGAGTGAATGATAAAAGTGTATAAATAACACTAAAACCCCTGTCCTTGGCCCTCTTTCGTTATGCCAAAGTGTTGGGTGACGGAAGGAGTGGCAAGAAATGAAAGAGATGTTGCTGCTGTTGCAGCTGTCAACTGACGCACAAATGCTAACATGTATAGAAAATTTATTAAAATTGAAGACATGCTCAAATAACCCATACCATATAAAACCAGTCAGTCAGTCATTCAGTCAATCCGCTATACCGTCATCCTCTTATCCTGTAACTGAGTCAGGTAATCCATGTGGAAAAGGAACACTTAACCGGTATATATAAACATATATGTTTGTATATAATGTTCTCGACTCTTTTAATATTTGCATCATTATTTGAATTCTGGAAACCCTCAAATTGCTGTTTGCCACTAATGAATAAGATGGGAATTGAGTGGAGGACACATACCGAAAGAGCCAAGGACGATAAATACACACATTTACAATATGGTTGTAAGCCCAAGGATAACATAGCAATTTGTTGTGTTGGCGGCAAACGATGTCTAATCCTTGAGCCAATGTGAATTATGTGTGCGCACTCGCAAGACACAAAATATATGTATATATTGTACATATATATATATATGCATATATGTATATATAGTAGACTAAAAACCGCATTCATAGAGTGATAAACTGAACGCAAGTAAAGAAAACAGAAGGACGAAAAACTCACTTGTGTGAATTTTCCAACGGTTTAAGTGATTTACTTTAATGTCGACATCGAGTCCCCCCATCCTTTCCACCCCCCACACCCCACCACACACCATGAAATTAAGGCGAAATTTTTCTTATGCTGCATTACGTCGCCATAGCCGTCGTCGTCGTCATCGCCTTCGTCTTCGTCGTTGTAGCTTCATCACAGGACTTCAACTACGACTACAACACAGCAGAATGGCATCTGAAAAGAAATTAAATTGCTCTAAAAGAAGCACTAAGAAAAAGAAGGACCACCACCAGAATGAAACGGACGCCAACAAATGCAGCTAACAAAATTACACTGAGAAAAAAAATAATATAAAAAACACTTGAAAACCAAATATAAATAACCAAAAATGTATTATCGCCATGGAACAAATTTTATATAGATGTATATATATCCAGTATATAAAAAAACTTTGGAAAATTTGTAAATAAATTCAAACATTTGAAATCTCATCTAAAAAATTAATGTTTCAAAGTTAAAAATTGACTTCAATCTTTAAATATATTTTACAAAAATTCAATTTAAATTGCAAAAATTATTTAGTTAGAAGTTATATAATATGATTCTATATAATTCCATTTCTTTCAGTGTATGTCTAAGACAAGCCATTTTGAAGGCAGTGCAGCCTTCTTTCTCTATCTCTTTTATAGCTCTCTCTTTCTCTCTTAAGCAGTTAAAGTTTCTAATTGAAATTGAAACAGAGCAATGAACGATGGCATAAGGAACAAAAATGACCGGCAGTAGAATAAAGCAAATAAAATGGAACAGCAGCAGCAGCAGCAGCTGTAGAATAGGAATGGGTCAGTTCTATGATAAGCTCTCGATTAAAACTCGAAAAAAAAGTCTTAAAAAAATTAAGTCGAATATATAGATATATTTTCTTTTTCTTTTTGCAAATCCTGTCACGCCCCTTATATATTTTATTCAAATAATTTGTATTGCAACTTTTGAGCTTTGAGTGTGGCGACATAGAAACTTTTTATATGCATTTTATTAAAAATTAGTTGCAACCAAAGGGAGGGGGGAGGGGGTTTATCTTAAGATGGCTCAAAACTGATACTGAATATGCAACTCCTTTCATATTGATGTCCTTTGTGATGTCCTTGTGGCCATATATTGGATAAAATGCAAAGATAAAACTTGTTCCGAGCAGAAGCTTACGTGTTCGGTTTGTAATTAAAAGAGCTTATCAAAAACTTTTGTTCTGCCTTCTCGATGATCGATAATGAATTTCGTTGAACATAAGAGAGACACACACACATGCACTCGCACACACACACACACACTCGCACACACACACACACAACAATAAAAAGGGGCTAAAGTGTGTGGCAAGTGATGAGTGGCGAGTGGCGAATAAAGACTGACGAGAGACTCGGTTTCAAGTTACAATACCACAGCAAATGAAAATGTTGGAGAACAGACAAAGTTTCTATTGCCATAGAAAAAGTTCCCTTAACTTTTTTACTCCTCCCCTCTCCCACACACCCTCTCACATTTCTTTTATTTTTTCGTTTCGTTTCGTATTTTTTTTTTTTTTGTGTTTTTTCTTTTTGTTTTTGCCACATTTAATTAACATGAATCAATGGTTAGGGGAAGTGTGGGGTAGAAGGAAGAATCAACTCGTAGAAAAAATTATGCTTGCGTGACACAAACACCAAAATTGTGTCGACGACTTCGAGTTCGGTTAGATACCTATTTATAAGCACACTTTTGTTCAGTGTTTCAGTTTGACATTTCGCCAAAAAGAAAAATTCATTATATTATGTATATATAGAAACCTATTGAAATCTATTGAACTTCATTATCTTAGCCTTAGCCTTAGCCTTAAGGACATTTTTTGATTCACATATACCCTTTCAGTAAGAATATCAAATGTATTAAATGACTGCTGGATACCTCTTATAAACCTAAATAATATAATAATAAATCAAATATAATATTTATGATTATTTGACATGTTAGTCAAAAACTAACCAAAAATTAATATAATTTATGTACCTATAAAAAAGAACATTGTTCCATATTTAAAAATGCAATACAAACACAAAATCGATTACAGAATGTATTAATATAATTTAAAACAAACCTTTATAAATAGATTTTTTTTTTTATACTTTATTAATGTTAATTCATATTTTGCATATCAATTATATCCTTTTGTTTTAGTCTTTTTTATTTTTTTGCTAGGGTAGCAAAATGTCATGCCAATGACTCATTAAACTTTAAGTACTAAAATTACGAATTTATATATGTATATATGTATACACAAAACATGTAAGTATGTGTGTGTGTGAGTGTGCCATTTTTATGACTTAACCCTCACAAATTACTTAATGCCTTACTTTATTGTTCAATTATTAAGGCAGAGAGCAAAAAAAGGCTAACAAAAAAAAAGAACAGAAAAGGGCACCAAAGGTTTACACATACATACATACATACATACATACATATGTGGGAATGTTGGGAATGGGCCAAACTCTTAACAGGCAGGCAACCAGGCAAAAACGAAAATGCCTCAATTAATGGCAACCAACATTAGTTATCAATGATGGCCCCATGAGCACAATAATGGCCGAGAGTACGCGAAAGGAAGAGATTTGATGATGATGATCACCACCACCATCATCATCATTATCATCATCAGAGGCAGCATCAGCTGCAAAATACACTGAACAAAAAACAAACAAAATCCCCCCGACCAAAAAAAAAACAAACGAGTGTAAACAGTAAGCGAAATAGGTGAGCAGAAAATTTTTGGAATTTTTCCCCTCATTATTTCTCGAGCCTTGGGTTTCAACTTGTTGACCATCTTAAATTAATTGTCGACCCTTTTTTTGTCGATGTGTGTGTGTGTGAGTATGGGTTATTCAACAAATGCCCAGGGTTGGGGTATTGTTGTTAATGTTTTTTTTTTTTGCATTTGTTGCTGTTGTTGTCTTGCTCTTTATTTACTGTTAATTAATTCGCATGTGAAGAGAGTTTCACATATGACCTGGCCCTGAGCTGCCGTCATCCCTTCGCTATTCAGCCCACCCCTCTCGCACCATTTTTCTCCTCATCGTTTCTTTTAAGGACACTGCAAGGCAGCTTCTAATTTGCTGCTAAATGGAAGCGTGGAAAAAAAAACGCTTTTGTATGTGCATAACGAGGCATGCAGCTAGCTACGTAGCTAACCAAACAAAAGGATGCTAAAACGTGGCGACAGAAATGAAGGGAAAAGACCAAGAGGAGAGATGTAAAGGACAAAACTTGTATGGATGGATGGATGGATGGGTGTGGGAAGGGAATATGGGTAAAATGAGTGCCCGCATTCATGGAACCGCACACGCCCTAAGAATTCGGGTCAAAGCGGTGAAGGCGTGGAAGCTACCTCATTGAGTTGATTACCAAGAAAGGTCGTCAGCAATATAAAGAGAGAGAGGGAGAGAGCGAGAGAGGAGAAGGAAAGGAAAAAAAAAACTAGAGAAAGCGCTTACAAAAGATATCTTTTGCTTTTCACTCACTTTGTGTGTCCGTGTGTGTGTGTGTCATTGAATGAAACGCATTTGGGGTATTCATGTGCCAATTGCAAGCAATTACTCAACAACACAAGCAAAGGAATTTCAGAAATGGACTGAAGAATAAAAAAAAAAAAAGTAAATGCAAATGAAATGAAATTAGAAGCAGCAGCCAGGGACAGAGGCCAACAATGTTACCAATTAGCAACGATTAAATGCAAGCGAAAGAAATCAAAGGAATATAAAAGCTTTTAAAAAGGATTACAAAGAAAAAAATCATGCTTAAAAAATATATAAATGATCTCATTGAAAAGAATTTAAATAAACGGCTAAATAATATTAATTGCCCGCCAACATGGCGTATGAGTAATATTAATCATACGGCAACATTTTAATATAACTGAAATCTTTTAAATGTTTACCAAGAATCCTTTTGATAACAAAAACATTATTATCTAATTTCTAGCACCTACTCGATTTATTGTTCATTGATAATTAACTCTTTTGGAATTTCATAAATGTGCTTGTCCATAAGTGTACAATATGTACATAAATAATATTTAATATATCTAACCCATATATCGGCACACACACACACAGACACACACAGACAGAAACAGTGGACGAAGTCCTCTTGTTATGGTAGATAAATATTTGCTACTCCTTCATTTCATTTCTCAATTTCCTTCATTCTGTTCTACTCTTACTGCATGCGTAGCAATTTCTTAATTACGTTTGTCAATATGCACTAGCATCAGGAGCAGGACTAGAAGCAGGACCAGAAGCAGGACCAGTAACAGAAGCAGGTCACAATAACTGACCACAAACAACTCAGTATAAATATTTGCTATACTACATAACTGGATGGTTATTAGGTTACACTTATGTACAGACATTCATACATATTGTTAGACATAAATATTTGTTTGTTTGTCTATTTGTATCATTGGTTTCTGATGATGTATGATGAGATATTTTTATTATTCTTATCTAGAACTAAACAAAGTGGAAAGATATTTAAATTAATCAAAGCGAATAAGTAACACGAACGATTTAAAGAAACCCAATAAAACAAACGATTCGTTACTATCGATTTTAAGCGAGTAAAACTAACGATTTGTAAATATCGAAACGTGTATGTTTTTTAAAAGCGCTTTTATTATAATTTAACTAACTAAGCAAAATAATTATTATTACTATTGTATAAATGTCTTTCTTTTAATAACAATTTTTCATAAATTTTCGGTGCTAAAGTTTAGTTTCTTCATTTTTATTCGTTATTTTTTTTTTTTTTGCAAATCATCAGTTGGGCCGACCAGGTCGATTCTTTTCCCTCCCCATTTTTCATTGCAGTTTTTCCATCTTTTTTTGTGGTTTCCGTTTCCGTTCACCGTACCCCAAATACTCCGTCATTTTCTTGGTGGAAGTAATTGGCTCGGGTTCTCCATAAATCAAACCGATAATTATGTGGGCGAATTGTGCAACCTTTTGCCAGTCAGCCAAGGCGGATGCCGCGAATTCCCTCTGGTTCTTTCTACATATTCTTTTTATTCTTCTTTTTCTTTTTACTCTTTTTGATTGTCCTCCACAAATTATGATTTGATGTGCGAAAAATATAGTGGATGAGTGTAAGGTTAATGGGGTGGGGTAGTCAAATTTAGCTCAAGGTCGTGATGTTTTTTTTCTTGTTGCTGTCTTCCTTAAGTAATAAATGTGGCCTGGCCTTCCTCGCGTCCTTGGATGTTAAGGACGAAAGTGAAACTGGAGCAACAACAATTGACTGCGGCGAATCCGCGCCCATGTCCGCGTCCGCGTCCGCGTCCGAGTTCGAGTCCTGGCTGTGGCATGATTAATTGTCTGCTGTTGCGGGCAACCACCACCAACCGCTGCCACATCGTAAATTGCTTTCACGTTCCATCACGTGAATCTCGTGTCAAATGCACGTGAGTGCCATGAATAACATTTTGCAGAAACGAATGCTACCATTCGATTCTTTTATCCTATTTGTCATGCTCGTGGTTCAGGCTAATAGCTACCTCGTTTAACAACCAAAACTCAAATCTCCACTTTTCCAAATGCAAATGAAATAGGAATAGTATTTTGAAAGACAATTGGGAAAATCAAAAGGTTACAGCATATCATTAAAGAAAATGAGAGCTTAATATTCAAACGATTACCATTTAAAATGAGCGAGAAATGCCACCGAGTAATCCCAGCGAGTAATGCCAACGAGTTATGGAAATTTCTTCTGAGCAATGCAATTAATTTCAAATTCTTAATTTGATTTTTGCATTCTTAAAGAACAAAATGAAAATCAAGACTATCAAATCTAGAAAATTAAAATGGAAACAATACAAGGTTATCTAAAAGGTTAAAAGGCAATTTATGTGGCCAAACAAACGTATTGTCGGAGGTCACTTAAATGAATGATTTTATAAATGTGGCCAGCATATACGCAAAAATGTTCATCTTTGAATACTTTTGTTGTGTCTCAATTGGCCTAAAGGTAGCAGCCAGTAAGGATAACTCGACCATGTAGCTATTTTTTTGTTCAAGGGAATGGCGAATAGCAATCACGATAATAAGCATAAATAAAAAAAGGCCAACACAAAAACAAAAAATTACACGACCATAAAAAAAGGGCAAATGCCACACGGGGAGTTAAATTCAAAAAGTATGGAGACGTTGACGGCGTCGGGGTCACCTACCATAGAAAAAAATTGTTCAGCCCACACAGCCAACAACAAACAAAATAAGTTAAGAACGAAACAAGTTTCGGTTGGGGTTGACTGGTTGGTTGGCTGGTTGGCTGGCTGGCCGGCTGGTTGCGAACAACCTCGTAAAAACTTATTTAATTTGTGATTTATATGAATAAAATTGTGTAGTAAATTCACTGAAATTATTCATTTTGCAGTCGCCAACGTCGACGCTGAGTCTGACGCTCAGAAAACAAACGAATAAAAACGACAAGAAATAAGAAAAATGTGGCTAAGAAGGAGACAGACAGGAGACAGACCAACGAAAGGATGAAAAACCAGAGCAAGCCCAGCGGGCAGTACAGCTAACGACGATGACGTCGCCAAAAAAATAAAAGAATAGAAACGAAAAAAAAAACAACAGAAAACCAAAAAAAAAAAAAAAATCAAGAAAGTTTCCTTGGCTAAGCCAAACAGCTCAAAATTTTTGTGATTTACTCTCAACCTCAACAAAGAAGACGAGGGCAAAGAAGCAAAGAGTTGGTGATGGAAGAGAGGGAAAATAGAGTGAAACAACTTTATGCACATAAATTGTTAAGCCAAGCGAAGGTCCATCTACTTTTTGCCAAAGATCAACCTTTCCATAACACAAAAGACAATGCGGAGAAAGGTGAAGGGAAAATGAAATGAAATTGAAATGAAATCAAGGGTCTATTAAAAGTCATTTACACTTGGCAACAAACTTTTGCTTCTTTGAAATGTATGCGAATCATGAATAGTTCAGTGCTCTAAATCCTTTTAAACGATTAATTTTAATAATATACATATATCGTATATAAAATAGATAAGTCATAACAAATATCACGATTTATAGAGAGTATTTAATTTATTAACCATTATTACGGTAATACGGTTATAATAGTTAATATCCGACATTCTTAATATAGAACTTTATTTGCTAGATTAATGAGGCAAACTATGGTCAGCTATTTTTAAAATTTCATATTTTTTTATACAAATAATTTAATATAAATGTATAAATTAAATATGTATACATATATTTATGTACATGTCTCATTTTATCATTTCACACTTACTGCACGGGCATCACAGCGCAATCCTAGACTGATTAGGCATAATCCCAAAAGCGGCAACATCCAGCGATGATAGGCAACCGCAAATGACGTGCCACCAGCTACGCTGCGGTGCAACATTATTCGTATACAATATTTGATAGATCGCTCGGTTAACACTATAAAAAATGTTGAAAAAATAATCCATATACATTTTTGAAATATTGTTTTCTTGTTTATTATTTTTCTTTTTTTTTAATATTAAGCTTAACGGATTCTTTGGGTTGGGTTTTTCTGTTCTATAATAAGAGTTTTGCCGGCGCCATTGTGGCTTGTTGTTTACTTTATATCAAAAACACACGGACGACTCTCACACAGACACACACACAAACACACAGACAAACACACACACATTCAGACAGTGGTAGCAGACCAAACGGAAGACAAAAAGGATATGTTTGGGAACACAAAAGCCAATGTAAGAAGGACTACGAACCGTACGCGCACGCGGCACGAATTATTCTGAAGCCTTCGACGGCGAAGCAGCTGCTTTTTAAACACTCAGCAAAGGCGAAAAAAGCTCTGAGCGGCGAATTGAAGACAAACAACGGCGAAATCGGTTATAATAGGCGAATATGAATGGTGTGTGGGGTGGGGGGAGGGTATACCGATGGGGTCCACAGTGGCAGAGTTAGAAAGAAAGGACGGGAAGTTTATGTGGCTCTCATTGGGAGCAATTGAAGTGTGTGTTAAGCTTTGGCTCCTGCTTTTGCTTTTGCTTCAGCTGCTGCTGCAGCACAAAACGCTCAAGGACATTTGGCCGAATAAACCGCCCCCAATGTATCTCCATTCCCTCACACCCTTCATGCTTCACTTTCAACTCAAAACGCTTTCATTGTGCAGCAGTTTTTTTTATTTTATTTTTAGTGGATTTGTTTGGACATTTTTTGGTTAGTTTTTTTGTGACCTTGCCCGGCGCTCCAATTAGAAATGTTTGGTATTTTCTTTATTCGGCCGTTTATTATTTTGTTTTATTTCTTCTTTCTTTTTTTTTTTTTTTTGTTTGCTTGTGACCAATGTCCTTCACACACTTAAACTTAACACACTCGATTTCACTTCTATAAGTTTCTGTGGCCTAATCCGTAGCCTATTTAGCCTTGCCAGTCAATTTCGACATTTTGTTTACGGATTACATTGTAAAGATTTTCCACAGATTTTCACATACACTCACTAACACACACAAAGGCAGCACAATATTATGAGTTTTAGACAAACCAGGATTAAGTTTTATTTAATTGGAACAATTAAAACAGCTGAGTCAAAATTAAGCTAAAGTACTTTAAACATTTCATTTTACAAAAACAATAAATTTCAAAGACTTTTAGCTTAATCAGAATTTTATTTTATATTCTAAAATCCAATTTATATTTTTATGAATAAAAGTCCTTTCTATAAGTACAAAAATAGTGAAAAAGAAAATATGAATTGATATTTTTCCAACAGATATTTGTATAAATTTCAATTAATATATTGTAAAAGTAATTTCTGATTACTACGTTTATTTTTTTTCCTCTTCAAAATGTTGAAAAATTTCATTGAGCTGTTTGTTTCCATTTCCTTGTGTTTCTTTTGCTTATTTTCTGGTATTTGCAAAACACAAAAAAAAAAAAAAGAAAACAAAAAGGAACGCTAAAAGCCCAGACCGAACGAATTCTGGATTTGAATGGTCCAATGGATTGGTCCCTTTTTCTTTTATTTTTTGTTGTTGTTGCTGCTGCTGTTGCTGTTACTGTTACTATTGTCTCTAAAGGTTCCTAAGCCGCTTTAATACCTTTTCTAATGGCCCCCGAGATGGCTACCAATCCTCCATTAGCGTGACTTGGTGGACATTAATGGCTCACGTAGTTGTCTGTTAACCAAATGAAAGAAATGGACATATTTAAAATGGAAATCTATGCAATGTTGACAAATTGTTACTAAGCAAGCAGAGCAATATTCCAAATGCGTTCCACACACAATCAATGCACAATCCACAAGAGAGAGAGAGAGAGACGCTGAGAGAGTAAAAAGTATGTAGAAGAGAGAGCATTTCAAATCTTATCGCATGTGATCGCAGTGGTTGCTTTTTTGGCTTTGTACTATTTACCGTAGTGTTGTTCCATCTCTCCATGTGACGAGAGTACGATTACCAATTGTTCCACTGATTCTACTGATGGCAACCGTTCCCTCACTCTCTAGTGATGACGTCGTCGAAATACGCGTGGTTTCACCAGCAGAGAGCAATCAGCTGTTAGAATTTCTTTTGGAGCATTATTATCGCGAAGAACCATTGACAGCGGGCTCTAGCCCCCCGCAACCCGATAAGGCTGATCAAGATTTTTTACTCTCAAATATACCAAATAATACCTGCCTAACATTATGTCTGAAAAATACCGGACGCATTGTGGCAGCTGTGGTCTCCGGTTCAAAAGATGCCAACGAGGGTAAAAATATGGAAGAATATGGCAAACAGTTTAAAGGTTCCAAATGGGGACGTATTGTCACACTATTGACCCATGTGGAAAAGAAAAGCAATGTATGTGTTCGTTATGGGGTAACCCATGCTCTCCATGTCCATGCCTTGGGTGTTGATGCCTCACTACGTGGCCAATCGCTTGGGGCACGCATTATGAAAGCTTTGGCAGAAGAAGCCCGTAAGCTTGGCTATCCGCTGATAAGTGTCGACTGCACTAGCGTTTATTCGGCACAATTGATGAAACGTCTGGGCTATGATTTGATCAACACATTAAAATATTCTGACTACAGAAACGATATGGGAGAACAGCTGTTCCAACCCCCACCGCCCCATGAGAGTGTTCAGACATATGCGCTAAAATTGTAAAATAATCGATAACATTTACAACAGCAACTAACTAATGCATGTTTTAACTAATGATATAACAATAATAAACTTGAATAAAAAATGTCTTATCAAGCACAATTTATGGTTTTAATTGGCAATTATTATCATTGAACTTGCATTTCAATACAAACTATAAATTTATTCCGTGACTCTCTCTCTCTCTCTCTCTTTCTTTGTTATGACTGTAATCTTGTAATTTACTTTACATATTCTGTGCTATTATATACATAAATAGTTAACGTCATAGTAGAATCTTGTTCTATTGTATAAAATGTCTCATTATATGGAGTTACTTGCCAATTAAATATGCTTATTGTCAACCATTTGATGGTTTGAATTCTTCTTTACCTTCGTTAACTATTGTCAGATATAATTAGGGAAAAGGAATGCGGCGCCAACAATTGGCTCAGCCCATCCCATTCCATTAAAACTTTCGTAATTTGACACTAATTAGAGCTTCAAACTGAAAATTATTTATTATACCTGACTTTATTCAACCACCACTCCCCCCACCTTTCTGCACTCAATTATATTGCACAGGTGGCTGCTGTGGCAAATGTGAAAGATTTGCTGCTATGGCAACAGTTGGTTTATAGTTGCATTTAGCCCCTTCGAAATGGGGGAAAAAAATATAAAAAAATTTAAACTCTATTATATGAATATGAGTTTTTCAACGTTTGAGATTTATTCTTAAAGCCAAGTTAAATTGAATCACATTCATTGCATTGCATTAAAATCTTTAAAATTTCTAACCGCAATGACCCACCTCAAACTGAACCCACTTTCTGACCGCAATAACACCAAAAAAGGGGGGGGGGGGGGGTAGCAAAATTAACATGCATATGAAAATGGGGGAGTGGCAATGTGGTAAATGACAATCATTCATTTGCACTAATTAGGAAGCAAGTGTTTCTGCCATCGATAATGAAGCCAATTCCCTATGCGCAATGCTCTATGCCCATCATGTGAAAACTATGTGGCATATTAGTAATGAAAATGTGACAAACTAAATATATACATACATACATACATACATATATATTTCTTACTTCATTTACGCATAAAGTATATAAAAATTTATTTACTTATTTTAAGTGCACTCATTGAGATTGGTTGGATTTCGTTGGTTTTGGGAATTGATAGCCACTGATCTTCTATGCCAACTATCACCCACTTTGTTAATTTATACAATATTTTTCTGACCCCCCCCCCCCCCCTTCTCCGCACCGCCCAAATCCTTTGTATAATTCACATTGCTTTTACACTTGACAAAAATAAAACCAATCAACAAATCTATCTATATCATATAATATATATAATCCTAAAAATTTGTAGAAAAATGAAATTTTTAAAACCTTTAATTTTAATTTAAGCAAAATTAAAAATAATTTCATAGAATTTTTTTTTTTTTTTTTTTTTTTTTTTTTTTAGTGCAGCTGTTTAAGCTGTGAAACACGTTCGCAGTGTCCTCGGTCCTGTGAGGATTCGCATGTCAGAATCGCTCAGGAGTCGAGTGGAACAAAGCTGAGAGTAGAGAAGTGATTCTGCCATATTGTCTGGACATGGCACAGGCTGTTATTTTTTTTTTTTTTTGCTCTCTCTCAATTTTTTTTTTTTTTTTTTTTTTGCTTTCGGCCAGGGCAAGACAAACAAAGTTGTTGCACCTCCGACAAATTTCAGCAGCCAAAATGGAAGACCACTTCCACACATAGCCTCACCTCGCTCCTACATACACATAGATGTGCCAAGGGGTCGGTGGGGGGGAGAGACAATAAATGGCTTTGGCTTCCGCTACCCAATCTGCTACTCGTGTATGCTTAGAAAAGATTCATGAATAGAGGTAGATAGATAGATAGATAGAAAGATAGATACATAGCCATGGCATAGATAGATAGATAGCCAAGATATATAATTGTATGGAGCAAGTGATGGCCAGTGGAAGGGGTTCAAGTTTTCGTCCTGCTCCTTGGGCAAACAAACTCGCGCCCTCGACTATGTGTCACGCTTTTGGAATTTTGATGCGTTTCGTTGTTGTCCTAGACACGTGACCAGCACAGCGATGAGACTGACAAAGAGAAATATATATAGAGAGAGAGAGAGAGAGAGAGAAAAACATAGAAGACCAACCAAACAAAAAAAAACAACAACAAAAAAAAAAGACGTACGTAACTGGCTATTGACCAGCTTGACCAGCTTCCTTTCCTTCTCACTAGAGAGAGAGAGACAGGGAATAGAATCGATATAGATCAATATTGTTGTTAGGGTATTTGCGAAAAAAAAAATATTAAATGAAATGCTGACCATTCGAACAGGTAGAAAATATAAAATATAATTAATAAAAATAAATGAAAGCTACTTAAACCATTTGCACAAATACTCGTATGACAAATTGTTACAAAATGTCATGGGAATTGGCCAATAAATGTATAATTAGTTAGGCAATGTTATGAATGGAATTGTCATCGGGGAAGATATTAGAATGAATAATTTTAATTGATATGCAATTAATTAATGAAAGCTTTTAAACTAATCGCCTATTAAATTGAATGTACATAGAGAAAAAACAAGTGTAAATTAACTATTTATAAATATATGTACAAAAGTATGTTGGATATAAATAAGATAAACAGAGTGTTGCTTGGGTATTTTATTTATATATACATACATACATATGTACATATATATACGTCTTCTATTTTTTTTTTTTTTAAATCTTAACCATGAAACGTTGAATATGTAGTTGTCACCTTGTTTTAACCCATCTCTACCTTAGCCCAAGGCTCCTTCCTCATGCAAGTTAAAACATGCTTACATATGTATCACTCACTCGTATCGTGGAGTAGACTGTGGGTGTGTATGGTTATTCGGACATTTCTGTATAAATAAAAAATGTTCACGCTTCCTTGGCTTTCAGTGGCTCAGTGGCTCAATCGGACTCCCATGGTTTTTGTCGCCCATTGTCGTTGAATTTTATTGCCGGCGCTGTCAATATCCGTTCCCTCGACAAATTTTGTAGGTTTTCTTTTTTTTTTCTCGCAGTTGGACTGACCTACCATCCTTTCACCGCCTTCATCTTGTTCACAACTACATATACCTCTTCTGTGTAGTGAGTGATTCCCGTGTGGCTAACTTTTCTGTTCAGTCTTCTTAAGGATATATATGTGGCCATAAACAACAGGATATGAAATGACTGTTTCAAGTGGCCTTTGCTCTTTTCCTCCTGTTGGTATTCAAATATATATATATATATTTCTGTGTGTGTGTGTGTATGCCTGTGCCCAAGGACCTTAACAGACCGTAACAAATAGCCGAAAGGGAACTGGAAGGATGGTGTTGTATTGTTTCTACCATCTCTCATCCACCGGATCTCCGTTGCCCTTGGCTACGCACGATTTAAATTAAATTGCACTTGACGCAGTCACTTCACCCGCCCAGATCCATGTCACGGAGCTGTGAATCTACTGCTCCTACTGTAGTGGCGGACATCTTCTTACCCATCGGTAGATTCAATTAATTCGCTAAACTCCAAGACTGTTAATAGTTGAACTGAAACACTATTAAATCTGCTTGGAATATTATCCAAATAGCCCAGAGCACAGACACAATGCACACGACACACGGGAAAGAGAAATTTAATTTAAAATGCGCACGGACACCAGATGTTAAGGGAAAACTATCCAAAAGTACCAGGCACCTGGACCTGCATCAACTGTCGACCGGGACACAAAGTAAAAGGAGTATAGTCGAACTAAGGCCAAACAAAACTAAATCAAATGCTCAGTGGCAAAAAAAGAAAAAAACAAAAAAAAAGAAGAACTAAAAGACCAGGCGGATTTCAGTCATGCCGAAGTTTGTATACCCTTCACTGTTTCAAAAACTGCTTAGATCACTGAAGTATAAGAATTAAAACCCAAATTGGATTTGCTTATTCAACAATATCAATATATATATGTTTAGGCTCTTAATTGGCTATCTGTTTTGAAAATGTTTCATTTCAAAAAAAAAAAACTAACTAGGACTTCCGACATATCCTTTAAAGGGAACCTCAACTTTGGAAGGTTCCGATTCAGTTAAATTTTGCATGATTTTGAAAAACCATATATTTGTTTTACTTCTAGAATCGTATTTTTTAAATGTTATAAAAATCTGATAAACTTAAAAAAAAAATTTATCCGATTTTTTAAATTTTTTACATTGTTAAAAATCCCAAATATCTGCTCAACAAATTTTTGTTTTAAGTTGCAAAAGTTTTGATGAAGTTTTTATCTGTTTCAATAACAACGTTCCAAATATTTTTGGAATCGGCAAAAAGATGACCAACTTATAGAAGAATCAAAAGGACATTGGACACATCCTTTAAGAGAACTTCAACTTCGCAAGGCTTCAATTCAGTCATATTTTGACCGATTTCAACAATTTTAGCTTTTTTTGCTTAGAATAGTATTTTTAAACTGGCATAATAATCAGGAAAAATTAGAAAAACTTCCGTTCCTTTTATTTAAAAAAATTTAATAATCAGGAAAACATA
The DNA here is from genome assembly GCA_037075365.1 of Drosophila emarginata. Lineage (NCBI taxonomy): Eukaryota > Metazoa > Arthropoda > Insecta > Diptera > Drosophilidae > Drosophila > Drosophila emarginata. Next base: position 2,618,169 of record JBAMCD010000160.1, read on the forward strand.
AAAAAAAATTTTCTTCTACTTATTTAAAAAATTTTACGTTGTTGAAAATTGAAAAATCTGAATGAAATTATTATTTTTTTCATTTTTCAGATTTTTATACCACTTAAAAGATGTAATGAGAGTCGGATGAAAAGTACATAGTACATATCCTTTGAGAGATACTGAATAGATCCACTTTAGTTTTTACAAAATTTTACATTATTTATACATATATTGGGAATTTATTATTTTCTAATTTCAAAAGTTTTAATATTGCAAACATCTAATTAAAATCAATATACCCTTAATGCAAGAGTATTAAGAATGCAAGTGGAAGGATGTGAATGTGGATGTAGATGCGGATGTGGCATACAGTTTCGGATGCCATTGAAGATGCGGATGCGATTTAATCTTATAATGATGCCAGGTCTTCGTCTTGGTCCTGGTCCTGGTCCTGGATCTGGTCCTGGTCCGAGTCTAGGTCGTGGCATAAAAAGTGACTTGTCAAGGGCATCATCTTTCTCCTTCACTTCGGTCAGATGAGAGTGGCAGCCATCGAGGCAAGAAGACGAACACAAATCCAAGATGATGTTAGAATGTGTGTAAGTAACAGTATTTACACTTTTTAGCCAACACAAAGAACAAACCCTTAAGCGTTCCACGTTTAAGTCAATCATTGCAAAGTTGATAGAAACTAAAATGTGTCTCGAATCCGCTTCTGTTGATCAGTGTAATGCATTTCTCAAAACTTTTACATAGTTGATTCAATTACAAAATTGTCTTTAGAATTTAAATGTGGCATTTGTGGCGACGGTTTTTGGTAAACCAATAAATTGTCAAAGTTTGCTATGGCCATCATATTAACAAATAAATAAAAACATAAAATAGCCTAAATTTAAGTGTTTGTTAGTTAGTAAAAATGTTTTCTTCTTTTTTTTTTTTTTTGATTTTAATTTCAATTTCGATTGATTGATTGATGAAAAACTGTTTGGCAACTGAAGCAAAAGAATGGAAAAGGAGAGGCTTTAATTGGACTTGGATTTGGCTTAGAAGTTGAAAACGTTTCCAAATGTCTCAACAATTTGACAGAGCTTAATTGGTTAACCTCTGCCTGTCTCTCTCTCTCTCTGTCTCTCTCTCTCTCTCTCTCTCTCTGTCTCTCTTCCTATATCTATTTTTCTCTCTGTCTGTCTTTTGGTTTCCTCTAGTTTACTGTGTGTGTTTTTGGTCTAAAGTTTTGGCTATTTGTTTTGGGGGCCTACCTCGTTTATCTGACACGTGACGTGTCTTCCAGGCAAACGTTTGCTTCCCATTCAATTCATTTTCAATTCAAAGAATATCACACCAAAGCAAAATAGTAAAAATAACTGTAAGATAAAAGCAAAGAAAAAAAATATACTTACTAATAAAAAATATGGCTAATAACCGAAATGATAAAGGTTAACTGAAATAATTGCTTACACTTGGCTATATACATATATATTTTGCATTAAATAATTAGGGTATGAGTGCGTCGAGTTAGAAAATCTATATGTGCATGTGCATGTGCATGTGCATCTGTGTGTGTGTGTGTGTGTGTGGTGCATAATCCCCAACCACAGGCAAACAGCGACATAACAGCAACAACACACAGGGACATTCATCAACTGGGCGCTGGCTATTGTTGTTGCTGTTGTTCCTGTTTGTCATGCAACATTGCACACACAACCCTACCAGATCCTAGACAGATACGACTACAACACACACACACACACACACACACACATATACATACCAGATAAGTAGATATAAGTACAATATATGCAGATATATATATATACATATATATATATATATATATATATGCGTAATTTTCATCATGTTCCAAATTTTGTAATTGCCTTCTAAACCAACATTTTATTTCTCTTTCAATCAAAATAATTTTTTATAATATAAGTACAGCAATATAAAATTAAGTGTTGCATAATTTAAGGCGTAATTTGTTTAATGCATTTTCTTTGATATTACATTAAATTATATGTATATATCTTATCTTAAAATTGAGAAAACAGAACTATATTTTACTATGAAAATAGATCAAACTTTATTTTCTTTTATAGATTACCAATACAATTAAAATCTTCTGATTTAATTTCCATTTTTTTTCTCTCAAGATTTAAAATTCCAATTAAAACTTTACTATAAAATTCTGTACGTAATTAAGAACATTAAGCTACAAAGCTAGGGAATTAAGGACAGAGGATATTGAAAGGGATTGCTGGTTGTAAAGAGAGAGAGAGAGAGAGAGAGAGAGAGATAGAGGATTGCTCATACATATATAAACAATGGTGGCGGTAACAACAACAACAACAATTTTTGCAACATATGACAGCAAATGCAGTCAACGTCATCACTTCAGTTGCTGACACATGTCGCACAAATCAATTAACATTAATTACGAATCTGATTATATTTTAATCAACACTTAGTCCAGGCATTCAACTAACAGATTGACATTGGCCCCGCATCAGCCCGCAGCAGAATCCTTTTCATGTTTGTATGTAAATGACAACCACGAGAGATGAGAAATGCGGAATGGACAACAATTTGGATGCAACTAGAGGAATGGGGGCAAACTGCAACTTATGCCAAATCAGACCGTCGAAAAAGTTTTACTGTGCAACTTAATTGCAAAGGGTGTTACAGCAGCAATGGTGAAGCAATGTTGATGCCGATGATGGCAACTTCTAGATGAAAGTCCGAAAAAAAGAAAGCAAAAAAAAATAAAAAAAAAGACACGCAGACCGGAACAAAGTCGCCAGCTGCCTTGAAACTTTCTTTGGCTTGCAACAGAAAATAAAATAGAACGGAACAGAACAGAACTAAACATTACCAAAAGCAACAACAACAGCAACAAAAAAAAAAAAAAAAAAAACTGAAAAACTTTTTGGCAAAAATGCAAATGCAACTCAGCAAACAATTTGCCACTGCCTCCGCCTCTCTCCCTCTCTCTCACTCTTTTGCTGTCGCTTTTTGATTTCTGTGGCAACATTTCTTTTTTCAATTCTTTTTCTTTTTTTTGCTTTTTTCAATTAATCCCAAGGTCCAAGCCTGGCAGCACCTGCTGAAAATTGGTTCTTGTAGGCCCAACACTCCCAACCATTTAAAATGATGGCAAACTAATCAAAACAGCAAAAAAAAAATAGAGAACAAAAATACGCTCAAAAAAAAGAGGAGAAAAAAAGAAAAGTTTATAATCAATTTTTTTTTTTTTTTGTTATTCTTGGACAAACTTTTTCCTTGCTGATTCTGCAAATTGTTTCGCATCATCGGAGGAGACAGAGAGCAATGTTGGTGGCGAGATGGGCAAGAGATAAACATAATTATAGGGTAAAGTGTGTTGGAGGGTAAAGACAAAAACCTTCGACGCAGAGCTGATTGAATGATGCAAAAATAATAAGATTATGAAGTCATTTTAAGAGTTGAGTTCTTGTTGTCCTTGTTTATGGGGAGAGTTTCACTCTATTACAGTATAGAGTATAATGTCATTTATAAAGGGTGTTTTGCTTAGAGGTATCCCTAAATAGTATAGAATATAATGTCATTTATAAAGGGTGTTTTGCTTAGAGGTATCCCTAAACCCAATGTATTAATATTGGTTAACATTTTTCTTAATCATTCCACAAAATGAATATCTAAAACTATATTATAGCTTCTTAATAATTATTTTAAAACATTATATTATCATATCCTTTATATTTTAAAAAGATCTATCATTCTTTTATATATTTTTATATGCATTAAAAGTATAAATTATACTATTATATCAAATTTACAAATATGTATATATTCTGTTCTAAGGATATCCGATATGGATCACTTTTTTTGGAATAATTTATTTAAGGCAAAGTTTTCTATAAGAAATTTTTTTTATATTCTATATCCTTTTTGTTTTACAACATGCTCCTTAAAGTGAGCAAGCAAGTAGTTCTATCTTCCTCTCTCTCTCTCTCTTTCTCTTTGACTCTTGGCCTGTCTTAAATGCCAACTCAAGCGTTTTGTTAAATCCACTTGATGGTCATCAGAAAAGACATGCCTACATACATACAAACGTGTTTGTGTGTATGTGTGTGTGTGTGTTTTTGTTAGAGAGGAGCAACCACTAGAAGAGCGGAAGGAGCATAGACAGGATGATTTTCTATTATGTGCGATATTTCATTGGATTTGATGAAAATTTCAATTTTCCACTTTGAAGCCAAATGGCGATTCATTTTAGAAATTTTTTTGCCAGGCTTTGACAAAGCGACAGCCCTTGTCCAGCCACACCCAATACTCTTCGTTATCGTCCTGATGCTCCACCTCTGTTACCCACACACACACACACACACATGCAGTGACTGACCTTAGTCCTCTACTATGGGACTCGCGTTGGTTTGCCTTTGACTCTGCCACACCCATCAATTGCAGAAGCAAAAGCAAGAGCATATAGAAGCCGCGATGATGGCCTCTTTGATGATGATGATGATGACGATGACGATGGCATCCATTTACAGAACGTCCCTCATGACTACCCCATTCATATGTGCCCTCCAGTTAGATGGCCCATTGACCGTTGCACTCCTTTGGCTTGGTGGTGCACTGCATCAAAGTCATCACCAAAGCATTGTGCAGGCATTTTTACAAAATTTATTTGCCTCATTTATGCAGCAATTACTCAAAAGGACCACGGCCAAGCCATAGAAATGTAGTCAAATGTGCCACAAACTAAACTACAAAGAACTAAGATCGAGTACACATATATATATGTATGTATATATACTAAATATAATCAAAGACACTATTGTAGACCCACCTACTAAGTAAAAAAAAAAACCCCATTCCTTTCGTAAAGAATATTTTAAATTGAAATTGAGATAACAAAATAACAAGTATTATTTATCATCCGGTGTATATTAGCTGAATACCGGGTTTTACAAGCTTTATTCTTTATCCTTAAATTGTAATTCTCAACTAGTTTCAGCATTTAAGAGGATTGATATTTTACGTTATTTCGAATTACGTGAATTACGTTAATGCTTACTTTTCTGATTGGTAATTATTTTATTCGTGGTCACATTTATGCGGCTTATTTTGACATTTTATCGTTTCCAGATGGTAAATTGCCTTTTCAAACCAAACACCCGTCCAACTATTAACCATCTATCTCTATGAATCTTCTCTCTATGACTGTTAAGCCTTCTCTCTCTATTCATAAATCAGTTGGTCCCATTAATGCAACTTAAGCTAAATGCCTGTGTTGAATTTAGAAGTTCATTAACTTGGCTAACTTAATGGCCTGCCTGCCTGACTCTCTTATATTCCCCTTACCATTATCCCATACGGATAATGCTCTAAGCTGTAAGGGCAGACGACAAATACGAGTCAATGGCTTGGAATCTCGATATGCCAAGGAAAATGCCATAACAACTTTTACTTAATGGAGGCGGCGCAACGGAATGATTTAGGCAGCTTTCGTTCCTAAAACTTATACCCAACCCTAACCCCATTCGAACCCTGCCCCACCATACACCGAATTTAGTGTATGTATGTATAGGGGGGATGAGAGTTGGAATCTGTCTAGTGGAGCGGAGGTTACACATAATTCAATTAGTTTTTGCTGTGTGCAACATGTGCGGAACCTCTGTGAGCAATTAAAAGAGAATTTAATTTTAGCGTGCATAAGACTGTAAAGGTTCCTAAGAGAGATGGGTTTTGGAAAAAGGGGTGTGGTGGTGGGAAGGGCGGGGGGGAAGGTAAACCGACTCGACATGCAACAGCAGCAGCAGCCACCATCTGCAGTAGCTAACAAAAATGTTGAAAGAACAATAAGCAAATCGTTAAGATTTGTAAAACTTTTTACACAATTCCCACAACATGTACAACCGAACAAAAAAAAAAAAAATTTCCATTTACCCAGTGGAAATGTTTCAGGAAAATCCTTGTATACCGAATACCGTGATTTTGAAATAACTTGAATAAACTTGATACGAATATAACTGATATATTGAAACATTTTGAATACCATAATAATAATGAATACTTTAGATCCAATTTATATTAAATTAGAATTTATTTTAATATGTTATTCAATATGCGCATAATAATATTCATTCAATTCAATTAGGATATGAATCGATAATTTATCTATATATGTATGTATGAATATTCATAGTTATATACAGTTCACTGCCATTTAACATTCACCGTCGTCTCCATTGCCAATCACTTCCGTCTGTAAACGAAGTCCGGACATACTCGCATACCATTCAGTCAACTACTCACATATTCACCCACTCACTCACTCACTCACTCGCTTACTGACTCACACACTCACTCACTCACTTACTCACCCTCTCACTCACTCACTCGTTTATTTCGATTCATTTTTATAAAAGTTGCTGCGCCCAAAGTTTTTGCGGCTTTCGCCGTTTTCCTACACTGCGTCTAGGTGTGAAATGCACGTCGTTTGCATCTGTGTGAGTGCAATACACACACACACACATACACACAAACACACACACACATATGCATGGTTGTATGTACCGAAGTCTAGGCCAAGGCATAGAGTAATACATACATATGTTGGCCGGGTCTTATGACTTAATAAATACTCCCCAGACATGCGGAGAGCAAGATTGCGGGTGGAGCGGGGAGTGAGAATTGCGTGGGGGGGTGGGGAGGTAACGTTCTCTGCCAAAGGTGGCAGGAAATATGTTTAACGGAGTCGGAGAAGCGCCTGCCTGGCAATTTAATAACAAAAGCAAACGGCATTGAAAGTAAAAAAAAAAAACAGAAAAGAAAAGAAAAACCCAAATATAAAACGAATAGCAGAGAACCGCGTACAATATTCGTTAATGACGACTTTTTGAATACCCTGCCATGAAGATACAACTATTTTATAAAACGAATGATCCTATAATAATATTACATATTTGTTAAATAAAAAAAATATAACAAATTGAAATTAAAACTTAATTTTCGACCTTTTGGTAAAATATAAAATTAAATAAAAATAAATATATAATAAAATATTTATAAGGATCAAAATATAATTAATATTTAAAAAAAAAAACATATTAACTTTTATACGTTTATTGTTGTTTTTAATTTTAAAGTTTATATACATAATTAAAAATGTTTAAATATTAATAAACTCATTTTGCAAGGGTATAAAAACAACACAAACAGACGAATAAAACGTAAAAAGAAAATAAGAAGAAAAAGGAAAACAAAAGAACTAGAAAACTTGTGGAAAATGCTTTTGATTTACTTTACACTAAAACGAATGTTGAAATGTGTGTGTGTGTGTGTGTGTGGGGGGGGGGGGGAGGGGGAATAGGCACAGAACACTGCAGTGATTCGAAGGGAATTGCGGATAGAAATTGAGTACAAATGCACCAACTTAAAAAGGCTCTAAAACTAATGTGTAAAATGGAAAAAGAAAAGGAAGGGAACCGCAGCTCTCCTGTGATATTGTTTAATAATAATTCATGGAATTTTCTAGTTAATTATATTCCTTTTTTACCATAGTAGTTCATATTACACAATGAAATAAAGTGTAGTAGGGGTAGAATCAAGGTAAGGTTTTCTTTTTTTGAATAAACAAACTGGAAATAGCAAAGATTGAGCAGTTGTGAATGTTTTGGGAGTGGAGGGTCAAAAAGTGAACTGTGACCCAAATCTGTTCATCTATGCTAATTAAGGTCAGGCAGCAATTCATCAATTGCAAGGTGGATTCAAGTTTTGGTCCTCTACTAGGTCACCCATTAATAGTGTAGTAGAAGGAGATGGAGATGGGCGCGTGTTTTTGGGCAAGTTGGCTAAATATCCTTTCTATCAGATTCAATTAAAGTTGACATGGGTTCACCATTTCAAGGAGATGAAGCAGAGAACATGAAAAGGAGCAGCAGGAGCCGAAGCTGCCGGTGGATTTTGACAGCTTCTGGGCCACACCCCCAACATTTTCAACCTGCTGTGTATCCAATTTTTTTTTCTTCTTTCTTTTTTTTATTCAATTTCCTTGACAAACACACACACACACACACAGAGAGAGAGGAGGAGGTCTACAAAAACGAGGCGTATCAAAAGAAATACTCGTTAAGAGGAAGGCAGGACAACAATCTGCACTGATACGTTGCCAGGACCCTAGACCCATGCCCCCTACCCACATATACATGGACAAAAGTGGGCAGCACCCATACACATGACAGGATTGTGAGATACTCCAATTAAGAATGGCCCATAAAATGTTTTAAACCAAAATAAAAGAAAAATTTAACAAAAATCATAGATAAATATTTAACATTAATTAAGTTTTAAGTAATTTAAGAGAACTATTTTTTTTCTTGTTTTCTTATAGAAACTATATTTCGATAACTGGGCTCCATATAGCCAGATCCGTCCCCGGGTCAAGGGCGCAATAAGACACGAAAAATCCAATGGAAGAGAAGCCAGAACAAGGAACTGAGTTTGAGCAAGGCAAAGTCTCCGCTTTTGCCGCTTTTTTTGTTTTTTGGGCCAATTGCTGCTTTCACAGTGTTGTTTAAATTAAAACAAACCCTCTCACTCTCTGTCCCTCTCTCTGTGTCTCTTCTTCACTTCTCCTTTCTACCATTCACACTCGTCTGTCCATTTCACTGCCCTTACCCCTGTCATCATCAAACCAATTCCCTCAGACAGCAATTGCTGTAGGGCCTCAAACAGAAAATTTGCAACTGCCTCCCGTTGTTCAGTCAACGCCAAATTCAACTCCCTTGGCCAAGTCAGAGTCCAGTTTCAGTTTGAACGAGGCAAATACGAGAATGCAGTGATGAAGAGTATAAGGGTATAGTGTCAGGGTAAGGGTAAGGGTAAGAAGTTGGAAGAATACGCGGGGTTAACTCCAAGTGCCTCGAGTGCAAATTTGCTTGTTAAATTTGTTAAAACTCTCAACTAATTTGCAGCCCTATCCGGAAGTGTGGGCCATTCGTCCGGAGTACTGTATTCAGGAAGTTGTGTTTTGCCTAAAGACTAATTGAAAATGAAGTTGGTCAAAACTAGAAGCTATTAACACCCACGAAAATAACGATATTTCATCTAGACAACCGTCTATGAATGTTTCCATTCAAATATTATTATCATTATTGCCCATCATCATCATCTTTCAATATCATCGACAACATCATTTGACTGCTATTTTCGGCACACTCATTTTCCACTTCATCATAATTTTTCCATTTTTGTTTTTTTTTTCTTTTCATTTTCTATGACCAACCATCAAAGCATTTTCCAGCTTCCCAGATGCCACAAAACACTGAGAAAAAAATAATAATAATAAAAATATAAAAATTTGTTAAATTTAAACATTATTTAATCAAAATTTTGAATTATCGAATATACCATTTACAGTTATTTAATATTTGAACTATTTTGTGTTATTTTTGAATAGTTGACCATCTTCTAATTTGGTCTGGTAAGAGGGAATAATTTACAGAGTTAAACAATTTGTTGAGGAAGAGAATTATTTTTTTAAGTGTATCAGGTGGAGTCGGGAGACAAGGTTAAGCATTCAGTCAGTTTGCCACAGAATTCCCCTACTCCTTGGGGAATCTTGCAAAATGGAAATGGAAATGAATAATTGCGTCACATTAACTTGGCATTGTTATTCGTCATCGGCAAATCAGTTGCTAAATTAATCGTATGGAATCAAAACGAAGGCCAACTGATTGATGGTCCAACCAGACCAGTAGCAGGCCGAGAACTAGAGCCAACTGGCAGTTGGAGTCCCACATAATCATCATCATCATCATCATCATCATCAGCAGCAGCAGGAGCAGGAGCAGAAACATCAGTCTTAGTATTCCGTTCCAAGGGGAGTAACCTGGAAGTGAATCTCTCTTGTGGGATGGCTGTCGGTGGCTGAGCCAACAGCGGATGAGTGTGGCGTGTGGGTAGTAGTAGTGCGGCGGCTTGTTACCCGGCTTTGACTTTGTGTGTGTCTCATTATTATGCAGCTCATGAGTCTCGTTAGTGGCAAAGTTATATGAGCATACATCAGGCAACAACTTTTCCTTGGCACCCAACCAACATCCAAGGAATACTAGAATCATAGCAAGAAATGACTTGGTCGGGTTTGGGGGCGGGGGGAGACAAGGGGGAAACGCGACAAGAAATTGGTGGATTGGTACAGGAGGGGGGTCGATTGGGGTATGAGGAAAAGTGCGGAAAGTGTTAAGCACGCTGAAGTAAATGCTAGCAACTTCTGACATGGCCCCCAACTCCCCCTCTCAATCTCTCTCTCTCTCTCAGAATGTTGTCAACGCAAAAAAACTGGACGAAAAGCGGAAATCCCCTTCACTCCATCTACCAATCTAAAAGAATAAGTGAAAAGAGATGATAGTGAAGAGGAATAGAAGTGGACTGACTTCGTAAAGCTTTCCCAATTCGCCGCAAAGCGTTTCGGGTAAAAGTTCGTGTCGTTCGGAATTCCTTTAGCTTGGCTTGGCTTGGCTTGGCTTGGCTTGGCTCCGGCTTTGACTTCCACTTCGACTTTGTCGTTTGTTTTTCAACAAATCGACAATGATTGCCACCAACCAACCAACCCACCAACCCACCAACATCCAATCCGCATTCACCATGTTATCCACTACCGCAGTGTTCTAGAAAAACAAAAAATAAAAAGCGCAACTATGGCGACAGCGACTCGATTAGCTTTAATTAGCTCCCCCGAAAAAAAAGAAAATGAACCTAACAATGCAGAAAAAAAAGAAGAAAAGAATAAAGAAAAAAACCGAAACCCAAATCAATTATTCACCATTTGCATTTGGATGAGCTATGGCAAGGGAAGGAATCTTTTAGAGTCTCTGGTAAGGAATGCAGACTATGTTTATGAATTATGCATTTAATTGGGAGATATTTCGGGAGCAAACGTAAAAACTGATGAGAGGGCATAAAATGCATTCGCATTCGCATCCGCATCCCATGTCAGTCTATATTTTAGCAGCAGCTGGTGGTTATAGCGGTCAGCATAAATGCATCCCTGGGGTGCAGTTTTTAAGCACGCCTTCCCCTTCACCTTTCCCCACCCCTTCAACCCGGACACCCATCTTTGCACATCGGCCAAATTTGTCGACTCTGGGCAATTGTAGGAACAGCAACCAAAATTTTCACTGAAACTGCCAATCGGTTGTAGTTGAAGATACACTGAAAAAAAATCTTTAAAAATTAATAAAATAAAAAAAAAAGTTATCGAATGCAATGTTTTATAATTTTAAATAATTATTACATTCAATTATTTTATTTCTTTCACTGATTTAGGATTTTTAAAATAATATATATTTTTTTTTAACTTTTTTGCAAATTTTTTGTTGCCTAACTTTTGGGGCAAATAAAAATGACCTTGGTAACATTTGTATGAATAATTGATTTCAGTGTAAGCGACAACAATACAATTACCAAAGCATTTGGTCGGTCGGTCAGTTGGGTCAGTTGGGGCAATTGGTATGCGGGAGGGATGAATGGTGACGTTCGGATCAGCTGCATTAGCAAATTCATGGTCTCCACCGCCATTGAACCTAATTGAAACTCTGCGCCAATTGCAATTATTTTCCATTCTAATTCGAGTTCCACTGTGGCCAACGGACCAAATCATCATGATGCTGTCATGGGTTGAAAGGGGGTTGAAAGTAGGGAAGTGGGGGTGGATGGTGGGTTCTAGTGGTTTCCATTTCAGTTTCTCATTTCAGGTTTTTCTCTTCTCTATGCTATTCTGTTCCATTCTGCTCCATTCTGAAAAATATTCAATTTCATTTTGTTGCTGCTCGAATTGAATTTCAATTGAAATTGGTATAACCCACATCCTTTCATTCACCGAACGCCACCAACTCGCCAACGTTAACGCCAATGCCAAATTCAACGGGGACAGGGACGATTTTCAACAATTTACCCTAATGATTGGGTGCTGGACCCCAGGATACGCCTCCAAAATGTTTTTTTTTTTTTTTGCCACATTCTCACTGCTGTCAAATTGGGTGCAATTTTCGCGTTTAATTAGCTGCAACATCATGTAGCAGCGACAGCTTGGATATGAAACTCTCATGTGGCATTGTGTTTGGATGCAGAAGAGTGACTATATGGAATGGTAATTGAACAATGAAGGTTTTCCATTCCAGTTTGTATTGGACATATGCCAAAAAAAAAAAAAAGAAAATAACTTTGTATCGAATGCAATTTACATATCGTGCAGTCCATCAACACCTTTTCTTTTTTTTATTTGCCACACATGGCGCTTCAAATTACAACACGATTGCCACACGAATGGACAATAAACCCCGCACAACTGAGCCCCATCACTGGGGAACGATGCGAATAATTTCTAACAATTTGTAAAAATAATACATAGCCACGAGGTGACATCCTTTTAAGAAAATAATACAATTATTTTTACAATTAATTAGAGTAGAACTAACGTTTGTCCTTCGAAACAAAGTCCATAAAGGACATTCTGGGAAGATTGTATGTCTGGAAATTGTCACCTTGTCTACTTAAGGTTAAAGTTAATTATATTTTGGCAAACATTTAATAAATAACTAAAAATACTATTTTAAATAAAATATGATTTAGTCTCTTAAAAAATATAAGATATATAACTGGTTTCTTAAAGATATCCAATCTATATTTATTTATTTATTTTTAAGTCTGAAATTTCTCCACTTCTTAAAATAGAGTATCTAAAAATCGGCAGTCCTTATAAACTTTATGAGAGAATATTAAATCGTCCAAAATGGCTATAACAAGTAGATAGCAATTCAAGTGAGACGTTTTATGGTTTTCATCAAAAAGGAAAAGAAAAAAATGGAACATAGAAAAGAATAGCAAAAACTAAAGTTTTGTGAGCAACTAAATGATTCACTTGGGGCCAAGAGCCTATCACCTGTACTACACACACACACACACACACACACACACACACACACACACACACACACACACACACACACACACACACACACACACACACACACACACACACACACACACACACACACACACACACAGACACACTTACATACATACATACATACGAACATAGTGTTACTGGGTGGTTAAAGTGAAAATTGTGTAACTGATTGTTAAAACACTTGCGGGACATGAAATATGTGAAAATAAAACACTTAAACTAAAATACCGAATATCATACATAGACCACATTGCGTATACGTAATGCTTAAAGATGTCTCAATTAAAGTATTTAATAATTAACTCTATGGCAAGTACTTGCAATACTTTTAAGTAACAATATCACCTGTTAGCTTAAATTACCCTTTTCGTTTATATCAATTTCAATTTTCATTTGCTGTCAAAAAAAAGAAACCAAAAATTTGTTTGTTCTAAATTCCGATTTCGGTTACGTAGACAATAAACTCAATGGATATGTTTGGCAAGGGCAAAAAAAATAGAAAAAATTCAACAGGAAAACAAAAAAAAAGTAAAAACTTTGTCACAGTTAAATGACAATAAATGTCACGCAAAATGCCATAAGCGCGCGTCTGCCTTACATACGACAACAAGGACATACATAAAAGGACATACAGCATATACACAGCATCTCAAAAAAAAAAAAAACAAACAAAAAAAACCAAGAAAAAAGTTTTCCTTTTTTCGTATGCTTGACTCTGCGCTTTTACCTTGCTTCCTCATGCTCAAAACACATACAAGCTCACACACACACACACACACACACACAGAGAGAGAGAGACTCAAGCATATCTTTATCCACATGGGCCTCTGTCATAACTTAGCCGTAAAACAGCTGACAACTTCCTAAACCCATAAACCCACATACCAAGAGGCCTGACTGTTATTTTAGTGATGCGAGCGTGTCAAAAAGATTTTCAGAGATTTCTCACTATGTAAAGTTAATGAACTGACTTACATACATATATACGTGTATGTAAATGTGTTTTACATAACTGTAATAATTGTGCTATTTATAATAAATGAAAATGTTTAACATTTGGACAAGCCTTTAGCGACTTATTAAGGGTATCCCAGCTCCTCTAGCCATCACGTTTCACATTTCTTAAAGTATTTATTAAAGCAATAAAAAAGATTAATACATATTTCAATTTACAAACATTTCATTACTTTACGAGCAAACCTCAAAATTTTTAAATCATTAATACAATTTTTAAAATTCAGAAAATCAATTATAATACATATAAAAAGAAATGTAAGGCGTATATATACATATATAGTATATAGCAGGTAAAAGTCATAAAAAAAATGAAGTTTCCAGTTTAGTTTTCAGTCGACTTTTCTTTCTTGATTGTATGATGGAAATGCTTTAGAACATATACTTACATATATGTACATATGTAGGTAGTATATATTATATTATATATATATAAGTATGTATGTATGTATGTATATATATAGATGTCATCACGTTGTCACCACAAAAAGTTTCCGTAGTTGTTTTAGTGGCTTAATGTGCTAAACAACTGCGCAACAGGACACAAAACCGAACAGAATACAACAGAAGAGAGGAGAACAAAACAGGACAAAAGGACAAAAGGAGTTTTGCGGAATTGAAGGAAATTTAAGCACTGAGAAAAGATACTTGGCGCGTGGCACCGTCACCGTCAACAGCAGCCAGTTGCTGCCATATGTACCAAGTATGTATGTACATATATACATACATACATACATACATGGTAAATACATGTGTACATATGTAGGTATGTATGTATGTACATGCACATGTGTGTGTACTTTCTGTTTTGGAGGTGGGTACTCGTACTTCGTCAAAAAAGAAGAAAAAGATAAAAAAAAAAAAATAGAAAAAAAAATATTTGAAAAAGAGGAAAGAAAGGAGAAAAGAAGGAGCATGTTGGAATCGCAATAAAAACATCATGCTGGTAGCTGTTGCTGTTTCTTATGCTTTTGTGTGAGACTTCACATCAAATACCCTTCGTATTAGTATCTGGTCCCTGGTAGAGTAGATATACAATGTACGTCCCGCTCTTTTCACAGTCGCCATACATACAGACATCCCTAGCCATAATGTCTTTGCCTTTTCAGCTCAATTTACCAAATTCCCTTATGTACTCGTATTTCCTAGTTTGCCTACTTGGTGGGTCTCTTGTTTGTCATTCACATTCATCTAGCAGCAGTTTTTGTGCTTTTGTTTTGCGCTTTTCGATTGTGAATAGGGAAACATTGTATGTGATGGGCGGTTCGGGTGGGCCGTATTGTGCCTGATTGTTTGTAAATAAAATCGCCAGTTTTATTGTCGCTGTGCAAACTTTGATTAAACTTTCGAGTTAGAGAAATCTTTAATGGCACGGTAAGCTATTTGATGGAAAATTACTGACAAGCAAAAACATTTTTGATATGTTAGAAACTACTGGTATACAAATTGTTTCAAATATATATACATACATACATACATATAAATATGTGTATATTTACATATGTATATATACATAGATTTATACACGTTTATAGTACATACATACATACAATGAATGTCTACCTATCAAACGTAAGTTTTTTTCCCTATTCCGACTTGTTGTTGTCATTTATGAAACGAGTCTGCAAATGACTTCTTTGAGTATGTTATTTGTCTTCAAAAGCTTTTTAAAAAGAGACAACTATGCAATGTGTACGCATATATCCTTATGTCAAGAAATATTATTTGTTCAATTTCAATTTAATGTCCTTTATTTGCATCTACTAAAAATTGATGGACAGTAAGTTAAAACCAAAAGAAAATTAAGTCTTTTAGTCTACTGGCCTACACTTTTAAGCATACAAAAACAACAATGTGTAATTAATAATATCCTTGGAGTAACAAAAAATGTGGTGCCAATGTTGTGTTATTTTTTTGCTAAGATTTTTTGCGGTTTTTTATTTTAATTAAATTATTGATAAATGCTGTTATTTTATTTAAACTTAAATTCGAATTTGATAAAATATGTTGTAAATATCGATAAAATCGATAGACAGAAAAAACGATGACAAATTTATCGATATAAATGCAACTCTGCTAGCGTCGCCATATACGTGTTTGTCTATATGCGTGTATGTGTGTCTATGCAAGAAAATCTGAGAGAGAAATATAAACAAATTAGACAAAATATCTAAATAACTAACTTTATCCATGCATCAAAACCAAACAGCATCAACAATGTCAACTTACTATAATCTATATGCGGGCGGCGACAACTACGACGACGAATCCACCGGCGATGAACGAAATGAAGAAGGTAAAATTGGCCAAATGCAGAGCTGGATGCTCTGTGCCAATGAAATCTTTAATTAAATTCACTTTTACAGATACGGATGATGCCAGCGAAACAGAATTTCGTAGCCCAAATGTAAACCGTTATGGTGGTCTGGGGTTAGGCATGCCAACAAATGGTATTTCCTGCATAAACAGTAACAATAACAACAACAACAACAATGTGGGCAGCAACAGCGAACTGAAAGAGCAGTAAGTGGAAGATTAGTTTCTACAATCCAAGACATCCGTATTTATCGATTTTCTTTCTATTACGTTGTAGAATGTACCAGCACAAATTAATCAATCTTCACAAGCAAATGGATGAACTTAATCAATTGCAACATCCGGAATATATCAAGCGTCTCAAGAAATTGGAAAATCAGGTTAAGGAGCGACGACGCCTTAATGAGATCTACAAGGAATATATGAGGGAATGCGTCGAACGTGATTATTTATTAGAGAAAAAAGCCGCCCAAAAAGACTACGATGAGAAAATGATGGATCTCAAGGATAATCTCATAGCCGATTTTGAGGATCGCAAACGACAAATAGAGAATGAGCGATTTAACCTCGAGCTTACCAATGATTCCATGGAGATTAAGACAACGGTGACGCGGAAGCTGCGACGTCGTCCCAATGAGCCGTTGCCAGTAATAGAAAAACGACGCAAACCGGCTACTGGACAATTACTGGTGTATCAGCTAGAAGATAAGGAAATCGAGTCCGATCTTAAGATGATACAAAGAGGTAAACCAATGGCCCTGCAGCAACAACAGCAACAAAATGGAATATCCAACTATGCCCAGCAGCAGCACCATCACCAACAATCCCACCAGCAGCAAATGTCCCATCACAACTTAATAAGTAGCAATGATCCTCCAGCTTCTTCTAACTACCAAGTGGAGACCCGCATTGAGGCCAACAAGTTATTGTACGAGCGTCGCTGGTTCTGTCGAGGCCAACAGGTATATGTGGAAGGCAAGGAAATGAATAAATTTCCAGGCACTATTGCAGCTATTGGTAATGAAGTGGTAAGTGTATATCCATTCCATTATAATGTGAGTCAACTAGTCCACAAATCAATTATATTTACATTTGTAGGTATGGGTGAAACGTTCCAATGATACCAAAGTCAAAATCAATATGTCGCATTTGGCAAAAGGCAAAATATCAATAAAACGGCGATAGCCTTGCTAATCTTTCACAACATTGTCATCATCCATCGGCCAGAACAGCAGAAGGAGAGTGAGATCTCTAGTTTTAGAAAACTCTTCGCCAAACTATCTATAATCCAAACCCGTTAGTCTACTTTAGCCAATTGGTTAAAATCGGAATTGGTCTTGTAGATAGTATTATTAATATAATCAATGATTATGTAATACATCTGTAAATACGTGAAGAAAAAAGCATACAGAAATTTTTTTTTGTAAAAACTTGGTATTATTATTAAATGGAACCCTTTCACACAGTTAATATCCATAAACGAAAGATATAGATATTAATATTATTAAGAAATAATAATTGTTAGATCTATAGAGAACCAATTGGGGAACTAAAAATCCAGATCACTTTACGCATAAAAATGTATTAGGATTAATATTTGTAAATATTTGAATCAATTTCGGTAATTTACATTATATTTCTGAAATATGTTTATATCAGATCGTAGAATTTGTACATATATATTTAAGAATTTGACTGGTTCATTCCTAATTCCGAAGCTGATCAACCCCCATTCAGCTATTACTAAGGGAAAGTCATTGACGTAGTCAACACGAAGCTTGACTGTTATTATTTTTCGAATACACCCCTGATAAGCAATGGGTAACGTGGTAACCAGGCAACAATCAACCCAAACAAATATGAATTGTCCCCGGAAACGGGAACCACAACAAATGGCATCCAATAGAACCCTTTGTCCATTCAATTGGCAGCCATGTCCTTTAAGGATGTGCGAGGTAAGTTATAGAGCCCTTAACCACATTATTAAAAAGGAATATATATATAATTTATTTCTGTCAGATCTTGGCGAGCATTTGAAACTGCTGGGGTTTCCAAGGGTTTTTCCCCTGCAATCGCTAGCCAGTCATCCCTCAACTGGAAGTTTGGCCAGTTTTCATATTGTAGCCGAATTGTTGCAATGGCTGGCAGGTCTAATGGAACCAGGATCCATACTAAGCGGCGGCGTGGAAACTGAGGACCAACGTGTCCAGCTTATACGCTCGGCCACTGAATTTTTTGTGATGAAATCGGCGATTCGTTTGAATCCCCGCAAGCTTTATGCTGCCTCCGCTGTTACGGCCTTGGAATTACAGAAAATAACACGGCTTCTTATAGCCCCCACTCAAACGGAGGCAGAACGGGATGAAGAGCGTGAAAGGGAGCAATATCGCAGTCTGAATCAGGTGGATATAGGCGATAAGATGGAAGAACTGCGTCGAGCCCGTGAACTTTCTTCGGATTTAACGCAACGCGGAGCGGCCCTCTATGATCTGCTGTCCAAAGAGCTGGTAAATAAAGAGGCACGCCTGGCCCAGACCCAGCGTCCGTTGGAGCTTGTAAGTGTAGAGCGGATCCTTAAAAACTCTATTCAGGCCAATCAATTAAAGCTACAAACGAGTCGGTCGCAGCTGGAAGGCCAGCGTGTAGAATTGAATGCGCTCCAATCCAAGCTACAGCGAAAGCGAGCGGAATTAGAGAGGACAAAACAGCGATTGGAGGCATTGCAAAAAATCCGTCCTGCCCACATGGCCGAGTTTGAGGAATGTGAAAAGGAATTGCAACAGCTATTTCAGCGTTACTTTCTCCGTTTGCATGTGAGGGATTCGCTAAAGAATCATCTTGAGGGACGTAATAAAAAGGTCACGCCCATATCATCACCTTTGCTCCAAAAGCCATCGGAAAATTCAATGCCCTTTATACCGATACCCGAAGGGCTGATTGAAGATGAAGATGATGATGAAGAGAATGGAGTTGATCGACGTGATGGGACTGATGTGGCACAGGGTGGTGCAAACGAAACAAGTGGCTCCTTCACACTAGATTCCGTCATACCCGATATACGGGATGAGGATCTATTAAGGCAGCAGCAACGTCCTCATACAGCCACTTCACGAATGCGTCCAACGACAGGACGCAGTCGCAAGGTCACTGCTGATATCCGGGCAGCCAGAGAGAGGCATCAGGAGACCACAGCGGACAGTAGTTTCGGCAGCTCGGACAGCGAACTAGATGTGGGCGACATTATGGGAATTGTGGGCACTGGCGATGACGATTGTGAGTATAAAATTTGTAAGTCATTGAGGGATAAGATTCCTGATATCAATCTTCTCCTAATGCGTTAGTTGATCTTAACTCCATCGATGATATAAGCATTTCTAAGCTGACAGGCGAATTGCCGCTACGTCCCAAGACTGCCAATAAGCCGGAGCATCATAGCGATGAGGATTTCTAGTCGGAAGTATGAATATATAATATATATATATATATATATATAGAGATATATGGTATATTTTATAACTTTATTTGTTTCATATGCATAAAGAGATACAAAAAAAAAAAGAAAACACTTTAAAAACTATCTTCGTATATCCGAAGTTAATAGATATCCTAACTACAGCCGGCTCGTATCTTAAATCCGTATACATATACATATATTTGATTTATCTGTCTTGTCAGATTAAAAGCTTTATCTGAATTAAATGACAATTATATGTCTATATACGGAAGTGCCTTCTGCTGTTCTAGGATACAAAAATAGAATATAAATTTAACCCAATTGTTGAGCTCAAGGGGATTATCAATCCTGTTTAGAAACTATTTACAAAAGATGTATTGACTGATGGGGAGGATCTGCTGACATCACATCACCACATCGCGGCAAACGATTTTCGTTTTTGAGGAACCACGAGAAGCATTTCCCGCTGCTGCTCCATATGTCGCTTCCGATGATGATGCTGATGAAGAATAATCCATGTGACTGCTGCCTGCTTGTGATTGCTCTTGCCGGGCCAGAAAACTATCGGCTATGGCTCGATCCAGGCCCGTGTACTGGAAATTGGGTGCTGCACTACCATCGATAACATCTGCCTCAGATTTGCGACGCTGACGACGATTTGCATCCATTGTTGTCGATTTTCCTGCGCGTCGTCGTCGCCGCTGGCCATTTAACTCTGCTGACTTAGTGCTCTTGTGGGTGCGATATGTTCCAGTTAGGCTTGCGGGATGGGCATATATCAGGGAGCCGGGACCAGAACGCATATACGATGGCAAGGTCATGCCGCGATATTGAGGTGGGGCAGGTACGGGTAGCAATAAGCCAGGACCAACACCTGGAGGCGGTGGTGGAGGTGGTAGACGTGTTGGTGGCGGTGGCAACAACTGGTAAAGTAAAGCATTGAGAATTAATATATTCTTGAAAAAATCAACTTAAATATGACACTTACCCCACTACCAGCTGCCGAAGCTGGTATAAGCATGATGGGACGGGATGGCGGTGTCAATTTTCGCATCGAGGGATTACCCATTTGGGTAGCATACATCCACATGGCAGCCAGTTTCTCCGTGTTTATCTATAAGATTTAACATTTGAATTTGGTTAACAGTTTCCAGAGCTCTTACCTTTTCACTGCCATTTAGAGACATCGCTTTTATATATTGATCAACCTTTTGCTGGTCTAGGGCTATGCCCGAGGCATTTGATTTAATGATTACATCGCGAAGCTCGCTATGTTCCGATCTGAAAGTGTAAAAGGGCACGAAAGAACCGTTTTATTTTAAAATTTAGAGCCATGTAACATTTGTACGATTTTAATCGGACTAGCGATAAGCAGTGTTCTTTATTCAAGAGAGAACGGCGGGGAAAATTCTTTAATTAATTTATGTCACTAAACAGTTTATTCTATTATCATTTTGCTGCTCTCAATAAAATTGAAACAGATGTCATTACATTTAACAAATTAAAACAGAATAAGGCAATTTTGCCTAAATGTAACAGCCATTCTGCGGTTCGCGTAGATAAGTAGCAAGTGAGTGTTGTTCAATATTTTCGTCTGCACTGGCTACGGTCACACTGCTGGCCTCTTCTAATCGATTTTGTTTAAGTTTAAGCAAACAACAAAAAGAAAAGAAAGAAAAGCAGTAGGTGAAATTTGGAAAGACTGTACAACGCATTTGCATGTAGAATAGTGTAGATAAACTTATTGTGCCAGATCAGACGATAATCGCGGCAGCGGAAGTTTACTATAAAATTAAAAAAAACATATATTTGATAAGCTCGCCACGTCAGTGGGAGTGAGCGGGCAAGAAATATAAAGCTAGAGAGAGACAGAAGGAGAGCCAAATAAGAAGGAAGAGGATCAGGTGTTCCCAAAAAACACCAAAACATGTTTAGCAATTTTAAAGAGCGTTTTATATCGGCCATCGCGCCAGATGTGCCGATGTTACCAAGCGTCGACCGGGATCATTCCCATTATCATCGTGGTGGTGGTAAGAAAATGTCAGATAAATTTCCATATGCCCGGCCGCCTTTCCTTCAATTAATGACCAAAGATGAGCTGCGAGCATCGGGGGATCACAATGTTCGACCAATTATAGTGCCCAGGGACATAAATATGCTACCCTGGGGTACTGGCTATGCAGAATGTGTGAATTCGGGCAAATCGGAATGGAATGAGGATCAGGGAGCCTTTTGCAAGTGAGTATTATATGTGCATATATTAATGTTAATAAAATGCCAATTTCTTAAATTTTTGCTTTGATCAGGCAAATTCTCTCGGATCCGGAGCAAAAACATCCAGATTTACCCTATACATATTTTGGCATTTTTGATGGCCATGCTGGCTATGGTGCTGCCTTGGCAGCCTCGCATCAATTTCATCACATATTGCATGAGAAACTTGTGGACTGCCTGGACTTGTTGCTGCCCAGAGATACAAACGATGGTGGATCTGGACCGGGTGGTGCTGGCGAAAATGGCAAACTGAATCCCACATTTCCGCATCCCATTTACTTTCAGCGTCGTGTTACTAAGGATGAACTGATTATTGGTGCTTTGGAAAGCGCCTTCTTTCACATGGACTCACTAATTGCCCAGGACAGACATTGGTATCGTGATGCTGGGGGCTGTACGGCTTGCGTTTCCCTATTCATTGATGGTAAAATGTATGTGGCCAATGCTGGAGACAGTCGAGCAGTTTTGTGCCGTCTTCGTGCATTGCCAGTTCCAGAAAAAACTGATCCTGACGATTCCTCTATAGCTGTCGACCCACTGGAGTCCTGCTGTTATCCAGTGCCGCTTTCCTCAGATCACACACCCGAGACAGAGCGGGAGCGACTATTAAATGTCGCCATACTCAAGCCAGAACTATTAGGCAATCAATATGCGGCCATGGAGTACGCCAAACGTCTGCATTTCAAAGATATGGGCCAGCGCATACTTTGCCGCCAGGGCTCCATGAAGGGTTGGGCTTACAAGACTCTGACACCAGATGATCTACGTCTGCCTGTGGTCAACGGAGAGGGTAAACGTAGTCGTCTCCTAGGAACTTTAGGTGTAACACGAGGCTTTGGTGACCATGATCTATTGGCCATTAATACGCGCATTAAAATAAAACCCTTCCTTACCCCGCAACCGGATGTGATTCAACGTGACCTCACCCAGGTTGTGAGCATACCCGATGAGCATAATGAAGATGGCGATTATGGTGTTCTAGTTATGGCCACTGATGGACTGTGGGATGTTTCAGAAAATAAGGCGGTGGCCCGCACTGTCTTCCACACATTAAATAAATATCCCACAGAGAAACATCGATACACCATGGTGGCCCAAGAGCTGGTGGCTAGGGCCAGGGGTAAAATCAATGATTCTGGTCATTGGCGTCTGGCTGATAGTAAAGCAGCGGCAACTGTTGATGACATTTCGGTAATTGTGATTCCAGTCTATCAGTATTACAAGGATTATGTGGAATGGACAAAGACATGTTCAAAAGATCTAGAGGAACGAAGACAACAGAAAAAGTCTGCTGCGACAGCAACAACTCCAGAGGCTCAGGAGGCGGTTAATGTACTTAATGGTGTTGTCGCTGAGGAGGCACACGTTGTTGAAGAGGAAGTGGAAGAGGAGCACGAAGAGGTTGTGGTCTTAGAGGCCAAAGGACTTCAGCAGCAGCATCATCATCATCATTTGCAAAATGAAGACGATGAGGAGGATGAAACTCTTGTGGTAGAAGTGCAAACGAGACTCGACGAAGTTGAACTTAATAAGGATGAGGAGGAGGAAGAGGAAACCAAGGAGCTGCAGCAGGATAAACAAAAACAAGAAGAGAAGAAGGGTAAGTCTCTTGATCCGAATCTAACACAACCATTACAATTAATAATATTCCCTTTCAGACACGCCCACATCAAAACGGCCTCTTGCACGCAAAGGCAAAAACTTTCGGTGAATTGGACACTGAACAGAATCGAAGAAATGTCGGCGTGTCCTTACTAAATATATATATACATATATATATAGCTATAGATATATATGTATATATATAATATACCTTATTTAATCCCAATATATATTCATATATATTTTTATACATTCGAACACACACACACACACACACACATAATTTGTTAATGTTAAATTCAAAAGGCTTAAGCAAAAGAGAATGCCGAAAAAATATTCCAATTTCAAAAATAAAAAAAAAAAATTGATAATTTTGGAATATTTTTTTGAAAAGTCTTTTTTGTAAAACTATTTAACAAGAAATACATATTTAAGCAAACAAGAAAACGATTGATTGAAGAAATGAGAATTCTAAAACTTCAAAAAAATTCCACACATTTGCTTTCATTTCGGATCTGTTCCAAAAATTTTCCAATTAAAAACTCCAATAATAATTCTTTAAATTATTAAAGACAATTGAACAAATCAAAGAACAACAATAAGAATTTCAAATAATAAACATTGAGAAAATTAGAAACCCCAAAAACAAATTTCATTTAAAGGAAACTGTTTAAAATGAAATCCTTAAAATAAATGGAATCCCACTTAAGGGCCATTTATGAGAATGTTCTCAATTTGGTTAAGCTAATTAACACAAATTCATATTTTGAAATACATATTCGTATTTAAATTAATTTATCGCTTTCATATATATTATATACATATGTGGATATATACTATAATGTATGTGTATACCATACATATGTTCAGATCGAACATTGATTAACGCAATTGAGAACATTCCCATAATTTAGTACTTTAAGATCGTTTAAATTAACAAAATTAATAATAATAAATATATCAAGTAAAAGAAAAATTAACTGTTATATAGAAAAAAAGTCATTAAATTGATTGATTATTAATAATAATACCATCAAAACAAACAAACAATAAATATGTGCAAAATTCTTTTCTCTGATATCTAAAATCAAGTGTTAATTTTCTAAAGCAAAAAAAAATTGGTGCTATAAATAAGGTTCCCCAAGGTTGGTTCCTGTATTTTTTTTTTTCTTTGTTTTTCTGTTTTTAATTATTCCTGGGAATTTTTAGAGATTAGACCAATACAAATTGCGTCACAATTTATATAAAAGCAGTGGGCAAACGAGGGCAACCATTGAAGTTCCCAGATGAAACCAAAACTATCATTTATGATGATCTCGTAATAATTAGATATATACATATATTCTAGTATAGACTAAGTTTTAGCGGCGATAAAAAAGTGGCCCATGAGCCAGCCAACTATTTACACTATAGAAAGACAAATTCTACGCTAAATGGATAAAAATAGCAGCTAATCACATTGTAAACACCGCTCTAATGAGAAAAAGATTTATGCTAACTAAATATAGTTAGTTAGAGATAGTGAACGTTTAGCGAAAAATTTGAAAGTTTTTCTGTTAAAAGTCTGAATCAAATTAATAGTGAAATTAATGGATTTTGTTTTCAAGATATTTATATCTTTATTTTTATGATATCTACAGTGCGGGGTATACATGTATGTAGATAGTATCCCATTATGCCCATTCTTTTTTGAAAGACAATTTAGAACTTTGAATTTTTATTAGAATATTCGCTTGCATTGTTGTTGTTTTTTTTGTTTTCTTTAAATTTTTTTCAGGAATTTCGAATCGATATCTTTTTGAATTACAATAAAACTTGTTTCATTTTATATAGAGATTGTATATATAACTATTTGTATTTTCCAAGCTGTAAAAATCTACTAAGAAAATATATATATATATGTATGTATGTACGTATGTATGTATGCACAGCTTTCAGATTAGACAGATTTCTTAAATCATGCTTGTGACATATAAAATATCTAAGATCAAATATTTGATCGGATCTATAGCCGTTGCATGGGTGACATGAGATGTACATACATAAGGTGATCAAAATGTGATCCACAAAAATGGAGACAAGCTATATATATATATTTCTGATCAGCATAATGGTTTAATGTCATTTATTTTTCACATTAGTAGATATATATGGTCATATATACATATGTATGTATGTAGTGTGAATAACCGATAAAACGTGTAACGATTCCTTATCGGTTATTTTAAAAGTTTTGTGCTTTCAATATAACAAGTAACATTTTCGATTATGAAACGATACATATGTATATATATGCACATATAAATCTACATTTCAATGAAATTTTGATATCTTATAATAATGATCTATAAATGATCTATAAATAGCTATTAACTTTATAGTTTATGTGCAGATTTCAATTTTATTTGTACCATGCAACGGCAAAATGATTCTATCTCTGTCTATTTCAGCTAAATTACCATTAAATGAGAGAGAGTGAAAGGGATGTCATACACAATGAAATGTTTCAATTTTTCATAACTAGCAAACAATATAAGATTATTATTTTTTTTTAATAATTATTGTTTAATATTTTTTCATTTTGTTTTTTTATATTTTTTCTTAGCAGTAAGTTCAAATACACAGCTCAAAAGTTTTCAAACACACACCGACTTATACATACCCTTGCAAGGTCCAAAAATGAAAATATCTATGACAATTTTAATGAATAATACATTTGTATTTATGTATATATAAAAAGTATATATGTATGTATTTTATAAGCTGCATTATGATAATCGGAATCCAAAATTTTATGTTGTACAAAGGAAGCTTTGTTTATTTATAGAAATCATCAGACCAATTAATATAGAACCAATATATATATGTTATATTGGATTTGGATTTATATTAAAGTTGGATTTTTATTAATTGTATTAGTTTAGACATTGCAAGGGCATATAACTTTCGGCGTACCGAAGTTAATTGTCGGAATATTTAATATTTTCTTTGTTTCCAGTTATAGAATTTATTGCCCCCCCACCATTTCGACCGTATGGAGGGAGAGAGTTTAGACCGTTATTGTGATTCATCGAAACACTTCGATTGCTTTGGATCTGTGTGGGTTTTTTTTCCTTTTTATATAAACAATTTTGTACGACTGAATTTTGGGCGTAAGAAATAGTGCTCTTTTGTTATATATGTATATATTTATATAACTACCTGATTCGAGCTCATTTATATTTTTCTTTTTTTGGGAAAAAAAAACCAAGAAGCAAATGTTCAAAAATCCATCTCAAATGTAAATTGATTTTATTGGCTTAGTGGGATGTATGTATGTATATATAACGTATATACATCCGCAAAATAAAGCATATCCATATTGAATTTCA
Source organism: Drosophila emarginata (assembly GCA_037075365.1). Classification (NCBI taxonomy): domain Eukaryota; kingdom Metazoa; phylum Arthropoda; class Insecta; order Diptera; family Drosophilidae; genus Drosophila; species Drosophila emarginata. The sequence continues at coordinate 2,645,134 of JBAMCD010000160.1, forward strand.
CTTTCAAAATTGATATAACACAGGCCGACACACATTAAATTTCATTCCAGGAAATCGGTTACAAACCTGAGATTACCGATTATTGGAGTATTATTAAAATTATTTTGCAGTAAAGAAATTAAAGAAACAGATTTAACAATTTTTTAGTGCGTATTTGCATTTGTTTGGGTGTGAAGAAAATCACTCATATGTATAATACAATTTTCACATAGTTTGTTACGGATTTAGCACTGGGGAGATATATTGGCCAATTGATCATTTCAAATGGATTTTAGGTTAGAATACTTTGAAGTTATTATTTATTTTTTTGTTTTCAATTCAGCTTGATCGGCCTTTGCTTAATGGGTTTCTATCCAATTGAATCGCGTAAAATCGATCAATTCGATGTGTATATCTTTAATCTCTCATTTTGGAAAACTCCAGGCAAAAGTGTAAGCATTAACAACAAAGGTTTACTAATTCAACTTCTTTTCTTTTTTTTTTTTGGTAGATCATGGGCGTTTTACCTTCATATATCAATAGTATTATATATATATATATATATATGTGTATATATATATATTTACAACTGCATCATTATAGCTTAGGTGTAAGCAAATTGACATAATATACAACTTTATAAAGATCATATTCACTTAAATTGTTTTCTTTTTGTGTGCTTTCTTTTCTTTTGGCGACAGCTTAAAATTGTTAATAAAAAATTATTCTTATTTGGTTTTTGTGTTTTCTCGTAGCTTTTTTAATTTTGTATTTTTTTTTTTTTTTGCTTTCATTTTTTTCTTGTGGTTTTAATTTAAACAACAATAACACGTGATGTGGAAAAATTTAGCTACTTTTAAATGTAATTTAAAATATTTATGCAACTTGTTTTCTTTGTTTGTTTTTATATTTCGATTATTGGTTAATCTGTAAAAGAAAAATTTATTAGGAAAAAGCAAAGATTAAGGATTATTTCCTGATATATGTATGTATGTATTTATATATGTGTGATTTAAATGGAAGAAATCAGGAAGTCAGAGATGCATTGGTTTTGTTCTTTGTTTTTCTTCTTTCATTTTTTTCAGTTTTCTCAGTTTTGCTTTCTTTCAATTTATTATTTACATATATAAATAGCTATATATATATATGTTTATGTATACCAATTCTGTATAGATTTGTCAATTATAGTTAATGTGCGTGTATTTGTGTGTATGTGTAAGTATATGTATAAAATAAATAATTAACAATTGTTAAAATACTTTTAAAGTTTTGTTTTTTCTTTCACATTTGGAAGTTCAAGGATAGCACAAAAAAACATAACGGTATTCCATCCATTAAATTTAGTGCAATATCTAACACTTGTCCTTGGGTTTATTTTTAAACCAAATGTAGCTGAAAGCCGAGAATTGGCCACCAGCTTAGCGTTGGCTTGGAAATGCACAATAATTATAGGGTATAAGAATGCCATAGAATCTAGAAACTAAATGAATAGTTGACTTTGGCTGGCCCAGGTTCTGGTCCAGGATTAGGAATGCAATTGGGCACGATCTTTGGCCCGTCGTTTGGCCAACATCGATAGCTCAACGGGACCCACATTTGCCGCCTGTGGTATGGCAATGGCACGAAATGTGGCATCCACAGCTCCTCGCAACGCCATCGAAATGTGATTCTGTTGCTGCTGTTGGGCATCAAGCGATAATTGTGCCGGCGCCATTGCATATTCCGTTAATTGGACAGCAGTGCCAGCAAATTGATCACGCACCCAGCTATGCTTTAGTATCTGGGCAACAGTGGGCCGATTTTCTGGTACTATATGCAACATTTGTCTTAGCAAATCCTTGACAGGTGTACTAATTAGGCCCCAACGGCTACTACTACTAAAATCTATGTGACCGGAACCAATGCGCTTTAGTATCACATCCGGTGAATCATTTGGAGTACTGGCGAATGGCGTCCGACCGGACAACATGATGTATAGTAGAACTCCCAGTGACCAGATGTCACAAGCGAGGTCATAACCTTGTCGTTTCAGTACTTCCGGAGCTACAAAGTTAGCCGTATAGCAGGGAGTCATCAGCAGGCCATTATCCGCGCGCAGTTGCTTGGCAAAACCTTCGAGAGAGAAAAAGAGAAATATGGTTAAAAAATAGTACAATCTTTTCAGTGGACGGAAGAGAAAGATCTGCATCTGGATAGAAGTAAGTGATTCCATCTTTAGCGATTTGTTCTTTCAATTTTCTTTTGCCATTACTCACCTAAATCACACAGTTTAAGCGTCTCTGGAGTTTGCCTCATGCTGGCATAAATCATATTTGATGGCTTTAAGTCGCGATGGACCACACCGTGTTCATGGAGATAGGCCACAGCTGAGGCTATGGTTTTAAGGACAGCGCTTGCTTCACTTTCACACATTTGTCCAACGGCCAGAATGCGATCGAGTAGTTCGCCACCCTTTAGAAGCTCCATGACAAGATACGCTGAACTCGTATCCTCATAGACGGAATAAAGGGTAACGATATTCGGATGATTGCCATAACGCAGCATTATCTCCACCTCTTCCCAGCAATCAGCTGTTGTTGTCGAGGATGCAGAGGTGGCGGATGCCGAGGCAGAAGCAGCCGCCGCTGCCTTCTCAATAATCTTGACGGCATAATGCTTCTTGGAAGAACGATGCTCACACAGGCGACACACTGAGAAAGTGCCACGCCCTAATTCCTGTAGCAGATTATATTCAGCATGGAAATTGCCTGGTAAGACGCCAGGTAAACTTCGACCGGGATTTGGTGTTGCGGCTCCTACTCCAGCAGCACCAACAACTCCACCACTAGCTCCAACATTAGCACCAGTTGTCATGGTGGTAGTAATAACAGAGCCCGAACCTGAACCCGAATCGGAAGAGGATGTTCCACCTCCAAGATTTTGCAATGGACTATCACTATTTGTTTGCGTCTCCAGCAATATGGGGGCCACAAAACTAAATCCTCGAAAGATCTCATGAGCAGAGGCAGAGATGGGTCCTCCAGGTGAATCTCGTGGTGATTTTGATGTGTATTCCACATCGAAATAGAAGGCATCATCACGACTCACGGCGGGAATAAAGGGCGGACGAACTTGTTTCCTTTCCAGCCTAACCCAATCTATTGTACCGAAAAAGCAATGTGCCTTAATGTCCAATATACCCTGTGAGCCTGCTCCTAAACGATTTTGAGGATTTCGCTTAAATAAGGCTCTTAACAGCGATTGCGCCTCAGGCGATAGATTCTCCGGCATTCCCAATTTGGATCGAAGAATCTGATTCATAGTTTCCTGTCTGGTTTGGCCATGGAAGGGCAAATTCCCCGTTAACATTTCATACATAAGGACACCAAATGACCACCAATCGGCAGCAAAATCATGACCCTTTCGATTCACTATCTCGGGTGCCATATATTCCACAGTTCCACAAAAGCTATAGGTTTTTGATCCATCCAATGGTTGCTTAGAAAGGCCAAAATCGGTCAAAGCTATATGCCCATGTTCATCTAAAAGAATATTCTCCGGTTTAAGATCACGATAGATGATCCCCAGCGTATGGAGATGATTCAGGGCCAATGCCAATTCGGCTAGATAAAATTTTACATCCTCTTCGGTAAACATGACCTCCTTAGACAGGCGGGTAAATAGATCACCTCCACGGAGGAAATCCAGGATTAAATAGAGTTTCCCAGGCGTTTGGAAGGCATAATGTAGCTTGACTATAAAGGCATGACCCACATCTGCCAGAATTTTACGTTCATTGGTGCTACGCACACGATCCTTCACTTTGAGGGTGGCCTTTTTAAGTACCTTCATGGCGTACAGAGTACCAGCATCTTTGCCAATAATCTTACGCACAAGGAACACTTTGCCAAAACTGCCCTCGCCCAGTACACGCAGCAGCTCGAATTGTGAGGGATCCGCCTTATCGTGACCCTCTTTAATCACTTCGCGCAGCTCGAACTCATTCATATCGCAGAGCAACAGATCCGTATCGTTAGTTAATTCCATTTGTTGCTCATCCTCGGCTGGCTCTGCTGGCATCGCTGTTTCTGCTATCTCCCTTTTTGTCCTACTTGCTGGGGAAATGTGATGGTGTTCGAGAGCAGCCTGCAATTGTTGCTGTTGGCGGCGCTGCGATGACGTCACCATAGTCACCCCCACGCCACTCTCCTCATCCTCGGTGGGTGTATGCTCCATGGGCGTTACCGCCAAGCTGCTACAACCGGATGATGTGATCTGCATGCGTTGGCGCAGCTGCAGTCCCATTGCGGACGCAGATGCGGAAGAGCTGCTGCCCTGGCCTTGGGCATGACTGTTGCTTGGCTGCTGTTGCTGTTGTTGTTGGCGGAGATCCTTATTGGAGTCAGCCAATGGCATGACTAGCGTCGCCCTATTGGGTTTTAGATCCACCGACACGTTGAGGCTTTTACTGTGTTCCCTTCTTTGCCTTTTTTCCGTTTTCTTTCCTTCGTTTTTTTATTACTTCCGTTAAGCGTAGGCGCCTAGCTCTGCCTCTGTTGGCTACTCTCTCTTCTTCTTCCTCTGCTGCTGTTTGCTCTGCTTGTGTGCGATTTCAACCTTGCTTGTTTTTTCTTATTCACAATTCACATTTTTACACTTTATGCCATATCACTTAAAATTAAATGCATTTCGCGCTTAACTATTAATTTCGCTAAACAATATAATCGAGCTTATTTGGTTTATTTTTTGTTCTTGTATTTGGCAGCAAGAGAGAGTGGGAGCAGCTGCTACTGCTCAGCTCAGTGTAGCCAGATGATTCGAAAATCTGAACTTTACAGCATAATTTTTAAGTACTGTTAATTTAACAGCATCGTTTACGAGCACTGTTAATTAACAACAGTTTGTTGCGTACTGTTATTCAACAGCAAAATTTAAAAAAATCTGTTTAACTTTAACGGACAAAAATATAATTCGCACACTTTAAAATAAATGAAAGATAAATTCTACTTACTTGGTGCAAATTTGCAGGGCGCAGCGATAGACCGATACAATGCTGACAACAAAATGTAAAAATAATGCGAATAGTAAACCGCAGGCGGCAGACACTTCACTATTGCCATTGATAAGTTCCAACTGGGAATGAGAAAAGTTGAATTAATTGAAATTAAGCCGTAGATCTTTATTGCCATTGAACTCTCACCTGTTGCTGTTGCTGCTGCTCGGCCAGGCGATTGAGGTCACGCGACAATCCCACACCTGAAATGGCCAAAGCCAAAGTGCTGCTAGCTATGCACACTAAACTGAGAGCTAAAAACGCTGTCTGGGTTTTGCGCATGCTAACCACGCCCAATGAGCCGGTAACAGCGGCTATTAAGCCAGTCCAAATGCCACAACCGGCCATAGACAAGGCCGCTTCACGGACAATCAACAGGGATCCCAGAGCCACCAATGAAATGGCCAACAACAATTGTAATAAACCAAGGACAATTTGGAGGGGAAAGGCGGAGCAGCATTCATTGCTGGCACGTTGCTGTCGTCGCTGCTTGGACGAGGATCCATCATCGCTCGTACCCCCACCACCTCCGCCAGTCTCTTTGTATTTAATGAACTCTGGTGGGCAACGTTGCTTCTTGCTAATCCGTGAATCAATTGTATTGGCGGCACTTTTTGTCTGTTGTGCATCCTGTAGTTGCTGTTTAAACTCTTGATGACTCATAAGTTTGAGTTCCTGCTTCTGTTCCTTGGTTGTATCCTTCTTGAGGTCATCTATCATAGTGGCTGCTGTCAGTTTGAGAGCCGTTAAAGGCTTTTCATCATAGACGGGACTTGAATAGATATGACTTTGGGCATCCTGACGTGCCTCATCAACTTCTCCACCACCTCCACCACTCATATTGGTTGTATTAGTGCCCTGCTCCATAGTGATGGGCGCCACCTGCACTAGCTCTTCACGGTTCACATTGCGATCGACAATGGTGTCCATGCTGCCAGTTGTAGAATCATGGGAATCGATTGTACGTGCCGGTGAGGCTGAATGGCGTCCATTGAATTCATTGGGATTGGGATGATTATGATTGCTATTACCGATTATCTCTGTCATTATGGTGCTGATGTCACAGATCATTCATTGACAAGCTGCAAAAGTGACAAAAAGAAAGGCACAAGAGAGATTATTTTAAAATACACTCAAAGAAAAATATTCATCCTAAGCCTATGTAAATAAAGGTAACAAATCTATTATTCGTACATATATAGGTATATACTTATCAATTGTAATATTGTATTTAAAGAATTTGGTAAAACTTTTATTTTTATATTTGTGATTAAAAATTGCAATTACTCATTATTTTTCTATTTAAAAAGCGACACACTTTTTCTAAAAGTGTTATTAATTTTTGTGAACATTATTTTTGTAGTTTTTTTTTTGTATAATTTTTGGTGTTTTTTCTTTTTTTTTGCCAACAAGATTAGCGTAGCAATTATGCCGTTGGGCAAAAAGCAAGTTCGTTACTTAAGTCTTTTGTTTTCATTTTTGTTACCAAGTAGCCAGAGACCACTTGAAGGGTATATTAGACACTTAATGCTAAATAAATAGTATAGAATAAGCAAAAACTATATAAAATCTCATGACTTGGGAAGTATCACGACCATATCTCCAATATTCCCCACAAAATATTTAATGATACATTTAAATAATTTTTGAAGATCAAAACATAAAACCATTTCCAAAAAAAAAATATGTTGTAGAGTATTTAAAAATCGTTCCAGGCAACTTTATTGCTGGCAAAGTGTGTAATTTTTTTTTTTTTAGAAAGGTTTGCCCCATTGTCGATGATAAAAAAAACAATCTATCAAATTTGAAAATTCCTCACATAATTTTGTTTGACATAAGCTCATAAAGCTGGTAAAATTGTTCTCAATATTTTGTGACAATTGCTGTTGTTGTTGTTGTTGCACCTTGACATTTGCCAGTATTTAGAAGAATTTGTTGTTATTGCTGTTGCCACTTTGCTTAACCGGTTGGTAAATTAAACAATAAAACATACAATAACAACAAAAAAGTTAAGAAAAACAAAAAAACTCAGACAAATGCTAAAAAACGCAACCTTAACCGAAAGGAGTTTTTGGGGGGTAAGGGGCAGTGTCAGGGGTAGTAGTTAGGTATTGGGGCAGGTGGTGCCATTTATGTTTAGAGGCAAACCAGTAAGAAAAAAAAAAAAAAAAAATGTAATTCAGTGGCGGATTCAATTAAGGTGAGGGGGATTCCAATATAATAGAATAAGCCAATATTTAACTGAGTTAACTAAATCGAAAACAATATTTTTTGTAATTTTGTTATACATTTTTATGGGCAGTTGTACTAATTATATTCATTATAAGCAGAAATGATATAGCCAGATTATATATATGTAGCCCCTCTTGTGGTTTTAAGTGCACTGCTGCTGATTGATTTGATCTCATCTTGGTTTTTTAAAGAACTTGGGAAAAGTTTTCACATTATAAGATCTTATTGTTGTTGAAGAAAATTATGAATTATGTGAAAGTTGTTGATATTTTTTTTTTTTTTTTCATTGCGTTTACTTTCTGTTGTCATTTTCACAGTTTTGCCAATGTCCGGCAGTGTCTGCCGCCTTGACAGCAATTAGGCGTAATTGGTCAGACACAGCACACACAGCACACACACACACACACAGACAGACAGACAGCACACAACATAGAGCTAAACACTTCAACGCTTACTTGTCAATTAGCATAAACGAAATTGTTATTGTGGCTGTGCTTTTTTTTTGCTTTTAGTTTATGCCTTTATTTTTGGCCATGCCCATGTCACCTCCATGCCCAACTATTTCCCACACTTTTGTGGCCAAAATAGGTGCCTACCCCCTTGCTGCGCCTGTACGCCCAATCCACCGCCCGCCAGACAGTCAATTCGTTTGCCTTGTGCCCAGGCCTCAATAGCCGCCCAAGCGCTTAACCGCATAAATAAAAAAAAAAAACACCGACAGACTGCAGCAACCACAGCAGCATTGGAATATGTCGATAAATCAACCACAAAAAGAAAAAAAATTGAAAAAAAAAAACAAAAATACATACCAAAAATTCAACAACAGGGAATGAAGAAAAATCAAGTAATGAAAAGCGGCAAAGAAAAGAAGACAAAAAAAAAAAAGAAAAAGGGCAAAGACGGTTTTCTTTTCATAGGTGAAATCCGTAAGTATTTTGAAATTGTTTTAGAAGAGATGCCGAGAAAAACGTTAATGCGCAGTAATCGTAAAGTATATATCTATGATATGCATACTATATATTAAGATAATATTTTGATCTTCTTAATACTATATATTAAGAAGGTCAAAGCGTCGGAGAGTACGTTGATTGATTGAGAATAGATAAAGGAAGCTTTGATATTTATATCTTTATCAATAGATCAAAAAATATAATAAATGTTAAGCGAATGTATATATTATCAAATTAGAACATTATTATAAAATATTTATATTTTATATATGTTTTTCAGATTCTTTTTCAACTCTTATAATCGTATAAACTTTTTTAAAGTATTTTCAAAACTCAGAAAAAAGCTTTAAGAATATTAAATTCTATAAAGACTTTTTGAGCATTTACAATAATATGAAAATATTTAATATTTTATACGATGTAAAATTCTGAATATCTATTTTGTGAAATTCTTATACATATATAAAAACATATTCAAAAAAATTTAAAACAAGTTCTATTTATTTAGTTGCAGTTGCATTTAATTATAATCATTGTAGATTTTATTTTTCTTCTATATAAGAATATATTTTTGATGCTTTTTGCTAAATCTATTACAGTTTATTATTTGATTATAAATAAATCAATAATCCAAAAACAATTTCCGACATGAAGTCAATGTCCAGACACAGATTTATGTATATATATATAACTTAATATGCCTTAGATTGGGAAAATGCGTGCAGAGTAGAAAATTGAATTGGAGAGAGTGGATATGGTAGGAAGAGAGGGGGTGGGGTTGAGATGAATGTCGATGACGATGACAATGAGTTTTCCTGAAAGTAAAAATTGCACCGGTTTGGCAAGTCAACAGCTTCAAATGACGACGGTCAGTGGCAGCAGCAGCCGCAGCCGCAGCGGCAACTGCAACACTTTCACTTGTATAAATTTGTTTGGCCAAGAGTTTTCTGTGGCAAAACAATTTGCCAAAATGTAGGATGAATTTCCTCATAGCCATATCGATTTGGGGCGGAACAGAAAACCGAAAACCAAAAACAAAATTGAAAAAAAAATAAACACTTTCGAAATGTTTTGTTTTCGACACAAAAATTCATTTGCTAATTACAAAAGAAAAAAAAAATTAATATTGCAACAAAAAATATATATTGAAATTGTAGTTATTACAGTTTTTCTTTATATATGGGCTTGTTTCTTGCTTAATAATAATTGCAACAAAAGAAACAAATTATGCATTGAATAGTTAAACAAATATTTTGGCAAGTGTCGCCTCCATGTTGCAGTTGCGGCAGATGTGGCCAAAACTATGTGGGCTGTTGCAGCCAAAATATAAAGACGGCCAAGTGTGGCAGCTGCTTGACAATTTAAGCCATTTTGTTGTTCCTTATTGTTGGTGTTTGCCTTTCTTCAATTTGTTTTTTTTTTTTTGCTTTTTTAAAGAAAAACCACAAACAGTTGCATAAGTTTGCATAAGATTTATCTAAATATACAATACAATGAATTCCGGAATTTTGAGTTGAGTGACTATATAATTGAATGTCTAAGAATTGGAAAAGCGTTTTATTATGTTTAATAATAAATATACTAAAGATACTTTTAAGTAAAAATAGTATTAGAATTTGAATATTTTCTATACCATTTGGAGGTCGCAATTAGATCATTTTGAATAATTATATAGACAAAAATTCAAAATTTAAAAATATTTTACTGTTGGCTATTAGATCATTTGAATGTATTTAATTATTATTCAGGTTAATTGTTGCATAACTCAATTGTTAGAATTTTCAATGTTGTTGCTGAATATTCCCATTAGCTGAATGACTGACTGACTGACTGACTAACTGATTGAATGAATGACTGACTGAGTGTCTGAGCTAAGATACAAAGCTTTTGGAGTCTTCCTGCTACCCACGCAAATGTTAGATGTTATATGAAGATGATCATTATGATGATGATAATGATGATGTAGACGATGGCATGATATGATGGTATGGTATGGTATGATATGGCTCTGCAATTGTTTGCCGTTGAGGTAATTAAAAACGCTCCACAAGCCTGTCATAATAACAAATTAAAATATCAAAATCAAGTGAGAAGATAGATGGAGAGAGAGAGGGAGAGGGGAGATAAACCAGCACGTGCAACAACAAAATAACTGTGAAATGTGACACTGCAACAAGCTGCAACACTTGAGTTGCTTTTGTCTAGCGGCAAATGTTGCATCATCTTCATCATCATTATTATCATCATCATCATCATCATCAGCTGTAATTGTAAACATTATTACAATTATTAATAACAAGAACAACGTCAAAGCAAATAGACCTGAAGATTGAGATTGAGTTGGAGGCGGAGCAGCTGAAGAATCTGTCAACCATTTGAAGACCAAACCAACTATCATGTTCATGCAGTGGAAAAACTAGAAACAAATACCGTAATATGCCACATAAATATTTAATTTTGATTAACTACTAAATTCGATAAAAAATCAAACAATTTTACTTTGTTGAATCTAAGCAGGTAGATTATATTAAAGTAAAGAACTAGATCAACTAAAATAAATATATGTATATATATGTATATCATCTATATCTCTCTGTAGGACTAGAGACACTAAAATTTATATGATTACCTGTTTATTATCTATGGAAAACAAGTTTATTTTTTAAATATTTGCCAAGCCCACCACCAAAAAATAACGAATAACGAATAACTAGCGAAGTATTCGCAATTATCGCATTAGGAATATGGCACACCTAAATATATATAGCTAAATAAGTGCTTTATTTTTATGATTAAATCGATTATATGGTATATACATACATCAATAGATATATAGGTTATTTTAAGGTATTTCATTCAATTAAATGATTAACATTTTCTTGCTTTAATGCAACAGATTTATCGATTTGTTTCTTTTATTTAATTTTTTTGTACTTGTGCTTAAATTCCGAGACATTGCTGCCTCCACAACTCCCACAATACTGCATCTCCATCTATGTATCTCTCTCTCTATCTCTATCTCTCTCTCTCTCTCTCTCTTTCTATCGCTTTTTCGATCTCTATCACTCTTAGAAAAGTCAAGTCAAGTGCGGCTTAACTGGAAGTTAATTTTATGCAGGCATTTTGGACAACAAACCAGAAAGACAGACAGGGCAAATGAATTGGAATTAAAATTGAAATGAGAATGCGAGTAATTATGTATGTATATATAAGCATATCTATGTATATGTTGTGTGTTTGTGTGTATTTTTATACATATATAATGTATCAAATGGAGGTTGTTTGCCAAAGGGGGTTAATACACGTACAAAGTTGAAATGTCAAAATCAAAATAAAAATGAATCAAAATATTTGTTTGTCTTTAAATATCTCAGGTTTTAAGTCTTGGCCAACAATGGGTTAACATTAACCAGGCAGCAGCCTTCAAATTGTTGTTCGGTCTTTCAATTTGATTTGTCTATGTATATGTGTGTGTGTGTGTGTGTGTATTTGTACATTAATGTTTTCTTAGGGAATTTAGTATCTGACTGTTAATTTTGTTGTCGTTGCTGTGACTTTTTTTTTCATCTTTTTTTGCTCGTTTTTTTTCTGTACTCTATGATATTTATTTTTGGGATTTTAAATCTTGGTGCAAGGTGTGTGATGAGGTAGGTAGGAATCCCGGTACTGATGGACCTTACCAACAACAATTGATAATGACTTATATACATATGTGTTTGTTTTTCTCCTTCTGCTTGATTAAAAATTATGCCAGAAATAATTACAAGTTGAAAAGAAAAAAAATATTCATCGTTTAATTGTCATAGTAAATCGTTGACGATTAATCAAAAATTCATTTTGTATAATTAAAATTGCTAGCTGACTGAAATTTGTTGTATTAAGAAATCGAATGTATATATATATATATATATACATAGGTTGATGGCCAAAATGATTACATTTAATACCCTCATAAAATAGGCTCAAAATTGTTTTAAAATTTTAAAGTAAGTCTTTTGATTGCTTAAAAACAAAATCTTTTTAATTACAATTTATTCATTTTCATTGATAGCTATATAGATAGAAAAATTGTTATAATGAAGTATTATTTATGGAAAAGCAATTATTGAAAAGGAATTTCAGTGTTTTTCAAAATACATTGAACTCAATCCTCTTGATTGATTTTAATTTGTAAATTATTAACAAATTTTAATGTTTTATTTTGGAGCTACTTTGATAGTTACTTTCATATGCAATTTAATATCATAGTAAATTTTGATTATTACGCTTAAGATAATTATAAGACAAGAAAATAAACATATCGTTAAATATTGTTTGTATATATATATGTATATATATGTACATATAACATTTTCAGCAATATTTCTGTCAATCGATCAATGATTTTCGATTAATCACAATTCGATGGTGTTTGGCAATTCCTGTCAAACTGTAATTGCCATTATTAGATGCATTTTGTTTAAACTCCAACTCCAATTCGAACTCGGAGTCGAAGTCGTTGTTGGAGTCAAGTGAAGCCGCTGCCCAATCTGGTGCAAAGCCAACACCACAATCATGGCACGCATTCGTGTTGCCCCCTTCTAACCGCTCGATCCACAGGGGTTTTGGTCTCCGCCTCTTAATCTACCCACTTGGTTTGCTACAATTAAGGCGGCAAGGTCGTCGTCTTGGTTAAAATGTACATTTGAAATGACTTAATATAAAATAATTGCATTGCCATGATGAAGGAGAGTTAAGGAAAACTGCCGCTACGCACAACAAGACCAAGTGAAAAATAAAATGTGAGTGCAATGGACGGAAGCCAACTAAAAATGGAAAAATTGAAAAACTGAAAAGCTGGAAAACTGGCTAAACTGACCGCTAAAGTGGAAATGGCAAGGGAGCTGCCGATCATGATGAAATAACTGATCCTACAGTAAAAGTATAATCATAATAATACCCCCCCCCCCCCCCCACTACCTTACTCCTTCCTTTACTTTCAATTAGCCAATTTCTGGTACGAGTTTTTTTTTTATGTATTTTTTTTTATTTATTATTTATAATATGCGCACTTTAAGGAAAAACTTTCGCTACATGCAATTTTTTCTATTGTTTTTGGTGTGTGTGTGTGTGCAACCATTTCCTGTAATTATCGCATAGTACGTGATGGATTGAGGCTTATATGGACGCATGTTGCAGGGTGTTATATGCAATAGGCCAATTCCTTATGCGTAAACGGTTATGCAATGCCTAAAAGAGCCCAATTTAATGCGTTCAATGCCGTTTTCATAAATACAATTTATATGACGGAATATTGCTAATAACGAACCAAAAAAAAGTTGCATAAAATGTGCAGAATTGAATGTCGTTATAGCCAAGTCTAACTGATATTTTATGAAATTTAATTCAATGAAGAATAAATGAATTAAAGAAAACTTTTATAACCAACTGCTCAAATTACAGAACTGGGAAATAAAAATTATAAACAGCCCCAAAAAGTCTCTGAATTTCGAATGTTTTCTATTTGTTTTAAAACAAACTTTCATTTCCTATACTACCCTAAAAAATCCATTATGCAATATATATGCAATATATATGAAGAGAAGGGTATATTAGCTTTGTTTTGAAAAAAACTAGCAACAAATTCTAAATTGGCAAACTTCTTTCACAGTAAGAAAGAAAGAATTTTGACCAATTTGCTATTGATTTATGATCTATGTAAATTTCGAAACTAAAGTAGAAAAACATTTCTGTGTGTGGACTGATTTTTACAATATTTTGTCTTATTAAATTTTGCATGTGCAAAAGTTTGATAAGATTAGTTTCTAGATACCAATAAAACTGTATAATTAATTAATTAATTTAAAACGAACAATTGAATAGATTTTAGGATATAGTCTTTTATATTGTTATTTAATTTTAATTAAGGCTTTTAAGAAACAATTAAACAATAATTAAATAGTTTTTTCTTATCAAATTGATTGCTATATTAAATGAATTTGATGAATAAAAGGGTTTTAAATAATTCTTAAATTCAAATTTGAAGCATGTCGAAAGTAATCGATATACAAATGACAGATTTAATGAAAAATTAAAATTCGTTTAGTGTTGAAGGATATACAAATATATAGATAAACTTAGCCCTGTCTCGACCCTGGGCATTTTAATGATGATTTTTGCATATTTCTGTTGGCCTAGATTCGTTGACAAGTTGCCAATTGACATCGTTTACAGTTTTATTTCATTTACCGGCTAACCACGTGCCTTTGCTATCATCAATTAATTAATGTAATTAAGTAATTTCACTTACTTTTCTCAGCTAGTTGATGTCGTTTCTATAGATAATTTTCTCCTCCTGTTGATTATAATTTTGTTGTTTTTTTTTTTTTTTTTTGGTTTTTATGATAAATAAAAAATTTTGTGATTGTTTTTGCTGCCGCTGTTGTTGTTGTTATTGCTACTGCTGCGTGCATTAAAATTCAAGAAATTCCATTTCACTTTACACAAACACACACACACACTCACACACACACACACGACGATGACGATGACGGCGACGACACTTGATTATGCCTGTGGATGCTGCGACGTTCAATGAACGCCACACAGAAAAAAAAGATAATAAAAAAAAAACCGACAAATAAAACACACACACAAAGTAAACCAAAAAATACGTGAAAATCAAAAACAAAAAAAAATCAAGTGAAGAAGAAGAAGCAGACTGATCACTCACTTCACCGTTAAAGCGTTCGAAAACCAATATTAAGTAAAAGCTTGCCCGTGACTTGCGGCCGCTTGGCGTGTTCGCTTTAGACTGAATGGCTGAGGCCACTGCAAGGCGTACGTAAAGCTGCTGTTGCTGCTGCTGCCTAAAAAAAAAAACAACTACAACAACAAAAGCTTTAACCTGACTCCAGTTGGGCTTTGGTATGCCGCATTATTATTGTGACTGTGTTGTTGTTGTTAACTTTACAACCTGTTGGCGTCAATCTGCGCTTAAAGAAGTGCCGACAACGAAACGGTAATGAGCGTGCAGCAGCCAACGCCGACAGCAGCAGCAACGGCATCAGCAGCGGCAGCAACAGCAACGGCTGCTGCTTTCGAATTGAACCTTTTTTTTCGTTTATTACTAGAGACGCAGATGAAAATTGGTCTCTCACTCTCTCTCTCTCTCTCTATTCATCTGTTTCTCTCGGCCCTCTCTGTCATTGACTATCAGTAAATAAATGATAAAGCATCAATTTAATATATTGATTTCCATCTAAAGCTGATCAATTTTAAATTGGTAAGAAATACCACATTTGGTTATATTTTTCAAAATTACTTAAATATTAAATTAATGTTCACTTAGTATTTGAAAAATATTAAATATTTTAAATAACTGTCAATATTGAATTAAACAATGAGAAACTGGAATACAAGTTTATTTTGATACAAAGACGATTCAAGTTTATTTTGATACGAATCTCCATAAACCATTTTAATATATGTATTTCATTTTATTTATTTTCATTTTTTAAATTTCAATCTATTTATTTCATTTCTTGTTTATTCATTTTAAGGCTTGACTATAAAAAATTTTCATATCCTAGTTTTGTAGTCAAGTGTTCCAGTTTAAATATTCTTCAATATATTAATGTTTGATTATTGTTTTCTGTTTGTGTTTTTTTTTTTCATTTACGCCATGCATATGTATTAGACAACACAAACATGCATATATACATACATATATACAGATAAACATGTGCCTTCGATTTGCATAATAAAAAGTAAGAGAGGAGGGGAACAAAAAGCAGACAAATTTGATTATTTCTTTTTTTTAGCTGCTGGCAGAATCCACATTACAAGACACAGGCCAATAACTTGATTTTGGCCAAGAGTCTGGGGCAGGTTGTTGTTTCAGCTTCACTTTCTTTTTCACTCAACAGCAAAGAAGAAAGAGATGACATGAAAGAAGAAGAAATACACAAAAATCAATGTGTGGGCTATGAATATTAAATAAACTATTTTGTCCATGTGTGGGTTCAGCACCCGCATATATATACATATATATAAATCAGTATAGATATATGTATATAGCAATTATGGACATCCGTTTAGTTATTATACATATTAAAAATTGCAATCATCAAACTCTTGTTCCTCTACAATTTTACACTCATTATCAGCTTCATTAATCATATTCAAAGTGAGAAATTTCCTGGAAAATAAATATTTTCACTTTTTACAATTCGTAATTAAACCGAAAGATATATCCTAGAAGATAATTTTAATCCAAATTTTCTAAGCCAGATTTTGCCAGCAATTTTAGAATGAAATTTCTAGTAGGAAGTTGTTGATAAATTGTTTAGTTAACTTAATCAGTAAAAATAAAAAACTGTTTAATCAACCCACTCAAAGTAAGCATTGTTTAACCCCGTCCTCTCTCTCTCTCTCTCTCTATCTTTCTCTATCTCATGTCTTTAAGAAATTTATGAAAGAATCCACCGAAAATCCAATGAAGAGTGAAAGCAGCCGGTAAAAAGTGTAAGTCGTTTAGCCGGGCCGGGGTGCCACCGCAACTCCCCGGCAATGGGAGCAACATCGACATCGGAGTGTCTGAAAGATCATTGGCACATTTACATGGATTAGTAAGCAATGTCTGTCTACCTGTGTGTGTGTGAGTGTGTGTGTGTGTGTGTGTGTGTGTGTGTGTGTGTGTAAAACTGTGGGCTGTGGTCGCCACACTTGTTTCCAACTTTAATTTCATTTTCAGCATGTATTTTTTTTTCGCCTTCAGTTGGAATTGGGCTTGGCGTTTCTTCATACCCTGTACACCTATACGTTTCTTGGGTATATAGAACTAATTTAGTTGATAATTGTTATTGTAAAAATTAAAAGTTTTTATTCTTTAATAATTGTATACAATCGAAGATTGAATACAATTAAAAATAATATGTTTAGAGCTTATAATAAAACTATGTATACTTAAATTTAAAAAAAATGTTAAAAAAAAACTCTCATCTAATTAACTATGATTTTATAGAAAAACTTTGATATATATAATCTGTATAATACCATATATATACCATAATATACCATAAATAATACCATATAAAAACTCTTTTTTAGCGTCTTAAAATTGCATTGTATGTTTATCTTAATAGTTACTCTTATCTTTACAAATTTATTATCTTAATTATAAATTAATTATAAATCTATTTATACACAATTCTACATATTAAACTTACTACAGAGTATCTTACGGTCGTAGTTTCTTTTTATTGTTTTTACTTAACTTTTTATCTGACTATTTTTTTTGTACTTTTTTATGTGTTGAAGTAGCCATTGTTGCAGATATGAAATCGATCAACTTGTTGTCAAAAGGCAAATGACTGTAAATGAAATCAGTTTATGACATACTTTGTATATATGTATTTATTTATATACATGTACATACATATTTATGAATCTATGTATGTAACTAGATTAATTGCGCCATTGAAGGTATTTCAATTCTTGTCACATTGTTTCTTAATGTTGGTTAACTAAACTCTTATTTTTCTTGGGAATTGAAAAAATGTTGAGAGAAATATAAAGCTAGAATCTGAGCGAGTTAATGGATATACATATGATAAATGGAATTGTTATATGTTCTTTTCTTTTATTCAATTTTTTTGTCATATTTGACAATACGTATGTAGTTCTCTATATTCCACTTTAATCCGATGGAACTATACTTTAATTGACAAAAACTTTCTTTATCTATTATAAGATTTTTCAACTCGGTGAAACGAAGAGTTAGTGTGTAACAACTTCGGTCAGATGGGAGTTACCTTGGCTCTTGCTTATTGTTTATTCTGATCACATAACAGAAAGTGAAGTGCAAACCAGTTATTTTTTCATGTACATTTTTTATTCTTTGTTAATGAAACATGGAATAAGAATCTTTGCCATTTACCCTTTATTTTTTTAAATTTTAATTTTTAATTTCAAATTTTAAATTTAAATTTCAAATTATCGGTCAAGAATAAGGTATGAGTATACTCCTCAACAAGTATCCACCAAGTTTTATCAAAATCGGTTGACTATATCATATAGCCCCCATAGAAACAATCGATAAGGTTAAACATCAATAACCCGAGATTTAATATTTGCCAATTTGATATTTATAAATAGAAATATATTTATAGTGTTTCAGCAGAATCGGTTGATTATATAGGAACAATCGAACCAAAAAAAGGTTTGTTGATATTTTTTTTTTTCAAGCCACGGACAAATCTAAATTTAAAGATTTTATGAGTTGATAATGATTCTGTCAAATTATATATAAATCAAAATGACAGTTTGCACGGCCGAAGTTAGCACATCCTTCTAGTATTTAGCCATTATATAAGTTGTTATAACTGTTGTAATGCCAAATAAAAAGAAAAAAATTTACAATAAAATATAAAAAATACTAAAAAATAACAAAACTTCATTAAACAAAAAAAAAAAAAATGAAGAAAATTATAGGCCATAAAGAAGACGCCAAAAACGAACCAACGAAAACCAAAACAAAAACCAAATTGAATATGTAATTAAAAGGCCTGAAGTGTTTGTGAAGTGCCTTAAATAGAGCGTTCAACCCGCATTATGTGAAAGCAACAGCAACAAACGGCAAATGTTTTAATGCAAAAAAACAAAAAAAAAAAAACCAAAAGAAAAAAAAGTAAATGCATAAAATAAACACAACATAAACATTCTCGCCCTTTTGCCCAATGTGAAAAATAATGTCTGGCTGATGACTATTTGTTTAATTGAATTTGCTTAAAGTTGAAAAAGGAATCAAAAATATTTAATCAATTCATCTTAGTGGCGGTAACTTTTAAAACTCCACTGACTGGTTTTTGCACCTGCTGATATCTATAAGCAACACTTGCAATGCATTTACACATATGTACATACATACATACATACATACAAAATATGCTCACATATGTGCATATATCCTAACTACTTGGTAAACATTTTTGTTTTTAGTTTACTGTTTATGTTTTTATGTAAGTTGTTGCGGCGACAAGTTTGTGTCTTAAGTCTTTCGTTTTGACTGCATATTGCGAAAGGCATTCAAAATGTATGTGTGCAACATTCAACCTGCAACATGATAAACACAATCGAATTTATTCGAACGTTCAATAAGCAAACGAAATTCCAATGAACTACAATAAGTTCGCAAAAAAGAAAAAAATAGATCTTAAATATTTATTTTACGATTATTTAAAGAAAATTGTATATGCTTGGAATGTACGTATATCGAAAATGTTTAAACAAATGGCTGTTATGTATGTGTATAATATTTACTGATTCCTTAGTATCACAAATCTAAAAAGGGAGACACAGATGCAGAGCAATTTTTGAGCAACTAAAAATATTACATATTAATGTAAATGTACATATACATACATACATATATAAATTCCAATAAGAATATATGTAATAGTATACATATATACATTTCTTTGTTGTCAGAGTGTGAATCTGTTGGCTCTGTCAGTTGCCTAATATATATTTCAACTGACGATATTCAACTTATTGCAAATATCTCTTTGTAAAGAAAGTATTTTCTCTGATGTATCTTGATTTGCATATAGATTCATTGATATACAGTCATGTATGTATGTATGTATGTGTGTATGTGTGTAAATTTGTTATTTTTTTTTTTATAAATACTCTAGAACTTTCCCTCCAAAAGGCAGGCGAAAGTTTTGGCCAACACAAGCACCCGCACCCAAGCCAAAGAAGAAACAAAACCAAATGCCAAACAGCGCACAGCTAATGGTTATAGATTATATATATACAAATATATTTATGTATATGTGTATGTTTCTATGTAAATCAACTATATGTATTTTTCTACAGCTACATATTGCTCTTCTTGTTACTTTCTACCTCGTCCCTCTCTATATCTCTTTCACACACACTCACTTTCTGCCAATTCTTTTGTGCTTTTTACTCGATGGGCGCGCGCGCTCGCAAAATTAACCGAAAAGGTAAATTGAGTGGAAACCTGTAGTAGTCATCCCAACATATGTATGTATGTATGTATGTATGATATGTTTGCTTGTATCTACCATGTACATAAGTGCCATAAAGGTTAATGCTAATTATGAGCAGTCAAAACTAAAAAAATGCAAGTGAAAACATCATCAAGAAATCATCTGTTATCTAAGTTCTGCTGCATTAAGTATGTATGTATGTATGTATAAAAATGCCAATGAAAGAAACTAAAGTAACGCATGTTGGGAAAATTTTATTATTTGCCTATTCTTAAATAGTCGAAAAACTGACAATTAGATCTGACTGTTAGTTCTTTTGTTTGGAAATCATATTTAGCCTAGTTCCCGGTCAACTTTGGCCCACGCAAAACAAAAGACTTAGGCAACAAACTGACATTTTGTTACCCATGCAAAAAGGGTATATTTCTTTATGTACATATGTACATATATATTCTTATTTTAGCTCACAATCTAACTAAATATAATTACATATTATGTTTACTTTGCCATTGCATTCGTGCAAAATCAAGCAACAACAATACTTTCAACACGTCGAAAACTTTTTTGCAACAGTACACGGATCGATTCCCCTTTACTGCAATAATTACTGTATGTGCATAATATTAGGAATGGGTAAAGTACCGATAATGTTAATCAATATATATATAGTATTTTTATTGTGAATTTTTATTTATATTTGGTATACTTGGGAAATATGAAAGCTTTTAGGATTTCCTACTTCCGTCAAAAATGATAGGAAACTTTGTTTAATAAATGTACTAAAGAGAAAAATAATATTTACACGAAAAAGATTTTGCATTTATATTTGAGACACTTTGTTAAAATCGTATATATAAATATCGAAAATTATTTCATTTACTTGGTATAATAATTGATACAAACTACATATATGTAATAATGTAATTAAAATATAAGCAGATAAGTTAGGTAAATGAAAGAATAATTATAATTTGTGTATGCAATTATTTTAGGCATTCGATCTAAACACTTTTACTCAGAAATATTGTTTCAGAAAATTCCTTATGCATATTTGGATTATCAAATTAAATATACATATACATACATATCGGTGGACTTTTTTGTTGCATTAATACAGTTATAGACGAGTTTATCAGAAAGAGAGACGAGGATGCAATTTACATCAATGAATTTTGTTGCCTAGAGAACTCAAGAACTGTGAAGACCAACGCCAGTTAGCAAAACATATTAAAACATAAAAAATGTTTTTAAAGTGTCAGTAAAGTATTTTTTCTTATAATTCAAAAACTAGCAATAAGATAACAAGACGTGAAGCCAAATATATTTTCGGATTTTCAAAAGGTGCACAAACGTCTACCACGAGTCATTAAATCTAAAAATTTCGCCAATCTCTTTAATATTTTGAGTATTGTGGTCGATATAGCGAAAATAATAGCATTACAACGAGCAGTGTAGCGAAACTTTAAGAACTTGAAAAAAAACTAAAGATGAAACAAGACCAAAATGACCAAATTTACACGCAACATTTTAAACAAATTTTAAGCAAAGTTTGCATTCGTTTTTTCAATCTTTAATTATTATTCTTTATTATTAAATTTTAATTATTACTTCTGCAAAGCAGCAAAAACTTTAACGTAAAGTCAAATGTCATCTATGAAAGCCAACCTCAGTCGACACAGAAATACAAAAAAAAAAACACAAAAGCAAGAATGTACATACGAAAAGCAGGAATAAACATACCGAAAAGCGGAAAAGAAAAAAACAATGCACAATTCTGCTTATTTCATCTTCGTTTTGTCGAATATAGAGTATTTTAAGTCATATGCGACTTAATGAAATGTGTACATCTTTTAGTTTGTCCAAGAATTTACTTTGCAGTCTTGTAAACAATATTTTATTTTTCGATTTTTGACATAACAATAAAAAATGGGAAAAGTCAAAGGCTCCAATCAGCAGCCGTTTTGCGTTTTATATTTTCCAGGAGAATCAAGGGTATACGAAATTCGTCTTGCGAGATAATTTTCTACGCTGCATTTATTTTTATTGCCAACAAAATTTTCAATTGCTGACTTTTTTTTTTGATAGTCGAACTTCGTTGATGACGACATAACATTTCGTTTGGACCTCGTCGAGTAACCAATTACAAGCTTCGAATTGTCCAGGCGGTTTACAGAAACTGCCACGTGAATTTGTTAGTTTCTTAAAAACCTGTCGCTAGCTGCATGCTTTTTGCACAACTCTGGAATTACATAAATTTTTCCAGTTTGTAATTAAAAACGTTTTAGGTTTTTAAAAATGAAAAATAAAACTGCAATTTTCAGTTATATTTATGTTAATTTTTTTCAGAACATGCTACTTGTTAATGCTATCAATACGTAATCCAAATGTTCTATTTAAAAATAAGTTAATACTAGCAAATTCTTCCCAATAAGTACTTTCTAAAAATAATTTTAAAAAGTTTGCAACTGCTGTCCTGAGTATTAAAGACTGGCACGTTTAATGATACCCGTGCCTGCATCGACAAATCCTGTTTCCATATCGAATCCTTATCATTTTTTTTTTGTGAGTATGAGCGCATTCTATAAGTGTGAATCGACACATATGTATAAATATTTTTTTGCTATTCGGGACTTCGTTTTGTGTTTCCGCTTTGGTTTGAAAATTTCTCTCATTGGTTTTCAAGTTAATAACGGTTTATAATCAGCTGTTTTTGTGGTGCTATATGGCAACACAATATTAAAAAGACTAACAACACTAATTTCGAACTTTGCAACATTATTTAGATAAATTGATAGGTTTGAAAATATATCGATATTTTTTAGATCAAAAAGTTATTTTTTGTTTTGTTAAGTTTCTATAAGTATTCTTTTCGTGTGCAACTAATTCATTCATTTGAGGCAAGATTTATAATTACAGCATTGAAAAAAATTACCAGTAAAATTGTCACTAATATTTTGTAGCAAAAGTTCCCCGTTCACGCAATCGAAACTAGTTCCATGGTTTTCCCCAGTAGCGCAGCGAATAAAAAAAAAAGAACCAATGCCAACCCTGGCACCGTTTCAGTGCATTTGTTTTTTTTTTTGTTTTTGTCTGCAAGAATTGTGTGATTTTTTCCTATTAGTTTATTTATCTTGTAACACGATTGTAAAATGTTGTAATTATCGTAAAAGGGTCTAAACGTACACAACTAATCTTAATGTTATATTGCGCTGCCACAGTTTAGATCCAAATCGGCCAGCTCCAGCTGATCAGACCCATTAAGATTCATCATTCTCACACCTGCTACGAAATAAAAGAAATTATTTACAAAACTGGCACTTGTAAAACAAGTAAACACTGTCAGACTGATTATATAATACAAATTTAAGAGATAATGGTGTTGCCAAGAAATTTAATAGGAAGGATCTGTGAGTAAATCAAATACATTCGAAAGTAGTGATGTATCTGCATATGTGTGAGTGTGTGTGTGTGTATGTGTGTGTGCGTGAGTGTCTGTGTGTGCGTTTGTCTAATCTAGATTTTGGTGTGTGTGTGTGTGTGAGATTGAATTTCCATTGTAGGCAATTGAATCACATCTGTAAATGTTTATTTAAAATTAAATAGAATAATACTTAATATGCCACTTAATCATATGTTTTTAGACGACATTAAGGCACACAATGGCGGCGTCACCAGTTTGGATTTGGGTGAAACTGGCCGAGTGCTTGTCACTGGGGGAGAAGATCGAAATGTTAATCTTTGGGCCATTGGCCAGACTGAATGCTTTATGGTTAGTATATACATATATATAAACTCTTAAACATATTTAAAACTTATTATTATTAACCGATCTCCATTCAATAGTCTTTAACTGGCCACAATCGTTCAATTGAATGCGTTCGCTTTGCCTATAAGGATAATTTTGTTTATTCTGCTGACGATATTGGCATTATAAGACGATGGGATCTGAATGCACAGACAGTGTATTCGACCCTAAATGGTCACATGAAAAGTGTTCGTACATTGGATTTCAATCCGTCTGGTGAATATGTTGTTTCTGGCAGCAATGATACCACAGTTCGGTAAGTTAATATACTAACAAAAACTATATATAAATCGATATAACTATCATATTAAAATAAGGAAGATTGTTGATGTAATAAGCAATTTAAGTCTTAAAGCCTGTTGCTAGCTTTATATCGATCCAACTTTTTGCTGAAGCCTCTCCATAACTTTTGACTAAAGGATCAGTAAAATTGTTGCGTCGGCCACTTTTTTGGATCCAGGTGAATTCAGAAACAGTGGTCATTCTTTACAAGTCCATTATGATAATAGAAAATTTTACAAAACAATTTATATCGGGAAATAGTAATGGTAGAAGGTAATAAATCAAACTGATTTTATTGTAAATATCCATAATCCATTTTATTTCGTCCGATTCCATGGATCTAATCTGACCAAACTAGTTTGTTCTTGCATTTCGAACATGCAATTTAAAAACCTTTTTTTTATATACCAAAAGTATTCCTTCAAATTTAACTAAAATCATAGAAAAAATAATATTTCTCATAGTTAAAACTGAAATGGCAATATTATCGGTATCTCATTTTTCTTATGTGTCAGAGAATATATTGACAATAATCGCTTTTGTAGATAAGATCCGGTGTCGACTTCTGGTATATTGAATTTTCTGTACACTTTTGATTTGTTTTTAAATGTTATATAATCTATTGGTTCGAATTTGATCAATTGTTTCTCATTTTCATATTTGATATATTTCTTTTATTTTGGAAAATTTGAGTTCTGTTTAAATTTTTAAAAGATTTGTCTGGGAAACATGAAACGATATCGTACAAAACTAGTCAATTTTATTGGGTTCAAAAAAGACAAACGAACATTGTATAAAAATATGTTATTGTGGTAAAATTATATTTAAAAAAAATATTTTGATATTTATGCCTACCACCAAAATTGGTTATGTTTAAGTTCTCTTCCTTATACCTTCCATTCACGTATTACAATTTTGCCGGAGAGCTCTTTAGATCCACATAGGCACCAGAAATTACTTCTTTGCCGGTCTCCACGACTGTGGTGAGGAAGTGTATGCGTGTGCCTGCTTGCCACATGTCAATCTTTAAAGTTTGTCCGGGTAGTACTGGACCAGAGAATCGGACTTTGATTGCCTTAAATAGATTAACATTGTTATCGGCATATTTGCTCAAAACAGCTCGCAGCGAATAGCCCAGCGAGCACAGACCATGGAGAATTGGAGTCTTAAAACCGGCAATTAAAGCAAAACTGGGATCAATGTGCAAGGGGTTAAGATCACCGGAGAGCCGATAGAGAGCGGCTTGATCTGCACTTGTAACATACTGAATTGAAGAATCTGGCGAACGTTTGGGGGCAGGTGCCAGTGGTATCACTTCGGAACTTGGTTCCTTTTTGCCACCAAATTTACCAGCACCGACGACAAAGATGCAACTTTGATTTTTAACCACATGTCGGCCATTCTCATCAAATGAATCACTGCTTGTGACCACAACAGCGCCGGAACCCTTATCCATAACATCAATCACTTTGCCTTTGGTGGTTAGAGTGCCCGATGATGGCAGATCATCGATTATTTCCAAATACTGCTCTCCATGTAGTATATTGGTTAGATCAGCTCCGCTGTGTGGCAAGGCGGTGGCCACCAATGGACTGCTCATGCTCAGCAATAGACCGGGCAGAACAAAGAATGATGGAATGGGTGCAAAATCAACATCGTTCTCATACAAGAAACGCAAATCCTGGGTATTCTTTGTTGACGCTCCAATGCCCAAAGCATACAAAATGAGCTCCCGGTTGCCAAATGAAAACGTATCCTCAACGGCATCCTTAACGCCGTTCTTTAAATTCTCCAATACTTCGAGTAGTGATCCGGAAGCATTGGCAATTGACTCCAGATGCTTTGCCTGCGACATGTCAGTCACCTTGGACCATACTTTTTGGACATATTCGGGGGTGACTGGATCATCCAGTGAGGGACGTAGAACTGATCCCTTGCCACGTACTGTATGGACTTTTGTGGCCCAGCCGGCGGCACTCTCGATGTAGCTGCCTGGAACAAAGAAAGATGAAAAAATGAGTTTTTAAATTAATTTCAAGAAAGAAAGATGATGACTTACCATTATCCTCGCAAGACTCGTGACACAAATATGCCACAACTGGGGCAATTAGCTTGGGTTTCAGCTCGTTGAAGAGGATGTCTGGGAGAATGCCCTCAGTCATACGACTGGCGGCTGTTGGTATGATGACATTGCAATGAATGTTATTCTTTGCACCCTCAATGGCCACTGTATTGGCAAGACCCACAAGTCCCATTTTAGCTGCCGAATAATTGGCCTGACCGAAATTACCATAAATTCCCGAATTGGACGAGGTCATAATGATGCGTCCATAATTCCCAGTTTTCATATGAGGTAATGCAGCCTGAGTACACTTGAAGCTTCCTTTTAAATGGACATCGTTCACCAGATTCCAATCCTGTTCGGATGTCTTGACAATGCTGCGATCACGCAAAATTCCAGCATTGTTAATCAGTATGTCCACACGGCCAAATGCCTTAATGGCCGTCTCAATGACCTTTGCACCATCGATTACCGAATTGTAGTCGGCCACTGCTTGGCCGCCACTGGCACGAATCTCCTCGACAACAATATCAGCCGCACGCTGGGATGCTCCTTCACCGGAATGGGTGCCGCCCAAATCATTGACCACCACTTTGGCACCACGAGAAGCCAACAGTAGGGCATATTCCCGGCCCAAGCCAGCACCGGCTCCAGTTACCACAGCTACACGGCCATCGTATCGTAAATTTGCTGTTGACATGTTAATATTGCTTAATATAATCCCGGTCCTATCTGAAGAATCTGTGGAATAATAAGTCAAAACACAAAAACAATTTTAGTCCACTACACATATATATGTGTATATATATAATCCGTTCATTCCAAAGTGCTCCCCAGTAGAGTCGTCGATAGTGTGCTTCAATGTATAGGTGACTGATTGGGTATAAAAATTAAAGCACTTGACTTGGTAAATTCAATGGTCCAAGTCCACAATCGGGGATGGGCACCAATACAACTAGCATAACCAATGAACAAAATGTTTTATTTTTCTTGCTCGCTTAACTTACATGAATCTTGAACAGTTTGTAGCAGACTAACGTTTCTCTTTCGAACTCCTTTAATACCAAAGATTAATTGTAGTACAACCACAGGTACAAAGTGCAGTCCTCCAGCAAAGAGATAAGATGGTTTGCATTGGCAACAACTATAATAATGGCGTTGCCATGTTGTTTCACAAGCATATGATTATTTTCGATAAGCGATAGTAACAGTGACGGTGATGGTAATCTAAGTTATCGAATCACTGTTCGATTAGAGCGCAAAACAATAATAAATTCAAATTATTTTTATACGCCATTAAAATTATAGATATAATATTATTGTTATCTTTTTTTACATTCGCGATGTTTACAAAATGGTAAAATCTCATATTTACATTGACTTTTTATACATATACTGTGTATTTTTGGTATCTTTTTTTTAGACTTTGGGATGTGCAAAACGAAAACAAATGCATTAAAGTTTGCCGGGGACACATGTCCCATGTGAATTCGGTGAAATTCTCTCCGGATGGACTTTGGATAGCATCCGCTGGCGTAGAAGGCTCAATATTAATTTGGGACATACGAAAGAGCAAACAGATAATGGAGTTTATAGCGGAACCACCAATTACACCAATTACTTGTATACAATTTCATCCGTTTGAATTTTTATTGGCAGCCGGTCGTGCCGATGGAACGGTTACCATATATGATCTGGAACATCAGCAGCTCGTTTCACAAACAAGTCATTTCTATGGCCAGGCCATTAAATGTATAACATTTAGGTAAGTTATAGCTTTAATTTTTAGAATTTTCTTTAATAGATGTCAATTGACTTTTTATTTTCAGCGAAAATGGTGAATGCCTTTTTGTGGGAGGCGTGCCAGGGATATCCGTTATTGGCTGGGAACCGAATCGTGAATTGGATCACATAAAAAGCAATTGGACATGTTTAGGTGATATGAAAGTTCTTAAGAATAAGCTGGTAAGTTAAGCAGGTTCCTAATACCGATACGAATCTATTATGAATAATGCATTTTTTCACAGTTCTGTGGTTGCTATGACGTTGATACCGTATCCGTGAATACGGTTAGCCTTGATCGTGTAATCCCATTCTATCAGCCAGCAAATGCACAGCCCAGTTTTAAGCATAACTCGACGAATCGAAAAAGTTTCTCGCGCGGCAATCAAACGTTCCGAATATCATTGGGTGGCTCTAAGCCTGCCCAAGTTCAAGAGGAGCAGGAGGATAACAAAAGTCCCAATTTAAGCTTGGAGGTTGTCAATGAGGCTGTATTGGAATCGATAGATACATCTCCAGTTTCATCCCTGCCACCATATACATCCCAGCCAATAAGCAGTTCATCCGTGGAGCCATCCTACGATACCGCTCTGAGACTTAACAAGTTCTCCAGGGTTCCAGTTACCGACAATATCGCTTATAATATTGATCCAAACTATGCCTATGGCTTGGATGTGGGCACCAGCCGTTTGCTTCATGTGAATGGTCCCAGTTCGTTACAGGTGCCAGAGGATTATAACATATATGCAATTGAAAAGGATGATAGATTGGATGTACACGATGTCGAGTACAATCCAAATGATAGTAATCCTCTAATTCTAACCAATTATGATAATTTTGAGATGACTGAGGACTTTCCAGTCAATCAAAATTTAAATTATTTTGAAAGCAATTACAAGGCAGTTCCTGCTGCCTCCACAATCAATGCATCGTCCAAGTCGATCAAGAAAACATCGACAAACGTACATAAACGGACCACAGCTATTGGTGGTAGTACCAAACAAACATCTACGGCTATATTTGGCAATAATAAACTTAGTCAAGTGTCATCGGTTAGCTCAATGGAGCTGCACAATCTGAACGATAACATGGTATTAAAGAAATCATCATCATCGAATGTGGTAAATAAGAATAAACGGACAATGGGTTCAACAAGTCAATTCTATAAAGAGAATTCAATGCAGAAAAATATTAATGTTGAGATTATCACAAAACCGCCAATAAGATCACGAACCACGCTAGATATGCGTATAACGCATCAAAATAAAACTCAGGAAAAACATACTCAGGTAAATAATAAAATTATAAATCAAATCCAATCCGATAATATCATAAAATTTGTTACTTAACTTCTAACAGCAGCCAATGAGCTATCGCCAGGATTTTAGTGATCACTATGAGTTTGATGCGCTTTCCCGATCACATGAAGCTGTCCTACAGGAATTAAGCAATAGGCAAACTAGCCTCGACATATTGCGAAGTCTAACACGGTAAGTTAATAGATATTAATGGACTTATTTATTTTTATTTAAACTTAAACTATTCCCCATCAGTTCGCATGATGTGCTCGGAGCACTAAGACAGGCCAAAAATAGTGGGCGATCTATATTTATTGATCTTCTCGGTGCAATAATTGAAAAACCGTAAGCAATAAATCTGTCTAAATCATTCTCTCTCAATTATTATAATATCCATTTCGTTATAGTTCATCATGGAATTTGGATTTTTGTACATTTGTTTTACCGGAAATTTATGAGCTCCTGCAAAGTCAGCATAAATTGTAAGTGAAATAGTTTTCCAAATGTGAACGAAATTTAAAAAAAAAAAATTAATTTTACAGCCATTTTACAAGAGCCTGCGATACATTACGCATTATATTGTCCAATTTCTTGCCCACAATTCAGGAGAATCTAGATTCTTGGGCTGCAAATGGTTTGGGGGTCGATGTCACACGAGAGGATCGTCAACGAAAGTGTGCCGAATGTCAGCGTTGGTTACTTCAAATAAAGAACTTACCAGAAAGTATTCACTTTGGTTCAACGCTGACACAATTGCAAAATATTATTGTTTTTTAAATATGCAATAATTACTCATTACGAGAGAGTGTAATTAATTAATATACATAAATGTACGTTTGTTGGAGCATGTCTCCTCCAATTGCTATAAGCAGCAGCCAAGGGACCGCAAATATGTATGTATGTATTATTGTACTATTGGATGATATGGATGCGGCAGCTGCTCGGTTCCTCCAAACCACGATTGTGAAGCATTAATAAAACATTAGTCATTAAATGATTTATTCTATTAATTTGTTATTGCAACTAATTTATAATTTATATTACATTTTATGATTTATATAAAATTAGGGCTAAACCATTTAAAATAAATTAAAAAGACACAAATGTGTACTTAATTCTTACAGTTTTTAAACATCCATTGATCTATTAATTACTGACTGTTATATGCATATACATATATTTAAATCAAAAAGATAAGTAAATTTATGCGGTTTCGATGGACAAATAATCTATTTAAATATAGCAACTATGAATTTGTATCCATTGGACAACATCTCCGTCTATTGCAGCGCTGACGAGCATCGGAGCGTGGCATGGGATAGCTGCGTGTCTGTTTGAATGGAGAATGTCAAGAGAAATGCAGATTATTGTAAAAAAAAGTGGCACGCCCATTTATATATGTAAATCCCAGAATGTGCTGCTATGTACACTGTTCAGCTCGGCATTGGATTTGCACTTTTTATTGATGTTGCATGCAACTAGAAGAGCTGGTGCTACATGCGGTTGACTACACCAATGGAATGGAATGATGAAACAAAGGGGCTCCAAAACAATTACCTTTTGAAGTTCAACTCAGCATATCGCCGCATTATTTATATATATGTAGATATGTCTTCCATTGTCCAACATAATATAGTAGTAGATCTCTTGCCCTACCTATCGATAGCGTTTTGCAGTGATTATGTCGTTGGTATGTTAGGTCAGTCCATTTTGGTCAATCAGTGGAATCGGTTGAGTTTTCACAAAATCTATTCCGTTTGTCTTCCATATTCTTTCCTATTTCCATTGTGGCATTCCTCTGATTCCTCAATATGAAGGATAATCGAATAATGTGGTTTATTTTGGTGAAAACTCTGGTAATTGTTGTGAGCGTTTGTGGGGAACCACATGGTTTTGATAGCAATAATCGGAATGTTGAGGAGCAGTTGGAGAATGAGGAAAATTACAGTTTGGTGGATAATATAGGACCAATGCAATCTGGCCAATCTAAACAGTTAAAAATTATGAAATATCCAGCAGAATATGCAGATTTAGATTATTATATGAACACACGACGAAGTCTGGTGGATAAGGATCCAAATGTTGGCACTTTAACAAACAAAATGGCATACGGAGAATCGAGTGTTTCGTCTTTGAATCGGCCTGCGGAGGTCAGGTCGCTGCCTTGGTATGGTCAATACCATCAATCTAGTAAACCAATTGGTAGTGTGCCCATGTATCCTTCCAGATCATACGATCCGTATATACGCCGATATGATAGGTAAGTTTAAGAAACTAAAAAAACTAATTGTCAGTATATAAAATTAAAACTTAAATTCTCCCATTATGATTTCCAAGGTTTGACGAGCAATATCATCGCTCCTATCCGCAGTATTTTGAGGATATGTATATGCATCGACAGCGCTACGATCCGTATGACAGTTATAGTCCCCGTGTTCCGCAGTATCCGGACCCCTATGTCATGTACCCCGATCGTTATTTGGATACTCCCACAACAAGGGATTATATAAAGTCGCGACGTGCCTACATTGATGATCCTGTGGGCTTACCCGTCGACTCCTATAATATAAACTCCAAATATAGTCCACCTAAATTACCAGACCTAACACTCCCTGTTCGCAATGAGCGAGTTGTATATTATGCACATCTACCAGAAATCGTGCGTACCCCGTATGATGCCCCTCGCCCTGAAGTGCGAAATTCAGCAGCTTTGGTCATGTCACCGTCAACGTCATCAGCATCATCATCAACATCTACATCATCATTGTCCTCCTCATCCTCGTCGTCGTCGTCTTCGTCCCCGTATAAGCTAAATAAAAAGAAACTTAAAAATAATTCCCGCCCATTGGCTAATAATTCGACAAATTACAAGATGTCATTGTAGGTGAATCTCAAAACCTACAATTGCTTCTTTTTAAAAAAAATCACCAGAAATACCACAAAAATATCATACTCGTATATAGCTTAAACGTATGCTCCAGTATGTTAATAAGTATTTGTTATTTTTTTTTTTTTTGTATGCACTCAATAAACACACAATTCATTTTCGTAAATCCTTATCACTATAGTGTATGTATTTAAGCAATTTATTGTTATTTTTTAACCTAATACATAAATTCAAATCATCATATTTAGTATAACATAAAAAACCTTTGGCGTTTAGAGTTAATAAATGGAATTTTTTAAAAATTCCATGGATATAAACGATTCACAATAAGGATCTATATTGGACTTATTTGACAAATTCTAAATACTTTATTTAATCAACATGAAATTACTTCAATAGGTATATGTATTTAGAATTTTTTGGCCTGCTTTTGACATTGAAATTATAAATAAAGACAAAAATTATAAAATAACGAACGATTTTCAATACTTATTCAAAATTTAATAACAGTTGCAATAATGTTTGTTAACATACTATTAACAGAACTAACTCAGTGGCGCTCTTTTGATTTCTTTATGAT
Organism: Drosophila emarginata; assembly: GCA_037075365.1. Taxonomy (NCBI): domain Eukaryota; kingdom Metazoa; phylum Arthropoda; class Insecta; order Diptera; family Drosophilidae; genus Drosophila; species Drosophila emarginata. The sequence goes on from JBAMCD010000160.1 coordinate 2,678,019, forward strand.
TTAAGTCTACCGATACCGATGAATATATCGATTGTTGGTATTAATTTAAATACAGACTAGCCACCACTTTGGTTAATACGTTAGATATTTGTTCGGTATAGTTTATTAGCATTTATCAGTATAATTGACGCAAGAAATTATTGTTGAGACTATTTCGTGTTAAGAATAAAATGTTTTTAACTTAAACAAGAACCTACGTAAATTGTTTTAAGTATGTAATAGCTTGTTTTTTGGCATCTTTTCGAAGAGTAAAAAAATGTATATATTTTTTTAGTTAGACCACAGGATTACTGATTTAACTTAAAAGGAAAAAAAACAACACACTGAGATTATACGCCCAATACAAAAACTGAATGATTTAATGGTTGTTTATAACGTACGTACGACTAATGCCAATAACATCAATTTCCTGCTAATGTCCATATTGTGCATTGGATATAACTGGCCGACAGCAAATTTAATTGAACTCAATGCAAATTATGGACACGAAAATTTTCCCACAGATTGCCAAAGGTAGCGATACTTTTTCTCCCCTTATGAAGGTAATGAGCCTTTAAGTCAAACGTAGACCTGACAGCTACCAGTGGCTATGGCTTAAACGTAGCACAGAAGCTGCAACTAACCACAAATCACAATAACACCATACCAAAGCCAACCATACCGTACTATACCAAACCACATCACATCACATCACTTCACATCACATCACATCAGCATGGACCTAACAAAGAATATGGGAAGCCATAGCCAATGTCGATACTGCGGCCAACGCAACGCATAATCATTATCACTAAAATTGGGGGCCCCTTGCAATTGGTTACTGCGTTTGAACCGACCAGGCCAGGCCAGGCCAGACCAGACCAATTATATGGCGAAAGCCAAAGCCAAAGCCAAAGTCGAGACTGAGTCCAAAAAATGATCAGGCGGCGTATGCATATGAGCTTCATGCTATACGATTTAAGAGTATGAAATGGAATGGGATGGCATCGGATGTGATGCGATGCGCCGCCACTTAAACGGTCTACTAGCATGAAATGGGCAGACCCGACTTGAAAATCCCAATTCGAGTACCGTAACATAAGCCCAAGCCCATGCATTAAGGCCAAAATGCAACTGCAATCCAACTCCATGACCAGGCCATTGAAACCGACATACAAAATTCAGATGAAAATTTAGAGTCCAGTCAAATTGAATACATAAGAATGCCAGTCCATCTCATTGTTAGATGATAAGAGGTTCATTCTTATGATGTTTAAAATAATCTCTATAGTACAGTAATTGGGGGTTGGGGGAAACACAGACCTACACACACACACACACACAAATAGAGGACACATTGTGGGCTAATAAACAAAATTATATACTCCAGTAAGGCCACATTAAACAGATTTGTATTTATGATTTTTAAAACAGTTCACACAAAAATTTATGTTCAATAACTGGGTGGTCACTCATACATATACACAAACTTATTTAGATCAATTATATAGATCGATTTATAAAACTTAAATCGGCACAGAAATTCATTTTACTAATTTTGTTTAACTTAACGTTAGAATTATAATTTCAAATTTTGTATAATCATTTCTGTAACGGTCAAATTTATAACGGTCATTTATTGTTTGAATTTGGATTATTGTTATATAAAATTCCTTTGCATCTTATCTAGTTAAAAACTATATTTTAGTTTAAGGTCCATTCTTAAAAAGAATATAAAATAATTAATAAAATTATCGGTCTAAAAAATTAAAAAACTTTCGATTCAAAAAAAGAATATAGCAAAATGTACAGAAATATCGGCTTAGTAAAAAATCAATTATCTAAATTCAGGTTAGTCGTATCAGCAAGGATAATTTCCTTATTTCAAAAAATTTTATATAATTCTTAACGGTTTGCTTAGTAAAAAATAATCATTAAAATTTTTGGTTTTCATTCATTTTTCATTCATTTTTACTTCATTTTTAAGTAGATTTTGGTAAAGAGAAAAGGTAAAATTTGAAAATAAATTTGTGATCTTTTCAGCTGCATTTCAAAAAGTGATCTATGAAGCAGTTGCATCCATTCACAATTAATTTAGCTTCGTTATGGCCAGAAGGCGTTGTGGCCAATAAAACCGCTGCAGGCGCTCTCACCTTGGCCAACACCTTAAGAAAAACAAAAAGAGGGAAAAAAAAGGAACTCTACATTTTAGTAGAAGGGCAATTGACAGTCTCTCCACGATCCCCGCCGTCATCATCATTTCCATCCTTCAAGCAAATCCAAACTAATTAGCATAAAATTGAAAATGTGCTCATTGCAGCATTTGAGTCGAGGAGGCGAGGATCTGTATGAGACAAGTGCAAGCATTTGCTCCTGCTTGTTGCTGGTGTTGCTGGTGGGAATGGGAATCGGAATGAGAATTTGTATGGGTATGGGTATGGTTATGGGTATGGGTATGGGTATGGATCGGTAGGCGGGACAGTCGGCCAATTTAAAAGGTATGATGCTTCTGGAACGATGCAGCTAAAGAGTGCCAACTGCAAGGCCCAACCCAACTCAGCATTTGATATTGCAACTCGTCGTAATATTTGTTTGCAACCAAACTGAGCTTTGCGTAGCGAAGCGAGCAACATAAAACAATTACGCCTACACTTGCTCAAGTGGCATGGGATGTGGCATGGGTTGTGGCATGGAGTTTTGCCGTTGTTGTTGATGTCGATGTTGATGTTGATGCTGGGTTCTTTTTTTTTGTTTGCGCTGTTGCCGGTGCCGTTGCCGTTGCAGCGGCGCTACAAAACCAAACGGCGTAAGTGTGTCGTGGGGATCTGTTAATGTTGATGGCGTGCACGACCTTCCAAGCTCAAGCTCGAGATGTAGCTGGGATCTGAAGCTATAGCTGGAGCCCCAAACCGAAACTGAAACCAAAAACTTTAACTTTAGCTCTATCGACTTTGTTTTTCGTTTCGTTTTTTTTTCTTCTTTTTTGTTTTTATATTTCTTTTTTTTTTACTTTGCGCAGTGGGCAAAAACGGTTTCCAGTCGGAAGCTGTTAAAGGCGACTTTAGCCTTCTGCGGCAGGCTATGAAAACACAATATTCATTATCTTGGAGGAGCATTAATGTTGAAGTTTCAACTCCTGCTTGCGGGGTACAGGCATTGGCACTGGAACTGGCATAGGCATTGGGCATAGGAGCTGGCGCAGGCGCAGGCGCAGTCGCAGCCACTTCAAGAGCAAGAGCAAGGCAAAAGCAAAAGCATAACTGGATCTCTTGGATGTTGGATGAATGCTGGCGGTGGGTTTGGTTGCAAGTTCATTTTTTATGGTGTTTGCATGGCTCTGTTTGGCTGTAATAATGCGGCTATTAAACTCTGCAATCACTAACTTGAACCAATCCATTGGTTACCTGAGAATTTTCTGTGTCTTTTCCCCAACTTTTACTCTGTTTCTTTTGTTTTTTTTTTTTTTTTGCTCTTTTGTTTTTGTGTTCCTTGCTTGTTTTAACGATCCTATGGTTTTGCTTCTTGTGTATGTTGTGTCATTTGGTTCATTATCTTTTGACTGAATTACAATTTGCTGCTGTACTGCTCCACAATGGATTAAGCAAGGTCATTTCGACTAGGACAACAATCTCTATTGCGGCCAAATGAACAATCAAACGGGGCAATAACTATTGGTTAAACGTATTGTTTGCCTTTCACAAATTCAAAAATCTAAATGTTTCCAACTAAGAAATGGGCGTAAAAGGCGGCAATGGACAAAGCGAAGGCTTGGTCCATGAAGCTCCACCAAGTACAGTCCTGAAAAAGGTTCAATATTTAAATCTAGCCTTTCTACCAACTGAATACTGTACAGTCCTCTACTAACAATGGACCCTGTCAATTTTAACACTCTCATCAAAGCGATTTCTCCCATTTCATGAGCCATTAGAAGAACTAATCATTAATGGTTCAATATGGTTAAAAAAAGAAAAACAAAAAAAAAAACGAAGAAATTTTAATGCTGAGGTCTAGTTTTTTCTTTTTTTTAGTCTTTTGTGTTGTTTATTAATGTTCCATAAATATGGCTTGATCCACATAACAGTTAACTTGCATACTCTAACCAAAAGTTATACTAAAAACTGTGGGAATCGATCCACCATGCATCCATCCATGCACCACACAGCTGTCGGTTTAAAGTTGTCGGAGCTTGTTATTAAAGTGTGCACTGATTGCTGGTTTTGAGATCTTCTTTCGGTTGTATCTCCATCTGGATAAGGCCAAAACAACACAGACCAGACCATAGGCATAAAATATCGACTTGGCTTCAATTTGAATTGCACAAGATCTTTCTCTCTGTCTCTCTGTCTCTTTACTTTGATTTGTCAACACTCTAATCCATATAAATCTATTAAAGACATAATTGAACTTTGAATGAATTAAATTCGAATACATATCTAGCCTTGTAGATGATGTCCATCATCATCATCATCATAATCATCATAATCATCATAATCATCATCGTCATCGTCATCTTTATTTCACTTTTTGTCACAATGTGCACCACTTACCATTTGGACCAAGTGCTAGCTCTAAGTTAAATCTAATTTTGATTGATTACATGAGGCCCATTGTCCACACATCGTTTGTTGTCTTCTTTTTTTCCCCCCACACCCCACTTTTATTTTTTTGTTGTTATTGTTGTTGTTTGATCGGCTACTGAGTTTAAGCCGATTACAATACACACTTCTTTTTACGCCTTGGAATGGTGTAAAGAGTCGAATAATTATTATTTAAAAAAAAAGAAACTTTGACATTTTTCTTTTTAAGTAGCAATTGAAATTTTTACTCAAATGAGAGACAAAAAGTGAAAAAAATATCATTATACCCTGTACCCATAGGGTAAAAGGGTATATTAAAGTCGCTAAAATGTATGTAACAGGCAGAAGGAAAATTTTCCGACCCCATAAAGTATATATATTCTTGATCAGTATCAATAGCGAAGTCGATTGAGACATGTCCGTCTGTCCGTCCGTCCGTATGAACACCGAGATCTCAGAGACTATAAGAGCTAGAGCAACCAAATTTGGTGTCAACATCCGTCTATTGTATAAGCAGCTCAAGTTTATTTTAAATTTTTGCCACGCCCACTTCCGCCCACGCAATTCGGGAAAAACTTAGAAGTAGAGCAATATTAAAGATATCGTATTCTTGTTTGGCATGCACATTTATATGGCCAAAATGCACCAGCTGACCAAATTTTGTCGAAATCGGACAATAATTATCGGAGATATACGTATTTCCATTTTGTACTGAAACGCCCCAAGCAAAATGGGCTGTTAAGTGTGAGCGAGATAGCATGCGTTCGCTGTTGCTGCATGGCAAGCAGTGCATGCTAAGAGAATTTTTTTTGGAAATTGATGGCGATTTTGATCGTTTATGACTTTATGGAGTACTTTTACTTGGTACAGGGTATACTCAATGTCGGCAGGGACGACTTGCTTGCTTCATTATATATGTATATACATATATATATTATATATATATTCTAATTCCACTCACTATAATTTTCCAAAAGTTTACAACCATTTTTGGATTTTTGTACGATTTTAATCAAGTTCACAAATCTATATCTCTATAAGAAAAACCTATACAGTTCAGTTAAAAATAATTTCCAATATTTATATTATATTTTCAAAAGTAAATGTTTAAAAAATTTTAATATTTTTAATATATTTAATAGTACAAGTTTTGCTTAAACAAGTCTTCTTAGAAACAAATTCTAATATTCAAAATAATATTATCTAATGGAAATCATTAAACTTCGTATAAAAAAATTATTGTTTAAACAAAGAATTATTTAGAAATATTAATTTTCTTTTCTGGATAAATTATTTGTGGAATTTAAAACTTTTGAACTGAATAAGCAATTTTGAATTTTAATGTTAAATTTTTAAAATCTTATCTAAACTTATAGAAATCAGAAAATCTGTTTATATTTAAATATAATATTTGAAATTATTTTTTGTAAATTTGTTTATTTAGGTGTTGAAAGTGGGCGTGGCGTGGTCTTAATATTAATTAATGCATATTTATACTTATCGATCAATCGATTTTCTTTCGATTATAACTTGTTGACACACACACCCACACACACCTAGACACATCACAGTGGGCCTTAATTATTTTCATCATGTTACATTTTCAATGACATTATTCATCAGACAAAATCAGATGGCGAGTCACAGGCGTTCATATACATACATATGTATCCATCCACATCTCCGTGTCTCTCTGTGTTCGTCTCAATCTCAGTCAGTGACCACAGAGTTGAGAGTCGGTGTCCCCATCCAGTATGAAACAGTCAAGAGATGAATTTGACATGCGTCTCTGATGATGATTTATTTTCATTTTTGTATTTTTAATTCACTCTGCGCCATTGTCGCTCACATGCAGACATATGGGACAAACAGGACTGAGGACTGAGGACCGGGCATCGGGCACTGGGCACGAGCATAATCTTCGATGGCAAAAAGTTAATGATAAAGATGATGACCATCAGAATTGGAATAATGTATGTATGTATGTATGTATGTATATATGGAACGATGGATAGGTAAATGGACAGGGCAGAAAAGCATACAGTACAGGCGGGCGGGCAACGTTGTCTGAACCGAGATGAAGATGGAGATGAAGGTGGAGATGGAGATGGAGATGAAGCTGGATGGATACAAGTTGAGCCAAAATGAGATGAGCTGTCCGAAGCTGAAGCCATTTTTATCGAATGGGCCCAACCATAACCATTGTTCCAGTCTAGTTTGGTTTCGGTTCTTCTTTCGTCTCCTTAGTTTTTTTTTTTTTTTTTTTGCCAACGTTTTGGATGACGCTGTCGCCTTTAGCCTGTTTTTGTTTTTGTTTTATTTTTTTTCTTTTTTTCAGTTTTGGTTCCCTCCTTCTGCCATTAACCTGGTAAATTACGAATGAGGCAAAGTGGATTTAACTTCAGTTCCCTCTTCTCTCACCACTCACATTGCTGTTGTTTTGCTCTTCACTAGCCACTGCAATCCACTTGGTTTGCTTTTGGCCCTGATCCTGGCAATGATTGCAGTGAGCAACAAAATTGTTTCTCTGCTGTTTGTCGCACACACACATACATACATACATACATACATATATATGTACATACATACGTACATACATATCTGTCCATTCTGTCGTCTGTCCTTTCCGTCCTCGGCAACAAAATCTGAACAGATAATGACCACTGTTCTCGCACTCAACTACAAGATGAGCGGCTGATATGACGATGACGAATGCGACGATTTTGAAACCCCAGCGTTAACGTTCAACTTCATGATAGGTAGCGGGGGCGGTGGCTGTAGAGGTGGGGGTGGTAATGTTGAATTCTTTTTCCAAACGACAAACCGACCTACCGACTGACCGACCAACCAACCAACCAACCAACCGGCCATCGTCCATCGACCATCAATGATGATGGTTATGTTTGATGCCTTTTTTTTTTTTTTCTTCTTTTTTTCTGTTGTTTTTTGTTTTTCTGTTTCCATTTTTGAGACCGAATGCTGGCTTGCTGGGTTCGCATCTTCGTCCTGTTATTGGAATAATGAGTTTTTAGTGATGCGCATCGATTTGTCAATTGATGATTTGTTGTTCCCAGTTTCAATTTCATTTTCTTCCCTTTTTTTTTTTTGTTTTGTTTTGTTTTGTTTTCACTGCCTTTATGCCTTTTGGTCCTCTTACTAGTAATATGGAGTTTGGTTAGAACGTATACAGGAATATCATTAATTTCACTTTTGTCATATTGAGAGCTTTTACAAAGTATTTGATTAATTGCATAAATTGTTCATATCATGGGGAGTGAGAAATTGTCACAATTATTAATGCCCATCTCATCTCTTATTTTGTATGTAGGAATGCATATATCAATGTTAAGGATTTTGCTGTCAATGCTCAGGTAATCAACCTAACAACTATATTATTAATGATATCGTAATATTATTCCTTGTTTTCGAAAGAAATGAGAAATCTTTTAACAAATTGCAATACATATATTTAATTTACGAAACGTTTTAAAAATTATAAAGTAGATAAAGTAGATATAGAATTTACCTGTAACCATTTTGAATTCTTTACGACATTTACTATATACAGATTTTGGAGAACTTTTAAAGGATCAAACAATTGCATAATAAAAGTACAAATTTGTTTTCCTAACTTACCCTTTCATTTAATTTTCCATTTTTGTAGCTCTATCTAATTTTATCAGATTAACTTACTTTACTGGAAAAAAATATATACTGATTTATGCTGATATATCCTGTATATATTATATACCGTTTACAAACAGTGATTAACCGAAACTTGTAGATAAACATCTGAGGCGTACGAAATCTGTAAAAAATATATATTTATGCTCATTTATAATGGCCTTAGTCAAGATATATCTAAAAAAAAAAATTTTTTTATTTTTAAAATTTTATTTATTCAATTTAAACGAACTTGGATAACTTTTAGAATATGGGGCGCCGTGGCTTAGTTGGTTAAAGCGCCTGTCTAGTAAACAGGAGATCGTGAGTTCGAATCTCGCCGGGGCCTTTCAGTTCCATACAAAAATGTGTCTTTTTTTTTGAGTATTTTTTCTTTAAGGATATCAGTTTATTTTGGAAATATATTTTTTTAACAAATAAAAATTTATTTCGTTTAAATTAAAATATGAATATAGTACAGAAAAAAATATTTTGTTTGAAAAACTTTTTTGAAAAGAAGAAAAAAAAAATAATATTTCTGAATGAAACACCGTTTCACCATAGGCCCCGGCGAGATTCGAACTCACGATCTCCTGTTTACTAGACAGGCGCTTTAACCAACTAAGCCACGGCGCCATATAGAATCACAGCTGCTCAATTTAAGAGTGATGTCTCCGATATACTCTATCTATAATATACCTGCCGGCTGATAAGTTACCTATCTGAGACTAAAATGTTGACAAACATTTTCAATTTAATTAAAGTAGCGATATGGCGACTGTTTATAAATAACCCCATCGCCAAACACAAAAACAACATAGAAAATGGTTGACGTAAGAGAACTTTTTTTTAATGGCTAAAAATAGATCGTGAGCTATATAGATTGTTTGAAAACTGGCATATGGAAAACTTTGTAGTATTTTGACCTTATTTAAAGAAAAAAGAAATAATGTTTCAAAAACAAAGATTTTTAAGAACAAATGTTTTTTTTTATTTTTTATCTCTATGTGAAACTTATTTTTTGACGTTTATTTTATTCAATCGTTTTTTTTATTTTTTAATTACTTGTGTGTTATTTTTTAAAATAAAAAAAAAAAAATAATGATAAGATAATATCCATAAAGAGTATTTGCTTGTGTGTGTGTGTGTGTGTAGGAAAACGATTTTATTTACATAAATTTATTTACATGCATGGAATATTGACCTGCTGATCCATCATTGAACATATTGTGAGAGAGTGTTACCTTATTTATGATGCCACTAAACAAGCAACAACAGCTACAATAACAACAGCAACAGCAACCAACAAAAGGGCTGCTGGGAGCCACTTAAGAAATCAGCAACAATAACACTCAATGGGGATAAACCTTGGGCATCAGCAAAACAAAATGAACATTCATCCCCCTTGCAGTTAGATCCTTACCTTACCCTTTTGTCTTGTCGCTCGGAGACCCTTCCACTTGGTCCACTTACCCATCCATCCATCTAGTCAGCCATCCGCGACCTGAACTTTCGTCCTTATCGGCAAAAATTCCAACAGCATATAAAGAATTAAATGCTTATACATAAGTACATACCTATGTACACACATACATACATACATATATGTTTATATACATACATATGAACAAAAGGGACCACACAAAGCCTGCCCTCTAATGTCAAAAGACTTTGCAAAGTCCTTATCAAGTGGCGTCAACTCAAACAGCCGGATCCTGAATACCCTTGATGGTATCAATGTTAACCAGCTTTGGCCATTAGAAGCGATTAATTAATCGATTAATCGATGCTGATCTAAAAGTTTTAAGTTTAAAAGCAGATCAATTAATCAAATAATCGATATATCAAATTTTCAACTAACATTTTTTTTTTGATATCTTTGGAAATCGGGGTCACCATTTCTAATTATTATGTATTACATAAAATATTTCCCACTTTTGTTAGTATTTTATCATTTATCATTTTTAATTCTTTAAGAAAATGTAACAAGAATTATGCTAAAGAGAAGAATGTGGCATAAATTTACCATTTTGTTTGTACTAATATACCCTTTAATAGATATCGATACTGGGTATAAATATATTTTATATTGCCTTTAACATACTTACATATGTATGTATGTAGATATAAATACATATAGCAAGATGAATCCGTATCCAAACTCCAGAGTGACTTTGTGGGCAGGTGTGTGAGCCTTAGCGGTTCAAATCGCATTGACGTGTGCACCAAAAGAGCGTAAAACCTCAAACACTTTGTGTAACTTTCATGCGTTACAGTTGAACCGGAAACGGAAATCTAATAGACCAAAGCATGCATAAGTGATGAAGCGAGAAAAAGTGCCGACCCTGTCGGGTCAAAACCCTTTTCAATGCTGGTCTAAAATCTTATCGGAAGCTTCAAGTTCTTTTCTCTGGTTTTTTTCTTTTTTTGCTGGTTGTTGTGGCCATCACGTTTGCCTTTTTTTTCACTCATCATTTTCATTCCCTTTTTAGCATGGATAGAGAGGTTGGGGAAGGGCGGCTTTCTTTTTGTAACTTTTGAGCAGTTGTGGGTGTGTGTGTGTGTGTGTGTGTGTGTGTGCTGGTCTATGGGGTTGGGTTCAACTTTTTGGTTACTTTGGGTTGATTTCCTTGGTATGTGCATGGGTGGCATGGCCTTGATATTGCCAACACATGTTTTTGGGAAGATTACCTTGTCAATCGGTTCGTTGAACGATTACTTTTCAAATGTTGTAAAAGAAGAAACAAATAAAAATTAAGGGAGGGGAAAAAACTAACTAAAAACCAACAGGAAACACTATAACCCAAAATACACACGCACAAAAAAAAAAGAAACAATCTGCGGCTCAGTAAAGCTGTCAAGACATCTCCAAAAGATTCACAACTTCCTTCCTTCGTTTCCTCTGTCGCCTTCTGGCAAATAGAAAGGATTTTATGCCAAAAGAATCGGTAAATTTTCAGTTATTTTCGGGGTTATAGCGACAACAATGTGTTATTCCTCATTTCACAGGCAATGGCAATAAAATCGCTTAAATACGTTCCTCTGAAGGTAAATGGTTTCCTTAGCTTAAAAAAAAAAAAATAAAAAAGAAACAACAACAAAAATATATATTCAAAGTTTGCTTCATCTGCATCCCAAAATGCACCCCGTGGTGCAAACATTGGCGCCTTTTGCCAACCGACTGGGCATATATGTATGTATATATATATATAATATATATATATATAATCAAACATTCGTCCCTTAGCTATAGCGAATCACCTACACTTTATAAATTTATATAAATTATAAACCAAAATATAAAGCAAAATATATATACTTTAATAATTTCATATAATGTTGATAATTTTTGGTTTCTTTTTTTATTATGTGATAGTATTATCTAAAAATTGTTACGTATATATTTTGTTAGTATAATAACTTTGATTAAAGAAGTGTTAGGCATAAAGGTGAATCCAATGATTGCCATATCACCTACACACACCTCATATAAATACATATGTACCTATATATATGTATGTATGTATATATATAGTTGAGATATGGAGATGGAGTAACCATTGCCATGTCCAGTTCCAGGTCATTTGGCTCGCCACAGTTGCTGGTTCTTCATGCCATTTAAATGAATGTGACGACAGGATGCCAATGATATGGTATAGTCCCGCTTACCGTACACTTGGTGTCATTTATTATTTCATTTGTATGCCCTATTTAAAAGGGTATATTCAAATAGCTAAACATATTGCCATACATACATACGATATATACATGTATGTACATATATGTATAAACATCTCTGATCGAAAATCGTTTCAATAAATTAATTTATATGCATGTCTAAGATTTTATTTATTAATTTTGTTGCAATAAATTAATTTATATGCATGTCTAAGATTTTATTTATTAATTTTGTTAAATATCAAAGTAAGAATTATTTAAAATTTTATTTATTTACATAAACAAAATAAAAATCAAGAAGAGCTATGAGTGTTAGCTGCAAGGCCTTCGACTCGATTAAAATATTAATACATATTAAAATTGCATTAAAATATAAATACAATAGAAAATATTTATTACATATTATCCTATATTATTGCGTACTTTATTATTATTATAAATTATATTATTTTTATCATATTATGTTATCCTATGTTATATAAAGGGTACTTGGTAGTTTCAAGTACATATTCTTAAAATTAGAATAAAATTAAAATATTCTTGGCGCATCAATTTTTATATTTTTGCATTTCTGTTTTTTTTTTTTTTTGGCTTAAGTATACATATGTATTTCTGTTAGTTAAGAATAGGGCTATTTGGGCGATATCCATGTCTTTCGATATTTTATGGTCTAGTCATTGAAATTGTATTCATCGTATGTATATATGTATGTACATATGTCGTTGAGTTAAGTTTACCGCTCGGTCACAACATTTGTTGTCGTTAATAATTTAAAACTGACTTTGTGGCATTTTATGACTGCATTTTGTCTTTTTTCCCTCTCCGAACACCCATGCATTTGTTTTTTTTCTCGACAAGTGGCCATAACGATTTAGACGATTGACAGCTGCAAAGTGGGTGTCCACCTTTTAGTTGGTATACCCCAATGCCGACAGCTCCCTTACTGCCCTTACCACTCTCTTATTCTTTCTCTTTCTTTCTTTGATAGTTGTTGCAATTTCTGCTATTGTTAGTTGTTGCTGGTGTTGTTGCTGTTGTCGTCGTCTCTGTTCTCTCATCCAGTCTTGTGCAGTGTTGTTAAGTTTGTCATATTTTATGGGCCGGTTACGTCTGGACACTACTTCACTGTGGCGGCCGACCCTTAACTAAAACCCGACCCCGCCCCATCTACCGGCATACATCCAAAGTACCCACTCTCTTCTCCCCCCCTTCCTACATATGTATGTATGTATGTATCCTCTGCCTGTGTCGGCCACACCACTGCCGGAGTGATATATATGACAGGCGGATTTTGTTTTAGTGGCATGGGTGACAATCCCTTTGGAGTAAACTTTTATTTATTCACGCATGTTAGCAAAATGTGCCCCTTACACGCAATTCAATAAGAAATATAAAATGAAAAAGACAACTGCAAGGATAACGACAAGCAACGACAAGCACAATGAGAGACATAACACAGCATTTTGACCACCATCAGAGTTGTTACCTATACAGCCACAGACACAGACACAGACACAGACACACAGACACTGACAGAAAGAGAGATACAAATTTTGCATTATTAATTATTGTTAATTACCTACACGGTTTTTGCAGCACCGATATCTTGACGGTTACTGGAAACATGCGCGTTTACATTCATGACACGTTGCATAACAATTCGACAGGTAAATATCGTAATTACAATTAACCATAAGACAGTTAAAACAGCAACTGACTTGCTCTTTAAACATGATCATGATCAGAACAGGTCTATATATGTATGTATGTACATATATATGTCTGTATGTATGTACGTACCTATACATAAATATGCAAATCTACTGGTTTTTGTTTTTCTTGTTGTTGTTACATACGATATAGAGTTGTATTTACACTTATATAGATTATAGTTAAAACTAACAAGGACTTAATTAATCTTAACCCTTAAGTATAGAAAATGGAGAAAATATTCAAATTAATAACTCTATATTCAGTTAGTAATTAGTTATACTAATCAAATAATTTAATTATGGAAATGAAAAGATATGAGAAATCTTCTAAATTATTATTTTCAATACGAATAAAATAATTGAAATAATTGAAATCTAAACAAGAATACCCTTAGCAATAATTAAAAAACTTACCTTTGTTTAATTATATATATTAATATATACATATAGATACATTAATCAATTATTAACATATTATTACTAAGTTCTAACTATGCAAAAAAGGATTATTTTTCAAATTGTGAGCAAATTAAAAAGAATTCAAAATAATCATTATATTTTAATTTTTATAATGAACTTTATTATAATAACAATCTCTGAGAGCTATAAGATTGGATTCTGTAACTGTAACGTTAAAAATGTTATTTTCGATAAGTATTATTTAAAAAATATCGATGACAAATTGTGTTACCGTTATGCCAAATCGAATGAAACGCCACAGCAGAAATGCAGAAAAGGTGCAAAAGTAATGAACGAAACGAAATGAAGGGGCAACGAGAGAAAAAGGAAATTGGGGGTCCCGGTCGGGAGGGATGGGGGGAAGTAAACACAAGGCAAATGCAATCGCCAAATGTATCAAGTGTATCAGAAGAAAAAAAACCTTCTTTTTCGTTTTTTTTTTCGTTTTTTTTTTTCGTTTTTACTCCTTTTGTTGTTGTTGTTTTTGCCGTGGAGGCGGCGCCAGCGATCGTAACAGTAACAAGGGCAAGGGCAACGGCAAAAACACGGTAAAAACAATAGCAGAGAAAAGAATGAGTAAATGAGGAATAAGTCAGGCATACGGAACGTATGGGGGATATGGGGGAATAGAAAGACGAGGAGTTAGGGGAGAGTAAAGGCAATCAAGTCTCTGTCTCTCTTTCTTTCGAAGAAAGAAGAACGGGTCAGGATTAATGGCTGTTGCCCTCGAAGAATACATATATGAGAATGTATGTATGTATGTATGTATGTACATATGTATGTGTTATTATATATACATACATATATCTATGTAGTTATATTGCAATATGTATATATGTATGTTTGTATGTGCAGTAGGCAGATGACTTAATAGATGCAGATGCTTCATGTTGTTAACAAGCTGGCTTAATCAATGGCAAAAGCTATACAGAAATTGTGCAATTATATACGTACATACATACATACATACATATATATTTACACATACATACCTGAAAGGTGAAAGTGATTCGAATGCTATCGTTAATTCCAACCAATCACAATTACTCTTTAAACTCATTTTGATTGCACTCCATAACTCTAACCGATGTCTTTCTAATATTAACACATTATATAAGATGACTTTTTGGAAGGACTTAAAAGATTACAATTAGCTTAGAGGACCTTCGAACTAAAAATGCAATTTCAAAAGGTCATAAGTCTATTTTACAACAAATCAATCAGCATTAAAATTTTGTAATCTATAAATTTTAAAACATTTTAATTAGCTTTTTGGATTATATGTTTCAATAAAAAGAAAAAGTTACCTAAGCATTTGAATTACTTTTACAGCTCAATCGATTTTGTATTTTTTAGTAGGTCATTCCAATAATTAACAAAATGTTTAAATTTAATAAGAATAAAGAGTACCTTTATTTCATGTTTTTATTTACCTTTAATCGAATATTTGTCTTTTATTTTATGGAATAAAATATACTTGGCAATTTTAGATAAATTAAATCAATGTTCATTTTAAAGATAAATTAATATTTCAAAGAAAGTCTTTGGGGAATTTCCAAAAGTTTTTCGGTATGCCCAAAATTTCTTTATGTGTGACACATTCCGTTTTGGCCTAATTGACTGCATTATTTACGCTCTAATACGTAATGTATAGGACATGGTCCAAGGACACACAGTCCCAAGACAGTGGAAAAAATCAAAAATAAGAAAAGGGTTGACATATGTTTGGCCATTTTGCTCAAGTGCCCGTGGTCAGTCATTCAGTGTTTGCTTGTCCGAGATTTTGGATAACTATTTTTGTATTTGTGCTCAACTATAAAATATTCACGAACTCAATTTACCATAACAAAATGTTGTTCCTTTTGGGTTAATTTACTTGCCAACGGATGGCAAGCAATCTAAGGGATTGATTTGTGAGCTCCAAAGAATAATGCCCAAAACGTAGTGAGGTCATTAATTAAATAAAGGTCTCAAGAGGGTGACTAGTCCACTAGTCTGTATACTATGTACATGCATTTGTTCTTATTCATATGTAGTTGTATATATGTATACATATACATATGTACATATATTGCCAATATATCAGCAGAGATCGGTGGGAAGGTTAACCATCACCTTTGCTCCAGACATCCGGCTCTGTTGGCACAACCAATCTTAAGGGATCCCCGCGAAGGGCTAAAAAAAAAAAATAAAAATAAAAACAAAAATAAATAAATTACTTTAAACGGTTTCGAATAGCAAATTGCAGATTGTCATTTCAAAAGACATACCTTGCCACACATATCAGTGTCAATGACTTGGAGCGACTGGAGGAGACTGGGCACTGGATACTCGGGACCCATATGTGTATGTGTGTGTGTGTGTTTGTGTGTGTGTGTGCGAACCTAAAATGACGAATGACCACAAAAGAATACACGGTAAATCGGGATCGGAATCGGGATCAGAAAATGTATAGCGACGGTAATCATACAATACAAACTTAAAAAGACCTGAAAGAAGAGAGGGAAAGAGAGAGGGAGAGAGCGAGAGAGAAACGGAAACAGTTCGCGGCGATTTAGATTGAAATTGGGTTGAATTTTTTTTATAATTGAGTTTCAGCAGATTTTGTTCTTCTGTTTATTTTTTTTTTTTCATTTGTTTTATTTAATCTTCTTTTTTGTTCGTTTAAAAAAGGAAATAAAATGGAAGGTAGTCGTAAGAATTATAGAGAAGATATACAAATTCCATGGTATATGATATCAATTGGCTATATATGTACATATATATATATTTTGAATAGCAATTAATATGATTATTAAAAATATAATGCATAATGTTTAGTTATAAATTAAGAAACAATTTAAAAACCTCTTTAATTAATAAAAAGAAAAAAAAAACAAATATTTTAAAATCTTAAAATTTTCTTATAAACTTTTTTTGATTAACTTATTGGCCGATAGTATATATACGTTAACTATCGGTATTGCACTGAATTATTGACATCTGGTTTCATGTTGGCAATCTTCGATAGATTACGAGCACTTTGTATGTTGTTGCTGTTGTTGATGTTGCTGTTGCTGTTGCTGTTGGTAACCTTCTATTATACTGGATTGGTATGTATAATGTATGTGTGTGTGAGTGTGTGTGTGTGTGTCTATACCATTAAAAGGCAAACTTAGAGGCAAAATCTAGCCACATTGCCAAATGCAATTTCACTGTCTGACCATCGATCCCTTTATATATGTATATACATACATACATATATACATATGTATGTACATACATATATACCAATATGGTAGTGCAGTTGACGTTATGTTGTTAAAGGAGATGAAACTCCAGATGCGGTTACTATTTGAGGCCGGAGACGAGGCTAAGTTGCTTCTACTGATGATGTTGCTGCTGCTGCCATCGTATCAGGAGCGTGTAGCTAAAATTCGTGCCGTGACCGCCCCTTTCAATTCTGTATTATCAGATTAGCTCTTTTTATAAGCTATTTGTTGTTGTTGTTGTTGTTGTTAGTGTTAGTGTTAGTGTTGGCTGTTGCTCTGTTGGTTGCCAGTTGTTGGCTTAGTCAACGCTTTTTTTTTTTTGTTTTTAGTTTTTGGCTTTTGTTGCTCTTGTAATTGTATCAACCGCTAACATTAAGTTACGATCAGAAAATGCATCATGTCCAACCAAAAGATGCAATATGATGACGACACTCCTCCTTGGCCTAGGAGTTGATTTTCTATATTGTTTTCGTGAATCTGTGCAACTGTAATCGCTCGCTGCCAATGCCATATGACAGGTGTCCATTGGAAAAATTAAATAAATTAATAAGTCGCAAATACTAGAAATTGATTAAATCTGGGGAAAAAAGTATTTATAGATTTTTAATTTTTCATTTTTTTTTGTAAAAAAAATATCGATAAAAATCATTTTCGATAGTTAATTAGTCAGTCAATATAAATTTCGTAATCAAGTGCGAATCGATTCGAAAATAAAAACTAATACAAACTTTGCTATGTTAGATAAAAATTGTCATTTAAAGAAAAAAGATTTTGAAATGATAGTTAGGTTATCTAAGTAGGTTATCTTTTAGCCCATTTCAAAAAGTTATACATTAATTTGAATATTAATTTCCGTAGTCACAAAACTACTATTAAAAAAATGTTCGGCCTAATTTTTGAAAATTTTTAAAGTGTTTACATTGTGGAAAAATGCAAAAATCGGGTTGAAAATAAGTTTCCCAAATTTAAATGCCAATTCAAAGATTAGATCCTAAGAAGCAAATAAAGTTATATATTATAAAATTGGTTAAAATTCGACTGAGTAAAGTTAAGATTTTTGGGTGAATTCAAAAGTTGATAAAAAAAAAAGTGATTAAAATTTCAGAGCATATTTCAATTTTAGACGAAAATTTAATAGATTAACTCTTTTAAACTCTATTGTTTTTTATTTTTGTTTTTGTAGAATTTTGGTACAGTTTATCGAATTAAAAAATTTCAAAGTTTCTTTCAAAAACATTAAATTGTAAGTATGAATTTTTTATTGAGAGAATATTTCCATGCAGATAAAATTTTATATTTATATTCTATTTACTAATTTTAAAACTAAAATAGTCACCGGTCAGATATTTTTAACTATAGATTATAATTACTTATAGTATGTAAATGTTTATGTTAAAGCATTTAATACCGATTCACTGAGTATATTTATCTATATATAAGATAGTTCCATTGTGTAGGGTTATCTTTTATGAATGTTTTGGATCAATTAACTAAAAATAAGCCGCGTTCTACGCCAAACTGGAAACATATTGATGTCAATCCGGAAAGGGAGAAAGACGCTTCTAATGCCACAAACAGTCAATAGGTTGCCGCATCCAATTGGCGGCATAAGCAGTTGCATTTGCCGTTGCATATTGTTCATGTTGCTGCTGTTGCTGTTGCTGTTGCTGCTGCTGCAGTTGCTGCTGCTGTTGTTGGTGATGATGATAATAGTTGTGTTGCTGTTGCCGATGTTGCTGCTGCTGATGCTGCTGTTGCTGTTGCTGATGGTGTTGTCTTTGGTAGTAATTGTGGTTACCAGTACGTTGATTTTGATATTGATGTTGTTGCTGTTGCTGTTGCTGTTGCTGTTGCTGATGGTAGTGGGTTGATAATGTCGCCTGTTGTCGGTGTGCTGTTGCCATTGCAGTTGCTTGTTGTTGCTGCTGCTGATAGTTGTGCATCATCATTGCCTGCTGATCAACAATTGTTGGAAAATAGGCAGCATTGGGTTTGAAAAACTGTGCATATAGCTGCAATTGCTGATATGGATGGATATAGCTTTTGCTACCGTGTTGAAGTGCCGCATTCTTTGTTCGTCCTAGCAGATGTTGAGAGGCATGATTGCGTCTAAGACGACCAGTTGTCTCGCCAATGGTCAAATCCTCGGCATAGGGATCTAATGCCCAATAGTGACCACGTCCGGGATCATCTAGGGCACGTGGTACTCTCACAAAGCAAGGATTCAGACTTAGATTATGTCTTATGGAATTCTGCCAGACACTTTTATGATTCTGATAGTAGGCAAAATTATCGGCAATCCATTTACAAATTCCACTCAATGTTAGACGCTTCTCTGGGCTACTTCTAATGGCCATAACAATTAACGCACTGTAGGTATAAGCGGGTTTTGTGTCGCATTTATTAAGGTTGGAATTGCCATCACTTTTACCCTCATCCGAGGACACATCTTCGGAACTATTACACGAATCACTAACTGGACTACCGGGTACTGGTTTTGTTACTGTTTCATTATTATAATACTGATTCGCAACCTTTTTATCACTCAATTGTGTTGGCGAGAGGAGCGAACGTATGGAGAAACTTGACTGAAACACTGGTGCCGTATCCATAATAATGATGATGTTGCTCTCTTTAATATCTTCACTTGACTGTGACACATTTGTTCATCATGGACTTTATATAGTAGTAGGGAATGATGTGTGTCACTGACTAGGGGGATTATGGGTATATCCTGCGCCACACAGATTAGGTAGCACCGATATCCCAGATCAATGAAAGCCGACGGATTCATTCATTGATCCCACATTCATATCCATGAAAAGCGCGAAAATTGTATGGGATTAGGACAAAATGCACTCTAAATTGGATTAATTTTACCTGACTAGAAAAGATGTTTCTTACTTTAACAGCCTTTCTAACCATATTTCAGGGGATTGTACATCCCATTGCCTCTGCCTGTCCAGATTGGCTTACATTTAAACAGATTTGTCTAATCAACCCTCTCAAATATTTGTAAATTCTTCACTCTAACTGATATTCTAGAAAAATATGTCATTCGAAATGTATATGTATGTATGTACATATATGTATATATAATTCTTTGTAAGTTTCTTATAAAGTCAAATGTTGAGTCATGCTATAAATTAGTTTATATACTGAAAATCACACCGAAGGGGATTGAGTGCACTATGGCGATTGATAAATTAACATCCTGTTTTCCCCTAATACATACTAACTAACATTTACAATTGTACTTATACTTGGTGTGTGTGTGTGTGTGTATTGTTTTGCATATACATTGCCTGGGTGGTTAGATATATCTAAACTATATAGGTAAAAATATCAAGAATGTTTATCAAGGTGTCTTGCCTCAATCCATATATATATATATATATATATATATATGTATATATGTATACATATCTAAGTATATATAGGGAGGAATGGATGCATGTGTGCAATATTAACGGCGACTGCCAGAGATAGGCCCCCCATTCCACTTGCTAACCCCCAACAAATTAGTTGCAGTTGGCTGAGGTAAGTACATTATCAGTTTTTCGTATGCCTCACCATCAACAATTTACCAGGACATGCCTAGACCGAGTCCCCCAGAACTAGATTTAGACCCAAGGCCAGTTCAATTTAAACCCCCACCACACCCCCTTAAAACCCATTCCGAAACATGGCAGAAGTTTTAGCTAGAGTCAGAGGAATTGGAGGGGCATTCATTTAGTTTTGGCAGTGCCATGGGATCCTGTTCTATATTGAAATTAAAGTTAGAGTAGTTTTTCCTACATTCACGAATTTGTCTGTAAGCCAAAAAAAGATAAAAATATATATATATATTTATGTACATACATAGGTTAGCATATATGTATGTATATAGAGATATGTATCTGTTTAAATATGTATTTATGTATAGTACATGCATGTCCGTCTATATAGAAGCGACCCTATTAAGTGCAATAAACGTTTGCTTAGACACCAAAAAAAAAAAACGTGGCTAAAAGCAACACAGGGATTTGTATACCCTAGCAAATAAAACTGTGGATGATCTATAATTAACATATTAAATATTAACACATCTATTCTGATATAAGTATATGTAATTAATTATGTTTTAAAACAAATTGTAACTAGATTATTAATTAACCGAAATGCTTATCATATTTATTTAATAATATTTAAAAACCTAGAATTTTTATGTATAATTATATACATTTTATATTGAATGTATTTTTGTGTTAAATTATTGTTAAAATTAAAATAGATTGTAATATATTTTGAATTTTTGGTAGTTGCATTTTTATTTCTATTAGAAATGTTATACTTTCTTTAAAAATTAATTTCAAACCATTTCTAAAGAAAACATATTAAAAACAATTAAAATCAAAAATATTCTACTCAAGGTATTCTAATCGTGTGTAGAGCATTGTACGTAGATAAGTCATATCCAATTTCCACTTGGTTATTATTTAACATTTTGCTTTACTAAATGCCATATACTTATAACTGTACATATTATAATAGCAAATGAGAGATATAGTCACATACTAACACATATGTACATATGTATACAAAGATAAGTATATAACTGTATGTATATGTACATACATATATTAAGCATATGGTATGATATCGTCCCATGTAAGGATATGAATATGTGGCGAATATGTAAGCGAATACAGGAAGGGATGAGATAGGATGAAATTGTATGCCATGGTATCGTATCCTATAGGAGGAAGGGGGAGGGGGGGGTATTGTATGATGGAAGGTGGATACGGATACCCCGTTCATTTTGGCTTTTGTTTTTTTGCTGTTATTGTTATTGTTGTTGTTGCTTTTCTTGTTTCTGCGTGTCCGCTGCAGGCTTTACGATAACATTGTGGCAATTTTATTTGCCCACAATCTGTTGTTTTTCCTCGAGGTAAAGTGCCAGTGCCACAGACAACGTACGAACCATACTCGAAACCGAGCGCCCAGAGTCTCTTGCCCAAAACAGGAAGGAAGAGAACGAATTTCAACGGAAGGAAACACTAAAATGTTACTTTAAATAAATTGCACTACACCGTGGCTCTGTTATTTTCTCTTCTCCATTTGTAACGTACCTCTCCCACAATTGTCCCCTTAACCCCCGCCCCCAATCCTCAATTATTTTACCGCCATGATACGATATGATACGATATATGTATATGTGTGTATGTGTGTGTGTGTGTTTGTAAGGGAGAATAACCGTTGTGCATTAGTACCAATGGTGGCAGCGACCCACGGCCCAAGGGTGACATGGACAACCGCACACTATCCTTTCTATCCATAAGATACACACACACACATGCCTGCCTGTATATATATATATGTACATACTATATACAGATGCAACCTACATGTGAATTGTTACAGCCCATACATTGCACCTTATTTATTTGGACACTGACGCCCCCGCAGAGTCAGCAAAATTTACGAGCTTCTTTAATCGATCTCACAAAACAAAAATAAGGAAACAAATTAAACGGCAACCCTTTAAAATGAACCCAAACATTTAACTATTTTACCAATTATCCATTTAATATGGCAAATTGTCAGTTAAATCATAGCCAGGGGCATATATATCCATATATGTAAAATATATTCCTGTTTCAAATTGGGAAATGAATAAAATGAAATACCTGTATTATAGTCTTTCATTGTAAATAATTGTCCAATAATTTCATTTACAATATCAAATTAATTTTGATAAATTGTTAAAAGTGCAATTTTAATATAGGCAATAATATTATTTTTTTTTCTTTTATATTTGTCCGATCTTTGATTTCAAATTAATTAAACTTTAGATATAGGTAAAAAGCAAAAAACATTTGTAAATAAATATGAAAGAAAAAAATAATATTTTTGCCTCTTTTAATATAGCAAATAGTTTTCCTTTTTTTTTCTTTTATATTGAATTATATTACAAAGTAGTTTTTGACCTTTTAAAAAGGGAAATTC
Source organism: Drosophila emarginata (assembly GCA_037075365.1). Lineage (NCBI taxonomy): Eukaryota > Metazoa > Arthropoda > Insecta > Diptera > Drosophilidae > Drosophila > Drosophila emarginata. Next base: position 2,701,326 of record JBAMCD010000160.1, read on the forward strand.
AACAATATTAAATTTTTTCTTTCGATTGTTTTTAAAAGTACTCAAAATTGTTTTTTAATATTTTACTCTGTCCCATTTTAAAGATTTATTTTACGAATTTAACATTCTACTTTAGAAGTTTTTGAGAATAAAATTTAATGACGAATTATGTTTAAATCGGTATCCAATTTGTTCTTCAATTCCGATTAAGAACAAAATTATATATGTTCGATTCTGATCCTAGACCAATTTTCTCCGGTTTTTAAATTTTACCATTGATTTAAATTTTTAGTTTTGCCTCTACCAAAAGACAGTGAAGAAGTTTATGATTATAAACCAATTTATCAGCACAGATCCAGCAAATAAAATATCGTTTTCTTATACATCAGCATACAAAAATTTAACTTTAATAATCTGGCAAAATTTTACCTTCAATTAGATGAATTATTTGATCAATTTATTTGATTCCCAAGCGATGTAAATTTTCTGCCCACCTTCAATCAATTCATATAAAATACATCAAAATAGGTTTTTTTTTTAGAATTTTCTTGATATTTTATTGCAAACATATATATCTTAAATATGAGTTGAAGGTATTTGCCTGGTTACTGCATCAGAACTAACTAACCCACTATATAATTACTTTAGGATATTTTGTTTGTGTGTGTGTGTATGTGTGTATATGTGTAAAAGAAAACAACAAAACTTCGGTTCCGATTCTACAAAAAACACCAAAAAAGAACAAAAAAAAAAACGAACGGAAAAAAGTATTGGATAATTAATCGGTAATCGATAATCAGTAATCAGTTTTTGTTGGTTTCTCCCTTGAAAGCGTTTTGTCGTTGACTCGTTTCATTTCCATCATTCTCTTCATCTTCATCACCATTTCTATCATATACAATACACTTAGGGTTTCAGTTACAATAGCATTACAAAAAAAAAAAAAATTATATATATATATACGTATATATATATGTACATATATATATATTTGAACCATAAACATTACGAGTATGCATTGCTTAGTAGCTACATATATATATATATATATGTATATATATATGTATGTATATGTATGTTTGTATATACTTATGTACATAATCGAGTATCACTAACAATATATATCGTTATTTATTTAATCATTTATTTATTTTTTACTTGTTATACACCAAATTCTCTACAACTCTTTGCTTTTACACCAAAAAAAAAAAAAAAAAAAGAACAACAGTTTTTTTTTATAAATACAAGTTTACACACAAAAAAAACTGTTTTTTTTTCTTAGGGGGAGTGGGGAGAGGGGTATTGGGGGATTCGTTTAAATACTTATAAATGATATATATATATATATATATATATATATATATATTTATATATATATATATATGTATATCGAAAAAAATGCTAGTTGATCCATCTAATATTTTATATTAGCATTAGCCTAGTAAAATTGTATTTGTTGTATTTATTTTATTTTTATTTTCTTTTTTTTTTTTGTTTTATTTATGTTTTTTTTTTGTTTGTTTGATGAGCGCAGGCGAATCAAAAGCTGCAATTTGCGTTTTGCGTTGCGTTGCCGGAACGATCCGTCGATGCCATGAGCAATGGTATAGTCCTAGCATGAATATGAATACATATAGTATAGTGTATGTGTGTGTGTGTGTGAATAGTATATATATATATATATATATATATATAGTAGGTAGGTAGGTGTATCATCTACTGGGAGGAAAAGGAAGTTTTTTTTCTTTCCTGGGTAGGAAGGGCTTATCCATCAAGACGGCCAACATGTTTAGTGATAAAATGCCAATGCCTTGGCATAGTACGAGGTACATGGTCATGATATGCGATCGGGAGATTGCCTTTGGCTGGTCCGTGCATCCGTTGCCACCACTGGCACTTGTGTGGCCGCCTCTTCGTTATGCGAATGCCGTGACTCGTAATCGGGCGATCCGGAACCGGAGGCCGAACCGGGACCAACTCCATACTGTGGTTGCGGTGAACTCTTCGATACTGGCGGCGTTATCGAGTGTTGTGAATTCGAATCGGAGGAGGTGCGTCGACAAAATGGATTAAGACCGCTGGCCGCCATCATATGTGGAGTCAAATGATGGAAACGTGAGAGTCGCGGCAGACCAGAAAAAAGTAACGGATTACCAAGCAATCGTGGATCAGCACCAGCCATAAAGGCATTAGCACTTGCTGTGGCATTCGCATTAGCACCTGGTGGCATGGGTGGTGGTGGCGGCTGTCCATGGCCAACGGCAAAACGATGCTGCAGTGCCTCAAAACAGAGTGGCACACTAAGACCATGGGCATGAGCTCTGGCACAAATTCGGGCCAATATTTCCGTTTGAATTGTACTGGTAACATTACCAGCACCTCCAACTGGACCAGGAACACCAAAGGCCTTGTTATTATTGATGTTCATTAGCTCTAGCAGGGGATCGGCGGGAAGACCATGAGAATGATCATCACTGGTAGATAATAGTTTGCGATGAAGATTTAGATTTGAGCTGTGCCGATCCCGACTACGTTTTGAGGGGAAGGCTGCATTGCAGCCATCGATATTGCATTTGTGATGGAGCTTTAGGTGGACGCTTTGGTAGTGGGTCTTCAGATGGAAGTGATTCTGAAATATTTCACCGCAGGCGGTACATTTAAGGGGATTCTCATGATCGATTGGTACCTCCGGTTCTGGTTCAGGTTCGGGCTCCGGTTCTGGTCCTGGCTCCGGTTCAACATCCAATTGTAATTCTCGTCCTACATCCCGATCCGTCCCTCCATCCCCATTCACATTCGCTTTGAGCAATTCGGTGGATGGTAAATCAGTCAGAATATTGTTATTGTTGCTCTTCGAAGTCTGATCTTCGTGGATTTCATCATCGGTGCCGAGCAGCTCCTGTTTTATGCGCAAATAACGATTCTCATCATTATGATAGGCCAAGGCCGGCTCATCCAATGGTTCCAGTTTGATGGGCGGTGCCAGAGACAGATCTTGCACTGTGGCGCCACCCTCCATTTCAATGTCCCTTGCCCTTTTGGCTTCCGCCCTGCCCTCCGCCATTGCAGCTCCTTCGTCCTGCAGCTCTTTCTTAATGCTAATGGCGGCCATTGATTTAATCTGGGCAGGAGCATGGGCATGGACATGGGCATGGGCATGAGAGTGATGATGCGCATGCCCATGGATATGGGGAGTCAGAGGTGGTGACGGTATTGCCTTGGTGGATTCACTAGAATTGGCAAGCACCACTTCTGTTTCCGATTCCTTGGCCGTTTCACTCGTCTTTGCCCCCTCGTCAATAATTCGAATCTTTTTGATGGACAGATCAGCGGCCACAGCGACATCATAATCCAGAGAATTGTCACAGGAATTCTCATCCGATTGAACCGTACATCGCACGGGATTTTGGCTTTTGCGTTTGCGTTTACTGGCTGAAGATATCTGTCCATGGGCCTGGCCTAATTCGTCATCCGCCGCCGCGTCCGTTTTGCCGGGACTTGGCTGCTCTTTGGTTTGGCTGTGACTGGAGATTGCCGATGTGGATCTCTCATCACTCTCGTCTATGTCATTGTCCAGTATGTAATCGTGATGGCTACCTGGCTTCTCCGGTATGCTATCCATTTCATCGCCCACCACCACAATACCATCGCCATCGGGATCATCGTCATCATCACCATCGCCATCGCCATCTCCGTCCACATCGTCATCATCATCGTCATCATCATGCATGCTGATGCCCACTTCCAGTATTTCATCATCATCATCGTCATCGGCTTCCATAGCGGCCGCTCTGCGCCTTCCTTGCCCGTCATATCCTCGTCCGGACACTAGCATGCCATTCTCCATATAGGATCTATGCAGATACTCCTGTCCATGCTTCAATTCCATTGTGGAACCACTGCCCGTACTGCCACCCATTGCATGATGACGCAAATCCGGTGGTGGTGTCAGTAACGGGAAACTTCCAAACGGTCCCAATCCAGCCATTATCCCATTGGGCGCCTGCAATAGCAGAGGATGCGGCTGGGCACTGCGTCCGTCATGGGGCGAGATCTTACGACGCAGATGTGGCGAATGCAGCTTTGGATTGGGATTGGCACTGTGCCTATTGCGCGAGCGACGTGAACTGAACATCATACTGCATCCATCCACCGTGCATTTGTGCATCTCCCTCAAATGAACCGCCGAAAAGTGTATCTTGAGTGCTCCCTTGTCACAGAAGGTCTTTAGGCAGACATTGCACTGCACTCGCTTTTTTCCGGTCACCGGATTGATAAACTGAGTACCCAAATTGGCCGGCATGGAACCCCACTGTCGTTTACTTCCAGGCGAATGTGTTTTACGTCCGGCTCTCAGATTTGAGGCGAGGGCCATGCGGGATATGCGTTGCTGTTGTGAGCTTGAGCCCGAACCCGATGATGAGGAGCAGCTATTGCTCCCAGTTGACTTATCGCCGGGTGGCAGATGACGTGCTTTGCTACTCGATGATTCCTGATCAGCTGCCGCTGACTTTTGATGATGCAAATGGGTATGCGGAAGCGAATGCGATGGCGGATACTGATTGTGGCTGTGACACGGCGGTGATTGGGTTTCATGTCCATGACTTAGTTCCGATCCAGATGGCCCAGAGCCTGATCCAGAGACAGAAACGTTACCCACCTCTCTATTGCTTTGCTGAGATGCTTGCGGTGGCGGCGGCGGCGGTGGAGGCGGCGGTGGCAAATGATAGGGCAACGAATGTCCAGCTATGGCCATAGCACTAAAGAACTGATTGCTCTGGGCAGCTGCTGCTGCCGCTGCTGCTGCTGCTGCCACCGCTGCAGTCTTCTCACCTGGCGTACTTGCCTCACTGATCCTTCGACGAGCCTGTGCCAATACCTGTTGCTGTAGATGCTGCTGATGGTGATGCACCAACTCAGTGGGGCTGGGCGGCATTGGTGATGAGAAGGGTCCCAATGTTGCCGAATTGGCCATTTTGCGAAAATCGAAGGGTTGCATGTTCTGTAAATCACTCAACGGATTTAACTGGGTCGATGAGTGTGGCGATGATGCTGAGGTGGCGGAATTTGATGTTTGACCCTGTCCCTGTCCCTGACCCGTCGGTGAAGGGGCACTGCGAAAATAACTGGCCGATAGCTTCTGATGCAACTGCGATTGCAAATGCAACTGGGCATGGGCCAGTGACGAAAAGTGGGCGCTCATTGAATGTGATGGCGATAGGGATAATGATGACTGGCCACCGACACCGGTGGCATTGAGATTCAGATTAAGGGGATGACGGGACGACGGCAGCGGCGGCGGCGAGCTGCGTCGACTGGGTGTCATCACCATCGGAATGGGTATGGGACTAGGGCTGCTCATTCGCTCGTTTGTCGAGCGCCTGAGATTGTGACCAATGTGACCAATATGATGGTTATGAAGCTGCTGCTGCTGCTGTTGATAATGATGGTGATGCTGCTGCTGTCTCTCATGACCGGGCAGCGGATAGCGATAGCCGAGCAAGTGCTGGTAAGGATACTCAATGGCCCCGGAACCCAATTGGGGTGGTGGACTGTGACTGTGCAGATCTGTGCTGACTGTGACTCGGCTGTGACTGTGACTGTGACTGTTGCTCTGGCTGTTGGGCGGCTGCTGCGGATGCGGACTCTTCTCCTGACCAATATTCATCAAGCGGCTTACAAACTACAGTTAATTGATATATTTTTCTGACGATACAGTAGACTAGATATAGGAAGAAGTGTATATATTATATATATATAGATATATATATATATATATATTTGTTCGTTGTCGTCGTTTAAAGTACTGCAACTTTTAGGCTGCAAATAATAAAAAAAAAACAAAAGAATTTGAATTAGTAAACAATTTTAAAGAGATATAAAAATTAATTTTAAATTCTCTATGAATAAGATAAAATCTTAACGAATAATATTTATACAAATAAATGAATAAACGGATTGCCTTATTTATTTTATATATCTTAAGTTATCTGTAGAAACGTTTTTTCCTGATTTTTTAACGATTTTGAAGAGTAAATCGTTAAACTGTTTCGGATCAACTAACTAAATTGATATGAGAATTGTGAAACACTTTTTAAAAATTATTATATATAGCTCAATGCTTACTTTGATTAAACAAATATATACATATACACATATATATATACATATATATATGTATGTATGTGTATATGCCTACACCATAAAGGCAATTCAATGGGCCTTGCCTTGGGTTGAATACAATTCTTCAGGTGAAACATTGTCCACTGCTCACAGATGCTCAAGGAGTTCCATCGAAAAAGACCTAACGAAGTGGCTGCCAGCCAGCCAGCCATGGTATAACCCAGAGAGAGAGAGAGAGAGAAAGAGAGACCAAGAGAGAGAGAGAGAGAGAGAGAGACCTCCCAAGCGGACATCAACCATGTATGTACATATGATTATTTAAAAGAAAAATAAGAATAATGATGTGACAAATTCGGAGTGGACACTTCACATTTTGAGAGCAAGCGAACGGCGACGGCCACGACCGATGGATCAAGACGGGGACACACACATACATACACACACACACACACATACAGATGCAAAGTAGTGGGCATTTGGCTTGCTGTTGGAAGAGCTGTTGCGGGAGCGTGACAAGACATTGTGTGTACGCAGAGTGGCCAGGGCCAGGGATGAGGATGATGATGATGATGATGATGGGACTGGGAATGGGAATGGGAATGGGGATGGAGTGCTGCCCAGCACTCTTCGTGCTGTCGACCGTTGCCACTTCAAGTTTCCATGTCACATTCTTCTGCGCCCCACAAGAGCCGATCTCGATGTCTAGTCGAAGAAGCACTATGGGGCTCGTGATCACGGGATAGCAAATTGTATAACTCCATGATGACGATAATATTGAAGATATATATATATATATATATATATATATGTATGTACTGTATGTTTGTTTGCTCAATATTTACACAAGTTATTGAAACAAATTAGTTTAAACAATTGTCTTGAAATCTTTGATTTAAGTAAAACGTTAAGAAACTATTTTTACCGTTTTTATTCTCTTTACATGATTTTGGTAAACTATATATTTCGATTTATAGAAGGAGTAAATATCCAGAATTTTGTAAAAAAAAAAATATATACAAATCTTTGTTTTGACCCAAATTATTTCTTTTTTCCACTTAATTTTTGTAAATAGAAATTTCTCATATAAAAACATTTTTCAGCATTTACTGTTTTTTTCTTTTTAAATTTGAAAATGATAAGAAATTTATTCTACACAAATATCGGACATAAACTTATTAAAAACTATTACTTTTAAACAATAAAATGTAAAACTATTGTTAGAAAAATAATTAAATTTTGATATTTATGACGAAAAACTAATTTCTTTTTAACTCTATAAATTATTATACAAATTGTAAAAACTCTCCTTCAAGATTTTTTTTTTAATTATACAAATCCATTAAAATTTTCTGGAGTTACTTAGAGTTTCTTACAATGAAAGAAAAAATAATATTATCTATTAATACTATTTATCTTAACAAATATATATTTTAAAAGCTTCTAAAATAAAGGAAATTGATTAATGACTCAGTTTTGTCCTTAGATTATAACGAATCATGAATCATGAGTTCATTTTGTCACATTTTTGTACTTTAATCAAGGAAATCATGGTAAACAATTAGCATTGTAAATTTAATAAAAGCGAATGAATTAAGGTAATTGATATTTGTTACATGTCCTAAATTTATATTCATTAATGCATTGCATGGACTACAGTTATATGACCAGTTTATATGGTTATTGTTGTCATTGTATGATTATGGTTTACATATGTATGTATGTATGTATATAGTATTATTAAGGCAATGGGGCAGCAGTTTGCATGACATGCATGTAATTTTGGTAAATAATTTTAAATGGTATACAAATTGTATTTTAATTGCCACCTGTTTGAATATAATTTTTTTTTTTGCTGTTGCTACTGCTATAATGACATTTATTTCGATTATATTCCGTTCAGAATCTGTCTCTGGCCTGACATTTTTAGCCCAGAGATGATCAAAGGCAATACAAGGGGCAACAAGTTTTAATTGCTTTCGGCAACAAGTGTCTAGATACAAATATACAAACTGACATACATACATATGTACATACAAACAAACATGTGAGACTGTATCTAGATATAGTTTTTCTTTTGGCTTGTATCGAATTGGTATTCTGGCCAAACCAGTTCTCTAACCTGGCAATGGTCATGAGAATAAATATACTATAAATATGTATATATACTTATACATATATAAATTTGTATGTAACTTGAACCATTTGCTTATTGTATTAACAATTCATATTTTTTCTCTTTTTGTTTTTGTGACACTTTCCTGGGCTATGCATAAAAAAAAAACATTTTCTAAACGTTATATTGTGGATTAAGAATATTTTTTAGTTTTCTTTTTTTCTTTTTCTGTTTTTTTTTTTTTTATTGAAATGAAATCTCATTTCATGTTTCATAACAACACAAAATTACTGCTAAGCTGTCATATAAATCGCGTATCGTGTGTAAATCTGTGAGTGGAGAAAAATGGCATTCCAGACACCAATCATCTTTATTATCGGTTTTATCGTACAAATACATACAAATATCTTCCAGCAACAGCAGAACACACACACACACACACACATACAAATATATATAAATATATATATGTGTTTTTTTTAAAAAAAAATGCGTGTTAAAGTCAACCCAAGAGAGAGAGAGAGAAGGAAAAAAATTTCAAATGTCAACCATTAAAAGGTGATCCGTATGTCCCAAGAAGACAGCCCACATTCCCACATCCCCAAGCAACAGATCCCATCACTGAACACCAAAGATCGAGACTCATAATACACACCAGACCCCAATCCGTGGACGGGTATTTTATTCTCTATTTTGTAAAACTTAATTTATTAACACATAAAAAGTGTCAACACGGCTTGCTGCATATGAGAAATGTTGTTCAGGCCAGGCTAACGCTACGGCGATTACCGTCAAAAGTCGATGCCCAAGAGTGGGGATCACATCGGGCATCGGGCATCGGCATCACTTCAGTTTTGATTATGAACGCCTCTGATCGCCTCCGACTGCTGCCGAACAAAGCTTAACAAAGTGATTTAAATAAAAAAAAAAAAACAAAAAAAAAATAAAACAAAAAAGAAAAAAAAAGTAAGAAAGAGAAAACACACACAAACATTGATTTAGTTTTTTTTTTTTTTTCTTATATGCAAATCGGTTTCGGGTTCGTTGACGGAAGCTGCTATTGCACCGTCACCAGTAACCAGCAACAGATAAAAGAGCGCCAACAACAGAGTCAATGGAAGGACACAGGGAGAAAACATTAACATGAACACTGGACAGTGGGCATGGGGCATGGGGGCATGCAACATGAAGCAATGGGCAATGGACCTTACACATTGGGCGACAAATGCACATTCGTCTCTGACAGAGGCTATGGCGCTACTACTACCACACGATCGGCACAGAACCAAATGTCTTAGCCGATCAAATGTGATGTTTTGGGTCACAGCAGGAGTTCGTTCCTTTGCTTCATTTCTATCCTTTTCCCTCTCCCTCTCCCTCTCCTTCTCTCTCTCGCTCTCGTAATAGAATGGTTAACCCTTTAAGCGCAAACATGAAATCAACCAAGCAGCAATCCAATCCGTTCAGACAGTGTAAAAAGTGTGATTTTTGACTCGTACAGGGCATTATCCAGGCATAATCACAAAATCAATTGAAATATGTATTAATCTCTATATGTATTTTGAAGATTGATTAGAATTTGAATATTAATTTAACAATTTTATTAAAATTGTTAACATATTTTAAAATATATTTAAAGTTAAAATTCCTTTTTAGGAAATTTAATAATAGTAACAAAATATATTTTATTTAAAGTTCCTTTTTATTTTTTTTTTTATTAAAACCTCAATCGATACATTTAACGTTATTGAGGCAAAAACTTTTCGAGAGATGAAAAATTGATCAGATAACAATATCTGATCAGTAAGATCTTTCCATTTTGAGGCGACAAAGTTATGAATAGCTCATCTTTTTGGGGTTTGGCTCGATACCAAAATAAAAAAAAAAAAAAAAAAAGAAAAGAAAAGGCGTTCGCATTTTTAGTGAAGACGATTCAAACTGAACTGAACTGAACTGAACTGAGTTGAATTGAAGTAAAGTGAATGAGCCGAACCCGAGCACAAGAGCCATTCTTGTCCATTGCCGGGAGCCAAACAAACGATTGATTGAAGGCAAAGGCGGCGGCTTTGTTCATCTGCTACAACCATCGCATTTAATGAGATTTATATCAGTTTTTAATAGCTTTGTGACTCTATTGTGTTGCCATAACTGAAGCGAATCCCCAGCTATGTATCTCAGGCCAAGTTATAAAATTAGTTTGTTGAGACATTGTCAAAAAGTGAGCTCTATGAGTGACCGGTATGAGGAAGTGGTCAGTGGTGAATGTCCGTCACGATTCTAATTTTCAAATGTCTTATATTGTATATTTTTATCTTATAGATGGACTGGCTAAGGCCGAGATACTTACATCTTAATGAAAGCGGTAAAAAGACTTCACAACAGCATATATGTATCTACATATAGATTTAAGTCTTATTTCAATATAGGCCACAGGCACAAAAATCTGTAAAGAAATATATATATATATAGTATATTAACATTAATCATAATAAACTTAAATTTCGTCATAATGTCAAATGCTTTCAATGTAAAAGAAAAAAATGTATATGTACATACATACTATAAAATATTATATATAGAGTTTATATATCTTTCGATTTCACATGTCTATGTAAAATAAAATCAAATATCTATCTATCGATCGTTTGTTGATTAATGACTACCGAAAGTCAAATTTCAACGCAAATTGCTGAATGCCTTCAATCCGAGAAATGGTGTTAATTTAAATCAAATGACAAAATATAATAAACGACCATAAAATTTAATCCGGAGTGTTCTCCAAAACGATATGAACGTATGTGCAAAGTGTCTGTGCACACAAACGACGAATGTTGGTCGACGATTTGATGCGGTTTTCATACTCTTAACTTCACACAATGTGGTTAAAATGATGGTCTATTCTACACAACTTCTTACCAATTCGCGTATTTGAAACGAACGCGACGTCAAAATGACAGCGTATGACAGGAAAGTGAAAAAAGAAAAACCAATTCAACGAGCTAATCAAATATCATTGTTATTAGCACCAGAGAAAAAAAAAAAAAACAACGTTTTAAACGGCCTATTAGCAGTATCATTTAGATGTTTTTGTCAGTTACCGATCAATTGTATCAATGTCTAACCAATAAATACCCTAACCTAGTGAATAAAAATATTTACCCCCAAAATTAGGCTATGGAAAAGCAATCAGTATACAAAATCTATATTATAAATAATTTAGGATTATCTAAATATTTTTTTCTTTCCGTTTTTGTTTTTCTTTTCTTATTTTTTTTTTTGCTTTTTTAATTTTGTAGAGTATCATTTACAATTATTTATGTTCCGATTTTTGTACACTATTTTCTTAGCTTTAACAATTTGACAGTTTAAATTTGGTTTTAACCATACAAATATTTATACAATTAATTAGCAGAATTATCAGCTGCGTATTATATATATAATTTTTTGTGATTTTTTCGAGGATGAGAAAAAAAAAGAAAAGAAAAGAAAAGAAGAAGGGCACATGTCAACGCTGGAAGTCAATATCTATCTAATATATAACAGAATCCAAGAGTGATTGCTTTAGGCAATCGGGAAACCCTTTCATTTTAATGGCAACCATTTGGAAACGATTGAATTTCACCGTTGACATTGTAATTGAATCAATAATAAAATCAAAGTGTACAACGATGACAAGAACACTTGGAGACTTCTTCCCCCATTGGTTTAGTTAGTGGCGACCATCGTGTCCGTGTCATCGTCACCAGCTGGAAACCTGAAACATAAGACTGAGTCCGGATAAGGGTATGGTTGGGTATGCGTCCAGGTTCAATCCTGGGGGCTGTTCAATCAAATATGTGCAAGTTTTAACAATGACTTGGACTTGGCGATTAAATGACTTACTGTCTGACTGGGGGACGATTGTCTGACTGACTGAGTGACTGAGTGACTGTCTGACTAACTAACTGACTGACTGACTCTGTTTTTCTGTCTATCTTCTCTCTGTCTCTGTCCGTGTCTCTTTTGCGTTTTAGAATTTGTTATAATGTATATGGTTGGTTGTACAATGTACATATATATTTCATTTTTGAACTGTCTCCCTGACAGCCTACGAACATTTTGAGTGACGTACAAAATTATGTCGTGTTGTCGTGCCGCGACCAGGTTGACTTTTTTCGTCGTCATTCCGCCAACGATGCCGAGACGGAGAAGGAGACAGACACTGAGAAGGAGACGTCGCTGTCTCTGTCTCTTTCTCTGTCACTGTCGCTATCGCCTCGCTTGTTCCCATTGGTGATACTAGGGGCTTGTCACTCAGTTAGTAGTGACTTTGACTTGAATGCGCGATTCGCGATTTTCGAGTGCGACGTCGAATCAAACTAAAGAAAAAAAAAAAAAACAATAAAAAATAAGCAAAACTTTTCATTAAAATGATTTCTGTTTTCTATTTTTCTTGTTTTCTTTTCATTTTTTTTTTCTTTAATTTCGGCCTTAACCCTTTAGTGGGGAGCTGTCATTCGCTTGTTGTTGTTGTTGTTGTTATAAGAGTTGATCAGCCATCCCCATTAACAGTTGATCCATGGGCGAACTGAAGAGTCGCCAGCCACACACGACTTGACTTTGTCAGCGGCGTGACAATTCCGCATAAATCATAATCCCTGCGCTTGGCACAAGGGTTAACGATGATGGTGGAGACGACGACGACGACGATGACGACGACGGGTCGTCAACTAAACGTTCTGAAGTTGTTTGGCATTATAATCTTCGCTCACGCTCTGGAGCTGACACACTGAGAACTGACACTGAGAATGGGACTTGGATTTGGTCTTGGTCTTGGTTTTGGTTTCGGACAGCGACCTGGAGTGGGACTGGAACTGCAAATGGGGCTGGGATGACGGGACTGGCATTCGGCGGTTCGCGTTTACGTTTCTTTGAAAGGCACACGTCATGACAGTGTCAGTGTTTATGCCGACCGACAGACGCTCAGTCAGCCAGTCAGTCAGTCAGCCAGTCACAAAGAAAGCACTTCAAAAGTGAACATGTTAACGGGGGAAAAAAAAAAAAAAAAAAAAGAGTTCGTCGCCTCCTCCAAAGCCATCCACCAATCGAGCAATCGACCTATCCCCCCCCCCCCCTCCTCCTCTTCCCCATAACAAATCCAGAAAAGGAGTTAAGGAAAGGCGCAGGAGGAGCAAGTTGTGGAAAGTTGTGCATTGTGTCGCCTGAAAACACTTGCGCAAGGCTCTCGAGCCTGTCAATCCAAATGAATGGTTCAAAAAGGCAGCGAAACGAATAAAGTAAACAAATGGGTGGCAAAGCAGCCTAGCGGAGTACGGGAAGTTTTGCGGCATTCGCAAAGCGGACAGCTGGGCAAAAAAGGCATACAAGAACACATAGCATAAAACGAATATCGAACGAAACGAAATGAAGAAGGACAAAGTCAAGTAAAACTCAGGGGAGACAAAGAGAGGTAAAAATTTCATATAGATGGTGGATCGGTTTGTTCAGTCGGTTGAATGGTTGGTTGGACGGACGGTCAGTTAGTCGGTCGGTCGGTTGGTCGGTTGGTCTGTTGGGCTCGGTTTCGGGCCGCACAATGTTATTAGCCCATACCACAGTCCAGTTTTTTTTTTTTTTTTTTTTATCCAGGGGCGTTCCGTTCAGACGGCATTAAATGATTATCTGGCTGTGTCATGCCACTAAGATCGGTCTCAAATTATGCGAATTTTCTACTTGAGGGGTTATGTTGGTCTTCTTTATGAAATATTCAAGTACATTTTTATTGGTTGTTGTTTTGGAATGTGTTGTCGTCCTTTGTTTAAGTCAATGTCGGTTAAATGGATTAATAATCACTCCTTTTATCCTTCGTATTCTCATCCAGTTAGGCAAGAAAGAATTTTATAATAATAATGGGCCGATAAATTACACATTAACTAACCCATGCGATTGATAAATAAATTTTGTATAATTTTTTAAAATTTAAGAATAATTCCAGTAAAAATCTTAAATAACCTAAGTTAGCTTACCCATCAACCTATAATCTGCATATATATTGAAAGTGAACCCTTAAAGCGGAAGTAACCAAAATACGAGTGACTAGTGGATTGAGAATGTGTGGCTGAGAGAAGATTCGAGAATCCTATTGGATGTAGTTGATTTGCTGGCAGCTATTTTATCGGTGTTAGCGATCATGATGGCGGTAGTGATGACGACCATGAGTTAACTCAGCGGCAGTATCAAAACGAAAAGTCCTGCAGTGCTGTCGATAGGATGAGAAAATAAGATGGCAACAAATTGCCATGGCTATGGGTGTCTGTAATCGTCAGATTGGATAACATTCGCTCGTAAAAGTATCACCGTCGTTGCCGCCAATACATCGGAGTGTGCGTTGTTATGGTTGAAAGCCAAAAGAGCGGCATAAACAAAAAAAAAAAAAAAAAAACAACCAACAACGACAACGACAACAACAACGATCGACCGCAGTCAGAGCCATGGCCTATTTCGATTTCTGTAAATCGAAAAAACGAAAAAAGGAACAAAAAGAGAGAGAGAGAGAGAGAGAGAGACAGAAAAAATGCCAGGAAACCGCGGAGACTCAATGGGAAGCTAAATCGGATGCTGTGGGACCAGGCTTTTTACCCTCAAGCTAAAACGACAGCGACTCCCGCACCATCGAGACTTGAATGCTTCAAGAAACTGACCAAAGCCACCGACCACATACGGTGCCAATTGTCATTACCCACCTGCCCGCCTGGTAGAGTCACCTTTCTCTTTGTCCCTCTCTATGCCCTCCCCCCCTCTGTCTCTCTATGCACTATAGCTTTTTTTTCTGTTGTCTTAGTAAAATCTAAAAAAGAAAAGAAAAGCTTTGACCCAAAGATTTCTACATAAATAAATTTTTCTTTTTAAATATAAAAAAAAATTTTGTTAAAAATTTGGTTAATATGAGAGAAACTTTTCTAAGGACTTTTGGCAATCTGCATTTTCTTTTAGCCAACTCAATTCATGATTGATTGCAATCAATTTAGGAAAAAAATTTAAGTAACTTTTATAAAATTTCAAATTAAGAAACAAAAAAAAATAGTTTATGGCATTATCTTAATGATTTAATTATTTGAATATTAATGATACTACGATGACTAATGACAACGAGTAGTAAGTAGTAATAAAAACATTTGTTCCGATATATATATACATACATATGTATATATACATATATAGATACTGT
Source organism: Drosophila emarginata (assembly GCA_037075365.1). Taxonomy (NCBI): domain Eukaryota; kingdom Metazoa; phylum Arthropoda; class Insecta; order Diptera; family Drosophilidae; genus Drosophila; species Drosophila emarginata. The sequence continues at coordinate 2,716,748 of JBAMCD010000160.1, forward strand.
AGTCATTGTTCATTTATGATCTGTCTATATAGATACATATGTATTTGTAGAGTAGATATTCGAAAACGATTTCCTGTCGCCGTTCTGTGTACTTATTTTTATTTATTTCTCTTTTTTTCATTTTTTTTTTTTTTTTTTGGGTAAAGGGCATATAACAAGGAGCCTTCACACCCATCAAAAGTTCGTTTTGAAGTCCCCGTCACCGTATGTCCATCTCTGTGTCTGTCTCCGTCTTGGGTCTCCATTCCTGGTTGTCATTTCCTTTGTGGTATGTGTGAATTCTTTGCCTCCATATGATTTTCGGTTGCGCGTCTGAAAGGTTGTATTTATTTATTTTTATGCGGCATTACATTTATTTTCTTTTTTATTCTTGTGCTTGGCTGGCTGGCTGGATGGTCAGGTGAGATGAGATGAGATGAGATGAGAGCGTTTGCCGGTGTCCAGAGTTGACTTGTCTTGACTTGAGTTTAGTCCAGTGCAGTTGCCATTCCTATTCCCATTCCCATTCCCAGTACCAATCCTGTTACCGTTGCCCCTCCTGAACGTTTTCTTATTGAGGATGAGATGAGATAAGTGGCTTTTTTTTTTCTTTCTCTCTCTGTCTCTCTCTCTCTGTTGGTATCTCTCTTTCTCTCAGTCATCATGTTGTTGTGTGATGCTGGCTGATCTACGACACTGCACGCGGATGCCACAACGTGGACGAGGACGTGAACACTGGAAATGGCGGGTTGAATTTTCGTTCGCACATTTTATGATGGCCCCGAGATTGCCATACATTTTATCTGCTCCTTGTCCCCGCTCTGTCTTTTTATCTCTATTTCGCTCACTCTCTCTCTCTCTGTCTGTCTGTCTTTATTCCTTACTCTTTCTCTTTTTTTGTGTTGCTGCTGAGTGATTGGATTGGCTTGGATTGAGCTAAATTGAGTGGAGCAATGGCACAAATAATAATAATAAACGAAAACCAAAATAAGAGACACATAGAGAGATAGAAACAAGAGACAGAGAGAGCGAGAGGGAGAGAGAGAGTGAGAGAGACAGAAATATAATAACGCACATACACAAAAGCAAAGTCTCTATGGCAGGTGTCTCGTCTAACTGTTTAAAGTTGTACTCGGAATTGGATGGATCAGCAATGGCTGCTGATTTCTTTGCCATTGTTTCTTTATTTTTTTGTTTTTGTTTTTTTTTTGTACGTTTTGGGCATCATCAACACAAAGCTTCATCATCGACCATACACACATCCCCATCACAATTCTCCATCCTCTATCCTCATCGGCATCGGCATCGCCATTCCCATACCCATTCCCGTCCCATCGTCGCCTTTTGCCGTTTTGCAGTGGTAACTGGTTTTCTGGCTTCCATCGTCATTCAACTGCCACTACCCCGTTTAGTCTTCCCTCTCACTCCGCTATACCGTCACCACCAACACCCTTGCGTCTTGTCCAGTATGGCGAGGCCCGGACCACGGCCTCGGTTTGGCGTTTTGTCTTTTAGCCAGAATTGCCAATCATTCGCAGCCGCAATAAAATTACATGAGTAAAATGTGTCCGCGAGCATTCGTGGTACTTGATCGTTTTCAAGAGTGCGGTAATCGGTTTCAATTTCATCTTTATAGTGTTATGAAACTTGGGGTTCGCGAAGAGCTTTCGATTCGTTTGCCGCCTCCACCGCCGACACCACCTCCAATTTCAGATAGACATGGGTCTCCCCTTGAAGGATGATGCACAAGCGTCGCATAAGCAGGGATCAGGTCTCCCCCTTTTCCAATTTTAGTTAGAAAGTTAGAATGATAGAAATAGTTAACAATTTTTTAAATGATAAATTCATTCATTCAACAAATTTTGTTTGATTGATTAAAAAGCAGTTTCAATTTAAACATGTTAAAAGTCCAAGTTCTACTATATATACGCATACAGTAAAATAGTGTGGCTGCATATTCGTAAAAAGAAAATACCAAACTAAAGTCGCTTGCTTCCCACGTTTGGTATATGAAGACACAATTCATTAATATGCAAAAAAGTGAACAGATTAACATATTTTTTCACCCACATCAGAACACACAGACACGCATATACACACACACACACAGACACATACACACACTGATATAATGTGTATGTGTTCATTTAATGCTACGCCCCTGATTGCCCCCAAGATGCAGCTGCCTTAACATTCATCTCATCATCATACCATCCTGTGAGCGCATCCGTTTGGTCAACGATGCAATGTCCATGCCGCTGGGCTCCTATTGCTGTTGTGGTGGCTCCTGCTCCTCCATTTATTTGAGATTGCGCACTCTGCCCGGTACCCAGGGCCTGTAGAAAGCAATTCACTGTAATTGCTTTGTGACTTATGGCCCAGCCAACCGGCCAACCAGCCAACCAGCCATCCAACCAACAAACCAACTTGCCCGATCATCAGAGTCCAAAAAGTCGGCAGGTAGCGTCATGGCCGAGACTTCGTCTGACTATGCAGCAATGGCTCTGGATTTGCCTGATGTTGCGTAGTCTGTCGAAATGGTAGTGGCGTCTTGACCTTGTCATGCCATTAAATAAATTCAAACAGAAACTAAACTCGCCCTGATGTGTGTTACGTTACCGCCCGAGCTACAAAACTAAAACCAAAGTTAAAACCTAACTTGATGTCGAAGCCGAAGTCAAAGTCGTCCGTCGTTCGTAAGCCCCTTTTTGGTCGTGCCACATGACAAGTGTCCGCCTTCCTCGTGCTCCTCCCTATTATGCCAACTTGGATGTGGACCTAAACCCCCCACCCCACCCAAAAACTTGGTCCCTAATCCCACCACCACCCTCCCCCCCCTTTATCAGCTAACATCATGAGCCTCCATCGTCACAGTCGCAGATGCCTTTGCCTTTACCTTTGCCTTTACCATTTGCCATCAACGGCTGCCGTTCTCTTAGTCGTGGCAATCGTGTATTCTCCTCACTTCACTTTGCCGTTGTCCGTTCCTTCTTTGTCCATATAACAAGTTGCCATATTTTGATGGATTCCTCTCTTGAAGGTGTAAATATTAACCAAAGGGCAGTGAGAAAACGTGCAAAAAAAAAAAAACACCAAGCGAACAAGCCAAAAAGCCCAAGGAGCAACTGAAGTCATCTTAGTTCTGCTTCCCATTGCAGCATATTTAAGTGTCTTGTTGCTGTAGATCCTCTAACTGGTTATTCTTACTTATTTCTCGTATTGTTAAGATTTATGACACATGCTCATTGAATACTCAATGTGTATTAAAAACCGTATCATATCCATAAATACATTGAATTTTATTCAAATCTGGATTATAAATAACCGAAACGAATTTTAAGCATTTACTTTTCTTTTTTCTTATATTAAATATAATAATAATGAAATACTTTTCTTAATTAACCGAATAAACTTGTTATTAAAGTGAAATTCAAATATAAAATGATCCCCAAAAAGATTGTCAGAAAGAGACAGTGAGAGACAGAGAGAGAGAGAGAGAGAGAGAGAGTAACAGAGAAAGAGGTAGAGGCATATGACCGAAAAGGAATGCGTTGTCATCCCGTTGTTAATGCTGTTGTCTTCAACTATGTCTCCCCATTCCGAGTCTGGTCCGGGCGATGAGTGCGCCCTCCCGGCCTGGTACTGAAATTGGAATTGGAATACTGTTGCTGGTGTTGGTGTTGGTAACCCGGCATGGAGAACATTGACTAATCAACATATCAGCACGCTGCTAGCCCGAAAACCGACTCAAAGTCGAGGAAGATCTTCAATTTGGCCTTGCGTGTCTTCTGTGTGTTAGTGTTAGTGTGTGTGTGTGTGTGTGTGTGTGTGTGTGTGTGTGTGTTAGTGTGTTGTGTCCCATGCAGCGTGGCAATTGCAACAGATAATGGCGCAAAGTGCTTGGCCTGGTCTTGGTTTCGGACTTGGACATGGACATGGAATTGGAATTGGACTGACTGGATCATGAAGGCGGAGGCAAATGTTGGCTCAGCTGATGCGTGCTTGGACTGGGCTTGTCATTAGCTCACAGCTGCCAGCGTGAGCTCAATTACAGGCGCTGGCCAAGTCGGGCTGGGCCCAGGCAGGAAATCGCATGCTATTACAAATTGTCCACATCAATAAATACCATACATACATACATATATATAAACAGATATACTTATATACATACATACATATATGTGAGAGAGTATGATGTATAATTGCTAGACTGTGACTGAGTAGAAACTGGAATTGCTATTTGCGAATTGATATTAAAACCGGTGGACACTGATCTCAACTGATGTCAACGTTGTAGTCATTAGTCAACAAGGACATTGTCTTGACCTTGAGAAATGCATAGTACTATAAATTATATAATTATATCAAATCGTCATTAAATATAAATATCATCTGCAATCGTTAGAAATTAATAAATTAATAAGTTCTCTTCCCTTTTTTTATGTTTTCCGCCAATGCTCCCGTTAATGCATATTCGTACTACTATATAAAAAAATGATTAACATACTCTATAAACTATATAAATACTATTTACCAATTGTTCTAAGAGTACACTAGAAGACCTTTAAATTAGCTTTAAATATTTCTCTAATAATTATGAAAATTCCGTTTAGTAATAAAAACTAATAATATTTTCTTACTTTATTTAAAAAGTATAAAATCTGTATAGCTAAATTTCTTTTAAAAAACGTTTTTAATAGCTTTAAATTTAATATAAAAATTATTTTTCTGTTACTGTCTTTTAAAGAATAATCGTAAAGAGTTGATAAATAGTTTAATTTATCTTTAAATATTTTTTGTGTTTTAAAACTAAATTTTTGAAATATTCTGCAATTTGATTAACAATCAACCAAACGATTTTTTTAAAACCATATTAATTCTGTGTTGTTTTTGCTTTTTTTAAACTAAACTAAAAAGCTTGCCAATAATAAAAAAATGTGTATTTATTATTTAGAGATATTTTATATAAGGAATGTTTTAAAAACATTGCAATTATTATTTTCAAACGAAATTCAAAGAAACATTTTAAGCCTCCGAATTCTTATTTCAAAGATAACCTATTTGATAGAGATTCATTTCGATTAATTTCGAGTGTTCCAATAGAATATAGAGATATATATTTTCTTTCAGATATTCTCATACTTAAAGTGTGAAAACTCATACCAATTTTTTGAGAATTGTTTAATAATTATTATTAAATGTGTTTTCAGTTAATTGCAATATTTTAATAATATATTTTTATTTGAAGATATGTTGAACAAATGTATAAATGCTTTGTACTATACTTTTGTTTTTCATGATTATGAATTATGAAAATGTGTTTTCAGTTAATTGCAATATTTTAATAATATATTTTTATTTGAAGATATGTTGAACAAATGTATAAATGCTTTGTACTATACTTTTGTTTTTCATGATTATGAATTAGTTTTTTACTTTATTTTTTTTTTTTGTTGTTGTTTTGTTGTTTTTCTCAGTGTAGTCTTGAATTTGAACTACTTAATTGCACACCCCATCCCGAAGGGGCAATCGAAAATCTTTGACCCAAACATAAACATAAATGCCGCTTGCCTCTGGCCATCATCAGTGGAGCTCGTTAAAACTGAATCTGAGCTTGGAGTTGGAGTCGGAGATGAAGTTAAAGCTGGAATTGGTCTTGGGCCACAGAGACTCAAAGAGTCTTCGTCATTTCTTTTTTTTTTTTGTTTTTTTTTTTGTGAATTTCTTTGGGTCCCACTCTTGGAAACTGTTTGGCATGCGTGATAATTTGAATATAAAAGCATATTAAATATGTGATGCATCAACAGCACGATGGCCAACGATGGCTTGTGGATAGGCGTATGGGAATGACGACTACATCAACAAACAGCAGCAGCAGCAACAGCAACAGCAGCAACAGCAGCAACAGCAACATCATCACCAGCAACAGTAACAGCAACAGCAACAGCAGCAACATATATTTCTCAAGCCTTAAATGCATAATTAATTTCCACTTCTTTTGCCATGTCTTCTTTATTTGAGAGATTTTGTGCGTTTTTCCCATAGAATTGTCAACGTTGCCCGCATTATACATACATAATACTATGCCCAATGATTGTTTGAGGGGCAATTAAATGACTGGGGTTTCAGACCGGGGTTTACGATGTGAAAAGAAGCCATTAAGGTCGCGCATGTCACAAATTAGCCAAAAATTAAAAACATTTAATCTTTTGAGCCCAAGCAAAGCAAGAGGGAAAACACTGAAGATACCGAAACAAATGCCGCCCGTCCAACAACCAACAAGAAAAACCCACCAAAAACAAAAACAAAAAAAAAACAAAGCAAAACCAAAACAAAATAGACACACACACTCACACATACAAAAGCAACAAAACTAAGCAAAATTAAACAAATACAAAAAGACAAAGAACAACAACAATGAAATAATACAATGCACAACACATAAATAGTATCACCTTTTAATTATTCTATTAGTTTATCTAATCCTAAATAGAACATTTAATTTTAACCAATTGAAATTTAATTATTTGTTAAGCTAAATAATTAAATATTCCTATTCCGAACTCAAGTTTGTATAATAAATATTTATTTTTATCATAATTGTAGTCCAATGACAAAATTGTAAACTTCAAATTATTATGAAACAATTTAAATCAAATAAATAATTAAAGTCATAAACAATCCTAAACGATTAGGGAATTAAAAAAAAGGAATGGAAAATTGATTCTTTTTAATAATAAACATAGATACTGAATGATATGAATTTAGATATATTTTTAAACTTTAATAATTTACTTTAATAAACTTTAATAATTATTTGTAAATGGGTAAAAGTTATTTGTCAAAGAAAAAAAAACTTGGCAAGTATAAATCAAGTAACTATATTTTCGAATTTTTCATATGGAAGTTCTTGAATTCAAAATTATAATGAAATGAGCTTAAAACAAATTTGGAAAATGAATCTAGGAAATCTTATAAAAATCACGATGAGGAAAAACAGGAAATTCAATTGAAAGAATTTCTAAAAAAAGAACAACAACCACTCAAATCTAATATTTGTGAATTAATAAATAAGAAAAAAATTGTTATTATAAAATTAGTTTTTAATTTTCTAAACAATTTTTTTTCTGACATAAAAATGCAAAAATTAAAGGGAAAAATGTTGAATCAAATTTTAATATAAAATTATCTAGCATATATCAGAAAATAAAACCAAAACCATATGAAATAAATTTTTTATTCGTTTTATTCATTTTGATTCTTTTCTCTACACTTCACTTAAAAAAATTGAATATTTTGCGGGTATTGAGTTTTCTTTTTTGTCGGGTGTAAAATAAATAGTTAGCAAAGGTTTTGGCCTTGTTATTGTTCCAACTTATTTTAAGGCTAATAAAAAGTAATTTCTCTTTTTTCTGTTTCTATTCATGGATATTATGAAAATGGATATATTCGTCTAACCAGCATTGTAGAAATTGGCCACTCACGCCACTCAATTACTACAAATAGAAAGTTAACTTTTATGATGAGAGCATTACATGGACAGTAGATGGGACGGATGGAGGGGGGGGTAGGATGTTGAACAGACTGGGAGCATAGTGTGGCACACAATGTTGATTCCCAAGTATTTCAATCTATTTAGATCTCTCATCTTTTGTGTGTTTAGAATTCAGATGCAAACTGAGGGCCACAGATGCGTTCGTTGTCGTCTTTCACCTTCCTTCTCCACATCAATGGAGAGGAGAATAGGTGATGTTCGAGGTGGGCTAAATGCCAAAAAGGCGATCGATTTTAATACAGGCAAAAGTATTTTTTTTTTTTTCTTTTTTTTTTCAATTAGCATTTCACATTTGAGCAAATCAAAAAGTCTGTTGTGGTTTAGTTGGTCGATTTGTGCGGGAATACATTCCGATTGATGTTCCAAAGCTGATTCATTACGACTTTTTAGCTCTCTGTTTGTGTCTTAATAATTGTGGCATGATAATTATTATTACGTTTTTTTTTCTTTTTTGGTTTCTATTGACCTTGTCGATTGACTGGCTGGCTAACACACACACACAGACACACACACACACAGACACACACACACACACAGAGATGAACTTCTGCTTAAAGGCCGATGTTTTGCCAATCTCTCACGGCCTTCGTGACTATGGGGAACTATGAATTGATTTGTTTTTGTATAAATTATGAAAAATGTTTTTGTACATGAATTATATGCAAGTAAAATATAAATATATAAATATAATTTTTTTTTGTCTCCCTCCCTCTCCCTCTCTCGCACTCTCTTTGTCTGTTAAGTGCGAAATTTACGCATGTTTCACTGCTGTTTTCCAACACATTCATTCCATATCATCTCTGTCTATACCAAAGCCATACCATTCCCTCCACTCAAACGCAGACAATGGAGCAATTTGATTTTTGCTTGTTATTTTACAAAAAGCAAAAAAAAAACACCGATGGGGAGGGAAAAATAAAAAAAAATTGATCAGAGTGGGTCCAGCCCCATACGAATGGTTGAATATGTGTAAATGTATTTGTAGCTGCATTGCGATTTTTATTTGTATGTCTGTCTGTCTGTCGGTCGGTCTGTCTCTCTGTCTGTCTGTTTATATGTGTGAGCTGGTTTCTACCTTGAACCGCGACCCCCTGTCGATGATGATGATGATGATGATGCTGTTGTATGGATAGACCGAGCGACTGGCGGAAAAGCGTTTGCGATTCCGTTTTGAGATTGCTCGATGCGCTGCTGATTGACGACAAGATGTCAGTAATATTCAGGTCCGGGAATAGCAAAACAAAAAAAAAAGCACAAAAATAACAAAAAAAAGAAAAATAGAAAGAGAGAGAATTTGTATACCCTTTAATAGACGAAGACAATAAATATATATTAAAAATTAATATTGTTTCTCCTCCTTTAAATATAAAGTGTATACACCAAATTGGTGTATTAAAAATATCTTTAATTTATTTAATTTTTTTGTTATATGTGTTGCCAATTGCCTTGGTGATTGAATCTGGATTATCTTATCGCACTTAGAATCATTGAATGAAATGAAATTCACAGCCAATAGGGTCATCATTTTTGCATGAGAACTTAATAATAAATTACGTATACGCCATGTTGGCCTCCAAACAATTAAAAATTTAAGCAAAACAATTTCTTAAATATATAAACATAAGTAATTTATTCCAGTTCAAGTTGAAACTAAAGCCAATACTTTCTTTTAATTATTGAAATAAGAATTCGAAATTGTAATAAATTTATGTTTTTTTTTTTAAATTGTTATTAACTTAAACTTTGCATTTGTGTTTAGTTTTGTATTTTCTTTTTTTACAGAAGAGTAAACTTTATTTGTGATATTTATGTATATTTTTCTTTTTAATCTTGTATAAATGGTTTTTAACTTTACAATGATTTTATTATAAGTTAAAAATATTGAAATTAATTCACATTTCAGGGAACTAACAAAAAATCAATTTAATATTGCTTTATTATTAAATTTTGAGAATTTTTTGGATTAAGCCCATCAAGATTAACTTTAATTTTCCGTTATTATACGTATTTAAATGAAACTTATTTTGTCTCAATATCAATAAATTGTCAAATTTTTATACGAAAGAGTGCTGCAATATATATAATAACCCTCTGTCTGTCGGTCTGTCGGTCTGTCTGTCCGACAGTCTGTCTGTAGTATTCTCGAAGACCATTTGCCGCATTGCATTCATTATGATTGTTTTTTTGGGGCCTTACACGGTGACTTGTTGGACAATGAATGGTCAAATGGACGAACTGCCTTTTTTATGCTCAAAGCAAAGGGGACAGACAAACCTCTTGCAAAACGCAGCCACTAACATGGTGAACTGGGTGGAGTACTGGCAGTGGTGCAGGGGGTGGGGGGTTAACAAAAACAAAAAATTCAATTTAGTGCCAGCCACAACAAAACAACAACAACAGCAATAATAACAGCAGCAGCAGCAGCAGCAACAAGAAAACACCGCAAAAGCGGCGAGTGCAATAAATTGTTTCATTCGCGGCACGACGCGCACCTGACACATAAGCTTCGAATTGTCGTCTTCATCTCGATCCAGGCTGGACCTGGACCTGAACCTGGGCCAGGGTCTTGGATCTGGGTACCTAATAGTATATCAGAGCCAAGGCAGACAAAAATGAACTCGAGCAAAAGCGGCAACGGCAACGGCAACGGCAGCTTCAACAGCGGCATGTACAATTGGGATTGAACATCTGGTGACTTGCTGTGCCACAGCGGTCACTGTACATTCTACAGTGGTTAATTTTAGCATAAAATATTTATTAACCATATAAATAAAATATATTTTATTATATAACCAAAGTAAAATAATATTTAAGAGATTTTTCTCTCTATATATCGAAAATCACAATTTATCTTATAATAGACCTTATACGATTTTTTGTTTCTTTTTTCTTTTACGATTTGTAACAATTGGGAGCATTATGTGATTAAATTTTTTTTTTTTTTTTTTTTTGTTTTGCGCTTTAAATTGTATACCACTGTGCAGAAGCAATTATATTGCAAGGTGGGGGTGAGCAGATTCAACGGATTATGCGATCTGGCGCTGGGCAGAGGCCAGCGATGATGACGAGAACAGGACGTTTTGCGGCATGTTGTCCCTGTACTGGTCCCGATGTCCGCTTATTGCATCTGCACACACACACACGCACACACACACACACACACACACACATATGTTGTTGCTGCTGCTGCTGCTGTTGCAATTTCATTTTATGCCACCGCAAGGCAAGGGTATCGAAAGTTAAAAACTTCGGTTCCACACCCGGTCAAAGCGTGCAAAATGAATGGCTATTCCTGTAAGACGGCAAAAAAAAAAAACGTAAAATAGACACTATGTGTCTCTCTCGCTCACACACTATATTGCCATCCCACTCTTTGGCCGTAGGCTTGGCTTTCCACCTCATTATAAGTTGGCTTTACTTTGCTAATTCATGACGAAATATGCTAATTAATAGCCGGCAACGTCAAGACAGGCACTCCATCCACTACGGTGTATATTGTGGATAGCGTAAAAATTGAAATGCGTCTCGTTATTCTATAAGTTATGATCGGGAGTAAGTCAGCAAGACGTAAATGAGACCTAGCCATACACCTCATCTTTTTTAGCCTTGCTTTATAATTTATTAACAAAATTGTGTGACATAAGCGATGACAAAAAATAATAATTTTAACTAAACATTTAAATATCTTATATTTAATCTTGAAATAAATATTTATCCACTGATCAGATAAAAATAATATATTTTGTATATATGTATGTATAAAATATTCTTAATAATTGTTTCAATTGTTTTCTTAATTCTCTGTAACTTTTTTTTTTAATATTTTTTATAAATATTTACACTATGCAGCAGGTGCACTGTGGTGCAGTGATGCAAAGATGGATGCCGTGATAGAGGAGCCGTGAAGTTGGCGACGGCGTCACCATCAACGCCTGAGTGACAATTACTGTTGGCAATCAACCATGGATCGAGGCAACGGGGCATGGCCAACATTGGAGTAACTATTTAGTTGGGGACGATGAAATGAGGGAAATTTGAAGACCGTTTCATTCGTCTGTCATTTTTAGCACTAACTTGCTCTTACCCCGCCCCTACCTTACCCTACCCTACTCTAACCAAACCAAGTCTATTCTCCATCACTATACTAAACTGATCAACAGCAAGTAAATGCGGTGTGGCATGGTTACAATGGTGGGGAGAGGGACACAGGGAGAGAGAGAGAAAAGTTAGGAGCTTGGGTTACCAGGTACTAAATGGCAACTGGAAAAGTCAACTGCCGTTCTATTGCTAATTATAAGCATGGTGCAAAATTTACAATGCTTATGTTTTACAGCTCACGAACAAGCGATTATAACGTCTACAAAAGGTATTCGAGTCAGTGAATCCACTAGCTCAGTCCTACCTTTGGAGACACAATGACAGAGTGAAAGAGACAGAGAAAGAGAGAGAGGGAGACAGAGAAAACATAAAAAAAGATTATGAGTAAAACAAAAAGAGAGAAAGAGAGAGAGAGTGAGAGAGAGAGAGAGAGATATACATTAATAATGAATTGTCTATTATAATTGATTATATTTAAATATCGTAAGCTATCAACACTTTTTTTTGTTCAACTAAAATTTTACAACACTTGTAAATTTACAATTACATTCGAACTTTCCTATAACATATAGAAATTTCATTATAGAGAAATTATGAATGAGAAAGTAATTAATTTATTAGGCTGAGAACTTAATTAAGATGAAATTCACTAGCAAAAAGAAGACATCTAATAGATTAAAAACTATTAAGAAATAAATTAAACCAAATAATTTATATTAAGACTAAATACTTTTTCTCATAGGTTACTTTTTAATAGAACTTTGTATATTTAACAGTCAGTCCACTTGATATATTAAATGTTCATATTATTTCTTCAATTTAGTTGAAATAAAATTCTTATTTTTAAAATCAAAACTTTAATAATTATAATATATTTATTATATTGTCATTCCGATTCATTATTTTAGGCAAAACAAATTGAATTTCTTTTTATTTCTAGAAAAATAGAATTATCCTCGAAGTTATTTAACTTTAGGCAACATTTGCGACCCCAAAAATATGCTACATCATTTTATGAAAACACTATACAAATCAAAAGTTTGTGTGTAACTAAAATGTAAAATATATCACAAAATATTTGAAATCAAAATTGTTAGATTTCTTTTTCGAGAAATGCGATCGTTTTTTGGGGGAAATTCCTAAACAGTTTTCACAGATTGTCAATGATAATATCTAAAAAAAAAACGCTACATATTTAATGATAGGGGTAAGAGAAAACAAGTTAAACATTGGAGGAAAAAAATAAACCCAAGTCGATACAATTCGATATGTATTTAAAAGTTTTTCAATAGTTATAAAATGAAATTTCCACTTTCTTCGGGATAAACTTTTTAATTTTCCGTGACTTGTACTTGAATTTGAAGAGGCTTTAAGCAAAATATGTACATATATATTTTATGTAGAACCGTAACGGATTATTATGTGAATTTCAAATATTTTTAAACAGCTTTCAAAAAGAGTAATATTATGAAAGTTTTTTGAACAAGTTTAACGAAATATATTTCGTTTATCTAATTAACTTTAATTGTTAATTGGTATTTGTGATAGCAATTTGCAATAAGTTTTTGTTTTTAATTGGCAAATTGATGATATATTGCATATAGATGTAAGTATATACATACATATGTATATACATACATACATATATATAGATATCTTTTAGTCATATGACAAACTAACTGTATTTTGGATTAACTCACCTGTATATGATTTCTATATATATATATATATATATATATATATATAGTATGTATGTACAAATGTTTGTTTCTCGACACTTGTAACTGGTAATTGCTTGTTAATGTTGCTGCTGTTGTTGTGGTTGTTGTTGTTGCTGATAATGTTGCTGGTGTTGTTGTTGTTGTTGTTGTTACTATAGCTGCTGCTGTTGCTGTTTGTTGGTGTGTTGCTGTTGTTATTGCTGGTATTATTCTATCATCAAAGCCTATTTAGTTGTTTGGGGCGTATTAATGTTAGGCACACACATACATACACACACACGTATATATACATATATGCATGCATACATATGTAAATGTGTGTAGTATTTAATTTTTTCATATTGCAACCTGAAACATTTTTGTTTTTAATACTTTTTCTTTTTTATTTTGTTCTTGTTATTGTCGTTTTCTATATTTTTTTTTCCTTTTTTTTTTGTATATTTCTTTTGCTGTTGCCTTTGTTGTTCTTTATCTTCTTTTTGTTTAATGTGTGGTATGTTCTGTGTATGCGGTTGTTGTTGTTGTTGTTGTTGTTGTTGTTATTATTATTATTATTGTGGTGTATGTGTTTAAGTGTATGTGTGTGTCTGTGTGTGTGTATCTGTGTGTATTTGCTTTTCACATTTGCACCTCTTTCTTCTGGCCCAGATGATGCTGATGTTGCTGTCGATGTCGATGATTATGATGATGCTGTTGTTGTTGTTGTTGCTGTTGCTGTTGTTGTTGCTATTGCAGTGATTGTTGTTGTTGTGGTTTGTTGTTAATTTTGATCACATAATAATTATAATTATGATAACGATTATGTTAATATGTTTAATGCTGTTGTTATTATTCTCGCTATTGCTGTTAATATTCTCTTTTCTTTTCTTTGCTTTTCTTTTTTTCTTTTTTTTTTTTTGATTACAATAAAAACAAATTTCAATGTTTTTTGTTATTGCTTGTATTTGTCATTTATTGTTTGCTTGTTAACTGAAAGATATATATTAGAATTATCGTTGGATAGGTATTTAAAAGTGGTTATAAATGGCTATTCGTTTAGTGTTCCCAAATAAATGCAGCCGCAGTTTTTAACTACAAGTAAATTTTTTGTATTTGCGTTCATCTTTAGCACTTGCATTAACTTTACACGCACGTGGAAAAACAAAAAAAAGCTATGACCGATAACTTTTCTTCATCTTTTTTTTTGTGGTTTTTTATCATTTATTTATTTTTTTTTTTTGCTTTTTTTGTTAAGATTTTCTTGTTGCACATTTGTCGCGTGTTTATCTCTCTCTCTCTGTGTGTGTGTGTGTATGTGTGTAGGTGTTTTGTAGTCCGTCCGTAAGGAAGAGCAACGCTGCTGCCGCTTTTAAAAACGGTTATAAAATTGCATGAGACAAAATTTTGGTGCGGCGGCAAAAACGGCTGCTCGGCTGTCGTTCTGTTGTCGTTGTCGCCATTTTTGCTGGCAAAACTTTTATGCACTTTGCAATCTCCCTCGCACACACAGCGGCCTGCATATGTATGTGTATGCAGGCAGGTGCCCTCTCGCTCATACTAACGCACATTAAACAGCGACACAAACAACACAAGCATACACCCGCACCCGACAACAACGACAACGGCAACGACAACGACAACGACGACCGAGGCGACACATACATACAATCAAAAACACATTCGGCTACTTGGGCGCAATACGCCCTCAACATCCATCCCCTACCCACCTATAACACCCACCAATACCAGCACCAACAGCAGTCGCAGTCAGGTTCCGGATCCACATCGCCATCTACTTTTTGCACGGATTCTAATAAAATGCCAACAGAAAAGAACGAAGAAGAGCAAGGCCTTAAAAAAACAGCGGCAAAAAGACAAAAAACACAACAAAAAAAAACGAAGGTTTCTGCGACAATATGCGACCGACCGAGGACGGCAGCGAAGTTGGCTGCGCTGCTCGCCCATTTGCGTCGACCAATGACACTCGACGACAATATTAAAGAACACACACACACACACACCCATACAGAGAGAGAGAGCGGAACACATACACACACTCACATGCACGCAAAAAACGAATCACAAAAAAAAGAAGAAAAAAAACGAAATGTCGTCGGCGTCGTCGTGGTCGTCGTCGTGCAGAACACTATTGGAATGCTGAGGACAGAACCGAAAAAAAAAAATTAAATGAAATGAAAATTGTATGGGTGTGTGTGTGTGTGTGTCTGTGTGGGGTACCCCTCCAGCTAAAGGCTGAATTAAGGCGGCATTTGGGGCATCGGGGGCTATGTAATCCAATCGAATCAAGAACAAACACACATACACACACACACACACACAAACTCAAGCGGTTGGGGGACAGAAATAAAAAACGAACGCAATTGAATCGTCGAAACCAATCCAGAGGACGCACCAAATGACGAAGCAGAAGAAGACCAAAAGCAAACGGCGACGCAGCGACAAGCGACAAACGACGACGACGACGCGACACTTTTGTGCAAGTGCGACAGAGACATACAATTTGGAATGCGAAGGAAAGAAGTATTAGTAGGGAATTGTGGGAGTGGGATAGGGGGTTTTCCTTCCTTTTCCTTGTTTTTTTTTCGGATAGTGGGTTGGTGGTTGGTGCGTCCATGTCCATGTCCTGTGAGCAGAGAACCGTTATGGTTAAAACGACCCCTACACACACACACACACACACACACATACATACATACACAACCCCCGCCTACACCATTTCGTTCCGTTTCATTCTGTTCTTATTTCCTCCAGCCAGTGGCGACAATTGAGGGTAGTCATTTTTAATGCGCGGACATTACATAGTCGACGTCGACTCCCTATATACCAGCAATCCTGCTGCAGTCCTGTCACTTATGTAAGTGTATTTTGTGTCGGTGTGAATTGGTTTTGGATTGGGTAGGGGGTGTAAGGGGCGTTCACTTGCTTGCACTATACAAAATATATGTATTAAGGCACACACTGCGTTCGTCACACAAAGCACATCAGAATAAAGTTTTCTTCAAAATTTCATCTATTTTTTTTTTGATTTCTTTTTTTTATGTATATATGTACATATCTATGTATGTATATGTATTAATATTATTATGCATCGTTACATATATGTATGTATATAAATTACTATTTTACACAACACAATAAAAAAAAATATATAAAGAAGGTAAATAAAAAACAAAGATATGATGATGTACCAAGAATAAAATTGAAATCAGTAAACAGAAGTCAGATCAGGCGATAAGCGATCGTGGCAATTCGATGCGAGCGAGATCTCGATATGGAGTAGTTTCTGTTTCTTTTTGTCGTTGGCGTTTGTCGTTTTAGCGACGGCAAAACAACACGCGCGCGCAACGCGACAACAACAACAATAGAGTAACAGAACAGAATACAAGACGACAAAACAACGAAAAGCGACACATACAACACACAGTGCAGCCACAGCGGCCACAACGATGACGATGACGATGACGACGACGACGACAACAACAACAACGACGACGACGACGACGACGCGGATGGGCAACAGCGACGACGTCGAAAAGCAGTGCTCAGTGTAGGTGATGGTTGGTAAAGGAGATGGGGACGATGATGAAGGCAGAGACTGAGAATCCCAGAGACTGCGACGATTTTTACCCGATTCCGATTGCGATGCGATATGTGCGATGCCGATGCCGCAAGTCGACTTCACTATTTGAAATCACGTCGCTGCCGTCGCGGTTGCCAGTGCTTGTGCTGCCACAGTCACTGCCACTGCCGCTGCTGTCGTTGGCGTCGGAATTGCCTCTCGGTCCGGGTAGTAGTGTATTTGGGTTTTGGTTTGGTTTGGTTTGGTTTTGGCGCTCCCGAGCTCTCGGTTTTGGTCTCTGTGTAACGAAGGATGAGGATGGGAGATGGAGACGAAGAGGACGGCCCATCTGAAAGGCGACAAGACAAGGCAATACCAAGAGCCAAAATAAATACGCACACATACATATGTATGTACATATATATATGTGTCTCTCGCATACTTAGAACCAGAGCAGCGGCCAACTGGCGGACACACACATACAACACTCACACACACACACAGATGCACATTGGCGCCGCAATTGTCCATTCGTGCTCTGTGCGTGTAGTGTTGCTTACTCCCTTACACTCACATGCTCACGCCCATATGCATCACCGCTTACTCACTCTCACTCAATACAAACGAGCAACAACACAATACACTCAACAGAGCAACGATAGTCAAGCAGTGCCGAAAAAAACTGAAGTTGCCGTTTTTAAGAGCAAAACTGACTAATTTTTCGACTCTCTTTTGTCGACTCTCTTACACACTGTCAGACTGTTGCTGCTGCTGTTATAGATGAGATTTTTGCACCCTACAATTACGACACCATATACAAATTGGTCTCAATGGCCCTCAAGATAAATCGAATAGATGGAAAACTCTTTGGAAGTCTTTTCTAATGAACTTAATATTTAATTCGTTTTGATTTATTTAAATAAAAGAATTTTAAATGAATTTAAGACTCTTTCTATTCTTGTTATTGATTTTACAATACTTAAAGCTATAACTTATAATTTATATTTAAAAAATATCAATAATAGCTATTAAATTATAAGTAATATTAATTTGATCCAAAAATAATTGTTATTATTATAAATCTTTTAAATTAAAGTTATAGCATTGAGGATTTTTTCGAAGGAAATATTGAAAATAACATTTATTTTCGGTTAAGGGCTTTATTGAAATATTTTAAATTAATAAAATAAATATTATTTAAATATAAGTTTTTCCAGTAAAGATGCTTTACATTTTTTATATGTATATTAAGTATACCTTAATTAAATATTAACTAAGAAATAACAAAAATGATTAATAATTTTGTGTTAAATTTATATTTTAATATAGATATTATAGATAATTGTAGGTCATGCAATAAGTCAATATGATCGAACCACTCTCAGTCTCTGTCACTGTCTCTCTCTCTCTCTGTCCCTCTCCCTTTCAGGGCCACACCGTTTGCCTTTGCCGTTCAGTTTGCGTGAAGCGTGCAGCGAGCGAGCGGGCGGTGGCAGCGTCGGCGGCTGTCCAGTAATCAAGGGGCGATGAGGGTGGAGGGGTAACGGGGTCTAAATCAAGTGTGCACTAATGAAATAATTAATTACGAGCACAAGCAGCAGCAAATCCAGTCGGCCAGTTTCATTCCCAATTCTCCATCCAAACACACTCCCACACACACACACACACACACACACACACACAAACACAATCTGTGTGAGTGGTGGCCTGGTCTGGCATTCAAAGCGTCATCAGAATGTGGACGTTCCGTGGGAGCCATCGATATTTGTATTGATGGAAGATGGAAAGATTTTCCTCATCTCCTACAGCACAATTTGTCTTTACTTTGATTGCTGCTTCTCGTGCGTATATATGCAGCAATGAATATATATATATATATAGAATATATATGTATGTATATAATGTATGTATATAACCCCATGGGCTATGGCTGTTGCTGTGTGTCACATCTGTGGCCATAAGCCAAAACAAAAAAAAAAAGAACAAAAAAAAATGCACAAATAATCAAATTAAACCAATTTAATTAAACCACTTTAGCAATTCTTTTGGTTGTGGCATGAAAATCAGTTTCATTATGTACTTTAAAGGGGAGGCACCCAATGTCGGTCAATCAGACAAGCCATCAAAATATATAAACAAACATATTTACATACCGCTATACATATACATACATACATACATACATATATATTGCCGATCGACATAAAAATTTCCCCATACAAATTGACTGGCAAAAATCAACAAAATGAAAAAAAAAGAACACATATGGATTTTTTAAATAGAATCAATGCCTAATTATTAAAAAATTTCTATTATTAATTAAAAAGATTTTTCCCATTTATTTGATTTACTCAAAACGAAGAAATCGATTGCCGTCGGTATATTGATTAGATTTATTGTCTGATACTAGAAAGATAATTTTTATTAATTCCTTTTTCTGAATCTATTATATATATTTTATTTACAAAAGATACTTTAAGTATCTCAAGGATATTGAAAAAGCTTTAAATATATTCAGAAATCAACTTCAAGTAATTGAGTTTAATTAAGTATTTAAAAACAAATTCCTTAAATTTAATATTTTATTTATTTTATGTAGTTAGGATCTCAAACAAATAAATGTTTATATCAATTACTTACCAATAAGTTGGTATATACATATTCAACTACTTAAGTACTGAACATAAATACAATAATTATTAAATAGATGATTTGTTTTTAAGTATTTGTATCTCTATATATCTTAATTATTTTGATAGATATTTAATATACTATCCATAAATACGTATATATGTATATGTATATATCTTTTGGATTCCTTTGAGAAATAAAACTTTATTAAATATCGAAATATTTTTATACATGGTATTTTTAACATGGTATTCTAAATATTAGGTAAAGTTTATATTAAATGGTTCATTTTGGTTGTTTAACTATTGTAAAATATATTTCTATATTTCAGATCTCTATTCTGAAATTATAAATAGCTGAATTTTAGCACAGTTTTGAGGTTTTAACTGTTTCTAAACATGAAAATTATAATTTAAAAAAATGATAGTTGAAATTATAGCAAACATCATCAAATATATGTACATATGTATGTATATATTTCAATATTTTACAAAATGTTGCTTGAGAATTATAACCAAAAATTGTATTCTTTAAACTTTTGTTAAAATTTATAAGAATTTGTTTACCTTTGATAGAATGAAGGTGTCATCTCGCTATATAAATTTACAAATCAATGCTAAAGATCCGAAAAAAAATATTTCCAAATTTTCTTTAGCCTACTTTTCCATAATTTTCACTTTTTCTTGATAAATATTTTACACTTTAAGTAAAATAGAATTTAGCAAATATTAAAGCTATTATTTTCAAACAAATTCAATTCGCTTTTGCTGTTTGAATTAAAGTCGTTTGTAACACAGTTTTACATATGTACATACATACCTACATACATATTAAACTGTAATTTGCAATTTTCCTATTGGATTAATCAATAGATAAAAGATAAACCTTTTGAAGATATTTTGAGGGAGGCTCTCAAATCGAATTGAAAAATGTTTGCAATAAAAAGAATGAAAATCAAATCAAATGTCAATTTCACACAAATTTTTTTCAATCTATGTATGTATGTATGTATGTATGTACATATGAATGCTTAGATACGCAGGAAGAATTTGTTTATGGTACCTACACACACACACACACACACACACACATGCATAGTGTATGTATTCATTGCATGAACAAAGGAAAATATACAAATAAATAGACAGAGTTGTAGATGTACATATGTAGATAGAAAGTATGTATGTACATATGTATGTACATATATATGTATGTATGTATGTGTGTGTATATATTTATTTGTATGTGTTTGTGTATCTTGGCAATGCATCGACAAAGAGCCACTCATTTTTGCATGTAAACTTGCCAGATAACTGTATATATGTATCATCTTTATATACAACGAATGTGCATGTACAATTTTTAGGTACTTGGATTCTACTCCCCCCCCCCCCTTACCAACCTTTTATAGACCAAATCAAAATCGTAATCGGGTCCAAGAACCGTTGCTCCGAACACGAACGGCATCAATAGAGCGCTCCTTTTCCCACACTCATATACACACACACACACACACACACACACACAGACACAGTTATAGATAGCGGCTAATGTGTCGCTTTGGTCGGCATTGCCATTCGATGAATCTATGTGACACCTAAAAATGTGTCGCCTTTACAACTAGACCCCCACCCACCCGTATCTAACATGACAGTGTTCACCCCCCCTTCCCCACATATAATACTTCGCTGCCAGTTAACAGCCAGCACATTGGTCGAAGCTAAAATGGATGGCCGCGCATGGTCCTAAGAGAGAGAGAGAGAGTTTTTTCTCTCGCTCTTTACCTCTACCTCTCTCCCTCTCGCCATACACAACTCACTCACTCATTCTCTCGCTCTCTCTCTTTCTCTCTTATGTTTTTCTCTCTCCGTCTTTGGTGCATTGGGTGTCGGTAAAGCAGTATTGTCAAAATCAAGGAAGGTAAGTTAAGAAAATGCTGACACTGCCCCACTAATAATACCTACTGACTGGTATCCGACAAAGGGATGGGGTGTGACAAAGAGTTGTGGCGGATGGGGAAAGGGGTTGTGCGGTAACCCGTGACTAAACTGGGACAATTGTGAATTCGGAACGGTGGCTAAACGACGTCACAACATTTGCATCATTTAAGCCATTGAAATTCCATCAAGTCTATGCGATTATATTAGTAATGGATCACATAATCCAACGGATCAATTAAAAAACAAATAATTTAACTTTATCAAACTATAAATCTTATATAATATAATCGATAATTAATTAATATAAATTTTTAGTTTTATTATATAAAATATTCCTTTTTTTTTTAGATGAGACTTCTAGTAAAAATGGAGCAATATTGGGAATAGTCTATCAATATACCCAGTACTAAGATCTGACTATATAAGAGTATTAAAATTGTTAATATAAAAAATAATATATTAGAGTGAATTATAAAATTTAATATTGTCAAAATGCGCTTACAATCTTAATGTGGGAAAATAGTTTTATAATAGTTTGTAAAATGTTAGACGGATTATGGAAGGCCATTATGTTAAGATCATTGCCAGTTCGTCATTAATCAGAAGAAGAATACTAAAGCGAATTGAATGGAATTTACTAAACGGCTTAAAGGACTCGTTAATTCTATAATTATATATTATTTCAAATTAATTTTAAATTGCAATAAATTACTTACTCTATATATTGAAAATAAATCAGAATTATACAAACCTAAATCAAATCCGTAAGAATAAAAGATTTTAATTGAGATAAAATAAACATATCTTCATTGACAGTGAAATCTCTCTTAAGCGGTCATTTAGCTTGTGAAAATAACTTTTCCATCTTTATAAACGTTTTATTAATCCAATTTTTTCAATTGCATTTCAATTTCTTTGGTATTTTATGGCTAATGCTATATTTAGAATATTTAATCGAAGGACTTTTGTATGATTTAAGATATGGCAGATCTTACTTAAATAATCACAAACGCCTTCTAAGAAGAGTTTTTATGTTTTAAAATATATCTCTAGTATGGACCGTACCGCCCCGTTCCGCCCAATTGTGGGTAAGTTTGTTCGGACCATTAAAAACACACCTTGGAGCAGTAATGAGTGAGGGAAAGAGAAAGACACACCGAGAGAGAGAGAGAGAGATAATGGAAATGAGAACAAGAATTGGGGAATTGACTATGTGAACGAAACGAAATAGAAAGGCATATTGTTCAATTCAAAACAAATTTTCAAGAGCGTTAATTTGTGACAAGAAGATAAATGTGTTGCGTTCCCCCGCTCATATTCTCTTCCATCCTCCCCTCCTTCCCATCATTTTGCCACTGGCTCAACAACAGGCAAGAGAAAGAGTGAGAGAAAAGATGAACGGATCTAGTAAGAGATCGTTGGTGAATGTATGTAGCCATGGCAAATGATCAAAGCCAAAGCCGAAACCGATGCCGATGCCGATGCTGATGCCGGTATTGAAATCAAGCCAAGTTAAGTCGGTCCAAAAACTAAGAAGACCAAGACAAGACCAACACCAATACCCATGCTACGACCGAGGGAATTGACCGCAATTATGCGATAAAGATAAAACAATGTGGTGTCATTTTTATGGTTCTTTTTCGATGGTCATCGGTCCCATATAGACACACACAAACACACACACACACACACACACATTTACTCGTATGCAGCATTGGCCAAGGTGCGGGAGGGAGTCGGTATCCGAGACTGTGAAATCATCGGGCGAGAGTAACAGAGATGGCAACAAGGTGATAATCTATAATTGCCCTTGCTATAACAATTGTTCCTTTAATTCCACCGCCGCCGGACGACTACCACGACCACGACCACGACGACGACGACGACAACGACAACGAAAAGAACGACAAACGAAGACAATGTGTTCTACTGTCGCGGGTGCTGGATGGATGGGGGGGGGGGCACTGGATGAGAACCTGGTATCGGGGTACAGACATTTGGTAACACGTGAAACGAATGCGTTGACAGCTTGTGGAGTGTCTCCGTGTTTCAGTGTATCGGTATACGTGTGTGCCCTTCTGTTCCTTTCCCTGTGTCCCTGTTTCTCTGTGTGTGTGTAAAGTGATTAGGGATCAAAATATCGTTTATAACTCATAATGACCATGACAAATATTGCATTCAATGCTTTTTCGTGAGCTAAGACCATGCCGCGCGGTCATCCTTTGCGGTCAACAGTTGTTCAACTGACCCTAGAGGACAAAATTAACAAAAAAAAAAAAGAAAAACACACACACACACACACACACACACAAATGAGAAAAAGAAAGACAAAAAGAAATTGCCCACATGGCGCGGATCGTCGCGGTCAAGAGCTGTCAGCGTCATCTGATGACAACGCTCTCTCTCTCTCTCTCTCTCTCTCTGATCAAAAAATGAACCTAAGCCCACCCTTGAGCCTACTGAAATGGTCATTGAATTCGTTGTTATTCGTGGTTAATCTAGTTAATCGTTTAATCGCTTATCAGAATAGAGCCCATTGTCTTGAGTATTGAATCCACATTAGGCACAATTAGAGCGGCTGTGCCGCCGACAATTAATTTATTTTCTGTTAATGTTAATTGATGTTTCAACAGAATGAGAAAAAGAAAAAAAAATACCCGCCACAACAGTAACGGAAACCCACTGTAAACAGTGGTACAAAACAATAAATGAACTTCAGTTTGGGAATGTAGTTTGAATGTTGTTTTAGTTGTATCATAAAAGTGATTAAATTGTATTCACTTTCATTCAACATTTAACTCACTGTACTGTGTGTGGTAAAGGCGACTTCCGCCTTCCGCGTTCAATTTTATCAAATTTTTTAATCGAAATGCTCGTAAATTTGCCAATTGCTGACAATGTTAACGCTTTCAAATTACGATTACATTAAATGCGTTACCAATAGAATACGTTAACGAGAACGGAATCGGGTCAAGACACGCAGGCCTTGCCGATTGTCCACTCATCATAATCTTTATTCAGCATCTTTCTTATTTTTAATTTGCTTCTCTTTCGTCTTTTGTACCTATTAGTTTTTAAACAAAAAGAGGGTATATTATGTGGTAATTTTACAAAGTAACTACAGCTACGTCACTCAAAAAATTAAAGCCTTATGAGTGATGCGATATTATTTAGTAAAGTGTCTAATATTTATATCAGAGTCGGATTGTCCAGCTATTAATAATTTTTGTTGGTGGTTTTACCTAATTTTAGCGATGTCACCTCGCGGGGATTGTCTACCTGCAACTACGTCACCCCAAAAAAAACCTAAAGCCCAATGAGTAAGATTTATTTGGCAATCTGATTAATGGGTATATAAAAGTCGTATTGTCGAGCTATTATTATATGTATATATATATTTTTTTTGTGGTTTTAATTATTTTTAGCGATGTCACCTTACGAGGATTGCTGGATTGCGCACTTGACTGTCCACTTGCCTGCCCATCGTCATCAACGGACAAGGACAAACAATGAAAAATGGAGAGACTGAGAGGCAGAGGCTGAACCAGGGGCAAAAGGCAAACAAAAAGGATGCGCCAACAAGGCTGGCATAACAATGAAATTGTGAAATTTTCAGTGTTTGTGTGTGTGTGTGTGTGTGCCTTTAGAATATCGTGTCATGAGCACTTTTTATGTTTTAATCCGTCTTTGTGTGAAGGCAAACATTTAAAGGATCAACTGCTGTGAGGCCTATGTGTCTGTATATGTGTGTGTGTGTGTGTGAGATCAGAGCTCTTGTAATGTACACACCCTCGATCCGAATGTGGGACTGGGTCTGGGATTTGTCATTTGTCGCAGCCACTTGACTTGACTCGATTCAGACACCTCTCCACACCTGACATGCGATTAGTGATGCCCAGACAAGTGGCCATGTGAAGTACTCTCACTTGTAACCACAGTTTGATCCCTTGCCAGTCCAGACTGGTATGGGATACGAAAAAGAAATCGTTGTGATTTAGCTTACATGTCAAACCTGAAGTCAGAATTCTCCACAACCTGCTGCCACGATTACTATCTAGAGGCCAGAATCGGAAATTCAAAATGCCCCGGGTCATCTGCAGCTGCAACCAAAGACCAAACAACAATAACAACTGTGGCCAAGTGAAGTCCTAGTCTTCTAGGCTTTTTTCCACCGATGACTAAGCTGATAATGGCACACGGTTTATTTTATATTACGATCGATTTCCTTTAACCAGCTGCCAGCTTGCAGCTTGCATCTGGCCCAGGCTGGGGTTCAGCTAGAGTTCTAGAAAGCCAAATATATATAGGTAAATATATATATATATATAAGTATATGGGCTTCCACCCACCACTAAATATTCAACGCCTTAGGACACTACATAAGGAGAAAAAGAAAAAAAAATAAAACAGATGCTTCTTTTGATATAACAATGATTCAGATGATTTTTTACTTTTCAAAAACTCAACTGCAATCAAAGTTAAATGAAGCTATTTATTTATAGAAATTAAATATATAATTTTATATTTTATAGAAGGAACATAATTGTTTAATATTTAATCAATATATCAATAAAGAAGGAAAGTATTTAATCTTATAAAAATTTCGCAGTCACAAAAAAAGAAATAAAATTTTGCAGTTCCTTTTCTTTTTAAACAAATGAAAAATCCAATTTCCCCCCCTCTTAAAATTTTATATGATAAATTAGGCTGATCAAAACTGAATTAAATGAATTGATTCAGAACTCATTCCAGATGCTAAGTTCGGGGTAAAAATGGAGTGATAAATCAGCAAATTTTTCACACTACTTATAAATTTCTCTTTGTAAAATTGAAATTATTTTTATGAAGTCATTGAAATTAAAATAAAATTACAAAATTATAAAGTTATTTGTAATCACAGAAATATATAGGTATAAATATGTAAATAATTTTCAAAAGGTTTTATTTTTTAATAGAAGAAAAATGTGAAAGTGCAAATAAAAAGAATACTAGATAAAAATTAAACCGAAATAAAAGAAATTCTCTCTGTGCATGTGCTGGATACATATTTCTGTCATAGTTTTTTATGGATTGGTAAGGAGTTGCATTGATATTCCGCAAAAGTCACTTGTGATCGTGAGAACTTGGCTTAATTGATTTCCACATGCGGTCAGCTAGACAGAGAGTGCCACATATACGAGGCACAGGGGTAACAGGGTCAAATGTCATGCATGAGCATCGCAAATGCAATTGTAATCATAAACTGTAGCAAATGTAGATTGTCCGATAACTAATTAAAACGTGTACACAAATAATGTAAAATATAAGCAAAAAAAGTCATTATATAGAATCGTATTAACAATATATCTTTTACTGGATTTTACTACAAATTGTTTAACATGGCCAATATAGGATCAACCGGTTGAAACTCCTTTCACGATTTTCAATTGACGATGATTTGTCTTGTCAAGTTACATGAACACTTCTTGAAACTTTACAATGCCAAAGGGAAGGGGAGCCAGCCCTTCACTTCCCTTTCAATCTCTCTACCTTTTAGTGGGTGTGTGTATCTCTGTGTGTGTGTGTGTTTGTGTGAGTGTGTCTTATCTTAAGAAAAGAAGAATAAAGCCAAGCTCTTGGCCTGCGGCATGTTCCTGCAATTTTTTATTATTCGTTCTCTTTTAAGTGATCGATCGAAATTAAATAAGAAAAGTAAGCACAGAGCAAAAAAAAAAAAAAAAAAGAAAAAAAGAAGGAAAATGCCTTGGCGATCGTCCCACAAAAACAAAAAGAGAAAAAAAGAAAATAAAGAAACAAAAATCGAGAGGGGAACGCGATGGTTAATGTGCGTTTAGATACGAAGACATGTAATTTCCCAGTCTCTTTGGGTCCCCCCAGTGATTGCAGTCAGTCCAAGCGTCCGCTGTGGTGCAATTGTCTGTATCTGCACTAAGGCTAAAACCGAAAACTCGAATTCGAACCCAAACCCAAACCCAAACTCAATACCAAACTGAAAGGAGACCCCAAAACATGTATGCCATGGACAGTTGTCAATGGTGACCAGGCCAAATCTTTGATATTGGCAGGGCAGGGCAGGGCAGGGCAGGGCAGGGCAGGGCAGGGCAGAGAGTATACGTACGTTTCGCCTAGGGAGCAACTGGCCAGCCAGCACTGACGGTCGTCCAAGTTGTCTATGATGACGGCATTGATTATGATGGCCCATGGATACAATATGGTATATGAGTCTAGCTCCGATTCTCGTTCTCAGTGCAGGCAATGCTACTGCACTAGCCTATGGGCATCGTCATGAATGTGAGCCTGGACATGGACATGGACATGGACATGGACGTGGACATGGACACAATAATGCACATATACAGATGCACGCAAGCTGCATCATCGTTATCGTCAGCATCATCATCAACGTCTTTGCCTTTGTGGCAGCAGAAGCCTTCCAACCAGCACCTGTAGGAGTCTGTTCAAACTGTCCAAAAACCATGTACCGAACGCAACAAAACACTGCACACAGTATTCCTTAGAAGGGCTTTAACTTCAAATTAGCCATAGAGAGATTGAAAGAGAGAGAGAGAGAGAGAAAGAATAGTCATTTAATTAAATAAAAGAAGTATTTCATTCATTTGTTGAAGTAAGTTTACATAGGTAAATAACTACGTGATAAAACAGATGGAATACTGTTTAAGGCAACGTTTTCCCTTTAACACTTCTATTTTAAAACGTTCTTCACGCCTTTTCTATGATTCGGTTCAAAAAAGATCACGAAAACTATATATCTACCCTTGCGAAAAGGGTATATTCATTTTTGTATCAAGTTTGAAGAACGTGTAGAAGTATCTATATTCTTGATCAGTTTGGCGATCTTAGCTTAGATCAATCTAATCTCTTGAAAGCGTCTAGAAGCTACAGACTTAAAATTTCTCTTTTTATCCTACACATTATATATCTGAAAATCATACTGATCGGATGTCTATATCATTTAGTTCCCCCTTATTTCTATGACAATTGATCGAGAAGAACTCTCACTTATTATCTATTTTTAAATCGTTTTTTTAACAACTTTTGCGAATTTATAGGTTTTGGTTTCCCTACAAATATGTTTTTCGAGTTTCATCAGAATCGGTGGACTATATCATATAGTTGTCATGGTAATGAGCGGTTCAAGAATATGGTTCAGTTTTAAAAACTTTTTATTTCATAAACTACTAGCTCGAAATTTAATTTGCTTTAATTTTTTATAGTTCCCATAGATACAATCGATAAAAAATAAAGTTTTAGTTAAGTAACTTGATTATTTTAAAAACGATTCGAAGATTGGTATATAAAGATATAGCTGTATTTAGTTTCAGAAGAATCGGTTGACTGAATGCTATAGCTGCCATAGGAACAATCGGAACAAAACAAATTTTTTTTTTCTTAAGCCACCGACTTTTTATTTAGATTTAGTTATACCCTTGCAAAAAGGGTATATTAATTTTGGTCAGAAGTTTGCAACGCATAGAAGGAAGCATCTCTGACTATATAAAGTATATATATTCTTGATCAGCATGATGAGCTGAGTTGATATAGCCTTGTCCGTCTGTCCGTCTGTCTGGATCAACGCAATCTCCAACGAGAGCCTTGGAGCTGAAATTTTGCACCTAGGCTTCTTATTGCTGCAGGCATTGTATATCTCGGAATCATCCCGATCGGATGACTTTATCATATAGCTCCCATAGGAACGATCGGTCAAGAATATAGTTTTTGATCCATAATTTGGGTGTTTTTGAAACAATTGTCACGAAATTTGTTATTTGACAATTTGATATAAAAAGAAATATATCTTCTAAGTTTCATCAGAATCAGTCGACTATATGCTATAGCTGTCATAGGAACAATCGGAAATTGTATTAAATTTTTTTTTTATGCCACGGTCATCGAATTTATATATTTGATGGGTTTTATATACTTCCTTATGATTCTGGCAAATTATATATAAATCAAAAAGACAGTTTGCAAGGGTATACGAACTTCGGCACGGCCGAAGTTAGCTTATCCTTCTAGTTTTATATACTTTTCAATGAATCTATTAAATTATATATAACTGTTAAAACTAGACAAGGGTATAGAAAATTCGGCTTAGTCAAAGTTCTTCTTCTTGTATTGAATTTGACAGTTTTAGAGAAAACTAAAACAATCGAACGAATCCTTAAAACTGACTCATACTATCGATCCAATGATTATAAGTTGCTGGACAGTTTTTAATGTACTCACATGGAGTCGAGCTAATTAACAAATCAAGAGATGATCTGTGGACTACCTCATGCTGGGGTCTAATTCACACTCAGCTTCGGGGCAAACTGGAAACTTTCCCAGCTTGGCTCGGCCGGGCCGGGCCGGGCCGGGCCGGGCCGGGCCAGACCAGGCCAAGTCTTTTTAGTTCTTCTGGGGGGCTAGCGCAAATTGTAAACAATTCGAAAATTGTTGCCAACCTCTTATCGGAAAGTGGATCTTAACGAACACGCAGCAAAAGTAGCAGACCAGGAGGCCCAGTCCTCAGAGTTGGCCATGTTCTTATTTAATTTGGCATCATTCATCGTGGGCAAATGTCATGCAATGGCCAATGAACTCTCTCGATCGCTAATTACAGACTTTAGTATTTGTGTGCGGCATTAGAAGAACATGATAAAGAAGAAGAAGATCAAAATGAAGAAGGAGTAAAAAAAAAGAAGGAGACTTTAAGGCAACTTTCGTGACATTGACAGCAAAAGGAGCAAGTATAAAAAGATCGCATTGCATTGATCCTTAACCAATGCTTTAGTTCTTAACTGTCCCAAAGTGAAGTACAGGTGGTTTGCTCAGCAGGCGATATCCGCTGGACACATATCCCCCCACCCCCACTCCCACCCCTTTCTTAACCCCAACTTAGCCAAGTTGTATTAGCATCATTACTGCCACGTAGACATGAAGGCGAAGGTGGAGCCAATTGAAGCGTTTTTTTCTTTTTTTTGCAGTTGAACGAAGCATAACGCGACTTCATTAAAAAATGGGATCCAACAACACGCATTTATTCCCCCCACCCCCTTCCACAGTATTTGCGGTTCGAGCAACTTTCCAACTAATTGGTGCGTGTGAGATGCATGTGAAGAGCTCCGGTATATAGGACTTATATGATGATGACCACAAATCAGAAAAAAGAAATAATAAATAAAATTCAAAGAGATTTTATTTACCCCTTAACCGAAATATAAAACGGTTGCTCCTACAAGACAAATGTATGTATAGCGGTTATTAAAATAAATTAATTATTCACCTGAAAAAGTGCTATTTTCATTTTGATTGATTAGAGACTTATAAATTTTGGATGACATGTGACCTCTGACTAAGTGGAAAACCTTCTTCGTTGTGCGTTGACATTTGCTCAACTTAACTTAAGTTGAAATTGCCCAGTGGAATAACTCAAACGGTGGGGTGGAGTGACGGAAGGGCCGCATAATATGCAATCGCCGGAGGTTGAAAACAACAAAGAGATCTGTCCGCGACAACAACGACAAAAGGCAGTGGCAGTAGTAGCGACAGCGGCAGCGGTTTGCGTGACAAGCGACATCATTTGCATAACAATGCTGGAGACGATTCAAATTTTTGGTCTCCCAGAGCAATTTTCACGACACTCAGACACATACACACACACACACACACATACTGGGACAAAGTCTGAGACACCCTCTGGCACCTGCTCATAGCAAAGCACATTAATGATTTTCTGTTTGAGTCAAACAGGTGGAGTCATTGCCGGCAAATACCGCCACGCAGAGAGATAGAGATAGGGAGAGAGACTCACGCGTATGCATATGACACCATCTGAGCGACGCCCAAGACACTACCCACGCCCAGTTCATAGCTAGGGATCTCGTCTAAGATCTCTCTCTCTCTCTCTCTCTTTCTGTCTGTCTATCTATCTTTCTTGCGTTGCGTTGCCAATGCGGAACGGAAGCGAGGGTTGCGACAAAAGTGCCACAGCTAAAGCGGATTCAAGTTGCTGATAGAGTCTTCTGGTTCATCTTCTTCTTGGTAGATCCATTCAAGGGCAGAGGGCCAACACAGTGAAGGGCAGGGCAGACCAGGTAACCTAAGCTATTGAATAATTTATGCGACTCCGTCACCGTCACCGACTGTGACAACGTCACCTCCTCCGATTGCCGCACTGTGACCGTCACTGAGCTGTGCGCTTTGTGAGCTTTTCACGTAACTCTGCCGTCTCTATGGGGAGAATTATTTGCGTTCACCTCCTTGCGTTTCTAATTAAGCGCGAGAAATATTCAAAACCTTTGCCATTGTTTCAACGATTTTCAAGTTCAATTTACATAACATTCCTAACCGCCGTCGCCCCATAGCATATAACATTTTCTTTCTTTTTTTTTTCCATTTTTTTATGTTTGTTTTTTTTTTTTTTTGTTTTTCTTTTCTTTTAACCATTATGATGATCGACTTCGATTCCGACTACCTTGTTTTTCTTTTTTTTTTTTGTTCGAGATAATAACCATGAATTGATAATCGGTCGGTTGGCTGAATGTCTGGTGCAAAAGGGTTCAAGGCCAACTCAAGTCTCTCATCTGATCGTCTTGATTCTGGTCTAAATAGTTGGTTGGTTGGATGAATGGATGGCAAAAGGTCGCCAAGTGTAGTAAACGAAAATAATGCAAAATTCCAATTGGACAGATGTAACTATGTTAACCCTCTGTGTAGTAGTTCCATTGATTGAATTTATCTGAATATAATATCATATTATATAATGCCACGCATATTGATTTTCTCTCTTTTGGCTCATATTTCATCTTTTGAAATTTATATGCTGTCAATTTGCAATTGATTCACGCAGTTTGACGGAAGTCCAAAATCTTAGGTAGATTTAAAGAAGAAAAAAATAGAAAAAAAAAGATATTCAAAAAAATTATTATATCTCTTGTATAAATTAATCTATAGATATGTTTACCTAAAGTTAAATGAAACCCTTAGCCATCAGGTTAGGTTTAATTTGTTTAAAAATATCATATTTTTATGTTTTTTTTTTTTTATTGTAGAAATGTTTAATATAAATGCATTTATTAAAATGAGATGTTATTAGGTGGCATTTAATGAATTATTTGTAAAATTTTTATTCAAAAATATAATGTTGTGCGCCTGTTACATACAATTTTAATGGGTGCCTCGGAAAAAATGTGTCAAAAGGGAGAATTGTTTTAGTTTATAAGATATTTCGGGTAGCCTTGTCAAAAATATATTTCTTTTATATTTTTGTGTGATTTATCCAATTCAAAACATTTATTTTTGACTAAGAAATCTACACCAAAAACAGTAAAATATTTTTTAAATCTAAAAGAAATAAAAAAACTGTACAGCGTTATCAGATAATTAAGTGTAGAAACAATTTGTAATATTTTAGAATCGGTGCAGCAGTTTTGAAGTGAATTATGACCACCGAATGGAAAAATCTCCTTAAAATTTTAGATGCATTGGAAGAACTCAACTAAAAGCGGTCGTTCCTTGCCTGTTTTTTGACTGATTGGCTTGAAATTTCCAGCAAACATTCTAAAAAAAATGTCACAAATTTAGAGAAATTAAATTAATTATCTTACTTATTTTTTAATATTTCAACTAAAATGAACCATAAAATGCTATTAGTTGATTTGTTTGCATCTTGAGAAACACAACGATCTATATATAAATGAAGACTTTACTTTTATATATCTTTGCTTCACATTCCCCTACTGAACGAAACTATATTATTATTGCACCCAAGGAATATTTCACAGTTGGCCCACATTCATATCCTATATTGTTAAGGATTGATAGCTGCTCAATCAAGGAAGCAACTGTCTCGATTCCCAAAAAAGAAAAAAAGAAGCGAAATAAAACTGATGTTCTCAATAGCCTTGCTAAGTACCGAAACCGATGAAAAGGTTTCAGACAATAAGCGTACAGAACCAGACGGTTGGTCGCTGAATTTCACAAATAGTATAAGGGTCTCTCTCCATCTCTCTCTCTCTCTCTCTCTCTCTCTATCTCTGTGTGTGTCTGTTGTCGGCACTTTTTCATAAATGATAATAATTTTTGTAAATAAATATTGTGTAATCATTGCCGTTGATGCCATTATCAAGAGACTCGGCTTGGCATTATTGTGCTGTCATATTTTCAAATAGAAATCCCAATTCTCGCGATCCGCTACTCAAGCAGAAGGAGAATACAAGGAGCAGGGAGCAGCAGCCAGTTTTAATGACAAGCATGATATACAGGGATGGGTATGGGTATGGGTATGGTTATGGGTATGGGTATGGTTATGGGTATGGCGGCCATAGGCAGCGCCATCTGCTTGGTCAGATCCCAGGCACTTCATATGAGTATTGTACCTCATCGCGTTTTCCCATTGTATGTGCGTGTGTCTATGTATGTGTGTGTGTGTGTGTATTTGGTGTGTGCATTGCCATTGGCCTCCTTTATTGTTTAGACACTTACGCAACATATTGTGGAGAGGCAGGAGCTCGGGGTTAAGGTAAAATATTGAGGGTAAATGGTTAAGGTAAGGTTTTGAATTTGAGCTTAAGTTATCTCCGTTGGCAGCGCGTATTTCTTTTTTCTTCCTTCTTTACCTTTCTTCTTTCTCATTTTTGGCATCCTTTTGCTTAGGTCTTAATAAGAACATATGTACCTTTTTGTATATATGGATATATATATGTATATATAGTCGTCAGGTAGTGCGTGGATATGTGCAACTGGGACGATTCTCAAGGACTGTGCGGGTGTAGGCGGTTTTGTGGTTTGTTGTGGTTTTTGTGTAAGCAGTTATATCTTAATGGAACTTCACCACGGTTCTTACCGCCCTTTGACAGAATCAATATGTTTAGTTCAGACTATATAATTACCCATTATACTAACTTTTTATAAATTAAAGTTAACCATTTATTTTCTATACTTAATTCTAATTGTAAATTATAAGTTTATCACAGTACAGGATATAAAAATGTGTTTCTGTAAAATAATATTTACATATATAAATATTTTAAAGCTTAAAATGAAATTACTAACAAATATTATTTTCACATATTTAAAAGCTTCAATCCAGTATAAAGGGAAAATTATTAATTATTGAAAAACAGTTTAAAAATTCCATGACTTTCTTTTTATGATTTTACTTTAACACATTTAAAGAACGCTTAAGGAAACTTTCAGGATTAAATAATAAAATGAGTTTCTTGGTCTGTGATTTGCATATTTCGGAATATAGGAAATAGAAACATAATAAAGTATATAATCAAACTCTGATCCTTGGAGAAATAAACTGATTGTTAAGGTGTTTGTAAGACACTGACGGATAAATCTTGGTTTGAATTTGATTTTAAAAACTAAATTCCAATTCAATACTGATGATTTATACATATATAATACAAAGATTTGTAACAGAAAAACAATCAGTAGTTATACTTAAATATTATTTTAATCTATCAAAAACTTAGATTGTTTCTTTTTTTCACAAGTTTTTTTTTGTATAACCGATATACCAAAATGTTTTGCATATAAGAAAGGACTTAACGCCTGTTTTATAACAAAAGGGGAAAAAATAGTTCTTCTATAAAATTTAATTTTATAATATTTTTAATTTAAAATTATTTGGAATATAATTTAAATTTTTCAAATTTCTTTCTTTTGATTTTTATTTACTATGATTATATCAGCGGTTTTTAACACAAATATTTTTATCTTTTGAATATAAATATTCAATTCTGTGTTGCAGTTGCTCTAGCTGAGCAAGGAAAAATATATATTTTCGAGGTATTTTCATTATATTTTCTTTTTTTATTTTCAACAAATGAAACATAATTCCCGATATAATTTTTTAATGGGCCTCATTTAGATGGTGAAGAATTTTTAAAGATATTTGTTGAGTAATTAAATTTAAGTGTATATTAAAAGAGGGATATAGGTTCGTGTATAGTGTGGTCTAGATGCGTGATATATGCTATGCGATTGTTGTTGTTGTTGTTGATGTTGGTGGTATCATGTAGTATGCATGACAAAATTATTATTGCTGTCTTTCATTACGAATAGAAAGATAGAGATAGAGCGAGTTGGTACCGACATGCCAATGATAGGGTATGGTAAGGGGGTGTGTATAGTGTGTGTGTGTGTGTGTGTGTGTGTGTGTGTATAGCGTTACTTGACTCCATCTATATGTTTGTACGTATCTAATTAAGTAAAAATTTATGCGCGTGTTCACTGAGGACGATGAAACAAACGGCAAATGCTTAGGTAAAGACGTTAGTTTTTCTTTTGGTTGTAGTCGTCGGTTTTTGCTGTTGTTGTTGTTGTTGCTGTTAGTTGTTGTTGCTGTTAGTTGTTGTTGCTGTTAGTTGTTGTTGCTGTTAGTTGCTGTTGAAGCATTAATTGCGACTGGGCAGAGTAATAACTGCGACTACGAGAAATCATAGTGGCCGTGGCCACTGACTGGACTTTTACATTTACACATATGTATGTATGTATGTATGTATGTATGTATGTATGTATGTATGTATGTATGTATGTATGTATGTATGTATGTATGTATATATGTATGTATGTTACATATAGATGAGTGACGTAGCGGCACAACAGCAACAACAACACTAACAACTATAGCTGACAACGACAACAATCTTCATGGCAATAGTCCAATGGCAATGGCCAGTAGTACTTGAATCCAGTATAGACAGAGACCATAGTGCTTCCTATGGATGCACAACATTTGCGATCATTGGAGCATACTCTAGTCAAAAGACAGAGGCATATAGAGAGACGGCGGCGCAATCTCTTGGCATAATAAATCCATTTAATATATTGTATTCAAACCGTTCGTTATGATCTTCGCGCTCGCTTCTGCAACGCCCTGATTGCTTCGCTATTAATGCAGCAACGAGCCAGCGAGCAGGTGGAGTTAACTAGAGTTGTTGGTTAACATCGGTTTGAAGAAGAGCCAAACAGTTGGATTGTAAAGGCAAAGGCAGCGGGTGACCAACTATAAGACGCTTTAAGACCAAGTTGTACTTAGTCACGCTCAAGCGCATCTCGAGTCGTTCGCTTGTTTTCTGATTAGAGGACGAATGCTTTTCCCTCAACACTCGCCCAAAACGGCCATAGGTCCCTCTCTCTCCCTCCCCTCACTCTTTCTATCTCTTTCTCTCCCTTCCAAGCTTGGCCTGAACCATATGCGTAATAGTTACACTAAACAAAATACACAAACTTTAATTGTTTCAAACTTTCTCTTTAGTCAAGAAATTTTTTAAAATTTTAGCTAACAAAAAATTTTTACCAAAAAGACTTTAAATTCAAAAAAGAAAAAAAATGTTTAAATACTAAATATGAGTTTTCATTCTAAAATCTATTATTTTATTTCTCTATCTAATATAAGTAAATATACATTCATATTTTTCATTGAATGATATATGATTTTGCAACACTTTCATGTTGCCATTTTTTTCTTCCAGTGTTGCACAGTGAATGAGTTTTGTCTAAGCACGTTCGTTTCAACAACTGGTTCAATGGTCACTATTAAATGTTTGCGGTCGTTTCACTTGGCACTAATCGGCATAATAACACCGACTATATCAAAATCGATATTGTTGCTCGTTATTTCAATTCAAGCGATTCAAAATTTGCAATCAATGTGATGGCATTTTTCAACAGTTGAGAAAACCTTCAATTTATAAATAAAAAAAAGTAAAATATAAAACAAAAATATTGAAACTTAACTTATGCACTTTAAATTTGTGTGGTAAACAAATTGCTTAATAGATGACTTCAGAATTGGCTCTTAAGCCTGAATTTAGATGTATCAAAATTTTTAGTTTACAAACTTAACAAACGGTAGTCAGGGATCAGGGATTAGTTGCCATGTACTTAATACTTAATCTATTTCAGTTTGTTGCAATGTTTCGTAGTAAAAATTTCTCTTGTTGTGCTTCGATTGCATTCATGCAAAAATAGGAAGTGCAAGCATACATACATATGTACATACATACATACATATATATACATATAGATGTTTGGTTTATGACTCTATGGAGAAGATGCCACAAGCGTGTATATAGAGGAGCAGAATGGAGCTAAGCAGCCCCATTACCACGACCCACGACCATGACAATGACTTTAACTACAGGCAAACGATGTACTGTACAATCTTGGGGCCGATGATGCCGCTGGCAATGCCGCTAAACGAAAAAGGGGGCAGTTCCTGATGCAGTTTATGCAGATACGTTTCAATTAGCTCAATTCGAACGTGAAAGTGTGAATATGTGTACATACATATGTACATATATATTTATAAACCCAAGGGCCTGCGCCAGGGCCTCAGCCTCGGCCAAACTAGCTGCAAACTGCAAAGCTACTTAGCAACCAGACAATCAGACAACCGGACAACACAACAACTCAACAACCCACCGACCGACCGACAGACCGACAGACAGACAGACAGACAGACAGACCAACCAACCAACCAAACAACCAACCAACCAACCAACCAGATGCTGTGGCAAAACCTCCTCACCCGAACCGAACCGATACCAAACCGTTGCAGAAGATGAGGACGATGTTTGTTGATGTTGTCGTTGTTGTTATTTTGCTTTTCTTCTTCTTATACATATATATATATATATGTATGTATATCATTTATTTCTTTTTTTTTTATTTTCGAGTCAAGTTTTTGGGCTTTGCCCCCAGTATTACATATATGTTGTTATTATTGCTGTTGTTGGTAGTGTGAAATGTGTAATGTGCAATGCAAATAGTCATAATTGCAGGCGGGCAATATGTTGCTGCTGCTGCTGCTGCTGTTGATGTTGCTGCTGCTGTTCCTTTTGGCTGATGTTGCTGTTGCGGGGCTGATCATTAAGCACAGTTGTTCACTTAACGCTTGAAGGGCTAAACAAACGCGAGGAAATTCTTAAAATCAATTTACCATATTGAGCGATGCGATGCAATTTTGCATGACTACAGCTATGCATTTGTAGTTATATATACATATATTTCTATCCATATGTATACAGTGGCATGGAAGCAACTAGATAACAGTAAACCAAAACCAATCCTTTAATTCTAATATTAAAATGAACATAGCGTCAACCTTATCCCCCCATTCTTACTCAAACCAAAAAATTGTATGGAAATTATCAAAATATTCTAAGCAAATCGAAACATTTTCCAACTTTAAAAGATAAAATAAATATATTAATTAAATGATAATGGAACTTATAATTATAAAAATATACGTATAAATAAAATATATAAATATAAAAAAGGATTAAAATAGATGTTTATAGTGACAATATAAAGATGACACAAATCAAACGAACGAACTTAAAATATAAAACATATTTATAAATAAAAAAATCAAAATAAATAAAAATCGAATGAATTTTTCAATGCTAATACAAAAAAACAAGACGAACAAAGACAAACTTTTAAATATTTTTCTCAAATAATTAATAAGATACTTTAGCAGCTCAAACTTAGATTTAATCTTAAGAAAATTCCATTACAAAAAATTATAATAATAATGTTTAACCATTTATAACTATTTATAATAATTATAAAATAATATTTATTAGGAATTCATAAAATAGTTTACCTATTATACAGTTTCTTAAGGTAAATCCCTTTGCAAACAAGACTACGTCCATGGATTCAATTCTTTCGTTGTTGTTTTTGTTTGTAGGCAAATGTCATTGAATGGACAAATATGATTTAGTTTTAGCTATATGCATTTCTTTGAAAATCCCATAAAAATTATACTCCAACTGTGGCATAAGAAAGACAACAATTCTGCAAGTCAATGCCACAATATAATATGAAATATATATTTATATATGTATGTATGTATGTATGTATGTATATATATACATATGTATGTAAATATGTATCTACAAGCACCCCCTGAAGATCTTAAGGGGCATATATGAATCGGTGCTTGGTAAAAAATATTTTGTCATCATTCCATCTGGTCAAGATAATTTTATAAATTGTAGTTCTTTGTATCTAAGAATATAAAAAAAATAATCAATATAAGTAAGTAAATAAGAGTGACTTATTAAATTTGATAAATACAAATAAATAGCCAAACAAAAAATGCTAAAAATTAGTCAAATGCAATTAATTATATATTTACAAATGTGCTTTATGTTTTATTATAATATTGTTAGCTTATAAAATACAAAATACATATATTAAAATATATTTGAAATTTCAACCAGTCC
This sequence comes from Drosophila emarginata, assembly GCA_037075365.1. Taxonomy (NCBI): domain Eukaryota; kingdom Metazoa; phylum Arthropoda; class Insecta; order Diptera; family Drosophilidae; genus Drosophila; species Drosophila emarginata. The sequence goes on from JBAMCD010000160.1 coordinate 2,756,482, forward strand.
AAATATATGAAAACTTATATATATATTTGAATCAGCTTTATGTTTTGAATTTAAAACAAACCATTGACAATTTAATTTCAAAATAAAAATATTTATATGGATTTGTGTTCTATTTAAGCAAGGAGAAATATATTCTATTATCTATAATTGTCCAGGTATGATATGGAATATAATATATTCGACATTTTTTTCTATTAATGTAGACACTATTATCTATTTGTACAATTTGTAAAATATTAGAAAAACATTTTCTAACCAAAGTTTTTCTTTGGCAATTATCAATGGGGATTTTGTTTTTAAGAAATTGTAGAACTTGAGTTGGTCTTTCTCTTTTAATGGGTCCCTTAATTGGGCATTTCCAGAGTATAGACTACATTTTTCTTTCATTTTGTTGTCGAATGGGACAGGAAGGGGCAAGAGGGTCTGTTTGCCTCATCCCTCTTTTTAAGTAGGTTGGCAATCAAGAGCCAAAAGCAGAAGACGCACGTGCGACACTCAAAGCGTTGACTCATTAGCCCCAACTCCTGCAATTTGTTTCTGGGCTTACAGAAACAGCAACAGCAACAGCAACAGCAACAGCAGCAGCAGCAGCAGCTGGTGGGTTGGTGGGGGGGTCTGACGCCAATGCGACTGCTTCCGTTCTAATAATAATACTCGCATTAGTTTCATTTTGATGCGATTAAAAATGAACGTCCAGAGCAAAAACCAAGAAATAATAATAGGAATATAGAAGCAAAGGAACCCAAAAATAAAAATACAAGAAAAAAATATATATATGTATATCCAAACTAACAGCACATTGAAATACTTTCAGTCAAACATAAGTGGTTTATTACGATAAGCGAGTTTGCTGAGAGCCACTCACCGTGCGCGTTTCAATTACCATTGTCAATTCCATTGCTGGCGGCGGCCTCAACTGATGTCGATGTCGATGATGATGATGATGATGATGATTATGATTATGGTGAATCTCCAGCATTGGGCTTTGGCCAGGGCAATGTGGGGTGCAGTGCAGCGACGTCAAGTGCCACAAGCGCCGAGTCGCGCAATGGGTGCCCAGTCCATAGCATATCTAGCATGTGGGGATTATTGTCTTGATTGCGCTAGCCGCAAGGATTACCTTGAAACACAAACACACACACATAAACGAATAAAAGAAAAAAATATCATAAAACCAAGAAAAAAACAAAAGGACGAAGTTTATATACTCTTACGAAATTTTATATTTCTTCTATATACATATATGTATTTATTATTATTATTATTATAGTCAGCTGATTTAAAATAAGTTAAAAAATTTAACTAAATTTGTTGTTGAAAAAGGACTTTACGTCCTATCTATAAAAGTTATATAATATCATATAGATATAGTAGAAACATATGTATAAAGTCGATCGACCTAATTTCATATAATTAATTTATCATTACTTTAAAATGATCAGGAATCTATATATTCTATGCCTTAATGTAAGTGTATCAAAAGAAACGCAAAAAGTTGATTTATGTTCTCATCTAATGGAAAACTTTTTTCTCTTTCACAAATATAAAATTGTTTAAATATAGATATTGAAAAGCAGTGTAAATGTTTATTTAAAGGTGAATCTTTTCATTAACTATATTAGGATAAATGATATATAAATGATGTCAATTTATTATACTGTTGGCAAATTAATATTTGAAATAAAAAAGTTAAATTAACTGACACATGAGGATATATTAAAAAAAAAAAAACCAAAAGAAAACCGAAATCTATTATAGAATTAAAGTGTTAAAAATTGAATTCTTAATTAATAAATTAACAATATATTGCACATAGAGTGATCTGAATGGTATAGAGTGTTCATGATTGTTTGGATTATTATTCAAAAGTATAATAAAAATCATTTAAAATAAGATTTTACAAAGTTTTTAATTATGATCTATGGAAATATTATATTAGCATCAATATTTATTTTTTATACATATCTAGAATTTATTAGAATCAAATTTGTATATACTGACTTCGATCATTTGTTTAAAGAATTAGTAAATTAACATAATGATATTAATATGACTTAGTTATTAATAAAATATTTAATATTTATATAAGTCAAAAAATTCATTTTGTTATACTTTTCTTTTCAAATTAATAATATTAACTGATACTAATTGGATTACTTCAATAAGATAAAGTTTGCCTTGTTTCATTTTATTCTTTTTCTTTGACCTTCCAAAGGAGTTTTCCACTAACTAAAGGATATTGTTAAACAGTCTTGTTAGTTGCACATGATGGCCATTGTTATTGTTGCATTGCATTATGACAACATTAAGACTACTTATTTACCTGACCCCAGTCTCTGAATGGGAATATATATATATATATATATTGTATTTTTCAACGGATGCACGGAGGCTGGTTTCAGGGAGAGCCTCAGCATTGGGCGTTCTTTTTTCTTCTTTTTTTTGGTTTTTGGTTTGGTTAGGTTTCATGTTTGTTTTGTGAACATCGTGGGTTTTGATGTTGGGCCGCTTGTAGTCAAATTGGTTTCCCTTTGTTTGGTCCATGGCCAAGCAAGAGCAACGAAAACAAAATGAAATAAAAAATTAAAATTGGGGAGAAGGAAGAAAAAAAAAAAGAAGAATAATAATAATAAAAAAGGTAAAATTCACAAATTACTCTCATTTCGTTAAAACGGCACAAAGCAGCAGCAGCATCTGTGTCGGCGACGGCAATACAACAAAACGACATAATCATCGTCGCCGTCATCTTATCCGTGGTTAAAAAATTAATAATTTAAATTTATGGAAAACGGAAAGAGAATGAAGCGACGAAGTCATCGCCAAAACAACTTCAAAGCTGTAGTCTATTATAAAACGACATGACTTGAAATACACACACACCACACACACACCACACACACACACACACATACTACATCAAAAAAATACAAGAGAGAAGAATGGTCGGAAGGTCTGCGTCTGGATTGGATTGAATGTGTCTGTGAATCTGTCCAATGCTATCGTCTGTGCGTCTGAGTGCAGGGCAAGGGCGTTTGTGCATATTTATTAATATTCTTTTTTTTTTTTTTAGAAGAAGAAGTCCATGTTTTCGAGATAACCCGAACTTTATTCGCTGTCAACCTGTAGCAAAAACCGATCACGCACACTCAAACACACACACACACACACACATGTATGTGGCACCTAATTTAGAGCGTAAAATCGAAAAAAGAAAACCTTAAAAAGAGAAATACATAATTTGTTTGTCCATCATCATTGTTTGGCGGTACTCAAAGAAACAAAAAATTAAGAAAAAAAAAACCATTAAAGTTTTTCGATTCTAATCCAATCCAATAACTGGCTTTTAACATTAAATAAGCTAGAATGAAATAGATATACAGATAGAGAGAGAGAGGAAGAGATTGTTGTGACCTGAAAATGACTTTTGATTGTAAATAAGTTTTAAATCATAAAAAATCTTTAAGAAGTTGGCAAGTAAAGCCTACTGACTGAGAATATATATGACTTACATATATATATAATAATTATATTATAAAGACCTTAATTGTTATGATTTTTTCATAGGTAATTCCTTTAAAACTACATTTAAAATAAACACAAATTAACATTTTTATGTTATAAGTCTATAAAAATATAAATAATTTTTATTTCATAATTATCGGTTATTTTGAAATTTATTTAAACAACTACAAGAAAGTTCTGCATTATTATTAATTTTTGCTATTTTTTAATTTACTTTGTATCCTTTTAGTAGCCCAAATTATTGCAACATAATCACTGTTTGATTTACTCGAATCCTTTGACTTATAAGAAGATTAAAAATTCCTCAACTTAATATTGAGATTTATTAAAACCTTAGTTTTAGTTATGATTAAGGATTTAATAAGAAGGAATTTGCTAAATCTAAAGAAAGTTATATTGTCAACGCAGCAAAAACCAGAAATATATATATCAAATATGCTATTATGATACAATATTGTCATTTGTTAATTTCCGGTATATATGTATATACATATGTATATATATATATATATGTATATACTACATTTTGTTGTGAAAAAGCTTAATGACAAAGTCACACACTTTGTTTTCATATTGAATTAAGAAACACGACAAAAGCAAAATGAGATGATTAATTGGTTTCGTCGAATCAACGTAGGGCTACCAAAAACCAATTCACAACCATCCTTATCGGTTCTTCCATATGATCTGTATGTGTGTGTATCTGTGTGTGTGTATCTGTGTGTGTGAAGATCTCCTGCGAAAACGAATGATCGCAGTTCGAGTTATGAAGGCTTAAGACAGCATACATAATGGGAAATTGGGGTAACCTTTCTAGACTAATTTTCAGAAGAACATCACAATAAATTAACAAATAAAATTTTTGGGGCTTCCAAATGGATTTGTACATATGTACAAATACAATCAAATAAAAGCAAATTTGTTGCTGTTGCTGTTGACTTGGCTTTAACCTGCTGCTATTGTTGCTGTTGCCGTCTCTGGAAATGGATCTTTGGCAATGGTTTCATGGCCATAGCTTGATTATTCTTTATTAATACGAATGTGGCCAACGAAAAGAAAACAATCTGGCCAACATTTACTGTCGCCGTCGTCCTCCTGACCGGATCCAACCCCTACCCTTCCTGGTCATCCTTCACCCTCCTTCTCATCATCATTTTCGTTGTCTTCGTCAATGTTCGTGGCTCTTGCCTTTTGCTTATTGTATGATTTTTGTTCTTTTTTTCGGTTTAGGGAATCCATTAAAATAAGTGCTTAATTTCATTTCTTTGGCCCTGGCTGTCAAGCTATAGATATGTATGGACAAAAATCGGCAAAAATGGCAAAATGGATGCCTAAACGTCAAATCCGCAGTATACGCGAAGCGGTAAATAAAACACAAAAAAAAAGTGGAGCTCAAGACAACAAAAAAAAAAAAAACAGAAAAAGAAAAAGAAAACAATAACAACAAGACGAAAAAAAAGGCTACATCCGTCCTGTCCAGACCATGAAAAAGCTGTTTTCGTACCCTCCCAACATATAGAATGAATGTTAATGAATTTCGATTTCGGAATACGGAGGAATCAGCCGGTGGGTGTTACCTTCAGGCTGTAAAGTCAAAAAGTGGCATCTAAAACCCAGACAGATAGGTGGACACCTCTTTTTTTGCTCTCCCTCTGTCTCTCTATCTATCTCTTTTTTTGTCTTTGTCTCATTCTTTTGGCTCTTACTCTGATCTTCTTTTTTTTTAGGGTCCTTGTTGTTATTGTTGGTTTTAAGACAGTTTTTGTCTGGCAAGCGCCGCCGATCGATGCCGTTCATCGTTCTTCAAATTCACACAAACACACACACACACACATATATATGTATGTGTGTGCGAGTGTAAAAGAGGTTCCATGGGGACAATGACGAGGCTGTCTGCAGTCATGTCCAGGACACGGGACACCAAAAAAAAAAGATGAAAAACAAAATATAAAAATTAAACCAAGCAAAAACTGCAGCAACATTAAACCAAAATTCACTTAAAATTTCATCCACATCACGCACACTGACACAAAAATGCTAATCACTTGAAGACTTTGAGATACCCTGTAACAGATGACAACTTATCCCTAATCCTTATTATATTAAAACCAAAGACAACAAATATTTTCATAATATTATTGCACAGACTTACCTATCTAGAATTGGTTGCTAAAACTACAAAATTTATATATATATAATATATATTTCTTAGATTATTTATTTCACCAAATTTATGTATATTATTTACTTTAATAATTGCAATCGAACAGAATATAAATAAATAAAACATTTACTTTAACAAACATAAATTAGTGAAAATTTAAGCGCCCACATTTATTATTGTCTTTTATTATTTATTATCTTTTAAAAAAATATCAGTTATACTTAAATATGGATTATAGAAAATTTCTAACATTTTTTAATTAATCTAAATTAGGTAAATGTCAAGCGATCCTTAATATTAAGAGAATTCTCTTGTTAAATCGAATTATTAATTGAGTTTCTATTTTTTAGGATATATTTTAATTAAATTAGATTGCATGCAAAATATCAGGCTATATTATTTTTTAACTTCTATTAATAATGAAATTTCACAAAAATATATAAATAATATTGTTCAACATTTTTGGTATTATTAATTTTATCTTTATAATTCTTTACTTTAGAATATTATAAAATTTCGAATGTTTTTAAATATTAATGGATTTTTACTTAGGCGATAAAGATAACATCTAAGATAAAAGTTTAAATGATAAATGAGAAAGGATATTTTCAAGTAAATCAGAAATAATTTACTTCTAGTTAGAAAACAATAGATTTTGTATCAATAAATATACAAAAACGAAAATAACAGCTTTAATAGAGTATTTCCAAATACAAATGGAACGTTTCATCAAGAAGGGATACCCTTAATGGAGCACTATGAGTATAAGAATTTTGTTTTTAGGCCTCTAACAAATTTAATTACATGTTTATTGAAATCATTTTTAAATATTATTTATAATTGAATAGTAAAATGACCATAGATTTCATTATAATTTGTGTTTACACTAAAATACTTGAATGTGGAAATTTCCAATATTTTTGTGATTCTAAAGACATTTGCAATGATTACTATATGCTGGGCATATGAACATGTGTATTGTGTGTGTACATCTTCTCTATGGGATGTGTTTATCGGTCTCTCATGAGTACAATTTGAAGTGTTAATAGCGCATGAGTCAACTTATTCTTTGAATCAATAAACATACGAATGATACAAATGGAAAAATAAGAATAACTAAAACAAAACAAAACCAAAAGAAACTGAAACAGAATCATTTGCGTTTTTCTTCAATACGAAACGAAACAATACAAAAGTGAACTAAACTGAACTGAGCTGAACCGATTCACTGTATTCCAAATGTATCCGATTCGAATGAATGTCTACTTTTGGGCACAAGTACCGACTACCCAAAAATACCTTTTAAGTGTCTTGTATTTGTTTACTTCTAGCTAAATGTTTATCCAAGATAGAAAAAAAAAGAAATTTGTAGTAGGCATTAAAAGTTTTGGACCGCTATTTTTCAGGTAGCATAAACCAACTACATATACAAATTTATGTATGTATCTATGTACATACATACCAACTACATTTAATGGAATGAGAGGGCTTTAACCATCAACATGATGGCTAAAGAATTTATATAGGGCTGGCTGGGATGGATGGATGAGGTTTGAATGGGAGCGGAGGAGAACAGTTGAAGGCAAGATGATTAGATACATTTGAGATGTTGATCGTAACATATGAAGGAAAGAGTATGATCACATTGGTATTTGTACATACACACACACACACACAGAAACACACACATACATATATGTATGTATATTGCATTGTTAATTTGTGTATATGTGGGCTATGTTTGTACTTTAAAACAACAAATTATGCCACTGAAATGTTCACAACTCAGCAATTGCCACTTTTGAAATCATTTTATGGCCAGTACCAACATATGTGGAGGGGGCGCATATACGAGGTGTGGCAGAAAAGTAATGACACTATCTACCTATGTATGTGGCAACACCTTGCCTTGTCCTTGCCACGAGAACCAAGAGAAATCAAGCAGCAATCTCCTCCGAGAGTATTAGGATTATATGTCATATTCCTATTATTACGAAATACATCCGATCGGACAACTATATCATATATAACTGCGATAAAACGATCGTTGCAGAAAAAATTATGGTTTCCAAAACTTTTCTTTTAAACTTTTATTCAGCTTAAGTTCATGTAATTTTCCCTGAGAATTGGCTTCAAATTGGCGATTTTTACAAATATTGTTGAAACCTTTTAAAAATCTTGACAAGAATATTTTAGCTTGAATTTTATAAAATTAAACTAAGTCTTTTAGATTAATTAGTGAGTTGTTTTGAATACAGTTAAGAGTTATCATTTAGAATCTAAGAATTTTGAGTTGGTTTTTTGGTTGGTATTAAAATTTGAGCAATCTGTACTTATCTGATATATATACCTAGATATCTGTATAATGGACAATGTTTTTCAATTGTGTAAGTAATCTAAATATATTTTCCTTATGGTAACTATTTATCTATTGATTAGCTATAGCTATTTATTATCCTTTTTAATCAGAGGGCATTACATAAAAACAATACTCGGATTGTTATTATTATGAAAACTTATAATTTTTTCTACTTTTAGAATCTTTAAGCTTTTAAAATCTTTAAAGTGATTCTCTCACTTCTTAAATCTGTTTTTGAAAACTACTTCTTGGACTCAGCAATTCATTCATATATTGTAGTACAGTTTTGCTAATATAAAAGTTAGATATATACTTAGCTTATTTCTATATTTATGTAAAGCTTAATTACTGTTAATTATATTATATATAAATGATTGACTTTGGTGTCAAGCATGGCGCCAAAGAGGTCCTGTTTGCTAAAAGATAATTTATATTAAATGCCTCCAGTTATTCATTTTGAAAAAGTTAAATAGATAATGCCAGATGATACCTGCATACATACAATATATATGTGTATATGTATATACATATATATGTATATATACTATTTGGAAATGATTTTGATGGCATTTGTAAGGGCAATCGTCAGTGTTTAGATACTGATACTAAAAATCATGAATTATCACATCTTATGTACGATTCTTTTCTTAAGAAATACTATTTCAATGTTTTTTTTTTTTATGTTATTCTTTCCCCTTTTTTATTTTTCTTTTTTTTTCCTTTTCTTGTTATTGTGTATGTTTTGTGGAAATGTATCTATAAATTTGTATGTGGAGTGAGTGGGTGGGTGGTATGGCTAGCCAATAGACAAATATAAACATATTGGAACCAATCATATATATGTATGTATATGTATATACATAAGTTCAAACATATGTATGTATCGATACAATTGTGTATTGTATTTGTTGTATATATAATAAAATTTCATCGACAATGACTTCGTTGTGACTGAGAAGCAGCTTCGCTTCTCTCTTTCTATATATGCGAGGCCAGATCTTCACCTGTGTTTCTTGGCCAGGGTAAAGGGCGATGGTTGGCACAAGAATCAAGATGATGATATTGATGATACTATACATATGTACATACATATATACATATATATATGTATATATACTTTATATACATATGTTTGTTTGTATGCATATGTAAAAGTACTTTTTGCGGGATTTGGTTTAGCTAAGCGTTTTGTTTGCTTTTTCATTATTGTTATTAGAGCACATTTTTCATCGTAATTTCTTTCACGCGAAATAGTAAAAAATAAAGACTACTAAAAATGTTTCTTCTTCTTTCCCCTTACCCCGCCTCCACTAGCTCAACACCCTTTTCACAATGCCATCCCTGCTTGTGTATCTGTTTGTGTGTGTGTGTGTTTGTTATTCTTATTGTGATTTTTGCTTTAGTGAGTGTGCGGCATTTGGTTCCAAACGGCCCATTAATGTGTATGTGTCTGTGTGTGTGTGTCTGTGTCTGTGTGGTTTGTCTGCATATGTGTGTATGAGTGTTGGCCAGGTTCGCGCCTCACCGCTCCTATGATTTTATACATCCATTATGCCACTTCGACCTCGAGTACTTTAATTTTAATTTCAATTTTAATTTTATTTCGAGCTGTGCCCCTTAACGACTTGTGCAATCATCCCTTTGCTCAATATCAAAATAATTTTGTGTTCAACACATGCATTTATAGGGTATATAAACATATATATAAAAATATTAAAATATTATCAATTTCTTAAATACAATTTATTATTTCAAAGGAGAGAGAAAGAAAAATACTCTTGGATTAGATTAATTAATAATTAAGAGTAGATGTATAAGTATGTATACATATAATTGTATACTTGTGATTTACATAATTATTTGCATTCTTATTTTAGTTTTGTCTATCTACTTTTTCTCTGTATTTAGTTTTTCTCTTTGTATAACAGATCAGTCAAATATATACTCATATTTAATCTCTTAAAAAACCTTTTATATATAGGTTTATGTTTTACTTATTTAATTAAATTTTAGTTTCATGAAAAAAACATCAACAATCGACTAGTTTAAAATTAGTTTCAGTAGAAAAGCCTTTCCTTATATCCTTAGTTGTGGTAAGTAATATTATTTAAAAAATTACACTAATTGGATAATTTTGAAGAGTGTAAAAATATAGTTTTATATTTAATTTCTTTTACAAATATAATAGATAAAAACTAAATTCCATCAATTTATAGGCAGATTTCATTTTTAATCATAAAAGTTTAAGACTTTGGCAAATTAATTGTTAATTTTTTTACAATATAAAAATATTGCTATTGCATATCGATTATTTGATAATTTTTTGATGGCTAATAAATAATCCAATTTAATTTTTCAAACTTTTCTTTATAACTTTAATGGAAATATAAAATGTTGGCAACCGAAACGAAAAATACATTTGCAAACCGATTAAATGTTAAATTTCTTTTGTTATGATAGTGCTGAGATTTTTTTTTAAGGTTGTTCGAACGACAAATTTAGAGCTATTCGTATATTTGGAATATACATAGATCCTGATATTTAATTATTTATAATTTAGTATAGAATATTAAAGATAACATACCTATACATACATATATGTATGGAAATTTTAGAAACCAATATATGTACCACCTGAAGTCTCCCCTGGACACACAAATATCCATTTATATATATACATAAAAACAAACACACTCATATCCATATATACATATATTCAGAAAATACTTTGGCCACAAAACTGAAGACAGCAGAGGCAACAATACTTAATTGTTAAGTATCAACAAAATATAAATCTAAAATGCAAAGCCAAAAACGATGGGCAAACGAGGGCTACATATTGTATTTGTATGTATTTCTGTGTGTGGTTAAGGGGGAGGGGGTATGGGGTTGGTTGGCGATTAAATTATTTGAAATCCAGGCATATTCAAAATGTTGCCTCAAAATAAAAACAAAAACCGAAAACAAGAAAATGGACAAAAAACATTCTAGCCAAAAACGAAAGAAAGAAAAAAAAAAAAAAAAAAACAGAACAGACCAAAAAAAAAAAAAATGTATACAAAAAGTAAGAAATTACCATTAATATAGGGCAACGCGCCGACAGAAACCAAGTGCGAATGATGTGCAACAGATGGCCCCCCCGAATTCTTGTATCATATTGATTGTGTTAGTGTTGGTGGCGATGCTACCGAATGGTGTCGGTGACGGCAATGGCAACGATGTTATATGGTATATTACCCGATTCCATACACTTTTCAAAAATATATGTATACTATATTATTTAAACAAAAAAAGTCCCTGTTATTGTAAATATTTTAATTTTTATGTATTAATCACACTGTATTAAATATAAAAATAATATTCAATATTTAAAAAATTCAAAGGAAAAATCAAAAGAAAATTCATTAATAATTATTTTGATCAAATGAAATCAATATAACTATGTATATATAATTATATTGTAATCAAATTTTTGGTCAAGTGTATTTCTGGCCATAGTAGCTGGGGGAGGTGGAAGAATGGAGCCCGACAGCTTACACCGTTCATCCCCCCCCATTCCCAATCCCAAGCCTATGCCACATACCCCTTACCATATACCATCCATCCCGCATCTCATGTCCATAGAATGCGCGAATGTTTGGATTTGACTGTTGATGTTCAAAAAGAAGAACGTCGGCGGCATCAGCATTAGCATCAACATCGGTATCGGGATCGACATCAACTTCGACATCGGCACCAGCTCCGGCACCAGCACCGGGACAGGGGCGTCGAAGTCAAAGAATCAGGCGGCAAGCACTTAGACACTTGAGTTGTCCAAAAAAAAAAAGAGAAAAAAACGAAACGAAACGAAAGAAAGGAAAGAAAACTAAGTATGAAAGTATGTGCATGTGTGGGTGTTAGTGTGTGTGTGTGTGCCTGTGTTAGTGTGTGTACGAAATGGATCAGGACTGTTTCATCTTGAAACGTTCAAAAGCACAGCAGGTTGTCTCCAGCAGCCCACAAAAGAACGGCCCACAGTAAAGAGACTAGAATCGGATGCAGATATAAACAATTCTCATACAAAATTCAACCATTCCCATTCCAAATTTTTATTCTCATTCCGAATTCCACTCCCCATTTCCATTCGATTCCCATTCCCTTTATTCAATGGTTTGCTGTTTGTACTCATATGCTTTTCAGATACAAATAAATGCAATTGTGTGTGTGTGTGTATATACCTAAATCTGAATCTAAATATATATATGTATATATATATATATATATATCTATATAGACAATACCGATCAGTTTGGCAATTGTGTGGCGCAATTAGATTTGTGGCTCGTGCTGGAGTGGCACTTGGCATCATCATGGAAATAGTTTAAAGATTATTTACCTAAATTATTAAAACAATATTCTGGTTACTTTTTGTTGGGTAAATAATGGCAATGAAAATATATTATATCCAAACCTTTGGTTGGCCTGTGTTATTAACCATTGATTTATTGTATAATTTTAACGCTTCCGTTGGCCAAGCCTATAGACAAACCGACAGCTGGTCTACTCTCTCTCTCTCTATCTCTTCTGGTTAGTCAATGTCCTTTTCATTGCCATATTGATAAACACCCTTGCATAAGGACATGCCCAATTTTGTATTTTTGGCACGCGATATAATATATAGATTTTATTTATAAATGAACATTAGTTGCATTTTGTTAAAGAATTTTTTATTCAGCATTTAGCATAAGTTGGAAAGCCATTAGCCATTACTTTGGCCTGTTTTCTTTGTTTTTTTTATTTTATAAATTTATCAAAATTAATATGTTGACTTACAAATATTTTCAAACTATTTTTAAATAAATAAAATCCTGAAAAATGACAATGCCAAAATTAATCAAGGGTTTTATTTTTTTATATCTAAAACTGTCTCTATGAGTATATTGCAAGCTTATCTATTGGATTTTTATAGCATTATATATAGTCCATATAAATATAATAAAATATATACATATATGTAAGTAGGAGAAATTGTACTTTTTCTTATTGAATATGATTCTCTTATTTTAGATAGTCTAAGGATATTATTTCACTTGTTTGTTTTGATTTTGAATCGAGAAAATTTATAAAAAAAAGTGTGTAAATATTAAATTGTTTTTTGATAACATTTTATGTAATATATTTCACTTGTACAACATATAGTTAATTGAAATAAGATTAGTTCTAGATATCTAGTTATAGTTCCATTTAATTTTTCATATAAAATATATATAAGTATGTATTATTAATATTATATTATTAATGCAATTATTATTATTAGTATATCTTCAACTTTTATTAGTATCTAAATAAATATTTGATAAATATTTATAGGTTTGTCATGGCAGTTTATTTCGAGTAGCATCCCCTTTCTAGAAGAGTGTAGAGAATGTTTGGGTATTTATAATTTATTAGCCCATCTGGCATACGGATGCGACGGCAATTGCTGCATAAAGGGCATTCTGTTTTCTGCGGTTCTCATAGATTCAATTCACAGATTCAGTCTGTCCGTGACGGCGACAGGGCATAATCAGCTATGAAAATACAGAAAACCATTTCACTAGCCGCCCGCTGCTTAGCCCTCAGCCCTTGATTTGGCTCAACTTTGACTTGGCCTGGTCGGTCGGTTGGATGGATGGTTGGATGGATGGATGGACGTACTGACTTATCCAGCACTCACACGCATGGCACTCGGTTAATTTCTTTTACGCAGGGCTCGACTGTATCGGGGGCAGGTCAACAAATTGACTTGATTGATCGCAGACGTAGAAAGCGGTATGAAAAACAGCGGTAACAAGCGGTAATCACAAATAGTTTCCACTGATTTTGAGTTATGGGAAATTTCTTGTAGAAATATCTCAAAAATGAAATTACAGGCCCAAAATATCATTAAGCGAACGTTTGTATTTTTTTTCTTTTTCTTATTCTGTGTGCTACAAGAAAATACAAATTATAACGTATTTTTCCATAGGCGCAAGCATTTTTATATGCTAACACTTAATCAAGTTAGTCTGTGAAAAGGTGGCTAGTTTGCTGGTTGGCTGCTGGTGCCCTCTCTTAGCCACCATTCACTCATTTCGGCCAGGCCATTAAATGTAATGACAAAAACATGATGTGCACACACACCCCAAAAATACTTCTAAGTATAGGGATATACATATATATATAGGATTTAGAATTCCTATGACCCGTCTCTAAATGAATTGACGGAATGTATTTCAAACATTCAACTAGATACCCAACTGCAATTTTGTTAATTATCATTCTCGATCATTTAATTTTTGGGATCAATCGAAGACCCTTTAATTCATTTGCTTTAAGACTAAAATGATTTTATATTTTGTAATGCGGTGGGCTGTACCAAGATCAGTCACTCCCTAAACCATTAAAGAAGTCCCACCATGTCAGAGCATTGAATTAATGAAATTGAACAAACAAAATATTACGAAAATGTCAATAATTATATAGTCTCTATATCTTCAACATACATTTGGAAATTAACAAATTTAAATCAATTTACGTTCCTACTTCAAGATCTAATAAAAGTCATCAAATTGATAATCCTTACAAGTAGAATATTGAGTAATTGATGGCTTAAATAAACTAAATTGAGAGGTGAATTTAAGAACTTGTTTCCAGGACGCGTCTATATCATTTATAAGACCGATCTGAATGATAAGGAAAAGGTTTATCTCACCTTGTTTGCAATTTTAAAATGTTATAAATTGCTGTAGGATATTCGAGTTATCTGATTTATTTTTTTTCCATGTCTTTAGAATTTTCTAAAATATATATACTTAAATAAAAATTATCTCTAGCACAAAAGTGAGCATTTTTACTTCATTGCCAAATCACTTTCTTTCAATGCCTTAACTGTTTGGGAATTACAACTAAATGAACTAAATTCATAACTTTCAAGACTTTTTACACAACTTTCTCATCAAAATGTATTTATAACACTTTCGTTAGGGTATTATTGATAGCAGAATATTTTATTCAATGGACAACTTACACCTGTGCTTATATATATATATACATTTATATAGATCTATCTTTTCATCCGGGTTGTATTTTTTTTTTCGTTTAGCGCCGGTGACCACAGCATAATCTTAATCTTGTTGTAATCATAAGTAAGTGCATGACTTCCAGATTTATATCAGCATTTAGGATGCAGTCCCATTCCCAATTTCAAAGTGCTTAACGCTTTGTCGCCGCATTCAGCCTTAAAAAAAAGAAAAGAAATGAACTCACTGTTCTCCTGGGTTTAAAAATGAGTTTTAATTATTTTGTCACTTGCTTATCGAGCGGTACCCATCGACAAATCTTGACAAAGACATGACATGGAACAATTTGTTCCATTGCCGCGCGATTGTGACAAATTATTGACAACAATATCAGGCACCAGCAGCCGCAGCCGAAGCCGTTTTAGACCTGTCCCAAAGAAGATACCAGGCAGAACGATGGCGCCAACCATCGACCGTGTGAGAGAGTATATGCCATCAATCTCAATCTAATAATGACGCCGCTGAAGCGCCAGAGTGCCAGAGATTGGCAGGCACAGACACTCATCCATTGGTAGCAAAGTCACCGAAAAGATGCACAAAGGGAATTGTCGATTGGAGAGTTGAGTGCCGTGGTTACTTGGCCATGTACCTTCGTTTATATGTATGTAATCCAAAGTAACTTGGCATCGTCAGTGTCTTCCTCTTTGGCCCTTCCCTTCATGTAAAAGCTACTGTACAATGAAAAAAAGAAAAAAAAAAAAAGACGAACGATTCTTTACATAATTATTACATTTTCCTTTATGTGAGTGAGATAGAGAGAGGGATAGAAAAAAAAGTGCTCGCTCATATATAGGATAAATGACGAAAGCATCAGACTATCTATCGGACAGATAGTGCTCCGTCTCCAACTTCAACTCTAGACACAATACCCAGGTCCATCACATACACAATCACAAATATATATCCAGGCAGCGCCAAAAAAAAAAAAGAAAAAATACAACAACGTAGAAAGTAAATGCCGATGACTATGGAATAATCTTAGAAATGACGGGAAAATGTCAGTCACTATCACAGATCAAGCGTAGAAAAAATCATTAATTTAAATTGTGACCATCTACTCGACCTGACGCGGCCTCGGCCACGGCCCAGAACACATCGACATCGGCAACAATACATAATAATAACTACAACATAACAACAACCAGCAACAACTACAACTACAACAACAACAACAACAATAACAAACAACAAAATCAAAAGGCCAAAACGACTGGCGACCGTCGATTGCCATATTGTCGAAATCAAATTGACCGACGAGGCTGAGACAGAGTCTCAGTCTGAGGTTTTGAGATTGTGATTGAGGCGGAGACGCAAATGGAGGCTGGCTGAGCTCAGGGGTCTTGGGAGAAAGGCGAACATGAGTGCGTATATTGGTATCTACCTCTCTCTTTCCCTCAGTCTCTCTCTCTCTCTCTCTTCCTTACTGTATGTCGTTTCTGAGATTGTGACTGGCGTGCAAGTTTTTGGTCACTATGTTTCATGCTGTGATTTAGTTTCCAAAAATATGTACAAAATAACATAAACACAAAAACAAAAAATAAAAAAAAAATTAAAATAATAATCATTAAAATCATGACAGAAAAGCTTTCGAAACTCTTACAAAATCTACATATTTACAAATATTTTACACAACCTTTTATATACCATAATATATCATATAAGAACCTTAACAAGTCTATATAAATGGATAATATTAGTTTTTTTTTAATATAAAAAAGTAAAGTTTTTGCTTTAATAACCGAATTAATAAGCAATTTATTATTATTTTTTTTGTCAAATTATAAAACATTATGTAGCAATTTTTTGTTTCATACAGTATCCTTTATCTATAATTTTACGAGATTATTTTTTAAAACTAAACATATTTTTTTTGTTTGATTTAAATTAATTTTTATATTTTACTGTAACAAAAAAATTAATTCATTTCAAGTAGAAAGCAAAGCAAATGCTTTTTTAATCCCGAATGACTTTAGAAATATAAATATACATATATTCTAAGATTATGATTGAATTTTGAATATTTGTATTGCTTTGTTGGTATTTGCATTTCAGGAATTATTTTTCGAATTCTTTCTGATACTGATTTGATACTTTAGCTTAAATGTTAAGTACTATTGAAAAATAATAAATTTGTTAATTTGTGTTAATGATTTTATTGATAATAAACTTATATCCCAAGGATAGTTTAATGCAATCATATAAAAAATATTTTAGTTTTCCCAAAAAAAAAAAAAAACCGTTAACATATATATTTATATTATTATTATTTTTCTATATTATTAACTTGCCAATAAATACAACTAATAAAATTGAATTGAAACCACCTTGAAAAATGCAAAACGTATTAAACGAGGAATTTTATTTAAAAATAATGTGAAAGGATTTTCATTAAGTTGATGTTGGAAATGGGAAGGTAATAGGCATAAATAGATTTGCCATTCAGCATTGATGGACATCAACTGACAAATGAGTTGGTTAAATGACGAAAGTTTTGCATGGGTCATAACTTGTGGAGTTACTACTACAGTTGTATTATACGATTTGTGTTAACACACACACACACACACACACACATGAGTTATATGTAGGCATGTGTGTCTGGGTGTGTGTGTGTGTGTGTGAACGGCAATAAAACATCAAACAAAATTCCGAAAGAACGATTAATCTTTTGGTCATTTTCATTTGATTGACGGATGGGAAGTAACTGCGAGACAAAAGCAAAACAGATAGAGACAAAGATATATAGAAGAATATGAGACAAGATTTAAAATTTGAATTATGCCTTAGTTAAAAGTGGTTTTAACTTACTTACTTAGTTACCAACTAACTTGTCTAAAACATATTTTTATTTTGTAGTGGAACTTTTGTCTTACCTGATCTTCCCACCTTTTTGCATTTGACTTTAAATGGATCTCTGTGTGTAAGTGTGTGTGACCGTGACTGTATCTTCGTGTGTCTGTGTGTCTTTTGTTGGGGCAACTAAAACAAATTCAAGTCAAAGAGAAATGGATAAAAAAAGACAAAAAAAAAAAAAAATAAAAAATAAACGCCTACCGCGGAAGCAGACGTTTGACTGCCTAAACCGGCAATTATCAAAATATGTGCATTAATAATGCGTAGCGGAATGAATCAGCTGCCACTGCCATTGTCGGCAGTATCCGTATCCATCTCTGTCTCTGTCTTGGGTTAACCAAAGAAATATACACTATATGTATAACAAAAAATGAAAAAACCGAACAACAAAATATTTTTTTTTTAAATGAAAACAGAGCACACAGGGTCAGGATAAACGTCGCCATCGTAGACGCCCAATGCAGATTGATATCCAAAACGAAGGGAATAAAAAAACACTAAGGGCAAACCAAATCGTGGTGGTGCTTTAGTAGCGTGAGAGGAAGAAGGGGGCCAGGAGCCGACACCGGCAACAGGAACCGGCGGGTCCCAGACACACGGGCAAAACGCTGACCATAGCCACAAGCGTTTCACGAGGGCGTTTATGACCCTTACCCATGGACCGATGGACACGGCGCATTTCAATCTAAAAAAAAACACACACACACACACGCACACAAGAGAAAGAAGGGAACAAAATAAAAAAAAAATAAACAGTTTTCGCTTTTTGTTCGCTAATTAAAAATGTCCTTCGACGGGGGCTTGCCTTTGGTCTTTGCGGGCGTAGCCTTAAATTGGAAAACCAAATGATTGCGTCTCCTTTTGCAAATGCCTTGGGAGAGTTGCACCAAATAAGTTAATATACATAAATTTCTATATGTATACCCAAATATTGTTAGTTTAATGCAAAAAAAAAAAATGGATTTAAAATCCACAAACACTTATTATAATAACTTCTGATAATGCTTTGAAACTCTTTATTTAAACGTTTAAAATTCTTATATATTAATTTTATTAATGCTAAAAACTATTAAATTTTAATTTATATAGTAGAAACATTAAATTAGTTCAAATATGAAATATGGATATTGAATATGCTTTATTTTAAGTCCATTATCTAACTTAACATTTTCTAACAAACTTCATTAATAAATTAAAAACGGTCGATCTCAATATTATTTATGTGATAGTAACAAATTAATTTATAGCTTCAATACGCTTTTTTCTTAGTTTTTTTTTAAAGAAAAAAAAAAAAAACAGGGAATGAAAATAATTGTTATTTTTAAAATGTTTTTCGAAAAAATCGATATAATAATTTTTAACAAAGAAAACGTCCTTTATATCCCATTGAATAAATATTACTCATAACTTAAGAATAAATTTCTAATTTTTTAACTTGTAATAAAGTTTTCTTTCTGCAACGAATTGCAAATAAATAAGTGTAAAAATTATAAAAAAAATTATAAAAAAATTATATAAAAATTATATAAAAATATCTACTCGACTATTGATTAAAAACAAAAGTATACATTTCTTATATGTAAGTTCAGAAGCTTTTGCTTTTCTGCTTTGGAAAGATCTAAACAATTTTATTACACTCTGACAGATATATTTAAGGATGAATAAAAACCATTTATATATTATTTGTTATTTAAAAATTAATTCTTATTCAATAGTTTGAAGTTTCCATTACAAGAAATTACATTTCAAAAAATGAATTTTCTTTGCTATTATTAAAAATTTCAAAACGACTAAAAAATTTGGCATTAAATTATTAAAAATTTGTATAAACAGGAAAAGAAGGCAATTTTGTCAAAAGGAAATCGTATTAAATAAAAGGAGGTTACTTAGAGCCAAGGGTAAAACTTTGATTACTTATCGATTTTTTATAGATATATGTATGTAGATAGATAAAATATTACAAGTTTCGATTGATTGGTTTCATTTCACTATAGTTTCATACATCATCTGAATGAATGTGATGTAACCTTATAAAAAATGCAACATCATTCAATGTTTATCCTTGTGCTTGTGACTAAAATTCAATCAATTAGATTATATACTTACAACAACTTGGCTATGGAGTATATATGTATATATATGTATATGCATTTGTATTATCATTAACATCATTCGTTCAGATGACAGCGGCACTCATTTCCCTGGACGCGCGCGCTCCAAAGGCACAAAAGGCGAAACTGGCGAGTCATGCGGGCCGAGAATTTGGGATTTTTTCTTTTCTTTTTTTTATTTTTGTCGATAATGTGGTAATGAAGTGAATGATTAATTTCTCTAAAATAATACCAAATCACGGAATCGTAATGAGAACAAATTATAATAGTATGGCCTTCAAAATCTTGGGTATAAATGTTGTCTTTTTGCGTTTTTGTTTCTGTTTCAAAAGAAAAGGAAGAGTCTTTTAACCAAATATTTTATATTCAGTGACCGTGACCATAAGCGGAACAAGTGCTTGCACCTGCCTGTTTAGGCGCCCCCGTGAAGAAAGAAAGATATCTCTAGTTAATAAGAACGATGGGTGACAAAAGTTTGACTGACCCTCGACGGAGAGAGAGAGATAGAGAGTGGGGGAATACCAAGTACAAAGTCGCTTAAGGTCATTATCCAGCGACTTTTGTATACATATGTATATAAAAAAAGAGTCACTGCAAAGATGATATGCATTTACCCAGGGGTTGACAACATCAGCTCGCAATGTCCATGTCCATTCCTGATTATGTATTCATGCATAAGTTAATAAGTAAGTATGTATGTCTGAATGCTTAAATGGATGGTGATCCCCCCTCTTAGTCGGAGGCACTCTCAACATTCACCGTGTTGTGTTGAGAGCGTGTGGTTTGAATAAGAGACATTGGAACGGCTGGCCGACGCTTAGCTGGAAATGTTGCGGCATTAAACGAATGCGCGAACTACTGCGGCATGAAATTAAATCCAACTTCATATCTGAGACGCTGCTCAGTGCTATCTTGCATATCCAAGTGTTTCATTTCTTGGTCTCCGACTCTGGTGAAATGCAACAGAAAACGCTGCAACGGCAAACGGCAAACGGCGAACGGCAAGAGCAGAAGCCCCCACCAGATGAAATGCAGCACATGCATGTGTCCATGTCCGAAACAAAGAAAACTCTTCTCTGCCAGTTGTCCAACCGTGCCACCATGTCCATGTGCATAGAGAGGGCACTTGTTCAGTGCCCCAGAAACAGAAACTGAAACGAAACGCAAAATGAACGAACGAACGAACGTATATATAGATATACATATATTGTACGAACGTATGGTTAACAGTGTGGCGATGATCGCCACATTTTCTTCATTTCAGATTGTTGCTGGAAATTGTTGTTGGATTTTTTTTTTTGCTTTGCCTTAGCTTGGTCTTCTTATTAATGAGCATCGTGAAAAGTGCGACCAAATGTGACGTTTAAATATTCATGAATCACCAAACTATAACGCAGTTCCAGTTACAGTCCTACACAAACATATATACACACATGCAAACATATTATATCTTATACTTAGTAGTAGATAGTTAGTTAGTGTAGCACTATTTCTAAGGGGCATATCTTTGCATCTATTCACTTCCGTCGCCAGACTTGAAACAAAATAAAACAATAACAAAAAAAAAGAGAGGCTGGTTTCATTTTTTTTTTTCTATTTTTTTGTATTTTGGGTCCGCCTTTAGCAGTGTTTTTGCTGACCCAACTTTAAGGTATCAATTAGTCAGTCGGTAATTGCCCAAAAACAAAAGCAATTTAAAAAGGGGTGTGGGGAAGGGGGATTAGCTTACCTATTAGTACAAAAGGGGGGAAATACAAATAGTCCACTAATTATAAAGATTAATTCAATGTCCTTCTCTTAAGTACGTTTCTTTATTATTTATGCCACAAGAAAAGTGAACTCTCAAAATGAGTGACGCAAGTGGGATAAAATCTTAAAACTGAGTGACGAAATGAGAAGAAGACTACAAGGAATTCTAAGGAACGTTGAAAAAAATGTAATCCTAGATAGATCAATTTTTTTCTTCTTTTATAAAAATTTACCTTTACTAATATATTTTTTTCTTTTTAGTTTTTGAAATCTTTAAGGCGTTCATTAAAATACATCTTTTTATTATAATTCTTTTATAAATATTAAATTGTTTAAAATTAAATACTTTACCTAGATTAATTATATTTTTCTCTGTAATCGTTTTTTATATACATATGTACATATACATACATATAACGTATTGGTTCCCCAACCCTTTCTTCCCACAGTGGTCGCAAAACAAACAGTCCTTTTGATTGCATTACACACATGCCCAGAGAGAGAGAGAGAGAGAGAGAGCGCCCCACGATGAGTCCATAGCCCAGAGCCTTGGCTAATGACTGCGGTTTTCAAAAAGCGGCCAAATTAAACCATCATAATTTGAGTAATGATTGAAAACCCAAGGGTATTTCAAAACATCCATCCAGCAATATACATACATATATACGAGTGTATGTACATATATGTATATATCTTTTTTTTTTCTTTTTTGACAGAGCCCAAAGAGATACTGACGGCAGTTGGGATGATTTGCATATGTAAATTGTCTGCTGTGTCCTCCATATTCTCGTTATCGTTCCCATCCCCATCCCCATCCCCATGCTCATCGTCGTCATTCTCATCCTTAACTACTCTGTCTCCTGCATTTGGCTTTAAATTTTGGGCATTGGAATTTTCCCTAAATGAATTTCGTAATTTGCATCGCGCAAGTGTTAAATAAGTCGTTTATGGCATATTAAAAGACACCCAATTTCCATTAAATTATGTTTTTTTAGTATACACATACATACATACATATATGTACATATGTATCTACATTAAAGGTGTAAGTCGATCAGTAAATATCTTCTTGGGCCAAACAAGATGATGATGGATCATGTGCCATCCATATGTAAATAGAGATTGTGCCTCACAAGAGGGAATCTCGACACATGCCGGGAGCTCGACAATCACTACAATTATAATGATACCCTGGCAAAAGAAAGTATATTCATTTTGGTATAAACTTGACATAACAAATATAATTCAATTAGAAATTAGCTCACGTACTCAATCGGAATCTCCTTGATCGGAGAAATTTATTAGAAAAAGATGAAATCAGTATTAGATAAATAAATTTTTTTCTCTTTTCGATTCTGCTAGATTATTAATATAGTTAATAATACAGTTTAAGGGGATTATTACCAAAGTTAATATTTATATATTTAATTTGCAAGCTATATGACATAATTAATTGATTTAATATCATAAAGCTTCTAAAAGAAAAAAAGAATAAATAACTTTTTTTGTTCCTTAAGCTATTAATAATAAATTTAGTTTTTTATAAAACTTATATATTCTGCTTCAATTGATCAAAATTTGTTAACTTTATTTGCCTTGTACTTTTTTTTAGTGAAATATATTGACAAAATATAGAAGTCTAAACATTGATCTATAGCAACAAATATTAGAAATTTGTTTTCCAAAGATTCAAGTTTAACAAAACTATAACAAGATCTTTTCTCTTTTGATTCTGGTCTCTAAATTAGAAATTAAAATTTCTTTCTTTCTCTGCTCCCTTTCAATCAGCGAATGAAGATCGAGTTGAGAAACTACTTTGTGTATGATCTCGTATGGACACACTCTTCATGGGGATTGCCACACACACACACACACATCGATCACTCGTTTCGCTCTATTTTAGTTTACTTGATTTCGATTTCAGTTTCGGACTAGCCACTATATTGTCTAGTATTGATTGCCCCATCGGCCCCATGCATTGGATTGCATACATTGATTTTTTATTTCGTACTCGATTCGCCGTTCCATTGCTGCAATCGCTGCAATCCTCAAGGTGGTCAGCTATGGGTGGTGCCAGTGGTGGTGCTGCTGACGATGACGATCCATTTCATCGTCGTCGTTCTCGTTGAGTTGCCAGTTGGCTCCCTTGAGACACTTGCCACAGTGTTGTCTAATGTTGGCATCGGTAGAGGAGGTTACTCAAGCGTTTCGTCGGTAAATAAAATACTTAAACCACCAACTAAATACCAAGAAAAAGGCATAAGCAACAACAACAATATTTAAAATGTTAGATTAAAATTGTAATACCGTTTTTATCAAATCCAAATATAGATATAAATAATATCTATAGAATAGAAAATCCTTAGCCAAATAATACCTTGTCATAAGTTGATTTTAATAGTTAAAGAAATATTTATTAAAGAATAAAAGTACTTTAAACATAATTGATTACAAATAAAGTAGATATCTAAAAGCTGAAATACTTCTATATATAAATAGATTGTAATAGCAATTTGAGTTTGAAAAAATGTCAAACTCTATTTGTTGCTTTAAAAAAATTAAATATAAATAAATATACGAATAAAATATTTCCAAAAAATTAATAATTCTAGTTTAAGTTAGCAATTCTGCTGTATTCTCTATTATAATATATTGCAAAAGAGTTTTAAGAAATATCAATTTTTTACAATTGATTTAGTCATTTAATTGTCCTCCAAATATTAAGTTGAAATGTCGGTTAGACAATAGTAATTTTCTAACAAATCGATCAGATTTAAGTTTGCCAACAGCTTGACCAATTTCACCCTATATATAGTTGTATGAAATTATTTGGCTAGTTCATTGGGTTATAAGGATATAAGTTGATACATACATATATATATATATATATATATATATATATATGTATTTTTTTCTTATGTACTTCAACTGAACTGAGAGAGAAAAAAGAATTAATCATGCTCGTGATTCAGCTTCGTCTGTCAAACGCAAATGTCACATTGATGAATGATTAACGTAATTAAGCGGATAACGATGTCAGGGACTTAACATTAACATGAACTCGACATTCGGCTAACGAAATAGCAATTTAACTGGCATTCGAATTTGGCTTTTGATTTTGGCTCATTCCAAGACCGGTGACACTGTGACACGTTGTGTGTGTGTGTGTGTGTATGGAGAAGTCTTTTCAAGACTCAATGACAAGGAAAAACTTTCTCAGAATGTTCTTAGATTGGCATTGATTGTTGCGATTGGTAAGTATATTTGGTATCATTCATTCGTTTAATGGTTACAACATCTCTTTGCGAGGATTTCATTATACAATAATATTCTTTATTTGCCATTTATAAAAAGTATGTACATATATATGTATATATCATTTAATATTTATGTATATTTTGTATGTAATTTAATCAACATTTTTGGCCATCAGTCAACTGTGTATGTATGTGTTTTTTTGTTGTTTTTTTTTTTTTATTATGGCCAACCAACATAGCCATCTTCAAAATTAAATTGTAAATTTGTAAATTTTCAATGCTCCTGGGACAAATTTCTATCTTTTATATGTTTTTTACCGTCTGCGGCTATGAAGAGGTAACGAATTATTCCAGTGACAGCAACAGCAATGACAACACCAACAATAACAACAACAACAATGAGCCCTGAGGGTGAATGTTATGGGTGTGTGTGTGATGGTGGGTGGTGGTGAGGGGAAGGTTGCACCCACAGTTATGTGTGCGTGTGGCCACATTGTCTTTTGACTCAGACAATAACCTGCCACTAACGGCATCTGGAAAAACGGAACTAACACAATACATAAATACAATCACACACACACACACACACACACGCATATCATCTTCAATACACTGAACGAAAAAAATTTGTATCAAATTATTGTTTAAAAACATAGACGACTATATCTAAATAAAAGGTCACATCAATTATTTTATCGCAACAGCAAATGAAGCCATCTCCTTCACTCTCAATGGTGCTTCAGCTCACTAGCGCACCAAACGATCAATAATAAAATAAAGATTACTTTGAGTACCAAATTTAAGACACTAAAAAAGCTAAAGCGCTCCCTTTGAAGCGAAGAGAAATATGGGTTTAGTATCAGAAAGTTACTTTATTGAACGGTGTTAATTGCTATCCACCTTTTCGCTCTAACCGAAGTCCTTCGATCTCCGCTCAGTTGTAATGGGCAATGGGAAGAGCGGAAAGCATATGTTCCTTCTCTTTAGGTCCATTGATCCGAGTGCTTTCTATCCATATGTTTCTTTGGTGTTCCTGAACTTGTCATACAGAATCTTGACTTCGATTCTGGGTGCAAAACGAATGTGGAGTAACCCTATCCAGAAGGTGATGATTATTTTGGCAACTACCCACCCAGATTGTCTTGGGATGAGGTGTTTCACATCGTGATTTGCGACGTGTGATCACGGGGAATCGGGACTATCATCGACTACTGCCAAACAGGGAACCCTTCACACTGAGGGTAGTTACTGAAAGCTCCTCCCATTGCCAACGCCTATGGGTAATGCATAAATGGGTCTCGTCTAAGTGGTAGTACATTCCTTCTGCTCTAATAGGTAAAAAGAGACATTGGGACAGGAATATTGCACTTCCGAATCGACTTCTTCTATTCATTCGAGGTATTGAAGGAAACCTCGTTCGTTGCTCGATTACCTAAATGATCCTTAGTCAGCTTTCAGGATACTGCCTTGAAAATATATACCAACTTGTAAGTCGATCCGTAACTGAAATTCGAAAAGCGAAACATTTTTTCAAATTGTCATAGATTCCTTTCCCTTTAATAATAGAATACCATAATACGGGTCCATTTGCTGTCAGGGCTACATTAATTTCTTTCTTAGATATATATGTATATTTATATATATATAAATATATATGTAGTAATTTACTGTAAAAGATGACAAACTTTAACTGGTAAATTCTAATGGTTCAAGTTTATTTTTCAAAAAGAAAGTTAATTGTCCACTAATAATTTAATTAAATAGTTAAGTAAATTATTATTAAATTTGTAAAGCAGAGAGATCCCATCAATTTCTTCGAGTGTAAGTTATTTGTCGAGACACCAACACATATGTCCCAGACACAATTCGTAGACATCTGTATATATGGTTTTGGGTGCATTAGTCTCGCGGCAATGACGACGACGACGACAACTAAGGCGGATATGCTAGTTGGCTCCTGCAATATCTGATGTTGGCCCCTGTCACCACAAAATTATGCTCCCGATGCACAAAAAGTCAGAGGAGGGTCTCGTCTGGTCTGTTCTGTTCTGTTCTGTTCTGTTCTGGGCAGGGTAATAGTGGGTGGGAGTGTTGGTATATAGATGACTACAGAGAATTGAGAAAGGGAAAAAATCGGTGTTCGACAAAGTGGGAAATGTTTATGGAATTGTCTTGACATTTGACAGTTTGTTTATTTTATTTCGTCACATTTTTGTGATGATTTGTAGGCGGTTTAGCGCCAATTACTCCACAACTTTTACAGTACAGACTGTAAACTAGTCTTTAAAAAGAACTAGCTGACTGGCGCCCAATTTTTCTCTAAAATAAAAAGGAAAATTTATATCAAACAACTCTTTTAAAATACTCTTTAAACAATTTCCCTTTAGTAGGGAATAGCGAAATATATTAAATTTATATGTATAAAAATTATATATATATAAAAACTATGTTTGAATGCAAATACATATATAAAATTCTAAAAGATTTTATTTTTTTAATATATATATATATAAAGTAAGAGTATATCGAATTTGTTACTATTATTATTATCTGTGTGTGTGTTTTGTTTTTTTTTTCTCTTCGTTTTCTTATAAATGTATTGTAAACAATGTACAATTTGTATACATACTATATACGGAATGTATCGACATGCCACGTGCGACACCATGGACACATGAGCACATGTTCGCCTTTCCAGTGATAAACTTTTCCACATGACTTTTAATGGGTTAAATGTCTATTGCGTCTGGTCGAAATTCTCATTGAATTAACCCTTTAATACAATTCTAAGCCAATATCATGATAATACTATTTCAAGGGTATTTAAGGTGTTACAGTACATTAGGGCGGGGCGGGTCGGTGTGGGGTCGAAATTGTTGACATTCAATTAAAAAACAAATGCTTCACTTTTGCTTGACATGCCGTCTTAATGGGAATTTCTGTTTGAGATGCCCGAAATGAACCGGACCCAAAAAGACGAAGAAGTCGCCATTTTATCAAATCCACCTAAATGTATATATATATATATATATATCAAAGGTATGTCCATATAGACATGGACGTAGATTTCATTTGAGCAAATGCCAACGAATGATTGTAAATTCTTTTAATAGTTTCCTATCAATTGGGATGACACTTTTTAATGATTTTGCACCTCTGTTTTTCGCCCCCTTTTTTTTGTGTTTTGCTACGCCCATGAGCATGAGGGGTGCACTTGATCGTGTCAATTTATCTGTCAAATGCGTAGTCGTTTAATTTCTGTGACAGAAACGCGATTAGCAGAGTTCCATTGTGGCAGCAGCAACAACAACAACAACAACAACGGCAACAATTCCCTGGAAAAAAAAAATAAAATAAAAACCTACGCTGGCTGTTGACGAGCAAGTTAGCCCAAAGAGCCAAGAGAATATGGCCAAAATGCCACAACAAGATGTTGGCTCTCGCCTCTTGCTTGTTGCCTGTTGGTGTTGCTTGTGTTCAAGGCTAATTCTGTCACCTGTCAGCGCTGTCAAGAGCAACAGTTTTTTTTTTTTTTTGTGCCGATTCTTTAAATTGTCACCGCTGGAAGAGTTTGACAGACTTTACTCAAGAGCACAAATTGTATTGACTAGACAAACAGAGACATGACATGACAGTGGCAGTGGTCCGTTTAAAGTGCTCGACGACCATGAAATACAAAATCAACAAAAAAAAAAAAAACCAAACAAAAAGGGAAAACTATAGTTTAAGTTTGTGGGTGACATCGTTAGAAATGACAAGACATAACGAATTGTAAATGGATCAAATAAGTCTAACAAAATGTCACAAGATTTCTAGCATATAAAAGTCAAGGTTGACCTTAATAAACTTTTGAAATTGAATAAACTTTTAGTAAGAGAAATATTGGCCGAAACAGAATCCTGTTTCATAAGTCTAGAAACAAGCTTCCCGTGTTCCTTTATAGTTCCTTTATTCTTTATTCAGTCATTTTTAGTATCTTTCTATCTTAAAAGAGATTTGAACCGAAGAAAATCATCAGAAGAATTATTTTGTAAATAATTGATCAAAACGTTTATAAAATTAAATTAAATTTTATTTAAATAACAAATAATTTAAAGTTTTCTAGTTGTTTGATTCAGTGAATAATTACAATATATATAGTTTTTATGCGTATTTGAATTAAATTAGAATAAAATATGGAAAATAATATTCTAAATATATATTCTAAACCCTGTTAGTAATGAGTTAAAACTTTGCCTTAAAAAGGATATTAATCTTGACTTAACTCCAGGTTAAAGTGGATTTTTTTGTTTGTAGTTTCAACGATTCCGATCTAAAAGATAATAACTTAAAAGCATACAAACTGATTTGTGAAAGGAATATGTACAGTTAATGTATAAGCATTTCAATTCCCTTTTTTTCTCTTTTTGGCAATCAATTGCATTTATTTGGCAGCTGGTCCAGAAATTTAAAATAGCCTAATAAAGCATTTTTGTGTGTAATAATGTGGCTGGTCTGTCTGTGGCAATCTGTGGTCACTCCGCCAATCCAATAAGATGAAAAGCCAACGCACACACACACACACACAGAAGAATAAGAAAACTGGAGCGAGATAAGTGAAGTAACAGGACGATAGCTTTCGGTCGTCCTTTGGCCAGCTAACTATGCAGAAACGGGCATTTCGTTGGAAACTTACGACACCCGTGGGAGCAGCCAATAATTTCAAATCGGACACACACACACACACCCATACACATCTACTCATAAACCCTTATGTATTCCGCTACTTACTAACCACTACCCATGACCCGTGACCCATGACCCAACCGGCCATCTCCCCACCCTCAAACCCATCATGAATCAATGGCACACATTCAAGTACGAGTGCGTTAACAACGAACCAATATATATAAAAAAGAAAAGAAAGGAACCAGCCAGGATTCGGTGTGGGATCAGGACATTAGTTGAATTCAAGATTCTACCTCGTCACGTATGCATACATCCGCATAAATATATATAAATATAACTATCGATGGGGTGAGTTATATCGATGGCTAGATATACAGATTATATCTGTTATACGTTAAAGGGATATTCGGAATCTTAAGAGAACATTAATTTACAGATTTCAAATAAAGAAAACTGATATCGGGGAAATGACATAAAGTCCTTGGACATATCTTCCTAATAAATCCAATTAAGATTCCAAAAAAGTTTCTTTTTTTTAAAGTAATTTTAATTTACTAGATTTACAAGATTTCAATATAATTTTTATTTTCAACATTTTCATGACAGTTTTATGAATTTCTAAAACAATTCCTTAGTTTTAATTTAATTTCATTTATTTATTTACCTTAATAAAAGCAAACACGAGAAATTGCCAAGACAGTAACCATTCCGTTTAAATTTCGGAATGAAGACATGAAATTGGCTTAAAGAAATGAAAAGTCCATCGATAGTACTTTGGTAGTCTTTACAAGTACAGTGGAAACTCACTAAAGATAATGAAATTCAGATCTAATGATTTATCCAGAATCTATTTGTTAGAAGTCATTAAAGTTAAAGCAAAATGCATTGTAAATTTAATGAAAAAAAAGACAAGAATTGTGTAGCTTTTATAGATTTGTTTTTGATGTTAAAAAAAAAAATAGATTAAATACAAACTTGATTTAAATATAAATTTAGTTTCCACATTTTCATGACAATTTTGTGAATTTTTAAAAGAAATGTTTTACTTATTTTTAATAATATTTAAATTTTATGAAAATAAATTACGCTTGTTTAATAAATAAATATATTTAGAAAAGATTCAAAATAAAATTGACTTAAAGAAACTATTGATCATTCTTTTACAAAAAATAAAATAAAATATTGGCCACCCAATAGAGTTTTCACTTTACTATTTGTACTAAAATGTAAGTACATGTACTATGTCTCAACGAGGTTTAGCTAAAATGTTTTTAGTCTAGCCCAAATATTTTTTAGTCAATAATGTATAAAATTAAATTTGTATAAATTATTGAGATATTTGAAGTACATATATAAAAATATAATAAATTATTATGTAATATATTATTTATAAAAATATATAAAAACCTGCAAGATTTTATATTGCAAAGTCTGTTAATAATAATAATAATAATTCTGAAATAAAGAAATTCACATCATTTGGTGCCTTGATTTTTCTTCTCAGAGTAGATATATATATAATATATCTACTTCTATGTATATATATAATATATGTATATACATATGTTTCTTGGCCAAGTTGATTACTTTTCAGTCGGCCCTCGTATGTTGGCCATAAAGACTCTAATGTTGACCTCTTCTATGGCGTCTGCGGCTGCTTTTGCTTCTGTCTTGTCGTAACACCTTTTTTTCTCTTTATTTTTTTTTTTTTTTTTTTGCTGCTGTTTGTGAAAAAGTGAAGCGAAATAAAATAAAATATTTCAAATGACCACGTCTTGGCTATTTTCCGTTACATTATGGTAAAATATGACTATGGCCCGTACACCCTCTGATGCTCTCAAGCTCTCTGAAGTGTGTTGTGTTGTCTATTGCTGCCCATACACTGAAAGAAATGTATTCAAATTTAAACTGGTAAAAACAAGAGACGAATTGATTATTTATATATTCAATAGATTTTCTATTAAATTGATAATATTTACAATTAACTTTAAGCTTAAATTATTTTTACATATATGTAATTAGTTTATATTTTTTTTTTCTCTCTGTATTTTACAAGCTCTCGTGTCCATCTCCAGTCGAGCGGTGGACCGATGGAGCGCTCGAGCGTTCTCTAGCTTGGGGAAAGCGTGAAGCGTATAAAGTCATAAGGGTTTATGCATGAATTGATTGCAGTACTAGAGAGAAAGAGAGGGGGCAGAGAAAGAAAACCGAAAGAGCTATATAATAACAAAATAAGAATTATTTGCCATTGTATAAGAATTCACTTTAATAATCCATGAACTGGCCAAGTAGTCGCCATACAGGACACTAACTACAGAGTCCTAACAAACGATAGACTATAGAAGTTAACCGCAAATACTGTTTCCTTTTCTTTTGGTGGTCGTTTTGTCCGTTTGCTTGTGGCTTTGTTCCGTCTGAATTTTACCCTCTATTCTAGAGCTCACTCCTTGTGGCATATACCGATTCCCAGACCCAATTTCTCATAGACATTCCCAATAGCATTGACATGTGAAATATTTGACATAATTAAATTTTGATACAAGTCCATAACTATTTCCAAAGAACAATTTGTTGAGAAAAACTCTGACAGATTTACTTATAGAGAGAGCCAATAAGAGAGAGAGAGAGAGATAGAGAGAGAGAGAAAAGTAACTAGGAATGGTATTGGTATTGGATCTCTGTTGTCAAGACAAAAGTGACATTTGGGCATGTTATTTGTTTACTTCGTGACCATTGACCATCTTTTGTAATGAAATGGGGACAAAAATCATGTCTCACGTACCATAGTGGACACCAGTTTCTTTCAGTTCTACTATATACTATCCAATGGGCATTCCACTTGTCATTAACCTTGTTATTAAAACACTTTTGTTTATGACCATAACATCTGATGTTCAACATGTATGTATGGGGTAAGGTAAGGGTAACGGTCAGTATGTATAGAAGTGGTACAAATAACTTACGTGCCGCTCATTTGTCTTTCCTTTTATTTTTTTTTTGTTGTTCTGTGTGTGTGTGTGTGTGTGTTTACAGGACATGGACATTTGACATGGGCTTAGCGCCAGTGAAAAAACAGAGCAAACAATTTCTCTCCCACTTACAAGTTCTATTCTTCTCATTGTCCTTTGGCAGGACACAGTGTCCTGTATTGTGTGGCAGTTAAAGCTTCCGTTTTGCTTGCCATTTGTTCGGCCATTTGTTCTACGGTGATCATCGCAATGTAACCGAAATGAGTGTCAA
Source organism: Drosophila emarginata (assembly GCA_037075365.1). Classification (NCBI taxonomy): domain Eukaryota; kingdom Metazoa; phylum Arthropoda; class Insecta; order Diptera; family Drosophilidae; genus Drosophila; species Drosophila emarginata. The sequence continues at coordinate 2,789,484 of JBAMCD010000160.1, forward strand.
TTTGTTAACGTGCCAGACAGACAGACACACACGTATTAAACACACTAATTTGCGGCATCGCTTCTGGACATATCAGCAATTTATTTCAAGCAGCTGTCCCCAGTTGACCAGGACGAAATTTAGCACCAGCACCAGAAACAGGACGAGACATGCTAACCTCTCTTTTTGATCCGTTGCCAGTAATATTTTCTCAACTCATCACCCGCCAAAGTCAATTGACAACAGCCATAAAACAAAACACATTTACCATCTGAGGGAGCCTCTGAGTGTAAATACCAAAGGATACGGATATATTCAGGATTTGCCAAAGTCACAATATAATAAATTCTCAAATCATTGCCTCTATGAACAAAATTAAAGTGAAATTTAAATATATAATTAAATTTAAACATAAATTATTTCACAAATTTTAAATTTGCTTAATTTGATTTATATTCGAACATTATTTAAAAGGACGAAGAAGGAGCGCAAAGAAAATATATTTATTTTATTTTAAGGAAAGACTTGGATTTTTTATTAGTTAAGAGAAAAGTTTTATATTTGAGTTTAAAGCATTAATTCATAAGAATGATGCGAAAAAATCTTTTAAAGTTTTCTATAAATAAAGTTTTATATTAAAGCTTAAATCATGAGTTCATACGAATGAGTCAAAAGTCTTTTAAAAGTTTTCTACATTAATTATTTTGTTTGTCTGACAAATTTTTTTTTACCTTTACAATATTTAAAGTCTTAATTTTTTTTTCGAGAATTTACAATGGCATCTTTAAAGCTCGAACTAGTTGAGAATTATATAAAAAGTTTTAGATATTTTAGATTTGATTAATTTTTATACTGTTCGATTAATCGTTAAAACTACACAATTGAATCGTATATATTATTTTTCTTCAACTCTTTTGAGAGGTATTAGCAAGTTTTGTAATCCAAAAATTATAAAATTCTGAGAAAAGATGAAACTAGTTTGCCACAAGGTGGGTAGTGAGATCGTGAGATAATGTATTAAGAAGCTCTTAAAGCATTCTGTGGGAGAGATTGTCGTATTTTTTTCGTTTTTTTTTTGTTCTCATTTTGGCATTCAAAAAGGGATCTCGTTCCAACTTCTGTTTCCTATCTGGTGGATATTTTTTGTTTATGGCCTGCTCCAAATCCAGGGATATTGTCTCTTTTGTCGCCATAAGTCTCATCTAAACAAAAGCGCAACAAAACTTCTGTTGCAATGAAATTCGACACGCTGCACGATCAAAGCCCAGAAGCTGCCTTTATATATATATATGTATATAAAGATATATATAAGTAAATGTGGTCACTATATAATGATTGAGCCTCGAATGTTATAGCAAACCAAGAAAGAGACTGGGACACGAATCGACCATCCAGATAAATGAGATAGCAATTGCATAACGACTATCTTAATACCCTTGAATAATAATGAATTCGCTAACTGGAGATAATTAATTGAAACTTTTAATATAAAGTTAGGGTATTTGCCTTGTTAGTCTTGGCAAAACTGAAATTGGTTGAACGCTTGCTCCGATCTAATCTTAGCATGCAATAAGCACCACTCACCTCATGAACATTGATGGTGGTCTCATTTGTAAATGCGTCCTCCTCCTTGACCAGGTGTAATCTGACTCCATTTGACTTACTTTGAAGGCACAACAAATGCAATGTACACACACACACACACACTCTCCATATTTAGTTGGCTATGACAAATCAGATATGTAAGTAGGTCCTCACGAATTTATCGCTGAATGTATTGACAACTCCTGGGACGATTTGACGAAAGCAAATACTCTTTTTAGATCTTCTAAAATTAAATATAAATAAATTGAATTAAATTCAAATTGTACAAGGCATGCAAAGGATATATTAATTTGTATATATATGAAGATATTCTATCCCGAAAGTTCCCTATAGTAAAATATGAATGTGAATCCAAGTTAACATTTTTCATCATAATTCATACTACAACTGCTGAAAATAGAAAATATAACCGAACTAACTAAGGGAGTTACTAATCTATATTATATATATATATTATATTATATATATTGTATATACAAAATTTTATAGGTTTCTCAAAAATATTCCTCTCCCAAAGCAGATTTGGGAACTGAGAAGGTAATCTAAATTAATATATTGATTTATAAAAAAATATACTCTATGTCTCAAAAACGATCCGGATCTGATGACTATATATCTTAAAGTTTTCATGAAAAAAATCAATCGATCGCTGGGAAAACTATCCTAAAGTTAGTTTGAATTATCATTAAATTATTATTAATTATCAATTTGAAATAATTGTAAAGGTTACTAATAAATTAGCTCAAATTTGGTTAACTTTATGTTAAAACTGGCTTTTTGTCAAGTATACAGTAATAATTTATATATAACAATAATCGCGTAGAGAATATTAAAATTCAGTCATATTATTCCATTCTTGGATATTTCGGCCATATTCCTATTTGATATTTTTTAATTTTGTACTCGATTCCAAGATAAAAATAAATTTCATTAGTCGGAATAGTCACAAAATTGCCCTTAAAAAAATTTTTCTTTTTTTTTTTAATTCTTAAAAATTTTAAATAATACTTTGGAATAACTTGTAATTAAATTTGTTAAATAATATTTAACTTTTCGCTTATGAAAACTTTATTGAATGGAAAAAGAATCCCTTATTATTAAGATGCTGTGGATGGATCTATTTGTTTTTTTTTTTTTCTTTCCTTTTGGTAGCTTAAGTGAATCAAAATTCAACCCTCTCTCCGGATGGTATAATCATAATTTTTGTCCTCTCCTTTAATAATTTGTACGCAAACGAAATTGCGTAGAAACTCATTAACGAGACGAGCATAAAAAGGGGGCAAATGTTGCCAAAGGATCCAAATTGAATTCCTTGTTTCAAGTGCGAGCACGTTTGTTGTTGTTGTTGCTGTTGCTGTTTTTTCGTGTAAGAACTGCTTTGGAATTATTTATGAACCCGATGGGAAAAGCGTTGAATGTGTCGCAATGCCCTGGCCCCTGCCTACTGCCATGTCTGAATACCTAATAATCCGGATGCGCCCCATTTTCCTTGGCCTCCGTCTCCGGTGTTTCTTTTTTCTCTTGTACTCTGTCCCACAAGTGGGAATACATGGCTCGCCAAGTGGCGCATCGTGCAATAAACGAAAGTGTTTTCCAATATAAGGAGCACTTTATCCTATAATGTGGTAATCGCTCGCGTAAAAGGCGACAAATCATTTAAACCCTTTCATCCCCAACCCCACACTACCAAAAAAAAAAAAAAGAAAGAAAAAAAAACAAATACCAAGCCATACTTTATACAACTGGGCAGGGTCCTTCTATACATAAGCCTAAGGATATAACAAACCATGCAGCATACAAGGGTGACAACAACAACGACAACCAGCAGCAGGGGATCAACCAACATCATCCCCTACCCCCAAAATCCAAACATAAGCAAGAGACCTGAAAAATGTATGCACACGTTAACCCCTTTGAGTCAAGTCATTTTTGGATTCTATATTCCGGATTCTGGAAATGTATTGGGTGGCGTCACCCGTAGGCAGCAGGAGCTAATGCTAATGCCTTATGCGTTATGCAGTCAGTCGGTCCAAGTCCTTTGAAATTGGGCATCATCACCCCATCCATAGCCGTTCCCCCCTCTTACCAGTAAATTGCGAATCGGGCTAAGGGCCAATTCGAATGGGCCATGAATCTTTTCCGCCTTTGCCCGTGCCAAAACATAAAAGTGAAATTTGTTTTTTATGACAACTTTATTCAGGCTAAATAAATACAAAGTATCATAGTGCCAGGGGGACATTTATTTATTATTTTCGTGCCGACCAGTTATTGAAGTGACCTGAACCCATGGGTAACCAACTCTTCCACTCCATTCCACTCCACTCCACCTCCATTGCCATTCCAATGACCTGATTATGATTCATTTTGATGAGCAAACCGTTTACTGTTTGACAAACGGTTTAGGTCTAGTTACCATAATTGAGGCTAAAAGAGTAGCCAACTGAAGTGATATATATATCATATATATATATATATAATATAATAAATTTCTTTGCTCATCTGATTAATCATGAGTAACGATTTTGTTTCCTATATATAATATTTTTAATATAAATTCAGTAAATCATTCATTAATTGAGTATAAAATAGAAACTTAAATTTCAATAAATTATTTATTTAATTAAAAAATATTTTAAATATTTAATATTTAAATACTAAATTAACTATAAAATTGAGTTTTATTTTTTTTACAAATATTGAATATAAACAGAATAATTATTCTCGGCATTTGCATCCTGAATTCAAAATTAATATTTTTATTTACGTATGAAAATATTAAAAGGGATCGTATTAGTCATAAATTATAACTTTTAAGCTTTTCACACAAAACAAAGTTATATTTTGTTTTTTTTTATATTTTGTTTCCGCTTTAATATTTGTTTTTGAATTTAATTTTTTCACTCGCACCAAAAGTGTTATTTTTGTTAACAAAAATAAAAAAACATTAAATTTAAAGGTAACAAACACAATTAAATATTTATATTATTTAGTACATTAAATAGATAAAAAGAATTATATTTTTTAAAGGTACAAAAATTTTTATATTTAAAATCATTTTTCTTTAATTATCGATTAAAAAGAAATTTAATCTTTAGTGTTTTCAAGTTTATCTTTAGTCTAAGCAATTAATTTTTTTATTAATAAGTACCACAGTTCATACTATAATTATATATTAATAAATTAATAAATATGTTAGACTAGAGATATTTATTGAAGAGCTAAGAGAGTATAGTTGATATATGAATTGGTTAAAATACATAAAATAAAAAACTACAAATTACTGGAGGACTTTTGCTTGTTATATATGTAAGTATGTAATAAGGTATATAGTATATGTATGTATGTATGTATGTATATACTCTCACAATTATAAATGTATGTCTGTATGTATGTATATCTATATTTAATGGCATCTTGTCTTCGGGTTTATAAATTTTCAATTAATCAACGCTTGACTTTCATTTGCTCCATCTCCAGAATTGTGATGACATATCTGACAGGAAGAAAGATTGTGCACGGTTCTCCATTCTCATAACATTTTCGACAATTTCATTTATGGTAATTTGCATGTTAAACAAAGGTCGTGAAATAAATAGCGACAACAAATCAGAAACAGCCGTAAGAGTCCATGTAAATTGTATCTGCTGCTGCCGCCCTCTGGTAATTGTTAAGGTTTTATTTTTATATTCTTTTTTGTTTTTTTTTTTTGGGCCGGGCTGGGGACACGCCTGTATATGTCGTCGTAGGACGTTACCGTTTAGCCAGAGTGCCCTTACCCGTGTCTACCACCTCCCCCCATCCACTAGCAATAACTCCACCCCATAACCATAACCGTAGTCATCGTATACACGGCTGTAAGTCCCATGTGAGCAGTGAAGTTTTTTAATCAAGCCGCCTGTCAAGTGTTTGCAAAACAAATACCGCGCTTATCCATCAATCAAAACACGCAATATGGCAGCGTGACTTTCCACAACTAAGCAACAGAGAGCCGGAGCCAGAGCCAGAACTGGAGCCAGAGACGGAGCTGGAGTTGGGATTGGATTCAGAGTTAGAGTCAGAGTCAGAGCAGCAGCAAGTGGTTCTGGGGGCTGGCAAAGCGAGTGCTAAGCCATATGGAACGGAGCGGAACAATAAAGCGACACTGTCAAACATTTGCATACACGACACCGATACTAACACCAATCCACACAAACACACACACACACACAAGCACTCATAAGCCATACACACACACACACACACACACGTGAGAGTCGCATTGAGGTTGATCCTAATGCCATGCAGGAAACACTCATACAACAATAATAATATATAACACACACACACACACACATAATACTTAACATTTAGAATTGTTTAATTCATTTGAAAATCAGATTCATTGCTAAATAGAATATAATTCTAATTGAAACAGATAAACTTGTACGATTTAAGATTTTCTTTAATCTACTAGCAAAAAACAATTTAATCAAATTAAATTAATAAAAGTAGGCTATGAGATTTTGCCTATTTTACCTGCTTTATTTCATTCCCCATAATCAACATTCGTTTAAACATCTTTCTATCGTTCGTATCGGTACGGAGAAGAAAATAAGTTCAAAGTTCAAAAATGAAGAGAAAAAACTACACAAAATTTAATACTCCAAATTCAATTTAAAAACAAAATTTGGTTGAAATAAAACTAAAAAACAATTACCTAGTTCTATCCATCCGTTCCTTTGGTTTCACTTAATTTTTCATATGTCGCGTCGTTTTCCGTTTTGGACTCCAGTGTAAAGTGGAGCTGCCCTTTCCCAGGCGGTGCTGATTATTTTGGCCATTGCCAACACAGAGTGTCTTGGGCCGATGTGTGGGGCAGCGCATAGAGACCTCAAAATTCTGGAGAATCTGCAGAACAATGTAGGCTCCTGACAGCCCACGGACCCGTATTAAGGTATTCTATTATTAAAGGGAAAGGAATCTATGACAATTTGAAAAAATATATTTCCAAGGCAGTATCCTGAAAGCTGACTAAGGATCATTTAGGTAATCGAGCAACGAACGAGGTTTCCTTCAATATCCCGAATGAATAGAAGAAGTCGATTCGGAAGTGCAGTATTCCTGTCCCAATGTCTCTTTTTACCTATTAGAGCAGAAGGAATGTACTACCACTTAGACGAGACCCATTTATGCATTACCCATAGGCGTTGGCAATGGGAGGAGCTTTCAGTAACTACCCTCAGTGTGAAGGGTTCCCTGTTTGGCAGTAGTCGATGATAGTCCCGTTTCCCCGTGATCACACGTCGCAAATCACGATGTGAAACATCTCATCCCAAGACAATCTGGGTGGGTAGTTGCCAAAATAATCATCACCTTCTGGATAGGGTTACTCCACATTCGTTTTGCACCCAGAATCGAAGTCAAGATTTTGTATGACAAGTTCAGGAACACCAAAGAAACGTATGGATAGAAAGTACTCAGATCAATGGACCTAAAGAGAAGGAACATATAACCGAGGTGCTTTCCGCTCTTCCCATTGCCCATTACAACTGAGCGGAGATCGAAGGACTTTGGGTTAGAGTGAAAAGATGGATCGCAATCAACACCAGAATCATCGATAAAGCAACATTGTGTCTTTGACAAACCAATATTCCTATGATTTAGGTAGGCCATGGGTGGCTAAGGCTACCTTAGGCTTTTTCTAAGTAGAGGTAGAACTAGTGTGGTAAGATGCATCTGATTATCAAGAGGCACTCTGTCGCATGTGACGCTTAATAAATTGATTCAATGACATTTGCATTGGCAACGGGGAGCGAAAACCCTTCAGAGCAGGCAATTTTTGGGGGAAGAAAATGATTGTATGGTGTGAGGAGAGGGAGGGGTGGCATTTGTGGATTGGGGAAGGCCAAAAATTGTTGCTGTTGATACTTGTCGAGCCGTATTGTGTTGAAATTGATTCTTAAACGCTCTGAAGACTGATGTGAGATTGACTTCATTCAGCCACCCCTAACCCAAGCAGGAAGATGAACGGATGTTACCGGAACGCAATTTGCCTGGGGAGTACGGGAACACATTAAACAGCAGTTTCTGGTGTAGAACCATCCACAAACATACACAGGCAGATAGATATTTAAATGCCACTGTAAAAAAAAAAAGGATAGAGATAAGGATATAGATGAGGTCGGTACTAGAGGAGATGGAGTTGGACACGGTTACATATTGGCAAACCGGAAAAGCAATGTTGAAAAGTGGCCACAACTGAATAACATTTTCACCCCATTTGGTTGGAAATATATGCGCATAGATATATCTACTTGTACCTACAGATGTCGAGAGTCTTAAATTGCATTAACTCATTTAATGATGTTCAAATTGAGCCTGCCAACTTTTAGAGTGGGGCGGAAAGGTTGGGGTGCCACTCCCACTACTACCCTAGAAAATCTCACACCATTGTGTGTGTGTGTGTGTGTGTGTGTGTGTGACACAACCAGCAGAAAACAAATACGTACAATCCGGAGGAGAGTCGAGTGATGGAATGGGCCATAAGTAAACCCCTTTGCCCAACCAGTCATAGGCATCACTTTAAATTGCTGCTGTCAAAGCGACAGTGTGTGAGTGAGTATATGGTGGAGGGCGAGGGAGGCAGTTTGTAAAAGAGAAAAGGAAAGGGGGCGTGACAATTTGTATAAACTATTTGTCATGTCTGTCACACTTCTCGTACATCTTTGTCAACACTATTTAGAAGTTTAATAAATTTTCACTTTGTTGAAATGTTGTTCGTCAAATATTTAATATCCACGCGTTTCATGTCAGGAAGGGCAACAACATAATTGCATACCAATTTTCTATTCCCTAACGGTAAACGGTAAACAGAAACATTTAAATGTTACAAATAAAAATCATATCGAAGAAGTGACCAATGTCGAAGCGAAAAGTCTTACCAAATGTTCATTGCGCCAACTAGTTGGGAATTTTAAGTGCAATCTTTTTAATAAAATTAATCAAATCAAGACAGAATCATAAGAACATTTGCAAAATGTATTCTTTATTTTGTTTATTATACTAGATACTTAATAATTATAATATCATTAATATATTTAAAGTATTTCCACAAAAATGAGATTATTGTTTCAGCAGATTGAGAAAAAAAAATATGGCATTAGATCCAAAACAATGTACAAACATTTGTACCGAGGCGTACGTTGGTTTTTGCGATTTTTGTGATAAATCTATAAATATACGCATGATCGTGACTAAAACTCAAACATATTCCGATGTTCTGTGATATTACATTCATGAGCAAGAAAGAGTCACGCACCCCGATTCCTTGGAATAATGTCTATGGGGATGGCGGCGACCTATATGCAATCTGCGGCCCGACAACAATTCGAAAGACCACCATGCATTTGTCCGAAGGGGGAAAAAAGTGATCGAATGAAATCTGAATATATATCCGTTTTGCCACAGTCGCCACTTGATTCCCGTGGTCTATGCCTATCCCATACTCCAAATGTGTTAGAGCGAGCGGAACTCTTCTTGTTTTTCAATGGTTTTTCTTTTGTTTTTGTTTGTTTCGTGGGCAACCAGTCACAGGTCATAAAAACGAAACCGCACACATTTTTTGATTGACCAATTTTATATATTTATTCAGGCAGCCAGACGCAACTCCAACTCCACAATTGGTGGTCCACACATATTCACATATTGTCGAATACTGTGAATGAGTAGTGAAAAATTCAAACACATGTACGAGACACTACGTATGCCGGATCTTCGATGCGGACACAAAACACTGTTGGCAACTGGATGTGTGGGGAGCTGTCTAAAAATGTAGGAGACTGCGACTAATGGAAAAATTCATATTAAATCGATTATATTGACAAGGAGATGGGTGAATGGTGTACCATACACATATCTTCTCCTCCAACTCCTACACCCAGTGACAGTGGTACACAAGCATTAGAAAAACCCCCAAAAATTATTGAAATCATAAATTTATAAATAATTAACAAAAAAAACAAATAGAGAAAAAGAAAAAACATCCATACTCATAGACATTGTCAAATGTTAATGATTCACAACAATGACAGGGAAAGTGACTACGTGCGACATGGCGACACTCTGGTAAAAGCCGTCTGTCACACAAATTGCTGAAAAGCCATTTGACAACTAATTTTTTGAGGTGCCAAAGACAAACAGTTGAGTGTGACTGTGTGTGTGTGTGTGACACCTTGCAGTATCCCCAATTCTACATAGAAACCATGTCCACAAGCTCTTCCGCTAGCTAACCATGCGTCGCAACACATCGCCTAGCACTCGCACTAACTAAACGCACCGCAATCTAATTGTTGTTGGCAGCATCCGCGGTTCTTTAATTGAAGACATCAACACTAGCTAAAAATACGATATATCTTCAATATATATATATATATATATATGTATACTATTTGACTGAGTGTGTGTGTATATGTGTCTATGTCTAAAGCAACATTGTATCGAGGGGAAAGAGTTGTAATCGATGAAGGGCGGCATGCTCATAAAGTGATTTTTAATTCCGAATTCGAGATGTAAGCTAAAGTAAATTCATATTTTGGCTAAAATAGAATTATTGCATATACTTAGAAGGGATTTTTTTTATTTTTTCTTTTTGATAAACATTTAAGAAATTTGTGCGATGATTTGCTTATTATTTATCACGTGACCATCACCAATTAAGACTTTTAGTCAAATGAGCAAAAGCAGCAAAAGGAAGTCCATATAGTTGGAGGCAGTGCAACTTGGGGCATGCTGCATGCTGCGGTGCCATAAACTGTTATTTGATGTGGGTTTTGTGTATGAGCATTCACCCTGCCTGCAACTGAAAGTAGTTGAATTTACTTCAACAAAATATCCAAAAAGAAAAATATATACTACACATACATATATAAGCCCAGATGCTTGACGATTCTAGATTCAGTTTTTTTCTTCTTCTTCTTCTTTTTGTTAGCTAAAAAATCGTTTGATTATGTACTATATGTTTTATGGACTTTAGCCAACAGCAACAGTCGAACCTTCCATAAAATAATTGACTCTAGTCCATCTTTATTACATTGTAATAGCAGGTGATTAGGCCACCCCAAAAATGCATTAACTAAAGCAAACTCTGACTCCACTATTTCGCTGTCTTTCCCTGTCTGCCCTTCCAATGACTTGCCCCAGTGGTTTTCTTTTTTCGTCGTCGCCAGTTGACAGCGACAGCGAGAAGATGGGTATTTGTTTTCCTTTGCTTGGGATGTGTTTACATCATGTGCGACAATAGTTTACATTTGCTGCCATCTAAAAATTAAAAGGTGACAAATCATAACAACACAACCGATGGATGGCTGGATGGGTGGATGGATGGCTGGATGGATGGTTGAAGGGAACAGATTCCAGACCTTGTGGCATTTATATGTATATACAATGTAGGGATTTGTCAACATAACTAGAGGGACAAGGTCAATGCCCTTAAAGCAATTCTATTTGAAAAATTTTAAAAACCGTTTTCAATTCTTTTACATTCAGTTTTTAAAATAAACAAAGGTAAATTCCAATTTTTAAACTTTGAACTACATTAAAATTTAAAATAAATTAATTTTTTAAAGCTCTGGAATCGACAAAAATTACAAGAAAATAATTTTATTTAGATTGATCTCATCTAATGACTTTTGAACTGTTAAAAATTTAATTATAAATATCTAAAATATGTTGCCATTTATTTTTATTTGCTTATTCGTTGCTCTTATGTACTCCAGTGTTGATAAGAGTCCAATAATCGCAGCATAATAAATGGCAACACTGTTGGAACTGAAAGATCATCATTAAAAGTTTATCTCTTTATAATAATAGATTTTTATATGACTAATCAAATAAATTTTCAAATTTAAACAATAACTATAAATTTTTCACATTATATAATGTAAAAAGAATTTATTTCTTTTTTCTATTAGTGTTTAAAGTGTTTTAAATATTTCCATAATTTAAATGTCTTATAGATATTTTTGCCTCACTGTATGTGGTTTAAAATCAATGTGACTTAATTCTAGTGATTAAATTTTTTTTTAAACAAGTTTTCCGTTTATCATAATTATTTGATATGAATCGCTAATATTCCCATGATCTATATCTAGTGACATATTTGACATTTGGCTTAGTATACTATGTATATATGTATATGTAATCGATTCCAATGATCCAACAAGAGACTGAAAGAGATGAAGAGATGTTTGGGGTTGTTGTATGCCATGGATCCGATAATCGCAGCATAATAAATGGCATCACTGTCCCATCTGAAAGATCATTATCACCATAAAACTACCACTAAACGTCACTTCTTTTAAGATCAAAGTGTTGTTTGCGCGATTTAAGTATGCGCGCACGCATCTTCAATTAAAGGCATATGCTGATATTCCTCTTCTGGTTACTGGCTACGTAACAGAAGGTGATGAGGGGGGAGAGTGTTGGATAGAGGATGGATCTTGGAACTCAAGCTAACTGAGGTTTTTGCTGTATATCGTAATTCCAGTTTGACATCTTTTGCTGCTGATGAAGTCAGCAACCAACTCCAACTCCAAGTGCAAGTCCAAGGCGAAACCGAAACCAAAATGCGAGAGACAGAACCAGAAGGCTAAAAAGACGCAGAGATGCTTGGATTGGAAAAATTCTATATGTAGCGGGTGTGAAGGGTTTGGAGCAAACTAAAAAGTCCAGACCACCAAACTTGCTCAATGCTGTATAGACGACAAATTAATTTGAGCCAGAGACAAACAATGGACCACAAATTTTCAAAATAAAACCAAAAAAAAAACAAAAAATTGAACTCTCTGGCAAATCCGAAAACGTTGCAGGACATAGGAAAGAGATATATAGAGCGAGTGCGGGAGAGAGAGAGAGAGGTGCATTGTGTAGTCGTATGTGTTATCTTAATATTGTCATTGTCACAAATTTGCAAAAAGTTACGCTAATGGATTACACGATTTTCGCATTATCGCTTTGTTACCTCGCCGATCGCAATCGCATGCGATCAACCTCAAAAAGCCGAGACTCCTCCAATTCCAATTCCCATTCCTCCAACATTTGCCTTAACTCTACTATAGAGTAAACTTCTTCTTTTCTTTTTTTTTTGAATCCAAGTCCCATGCAGTTGGAAGCGCGGTTAGTAGCATGGCATTGTATGTAAAACTACTGCAAAAGCATTGAGAGACCATTGGAGGACCGCACAACATATTGCAGTAACGTGCCGAAAGTCAGATTATCCAGGGGAGGTATAAAGGCGGCATTACAAGCAGGAAACGCTACAAATCCCCCTCCCCATTCCCCTATGTCTCAGACATAATCCTTGTCCCAGTCCCTGTCCCAGTCCCAGTCCCAGTCCCTGTTTCTGTATCGGCTGCTGGTCTCTTTTTCAGTTTTCAAAAGAGTGCCCATGAGCATTATGCCAGACACTTTGTCTTTGACAGCAGGCCAAGACTCAGTCTTAGTCTCAGTCTCAGTCTCCGTCCCAGTCTCTGTCCCAGTCCAGCGATCGAGTTGAAAATGAAAACAAAGTCCAAGTGCTGGGTCCTGCATCTGTGATGCTGTTATCAGAAGTGAACACAGCACGTTCCATTGTCGCTTTACCCTCTATCTAATCGGAATATTGCGGCGGCGGCACCGCCAGATCTCTTTTCCTTACTCCATCCCCCTGTCTCTCCCTCTCTCTCTCTCTCTGTCTGTCTGTCTGTCTGTCTGTTTGTCTCCCTTTCAGCTATACAAACTTCACTCTGCCTAATGGCTGAACCAAGAATAGACAAATGGCAATTGCCAATTGGCTAAAATGTAAGTTCATTTTTATGCGCTTACATTTGAATGCCAAAAAGAAAAACCAAAAACAAGAAAAAAACCAAAAGCATTCAAAAGAATGTAAAATCAAAGAGTCGACTTTAAGATACCCTTTAACTGCAAAAAACAATGGCAGGGTATTTTTCTAATATTTTACAGTTTTGGTTTTCTGATAAGATATTTTGTAATTTAATTATTTTTTAATATTCAAAAGTTAAATCCCTAAATCTGAATAATAAAGATTGTTATACTGGAAAAAAAATTATTATAGATTATTTAACAATATATTATAATGCAACTACAGCAATTACAATTACTTCAAATAAAGTTTCCAAAAACAGATCAGAGAAGGGGATTTATCATGGATATTTCTTATGGGAAATATTTTCAAAGTTTCTTACATTTTTACATTTATTTTTCAGTCATTTGATATAACCCTCTAAACCATATGGGTGTAGGGTATATCGTGCCATATGGAAACTCAAGAAGTTCAATATATATTTGTATATATATATATTTGTATATATATATTTGTATATATATATTTGTATATATATATTTATGTGCCTAGGTGGACGATGGTTAGTGTTGTCAAATATTGCCGTTTTATGTTAATGAAGTAGTGTGAGAAATCACAAAAGGGTTAATGCAGCAACTTGAAAGGAGCAGGCAGGTAAACAGATGTGAGGGGTGGGGGATGGGGAATGGAGGTGGGGTTGCTGGGGGTTAATGCCAATTTTGCTAATCGGTTAAAAGCCAATTGAAAGGCACTGAAATGAATCAATTGGTGGTTGGGGTAAGAGTAAAAAACTGTTTACGATGATTAAATTTGTAATAGAAATGATTTTCGATTAGATTTAAGGAGTAGGAGGACTCTTCACTCACCTCTCTCTGTCTCACCCCCCGATGAGGTGTTCCCACCTCTCTGTTTTATTTCCCTTTTTGTCCCCACCACCAACCATTATGTGTCATTCATAGATGAATAAACAGAATCCTTAGCTGACTTTAATGTTCAGCGAACAAAAGTCGAAGGAAAAAAAGGAACAAAAAGGCACAAATAAAAAACCCCTCACACACACGCACACACACACACACTCATTGGCATAAAAAAAGCAAATACAACACTGGGAAAAAAAAAAAAAAGAAAAGAAACACCAGTAATCAAGTGTATACAACACATGTATAAGGGATGCCTGGAAAGGGTCCTGGCTATGGTCCTGGTTCTGTTTATGGTTGTGTGTGTGTGTGTGTGTGTGGGGGGGGGGGGTTTACCAGAGGATTGGGTGGATATACAAATTTTGCACTGCATGGGGTCATCCTGTTGTACATTTGTTTCTTTTTTGTGGTCAAATACTTTTGCATGTAAATGTTAATTCATTGATTTTTATAATGCGAATACGTCAAAAGGGATCAGCATAATGTGACTACTGGACCCATCTACCAGCTCTTTCCCCACCCACCCCCACACACATTCACTTCCGACTCCGTTTCCAAACTGTTGGCAAACTGCTGTCGCAGAATTTTTGGGGGCTGTGCAAACATTTGGAACAACCAAACAAACAAACAAACCGACAGTCCAACAGTTGAACTGGCTGGCAGGCAGTTTCACTTTGTCGACAGGGATATAAAATATAAAAAAATGAAATAAAAGGAAAGAAAAAAAAAAAGAAAAAGGAGCAAAGGCTTTGATGTTGCTTACATTTCATCACTGAAGTCCGGTGACGGCAATGTTCTTGTCAATAAAAGCCAAGTTAATGGGTACGCACACCCACATTTTTTTTCTAGGGTGGGGACACACACACACAAAGACACAGCCACAAAACTAAGAAAAAAGTATACAAAACAAACTCACACATACACACGCACACACAGACATAACTTTTGGCTAAAATAACATTGTTTGTGCGGTTCAAAAGTTAAAATATTTGTGGTGAAAATATTTACTTATCTCATTTTTTTTTTTTTTGAAAAACGGATTCACATTCACCCATTAACTCGAGTTAAATATGAACAGTAGCAATAATATATATATACATATATATATCTGCTTATTAAATTAGACGAAAAACAAAATTTTAGTAATGCTGACATATTGGTTACCCTTATCTGATTCTCTCTTTCGGCCATTATTCAAAATACATTCGAATAAAGGAAATATTTCTAAGAAATTTGTTTATTTTTATATAATATTTATTTAATTAATTTTAATCAAGCATGGCAATATAAATATATACATTTATAAATTAAAGATTTTATTCATATAAATATTATATTTTATTGTACAATTATTAAATTTTATTATTATTAAATTAAAGAAAAAAAATCGTTTTTCTTAATAAAACAATTTTTAAATTTTGATATTTTGCTGCAATTTGGCATATTTTTATACTCGATTTATTTCTTCTATATAATCATCCGATTTTGTTTGGCAGTAGAAAAAATAATGAATTAAAATTTATTAGGTATAAAAAGTTATTTAATATAAAATAAAATAATATTTATACTCTAACTTATTTTCTATCCATTTCCAAATAAAATTCTTTTTTTTTTTAATTTAAGTAAAAGTATAAAAACAAGACAATTCCGTCTTGTTCTTTTATTACAATATTTTAATTATGAAATTAAATTTATATTTGAATAATTTAACTGTAAAAACTAATTTTCTATATATGAAAAAAAATAAGTTAAGTATAAAGTCCTTAATCGAAATAGAATTGTATAATTATTAATTTGTTTAAAGTTAATTTGTTAGTATTTTTGTTAGTTTTTCAAGGTTTCACCGCGGAATGTTTTTAAAATTTTGCTTTGAGAACGATGTCATAAAAATATTTATCAAAGTTTCATCAAAATACAATGAAATAAATAGATGGATTTTCCCACCCAAAAACTTGTTTTCTCGATTTCATCAGATTGTTGCGTTTCTTAATTATATATACACTGTACACAATTTTTGATTACTTTGCACAATGTTTTCAATATAATGCGTTAGTTGAGTATCAAATTTAAAAAACAAAAAACTTCGGCATAAAGTTGCTTATAAAACAATTTAATTTTAACCTTCCGTTGAAAGCATGAACCATATGCGTTGAAAACTTGGTAGAAATCAATCACCTAAAGTTAAATTAAGGCATCTCTGAGTAATGGTGTAGTGTGGTGTGGTGTTGTAGTGTGTGCCAGTGGTGTTGGTGGTAGTGGTTGGTAAAGATAAAAGATGAGGAGGAGAAGGAGGAATCGGAGTCGGAGTCAGAGTCAGAGTCAGAGTCAGAGTCAGAGAAGACAACCGGTAGCGGTGGCATGGCCTTAACCGCAATTATTCAGTTGTCGGTGAGTTATACACGATGCCGATGACATATGCCGAAAGCACTGGCATCAGCCCCGCATGCTCCAATCAACTGCAAGAGAATTCATAAGACCGATGGGTGTGGCATGAAGGGAAGACGATGTATAGAAGGGATACGCTTTCCGCACTCTCTCACAGTCCCGGCTGTGGTCGCGGTGGTGCGGTTCTCACTTTACCTGCCACTACCCCACCACCACCATCACCACCACCACGACGACTTCGTCAGGTAACAAATAAAACAAAAAAAAAACCAACGTCGACCTTACCGACCTCACCTACCGACCTACCTACCACGACCACAGGGACACGGACATTGCCACACACTCGTTCACCCACTCACCTGTGCCCAGTGCGGCTTAATGAAGCTTATGTAATTGATTTTATGTTTGTTAAAAACGGCAGAAAAAGAAGCAACTCTCTTGCACTCGGTTGGCTTCGATATTCATGGCATTCAATTTGAATTGAATTGCAAAAAAAAAAACAGAAAAAACCAAAAAGAAAAGAAAAAGAACTAATTTTACTGGACGCTGGTCAAGCGGCAAAGTGCATAAAGTGCCTGCTAACAGCAATTTATAGAGAGTGAGAGAGTAAGAGAGAGAGAGAGATGGGGGGTGAAGAACTCGATTTGAACTCATTCGCCAACACCCAACTCCTTCTGCTTCTTGCCCAGTTGAGTCAACTCTTTGATGAGTTCATTATTTTCAATGCCCATAGGGGGTATAATCGGAATGATGGTAAATTCCACTCAACTTAGCTATAAATGGATCAAATATATATATATATACATACAACGATATAGTACATATGCATATAGATCGAATTCCTTGAGATTGGTGACCCCGACTTGTTAACAGTAGACACGTCGGGGTCACCAATTTAAAGCAACTTGGAATAGTCGATTCTAAATCTAATATTCCTAAAAATATTTAAAAATAAATACAATCTGATAAATTAACAAGAAATTATACTCTATCATAAGAAATTCTTTTTAATATATATTTCTAACAATACTTAATTCAATATTTTCTAAAGGCTTACTTTTAAATTAATTTTTGGAAATCAAAATCATTGTAATAATTTTTTTTGGGAAAGGATTTCAATACAGCTGCGAGCAGGCGTTCCTTTTTTCTTTTTTTTTATTTGTATTTTTGTTGCTTCTTGGTTTGTCTTACGGTTTCGGTTTGGATATCGGTATTCTTTTTCTGGCAAACCCAATTAGCACTTATCCACTAGTTTGTCAGACACGAAACATTTATGTCTTCTGTTTATGTTGATCTAACACATCATAATGGCCTGGGATGGTAAAAATGATGGAAATCCTTAAGAGAGCTGCCGCCGCTCGTCATCTTGGAAATTCCGACAAGGAAAAGCGAGAGAGAGAGAGAGAGAGAGAGAGACAGGGAGAGAAAGAGATATATACAAACGATACCGCCAACAATCTATCTATATAGAGACTACAACCAGTTGCAATGTCAGTTGCAGTTTCATAGTTCCAGTTTCAGTCACAGATCACATTCACATTATCATTATCAAAGTGTTTACTTAGCCCGTTCGCAGTACCAATGTCAGTCCCGTTCGTAACACATTTCTTTTGCTCGGATATGTGTTAATTGCACTTGGCTATGTTTTCCTTGAAAAGTGATCCTTTTGCTTGTATCCCGAGACTACTGCACCGCGATAACGATATGGCCTACAGATATCAGATTAAACAACATTGCCGACCCGACCTTGGACCGGGGTATCGGCAAATACAAACATTGTCCCTATATACACAAATGAAGATGCAATATACAGAAAGAGAGAGAGAGTGAGAGAGAGAGAGACACAGACAGAGACAGACAACAAGAAGAAAATAGAAAATGGAATGGGCCATCTTTGGTTGGTCGTGTCGCACGATTGTAAACTAAAATTCGGTAGCATGTTTTCACAACATGTCGCCCAATTTACCCTTTCACGGTTTTTTCTATTTATCTAATTCTATTTATTATTCCATTCCATTCCGTTTTGTCTTTGTCTTTATCTTTGGTGTATGCGTTTGGAAATTGGTAATGGTATGAGGAGAGAAGGGGAACCTAAATGCATCCAATGGATGCATATGTCTTAAATGTTTATTCTATTCATTAACAATTTAGATGTCTGTCACACAAAAGGGAAATGAGTAATACCAAACCGATCATATTCCTTTTTGAATTTTACATTTTAATATATATGTATATACATACATATATATATATGTATATACATAAATAAGGCATCTAATTTAGTTACTTATATTCTTGATCTAATCCCGATATCCAGAGATTTAATTTTCTTCATTTTATTGCCCTTATTTAATGCGTGTCCAGGACATGATGTGAAAATGTTGTGTCACATTTGTGTTGTGTTATTTTTGTGTTGTTTTGTTGTTTATTTGAACTGACCAAAGGTTTTAGCTACTTATCTTCGATACTCTTCCCACTATCATACCCCCGACTGAGTCGGTCAAGATCACACAGAAAGCAAACTCAGTTCTTAACTAGTATTTGTTTATTGTATTTTTATGGAACTGCTAATTATTTAAGAAAAGTAAAGGACGTAGAAAATGAGTAAAAGAGTGACAACGAAGCGGATTTTTTACTAGTCTCAAAAAAAAAAATTAAAAGGAAGTTTTCTATGATCTTTCGCATTGCTTTTACAAAGAACGAAAAGTGTACAAGAATCTCAAATAAATACTTTTGCTTGGAACTGGAGAATCGGAAGTTAAAGACCTCCATTTAAAACTCTATAGAAAATTATTAAGAGTTAAACTAAAATAATTCAAGTTTTAGTTGTAGAACAATTTAAAAAATTTTTTAACAGTAAAACAACATTTTTTAAGATAGAAAAAATATTAATTTATTAGGTTTACATATCAAATTTATTTCAATAGCAATTTTTCCTAACTTAAATCTTATAATTTTTCAGGCTACCTAAAAATATTACTTCTCTTACTTTCTTATAGAGGGAATTAGTATTGGGATCGCATTATGCCCATTGAAAAATATTTCTCGTTAATCGCAAAGAATTGTTTCTTAGATCAAAAAATTAAATAAAAAAAAAAATGGGACTAACTTTATTTTATACAACTGCAAATTGTATCAAGAACGGTTGTCTTACAAATTAAATTTATTTTAGATCGCTAGATTAGAATAGTTCAAACAGGATTTGTCCGATGTCCTTCTTGTTCCTGCGGCAGCATACATATTTTGCTTCAGTTCTTAAGCAACCATCTTTTGACCGTTTTCTATTATGTTTAATGCCAATAAAAAGTTGATAAGAAGCAAAAACGATAAAGTTTTTCGAAATCGGTCAAAATTAGCCGAAGTTGTGGAATTCTAAAGTTGAGGTTCCTTCAGAGGATTTCTACGATATCCTTTGTCCTGTAAAAGATGGTAATCTTTCGCCGATTTTGAAACCTTCTAAAACAACTTTTTCTCTGATTTCCTTAAAAAAAAACTACATTAAAATTCAAGAAATATAAAAAAAAGAATTTCAATCTGATTTTTGAAAATTTTGACATTATTAAAAATCATAAAAGAGGGTTAAAAAATAATTTTTAGAGACTTAAATGCCAATTAAAAGATGAGTTTCTAAGAAGCAAAAATAGATATAGTTTTCTAAAATCTGTCAAAATTCGACTGAATTGGAGCCATATGAAGTTGGGCTTCCTCTTCACATCTCCTCCTCACATCCTCCAATTGCAGGAGGAATGGAATCAAAAGTCCATGTGCTTACGTTTCACTTAACAATGCGTTGAGGAATTGACGGATGATTGGAAATCGTTTTACATACCGCATAAGGAATTACAGGTAAAATTATTTAAAGCATTTGCCTATGAAAATGACAGATAAGCCTCACGCCTCACACACACACGCACACACACGCACACACACGCACACACACACACACACGCACACATACATTCTCATACAACAGGCATTCACCACCAAAGCCTCCCTCACCCCACTCCCCTTACCACTGATTGCTTCTTCTCCACAATTGTGCCCGGCAGCATTTTGAGTGATGAGGCGGCATGGACCCAGGACAAACAATAAACGGATGCGTAACATAAAGAAGAGAAGAGAGAGAGAGTGGGGTGGGAGGGAGGTAGGAGGGGGGGAATGTATGTATTACTGTTACTGTTACGCTCCATACCAGACAATGCGGCTCCCTGTTCTTTGCTGTTCTCCTCTGTGGTCGTCGCTGCAATTTGCGCAATGTAATTTAATTAATGACAAAAAAAAAAAAAAGATATATGTATGTATATATATGTACATATATATGTATATATATATGCAAATCGTTTGCATTTGATGTCGTGCGCTGGACTCCTCCTCGTTGTTATACGAATGGTCAAATGGTTGATGCGTTTGCCAGGGAGCTGGCCCTTCCTTTCGTTTCTCTTTACGTCACTTGTTTTTCATTTATCCTGTGTCTGGTATCGGGTCTTGGGGTTGCCCCATTGGTTGGATGGTTGGTCGGTTGGTTGGTTGGTTTGACTTGCTGGTTCTACATGTTCATGTTGTTCCTGTTGTTGTTGTTATTATTGTTGATTATGTTGTTGACAACAGGCGTTACGCATTTTGTGTACACAGAAATATATGTATATACATACATACATATGCATATTCATATGTATATGTATATTACGTAAATATTTATATAATGCAGCAGGTAAATTTATGCTACACACACACACACAGACACACACAGTCATACAGGTGTGCGCAACCATCCATCCATGGATATGCACACATGCTCACGGCCATTCACATATACCCATTCCCATTTATATTCTCACTTCCCATTTCCATTTCATTCCCCGATCCGATACGATCCTGTTTCCCGTTGTTTGTGTGCCGGCGTGTTGAATTGGTTGTTTGCAAAAATATTTACACTGGCCCAAACATGCAAATAGCCATTTAAGTAATTACTGCACTTAATTTTTAATATTGATTTTGCAAATATATATTAAAACTTAATCAATTGTTTAATTGTTTAATCAACATAATGATTGAGCAAACATCAATCCAACACACACAAACACACACCCAAAAAATTCTATGAAATAACCAATATTCAACTGGCGTGAAATAGTGCTCCAGGAGAAAATATTTAAACAATTTAAAATGACTTTTTCAATTACATTTAAATCCAACCAGACTAAAATTACGACCAATTTTGCTCGCTTATCAATTGTTAAATCTATTTTGGTTTAAAATGCGACAATCTTTATTTCTTAATGGGTCCTCTTTATTTGGCTCATTCGACAGTTTTCTTTTCCCTTTTCATTTTGTTTTCGTTCTCTTGAAATGTAAATTAAAATGTTTAATTAATTACCCAACTACTGAAAATAATTCTTGGTATTCTAACAGTCTCTCTCACTCAGTCGGTTATTTTCTTGTTCTCTAATGTTTCTTGTATAATAAACCAGAATCAGATTCAATCAGTAAACATTAAAATTAAGTAGATTTACTTACTGGGAATCAAAGTTGAGTGTTTTTGAGTGCTTAAGTTTAAATCAGAAGCGAAAAAAAAAATAAAAATTAAATGCCAAATATATTTCTACCTAGCAACAACAATAACTTATAGAATTCTTTGTTAATAACAATTGATTTCACTCCACTTTACACTGTATTAAATAAAATAACTTTCTTGTGGCATTAAATGTTAATATAAATATTAAATGAATTATGGAAATAGATATTTGATAAATATGTTTATCTGTTATATACTTTGAGGTGAAAATGCAATTTTAAGTTAAGAGAATTGAAAATAATACAAGGATATCTATATATTTATGTTCCAATTATTATATATCTTTATCTGTACATACGTTTGATTTTTTCCTAAAATCCTTATATATCCTTTCTTGTACATTTATATATGTATTAAATATATATATTTGCTTTTTTCCCAAATGTATTCCAATTCGGTATATCAATTTAGAAAAATATATTTTTTACAAGTTTTATCATAAATTAAACGATTTTCTTTTTAAGCAAGAATTTATTCCTTAAAACAATTAAATGAGTTATTTAGCGACTTGATATCAAATACTGAAAAAACTGGGGAATAATATATTTCTATGATTTAAAAAAAAATAAAGGAAATATTATATGCTCTTTTACATTATTAAAAACTGATTTGAATATAAAGCTGTTTAGTTTTATGTTTTTATTGTAGCCATCAGCATTAGCTTTTATAGCCTCCCCCTCTCTCGTACCGCCCCCCATGCATGTACTCCCTAATCTGCAATCCCCAAAAACCCCAAATGTGATGTGCTCTTTCACAATCGGTTAGCAGTTACCCTTGGGGGATGAGGGATAGATATAAATAATCGTATGTAACTCCAACCCTTGTTAAATTCTTCATGGCTACTCATGAATATGAGTTACTTGTGTCATTCATGCCTGTCATATGCTTCACGTGACAGGAATTGGACCTGGCCAAAAGAGCGAAACGCTTTACTTTATATCAGTTTTGCAATTTCTAAAAATTTTACACTTGCCAAACAGTTGTTGATCCTATTTCAAACGTCAAGTTATGCAGACGGGCCCAGAGCATTGTGCGCCTTGAATCGACTCCAACTACTTCACTGTCACATCTCAATAACCCTCGAGTGGTTTTCAATTGTCTCCAAAAATAAACGCATTTGCATCCCTCGAACAAACAAAAAAAAGAAAAAAAAGAAGAAAGAAGCACACACACACACACACACACACTAAGAGGCAGAGAGAGAAAGAGAGAGCCGGAGAAAGAGATAGAGAAAGCATGGCCATGTAGTCGCCTAGTCTATCCCAATCCCATTTGAAATGTTAATTTTTAACGCTTTGTAAATTTTTTCAAATATTTCATAAAGAGACCAAGAAAAAGCTGACTAGCAAACCAAAGAAATTATACCCTGGAAAAAAAGGGCTAAACAAAAAGTACATATATGTATATATAAATAAAATATATAAATAAAATATATAAAGCTATATTTTCGATAATCTCTCTAATTATCTTTAAATACCCTAAAAATGTAAAGATCTATACAGTTGAAATAATACCAATTTCCGTTTAAGATTCCGGTGTTCCAAAAATAAAAAAAAAAACTTTCGAAACGTTGGAATATAAAGCACATTCCTAATCAAATGAACAAATTTTTAAGTGTTATAATAATTAATAATAATTTTTTTTTAATCATTTTAAACTTTAAAAATTTGTTTAATATTTTTGCTAGTTTTTTTATTTAAGGTTTCAAATGTCTTTTATAATTCTTATGCCCCTTAAATTTTTATCTTTTTTTTCAGGTAAGGGTATGCACAATATCTAACAAAAGACAAAGCGGCAAAATCATGAACCTTTTTGTTGTTGTTGTCGTTGTTGTTGTCGTTTCCGCTTTTGCCACGCATCGTGGTCTCTTCATGCCCAAGAAGATGGCACTTGAAAAAAGTCACCCACTCTGTTCTTCAACATCATTTCGAACCTCGTGACATCATCCAATTGAAAAACTTGAAAGTAAATAGATCCCAAGAGACGAGAGAGCACACCATTCCCATAACTCCCCATTCTCAATGCCAAACCCCTTACCAACACTCTTCCCCCCCCCCCCCTTTTTAAAATGCCTTCATTGCTATACCATTTGCCCGTTGCCATATTTATGCGCACGAATGTTTGTCTCAAGTGACATTGCCGCCAAGGATCATCTCACAGTATGGTAAGGCGTTTAGCTATAGCTGTCTGGCAGCAACGACGACGACGACGACGACGATGACGACGACTGACGCAATGACATAGTGACGCACTGACAGATTGGCTAAAGCTCTCACTGCTTTAGCGTATCCTTTGCTCCAACCACTTGACATTTTCACAAGTCTCGCATCCATGTCAATTTTGCGGTTTCGGTTTCACGCAACTATGTGCCAGCTCAACATATAAATGTGGAATTCCAGCTTGGATTTGGTATAACAACAGGGGCGGGCTTTGGATCTACCATCTACCATATATATATAGGCCTAGAGATGGAGCTAGAGATATATGTATGTATGTATGTATATAAGCTGAATGCTGGAGTATGTGAGTGTGAGTGATAAAGAGGGAGCGCGGTGTTAATGTTAATATCCATGAATGTTTTATTGAATTGTACAAACACATGTACGATTCATACTCATATCTACTTAACTTGGTATATGGAGTGGCTTGTCTGAATGTCTTGTATGAGTGTGTGTCTGTGTGTGTGTCTGTGTGTCTAACGAGTATCTGTGTAATCTGTCCATAAGTGGCCTCAAATGCCTATCCACAATAATAATGATGATGATAATGATGATGATAATAATAATGCGGTTGCCGTTGCGACCAATAGTTGGGCATTCATCATGAGGCAAGCAGTCGGCCAGAGTTAAAAACAATTTATGCCTCATGTCACGCCTTCTCAGGAGCACCCAAAAAAAACAAAAAAAAAGAGAGAGAGACACAGAAAAAAGAGGAACAGAGAGAGGCAAAGAAATTGAAAGGCGTTTCCTATTATTGGATTTTATCAAACTAACATCCCAGACATACATAATATTCTATAAATGATCAAGATCACAAAAAAAAGGGAAATAATTTAAGAATTCTCTCAGAAATATGAATCGACAATTGCATAAACCTGTGCCATCTACTCTATATATATATATATAAAGAATATATATAAACAAAATCTTACAAAAGAAGAAAATGAAAAAGAAATCTTAAAAGGAAACAAAATTAAATAAGTTTTTATAAACTTTCTTGAACTAGATCAAACTTGGATTAGGACTGCAAAATTATTGTTTTCTTGATTTTACAAGTATAAAATCATTTTGCACTCCGAATCCAAGTTTAATCCTTGAATCGGGAAAAATTGTTTCTAAAATGATTTTAATTTAAGTTTTAAAACTGATGCTTAAAAAAATCCTTCTTAATAAATCAAAAGTTGATTTAAATATATAATATTTTCATTACAAAAATTTCAATGGGCAAATCTAGTATGCAAAATGAGATTTTACTTCTTTTACTATAACTTCTATATCTCAGATTTTATAAATGGAATATTGGAATATATACATATAAATAAATATACATATATCTTAGTATCATTATAATTCAATCAATTTTTTTGCAATTCAAAGTAAAAGCAATATCATGTATAGATTGTCGAAAAGTAGCACCCCCAAAAGTATACTATTGTAATCCATTAAATGCTGTAAAACAAAGAATTGAAGCCCAAACCAATATTTATAAAGACTGATATAATGTTTCTTAGATTTCTTTTCTCTGGTTTTATTAAAATCATTATTAATAATATTAAATTTTGAAATTATTTTTCAATACCAAATACACAATACATTTCTTAGGGGAGCAATAATTTGTTTTGTTTACTTTTTGTTTTTTTATAGGAGAGCAATAACATTTATTGTGTTTGCATTAACTGCATTAATTTTTTTAACCACATTTTTTTTTAGCCAGTAGTTGCTGTTGTTGTAATACATACTATTACATACTTATATATCTATGTATGCTTGTATATAGAGGATAAACCCCGTGTAAAGTTTAGGAAATGAGGTTTTTTTTTTGGGATATGTGTTGGTTGGTTTGAGTTTTTTTTTTTTTTTTTGTATTTTAGTATTTTTTGTGTGTTTTTTTTTCTTTTTTTTTTTTGTTTTTAACCGAGTTCAAATGTAGAATTAGTACATTTAGGTATACAATACAATACAATATTTATTGACTATGAAAAAAAATGAACTTAGAACTACATAATATATTATTTGCATTTATAAATATCAAATACTTCGTTGTTGTACACCGTTCGAGTTGCAATTCAAGCTGAAGGATTGACCAATAAAAAAAAAATGATTCTGCTTTAATATATCCATATAAATATATACTAGAAGCAAAAAAAAAAAGAGCAGCTAAACTTCAACTCAACTTTAATATGCACACTCGCACACACACACACACACACATTCACACACACACACACACACATTCACACACACACACACACACATTCATGGTGCATTTGCACTGAGGAACGGATTGAATACTATACACATAGATGTCGCGTTTATATATAAATATATATATAATTAAAAATTTACAAAAATTAAAAAAAAAAATAGAAATTATAATAATAATATAACACAAGTGCGAGCAAAGGAAAAAAAGGCTAAATTTCGGAGCAATTCCAGATGTAGTAATACCCATTTTAGCCAAGGCTAAATAATGCCAGCCATTAAATGGCCAAGTCCAAAAAAAACAAAAGAATTAAAATATATAAAAGAAAGAAATATATATATCTGAACAGTTACATAAATATATATATATATATATTAACTAACATTGTTTTTAGACTGAAATGGCTGCATTGGTGGGTGGCTGCTGTTGTTGTTGCTGTTGCTGGTGTTGCTGGTGTTGATGTTGCTGATGTTGTTGCTGTTGCGTCTTGAGCAACATTGAGCGATAGATATCGGAGAGAAGGCTCCACATGGGCGGGGCATTTGGTGGGGGCGGTGATACGGTATCAATAGGAATGCAACCCAAACCCATTGGTGATGGCGGTGCAAAGGCATTGTTGTTGTTGTTGCTGTTGCTGTTGCTACTGCTGTTTGCTGTTGGTTGAACAGCAGCAGCCGCTGCAGCGGCGGCAAACATTTGAGTCTGTAACAAACGTAAATGATGCTGCTCCTGCTCCCAATCCTGTCCAAAGAGCAAAGTTGGTGCTGGGGGTGAATTTGAACTGTTTGTTCCATGATTTAGCGTCAAATTGTTGCTATTGACAAGGGGCAACATTAGCATTGGTGAACTGCTGTTGCTCTCGGGCAGGTGTTGCTGATGTTTTCGGATTTGCGGTGCTGATAAATCAATGCAATTGCCCGCAACTGGAGCTAACTGGCTTGGACTAGTATTCTGGCCATGGCAATCGTTGCTATCGCTGCCATCCAATTCGAGTTCCATTTTAATTGTTGTCTCCTGGACAGCATTTGTTATGGAAGAGGCGGAGGAGGCGGCTGACGATGTATTGCTATTATGACGTTTACGTTTGCCCAGCAAACGTTCCATTGAAAATGCTCCGCCACATGGACTGGGTGATCGTTTTATCTGTGTAATATGTTGATCTGATTGTGATTCCGGTTCCGGTTCCCGTTCCCTTTCCCTTTCATTTTCCGATTCACGTTCCCGCCGCTTATGCAAACTAAAGTCAAGTGGTTGATCGGAACGCTCCTCACATAGACTACTGCTGCTTGTCTGACTGAAACTGCAATGCATCTCCTCATCGGGATCAGCCTCATCATGTTCTGGATCCATTTCGCTAAGACAACCCTGACTGGATGCAGCTGGACTGGAGCTATGGGCAGGCATATCCACATAAACATAGACACCATCATCATCCCCATCCCCATCCCCATCGCCATCGACATCGGCATCAGCATCATGATCGGCATCAGTATCGGTATCTGGATCAATGTAGGCCGGTTCATGTCGCCCAGCGAGTAGACCAAGATTATGTAGACCCGCCGCCTGACCGCCAAACATAACGGCAGCTGCCGCCGGATTATAACCCACTCCCGGATGATGTGGATGATGTGGTGGCGGTGGCAAGAGACCAGGAAACGCTGCTGGTAATCTACCAGCGGCTCCCGGAAATACTGGAAACTGTTGAGCCGTACGTCCATCATGTGGCGAGATCTTTCGACGAATATGCGGTGAATGGAGCTTTGGATTCGGATTGGCACTATGACGATTACGCGACCGACGCGAACTGAACACCATATTGCATCCCTCCACAGTGCATTTATGCATCTCACGAAGATGCACAGCCGAGAAATGTATCTTGAGGGCACCCTTATCGCAGAAGGTCTTAAAGCATATGGAACACTGAACTCGTTTCTTGCCTGTGGCTGGATTAATGAACTGACCGGCCAAATTGATCGGCGGTGATCCCCAACGTTTTGGCTTTGATGAGTGTGAACCAGAGCCGCTGGCTCCGGCACTAGATTGTCCAGAATTGCCTCCAGGGGAACTTGCTGGCGAGTTTGTAGCACTGCCATGTCCCGGATGGGAATGACCAGCATGACCATGAACATGAGCATGTACATGGGCATGGGCATGGGCATGGACATGGGCATGTGGGCCAGCATGGCCTAAAAGATAAGCGGGCGACATGAACGGATTCATAATGTGCTCCATAATGTTGGAGTAATGATTATATTGGATGGAGTAGGTTTTTTTTTTTATACTGTAAAGAAAAAAGAAGAAAAAAAAACGAATCGAATCATTAGAGAAGGGTATCAAAAGCTAGTTATATTCGGGTTGAGGGGGGGAGAGAGTGGAGAGTGTTAATGTCAATCAAAGAGTCAGTCAAACGGTCAGTCAATCAGCCAGCTAAACACAACCACAAAACGAATCCTAATCAGAAACTAACTAAACGACAAGGGTGGTGAGGATGGGGGAGGGGGAGGCTAGGATTGGAGTATTGGAATGATGAGGGTGATGCGAAAAGTTGCACAACTTTTTTTTTTTTTTTTCCCCCCCGATTGTTCTTATCAACAGAAAGTCCGAGAATCAGCAATAAAACGAGGACAACATTTTTGATTTCCCAACCTCCGCTTCGTTCCGATCCACTCATCCCCTACCGCTATCACAATCCCTTTCAACATCGGTGACCTGCCCCCTCCCTCCCCTCCCCCACCACTTTCCATTCATATCAATAGACAGACAGCCCGAAAAGATTTGCTGCGCAATTAAACTGGGACAAGTTGCCAAGTGTAAAAAAAAAAAAAAAAAAAAACTTACAAACTAAATTCTATATATAAGAATGAAATATATGTTAAAGAAAAAAAATATATAAACTGAAGCTACATATAGAATACATAAAAATATAAAAAAAAAGGAAAATGTTAAACTTAAATAATTATCTCAGTAAAAGTTTTTTTTTTTGTTTTGTTTTTTAATAATAATTTCCAATTTGGTTGCCTCACATTTCTATATATGTATATTTTCTTTTTCGCTTATTCTAATGTTATTTTGAAACCAGATCTGGACACAAGACACACTATCGCCATCTAGCGGCGGCCATCTTTCATGTCTAATCTCGTCGCATTGCCTCATTTGCTTGAGCAAAATCTTTTACAACTTTTTACGGCTAAAACATTAAAATCGCAACGACGACGTCGTCGACGACAACATGCGGCGATCTGACCAGTGATCCAAGTATTTTTTTTTTCTCTTTTTTTTTTTTTTTTTATTGCTGACTCCATTCGCTACCGTAATTGTGAGCACCCAACAACCAAAAAAAAAGAAAAAAAAATTGATGGATATTGTTGTGGCCGGGTGAGCATGGGGAATAGGAAGAAAGGGGGAATTGGTGGAGAGTGGCAGAGATGGGACTGCCTGACGATGGGGACAATTGTTAACACGCCGTATGGCTAGCTGTTTCCCCCCCCCCCTTTTTTTTTTTTTAACAACATCCACAGAGACGGACCGACAGAGAGACAAACTGTTCGCTTGTGGCTCATGTCGCTTGTAGCTCTTTGGCTATCTGGAATCAATCTTAAAAGTCAAACACATTCGCTACTAAAAAATAAAACTAAAATCCAATGTCAGCTGGATTCACTACAGAGAAGAAGAGGGATAGATACAGATAGAGTAGGAGCGAGAGAGAGAGGGGATATTAGAGGGTGGGGTGGGGGGTAGGGGTAAACTTTTGCTCTGTCTCAGTTTGATCTGTCGGTCGGTTTTATGGGGCTCATTAGTAACGATAACAACAATGGCATTAAAATGCGTATGTACATGAATATATTGAGGCGACTGTATGCATGTACATGGATAATTATTTTTGTCAAGCGGTTAAAATGTCTTAAGCCAACTACAACAAGAAAACGAAAACAGAGAGTGAGAAAGAAAGACTGGCCACAAAAGGAGGTTGGAATAAAAAAAAAAAAAAAGAGGAAAAAAAACCAATCACAAAATTTTGATGGCTTGGACGAAACGTATTTTTTTTTTTTTTTTTTTTTTTTTTTTTTGATTATCGGCAACAGCAGCAACATACAACCAATATATATATATATACAAAAATTCCAAGAGAGATGCTGAGTAGATGTGACCACTATAATTGCTATTGTTGTTGTTGTTGTTGTTAATAGTACATTATAATAACAACAACAACGAAATGAAGAGATGAAGATGAAGATGGGGAAATGATGCTATTGGGGAGCAACGAACGGACAAAACTTTGCCACGACCAAGATGACATTGATGATGGAATATGGTCAAGCGTCGTCACCACACACAGAGACACACACACACACACACACAAATGGAGTCCAAGTCCGTCAAGTCGAGACATTTATAACTTAAATAACTTATCCCCCCATTAGATATAGACTACCACACACACACACACACACAAACTAAACACAACAAAAGAAAAAAACATTTGATTTTAAGTAATTCGTTATAATTAAAGTTAAACTAATTCAAAAGAAAGAAAGTAACAAAAGTAATTACCCATAAAAGCTAAAAACTATATTATATACATATGTACATATATATTCTTAATCAGCATTATCAGTGGAAAAAAACCATTCAAAAATTAAAGGCATTAAATTCCCTTGGGTGGATTTATTTAAATTTAGAAAATAAACTTTTAGATTGTTTTATTTTTATTGTGATATTTATAAGTTTAAAAATGTCATTGTAAAAAATAAAATAATATTTTTACTTCTTTTCCCTGGAAAATTCGATATTTCTAATGATCTGCAAGTCTTTCTAAAAAAGATTCCCTTGTTAAGACACATTTTCGAATTTTAAGAAACCAAACAAATTATCCAAATTTACATATTCGTTTTTCATCATTTTTTTAACCATTTTTTAAAAAAATTTTCTATACATTTCCGTCGGTTCCGTCGGCTAAATGATTGTTTTTTATTTAATTTTTTACATACC
This sequence comes from Drosophila emarginata, assembly GCA_037075365.1. Taxonomy (NCBI): domain Eukaryota; kingdom Metazoa; phylum Arthropoda; class Insecta; order Diptera; family Drosophilidae; genus Drosophila; species Drosophila emarginata. Next base: position 2,821,192 of record JBAMCD010000160.1, read on the forward strand.
TTTTTATTTTTTAGTATTAGCCGTGGCTAACTAACAGTGTTCCTGTGTTATTCTGTTGCACTGATTAACTGTTTTCTTTTTTGCTTGATTTTTTAATGTCACAGTCATTCAAACGGTAAAAAAAATAATGTTTAATAAATTTGCAAGTGCAATGTGCACCACGTTTCCGGAAGAGTTTTTACTTTTTTTTATTTTTCTTTCGGTTTATATTTTTTTTTCTTATTATTTTATGAACGTTTTTGTTGTACTTGTAAAATGTATTAAAAAAGTTTGTCGTGCACTTTTTGGTTTTGTTGCATTATTTGAATTTATTTTATTTTTTTTTTGCTTGGCCGTCTCGAGGAACGTGAACGAGCGACGGCAACGGCAACGAAAGTCTCTCACGCTGGCACTCACACACACATAGTACATACAGATAGATGGACACGAGCGGGCGAACGAACGGAGTTGTTCTTGTTAGTTGTTGTTGTTGTCACACAACGCAGCACAAAAGAGGCAGTAGCAGAGCAAGAAGCAGAATAGATCCACTCCTTCGAAAGTCGTGGGTGACACTGATTGTCGTGCAGGCGGCGACGAGGTTGCGAGGCAGCAAAAAAAAAATGTAACGACGACGACGGCGACGACAAATGCGACAGCAGAGCGACGCACACACACACAAAGAGACGCTGGCACAGACACACACCACGCAGCGGGGTGGGTGACACTTTGCTCTCACAGCAAAGACAACAGCAGCCCAGCAGCGGCAGCAGCAGCAGCGGCAATGGCAACAGCAACGGCAACAGAAGACACGCAGCAACGGACAAGTTCAACGTAACTGCCCCACAAATGTCTACCTGAAGCTAAAGTCGGGCCTCGTCGCTGCCGCTGCCTCAGTTGCTGCCAACGATTCTCTTAATGTGTGCGTGTATGGGAGAGCGTAGTGTGAGAGAGCGGTTGGCTATTGGAATTGGCCTTCCCTGAAGCTGCTTGGCTGTGTCACATTGTCGTCGACGGGTCATTAGACGCACACACACACACATACACAGTCATGCATATAGGAAAGAAACGCATGAGTGCAAGAGAGATGGCAATTCTGGGCAGCTATCTAACACGCTCGCACTCTTTTTAGCTTCTGAGAGCTGTCGGTTAAGCAGTGCACTTTTTAAAGAGAACCATTTTAGTTAATACTCTCTTCATTTACTACATTTATACAATATTGATTGCATTTTATTTAGCATTGGATACACATTGGGATATAAGGGGGCCACTTAAAGCCAAAAAGCTTCAGTAAAAGTGACTGCTGTTTGCAGTAAAAATAATTAAATATTATTAAAGGATTATTTTCGATTACACTAGCTACATTCAGTGGAGATGACTACTGGCTGGCTGACTGGCTGGTTAGCTAGCTATCCGGCAAGGTGCTGAGATTGTGCAGTTGTGTGTGCTGTGTGTGCGGTGGGTGTGGGCGTCTCACGCATACAGCTATATACGCATCGTATACGTATAGGAAAAAAATAATTCGTGGGATACCGAGACCGCAAAACCATTCCAAAATGACAAGCACCCAGTCTGTGTGCGAGAGAAGAAGAGCTGTTATTTTTTTTTTTTCGGCTATTGCCGACTCGCTTGCACAGTGTCGTCTGAGTGGACGACGACGAACCGATGTTGGTTGACATGCGACGTATTTGTGTTTGCTGACCGACACACACACACACACACATATACAGACAGAGATACACCCATACATAGATGCGCACTCACGCACCAGTGGCTCCCTCTCTCCCGCAAAGGCATGTCATTTGAGAGAGAGTATGCTCGTCGTTGTACTTGTGCTCTCTCTCGGCCACTGTGAGTGTCGCCCCATTAGCCAGTCCGCGTGTGACAGAGCTAAAACGAGTTGTGTTGTTGGCCTTATGGCAGCGCTGCCCAGTGCTGCGCTACTGCGTTGAGAGTCTCTCAGTCCCCCATCATTTGTACGAATGAAACGGCAATGGCCAGCCACCAATTCGTTGTTGTCGCTGCCACAAGCAGCGCTGCCTTTGCCCCTCTTACGTATGTACGTTTATATATATGTATATATATATATATATATATATATATATCTAAGTATGTATGAGTGGGCTTCGTCGTTGGAAACTAGGCGAGTCTTCGTCATTATGACCAGGCCCAGAGACAGAGCATCGTAGTTGTTGCTGCTGTCACACGTTGCTGTTTTTGCTCGTTTCTTTTAAATTTTTGTCATTTGATGTCTTCTGTCCACTATCTATGTATGTATATGTATATGTATGTGCATTGCAGTATATATATGTATATGTATTGGGCTAGCTTCTGTGTATGTGTGTGTGTGTGTATCACTAGATGGTTTGTTGTGTGTGCCGTTTCAACACAAACACATTGATATAACCGTAATATGTGTCCGTCTCTTTTTAGCAAACGCCAATGAATGGCCTCAGCCGTGCGACAGTGTTCGTGGTGTTTGTGTGCCCCTGTGTCTCTCTCGTTTTCAGGGCAGGCGACGACTTTGCTTTGCTTTACTGGCTATGGCTATGCGATTGCGCCACAAATCGTATGAATGTTTATCTGTGTTAGTGTGTGTGTATGTGTGTGTGTGTGTGTGTACCATTGGTGTCACACGACACGACACTTTAATATGGGGGCGATTTTTCCTGTCTCCCTGCACCAATAGTATTCGAGCACTGGGCTGGTGACAAAGGCCCCGAAGAGTCGCCGAAATTGCCTCTTCGTTGTCTTCGTCTATATTTCGTTGATTTCTTTCTTGTTTCTTTTCCATTTTCTTTATTTTTCCTTTTTTTTTTTTTGGTTTTTCTGTTTATGTAAATTTATCTTTATATACAGCAAGTTACTGTAAATACACTGTGTATGTACATCGAAGTTGCCTGCTCAACATCCATACATACATACATATGTACATATACATATATATATATGTGTATATATATACATATGCTTGGATTTTTCTTTTACTTTTCATTGTCCCTTTTTTACCTCTCCCCCCCACACCCAATTGTCAAATCTCCCACACATTCCATTGATATGATTGGACTTGATGCTATGTATGTATATATATATACTTAAATACATAGATATCAGAGTATATAAGCATGTATATAACTAAAATAAAAATAATATATATCCTTCTGATTGCAAATGCTTAAGAATTATTTTTATTTTACACATTTTTCAATGTTTTATTTTAATCCTTGTCACATCTTCAATACGAAATTCCATCTAAAAATGGATTAATACCAATTCAATGATAGTTTTAAGTTAAGATTCTTTTTTAAATATCAATTACAAATCATTATCTCAATACTTATATACTCCACTCTGAAAACTGATAAAAATCCAGTTCCTGTTATTATATTATTACGATTTAATTATAATATATTGAATTACCATAAAATCGTTGCGTTTATATAGAATTTGTGTTCTCGATATAGAGGACTATTAAAAGGGAATAAATCTATCCTTAGTTAAACACGGTTTTCTTTTATTTTATTCTAAATTGTAATTAATTTAATCCAAATGTTGCTCATATGTACATATATTTATATATATATTTATTTCAGTATAAATATGATATATATATAGTCAGCTTACACTGACCACAATTAAAAAGTAAACACTAATAAACGACTTTAAATGAAACTTTTGTAAAGTTTTCACAAAAGTTCCTAATTCAAATTTAAACATTTTTTTTAAACCAACATTTAAGTTGTATAATTTGTGAATGTTTTTATACCAAAGCAAATGAATAATTTAGGCACAGTTTACTTAATTTTCTATTTTATTCATATTCATATATATTTTTTTACATAAATTTTTCTCTAAATTTTTGAACTTGGCAATCTTTAGTTAGCTGCGAGACTTAGTTAAAATATTCTTAAGAGATAAGATACATATTTAAAGCTTATAATAAATATGACGTTAAAACATTTCGTAAAAAATTTTTTTTTAAATTTGTCAGTTTCCTATATAGAAATTTTAATTTACAATTTATAATCTTTTTTCATTTGATGTTGGTTGCTCTATGCATACATTAAAAGTAGTGGAAAAACATTGAGAATTAATTGGGAAATATTTATGTATGAATTTTTGAATACATATATACATACATACATATATACGTATATAAGTATAATTGATTTATTTTCTCATATGTACTCGTATATGAAAAACATTTTTATAAGCGGATACAAGCAAAAGCAACAGTTACATTTGATTCAAATAATATACAAATAAGTTATACATATATGTATATATATATACATACATATATACACATCTACATATGTACATTTGTTGATTATGTGAACTATTTGAAGGAGCTTAAAATGTTTACCAACTAAAATGATTTACTATTCGAAATGAAATTGCAAACAATTTGATGGCTTATTATTTGTGTGGTCTTTTACAAACATTTACATACACTAAGAGAAAAAATAAATATATAATTTATCGTAATTATACGTATTATATAATTGCTTTTAAATTATGATTTTATTTATGACAAATGTATTTTTATTTCTTATATGAAAATTGTCCAAAGAACTAAAAACTAAACTAAGAAACACAAATGAATTTATTTTTTTCAGATTCTGTCTTCTAATTGGTTTAAAATTCTAATATATTTATTTAAATTATGGCGATGACTGTGAATAAATATATAGATTATTAATTAATTGCATCAGATTCTTTTTATTAAGTTTCACTTACTTGAAATAGATCGATCTTTTTGACCGTTATCCTTAACCTTCATAATTTTCCCCCAGTAAAAGGATAAATTGTGATACAAAAAACAATTCATAACAAATGGAGTTATAAATTTCTTTATATTGAAAAGGTCTAAAGGTCAACTTTGTCTATACATGAAGGTATGTATGTATATACATATGTACATACGTTACAAGTGATTCGATAACCACTTGAAATCCATCAAAATTACATTAACTGTGAGAATAAATCGATCGACCTTCAATATGAATGGTCATAATCAAAAAGGTCAAACATTAAGGTGGCTAAATCAATTGCGAGTTTCCCCTTTCAATCCTTGGTCAAAGGCAAATTTTAAGTATTTTTTTTTTTGTAATTTTTTATTATCTTTATATTTTTACTGAAAATGTGTCTTTTGTGTGGCTCATGTGATAGTTGTTCAATGCCAGTCAACACTTTCGTTTTCCCTTTCTCTTCTTTTATGTGTAGCGAAATGCTTTCATTAATCAAAAAATTTTGTTTCTTTCTTTTTAAAAGATAAATAATTGCTATCTTATTATGTCGATTGTAGTTGCTGTCACCGTCTGTGCCGTCACCCTCAATGTCTCCTGGTCCGTCTCCGTCTCCGTATCCATTCTCTGTCACTGTATCTGTATCTGTCACTATACAAAATCATAGACAAAGTTGAGAGGGCCAAAAGTTCTTTATTAACAGCACGGCGCCCTTTGTGGATGTTGCACGAATCGAAATCGAAATCGATCAATCATTTTTCACACTTTTTTTTTGTGTTTTTAGTTTTTTTTCTTTTTTGGTGTCCGAGGCCCTGTGGAGTACAGATACAGATTCAGATTTAGATTTTTGAATTGGCTTTGACTACATGCGATATATATATATATGTATATATATATCTGCTCTCCCATGAAATTTGTACGGTAGAGGGGGGAGACGGCGTGTGTGTGTGTGTGTATGATTGTACTTGACTTCGTGTCAATAAATCGTTTCAGTTTTTAAAAATACAATTTACGCCGACACAAATGATATTAAAAATCCATTAATAATTTTGACCCAACATCGATTATGTCGGATTCTTGGCCCATGTGTGTGTGTGTGTGTGTGTGTGTGTGTGTGGGTTATGCATGAGCCCTAGCTTTAACATCGGCACCAATACAAACTCTGATTTCGATTCCAAGTCGCGCATCAATTTTGGCCTGGTTCACAAAAAAATACAAAAACAAAAATTAAAGTAAGGAAACAAAAAAAAAGAAAAACGAAGGTAAAAGACCTGACCATGGGAAGGCAACGGCCCCAGACAAAGGCGTCACAACATCTCACATTTAATTATATTTTCAGATCAATTTCCCATCCCTCTCAAATAGACAGTCCTCCAGGTTATCATTGGTACTTGAAAAATATTATAACTTTTTTTGTTAATATTTAACCTTAACTTTCTCCCATATAAGTGTCCTTTTTTATTTATATAGAATTATGTAATTTTAAAATTTAAACTATTGCCAAATGTTGCTTGGACATAAAAAATTTTATTTTAACAATTTATTATGTCATTTATTTAATTTGTTATAAAATAAAATTAAAAAATTTTCAATACTGTCAACATTAAAAAGAAAATCAAATTAAAAAACTGCATCAAATATTTTGATTATTTTTTTTTTAAATGTGTTAAAAAAATTCAATTTCAAAATAGGTTTTCATTTTAAAAAATTTAATTTAATATTTATTTCGTATTTATTTGCTCTACAAATATTCAGAAATAAATGTGTAAATAAATTTTGGTATAATTTAATTTTTAATTTAAGATTTTCTATTTATTAAAATGAAATCTTCTTTCTGAACATTATATGAATAGTTAGTGATGGATGTAAACGATCGCTGTTCATTTGGTCAATTATAATTTCCACCCTTAACTAATAGCTGGAGGGTTGTCTTTAACCCTTAATCAGACCGTTTTGTTGGTTTTCATTTTTCTTTTTTTTTTTTTTGTTATTCTTCAAGCAAGTCAAAATTTAGTCATTCTTGATTCGTTGTGGCAGAAGACTTAGTGTCACTGTCAAGAACAAAAAAATAACCGAATATATTCAACCATTTTGCAAACAAATCAGAGTGAATTTATTATATAGAAATTTAAGTATGAGCTATAATCCAAAATGGTTGAGATTTGTTTGAATTTCAATGATAGAATGGGTTCGTATTGGGGGTGAGGATGAGGGTGCTAGAGATAAATATGAATATGTATGTGTATGTGTATGTGTATGTGTATATGTATGTATATGTGAATGAGAGCCAGGGACAAGGGGTGACTGAGTGAATTGGTTGGCTGGGTGGTGGTGCAATTATCGCTCTGCGCCCTTTTTAAATTTCTCAATGAATGAGGTGAAATCTCTGGTTTTGGCTGGCACAGGGTTCAGATTCAGATTCAGGCACTTACCTCTTTCCCTCTCTCTCTCTCTCTCTCTCTCTGTCTTACACTCTTTAGGCGGCACTCGGCTATTGCACAATCATCATCATCATCATCTCATTCTACCTGAATTGCTAGTAGTTTCCATTGTATTCCATTCTACTCCCTTGTTGTCGCCGTCATCCTCATCCTCATCCTCATTGTCGTCGTCGTCGTCCCTGTCGGTTGCCATGAATATGTGCCATAATGTGCCCAATAATTAAGTGAAAGGGTTACAATGGCTTCATGAGAACTTTGCTAACCGGGTGATAAAAATATTGCTCAAAAAAAAAAAAAATATAATATATATATAAGAGAGAAGAAAAATGAAAAAAGGGTTTTTAACATGTCGTCGAAATTTCATAATGGCCGATCATAAAAATACAAAAACGGATGCAGAAAAAGGACATTGAGAATTTTAGTTCAATGGCAAAGCCGCTGGAAGGCCAATGTCAATTAGCGAGCAGCAAGCTCAATAAACTCGAACCCAACAACCAAAACCGAATCCAAATTCAAACAGCACCAAAAAGAAAAGAAAAAAGAAAGGATCATAATAAACTACCTCAATTTGCTGCAATACAAGTACTTCTCTTAATATATATGTATATAGAACAGCGATTCATTCATTCATTTGCTTACTTAATGGACAATCAGGAATATAATTATACTATATTCGATCCTTATTGTTAGTTGAAATATAATTTACGAAATACCCACTAAATATCATTAGAAAACCAAAAGAATCGTTTATTTAATCGTTGAAAGGTTTTTAATTTCAAATATTCCATATTTTTGACTTTTTATTTCAAAATTTATAATTTAATACTGAGTAGACTTGACAATTGATGTCATTCGAAATTGGACTAAATTTCAGGTATTTTCGTAGGATTTGTCGGATAAGGACGGCTCTAAATCAGCTTTTTTTTTAGCAGATTTAAAATTGAGTCAAAAATTTGTTTTCAAGATTTTATTGCCAATTAAAAGTTGCGTATCTAAGAAGCAAATAAAGATATAGTCCAAAATCGGTCAAAATGATCAGAAATTGTGAATTTTCGGTTCCTTCGAAGGACTTTTGCAATATCCCTTGTGCTGTAAGTTGGTCATCTTTTCAACAAGTTTTGAATCATTGTTGCCTTTACTCTCCGCAGTAAAAAACCAAATTAAAACTTTGGAAAACTTCAACAAGATTTTTAATAATTTTGACAGTGGTTACATTGTTAATAATTGCAAAAAATTAGATCGAAAATGAGTTTACCAGATTTTACAAATAAAAGTTATAAATCTAAGAAGGAAATAAAGATATAGTTTTTCAAAATCGGTTAAAATTTAGCTGAATGAGAGCCTTGTGAAGTTGAGACTCCTTCGAAGGATTTTTTATATGACCTTTAGGCTCTAAGTTAGCCAATATATTCTCTTATCTTATATCATGTGCAAACGTAAATTAAAATTTTTCAATTTCATTAAATAAACTATTAATTTACTGTTAACATATGAAACCAAAATTTGAAATTAATCAATAAATCAATACTTCTTTTTTTTTGCTTTTTTTATAGTTTCTAACTAATTGTAATCGTTCGGTTTTTATTTAAAACAAGAATCAGCTATTTGCCGTTATAGTTTAAAGATAATAATAATTATATAGAAGTTAAAAAGTGGCATAATCTCTGAAAGATCTAATTTAAACGATCAAAGTGCAATCAATGCTAATTCAATTAATGATAATAAAAGAACTATACAAAAATAATATTAATAGAATATATAATTACCTCAAACAATCTAAACTACTAAAACATATTTCAGACAATTTTTAGAAGAAGAAGACCCTAATGCTAGGGATCGTTTAATATATATATGTATATAAATATATATATTGCTAGTTTCAATATATTACAGCTAAGTTAAAAATCAAATTAAATAATAATAAATAATCAATATATATATATATATATATATATATATATATATGCATATAAAGCTTTTGGTTTAAATAATTAAACAACAAACGAAATTATTTAATCTCAAATTTCAATTACAAATTTAAGAGAGGCTTAAAAGAGCGGCTTAACATGATTTAAATTAAAATTAGCACTGTAACTTAACATAAATATTATATGTAATGGCAGGTAATGTTATTTACATTTTAATTTAAATATGTCCTTTAAATCTGCATAGCAATTTAATAATGAGAATTTAAAGTTTTTGAAAAACTAAAACGTAGAAAATGTAGTTTTCCCATTTTGCAATGAGTTAAACTAATGATAGAATTTTTTTGTGGCATTTTCTGGTAATCATCAACATAAAAATAAAAAGAAAATATAAATGAAAACGAAAAAATCGAAAAGCGCTAAGTGGAGTATCTGATCCACAGAATGCTCAATAAACAAACTATTTTTAGATGTGGGTGTGGCTGGTTTTTTGTTGGTTTTCTTTTTTTTTTTTTTGCTTCTCTCAATGTTTATTTTTATTTTTTGTACGCCATTAGTATGCAGTAGTGGGCAAGGAGAGAGGGGGGCGGGGTAAACCCAAGATGAAGGTGATCGTTGGACGGTTGGATGGATGGATGGATGGATAGTCCAAGGATTTCGAATTCTTCTCTACTTTTGCTAACAATGCGCAATTACGCCATAATTACAACAGATCGACGGCAACAAAAGACAATTTGGTAATATATACTACAATATATATGTATGTTTGTATATCTGTATATGTGTGTATGTGTGTGTATGTGTGTGTATGTGTGTGTATGTGTATCTGTGTCTTGGGTTTTTTTTGTTTTCATGCTTATTTATTTTTGGACTTGTATTGTGCGCCCTTCGATGGGATCAAATCTCTCTATCTCTTCTCTTCCTCTCCTTGCCTGTCTGTTGTTATACAATGTGGTCGAATATTATTATTATTATTATTGCACATAACTAAAAGTATGTATGTATGTATGTATATAATATTTTTTCCTGCAGATGTTTGATGAAGATTAGAACGAAATATGGCTGATCGATTGTATGCATTTCCGCAATACAATAGACCAAATGCCCAAATGCTGGCTGCCCGGATTAGTCACTCAACCCAAATCACAATCATGAACTGAGAATCCAAAATTCAAAATTTACAAATATTGCCTTAAAAATATATATGGCCATATATATTTTGCCCACCCACATTTGATCATATGATAGGATCTTTCTTTATTTTCATTTCTTTTGTCCTGTTCTGTTTCCATCTTTTAGTTACTGACACCAAAAAATGGCCACCTAATTGGATCATTTTGGATTATGTGAATTGAGTTGAAATTTAGATTTTATGTAGGTGCATTATTTTATCATATTACAAATAAATTATATTTCAACTTCTTTAATTGTTTTAAAGTAAATTTTACATTTCTGTAACATACATATTTTTCTCCCATTTTTGAATTAAAATAGTGCTAGAAAATAGGCAATGCCACTTTTTCATCTTATTTTGAGTTCAAAAAAATGCTGAAATTATTGGAGAACGTTTAGCGTACAAATTTTTGTTTAATTTATTAAATTTAAAATGTATTTTAAATCAAATATAATGAAGATAACTGATATTTTGAATGCCCTTAATGTTAAGGTTTAGTGGTTTAATTTATTTTATTTTACTTCTATGATGTCTATGGACTACTTATAAGTCTTTGGGATCCTTGGAGAAATTTTAAACAATTTATTTTATTTTTATGAGCAATTTTGTTTTATTTTTTTTATTATTTATTCTTTGAGCAAGATTAATTCTCGGAATGCCGAAATTTATAATTTTTTATTTACTTTTGAATAATTGAGAATATGTTCCGTTTGGTTTAAGAGGTGTGTAAAATTATTTTATTTATTTATTATTTTTATTATTAATCTATTGGTATTTTTTGCATCTTTACTAAAAAATAACATTTTGGTCAATGGATAACCGATAACTTTAAGGATATTAATATTTAGATATATGTATGTATAAATAAATATATATAGATATATATATATCTATTGTATATATCTATATTTCGATATGTGGCTGCTGAATTTAAGATTCACCAAAGGACATTTAATTGCATTTAATATGTATGAACTTTTGTGTTTAGTATGCAGGTATTGCAGCTTTTTGTTGTTGTTGTTTATGCAGTTACAATTGATGTTTTTGTTGTTGTTGGTGTTGCAGAAGTTGGAAGGAAAGAGTGTATCTTACAATGGTAATGGTTGGGACTCACAAGGCACCCATCTCGACTCCAATTCCATTCAGACTATGGTAAAAGAGGGCGCTTCAGTCGATTGCCTTTATATACATATTTTTTCCTTTTTTGTTTTTGTTTTTGGTAGCCACTCATGCTACCACGCCCACCAATGTTAGCTCTGGCTACAAATGTCATGGTAGTCCTTTCGGTTCCTGGTGCCTGGGCATCAGAACTAGAAGCAGAACCAGCATTAGACCAAACCAACAAAACCCATTTACAGTGGTCTGGATTCGCCAGAGTCGTTCATTTTGTATACATATGTACGTATATATGTATAGTATATGGTGTGTGTGTGTGTGTGTGTGTGTGTGTGTGTGTGAGTATATACACAACACAATGGATATACTGTATGCCAAACGACCAACAAGCAAACGAAGGACATAGACCAAAACCAGAACCAGAATAGAACCAACACACACACATCAGAGGAGAGGGTGGGATGTGGAACGATGCATTCCATTTCTCTATATGTGCCACCACTTCAGTTCATCCCTAAACATTTTTGTTCATCTTGTTGTTGTTGTTGCTATTGTGGCAGTAACTCTGCATCCATGTCGCGGTGCATAATTAAAAACTGTAAACCACACAAATAATCCCTTGATAGTAGTACCAGAGCGACGAATAGACATCAGCATCAGATGGAGCAACACGTTGTCCATACGAACAATGGGAATGAATAAAACCAAAAGGGGGTTGTTCCTTATACCTCTAACCCTATTTCCCAACCAGCTTCTGTTTCTCTTCCTATGTTCCTTTATAGCTTTAGAATTTTGCAGTTTCTGCTCATAAGATTTATTTTTTTTTTTTATTTTTATTTTTGAATATGACGACTGACTATATTTACTGTCAGAGAAGCATATATCACACACACACACACACACACACAATTATAACTGGGCTGTGAGGGTGCAACCTTTAATGGCTTTAATAGTTTTTACCGACCTACGACCAATTATTTGTATATGGGCTCTGAATCCCAATCTGTATCTGAAACGGGGAGTAAAATAAACCTACCCCAAATAAGAAAAATCATAATTATTACTTGATGTGTGGTCGATTGTCGACAACTCTCTGATTTAAATACATAAGGGTACATACATATGTATGTATGTGTGTGTTTGTATATATATATATATATATATATGGGTGTGGTTTTTCTACATTTTTCATCTTTTTACTCACAAAATGAAATCAAATATTTGGTATATTTTATTAAAAGATTTGTTTTCATTTAATTAAATGGAAAAAATGAAATTATTCAACATGATTTCAAATGTAAATTGGGAACAATAAGAATTATCGAAAATTGAAAAAAAATATATATACATACATATATAATAATTACACTCTTGTGATACTATTTTTAAATACTTAGTATATATTTTTTATACGTGGGATAACATTTTCCATATTATTATTTAGTAAAAATTGTTTAAGAACTGTCATAATTCAATTAATATTTGTGTTTCGTCTGTCAATTCTCTTTTTTTTTATGTTTTGGAGTGGTTGAAATATATACAGATTGGACCTGTATTTGATTTATTCATTAAATAAATAAATCTATAGAAAAAAGACAGCCTAAGATTGTCGATGTTTTTTAGCTAATTTTTAATTAAATTATTTATATGGATTCTGTTTACTTTTTTCACAACTTTCTTTTATTATTATTTTTATTAATTGCCTAAGTTTTGTATTAATTTCTTATTCAATTTATCACTTTTTTTATTATTTAATATTTAACAGAGTTGCATAACATTTTGAAAGTTTTTTACTAGACAAACTTATTAATTTTAGATATATTAAAAATTTCTAAAATCAAATATAGTTAATAGGAAGAATAATATCGAATGAATAGAAATATAATGATATTTGCCGTTTGGTTTATGTTGGTCTTTTATTTATATACTTTTAGTGGAGTAGAGTAAATAAAAGTATGACCTATAGCAAATTAAAGTATGGGTTTATTAGCTTTGCAGCAACTGTTGAAGGATAACGACGTAAACCATAATGAAATTACTTATTTGACGGAAGGAGAAAGGGAAAACAGGAGGCATCAGCATAAGGCAATTGCAATGCAAACTCTTAAAACCGACAAACAAAGATATATATATATATGTATATATATATAAATGACTTGAGATGAGATTGAGAGACTTCACTCGGTGGCAGTTAAGAGTAGAGACAAAAGTCGGAAGTCGACAACAGCTTTTCGCATTCAACAAGAAAAAGTATTAAAATTTGTAACCAAATTCATGAAAATTTCCTTTTGGGAATTCATTAGCAAAAGGATAAGGCGAATGGTATGGCTGATGAGTGGGTGAAGAAATTGTTAACGTGAGCGAGGGGAGGTAGTGGTGCGACAACAAGGGAACGGGCCACGGTCATGGCCATTCTATTATATTATTCTAGGGCCGTTGTTGTTCCGTGCTCCGCTTGTATCTAATTTTGCCATATTATGAATTTAACCCTTTCGTGTTTGTTGGATATTTAAACAACTGTTTGCACAAAAGTTTAGCTAGAAGGTCGTATTGCCGGCAGCGTTAGCGGTGGTAATGTTAGCCAAAGCTTTACTTCTTCTTATTCTTCTTCATAATTTCCCTTCTCTCTCTCTCTCTCTCTCTCTCTCTCTCTCTATCCATCCATTCCTTTTCTCCATCCAACGAAATTGATTCTACATAATGCGTAGACAAGCCTACCAATTTCTCATTCTTTCTCTCCCCCTTTGGCCAATAACCTTGCCACCCTTTAACCATCTTTTCCCCCAGTCTTCTTCATCTTCAGTCTGGCATTTGTGCTTGTCTGCCGGTTCTCCAACTCCAACTCCATCTCCAACTCCAACTCCAACTCCATCTGCATCTCTGTATTGCCTGAAAGTGAATTTTGTGCTCTTCTTCTGTTACTTTTGCTCGGCGTTTGTTCCGTTACATTAATGGGCGACCCATTACCGTGGGGTATACAGAATCAGAATCAGAAGCTGAAGTTCATGCCAGAACCCTGGAACAATGTTTTCATTTCACTTTGCCTTTGCTAGTTAGTGTTCTTTTGTTCTTCTCTCTCTCTCTCCCCCCCCCCCCCAGTACTGAACTTTGGGTTTCTTAAAGGCTTTCAAATGAGCAAGCAGCAAGCTGTGGATGTCCTTTGCTCCTTTCGCGACTTGCGCGACTGCTAATGATGCCTTTTCCAGCAATTTAATTGTTAAACAATGAAAACGCTTTTGATTACAAGAAAAACAACAGGGTTTTTTTTTCCCCCCATCCCCACAGCACAATTGTTCTCGAGGTTACGGCAAATTCAGCAACTTTTTCCCCCTTCTCCACACCGATGGCAGCGGCAGCTCCATCTGTGCCTTACTTTTGTTTTGGTTTCTTGTGCCGCCTCCTGCGGCATGTATACAGACCGACGGTTGCATGGACCTACAGACGGGCGGTTAGAAAGGATGTTTATTAATTTTTACCTGAGGTTATCTATTTGTCGCGCTATGTTTTTTATTTGGCCCTCTTTTTCTACCTTTTTGTTTCACTCTCTCTCTGTCTCTTTCATTGCTCTTTGCTGTTGTTTTGGGGTTGCTTAAAAAACGTCCTCAGATATATATATATATATTTTGCCCGCCTGGCAATTTTCATGCTCATTAAATAATTTTGTTTTATGAAAGTTGTACCGAGACCCCCGACCAACCCCCCCCCTTAATCATCAATCGGAGAGCCCAGAACCAGAATCAAAAGTATCATAGAAGCATCCGGTTTACTCTAAAAACGGCGGGCGTTAAAAAGTTTTTCCGTTTTTTGGTTTTCCATACATTTTTTTTCTTGTTTTTTGGCTTTCTGTTGAAAGTTGTAATTTAAATTTATTAGGTTTCACATTTTAATTAATGTACACTTCTGCCTCGTAGCCAGGACACAATTAAGCGGAATAAAATGGAGTGGGAAAAAAAGGTAGAAGAAATTATATTAACAACGCTGCCATAGATATAACTTGTCTACAGGATAGTTGAAATCGATCCAAACTCGGCCAAATTATTGCAGACTAACCGAAAAAAGCTTTTTAAAATGCATTTTGTTACGTTTTGAAACATTGGAATGAAATAGATTAAAATGGAGTGTGTAAATGAGTAGAGAGAACTGGAATTGGGATCGTAACCTAGACTCTAGGTCCCATGTCCTAGGTTCGTATTCTTAGATATGTTTTTCCCTTTAAGGCATGATCGTTAAGGGTACTCTTGAGTATAAGATTCGTTAAAAAAAAACTGTTATTGGTAATATTTCATTCTTAGAAAATAAAAGTTATTTTAAGTTGAAGATTTTTCTTTTTTCGAGAAATAATTTTTGTAAATTTTTGAAAACTATTATCCATTGTTCCATAAGTTTTTGATATGATATTGCCATTTTTGAATAGTCGTAATATCGTAAGCTCATGTAATTTTGTTTGTAATTTCGTGTGAAAATATATTATATCAATGATTAAGGGAAAATTATGCTGACTTAGTGGGTTAAGTAGCTGTGAAAAGAACGAACGGTACAACAAGTATTTATTAATGCCAAATTAAGATGTTATCGTCTTAAATTGAATTGAGCCAGTTCTTCAGACCAAACCCCCCTCCCACCCACCAAACGATACTATCGCGAACCGAAGAAAAAATGAGCCGCTTAATGCAGTGAAAAAAATGTGAAGGGGAGACAGAAAAAAAAAACCAGCAAAGGCAATTTGAATGTGGCTAAAGGAGCTAAGAGACCTGCGACTCGCAATCTACCCCAACTTACACCCCCCCTCTCCGCCCTAATGGCAAGATCCAATTCCCACTGCAAAAACATTGATAAAGTTTTTCACGACTTAAAAATACCCTGTACATACACTCAGAAAAGAAAGAGTACACAAAATTGAGATAGTTTTTGTTTTGAATCCTTAAAATATCAAAGAAAAAATAATTTTTATTATTTATGTACTGTAATTATTATTTTTATATATTATTGTTATTAATTTATTTCTCTTGTTAAGATCTATTATAAATCAAAAAAGTTAGTTTAGAAAAACATATTGTATTTGGAATTTAAGAAGGTTTTTTTAAACATAATTTTTTTTAACTTTCGAGTAAATTTTTCGATCTAACTGTAGTAGTGTAATTTTGTTTATATTTTGCTATAAATGTTAATAGTTGGTTGAACTCATTTGGAGATATATTTTGTATACAATTATATCTAAATAAAATTCTTATCTCGATTTTTGGATTAAACGATTAATGATCAAGATTATACATATATAAATCTATCATTATACTTTCGATATCTATATTTATAGGGTATCCAAAATATCAAGCAAAGCTAAAAACAGAACGAAACGAATTGTAATGCGAACACAAAAGTTCACAAATTAGCAAATTTAAGAATCTCGGGGAGCAAATAAAAAAGGAAACACACACACACAAAACAGACAAAAAAAGAAAAAAACAAAACAAAGAAAGAAAGAAAGCAAAATAAGCGGACAAGAGAGATGAGGTGAGAGTGAGAATTGTATGGGGGGTATGGTGTGGGTGAGGGGGTTTGTCTGTGTAAGTGGGGGAGGGCGGCGTGTAAGCCAGAACGATAATAAGGACATGCAAAAGGCGCCCACAAACACAAATGTTTTGCCCTCGGTTTCATTTCGAACAAAATAAGAAAATGACTCGTTGTCGTTCTGCCTGTCATTGAGAGTGTTGGGAATACGGGAAAATACAAGTACAAGTATCATGGAGGGAGGGATGGGGAGTGGGGTGGGGTGGGGTGGCAATGGGAAAATAACAAAAAAGTCATACAAAGGCCACCAAGGGGGCCAAAAGCAACAACAAGGAGCGGCAAATAATATATATAAAAAAAAATAAAGGAAAACCGAAAGAAGGAAACGCCAAAGAAAAGCGAGCGAGAGAGAGAGAGAGAGAGAGAGAAAAAAAGGAAGAAAATAATAAACAATTGTGCGATGGAAATCCGCGATTGTAATCCGCAATTTTTACGGCTTTTGTTTGGCCGGACAAGAAAAAGAACGGAGTGACAGGCCGCCCCACACACACACACACACATAGACAAAGTGGTTATAGCCGCAATGGTAGCCACAGCCTCCGTTTTGGCCTTCATTTTACAGTCTGAGTGAGAGTGGCCGTCACTTCCGTAACGTAACAATTCGGTGGCAATCGACCAACACCATCTTTATTCGTTTTTATGAAAACAATCGCAACGCAATCTGCTAACAAACAAATAACAAAAAAAAAAAAGAAACCGACAACAACAACAACAACAACAACGAACAACCGAACAAACAACAAAGTAACAGCAAAATAATACCACAAAAACAGTTGACTGACTAAGTGACTAAGTGAGGCAGTAAAGAATAAAGGTCAGGGGACAAATAACAGGAGGGGAAGGGGGGGAAGGTTAGATGGATATTCAGCATGCGGTTTTGTCCTGCCTTCATTTAAAGGTTTGTGGCATCATTGTTGTTGCATGTGCACCTGTAACAAAGACACTCTCTACACCAACAATGCATTATATATGTATGTATGTATGTATGTATGTGTGTGTGTGTGCGTGTGTGTGTGTGTGTCTTTGTATATGGTTTACCTGGTCTGATTGACGCCAATGCCCGACTGAACATTAAGTATATATCCAACATTGTACCAGTCCATAGTCAGCTTAACCTTCATTTCAATAATCATTTGACTACCCCCATCACACACACACACACAGACACACACACACACAGACACAGACACAGACACACACGCGTAGACACATCCGGGGGCATGCCACTGGGTGTTGTAAATGTAATTAACCCCTTTCCAGAGATGTCACACAAGCACACACACACACAGAGACAATGTAAATGGTTGACCAATGAGAATAATTTACGTATAAAATTATATTATAAATGTTGGTAATTTTTTAAATATTTAATAATTAAATTAATTTAACAGAAATTGAATTTTAATAGTTAGAATTTTGTTGAAAAATAATTAACACAGCTAAAGATAATTTCAATCAGAGCTTACTCATTATCTTATACTTTAAAAGGACATTTAGAATGTAGACTTTACTTAATTATAAAATAGAGAAAGCGTTAATTTATTATTTAATTTCATTTTCTTCAATAGTTTTTCTCATGGGAAAATATTAACATGAAGCTATTGTGCATGTCTACACGTGTGACTGTGTGTGTGTGTGTGTTTGTGTGTGTTTGTGTGTGTGTTAGTTTTGTTAATATTACACAAAAAGAGAAAAAAATGACCTTTTGACACGAGAGGCTTCATTGTTAAAGCTACTAAATTGGTTTGTTTCAAAGCATCTGTTAATAGCCAACAACA
Organism: Drosophila emarginata; assembly: GCA_037075365.1. Classification (NCBI taxonomy): domain Eukaryota; kingdom Metazoa; phylum Arthropoda; class Insecta; order Diptera; family Drosophilidae; genus Drosophila; species Drosophila emarginata. Next base: position 2,839,918 of record JBAMCD010000160.1, read on the forward strand.
TGAAGAAGAATTAAATCGACATATTGAACGGCAAATATACAGTATTTATTTGATTGTTCAAATATATATATGTATATATATATATGCATATGGTTTTGAGTTGTAACAGTTGTAATCCGAAGGTTAGGAAATGGCGAGGGAAACCAATCATAAAATATATTCGCATCCCTTGCACAATTCACTGAGAATTTATTTCTAACCCAATAAGCTAATGTTTATTTATTTATTTATAACCAACCAAGAGAGAGAGAGAGAGAGGTAGAGAGATAGTGAGAGAGGGGATAAGTGAAATAGAAAAGAAGGGAAATTCAACAATCGGCAGGATGTTAGAGCTGCGATCGTCGAGTGATTATAAAATCGCTCTCATCCCTGAATTCAGGGCTTTCAATATTTCAATGGTTCTATGGCTCTGTAAACAAAATGTCTCCCATGTCAGAAGGATATTTCCTCACACAGACACACACACACACACACACACATACATTTGCATTCTCTTGTTTCGTTGATTTAATATAAGTGGGTGCATACATACATACATACATACATACATATATATATATATATATATGAATCCATACATACTTAGCTTAAATTGCATACCCTTTCACTTGAGGGTTAATTTCAATTCGTTATTGGTACTATAATGGGTTAATAGAGCATTTTGAAGCATGGCCAATACATACAACTAAGTGAAAAACCTATTTTACATATTTTGATTAAAATATAAATTCAAAAGCTAATTAAAAATTTTATTTGCCGTTGGAGACAAAAAACAAAAGCAATTAAAAAAATTATTATTATTTAAAACCAATTTTGTATTAAATAGCTTTATTGAATTTTATATTTATATTTATTTATTTAGTAGCTATTTCTCATTCCCAATGCATCTAATTTAATTTTTGTAATTTCAATTTGCTGCAAACTGTTTTCTTAAGCAATTAATTTAAATATTTCTTGTTCATCTTGAGATATTAAAATATAATAAATTTTCTTTACAATGAGACGAAATGGGTTAAGAACATTTTTAAAGTTAAAGTAAAGCAATAAAAATAGTTTGAATAATATTTATCATTTTTGTATTTTATAAGTAATAAAGATAATTCGAATATCATCATTATCATTATTATATTGTCTCGATCAATCAATGATCTTCAATTGTCAAGCAATAATAAATATTGTTATTATTGTGATTTAAAATAATTTATTTCTTTTAATTGTCTCTAAACCATTTTGAAATAAAATGTTTGAAAATTGAATTAGTTTCCTAAAAAAAAGTAATTTTTAGTTTAAGAATTAAATATAATTTAATATAAGAGAACTTTCTGTAAAAGAGTAAAATAAATTTGTTTTCATTTTATTTTTTGATTTCCTTTCACAATTATGACAAAGGGTGTACAATGAACGACTATAAAATTGTTATTTTTTTTTTCAGTTTGCTATTTTGCATTTACTTGAAGCACTTTGAGCAATCTCACTCATCATCAAATGATGCCAGATCCTGCCCTTACTCCTGTTCCTGCTGAGTCCTGCTAGCTGCTTGCTGGTTGCCGCCTTTTACTTTTGTGCCGGGGATAAAAAAGGCACCCTTGTTCATTGGCGAGTCAACTGCGGATTAATTAAATACTCATATACGAAATGTTTGGTTGTCCAGCACAAAAAGAAAAAAAAGCAAAAACGAACTTTTCGTCTCTGTACAGGGGGAAGGCGGAGGACGTAGTGCACCCATGAATGGAATTCAAGTGTGTGGGTGGATTGGGTGCAGGTCCTTTCGTGGCAATGCCAATGCCATTGTTTTTTTTTTCCAGATATACATATATATAACTCAATGCACATCAGTCGGTCAGCACAATGAACATCTATATAAGGACACACACACACACACACACACACACACACACACATACATATATATTAATTTATATACAGACATGAATTCCAATTATGTGTATGAATTTACAGTGTGTGCAAATATTTACATGCGCTTCCGTTTTCCCTTTAGATGCAATTCAATTCTTTTATCGGCAAATGAGGAAAAATGAGTTGGTCAATTGTAATTTAGGATTATGACCGGAAGCCTGGAAAATATATATGTAAATATATGTTTATTTTCTGATATAGCTTAAAAGATATTTTAAAGTCTTTGGACTGATATTAAAACAAATTTACCAAATAAACACTCTTTTTATATACTAAATACAATGTTATAAAAAAGGATATTTTTTTTTAATTACAACTTAAATTGTAAGTGGATATTTAGGCGAATATTCCTAGAATAATGATTAATAAATAGCTTTAAAAATTTAAAGACATTTATAAAAAAAAGTAATATAATAGATTTGCTTATTCCCTCCCATAATCTTACAAATTCAAACACAACTGTACCAAAAAAAAATGGAGTAGAGTAGTTAATTGAGGATCATCAACGCGACGACTTTTCGGTTTTAAATTTGTCTTTCATTTCCCATCTTCATCTCACCCATTTTATCACTGGTCTAAAATAAAAATGTAATGATACAAGTATTCCGTGTCCAAAGTCAAAAGGTTATATATATGTATATAAAATAAATATATATATATATACTCCATCGGATTTGGTGCGACCTGCAATTAGTGGTTTCTCCGTTCTGTCATGCCATGCGATGGCTACGTGCTGTAAACCAATTATTATGGGACAGACGGACTGATATATAGACTGACACGAGTCTACCTAACCGCCCCCACCCCCCCACACATAAGAGATTTTTGGACTTTTATTGTCTCCATTAGTTTTGGGGCATTTGAAATGGCCAAAGTTCAATTTCGGTTGCATTCCCAAATGAGCGACCTATCTACCATAACTACCTACCAATCTACTACTCTCTCTCTCTCTCTCACCTGGTTTAAGTACCACATATCACAATCAGAAAGTTCAACCAAGTTGCTGGTAAGCAAAAGCATATACAACAATTGCGCCAAGTTGGCTTAAACATTTTTTGGTTTACTTCATTTCTTTTGTCGCCGGTGATTTCGGTTTGTCGTTTGGCTTTTGGTTTCGTGATTAATTGAAGAATCTCAAAGATGAGGTGTTTTTTTTTTTTGTCTTTCTAGTTTGTTTTTTTTTTCTTTTGGTTTTCCTTTTCTTTTTCTTTCACCTAATGTTTGTCTGGCCAGGTGGCAGTCATCTTAAAACTTGCCGCTACCACTTTGACCACTTTTCATTGATGTGTACCTAAATTATAACGCCATCGAGCTGCGTCATCCATTTATAAAACGCCATCAAAATATCTATCTATGTATGTAGATATAAAAAGAAAAAATCAGGGCAACATCAGAGATGTACCTACATATAATTAAGTATTATAATCAAAACTAGAACTGCTATATATAAGTATATATATATACATAAGTGAACTAATGTTAAAGTAGCTTTTTTTTTAGTTTTAGTTTATGTTTCCTTTTCTCCTCATGCTAATTAAAGATTTTTTTTTCGAATATTAAAATTTTAAAATTTGTAAAATTAAAATACAATTGAAATATTTGCGAATTAAATTAAAGATAAGATTAATTAAAGATTTTTTTTTTAATTTTAATTAATATAAAACTAAAATACAATTGAAATTTTTTTTTTTGAACTTAAGCCTTAATTAATTTTTGAAAATAAATGAGCTATGTTCGAAATAGGAACCCAGGAAAGATCTTCTAAAAATTGATTATCATTTCCATATATATGTATATATATACAGTATATGTATATAAGAAAATGATAGTCAATTATTAAGATATATTTGAGCCATATATATAACTTATAGCCATTTTAACATATACATTATATATATATGTTTCTATGTATGTATGTACTATATATATTTACATTTTTTTTGAAAATGTTTGAAAATAAGTTGAATTTGATTGCTCTTGTTTGGTTTTTTTTTTATCTACTTTGTTTTGTTGCTCTTTATTTGTTCGTTTGTTTGGTTTGGCATTAAGACAATTATAATTTTGGCAAAGTCCTGGAAATGCAAAAGGAAAGAAAAACGGATTAACCAAAAGAAGTTGAGTTGAAAATCAAGACACACACATGAAGTATAAAATGTAAGGCATTGATCTATCCATCAATAGGTAGAATAATATGGGATATATCTATAGATGTATCGAATGGTAACGCCGGCTTCAACTGCTTAACATAAGAAAGGTAAACACACATAGTTGAAAGGCTAAATAGGACAATGGCACAGTGTTGCGAATGAATAATTATAATAATAGGTCAAGCAGGTTGAACAAAAGTGAACAATGCCAGAATCCTGTACTGATCCCCGCTGTTGTTCCAGTTGCCTTAAAACCGGCGCAAGGATGCGGCTCTTCCCATTGTACTATAGCGCCATGCGCTTAGCCAGGACCAAGAGCGAACCGACATAGAATCGAGAATCCCGCCGAATCATGACCAAGATAAAGACAAAAGCAAAGCGGCCGCTCAGCAGGCAAAAACAATGCAGCTAAGCGTTAAATATATATATATATATATATATACAGGAAAATAAGCGAAATGGCAAACGGAGAGTGTTCAAGAAGGAAGAAAAGAAAGAAAAAAAAGAGCAGCGATCTATATCGGTGTAGACCACAGTAGCTGAGCGGCAACAAAAAGGGTCACAAAGGCCAACACTCAACTAATTATCCTTTACTACGTGTATGTGGGTGTGTGTGTGTGTGTGTATGTAATTACTTTCCTTCTACATACAGTGATCGATACTTGTCAAGTGGCTTCTGGCCAAATACTTTTGCCTGCTGTTCCAACTACTAGTTACTACTGATATTCCCTTGTACGACACCCTAAGCCAATTACCGATTATATCTGCCAAACTGTAAACGCTGCCTCATCATTTTCATGGCTTTCTTCTTTTTTTTTTTTTTTTGCCAAGTGACAAAGGGACTTTGATGACATTTGCTGACCCGTCAAGCAACTGGCGCTGCCAGTCGAACAAATCCCATAACGAAAGCAAGCATAAGGTAATCATCAATCAAACACCCAAAAGCAAAAATCAAATGCCCTTATATATACATATATATATATATATATATATGTATATATTGGTATAAAGTAATACCTGTATACCTGTACCTGTTCCAAAACGCAATGTTGATGTTTTAGCTGGTCTGAAGATGAATCGGCCAATTGTTCGCACCCCGTCGATAAGCAGTTAATTATATTTATTCCCATCCTGTTTTTAGCCCATGGGCGTTGCTCTTGGCGGCTCCGATTTATGTTGGGTGATTTTTTTTTTCTACTATTTTTTTTTTTTTTATCATTATTTCCAAGTACGCGTGTCTCTGTAGTTGCATTTTCCAGCATCTCTCTCTCTCTCTCCCTGTATGCTACGGCGCCGGCAAGGATGATTAATCAAATGGCAGTCAATACTTATATCCATACAACAAGCCATCCATCCAACGATTATGCATTGCAACACATCAGCGTAAAATTTGTTGATTTTCTTCTATATCTATGGCTATATGTATGTATGTATATGTACCTAGCTATGGATTTACCTTTATACCTCTTGAAAATTACCTATAACCTAATACACCCCATAGACTTTTACATGTCTCTGTCTCACTCTGTTCATCTACTATTTTTATTGTTTAAAGAAAACCGTATAAATCATAATTTCGTTTCTAAATTATACATCGTCAATCAACATAATGAAATACATTTGGTTTCAGTCTTTTCCTCCCAAAGTAATCTACTCTTAAAGTGAGCCAGCACTTTTGATCGATCAAAGCCCTCCGAAAAAAAAGCGCAATTTGGTAGGTTTTGTATATGATTTTGTTGTTATTTCTGTTTTTCATTTTTGATTATTTCTTCTTTTGTTGTATAAAATGATAGAGAGAGAGAGAGAGAGAGAGAGAGAATTGAAATTAAACTGAAATATCAAACCAATTCATACAAAACCCCATGCCGAGATCTAAAACAAAATTCTTGTGCCGCAAAGAATCCTCATTAAGAATTCAAATTGTTTAATTAAAAATCAGTTAGAATTGAAATAAACAAAATTTTTAGATTAGATTACAAAATAGTTGAAATAGTTGAAGTTGATCTGTCTACATTTTATTTTGCTTCATTTTTAAACTTTAGACATCAGAAATATGTGGAATTCTATTAAAAATCTTTTAAAATAATACTAAATCTAGTTAATAGATTCCCTAATAGTCGGAAATCTATATGGTATTCAAATTTAGATTAGTAATTAGTTGTAATGAATAAGTCGAATAAAATGAGGCAAAACTATTATTTTATATTAACTAAGTTTAATTAAAATTGAACTAAGCATTTTTATTTTTTCTTTGTAAGAGAATAGTTTTATAATTTAATTTATATTCATTTATTTTTTTCTTCTATATTAAAAGAAACTAAACATTTATTTATTTTTTCATCTTACAGAATTGTAAAATTATTTTAATCAACTTCTTATTTAAGATTGTTTGTAATTTTATTCATTAATTCTTTTGTTTCTTTTTTTAAAGATATCAAATTATCGAACTAACATTAGTTTGAATAATATTTAAATTATTAATTGTTGGATAAGAAATATTTTATTTCTTAGTTATTAATCAACTGTAGCACAATTGAAATTAACTTAAAGTAAATTTTATGCTCAATTCTAGTATATAAGTATGGTATATAACAATTAATACATATTTGTATATATGTATCATGATTGCATTTGCTTCATTTTTTTTTTTGTTGATTCTTGAAGGGATTAAAAGGAGGGTTCAAATTCGTCCACTACCCTCAATAAATTTTTAGCTCCTTTCCAATCTAAAACATTATTGAATTTAATAACATACATACAAATGTATGTACATATATATATTTTTGTATACATACATATACATATATTGGCATTCAATGCGTTTTGTTTTCCCGATGCCCAATGCGTTCTATTAATGAAATTTTTCATCAATGCCTCGGCCAAATGAAATGGGGGAGGGGGTAACCGTGCGCATGGCCACACCCCTTTATATGTCCTTATACTTACTTGATTCCTGCGAATATACATATGTACATTAATATTGTTGTACACAGTTGAAAAAAAAGGTTTGAAACCCTTCAAATATTTTTTTAAAAGAAATGTACATTTTATTGAATAAATTTTCATTCTTAAATATGAATTTTTTTATCTATCAAATATAATCTGCCAAATTTGTATCAAATTCTACTTTTTAAAAGGACTTTGATAATTCTATACATTTTAATTACTTTTAAGCCTGATCCAAATATTTATTTAGCCCTTAATTAATGCAAATTTCTTTAAAAACAATTAATTTTCATATCTAAAGTTTCAGATATAGCAAATTATTTAATTTTTCTTTCGGTTTTTGTAAAATTTTTGAAATACTCCTCCCAGTTATCATTTGTTATAATTTGTGCAAACTCTTTTATGTACATTTTATAAAAAGGACTACTACTTGCCACTTTCAGGATCTCTTTTTATATATACACCTTTTTAAATTCTTTAGCCTATTTTGAAACCTAATAAAACATTTGAAATCGTACAATAGGGGGCGCTTTTGAAATGATCACAATAATTTACTTTGGTTTGTGTCCTTAACATGATCCGTTATTTTTTCGGAGGGTTGTATACAGATATACGCCCCATTTTTAAAGATTTATGGATTACAAGTAAACCGTAACCCATTGCGGAATAACAATATTATGCCATCCAATGTCCACATGAGCGACATCAAAGCAATGTTATTTATCTAAGGATAATGTGTGTTTGCGCCAGTGGAATGTCAAAATAAAAAGTGTTTCAAGCGCAATCAATTGAAATTAATTTGCATAAAGGAATGTCCGCACACGCCCACACCCACACACCCCCCAAACCAACCCACATCCTTACACATACAGGCATAACCACAACCTGAAACAGGACCAAGAGATGCAAAAGAGAAGACGTACCAAAATATCGGTAGCCAATGTACCAACTGTAAAGTTAGGTGGGGGGATGGTAGGAATGGAATGGAATGGGGAACGTTTGGTCTTTGTTGCTTGATTTGTGGTAGCCTTTGTTACTGTTGTTGTTGTTGTTCTGTTCTGTTCTTACAATTAGATTTTAATTTGTGCATAATAAGAACGAAATGGGAGTGAGAATCCAAACAGACCAAACGGACGGGCCCTCAGTGACAAACGATTTGACCCCCATCGTCACATTCCTCCTCCCCCTCTTCTCCTCCATCCTCTCGCCCTCTTTTTGCAACAAAATATATTTTTAACTTGAACAAAATTCGAGTGAAAATTGGCTTGATTTAAATTGAAGTGGGAGGCAGGAGTAGGAATATAATCAGTTGGGCACGCGTTCAGTTTGAGACTGGTAAACGGGATTCGGAGATGGGGATGTAGATAGGGATACACACACACACACATGTAATTGTAAGGATTTACATTTTTGTATGACCCACGGGCATTTCGACTCACAGCGGAACATTTTGTTCTGTTGGCACAGCTGAATTTCGGGTTTCAAATTAATTAAGCGGAAGTAAGCAAGTACGTATGAAATATTTGATTGTTTTAGACAGTTTTTTTCTTTTTGTTTTTTTGATTATTTTTTTTTGATTTCTTTTTTTATTTATATTAAGGGTTGGGACTGTATACAATTTGATTAGAAGAAATCATTTGTATCTAGGTTTAGTAAACATTATACATTAATTTTTGATGCAACTAATTTGATCTTAAATATTTAATTGCATTTCATAATAAGAAAATGAATTGAGAGGAATATTTATTTATATATACACATAATAGAATAATGAATGTTATAGCATTTGAATTTGCCATTAGATGAATCACTGCATTTTATTTTTATATTTCTTTTTTTTTTTGGGGGGAAATGAAATTGAGCCCAGCCATGACTAAGGGCTATTTGTATATACATATGCAGCAGTGAATTTAAATCAAAAGCAACTACCTCTTCCTGGTTTAATTAATGAGAGTGACTTGTACTTGTGATAGCATTCCATTCATGCCTATTCCTGGCCAACCTTTGGGATTTCAACAAATCATCATCATCATAATGCGATCGAAGTGTTCTGCCAGCCCATATTCCATATCCATATTCAGACATTTAAATTGTCTCATTTCCTTCTCTCTCTATCACTTGGACATTAGATTTCTATATTTATGTTATATGCACATATATGTATGTATGTATGTTTATATGTACAAATGACAGACTGTCTCCGGCATAAAAATTGCTAAGCAAACAAGGCTAAAACAAAAGCAAATCACGCAAGCCATCGTCATGTTGAACCAATAATTGAAAAGTCTCTCCACCATCGACTTCTATGACAATCATCAATCATTTAGGTGTGTTGCTGTTGCTGTTGCGTGATGTGCTGTTTCTAGCCATATCCCCGAGGTGGGGCCACATCACTCTCCCTCACACACACACACATACACATAAGGTTATAAAATTATCACACTCGCCCATGTCCTGCTGCTCCGGTCACACTTAAAGTTAGATAAATAAAAAATATTTTAACTATCCCAACAAGAGAATTTTCTCTTTCGATTTCTACAATAGAATTGATAATGCCAATGTCAGTTGGCTATATATGGAATAAAACGACTTTGTTCTTTAAATGGTATTTGCAGAAAATTATGCTACAAAATTTGTCAAGCAACGCCGAAAAGATGCAACAGTTTTTTATAGAAAGTTTTTAATGAGTTCCTTGTCAAAAAAAATCTCTTCGATTAGGATCAATATAAGAGTTAATTAAGCAAAATATTTATAAAAAAAAAGAAACAGATCAAATTGTTCAGATATATATATAGCTTACATTTAAATAATTGTTTTAAATATAAAAAGAAGCATTTAAAATTAAAAGAGTCAGAAAATAAATAATAATAAAAGTATTTAAAGAATATATAATTATGTATATATATATTTTTGCTATATATTCATATTTAATAAGTTATATGTTTTATACATTTGTGCGATTTTGCTTTAATTTCAATGTCATTTTTTTTTATTTTTATTATTGTTTTTGTTGTTTTTTCTGTTTGTGTTTCTTTTTTTTTTTTTTTTTGGGTTGGGTTTTTGGTGTTTTATGATGCTCTCGACTTTTTGGCTTCTAATTGAAAACAGGTTGAACAAATAAACACAAATTGTAATAAAAGTTTATATGCAATAAATATTTTTTTGGATACAAGCGAGCGCTTTTTGCTTTTGAATTTTTTATTTGAAAAATAAAATTGAAAATTCAATTTCGCAATCATTTTGGCAGTGGCAGCAACAGTAGCACCCTAGCAGACGATGAGCTCAGTTACCCTTACCAAATCCAACCCCAACCCCAACCCCAGCCCTCACCCCCAGCCTCAGCCTCAGTGAGGCGGCAAGGGCAAGCTGGCTGGCATTGGAGATTAAAAACGACAATCTTCTGACGACAGAGTGGAGCAAGAGTCAAGACCAAAACCGAAATGCAGCCGACAGTGAGACACTTAAACAGAGTTTGGAGTTGGGCCAAAGAAGCCTTCTTCTTTGCCATCCTGAAGGCAGAGAGGTAGATAGAGGGAGAAACCAGTACTCCGGCAACATAGTCAGAGCACTTACACTTTGGAAAATGTTTCTTCGTATGGAAAGTCGATAGTAATTGCAGGGACTCGAAAGTTTGCCCTGCTGGATTTTGAATTTTACGGGGTGATATAGCCCTTATAACCAGTGTGCGCCTTATTGGACATTCTCGTAATAATTAAAATACGGAAAGGCAAAAAAAAAAAACCGAAATAAAAAACCCACTGAAAATAGAAGCAGAAGCAAAGTCTGGCAAAAAAAAAAAAAAAAGAAAATATGTGAAAGGGCTGTCCCGGAACTTAAAGACAAACCCTTTTAAAGAGTTGCCATTTGTCGAATGGATCCCCCGTCACCCCCTTGAAAATAAGTACCATGTTAGGTTTTTAAGGCTGGGAATTATTAATTAACCCGTTGTTAGCCCACAGCGGCCTCATTTGTTCTACCGTGTTTTGTGTTTTTGTTCTTTATACTTTTTTTTTTTTTTGTTTTTTCATTGTTTCTTAAATTATGCACCTATTAATGTTTAAAATGCAAATGCCGGGACCGGTATATCCGTACTAAATACTATATATACATACATACCTAGTCATACTAATGCCTCGCCCCGTATACGGCCAAAGTCATAAAGTTTTATGTGAATAATGCAAACCGTTGTCAAGGAATTATGGTCGAGTTAAAAACGCTAACCGAGGGTCACTTCTAGCCTATATACATTATACTTTTTTTTCTTTCTTTTTTGCTTGTTTTTTTTTTGGTTTTTGTTGCTTGTTTTTATTGTTATTTACATGGCCCAAGAATGGAGACAGGAGACATAGAGAGATTAAAAAGGGGGGGCGACTGGAAAAGGGATGGACCAGGACAGAATTAAAAAAATTTTTAAAATCAAAAAACTTCAAAAATAGCAAACTTTTCTATCTTTTGCTTTCTACCATGAAAAAAAACTTTGGTAAACTAATTAAAATGTGCAAGCAAATGGGCATAAAAAAAAAAATGAAGCAAAGTAGAACCAACTTAAATTTCTCTTAAACTTGAAAAATCTTAAAATATTAATCAACACTTAATTAAGTAAAATTTATTATTAGTTTTAATCATTGAAGAATTTTAAATTGACCTGCAAAAGAAAAAAGAAAAAAGTAATTGTTAATTTGTATGTAATTTATTTTATTTACAAATATATATTTGAATTATATTTATTTTTTAAATATCAACAAAGCAAGTTTTAAAATGTTAATTTTTTAATATTTAGCAGCATCGTTTTAATCTTATTAATCATTAAAATAATTAAAGTTATTGATTATTGATATACATAGCTATATGATCTTAAGATAATTAGTGGCTTAAACTATCTTATCTTTAGAATAACTAACTAATTTTTTAATGTTTGTCGAAAGACTTTAGTTGGTAACATTTTATTATTATGAAAAAATTATTTTAAAAATTGCTTCAAAGCTAGAATGACCTAATCTACTTTCAATTTATGTAAAAAACATATTTTATTTTGTCTTGGGACAGCAAATTAATTTATTTTATATTTTTTAATTAATAATTTATTGGTTTACTAATATAAGAATATATAGTTAAATTTTAAAAGATCGTATTAAAGGGGATGACTGCATTAGACAAATTAAGGATATTATAAATTAAGGATTCTTTTGTTGATATATATGATATGTGCAAGTGATAAATAGTGTTGGAGTCTTAGCTATAGACACTATATATGTATACCATATATATATATATATATACTCGAAAACTGGTTTTGAAGACAACTAGACAATTTGACAAATATGTTGGCTCATTATTCAAACTGTCAGCTGGGTAGAGGCAATGGGTTGGCAGAATAATTGCGTTATAACCAACTCCCAACCCTCATACTATATATACAGATACATATATATACATATATAGATACAGATACATCCTTGTTGGAATAAATTGGAAATGAAGTGGGGGGTGGTCAGATGTTGGGGTCAGAGATGGGTTGTTGTTGTTGTTTTTACTCTTGTTAGCTGTTGGTTTTTGCTACTTCCTGCCAGTTAATCGTCCTCAATTGCCAACGAAAAGTAACTTATACACGCTTTTCACGCACAAAAGACGCCGACAGCAATGCTCATTGGCCCATTCCAACCCACACACAACAATATTTGTCTTTGACCCTATTATTTACTAAATTACCTTTTCCTTTTGGCCAACAACACAAAAAAGAAAAAAAAAAACAAAAGCTTGGAAAACATAAAGCAAACCCACCGCTCTTTTCCCTTCTTCCCTCAAGCCAAGTTAAGGCCAAAGCAAATATCTAAACTCCAACAGAAGTAGGATGAGCGCTTGATGAAAAGGGGTGTGGAGAGGAGGAGAGGAGTGGTAAAACGCTCTTAAGATACTCGTCAGCATCTGCAGGTGAATTTATTTCTTTTGCTCGGGTTAATCCACTACATAAACTGGCTCTGCCAGTGACTTGCCCCCAAAACAAAATATCTCCTCGAATCTCTTACCTAGATATTCGGACGGTAAATAGGGGTGGTGAATGGGGGGTGAATGGGGGGGGAATGGGGAGGTGGAGGGTTTTGGTTGGAGTTTGGTGGTACAGCCAAAAGTGAGCAGCCCCGAGGACGACGAGTTAAACGTGTGTGTACAAAGTGATTATCATTTCTTTAAGTGATTTCAACATTACCTTAAGGTATTTCCCCTTAATTGAAAACGTTTCGTTAAATGGCTGCCGCTGCTGTGGAGGACTCTGTGTTTTGTGGTTGAATGCTTCAACTGTGAAGTTTACTTTTCGTAAATACATACTCGTGTTTCAACTATATATGTATATATGTACATTGTGGTATGTATTATATGTGATTAACTCTATGGAACATTTATTATACAAATAAACTGGCAATGAGAATGTCTATACATGGAATTTCTTCTGTAAATGTAACTAGAATTATATGTTTGTATGTGGTGTGTGTTTCCCAATGCATAAACTACATATGTATGTATATGCAATAATCCAAATTAATCATTACACAATTTATAATAATATATGTATACATATAAGCTCTTCACCTGATATAAGTTACCATTGATATACAAAGGTATTAAAATTATATTATTTTGATTAATTACTAAGTACTAAATAATAATCAATGATAATTAAATTCAGTTTTCATATGTATTACGGTTATATAACGTCTTTTCAATAAACAGAGACTTAACATAAGTTCTAGGAATATTAACATACTGTAACTTAACATTATTCTTTAAGTGGTTAATCAAATAGAAATTTTATGTTTTTAATTGTGGTTCAAAATATGACAATTTAATTAATACACTTGAACATATTGAAAGCATTTATTATTAACTGTTTGTTATTGTTTTTGGTTCTATTTGAAAGTTTTTTAAAATATTACAAATAAATTTGATATAAAAGATATTTTTCAATATAGATTCATTTCGTTTTTGATGTATAGAAATAAGATTTTAAATAAAAAAATTGATTTTTTTATAAATATGGTTACGAATTCAATTCAGTTAATTAATGTATTACAAACAGAATATGAGTTTAGAATTTGGATTAGAATATAAAATGTGAATTTGCTTAAAAGAAATTTCTAAACTATTTTTTAGGGCAACACTAAAGTGTTTTAGAAATTATTTTATTGTATCTATTATAATATCCTTATTTACAATTAAAATTAATATTGTTTGTAAAATGTATTACAATCTTTATAAAAGAATACTTTTAAAATGTATAATATTTTAAACATAAAAGGTTTGGAGTTGGTTTTAAAAGAATCACCACAAACCTATTTCAACTAAGTATTTTGATATTGTAAAGCTAAAAATCCATTCTGATAAAATATTCGGAAAGATATATCTTTTACTAGGCATGAATTTCAATTTAGAAGATAAATTCGATATTATTGGAAATATTTAAAAGGTTGTTTTGCTGAAACTTGAACAGTAGCAGCTCTGAAATAGGATCACATAGATTAATCTGGAGAAAAACTTAACAAAGAAAAGAGAATATCGTTTAAAGTTTGGAAATGTTCGCCAATGGCTTTAATCAGGAAATGTTTTTCCTCATTTTTATTTTTTGTAACTTTGACTTTAATTGGCGGAAATGCGAAAGTGGAAAAGCAATTTGATCTCTGCGATAGTTGGTTATACATAAAATTCAGCCCTCGATGCGGTTTTTACCTCGGGGCCTTTTAGTTAGATGGTCAAGGATGCGTGATGCATATATAGTATACACAGTTGTATGTGTATATATCTATGTATGAGTATGTGCAACATATGATGCCAGACTGATTGAAAGGGTTGATGCTAAAGGATAACTACAAATACATATACATACATACAAATATTGTTTGTAGTATATAGACGTGAGGTTTGGTTACATTGTCTTTGTCTATTGATTTTTCTCAGCAGGAAATGAATGAAGAATAAGAATAAGGTAAAGCTAAAGATTTCAGCAATGTGCAATAAGTTTTAATGAAAAAAAGTATATTTCAATTGTAGTTAAGTGAAAAAATATTACACAAAAAAGAAACCAAAAAAAAAAAACAAAGTTATATTTTTTGTTTTAATGCAAGAACAAAAATGTAATGGTCGAGGGGTAAAAAAAAACTTGCTCTTTGATGCATTATTCTCCTTCCACTTTTTTTTTTTTTTATTTTTCTGTGCTCAAGAAAGAAACCGCGGCAAATGAAATGGAAGGTAGAGTATAAGGGATGGGGAATGGAATGGGATGGGGTGGGGTGGAAGATGGGTGCGTTGGACATTAAGTAGTAGAATGTTGTCTTTATAACACTGTGAACACAAACAATGAAAAGGTCACAGCATGCCTTTGGCAACAGAAACAGGACCAGGACCAGGACCAAGACGACAAGGACACACCCCGAGCAACAATTTTTCAATAAATTAGGTTTCTTTACAGATTCCGCGTCGTTTGCCCCACACCTTTACATTTTGTATTTTATACAACAGCAGAGACCGAACGGCTAAGAAAATCATGACCAGAAGCAGGACCAGGACCAAACACTAAGAAAATTCACCCCATATTTATTTTGGCTTTCAATTTTTTTTTCCTTTTTTTTTTTTTCGTTTGCCTCCTCTCCCCCTTATTTTAGGCAAATGCGAAGGGCAAAAAAGTTTTGGGCCAGCCGCGAGCATAAAAATATGCTTTTTGGCTGCAGTAGTCGCTGATTTATGTTCTTTTTAATGTGGCTAAAGTAAATGTCATTTAATTACACCCGATTTAATGGAATTTTACGCATTATCGGTAAATTTTTGTTGGAAAGTAAACAAGGCACAAAAAAAAAAAAAAAAGAAATCCAAGAAGAAAATGTTTTTTTTTTTCCTTTTTTTTTCTCTCCCAGCCGCTGGCATTTTAACAAGTCAACTGCGGCCACAACCCCCAGAGGGGAGACGTCCCTTACCATTAGGCAACATTTCCATTCCCATTCCTATTCCTAAATCAACGGACTTCAGTCCAAAAGAAAGTTATTCAAGTCAAGGGAAAAGTTTTTGGTACAAAGTAAACAGAAAAGCATCAGACAGATGCTATAGGGAGAGAGAGAGAGAGAGATAGAGAGAATGAGAGCGAGAGAAAGAGAGAGGAGAGATAGCTGTGACATACTTCAAAGAAATGCTCGGAATTTCTCAAAAGAAAATATTTTCGTATCCAATTTACTTAGAATATTATGGACAACCGTTTTGACTGCAACTGTAACCAACAGTCAAGCAAACAACAACAACAAAAGTGAATGTATAATTACATTTTTTGAATTAAAACCGATTTCAAAAAAGCGTTTTACAAATACAATTAATCATTCATGTGGAATATTTAAATGGGCAACGCCCAAGGTCATTTAATTTGATATGACTTCGCTTTAGATCTGCCTTAGCTACAAATATATAAAATCAGTCCTGTCCTCGTTTCCGAATCATTTGAAAAAGTAAAGCGAAATCAAATCCGAATCGTTTCAGCTGTTACCTATAGATCCAAGGATTGCCGAGTTATATAGTAAAATCATAATTAGGCCGTCAGTAATATGCTAATTTAAATAATGTTAATTTTTACAAAATTACACAATTTTAACTTGACGACTATTCAATACAAAAAATGTGCATCAAATTCAATTTTTAAGAATTTAAAAATGTACAATTAGCTATTTGGAATTAGTCAATTTAATCCGATTAATATCACAGTTGACATCTATATTTTACATACAGTTTTTCTGAATAGACATCCTAAATAAATTCTATTTAATTAATGTCTAAACCGAATTCATCCATTTATGCCTAAAATTATTCTTAACATATTAAATATTAGTAGAAAAATATTTGAAATATGAATATACAAATTGTCAATTACTTTTCATTCCAATGATTAAGAGGCAAATGATTTGAATCTGAATAATTTAACTCGGAGTTGGAAGTGAGAACAGGTTTCGATACCGATTCCGTGGAGATCGGTCTAAAAGAGTGTTCAGTTGCAAATATTATATAAAAATGTAAGGGAAATTAAAAATGAAATTAAACATAAACAATACACAAACATTATATTATTTCAATAATCTCAATAATATAATCCTTTTAAACTCTTATCTATCTAACAAGAAAACAATCATTTATATAATTATGTGATTTTTAAAATTTATTCGAATTAATACATATGATTTAAAAATATATTTTTTAGATATAGTCTGTGAAAAAAAAATAAAATTGCATAAAAACTGTGAAATTTCATAAAATACTTAAAAGTATTTCTAAAGTAGAAAAATCATAAAAATTAACATAAAATAATTATTATAATAAAGAGATGCCAGCTGGCAAAATGCGTGTTTGCTTATCAGTTTCTATTTATTGTCTGTAAGTATCTTGTGACCTGGTTGGGCTTGGTAATTATAGATAAGTTTACCTAAATCGCTCAAATAAAAGACAGCAAAAAAAAAACGAAAACAAAAGAATAAAAGAGAAAAAATGGGAAACAAAATCTAAAGAATGTAAGCTAAAAAGATGGAAATATTTCACAGCACATGGCCTGGTCACATCTGTCCCAAACGGAAGCCAAAATTACATCGGTTAGCACACTAAAGGATGGGGGGTAGAGTGGGGGGAAGTGGGTGACGGGGTTACGGGGTGAATTGCATATTTCAACGGGCAATATTTTCCGTTTAAAGAAAAGTGGAGTGAGAATTGGATGATGGCAACTGTGTTGGATAGATGGATGGATGGTTGGACGAGTGGGTGAGGGGGTATGGGGGTGTGGTTGCCCTAAACAGCATTAAAATGCCTTGTCCCAAGCTGTTAGAAGAAGGTAATTGCTATAAAATTGCTTTGTAATTGCTTACTAGAAACAAATAGCCGTCACATTAATAAAAACAACAAAAAAAAGTAAAAATGTGGTGTTTTAAAGTAAAGTATACGGCCACCCCAATCCCCCCCCCCCCCACACACACACACACAAACAAACAATCTCACGGTTGTGACGTGGGTCCAACACTTGCAAAGTCAGGAATTGGAGCGTGCCGATTTTGGTACCCTCTTTGGTTATTTGGGAAAGAGCATCCGGGCACCGGGCGCCGAAACGCTTTATTTAATTAGACGCTCACAAACCAATTAATCAATTTACGCCCTCTACACTTGGCATCAACCATCCCCTCTTCCCCTGCCATTGCCCCACCGTATTTAGCTGTCCCTTACTTTGGTTGTACTTGTCTTGGGCATTGTCAATGTCAAATTATGTACACTTTTATGTTAAAAATAAAGTAATGCCTTGGCAGGCATCTCACCATCGCTCTGACACGCCAACCAACAACAAATTGTAATGAAGAGCAACTTTCGCATAATATACCAACAACAAATATATATAAAAGAAAAATTACAAAAACACAAAACAAAAAGAAAAAAAAAACGCAAATAGAATCCTGTTAAGACCATTTATCACTCGACAATTTGTACGAGCCCAATTTTGTTTTGCTGTTGACGTGAAATTATTTACAGAGGACTGATTTCACCCTCTTGAATTGTAAAACCGCACTTGCGTAATGCCCTTTCTACGTGCTCAACTCTAAAAACAAAATTCAAAAATGTGAAATTATATTTGATTAGGTCTGAGTTTTAAATATCTCGATTTAAATTTGTTAAATCTGAAATTGATTTGCACATTATAAATAATTGCATATATAGAAATTAGTTATACAAATATATAAAACTGTTCAACTTAATGATTTGTCAAAAAAGCATTTTTGTATTAATTAAAATTTAAAAAAATATATATTTAACATCAATGGCAATTAAAGGTATTTACTAACACTGTCTTTAACATAAAAAACAGTTGGAAATGTTAACCTTAACAGAGAAGAAAGAGAAGCATGCCAAAGTCAAAGGATCAAAGTATTCAAATTGAAAATTAACTTTAAACAAGTTTAAATATTAAACATTTCTTAAAACTAAAGCAAAATATATTCGTTTTTCAATTACAAATCAAGTAGGTGAGCTGAGAGGTTAGTTTTTTCATATTTTGTTTATTAATATTTAAGATTAAATAGTTTTATTAAATTTCTGAAATCTGTACATTTTTACAAAATCTGAGTAGATATTTGATAAAAGAAAAATATGTATAATGTATAATAAACAAATGTCGCCATAATGAGATTTTTGCCATATGTTTTCCGATTCCTTTATCCATTGGCATTCCCATGCGATTTTTCTGCTCCTTTTGCCTTATTCAATTGTACTATATATAGGCAGTTATATTCACCTTAATATATAACTGGCCATTTGTGTGCAATAATACAATGTATATTACACATATATGTATGTATGTATGTACATAAAACAATAATAAAATATGCAACACAAGTGTAAATGAAATGTTTAAGCTGAGCACAACGTGGCCCTAAAATGAGAATTTGCATATTAAAAATTTAGCACATGCACTTATCTTTGGCATGAGAGCAACAGGACAATGAGAGGGATGAGGAAAAAAGGTAAAAACATAACCCAGGCAATAAATGAATGCGTGTAGTCAATGCTAATGTGGCCATTACCATTGTGCGAAATTCATGTTCTAATGCAAATCCACAATCCACATGCCGCTCACACATCCGGCCAATAAAATTCGCAACTTTTGGTGACAAGACAACGGATCATGTGAACAAGGGTATGGTGGTCCATTGGCAGATAGGAAGGAAGGAAGGAAGGAAGGAAGTTGATGCTTTAGCTCAGGCGAATGCCAGTGCCATTGGCAATGGCCATGCCAAAGCCACAGTGTTCTGTGAAGGTGTCATAAAAATCCTATTATGCACATTACAATATCAAAAGAACAGCGCGCAATGCCATGGGAATCCCAAGAGGAAATGCCAAACACAAGGGGAGAGAATCAGACTATAGGACGAGGCATAACACTTGCCATGAGGTTGCTGCCGTTTTTATTCATCATTGTACAAATATATATATATATATATAGTATATACATCCCTGGCATCTGACCTGGCAGCAGCAACATCTTCTGACAGATATGCCCTAATAAAATGAAGCAACCAGAAGATTTTTAATAAATTTGCAACCAAATCAACCACTGCCAAAAAAAAAAAAGAAAAGGAAGAAGGTGTCCTGGCTGCTGCCAAAGACGAAACAACATCAGCAACAACACCCAAAGCGACATAAATTATGACAAAATATGAACCATTCCAAAAGCTAGAGAATGGGAGAGAGGTTACGGGGAAGTCACAGCCACAGGGGTTTTGACTTAGGCCTGCTTCCGCCATCTCCCCTCCCCCCAATCTATCCACCTCATGGCGGAGGGTGCGTATTTTATGCTCTGGGTGCCGCTGCCACAAAAAGTGGCAAAACATAAAAGCGAGCAGCATGAAGCGCATAATAAGCAAATTATAGAACGTTTAGAAAGGACAAAACCCATGGCCTGGTGGCTTCTAGCCAAAATTTAGCTACAACATACACGACGGAAGACGACGCGTTCCATCATTATAGAAACACAAACAGAAACAGGAAGCAAATAAGTATAAGGCTGGCGGGATAGAGGGGAAAGCCAACAGGATAAAGAAAACGGCAAACGACAGGAAAACTGATGGCAAAGGGCAACTGTTACTTTGGCCAATGTAAATTTACATTTATTTAAGCAGCCGACAATAGACAACAAACGGCGGCAAAGGAAGTTCGGAAGGGCATACAATAAATTGTTTCTATTAGACCAATGAAGAAATATATATAAAAAAAAATAAAATAACGAACATTTTTTATAGCACCAAAGCCAATTTGCAAATGACTCAACCTGAAGATGGAAATCAAAGCTATCAAATAATTGGCTAAAAATGGCAAAAAGAATTCTTTTTTTTTATTCTTAGCCAATTGGATTGACTTCGATACTACCAATAAAGATTGAAGAGGCTTTACTTCATAACTTCAAAATTCATTTATTTTTGGTAAAGGCAAAAGCCTTTAATTAAGTTAATAATTACAAAAGAAACTTTAAATTATAAGTATCAATGTGAACATAATCTGACTACATTTATTTATATTTATATATATGTATATATATATCACAACTGAATGTGAATATGGCATTAAGCCATTGATATCAATAAATAAGTTCAAATTGGTCAGTTTGGTCAATTGGAGCAGAAGTGACCATAATAACCATAACACATCAACCATAATAACTAAATATAAATTGCTAGAAATTCAAAAAAAAAAATGTTAGAACGTGCCTCATGGAATGTAAATGTGTTGGCCCCGAATATTCAAAGATGCAGATGAATGACACATACCCTTTTTTTTGCATAATGGGTATGTGTACTATGTAAAATGCCTATTTTATTGAGAGTTATAAAAAAAGGCAAATCAAGTAAAAAAAAGTCTGGCAACGCAACGATTGTTAAGGAGATCGATGCCAGATATCATAACACTTTTATTTATTGATTAAACGATTTATATATATTTCAAAAGTATCAAACAATATTTGCGAATTAAATATAAAATAAATGTTATGAAATATTTTTCCTTTTCTTACAGCGTATCACCAGATCGAACCGATCTTTTTTATATAAAAAAATGTATGTATGAAAAATTATTGTTCTCATGGAATATATAAATTCATAAAGTCAAATTGATCAGGCAGCAAACTATAATAAATTGAAAAGGAATCCCTTAAAAATGGCATAAAATTTTTTATTGCCACATACGGATACGTTTTTTTTTTTTTATTTTATTTTATCCCCTTCCTAAACACCGTTTTTTTTTTTTTTTTGGTTTTTGCTTGGGTTTGGGTTGCCATCCCCGTTGTCCTTGTACCTTGGGTTTAAGTTTCCAATATCCCATAATGCGAGGCATTCGCATGTGCTAGGAATACTAAACACTGTTTGTGCCTGTGATTCCGATTTCGATTCCGATGCAAGATTTATACTTAACGGTAACGTAAAGCTGCATACCACAGAATTTGGGGGAGGGGAGGGCTACCCCAACCGCCTATCACTCCACCAAATATCAATGGGACTGCTCTGAGGCTGCCAATAAAGATGGCTAAGTGACCAACAGTAGACCACTGTGGAGTCCCACGGGTGTCGTAATTCTTGAGATATGAATGTAAAACAATTTTTCGTTTCGCAACTGTCGAATGGTTTTTGTGGAATGAATGCGTAACACTTTATAATTTGTTACTCTCTCGATATTTCGATTTGGTCAATTTTGTTAAATTTTTTAATTTAGTTTTCCATATGATTTTTGTGTATACATATATCAGCTATCCATTCATACACAGATCTATCTATGTATCCATTGACCACATCGCAATGAATCAAATGAAAAGCAATTACAAAGAAGGAGAAGAAAAAACAAATTCCTCAACAGTCACGTGACCTACGAAAAATCACAATAAATCCGTTAAAACGCCACGAAAATACTTGCCCAGTTAGCCATCGTATAGAATTTAGAACTTTTCCAACGCTTAGAAAAAGAAAATTTCAATAAAAACAACAAAACAACGGGCGGGCCCGCTTATATTTAACGAACGGATGCGAATACGGATGAGAAAATGAAAGAGAAAAAAAGAGTCCAAGCGACCCAAGTCAACCAGTTTATGGAACAGCGGAAAAGGGAACATAAATGGGAATGGGATTGGGAATGGGAATTTTAACGGCGCCTGGACTGGCACATTATTAACTTGTCATACAAAGATAAAAATTTATCAGCACAGATGCGTGTGCCGTGTTATTTCGCTGCGTGAGATCAACATGAATAGCGACGACAGCTTTTCCCTGTCCCATACCCCATACCCTCCTACCCCACCCACAACCCCCAATTCTAACCTCAAACTCTAGCTACAGCCCCTGAAACTGTTCTCAAACTTTGTCTTTACGGTTCACACACACACAAACTCGCACATACACACACTTATACACAGTTCAGTGGCACGCCCGCTTGCCCATTGCTAAAGAGAGAGAGAGAGAGAGAGGGGGGGAGTGGGTGTTTTTTTGGCCGACCGTCGAAAAGATGAAAAATTACTATAAAACGTTTTGTGGCATTTTAATGTCCACAAAATTCGTTTTGGCTCCTTTATGAAAAATTCAAAAGAAAAACAAAAGCAAAGGAATGACAGAGGTATGTGTGTGTATAGTAAAGGAAAATGGGGGATTGTGTAGGGGGGGAGGGTAGTTTGTCGGCTGGTAAGATGCGGCGGGACGAAGGAACATTTGTTTTATGACTAAATTTGTATGTACTAAGACTCTGACATGCGTTTGATAGATCAAATAGATTGAAGACATCTCAAGATTATCCTCAGCTCACCGCTCCTTCTCATTAGAAATTTATTAGATTTCAATGAAAGAAAAGCAAATACATATTTAGTATAAATGGATATATCTAAGGTTTTCTTTAAATATATAGAAAGGAAAAAAATTAAGCAAATATGCTTAAATTTTCTACGTTCTTTTAATCAAATATTTATAAACATTTCAATATTCTATATTAATAAAATTATCTTTTAATTTGTATTTGTCATCATATTTGTATTCTAAACTATCATATATAATACATATATGTATTTATATTCTAAACAATGAGTAAAATATTTCAAAATCGACTAAAGAATGGCAGACTTATCACGTTAAGAAAATCGAACAAATCTTTCGAAAGAACCATAGCTTTACAGGGTTTCAATTCAGTCTAATTTTCATCGTATAACAAATCTAGTTGGTTCTCGGAATGTCGTTATAGAAGAAAGATTATCCTTCGCACATTGCTTTAACACAATATCTTTATAAGGTTCTTGGAATCGTTGGAATTGGCATTAGAGCCTGAAAAAACACTAATTTTCAAACCGATTTTTGCAATTTTTAATGCTAAAATAAAAAGGAAATGGGATATATCCTTTGAAGGAACCTTAATATCGCAAACCTCCAATTCAGTCTAATTCTTGATAAACTATATCTTTATTTGTGTTTTAGAAACGCATTTTATAATTGTCACAAAAATCTGAATAAGTTGAAAAAAAAAACTTTTTTACTAGTTTTTTAAAATTTTTTTAGTGGTATAAAAAAAAATAAAATAATAGTAAAAAAATATATATTTTTTTAAGTTTCAAAAGATTTAATGTAGTGGCCAACTTATAGCTACTTGAAAAGGATATCGTACACATCCTAGGAGCCAAAGGATGTTCAATCCAATTTCGGACTTGATTTAGATCTTTTTTTGCCTTTTAGAAACGCAACTTTAAAATGCCATTTTTTCACATTTTTGTGTGTTACATTTTACAAACTTTAATATATCCATTTATTTATTCGAAAATCGAAATAGATTTATCAAATTGAAAGGACTTTATTGTGAACCTACGTTTACCTGATCCTGAATAGGTGAATGAGTGAGTGTAA
Organism: Drosophila emarginata; assembly: GCA_037075365.1. Taxonomy (NCBI): domain Eukaryota; kingdom Metazoa; phylum Arthropoda; class Insecta; order Diptera; family Drosophilidae; genus Drosophila; species Drosophila emarginata. The sequence goes on from JBAMCD010000160.1 coordinate 2,864,342, forward strand.
TTGCCCGTTGCTTTTATGGCCTATGCAATTAAAATTGGCCCAAACAGACCTTTGGGTTAAATGGCACGGGAGGAAAAAAAAAGGATAAAAGGAGGAGAATGGCACTTGTCCACTTTTTCTTTTTTTTCTAGACGTCTCATTTGTATGGACAACATGGTGCAGCACTTTGCCACGGGGCAATTGAAGGCAAAAATCAGGCATTATTCATTAGTTGCTGCCAAAAGCATTCAATAGATGACCCACTCCATTTTCCCCACTAGACCCCAAAATAATTTTGTAGACAAACAAACTTATGTGTGTGTGTGTGTGTGAATAAAGAAAAAGAAAAAAAGGAAGAGCATTTAAAGAGCTCACAGCGACGCCTGTTACATTTTGATCGAACTCATTGGTATGAAGGGATTGGGAATGGACTTGAACCTGGTACTGAATTTGGTCCTAGTTCTGGCCGTTTGCTTAATTGACACACACATAAGTTTTATCTGTGGGAAAACTAATTTCCTTGGCCTACTGTCTTTAGTTTGAGTGTGGGAGTGGCTGAGTGTGTGCATGTGTGCATGTGTGTGAGTGTCTTGTTAAAAGTGTGTGTGCCTGATTTCAGAGAATGAGAATGAGTTTTGGGCCTGTACTGGCTGATAAGCATTTCATGTCACATCCTTAAGGACCACTCCACTCCAACAGCCAACAGCCAACAGTCAGCCAGACATCAGAGTTCACATGGAACGCGAAAATGCTATTGCAAACGTCTTTCATTCTGCCCCATCTACCCCTCTCCCCTGTCATCGTTACTGTCACCGTCAGCAGCGCTTAAGATTGCCTTTCAACGTCCTTAATTGCTTTTTTTTTTCCATGTGAGTTGTATATGTGTATGTATGTGTGTGTGTGTGTGTGAATGTGGGTGTGTGTGTGTGTATATATGTTTTGTTGCCATTCTTTTGATGTGGCAATGTGGGAGACCGTGGGCAAGCTTTTGTCATGGACATGGTGGACGTGTTTCATGGGCAATCGCTTCGGTACCATTTAAGCAGGAAGCGTTATTTCAATTTCCGCCTTTCCGTTTTCCTTTTTAGCCATGCTCTCACCCTCCCCCCCATTCCAGGAGTCAGACATGCTATTATTGTTTGACGTGTCAGTGTTAATGAGTCATTGTCCATTAAGTTTGCTCATTTCAAACGGGCAATTAAATTCGACTTTATTGCACTTCATCTAAATCCAAATCGAAAAACGAAAACGAAATCAAAACTTGAAATGACTCCAATAGATGAAATGGTTAAAAAGACTATGCCAAAGGGCAAAGTGGTAAGAGGAAGAGGAGAGGCTTACAAAACATCTAAATAATAGGCAATTCTTCATTATTCACCCATCCACTTGTCAAGGCAATGTCACATGTCAGATGAATATATAACCAATATATATATATATCTGTTTAAATATATATATATATGTATATGGCATATCCCCTTGTGTAATACATGCCCCATAAATCAGTTGCAGCAACAAAAATATGAAGCATGGCCACATAAATAATTAACAAACTTGACTCAAATGATAAATTTTTTCGCCAACAAAGACGAAAGAGATAAGTTCGTTTAATATTTATGACAAAAACCAAGATACACACACACACACAGGCATATGCATATGTATATATATATATGTACATACATACATATGTATGTATGTATATGGTATATGTTTATTTCAAATGCCCTTGGCACTTGACACTTGAAGTGGCCTAAGGGCGGCCAATTTCTGGAAAGAGATAGAGAGAAACAGTAATCAGGGCCCGAGGGGTGAGCTCTATGGCCCAATGTCAGTGATTTACGAGCTCCCCAATCATATGGGACACAGGACGAAAAGCAACAAACAAGATACACACACACACACACACACACTTATACAGAGTGGCACACCCGCACACTTACCATCATAATTCGTCATTGCATTTGATTTTATTTCAGCGTTATTTATTTGAATTATTTATTTATCCTATTATTCGAGCAGGCAGGCAATGGGCAAGAGAGAAGAGGTTGCAAGGGTGCTGTGGTCAGCACGCACACACACACACACACATTTGACATTATGGTGTATAAAGAGAGCATGAATATTCCGTTATACTGGCAAACATATGTCGATATGCGTGTCCAGGATCAGGGCCAATGCCAATCAATAATATGGACTGTATAAAGATTTATAGGTTTTGCATTTGCCCGACAGACTCACACACACACAACCCTAACCGCACCCCCCATTCATCTTTCTCCTGCAAAAGTCGTCCCACACGCAACCAAAATGAAAAGAAAAGAAAGTTAAGTCAAAAACAACTGACCAAAGGAACAAATGCTAACTTTCTGGGAGTGAGCAACTTGGTAATTACTAGACAGGACCAAACTATCTCAGCAATTCCACACACTCACTGAATGTGTGTGTATGTATATGTGTTTGGGTGTGTATATACGAAAAAAATAACATCGATCTGAGCAAAAAAATAACCAACCACTTGGTTGGTAAAAATTAACATCATCGTTCGAATGTACATATATATATACTATATAGTATAAAATCTATATAAATTGATTCAATTTCAATTATCTATAAATTGCTTCTCTAATTTCATATTGAATTTCATAAACTTCAATTTTTTTATTTGAAAAAAAAAAGTATTTTCTTTTAATTGAAAATTATCGTTTCAAGGACTTATCAAAGTTTTATTAGGCACTTCGTAAAATTAATCCATTTTCTATATAGTATATGATTGGAGCAATTATTTTCGATTTTTACAATAAGCTTTCAATTTAGTTTTTAGACTATAATATATCCATTATACACTGTGTTTTAATTGAATTTTAAATGCGATAATCTATTGAAATGAAATCATTTTATATTTTGCGTCTTTCTTTTTGTTATCTGAACAATCAATAATTCTATACCGAATTTATATGCAATGCACAAGCTCCTTAATGGTGATATAGACTCTCCTAAGCTATTGAGCCAAGTAAATCTATCGGTTCCTTGTAGGCCTACTAGAAATTTTATACCTCTATCTCTTCCCCGCTGTACCACTAACTATGCTCTGCATGAACCTTTCCGAGTACTTTGTTCTGATTACAATCGACTTTACTGTGTAATCAGTTCGGAGCTCTCTCTTCCCACATTAAAAACATCTATCCTTTTACATTTAGCTCGTAACTAGTTATAGTTTTCGTTTCTTGTCTGTTTTGTGGAATGTCCCCGCGACTCGAGCCGTGCGTCATGCGGCTAGCGCCCCTCGGTCGGTTGGGCGGGAGGTTGTGGGCACTTAGTGCACCCGATGGGATTCGCGCGAAAAAAAAAAAAAAAAAAATACTGATAAACCATTTATTTATTAGACCAAAAAATTAAAAACCAATTATATCATCTACTAAAAAAAGAAACCACGATTCTAGGGATTTATTTTATAGTTTCATTAAAAAATATATAACAAAAACAAAAAGAAACTTTAAATGGAACTCTCATACTTTAAAAATATATAACTATTTGGTTGTTCTTCTCAATTATAGTTAAATAAAATGAAAGTAATAAACAAAAATAGAAAGTTGTTTAACTAATGGCCAATTATTATCAGTAAAAATCCAGTGTTGGAAAAGAAGAAGGTATTTTAACTCAAAAATAGAAATATTAATTGGGTAAGCTTAAAAACTAGCTGAATAAAAGTTATTGCATTTTATTAAACACAAACTAAAAATTAAGCACATGAATTAAAAAGTTGATTCTTGTGGTGATATGATGGCAAGTAAAGAAATAAATATTAATAAACAACATAACCTGCATTTATTATATACATATATTATTTATATTATCTTAATATGAAATATATAAATTTTCTTCCATAAACGCTATAACTAAGAGGGGAAGTACACACGATATAGTAATCGTCATGTGGAATATAAATTCGTAGACAATCAAGAGACATTGTTTCGTATTACCTGTGTAAATATATATATATATATATTTAAGTTCCATTTTGGCCGTAGGTGGAAATTTTGCTACTCAACAGGATCGTTTCATCAGGTATTTTCCCTTGGGTCTCGTTAATTACACAATTCCATTACTTTGACTTTGTTTTTTTTCTGATATTAAAGTTTGCGTTTTCTGCAATTTAACTTTCTTGCTGGCTACGCAAGAAGCAAAATGGCAAAAATACAAATAGAATGTAACAAAAATAAAATAAAAGCAAGAAAAGGAAGCAACCAAAAATAAGAAGAAGTATTCGTAATTATGTTGTGGCCATTCATCCTGAAGCTTTATGTATGTTTGGTCTTTGTTTTACGTTTTGACACAAGAGCAGAAGAGCTATTATGGTATATCCAAAATGAGGCAACAAAAACATGGGCGTAGCTTAGGGGGCATTGAGCAAGAAACCAGCAAGTGAAAAATGAAATAAAAGTAATGAGCAAATTGAAAAAAACTAAGTCCATAATTATGTTTTTAAAGAAGAGTCGACCACTTGACAGATTTTAACTCTGCTTCCTTCTCTATACGATATTATTCTCGATATTCTTATTTACTTTTAGTCTTACTCTAGTCTTATAATGAGTAAACCGAAACGGTTTCTGTTCTCATGCTTCATGTTTTTAAGAGTCATAAATATATATAGATTATTTTTAGATTAAACGTTTAGACAAAAGATCTTACTTAAGTCTGAATATGACAAATTTTTTATGGCTTGTTGATATACATATTTGGGTTTTGCAACACTGCAGTAATCTGTAAAGAACATATCACAGCAACACTGCCTCGCAACATTCAAAAATGTTAAATAGCAGAGACCACATAACACTTTTCTTTCCATTTTTAATTTTTAACATTTAAAAAATATGAACAACAGTTAAAACTAAATTAAAGGTTCTTGATTCTCAAACCCCCCTATGAGTTATCAACTACACCCTTGAGCAAGGACTATCAGAGGCAACACCAAACGACAACGACAACAAAAATACTTTTGTAATGCATGGACACGTACGGCTAATTAATGTGCCTTTGTATTTCGGGGTTACATTTGTTACAGTTCACCACAACGAATAGTGGGCAAAAAAAAAAATAAAGGACACACTCGTGGTAATTGCATATGTCACATGGATTGTGACATCACACATGATGTGAATTAATCTGAATGAATGAATAAATCTCTTAATATCATAATCAATAAGCAGATAGAAACTTCAATTTGAGATTAAATGGTAAAGAAAATGCCTCAAAAAGTATGCAATAATTTCTTGTATAGAGTATACAGATATCGTCTATATCCGGGGTAGAAATAAATCGCCCCAGACATTTGGCTATTTTACGACTTGTATTTCGTTTGTCCTTTTACTTTTGGCATTTCCGTGTTATTACTCACAACTTGACACAGACATTTTCATAGACATCCACACATATAGAAAAGAAAGTGTGGAGTGGGGGATGGGGTAGGGTAGGTCGAACCGTGACAATTGGCATCCCGGCCTTATGGGACATTTTGCATGGGGTAGACCTAATGAGTGAGCACCGCCCACACAATGAAATGGTCCAGCGACATACAACAAGGCAATTTCAATGGAAACGGCAGCTTCTGCTCTCCGTTCCTACTCTGTTGCAAAAAGAAAAACAATAACAATGATGCACGCGATACTTAACAAACTTTTGCGCCGGGCGGCTCCATAATTAGAATCATTGAAATGGCCATTCAATGTTCATTTGCCATGCCAGGACGAAGGAAGGAAGCAGCCAGGCAGCCAGTCAGTCAGCCATCCAGGCAGAAGGAAGCTGTTTCTACCAAAATTGTCCTCGTTATACCTTATGTGGAATGATGATGGTCGCCAGGCACGACATATATATGTGTGTGTGTGTGTTTGTGTTTGTGTGTGTGATTGTGAATGAGTGGATGGGTGTGTTTGGAGGTGTTGTAGTAAATGAGAAAACAATGCCCGAATAACGACTCTCCGATGTGCATTAAAAGATTTATTTCTTTTGCGAATAAATGAAGTTTTTTTTTTTTATGACCAACAGACTTCCGGAGTTGGAGCAAAAGCAGGAGCAGGAATCCACCTTAGCACAATAGCATTGTTATGTAAAAGTGGGCGTATATCGACAAGGACATTAAATACTCTGCACTAGTCCAATGCGACCTCTTTGTGAAGTAGTGAAATAGGCCATGAAGTTGTGGTTGGGGGGGTGAAAGGAGAATGGGAAAAATCTTAATGCCTTTTGCCATACACACGTCAACAAATCACCGTCAATTTATTTGCCTGTTTTACATTTACCATATACAGATATATATATGCATATATACACATATTTATTTATATATATTTCTATACGTGCGATAATTAGCAAAGACACTGAATAGGTTTTTACCTGTCACTAGATTAAAATGACTACAATCTTTATGGAAGTAATATATCAATTTTTCAATTCGTTTAAATAAATAAAATTTTACGCTGCAATTATTAAGATAACCGCTTTAAATTAAATTAATGTTATTTTTCAAATCCAAAGTATAAATATGAAAATATGTACTTACTCCTGACTATTGTGCAAACATCTTTCTTGGTACAACCGACAAATTTGCATACCATCGGCTTAAAATTTCAGAACGTAAATAACAAATCTTAAGCATCAACCTATTTATTTTTCAGAAAACTGTTTTACAATTCATGCATAGATTTTGTGCGCTTGGTATTATTTAGAACGGAAGGAAAGAGAAACATTTTAAACTTGAAGTAGTTGAGGTAGGCTACTTTTGGAACGTTTAAATTAAAAATTTCAAACATCGATATATTTTTTTTACAAGTTTGGGTATTATCGGTATCGAAATGGACAGCTAAAACGACGGCGCTAGTGTGCGGACTTACATTATGAGTTAACAGACTTAATTTAACAGTCGTGTTTTGAGTTCTCTTCTAACAGTGTTGAAAACATATGTGAATTTTCATCAATTTCGCTCAAATTTAAAATAAACAAATAAACGAAAACAAAACCCGGCTGCTGCAGTGGCAAATGCAACAATTGTTATTCATTCGCGCATAAAAACAAATAGTTGAAAATTAATTGTGTTGGAGAGGTCTGCATTCTGTGCCGCTTAGTTCATTATCACCTGCTACACATACACACGGACAGGCCCACGCACACACGTTCACCTAAGCGGCATTTTTGTTGTTTTGTTCTTCGTTGCTTCTGTTGCTTAGACACGTCAACAATCGTGATTTGTAGGGGGGTGGGGAGGCTGCCATCATCACATTGATCGAGATGCGGGTTAGCAATGTGCGTATTGGAAGGATATGCCGACTGGCATTGGGCCTACTGGTGATTCTGCCACTTCTCTATCTATTGACCAACTGGAGCGATCAACATAAGCGTGTTCAGGAGGCGTATCAATCCCGGCTTTCTCGTCACCGTTTGGAAAATCGGCCACGTGAAGTCCCCAAGTTGATTGAAGGTGAGGAGGCAGTGTTCCAATTACATTGCAATTTTCTTTTTATTTAAACAACTGCATTTGGCTAATAATTTTCAGGTCTTGGAAACTTTGAGCCCAAAGACTTGAAGCCACGTAGCGGACCCGGCGAAAATGGTGACGCCCATGCATTAACGGCAAATCAAAAGAATGAGGCCGATGCCTCCGAGATGGAGTATGGCATGAATATTGCCTGCTCCGATGAGATATCAATGCATCGTTCGGTGCGGGACACTCGCCTGGAGGAGTGTAAGCATTGGGATTATCCATACGATTTACCACCAACAAGTGTCATCATTGTCTTTCACAATGAAGGATTCTCTGTATTACTGCGTACAGTCCATTCGGTCATTGATCGTTCACCTAAGCATATGCTCCACGAGATCATATTGGTGGATGATTTCTCTGATAAAGAGAATTTGAAATCCAAACTGGATGAGTATGTAGTCCAGTTCAATGGATTGGTAAAGATAATAAGAAATAAAGAGCGAGAAGGTTTGATTCGTACACGATCTAGAGGTGCCAAGGAGGCCACAGGTAAGTGAATAAATAATGCTCATTCAATTATCTATTAATCCATCCTAATATATAAAATATATATACGATAATTGTTTCAGGTGAAGTCATTGTCTTTCTGGATGCCCATTGTGAAGTGAATCTAAATTGGCTACCACCATTATTGGCACCCATTTATCGTGATCGTACAGTGATGACTGTACCCATTATTGATGGTATCGATCATAAGAATTTTGAATATCGTCCTGTGTATGGGACAGAGAATCATTTTCGTGGCATATTCGAATGGGGCATGCTCTATAAGGAGAATGAAGTGCCAAGAAGGGAGCAACGTCGTCGTGCCCACAATTCGGAACCATATCGGAGTCCAACCCATGCCGGCGGCTTATTTGCAATCAATCGGGAATATTTTCTTGAACTGGGCGCCTATGATCCTGGCCTACTTGTATGGGGCGGTGAGAATTTCGAATTAAGTTTTAAAATTTGGCAATGTGGTGGCAGTATCGAATGGGTACCATGTTCCCGTGTTGGACATGTCTATCGTGGATTTATGCCCTATAATTTTGGCAAATTGGCCAATAAAAAGAAGGGTCCATTGATAACAATTAACTATAAGCGTGTTATCGAAACCTGGTTCGATGATACGCATAAGGAATACTTCTATACAAGAGAACCGCTGGCCCGTTATCTTGATATGGGTGATATAACCGAACAATTGGCCCTGAAAAAGCGTTTAAATTGTAAATCATTTCAATGGTTTATGGATCACATAGCCTACGATGTGTATGATAAGTTCCCTGGATTACCGGCCAATCTGCATTGGGGTGAACTCAGATCAGTTGCCTCGGATGGTTGCCTGGACTCAATGGGGCGTCAACCACCTGCCATTATGGGTCTCACCTATTGCCATGGTGGTGGCAATAATCAATTGGTCCGCCTCAATGCCGCTGGTCAATTGGGTGTGGGCGAACGTTGTGTTGAAGCCGATCGTCAGGGCATCAAATTGGCCGTCTGTCGTCTCGGGACTGTCGATGGTCCTTGGCAATATAATGAGCATACTAAACACCTAATGCATCGTGTACATAAGAAATGTATGGCCTTGCATACTACCACACAGCAATTATCCTTGGCACGTTGTGATGTTAACGATAGCTATCAGCAATGGTGGTTTAAGGAGATCCGACCACGTTGGTAGAATCAGATTCTGAACGAATCATGAATGCAAATCTCACCAGGGTTTCACAAGTAACGGGGGAGGGGGCGATATTTTAGACAAAAGAGAATTTAGTGAAAATAAAAAAGGGAAACAAAGCCACATTTTTATGTTTATGTTGATCAGCTGTTTGTAATGCATTAAATATATACATACATATATATATATATATTCTTGATCACAACGTCCGTCTGTCTGTTTCTTTGCACTTTTAGACCTTAAATTTTAAGCTATATGGTTGAAATTTGGTAGATAAGCTTTTAAGATGTGTATGCCTGGCAAGTTTAAAAATTGATCAGATCGGACTACTATAATATATATTCACTATCAAACTAAACGGTTCAGAACAGTTTTTTTTTCCTTTTTTTTCTTTTGGCGTATAAATGCTATTTGTACCTATACACCATCCACCAAGTTTAAATTAGATCAGATAATAATTACAGGTGTAAATCAAATAAATAAATCTTCGATATAATCAATTTATTTCACGAAAGGCCTCGAGAAAAAAATTATACTAATTTTAATAAATTTTTCTTACGTTCTAATTCTTAACCCATACACCGTACACAAAATTTTAGTCAGATCGGCTGAAGTTTCCGGGCATAGTTTATAGCATTTATTTCTAAATTTTGCATTGAAACTGAAGTGACGAAAAAAGTATATAAAATAGTCTAAAACTGCAAGGGTATACAAACTTCGGCAAGGCCGAAGTTAGTTTCTTGATATATATTTTTTTTTGAATGAAATTGTTAATGGTTTTTTAAAATTGATATATACATAATATATAAAATATATATACTATATACACGCATATATATAATTATTAAACGCACTCTGCATAGGGTCGGGGAAATCTTTTTAGTTAAAAATTTGTAAGCATCTAATGCTTTTGATACTGTAGAACATAATATTATTTATATATAAGTCTCGATACACACCAATCCGTATTCTCTAATAATCTAAATCAAATTCCACAGAAGTGTCAAATCGGTTAATCAGTGTATGTATTGATTAGAAAACGATTCAAATTTTTATCTAATTGTAATGCCGAATAATTCAAAATTTCTAAAAAAGATAACAAACTGTTAACTTTATAGATACATGTATATGTACATACATGTATGTATACATATCTATTATATAGGAAACAAAAAATTCCATCCATTTCAAAACATTTATATATATTTGTTGTAAGCATATTGCTAAAACTACTTGAATGGTTCTATATGGATAATATTGATATTAATAATATCTGTGTATGTATAAATCAAATTCAAGCAACAACAAGGGACAAATATTTCTATTATTTGACCATGCAATGCTTAAGAGTATTACCATCAGCCTTAAATTAAGAATTATATACATTTATATATGTACATTTAAACAAGCAAATCAATCAAATTCAACTAAAAACGAACCCATCAATTTGTAAACGTTAATCTCAACTGCAAACAATCTTAAATTATGCAAAAGTTTTATTAAAATTATATATGTAAAAATATAACAGATATAAAATCTAAAAAGATTTCCTAGCCCTATGCTTACCAACATATGAAATGTATAAATCAGTTGTTAGTGCGTGTGAGTGAGATAGAAAGCGAGCAAAAATGAAAGAGATGGAACAAGCGCGTTAGTGAAAGGTGTGAAAAATGAGAGAGATTGTAGCAGCTTTACATATGTATGTATGTATGTATATACCCATACACATACAAATGTACGATATGGATCGTGTGCAATATCATCACATATATATATATAATACACACATAGTGCGATATAATAAAGAGCAAGAATCGGTCCCAATATTGTTTAACTTTATAATATATATTTAATTTCATATTACAACTATTAATATTATTTCATTTATTTTGATTATGATTTTCCTTTATATATTTTCTTATTTTGCTTTATGATTGCCAACAAAAAAAAATAATATGATTAAATTAAGTTCAATTCCATCTACTGCCCACATTCCAAAAGGATTATTCCATTTAGAAGCGGAGGATTTAATTCGCATCGACAAGAATCGTTGACATCGATTTTTCTTTTATTTTATACAAAACAATTTTTTTATATTCAAATGTAACTTTAGAGTTTTAAGTCTGAATTATTAATAGATGTAATAATATTAACAAAAAAAAAAGAAGAAAACCTTAAGAAAAAAAATGAAAAAAGTTTTCTAAACACTTTAAATAAATGCATTTTATTCTTTTTTATGGCATCGAATAAATAACAAGTGATGAAAGTTAATAATTATTAACTCGAAGATAATGGATAACTCTTAAAAAAAGTTGAAAATTTAGTCGGGAATTTGAGGCATATTTTGCATTTAAACACAGAAAATGTAAATATTACTATAAACTATTGTTAATTTGCTGCAATTATCAAAGTTTAAAAATTTAAACTACTCAATTTCAAGGACATTTCTAATTTTTATAGAGTATTTTAATCTGTAAGTTTTTTTTTTAAATATAAAGAATAGTTAACATATTTGAACAAATGTACACTTTTTTTACACGAGGGTTTAATTTCTGAAAGATTTAAATTTCAGATATATCTTTTTCCTATAATAACCAACTCTTATAGATATTGTTATAGTTGTTAAAGTTATTCCCTAATCAATGTGGAATATTGGAGGCTGCGCTGATTGATATTATATATTTATTATTAGTTGAAAACCGGTTTACCGATCATTAATATGATAGTTGTATGATCAAGAAATATTAATACCAAATAACTGTGGCTTGTGGTTGTCAAAATGGGTAGCAATGTTTATGTTGTTGTCAGCTCATTATCAGGGGGCTAAAACATACATATAAACTATACACACAAAATTTTAGTTAGCAGATAATGAGATGGAACGCAATAAACGCCGAATTGTTCAATTTAATTGACTGAAGTGGGGCTGGGTTAGAACTGGCGAATGTAGTCTGGACGAAGAGCTAGGGGGTGTGGGCTCCGGGAACCCTTCTTATCAATTGTTATTGTCACTGAAATGATACTCTTTAAAAGCAATTGAAAGGGTTACAGAACTTTGTTATGTGTTTCATTTCGTTATAGTTGCAATATATTCATATTGGATTATTTAACAGTTTAACGAATTTAACAGCTTTTATATAAATCGGTTGAAAATGTATGTATTTTGGCGTGTGAGTAATGTGTAATAAAGAGTTTATAGTACTTTAAGTCTTTAAAAATATCTATCCTAAATTTGATAGAACTTTGTTGATTATAAGTAAAAAATTTATTAGTTTAAGTAAAAGGTTAATCCTAAAACAAAAGAAAAACACTTTCGATGGCTTTATGTAGGGTATTAGTCGTTCTCGAATAGAACCGTTTACAGTTGGATTAAAACCTTGTCAGTGAGTTGTCAATGAAAATTGGCAATTTGCCGCCTAACTGATAAGAGAATCGCTTGGCAGACAGACGGAGACGCAACCGGAACCGGGGTAAGGTGTGGCCCAATCAGAGGTTTCCATTTACTCCATGGTGTAGCCATATTTAAATATTAAAGCATTCGCTTCTTTGCCAATCAGTCCGTGTTGTTTACTCATCGCAGCTGCAAGCAAAACCCTCTAGAAGATCAATTAAACACTTTCAACAACTGCTTCATCATGTCCAAGTTGAGCCTATGTATTTTGTTGGCCGTTGTTGGTTGTCTGGCTGTGTCCAGTGAGGCGGGTGTATTGCGTCCCCATTCCGCCGATACAAATGATGTTAGTCTGCGGGACATTACAGTGGTCAAGGATGTACGAGCCTTTGCCGCCAAGCATCCGGGCCTAAAGATGCAACGCCTAACCAAACATCCCGAAACCAGAAGCAATACCCAGACAGTTCGTTACACCTTGGGAGCTCGTGTATCTGGTAAGTAATACCGATTTAAATATAGGAAAATTAGAATAGGTATTTTTATTTAGTTAGATATTGTAAATACAAGATCCTAAAATTTATTATCATAAATATCGGTCTCTGAATAATCAGGTATATACTATACTATATGCAGGTACATTCATACATATATACAATGTAATGGATATTATCCCATAGCATTTCTCATCCTTTAATTAATGCTCAAATAACAAATGGAGCTTGGTAAAATTTATTGATTATATTTTTTATATGATTTTTGTCAACATTGGGATAACACAAGCCACCTAATCAATTTATAAACAGTGAAACTTTCAAGTGTACATCAACTATTTTTTTCTTTATCGGCAAAAGCTTTTTTCCCGTTGTTTATATTGAGTTGCCAAAGCTTTCCGAAAGGGGGCAATAACCGCAAATTCACTCCCAAGTTATGATGTCAAGGTTGCGCCTAAAAGCGAGCAATACATTATTTTAACCAAATAATAATCGAAATGTTTTTTTTTGTTAAATCTCTTTTTAGGCGATCGTTTGGTAGCCCAAGGTGCCGATGTCTTCAACTATCCATCAGTCAAGGATGTGAGCATACAATTGACATATCCAGAATCTGGTACCGGTTCCATTGTCACCTATGTGGAATTGATCTGCACTCAGGATAACTATGAGGGTAATGCCTATGTGGTGGCTGGTGGCATTGGACAGCGTTTCATTTCGATTATTTTGGAGGCAAATCAAACCTCAAAGTTCTCGAATCAGGCACATTATGTTATACTAATTTTATTAATTTCTAATTGCGTTCTAATTCTTTTTTCTACCCATACTCCGTACACCAAATTTATGTCAGATCGGATATAGTTTCCGGGCATAGTTTACAGCATTAATTTCTAAATTTTGTATTGAAACTGAAGACTGTAAGGGTAAAGGCCCAAGCATCTAAGCATCTAATGCTTGATACATAATATTATTTATATATAAGTCACGATAAACACCAATCTGTATTCTCTATTAATCTAAATCAAATTCCACAGAAGTGTCAAATCGGTTGATCAGTGTATGTATTGATTAGAAAACGATTCAAATTTTTATCTAATTGTAATGCCGAATATAGGAAACAAAAGATTCCATCCATTTTAAAATATTTATATTGTAGCAAGTAAGGTCGCAATAAGTATTTAGTGTGTAAGTGTATTAGTTCCTCTGTGAAAGCTTTGCTAAAGAGCGATCTCGGGACTTACTCTCGGTCTCGCGAGAGCAACATTGTGATCATTGAATAAATAGAATCGAGTTCAGTTTTAGAGTGATTGAAAACAGACGCACACAAATAAATATTGGGAGCTGTTGCCTGACTAAAATATATATTTGTTGTAAGCATATTAGTAAAACTACTAGAATGGTTCTTAATGGATAATACTGATGTAAATATATCTATATATAAATCAAATTCAAAGCATAATCCTACACATATAGTGCGAAAAATTCAAGCGCAAGAATCGGTTCCAATATTGCTTAACTTTATAATACATATGTACTTCATTTCACATTACAGTATTCCATAAATATTATTTCATTGTTATTTTATTATTTTGATATGATTAAACTAAGTTCAATTCCAAATACTGCCCAACCAAATTCCAAAAGGATTAATCCAGTAATTACTTCATCGACAAGAAGAGTTTTATGTAAAAGAAAATACCCAAAGAAAAAAAATAAAAAAAGTTTTCTAAACACTTTAAATAAATGCATTTTCGAATAAATAACAAGTGATGAAAGTTAATAATTATTAACTCGAAGATAATGGATAACTCTAAAAGAAAAAAATGAAGCCAGCAAATCGTCCCTGCCGACATTGAGTATACCCTGTACCAAGTAGAGGCGCTTCATAAAGTCAAAAAACGCTTAAAGTCGCCATCAATTTACAACAAAATTCTCTTAGCATGCAGCAACAACGAACGCATGCTATCTCGCTCACACTTAACAGCCCATTTTGCACTGAGGGTTTCAGTACAAAATGGAAATATGTATATCTACGATAATTATTGTCTGATTTCGACAAAATTTAAATAGCTGGTGCATATTAGCTATATTATCGAGTGTGCCAAATAAGAATACTATATCTTTATTATTGCCCTAGTTATACGATTTTCCCAAATTGAGGGGGCGGATGTGGGCGTGGCAAAAATTTGAAACGAAGTTGACTTGTGTAGACACTAGACGGATGTTAAAACCAAATTTGGTTGCTCTAGCTCATATAGCATCTGAGATCTAGGTGTTCATACGGACAGACGGACGGACGGACAGATGGACATGGCTCAATCGACTCGGCTATTGATACCGATCAAGAATATATATACTTTATAGGGTCGGGAAATTCTCCTTCTGCCTGTTACATATATTTTAGCGAGTTTAATATACTCTTTTACCCTATGGGTATAAAAATTGAAAAAATTTAGTCTGGAATTTGAGGCATATTTTGAATATTTAAGCACAGAAAATGGACAAACAATTTTTGGAAATATTACTATAAACTACTGTTAATTTGCTACAATTATGAAATCTACAGTACCGTTAAAGTTTAAAAATTTAAACTACTCAATTCCAAGGACCTTTCTAATTTTTATGAACTACATATTTCAATCAATTATGATATTTGAACAATATTTAAAATGTTATTTTATTTTATCTGTGATGATTGCTTTTTGGCTTTAAATTAACTCATTTTTTAATTTTTAAAATATTTGAGTTTCAGATATTAATAATTATTAATTATAGATTTTATTAAAGTTATTTCCTAATCAATCTAGAATCATGGCGGCAGCGTTGATAGATCATAAATATGATAGTTTGAGAAATATTAATACAGAATAACTGATGCTACAAATTAGTATTAAATCTTTGGTTTATATTTAAATGATGTTGTTGTATTTTGCTAAATCGGAATTAATCGAAATCGATTTTCCGTAGAAGAGTTCTAGATATGATTAACTTTTATACCTATTGATTGCAGAATTAAATGCAATAGAGGTAAATGAGTCAGTTTATATTGATGAATTGATCAATGTGAATAATATTATTTTGAAGTCTTTAATATAATCAAAAGTCATCCAATTCTAGGGAAGTCCACACTAGAGTTAATTTGTTTTTTTTTTGTTTGATAAAGTTCTACGAAATGTATTGAAATAGATTGGAGAAAGACTAAAAGAGAGAGAGGGTTTAATAGTAAGCAAAGTAATTCTTCTGACTGGCCAGTGAACGAGAGAGGGGAATTGGAAAGAACTGCCAGGAGGGGGAGGAGGGGTGGAGCTTGTGGTTGTCAAATTAGGTAGCAATGTTTATGTTGTTGTCAGCTCATTATCAGGGGGCTAAAACATACATATAAACTATACACACAAAATTTTAGTTAGCAGATAATGAGATGGAACGCAATAAACGCCGAATTGTTCAATTTAATTGACTGAAGTGGGGCTGGGTTAGAACTGGCGAATGTAGTCTGGACGAAGAGCTAGGGGGTGTGGGCTCCGGGAACCCTTCTTATCAATTGTTATTGTCACTGAAATGATACTCTTTAAAAGCAATTGAAAGGGTTACAGAACTTTGTTATGTGTTTCATTTCGTTATAATTGCAATATATTCATATTGGATTATTTAACAGTTTAACGAATTTAACAGCTTTTATATAAATCGGTTGAAAATGTATGTATTTTGGCGTGTGAGTAATGTGTAATAAAGAGTTTATAGTACTTTAAGTCATTAATAATATCTATCCTAAATTTGATAGAACTTCGTTGATTAAAAGTAAAAAATTAATTAGTTTAAGTAAAAGGTTAATCCTAAAACAAAAGAAAAACACTTTCGATGGCTTTATGTAGGGTATTAGTCGTTCTCGAATAGAACCGTTTACAGTTGGATTAAAACCTTGTCAGTGAGTTGTCAATGAAAATTGGCAATTTGCCGCCTAACTGATAAGAGAATCGCTTGGCAGACAGACGGAGACGCAACCGGAACCGGGGTAAGGTGTGGCCCAATCAGAGGTTTCCATTTACTCCATGGTGTAGCCATATATAAATATTAAAGCATTCGCTTCTTTGCCAATCAGTCCGTGTTGTTTACTCATCGCAGCTGCAAGCAAAACCCTCTAGAAGATCAATTAAACACTTTCAACAACTGCTTCATCATGTCCAAGTTGAGCCTATGTCTTTTGTTGGCCGTTGTTGGTTGTCTGGCTGTGTCCAGTGAGGCGGGTCTATTGCGTCCCCATTCCGCCGATACAAATGATGTTAGTCTGCGGGACATTACAGTGGTCAAGGATGTACGAGCCTTTGCCGCCAAGCATCCGGGCCTAAAGATGCAACGCCTAACCAAACATCCCGAAACCAGAAGCAATACCCAGACAGTTCGTTACACCTTGGGAGCTCGTGTATCTGGTAAGTAATACCGATTTAAATATAGGAAAATTAGAATAGGTATTTTTATTTAGTTAGATATTGTAAATACAAGATCCTAAAATTTATTATCATAAATATCGGTCTCTGAATAATCAGGTATATACTATTCATACATATATACAATGTAATGGATATTATCCCATAGCATTTCTCATCCTTTAATTAATGCTCAAATAACAAATGGAGCTTGGTAAAATTTATTGATTATATTTTTTATATGATTTTTGTCAACATTGGGATAACAAAAGCCACCTAATCAATTTATAAACAGTGAAACTTTCAAGTGTACATCAACTATTTTTTTCTTTATCGGCAAAAGCTTTTTTCCCGTTGTTTATATTGAGTTGCCAAAGCTTTCCGAAAGGGGGCAATAACCGCAAATTCACTCCCAAGTTATGATGTCAAGGTTGCGCCTAAAAGCGAGCAATACATTATTTTAACCAAATAATAATCGAAATGTATTTATTTGTTAAATCTCTTTTTAGGCGATCGTTTGGTAGCCCAAGGTGCCGATGTCTTCAACTATCCATCAGTCAAGGATGTGAGCATACAATTGACATATCCCGAATCTGGTACCGGTTCCATTGTCACCTATGTGGAATTGATCTGCACTCAGGATAACTATGAGGGTAATGCCTATGTGGTGGCTGGTGGCATTGGACAGCGTTTCATTTCGATTATTTTGGAGGCAAATCAAACCTCCAAATTCTCCTATCAGGCACAATATTTTGGCACAGATTAAAGTTCTTCATATTGAATATTGCATATGATTTTCCGTTTTTAATATCTGGAATTTATATTTAATATTACATACATACATATATGTATATCACATACGATACACGTACACTTCTCTATGTATGCACACATGCATATACAAAACTTTAGAAAAATATCTATAAATGTATACTGAACATTATAAATTATTAGCTAAATCGTTCCACTTATATATGTATATGTATATATATATTTATAGTATATCGATGGTATTCTATCGGTAATCTCTAACTGAATGAATCGATGCACCAAAGGGGCGTCTGCTCACGCGCCTTTATATTGCCGGTCCATAAATCTGATGAATATTTTGTACGATGACGTACACAGATTTCGGTTTCTTTTATTTTTTTTTTTTTGATTTCCGACATTCCGTAAAACAAATAGAAATATCAAACACTCATAACAAGTGTGTATAAAAAGAAAAGAATGCCGTTTAATTGTGTATGACTGTTTCAGGGTAATTTTAAATTCCTTTTTGTCTGATAAAATGGGTAGAGGGTTTTTGTTTCGTATATTTCATAAACTATTCTCGTAATAAAGTTATAATAAAGCAAAAAAAAGCAAAATTAAGAACCGGTTTTAATGTCGAAAAGAATTCCCCGTAGAATCAAGAAAAATTATTTTTTCAATAGAAGAAAATATATAATTAAATTGCTTAATTTAAGAAAAAAAAAAATAGAATATTGTATTTAAGTTGTTGACTAACTTCGGCAATATCAATTTATTGAGTAGTTTATATATAAATACAAAGAATCAGATAAAGAAGTGTTAGAAAAATGAAAGTTTTGTAGAAATAAAACTCGGATCAATTGTAAAAACATCAATTTTTTGGAAAGAATAATTGGCATGTACATAAGATGAAAGATAGGTTGAAGTTTTAGTCTTTTTATATAATTGAATCTCTATGGAATTTAAAACACATATCCATTTAGATAGATTTTATATAACAGATTAATTTATTGAAATTTAGTAAATAAAATTATAATGACTATTATTTTTCTTTTTATGTGAATTGTAATTATGGGTTTATTCAACATTAGACTATTAGATAAGGGCAGTGTCTAACATAATCGTTGCCAGCACATTTTCCATGATCTTTTTAATTAAAATATATTATTGCATCTAATAGAAAATATAGAAAAAGATACTACTTAATAAATACAATACGTATATTTGAAAAACATATTATATATGTATATTTTGTAAATATCTGAATATTTAAAGAGTCAAACTAATCATAGGAAAAAAATAATATTTTCCTAATATTTATTTATTTACAAAATGAGATAAAGTATTAATAATAATATTATATATTTAAAAAGAAGACATCAATATTTCAATTAGCTTAAATATGCTGAATTAATATTAATTTCTCACTTAAATCAATTTCACAACAATTCATAATTTCATTTGATAAGGTTATTGCACGTTTTCTTTTATTTGAATGTTAGTTATGGGTTTTAGTTGAATAATATACATATGTATATATGTATGTATATGTATTATATAACTGTAGTTGGTTGATACCAATTTCAATTGGAACTAATGTTTTCAGTTCTCTGTTCAACTTCCTTAATTAATTAATGATAAAAACAATAACAAAAGTCCCCGCTAGATATCAGCTATAGAGTATGGTTAAGTTTTGCGTAGTCCGTCCGTAATGTTTATTTGTTTATTAGATTGTTTGCCATTGTGCGCAATTATGCATATCAAGGCTATGATTGCGAAATGAAATAAAAACAAAAAAAAAGAAAAAAACAGAAACTCGAAAATTTGCTACAAAAGAATAAACCAAAAACAAGATGAACGAACACTCAATACTCTATGCTAATATGATAAAAACGCAATCAAATTTATTAATTAATAATTTTATATTCAGGCCCAATTGAATCTATGAGAGGTAAAATTTATATTGGAATTTATTATATATATAAGATCTACTACAAAATGATATAGCCTATTCAAAGAGCATATTCAACAATGCACACGCGAGTTGAAAAACAAATAAAAATTCATTAACTATTAGCATTTTGTCTGGTATAGATGTATATACATATAATATATAGTTGGCAAAAATAGTTAATTAACAGATCGCAAAGATATGAAAGAAGGGCTTTCTCAGATCGTATGTCTGGTTCCACTCAGTGTAGCACCTTGTTTTTACCTATCTACCAATTAACAACTGATAATAATAATAAAAAAGAAAATAATATTTAATGTTTATTTAATATAATCTTATAAATATATGCAAAAGTAGTGTATGTTTGTATATAGAAATGTTTATCAGGGTAATCTTTGGTTATGGTAAAGATTATCTTATGATGGCTCACTTTTTGCAGGCAGTGTTTATGTCTATACCTAACATATATAGTAATTATTAAATCAAATTAAAGGCAATTATTTTATGTACACACAACTTAAGTATTTGTTTGTGCTATCTCAGCATTGAGAGATAAACATTATTAAGATAGACGGAAGCATAATGGCCCAGAATACCCCAATTCTAATCCCAATTGAAATAATATGAAGGTAGATCGAGTATCTTAATGTGAATCATATAGAGGGCCCTCCACTCTGCTAATATTGTATTATTAATTGGAGAGTGTGGCACATTTCTATAAATAGAAATTATTAAAAAAAAAAAGAAAAACGAATAATAGACCAATTAACGGAGCTTCCAATAAGCCATGGCCAATTATTCTTACATTTCCTTTCTCTGTCGTTCTCGTTGTCAAGCTATTATCGCTCAGAGTGTTGGCATCTTATCGCATTCAATTCGCTGACCGCCGATAACACACCTTCAATTCAGTTTTTGGGGCGACATATATAAACCAATTGTTGGTCCGCCAGAACGTTAAAACGCACCGCTAACGTCCAGACGGAAGCGTCCTCTCAAAAAAAAAAAAAATAATAATAACAAAAAACAAATAATAAAACTAAATAAACCAAAGATCAAATAAAAGAAAAAAAAAGAGTAGACAAAATCTTAAATTCTGATTTTCATTCCTGTCGTTTGTTGTTTTTTTTTTGCAAAGATGGAGAAACTGTGGCATATGGTCATTGCGCTACTCAGTTTAGTGTTTCTAGTGAACGCTCAACCAGTTGCACGGGCAAACGATCTTTATTATACGGCCATAACGCCAGTTACTGATCCTACACGTTACACTACCCGTTTTCCGGAAGTAGAATTATTAGAATTTACAAAAGTTAAACATTCCAAAGGGAATATTGTTTTCACTGCCGGTGAACGTATAACAGGTAAAAAGAAAATGCTTTCACATCAAAATTTCCATAATTCTTACCAAATATTTTGGTATCTCTATATTGTAGGCGATCGTTTAATTGTGAATCACTATGATAATGAGAGTTTCACAACAACCGTGGACATTGAGGTTGAAATGAAATATCCAGCGAGCAGTAGTAGTACGGGTGCAACTTTAACATCAATTGAAATCTATGTGGATATGTCCGCCGATGATGCTGGTGCCTATATAACCAAAGGTGGTATTGGTAAAACAATTGCCGAAATCCTTTTGAGTTGCAATCAAACCCGTAACTTTGTCTATGAAACCTATTTCTATGGTTACTGAAATAATTCAAGAAACAAGAAAAGCAACAAATCAAATAACAATTCCAAAATAATAAAACCACAACTGTGATCGATTCTCGTTAGTATTATAGAATTTAAATTGTTAATAAATTAAATAAATATAGAAGGATAAGTGATAACCAATTTAATTGTGTAAATATTTTCATATGCGATTTATTGGCCTCTTATCGTTCAATTTCAATTCCGGGCAATCGGCTAGGATTTCCTCAAAAACAAAAAAAAAAAAAAAATAGCAAAAGAAGAAAAATGCCAAATGAAAACTGCGTCATCTTTTTCTCTATCGTAGCTAATTGAAATTATGTGAGTATGTCTATTTGTCATGTGATCTAAAAGATTAGATGTTCCTCACAAAAAAAAAGAAAGATACATATATAAACAATAAATATACTTAGTATAGCTCAAGTATTGCAACATCGATTGTAATTTATTTTGATAAAGTTTATAGACATATACTTATGGACACGGATACAGATGCGAATATAAAGACAAGGAAAATAGTAACAATAATTAAATTAATAATGAATAAAACTATATACATATACATATATACTCTTTACTCATAGGGTAAAAGGGTATATTAAAGTCGCTAAAATGTATGTAACAGGCAGAAGGAAAATTTTCCGACTCTATAAAGTATATATATACTTGAGCAGTATCAATAGCCCAGTCGATTGAGACATGTCCATAGGTCCGTATGAACACCTAGATCTCAGAGGCTATATGAGGTAGAGCATTCAAATTTGGTGTCAACATCCGTCTAGTGTCTATGCAGGTCAAGTTTGTTTCAAATTTTGCCACGCCCATTTCCGCCCATTTCCATTTAGGAAAAACTAATAACTAGAGCTGTCATAAAGATTTCGCATTCTTATTTGGCACACTTAATAACATAGCCAATATGAACTAGCTGGCCAAATTTTGTCGAAATCGGAAATAAGTAATCGGAAATATACGTACTTCCGTTTTGTATTGAAACGCCTAGTGCAGAATTATGATAAGTATAACAAAAGACTATTTATGAAAATACATTTGACTTTTTCTAGGAAAGTTTTATGTATTCAGAAGCCTTTATTCAAATATTAATTGTGAATGCTTTGGATGAGTTTTCAATTATTCATTAAACATTATTTATGTTATACATTGAAAACATTTACAATAAATCTAAAATTTTTCGCTAGAAATTCATTATCAAAAGTCACGTCCTATATATTTATATATGTATATGCATATACATATGTATATATTATTAAGATATATTTAAATATATATCATAATTTATTTATATATAAATTATTGCATTTCTGGAAATTTGCTGTTTCACTGATTAAGGCCTTTCTTTCACTTAATGTTTGAGCTTTCGTTTCAGTCTGATTTAAGTTTTTATGCCGAGCGATTGGTATACAAAATGTATCCTCCGGAATCCAGAACTTTAAGTGGACTATTGCTTCTCCTTGCATTGAGGGGGGCATTTGCAGTAGATTTAGATTTGCAAAGTGGGTTTCCTTCCTTTTTCACAACCACAGTTCTGTATCCTAACTGAATAATCATTCATTTTTATATAGTGGGCGAGCCTTGTCCTCCCCTTGACAACTATCCACCTAGTACATGTGTTGGCGTACGTCATTGTGCGACATTGGATCGCTGGATTCGGGCAAAGCTTTTGAATATAAGAAGTGTGCAAAATTGCGGCATGGGTTATTCTATGGAGCTTATATGTTGTCCGAACACGATACCAGACAATTCACAATCCAGAGTCCGTGTTGTTCCTGAACCCAAAGTTGTACCACTTGCAATAAAAAGTGTGGATAAACCGTGAGTCTTGTTTATTCCATTTAAAAATTGCTTTTAATTAATATATTATACATTTGTTTCATGCAGCTTAGCAAATGATCTTGACAGCTTTGGTCATCTTGTATCGTTTCGGTATTATAGAAATGATGATATGGACTCATATAGAAATAGCTGTACGGGTGTCCTTATTAGCGAAAGTCTTGTCCTTACCACCACCGCTTGCATGGGAAAGGATGCCACAAGTAATCCAAATAATGTGGTCATTGGTTTAAAGGACGAAAAGCGTCAGTTTTCCGAAAATTATGGAGTAAGTATTTTAATTTACAAAGCAAAATAATATAAATAATGCAAAATTGGGACAGTCACCTCGGGAACATGAAAATAATCTAGTGATATTGAAATTGAAGACCAATTTGGATAAAACCAAAGCGCCAGATGCAAAAGTCGCCAATATTTGCACCGATTTAAAGTTTCGTCAAATATTTGCTGTTGCCTTCGCTCAAAACGATCGTAAGATTCACATATACTCATTTCTATACTCTTCTTTTAATTAATTATTCATTATTTTTTATATAAAGACGAAAACTGCGGTTTGTTCAAACAGGAAATGAAAAAGGTTCGGCGAACTGCCTGCTCGTTTGTACAGTTTCAGAAAGGATTTGAAGTCGATACGGCGGATCATTGGTGCCTGTCGCCCGAATCGGATAAGGGTATCTTCACCAATTGTACCAACTGTTTGAGAGGTAGCGCGAGTGTCCTTCATCTTGAACGTGAAGATGGTAGCGTTTGTGTTGCTGGAATTGCCACTCCAACCAGCAATGAATGCCTTTTCAAGACTTCACCACTCTATTACACAATTCTTTTGCAATCAAGTGTAAAAGAATTCATCAATGATAAAATAAAAAATAATAAATATGCTTATCGAACAAATAATATAGGCTGAAAAACAAATTTAAATTTACATATGTATTTATAGTACATTTTGTATAAAATAAAATGAGTTAAAAATAAACAAATATCGCAACAAACTTAACAAAAATGAAGCAAGCAAGTCGTCCATGCCGACATTGAGTATACCCTGTACCAAGTAAAAGTACTCCATCAAGTCATAAACAATCAAAATCGCCATCAATTTACAAAAACAATTCTCTTAGCATGCAGCAACAGCGAACGCATGCTATCTCGCTCACACTTAACAGCCCATTTTGCACTGGGGGTTTCAGTACAAAATGGAAATATGTATATCTCCGACAATTACTGTCCGATTTCGACAAAATTTATTTAGCTGGTGCATATTAGCTATGTAATCGAGTGTGCCAAATAAGAATGCAATATCTTTATAATTGCCCTAGTTATAAGTTTTTCCCAAATTGGGGGGGCGGAAGTAGGCGTGGTAAAAATTCAAAATAAACCTGACCTGCGTAGACACTAGACGGTTGTTAACACCAAATTTGGTTGCTCTAGCTCATATAGCATCTGAGATCTAGGTGTTCATACGGACAGATGGACGGACGGACAGATGGACATGGCTCAATCGACTCAGCTATTGATACTGATCAAGTATATACATATATACTTTATATGGTCGGAAAATTCTGCTTCTGCCTGTTACATACATTTTAGCGACTATAATATACCCTTTTACCCTATGGATTTATATATAATTTGCCAGAATCATTAGGAAATATGTACATATATAAAACCCTTCAAATCTAAATTTAATGGCCGTGGCTTGAAAAAAATTTTTTTTCGCATAATATTTTTTCCCGCCTGATTGTTTCTATGACAGCTATAGCATATAGTCGACCGATTCTGGTGAAACTTAAAAGATATATTTCTTTTTATATCAAATTGGCAAATAACAAATTTTGTGACAATTGCTTCAAAAACAACCAAGTTATTGATCAAAAACTATATTTTTGACCGATTGTTCCTATGGGAGCTATACGATATAGTCAACCGATTCTGATAAAACTTGGTGGATGTGTTGAAGAGTATTTAAAATCAAATTTAGTGTCATTCGATTGTAAAACAACAGAGTTATTGATGTTACACCCTATGCTTGACCGATCTTTCGTATGGGAGCTATATGATATAGTCATCCGATCGGGATGATTCTGAGGTAGACATGGCTATATCAACTCAGCTCATCATGCTGATCAAGAATATATATACTTTATATAGTCGGAGATGTTTCCTTCTATGCGTTGTAACCTTCCGACCAAAATTAATATACCCTTGCAAGGGTATAATAAGAGCGCTAGAGAAAAGGAATTTATGTATAAGAATATAATTTTTTCTTTCTCGGCTCAAGCGGTTTTTGAACCAAGGCCTTTCGTGTTTCTTTTTTTTTTTTTTTTTTTGAACAGAAGAAAGTTGCCAAACATACACATCTTAATAGCTTATCTACCGAATTTCAACTATATAGCTTAAAATTTAAGTACTAAAATGTGCAAAGAAACAGACAGACGGACGTGGCTAGATCGACTCGTCTAGTGCTGACCAATGCTGATTAAGAACATATATGCTATATGGAGTCAGAAATGCTTAATTCCATGCGTTACAAACACTTCACCAATTTAAATGTACCCTCTGGAAAGGTATTATAAAACCATCGCTGTTCGTATCTTTATTTATATCCTTGCAAAGAGCCTAATAAAAAAAGCGGTCGGAGGACAACGTAAAAAGAATAAATGCAAATAAATGCAGAAAGAAAAAGTAAATTTATTATTTTTACGTCTTTTTCTATATTAATTGTTTATTTTATAGAGTATATTAAGAAAATTTACAGTAAGAACTCACTATCAAGAGTCACGTCGTATATGTATATATGTATGTATATATACATTTACATATATATGTACATATATATAGAAATGATTTCACTTCTGGAAATTTGCTGTTTCACTGATTAAGGCCTTTCGTTCACTTAATGTTTGAGCTTTCGTTTCAGTTTGATTTAAGTTTTTATGCCGAGCGATTGGTATACAAAATGTATCCTCCGGAATCCAGAACTTTAAGTGGACTATTGCTTCTCCTTGCATTGAGGGGGGCATTTGCAGTAGATTTAGATTTGCAAAGTGGGTTTCCTTCCTTTTTCACAACCACAGTTCTGTATCCTAACTGAATAATCATTCATTTTTATATAGTGGGCGAGCCTTGTCCTCCCCTTGACAACTATCCACCTAGTACATGTGTTGGCGTACGTCATTGTGCGACATTGGATCGCTGGATTCGGGCAAAGCTTTTGAATATAAGAAGTGTGCAAAATTGCGGCATGGGTTATTCTATGGAGCTTATATGTTGTCCGAACAGGATACCCGACAATTCACAATCCAGAGTCCGTGTTGTTCCTGAACCCAAAGTTGTACCACTTGCAGTAAAAAGTGTGGATAAACCGTGAGTCTTGTTTATTCCATTTAAAAATTTCTTTTAATTAATATATTATACATTTGTTTCATGCAGCTTAGCAAATGATCTTGACAGATTTGGTCATCTTGTATCGTTTCGGTATTATAGAAATGATGATATGGACTCATATAGATATAGCTGTACGGGTGTCCTTATTAGCGAAAGTCTTGTCCTTACCAGCACCGCTTGCATAGGAATGGGTATCACAACTAATCCAAATAATGTGGTCATTGGTTTGACAAAGTCGAAGCGTGTGCTTTTCGAAACTTATGGAGTAAGTATTTAAATTTTTGAAGAAAAATAATATATATAATTCAAAACAGTTTCC
This sequence comes from Drosophila emarginata, assembly GCA_037075365.1. Classification (NCBI taxonomy): domain Eukaryota; kingdom Metazoa; phylum Arthropoda; class Insecta; order Diptera; family Drosophilidae; genus Drosophila; species Drosophila emarginata. The sequence goes on from JBAMCD010000160.1 coordinate 2,891,759, forward strand.
TCGGAAACATGAAAACGATCTAGTGATATTGAAATTGAAGACCAACTTGGATAAAACCAAAGCGCCAGATGCAAAAGTCGTCGAAATTTGCACCGATTTAAAGTTTCGTCAAATATTTGCTGTTGCCTTCGCTCAAAACGATCGTAAGATTCACATATACTCATTTCTATACTCTTCTTTTAATTAATTATTCATTATTTTTTATATAAAGACGAAAACTGCGGTTTGTTCAAACAGGAAATGAAAAAGGTTCGGCGAACTGCCTGCTCGTTTGTACAGTTTCAGAAAGGATTTGAAGTCGATACGGCGGATCATTGGTGCCTGTCGCCCGAATCGGATAAGGGTATCTTCACCAATTGTACCAACTGTTTGAGAGGTAGCGCGAGTGTCCTTCATCTTGAACGTGAAGATGGTAGCGTTTGTGTTGCTGGAATTGCGACTCCAACCAGCAATGAATGCCTGCCCTTGATGACATCACTTTATTACACAAATCTCTTGGAATCAAGTGCAGAAAAATTTGTCAAAGATAATATAGCCAAAGGATAAGATTTTAATAACACATTTACAGTGCTTTCTTTCAAATGAATTTTATTAACAATAAATAAATAGTGAAACAAAGTTAAAAAAAAAGAAATTTAGATATTTATACGATATAATATTGCAATGAGTCTAATAAAATTCGATCTCCAAAGTATATGTACTCTTTTTGTCTAAATTAACTAAATTTGACTAACTTTTGTCGAAATCGGACAATAAATTTCTGTTGGTTTTATACTGAATTTTTTAAAATTATTTTTTATTTTTTCGATTTAAGGGTATACATACGTCGGCACTATCAAAATTAGACTTAAAAATATTTTGTTTATTTATATGTTTTGGTGTTCCTGTGATTCAGTAAAATTTCCGGATCTCTTCAGAATGGGAAATGACTAAAAAAAGAAAGATAAAAAGAACTTAAGATAATGTAACAGAGCAAAAAAAAAAAATGCTGTTCTCTCTCTCTCTCCGTCTTTTTTATTCTCTTGCTCTCTTTCTATGTGTCAAGCCTGTCTTCTTTTATAGTCTCTTCTTTCCGGTCTCTCTCTGTCTCTCTTTCTCTCTCTGTGCCTCTCCCTGTCTCTGACTGGTACTAGAATTATTTAGCTGATTATAGTTAGTTTATGGTTAGCAGGGCTAACGTGCGGTTCGTTTAGCGCATTTATCTATTTATCATTCCGAAACCGTATCAGAATCAATATGTTAAAGTCAAGTTATAACGTAATTATAGCACTAATCTGGTTTTGTAACTACTGTTTGGCCTATTCCAACTTGGAAAGTTTGTATTAAATAATATATTCAAGACATTGAATAAGAATTGAATAAAAATATATTCGTGTATATACATACATATATTTCTTAAATTATTTTATAGTCGGTGATCCTTGCGGTACACCATATAAATCGAAATGCCAGCCACAGGATCAATGTCAAACATTACCTGCTTATATTGAGAAGGAGATATTATCGGCTAGAACGGTTGTTGGTTGTGGTTTTACAACTTTAACTGAAAAGGTATGTTGCCCATTGGATGATGTTCAGTTTGTGGCAATGCGTGCTCCTTCATTAACAACAACAACAACAGCAACAGCAACAGCAACAACAACAGCAAGAACAACTACCTCAACAACAACTACAACAACAAGAAGAACAACAACTAAAAAAACAATTACAGATCGTCCTGCATGGTTAAATATATTCAATACAAATCGAGAATATGTACAACGTTCTATATCAATACCAAGTAGAAATGACTTCACATCCGATGGTGCACCATGTGTGGCACCTCTATACGAGGGCCAATGTCTTGCCGTATCAAAATGTCCAAGTGTTGAACCTTTGTTAGCTCAAGGTAGATTACGCGATGATGATTTTACCACATGTCGCGATGGTACAGTTGAAGAGATAATATGCTGTCCGACAAATTTACCGATACACCCACGTGGACCAGTAGCTGGGGAAAAGGTAAGCAGTATTAGTCGCCTGGGGATTGATGATATATACACGACAACACCAATATCATCAAAAAATGAGATAGATGATTTGGATTTGGCAGCAATTGCCAGAGCGGATAGTTTACTACCCCATTATAATCATTTGGCAGCACTGGCATATCCAAATGCGGCATTTGATGGACATGTCTATGAGTGCACTGCATTGGCCCTAACTCCGGAACTATTGGTGAGTGCCGCCGGTTGCCAAAGGCCAAGTCATGCGGTCTTTGGTGTTGCCGATCTCAGGGATGTGGATGAGGATGATGACTATCTAGTCGATATTGTGGTAAGCTGAAGATCAAATTATAAATATATTAACACTAACAAAAATACATATATATGTATACATTTTCATATATTTTAAATAATTCTATTTTATTTACAGCGTTTGGCCCATCATCAAAATGATTTGGCCCTAATGCGTTTAGCGAAGCCTTTAATTCTGGGAACAGAGACCACATCGAATGTTACTTTGGCTCCCATTTGCACCCAATTTGAATTGACACGTTTGCAGGCCAGTGGTCAACTGGTTGCCACAGCTTGGGGCAAAGGCAAGGGTAAGTTAGAATTGTCAGCCCTAATCGTTTAAAATATTCTAACTGAGAAAAACAAAAAACACAAACACAAAAAAAAAACCATTCCATTTTCATCTACAGATACAGATTGTCCATTATATGAGTTGCCAATGCGTCTATTACCCACACCGGATTGTGCTGATCTTCTCAATCTTGGAAATGTTCAGGGCTTATCGGCTACACATCTTTGCCTTGAACCAAAAAATATGAATGATCTATATATGTTCTCCGATGCCAGTAAATGTGCCTTTTGTCCGGCTATTGTTGGCAGTGTATTACATTTGATACGGCCAAACGGTAATCGTTGTGTTCTTGGACTGGCCACGCCCACTGGTGCCAATTGTGAGGCAAAGGAAATGTATTTTACAAGCCTATTGAATACACAATTTACATATTTTGTTGAGCAACAACAAAGACTGTGACTTGTTATCTAAGTACTTATATAATTATTTCAACTAAAATAATTATCATACTTACATATACATACATAAAAATAAGAATCGTTTCGAAATGGAGAGAGAGAGAGAGGAATTGCAACAAATGTGATTAAACACAAAAATATATTAGATATACAAACATACAACATAAAAAGATTTAATAATTTGAAATTTTATACATTATTAATTAAAGTAATTATTATAGAAGCTTTGTGACATTTTAAAATCATAAAGTGTAACTAATTCTATAACTAAATGGTAAAATTTTGTATGCCATTTCAAATAGATTTAACATACAAATTAAACTATACAATTTATCAATAATGTAACAAAATATTTCTTTTGAAAATTTGTTATACAAAAATTTACTTCATTTTATGGACATGTCCCTTCAAGGCAACCATCATGTTGTCAATTTGTGTTACCAACAAAGTGCTACCACACTGAAACGTGTTTTCAGGTATCCAACAAGTTGATTGAACTCAAGAGGAAGACAGAAAACTGCAATGTTACTTTGTTAGTCTCGATTTCAACATATACTTTCAAGTAGTAAATGATTTTTAAAACTATAAAAGTTTAATAAATAAACATATACATAATATTCTTCTATATACTTCTTTTTATGTATATCTCTTAGACAATGCTCAACTCATTGTGTACTTTCCAACACATTTTTAAGCATAAAAAAACAACTATTGCATCTACACACTGATTCAATGATAATTAAGAAAAAATGTCTTGACTTTGAATTTTTCATTTTCTGTGATAAAACTATAAACTTTTAATCATTTTAGTTTATTTCTTAAACAAAGCAAACATTTTTTTTTAAATTAATTATTTACATATATAAAATATATATTTAATATTTTATTAAGGCAAATGTAATCACATTTTATGAATAAAGAAAATATAAAATATACACAATTAAAAATATTAAAACTAAAAAATGGAAAAATTTCTTATAAATTAATGTTACAAAGATTCATTTTATAGAACATGCCGAGTTATTAAACGAATGGTTTTGATAAGCTTTATTTAATGAAGGCGCAAGAAATTTAAAGAATATATAAATATAAAAATATACAAAAAAAAAGATAACATTTTTATTTTGTTTTCAAAAAAGTAAACTGAATTTAATTCTTATCCAAACTAAATTTTTTTTTTATATTATATGAGAAAGGCAAAAAATGTGACACAGTGGAATTAAATAGTTTTCGCATCAACATTCTACTCTCTAAATCTATATATACATAAATGATATATATATATTTACATAATAAACAATTTGCACATAAATTAAATACAAGTATTTGTAATTCCTGATCGATCAATGAGCATAATAGTAAAAAAATACATGATATTGTAATTATTCCCTTGCTCTCTGTTGGGCAAAACCTTTTCAAAATAGCGAATATCATTCCAGCTGATTGTGTATTTCCCTTTAATACCCTAGTAAATGAGGGTTAGTTTCGGCAAAGCATACGAAATACCCTCAATTTATTTTTAAAGCATTTATCTATGTATATTCAAGTATGCAAAAATGTAGTGAAAATATAGTAAAATAAAACATTTAATAGAAACGATCGATAAACATGATTCAAATCGATTACTCATAAACATATAACAGTAGTTCCCGTTATTTTTCAAAACTGATAAAAAAATATTATTATAATTTTACTATCCAAATGATCAACTATATCTCAACGATTTTATTGTGATGGAACTTTCTATGCTAGGGTATACACTCGTCGGTATGTCTATATTTGATCCGGCTTCTGGTTATTCGTTGATGTTGTCGTTTTTATATTTTTTTTCGCCCATGGTCGAGAGTTGAATCACGACAAGAGCCGCTTTTTTTTTTAATTACAAAAGCTACGCTCAGAGTTTTTATTTTCTTTCTTTTTTTTTCATGTATATTTTTCTTTTTTGCTCATTTAATTCTTGTTGCTCTTGTTTTTGTTGTTAATATTGTTGTTTTTTTCGTGTTTTTGTTTTGCTGCTTTTGATTCTGTGAAGTGCTAAAAAACCGGTTCGATGGCAAGCTCAGTACTATCAACATGCAAAGCAATCACTGGTCTCGGGCCTCCGGACTTGGCTCTGGCTTGGCTTCGGTTCTAATCTCAGCTTCAGTTGCCGCAGCGACGCGTTGTCGTTCAGGTCCCCGAGATCTTTGTTCCGGCACCCGGTTTCACAGCGTTTACAAAAGATTATCTTCTTCTTGGTTGTTTTTTCTATTTTTCTTTTTTTTTCCTTTCAATTATTACTTCTTTTTCGTGTTTTCTTTTCGTATATATATATTTTTTTTTGTTTTGATTAAATTTTTGTTGTGCATGGTATTTAAAAATATTTTTTAAACGGTTTTTTTTTTGTTATTTTGAGTATATAAATGATTTGATATGATTTGTTGATTTTCGCGCTTTGTTCTGGCATTTGAATTTCATTTTTTTTTTGTCGAAAACTGTGAACTGAAGTCGAATTGTTATCAAAAGGTGAAAGGCTATTCGTGTCAAAGGTGCGTCCATTGAGAGATAAAGCCAGAGAGAAGAAGTGCGGTAGAGTAGATCGAGTGTGCAATCATATGTATGTGTATGTATGTAGACATATGTATGTGTGTATGTATGTACTAAAAGCCATTACAAAATGCGATTTATATTTGCTGACCAAATACTGGAATATTTACTTTAATGCATACATTTAAACAGACAAACAGAGAGCTAAAGAGAACAAAAGAGAGAGAGAGAGGGAGCGAAAAAAAAGATTAGTGTATAAAACGCCTTGAAGTAGACGTTGACTTTTAATAAAATGTATATTACCGTTACATCAAACAATTATAACTGCAATTTTTCTGATGTCATTTTGAATAATGTTAAAAAAAAAAGAAATTATTCTAATAAATACATGCATATATATTTTACATTCATATATATTCAATATACTTATATATATGTTTGTTTCAATGATTTATTTTCAAATCTCTTCATTTTTAATTAAATGATCACGATTTATTCAAAGATCATTTAAAATTGGGTTAACTATATAAAACCGCAGTATATTTTTAGAGGCAACCCTGAACCCTGGCATTGACATGTTTTTATACCCTTACCAATGGGATATATTCATTTTTGTCATAGCTTCAGCAATATTTAGAAACCATTTTTGTTTGTTGAAACCATATATGTATGTACGTATATACATATATATATTTTTTTGATCAGCTTTTAAAGAACAAAAAAGTCCTTCAACAATTTGGGCAATTATATAACAAAAGACGAAAAGAAAAGCTTCTATAGAAATTATCGAAAAGTTGGTAATTCATTTACAAAATTTTACTATATTTAAACACTTTTATAATAATTTTCTGAAGAGCTAAAGACTTTATAAACGGAACGGAAAATGTCTAAAAAGAAGAGCAATTTATTATGTTTTTCAATTTATTATGATTTGATATCAAATACATTTCTTTTTAAATAAATTATTTGCGTATTTTTGGTATTTCGTTAGTATTAAGCAAATGGAAATTTGCAAGGGTATACAAGTTTCGGTAAGGCCCTAAAGTTTTGTTTCTATTCGGTTTTGTTCATTCATTTTGTTTGCCAAGCATTAGCGTTCAAGTATAAATCTATGTATGTATAAACATATATGTATATATAACAATACTAGGCTTTATACATATGACTTTTACTTCTTCCAAGTAGTGGCAAAGATAGATAAAAAAATTTGGACAAATTGACTCATCGTTTTATATTGATATATATCAATAAGGTTTTTCAATTTGGCAGTCTGATTATAAACATTACCAAAATATACGAAATATTTCACAACCTTTTAGTTTTCAATTGAAAAATCACTCCAGACTAACAATTATTGCCGAAAAGAAATTAAAAAATAATAAATTATAACTAGATAGTAAAAGAATTTAACTGTTTCGAGCCGGAAATACTTTCGTTATACAAACTAGCAAACTGACAATTTGATAAGATCATCATTAGCAAATCATTGGGCTTATTGCTGCTTTTTTTTTATTATCAAATAAAAATTTTACAAATCGATGAATCATTTTTAAATGACATGTACTCGAAAATAGTGATTATCTTTTTGTGATTTTTTGCATCCGAATAGACAAACAAATATTAGTAAACATATACATATGTATGTATGTATATACTATATGTATTTGGGCTTTTCATCTATTGTTGTGTATTTAGAAATATGTTTTTGGGTTAATCACAAACTTTGTATGTATGTATGTATGTACATATGTACTGTACACTTGTCTATATTTGGGTCAATACCAGGGGTTCAGTATTATCAGTGAACAACAGAAAAAAAAAAAAACAAAAATATTGCAAAAAAAATAAAACAAAAAACCGGGACTGTTCTACTTTCCAAATGTAGGCTACAAGTACAAAATTTTCCTATTGATAATTGAATAAATGAAATTATTTAACTAACATTAATTAAAGATACGAATGAATGGCAAATTTTTCTTATCAAAATATGAACAAATTTTTGGTTTTTTGTTATCACAGTGATTCCAAGTAAAACTTTTTGCCTTGACCTTGAACTTTAATTGCATTTTTTTTTTCAAGTTCATAATAAATCAAAATATTTTTCCAGATACTTAATACTCAGTTTTTTTTATGAACTAAAAGTAAAAACTATTCTAAGTGGACTTTTTTTTTAAATGTGAAACAGAAAAATACTTAATATTAAAATATTTTTAAAAACAAATATTTTGGACAAAAAAAAAAGTAACATAAAATTGTTGGACTTCTTTCCCTATTTAAGAACAATTATATAGTGGGTATGTATATAAAATATATTGATAAAAACTTTTTCAATAATTTTAGCTATAATGCGTAGAAGAAATATCAGTCTAGTCAGCCAACTGCTGTTGGGAAGTATATTCTATATATTGATCAATTCAAAATGCATTCGGGCAGAAGAAGGTAGGCATTTCTAAAGGTTTATACTATTTATATGTACATGTCAAGGCAATACTCTTTCCATTCTTTCAATTTAGAGGGCGATTCATGTGTGATTCGAGATCTTCCTGGACCAGCCGTATGTATGCGGGAATCACAATGTGAGCCACGTATTGTTAAGTATATTAACTCTGGTATATTGACCAGCAATCAAGTGCCAAGTTGTGGCCTGGGTATACGTGAGGAGATCGTCTGCTGTCCCATCCAAGAATGCTGTCCCACTGAGTAAGAAGGGTTGGGCTTATTCGATTAATGGTCAATTTAATGCTTTATTTGTACGTGTCCCCTGCCTGCTGCAAGCTTTGTGCCAATTGTTGTTATTGCATGAATGTTTTAAATACATATTTAATTGAAATTAACTTATATTCTTACCTACCTACTGAATTTATTTAATAGCACAAGTACCACAACCATCAAACCGAATATACTCAGAACGAATGAATTGGATGAATCGTCGACATATTTTGATTTTCAAAAACTTCTCAATGGCCATCAGAAACCAAAGATACAAGATGTTGATATTGCATTGCAACCTCATATCAACATGGGAGATGGAATTAATCCCACAATACATACACACGAGGCGACAAGACAGAGACCAAAATGGGAGCAAAATCCATCAAATCGTAATAGAGAGCCAAAAATTATTGTTAATAGGCCACCATCTATGCCAGAGACATGGGATCCCATTCAGGTGGTCAATGAGCGTTTGCGTCAACATGGCATGAATATTGAGAGGGCACGGGAAGTATCATCACTTGATGAGATGATGGGTATTAACAGACCAATTACCACTACCACAACAACTCCTGCACCGACCACTACAATGGAATACGAGGATCCTTTTGCACCATTCCGTTTTAATGCCAAAGAACAATCTAGGCTGGTCTTTGGGTTCGTCAAACAATTTCAATCAGGGGCATCAATTGGCCTTAGCATGCAAACACACATTTTTTTTTTGGAAAGAAAATCCATTTAGTTTAGCTTTTATTCATACATCTATATATATGTATACATATTTGTTATTGCAGTGTTACGACGACAACAACAAGGACAATTAGTCCAACACCAACGACCAGAGTGGATGTGCCCAGAGAAAGGCCTGTGGTCAGAGGTATAATACATTAATGATCCTTCGGAATCATGTGACTGATTAATAATATCTATATTTCAGCTTGTAATATCATAGAGGCAGGAATGAAAAAGGAAGCTTTGACCCCACATATTTTGGAAGGTATACCAGTAAATCCAGGTGTTTATCCCCATATGGCGGCTATAGCATTTAGCGATTTTGGTTCAAATCAATTCCGTTGTGGTGGTTCATTAATATCGGCACGATTTGTTCTTACCGCCGCACATTGTGTTAATGAGGATACTCCGGTTTTTGTACGCCTAGGATCAGTGAATCTGGAATCACCGAGTTCATCATATCAGGATATTAACATATTGGTAAGGTATTGCAATTTTTTAAATATTTTAATATGGCATATTGATAAATATGTTTGTTATATTTTTTTTTATTATTTTAGAATATAACCATTCATCATGATTATGTGAGTAGCAGTAAATATCATGATATTGCCATATTGGAATTAGCCACGGAACCAACTTTGGGTGATAATATTTATCCAGCCTGCTTGGAGACGAATGTTAGTGATCCACCATCAAATGCTAGTCTCTTTGTGGCTGGTTGGGGTGTAATGAATCAAACAAGTAAGTAATAAAATAAATCATAATAATAATGAATTAATTATTTAATCGTTAACTAGCACGAGCTCAATCGAAAATCTTATTAAGAGCCGCCTTGGAAAATGTGGGTCTGCCCCAGTGCAATAGATTATTCGAAGAACAACCGAGCAGTCGGAAGGCTCTTAAACAGGGTGTCATCGATTCGCTCCTTTGTGCCGCCGATAAGCGGCGACAGAAGGCCGATGCCTGTCAAGGCGATTCGGGTGGACCATTGATCTATGAGCGTAATGTAATAGATGGCAAATATACCATTATTGGTATTATATCATCTGGTTTTGGTTGTGCCACTAAAACGCCGGGTCTTTATACACGTGTCGCCTCTTATTTGGATTTCATTGAAAATGTAGTGTGGCCGGAAAATAGAAATCAGATCAATGATATATAAAAAATTAATAAATTCTATACATAAAACTAAATCGGATTTAATATTTAAAGGCGAAATTCTATATTTAATTTCTGATTTATCTAAATCGGAATAATTAAAGCTTAGAAAGTTATATACAACATTAAATATGAAATATTTTTCATATTTTATAAAATATATCGGTAAGTGAAATGATAATAAAATTACTTACAAAGATCTTATCAAAATAAATATATATAAAATATGTAAATAAATCAATTTTATAAATTCAATAATATGTATTTCTAACATTTAAATGTAATGATAATAACTTTTGTATATACTCTGGATATTTTCCATAGCTGTGCAACCCTGGTATATTGTATAAACAACATTGTTTATATAGTTATAACTAAAACATTTCGATATTTTTCCATAATTTTGGGGTTGGTCCACTATTTGCCCAGCCCTGGAATGTGAGCTGTCAAATTAATGTGCTCTCTGCTTCACACGCCCATACGTAAACAGAGAGGCGAAATGAGAGGAAAACGTAGTACTCAAACTTATTACGTTAATGTATACGTAAACGTTATTACGACAAAAGCTTTGCAAAACGTTACTGAAAGCGTTTACGTGTCATACTTATTTTTGAAAACCATTTGAAAATTTGTTAAAAACTTTCATAATAATTCTTATCTGAATATATTATCGAAAGTTTACTTTAAATTATTTCGGTAAAATGAAAACATTTATTCAAGTTTATATTCTCCATTTACTAGAGCTTTTTGCTTGAATTTGACTCTTAAATTATGTGTAACGGAAAATTTGGTAACTTTTGGCTTACCAACCCTTACCACCTGCCTGCCACAAAACCTTCAGTGGCTGCAATCGCTTCGACTGCCAACATTTTCCTCTTAAAATGCTGGTGCCAGCTGGCTGGACGCTTCAGTTGGTCGCGAGACTGCGTTGCCGTTGGTTCGCTCCCAAAGAAATAGCCGAAGTAGAACGGAAACTCATCCAAAGGATTCCACTAGAACACAAAGGATATCAAATTGAAGCTTAGTTCGTATTGGTTCGTTCGTACATTCGGTTTCCTCGTTATTTTTATTGTTAATATTTTTTTTTTTGAAAGTGAGCGCCGCGATATATGCTATGATTTTTGAATTAAAAAATTGATCAAAAAACTTTCAATTTATATGCAAAAATTGTTTAATGTAAGTCAAACTAGTATCATTGTTGTGTCATTACAAAATATATATATATGTATATGTATATAAAATAAATATGCATAAATTTACCTTATCGTTATATGGCTAATGCTGGGAAATTGATTTGAATTGTACATCTGTTACAAGTTCTGATAAGGAACTTGAACTAAAAAACATTAACCTTGCTGCCTTTCATTGTGTTTGTGTCCGTGCTCAATTTGTTTTTGTTATTATTGGTTCATTGTTATTGCGGCTAAAAGACATTAAAGCCGCCAATTGGTTGATTTTGATAAGAAATATAATGCCACAATGCGAATCGATTGGTCAAACAACAGGTGCATGCAAATGAATTATTTCTAAAATAAATCCCGATGCAGGAAATTGCTCAAATTTCGATATATTTTTAGAGAAAACTATAAATTCCAACAAATCGAAACAACTCACTAAAACTAAATTGCAATTTTTTGAAATTTTAAGCAGAAAATTATGTTAAATTTTATTTAACAATGTAAAAAATTATTTTAACACAATCTAAAAGACGGTTAAATTCTAAAAAAAAACGCAGTGTAGCTTATATACTAAAAATAAAGTATAATATATATAATTGTATATTTCTTTTTTATTGATTATTTTATGTTTGATAGAAACAGCTGAACATAAGTTAGATTTATCAGAAGTGTTTTTAAATTACATATAAAATTTATAGAAAAGAAAATATTTTATGTGTATCTATAGACTGAACTTTATACATATATATTCAGCATTTTATTGGTTTAAATATATATTTTTTAAATACTTTAAAAACGTTTGCAACTTTTAAAGTGTTTATAAAATTGTGTTCGGATTTCAAAATTCAATGGACTGACGAATGAATGTTAAAAAGGGGAATTCGTTTATAACATAATTCTTTTACATCTGTTCTGATTGTGATATTTCGATAACAAAAGAGATTCAATTTATAGTCATTTTTCTTTTGTCAGCATTTTCTACAAATACAATAGTGACAAATATATATAAGAAACAAGCATTTAAAGCGAATATTGGATTAGACAAATATCCTATTCTAATGTTGTTCTCGTGTTATTTTTTTTTTTTTTTTGTTACTTTGATTTGCACCTTTTGAGCATTGACTAGCTAAAAGCATAGTAAGTTGATAAATGACTAGCTTTACATGGGCAGCAAATAAAGAAAAACACCTTTAAGTCTGCTTAAGTCTCTAAGCGTCTATCTTCTATAATCTGTGGGCGTGTGTGTGTGTGTGTGTCTGTTGACGGAAATGGCAAAGGAATGGAAAAGGCAAGTTGAAATTAATAACTTGGCTAGCAGAGAAGCTCTAAAATTAAATGCTGATAAAGTGTCCTGGCCAAGAGACATTTAAGTGAAAATCTATTCAATGTGTCATTTTTTTTTTTTGAGTAATATTACTAAACAATAATTTTATATTGATAAAATATATAATTCATATACATATACATGTACTTGTGTACATTGATTGCCTTAAGCTAAGTGAAGCATTTCAAGCATAAAAAGGAAACTTTTTCGTTTTGAAAATTGAAATTAGAATTAAAGCCCTACAACAATTCATATGCCTTCTAGTCCAGAGTTAACAAAGTCCAAAATTAAATAAGTCAAGTTGGTTGTCTTTTCAATATACATATATCCAAGACAACTTACTTTCAAACCTTCAAAAATTAATTGTATGCTTTTGAAGCAATTGTTTCAAAAATTGCTTTTTATTGCTATTTTTAATAGTTGGGATGGGACGAGACTAAAATTGAACCTGAATAATATTAGTTATTTGTGAGATATTTATTTCTTTGGATTGATTCAACTGATTTATTTATTTTTAATGCCAAATGCTGAAATAGAAGTATTCCGAAATGAGCAAAATAATTATTTATTTTTTTTTACTGGCTTTATTTTTATTTGGTCAGTTTAGTCGTTTCTTCATAAAAAAGATTAATTTTGAATGTAATAGAAACGACTTTACAAAAATATGAATATTACTAATAAATATATAGGAACATATATAAAAGTAGAAATTAAAATTTTTTAAATTAAACCAAATATAAATTTGATAGCACAAAATTTTTGTCATTCACAGAAAATCCTTTTCTAGCTTAATGAATATCACCTTTCATTTGAATATTTATGAAAGAGTAATGCAGTAAGCACTTGAAAAGAAAGACTATAAATATTTTCCCTATTCATACATACATATATGTATGTATATATACGTATAATTAATAAAAAAAAAGAAGTGGAAGCTCTGTTGAAGAGAATATCATTTCAAATACTAGAAGGATGGGCTAACTTCGGCCGTGCCGAAGTTTGTGTACCCTTGCAGACTGTCTTTTTAATTTATATATAATTTTCCAGAATCATGAGAAAAACACCAAAGATGTTGATCAAAAACTATATTTTTGACCGATCGTTCCTATGGGAGCTATATGATATAGTCAACCGATTCTAATGAAATTTGATAGATGTGTTGAGGATTATATTAAACTCCAAATTTAGTGACATTCGATTGAAAAACAACTGAGTTATTGATGTTAAACCTTATTCCTGGCCGATCGCTCCTATGGGAGCTATATGATATAGTCGACTGATCGGGATGATTCTGAGATATACAATGCCTGCAGCAAAAAGAAGCCTAGGAGCAAAATTTCAGCTCTGTAGCTTCAAGGGTCTCGAAGGAGATTGCGTTGATCCAGAAAGACGGACAGACGGACATGGCTATATCAACCCAGCTCATCATGCTGATCAAGAATATATATACTTTATATAGTCGGAGATCCTTCAATATCCAAAATTAGTATACCCTTTTTGCAAGGGTATAATAAATGATACTATACTGATCAGGATATAAGAACAATTCCTTATAGAAGCTGTAATACAAAAATTTTTTTATTTTTTAGAGACAACCCAAAAAAAAATGGAACATTTTGAAAATCTTTTCGAAAATTCCAGCACTGTTCACTTTGTCATTTTAAATCTGAGTACTATCTAAAAACGATCGATAAAAAAAAGGATTAGAAATGCTTAGTAATTATCGGCTTTAGAATCAGCATATTAAAGTAGGAATACTTATTCTGAATATTTCTTAAAATCCTAAACATATATCAACTTATATATGTATATATATGGAATAAATAAATGCTTCATTTGCAATTTGGGGATCTGTGACCTGCCTCAACTTTTTCTACATGCTGTTAATTTGTTGCTTTTTGGTGTTTTGTTGTTTTGTTTGTGTTATTGTTATTGTTGTTTGTGATACATGTTTGCCCTTCCTAAAATTATGTTACATTTCTCGGTAAATTATTTCAAGTTTGAGCAGAAAATGGCAAAAACCTTTGCTTATCTGTCATATTTATTAATTAAAAAAGTATGAAGAGTGCGGTTAGGGGAACGAATGTATTTGTCAGCTGAAATTGTAATTGTATTTGTGCAGAATACACACACACAAACACACATATATGTATATATGTATATGCCAGGGGAAGAAAACGAGAAAGAGAAGCCACAAAAGGCAAATAAGCGGCCAATAAAAATATTATTAATACGCCAACGACACACAATCCCACCTCGTGCCCACATTTGACCCCTCTTAGTCCATGGCTATTGTGGTTGCTGTTGGTTAAATTAGCAGCCAAACGCACATCATCATCAGTTGGGTGTGTTTTAGCCATAAATTTATTAACTTAGTGTCACATTTATAGCCACTTTGTGGTACCCCTCCAAATGGTAAAACACCCACAAGTTAAACCCAAAGTCAAATACAATGCCAACTATCTGAACACCCATTGCAAACAAGATAAAGAAGTTTTGTTTAGTTTCCCCATTCCCCAGATCTTGTCTTTACATTATCCCATTATTGAGTTAAAAATTACATTTGAAGTTTTCTTAAATATTAACTTAATAATATTCAACTCTTAGTTTATCAAGAATGATAATTTGCCATCACAAAATGTGAAATTAAAAGTTAGTTGAGATGTTTTATAATTTCTATATTTATCTAAGTTCAATATACGATAAAATATTTTTATGATTAATGATAACTTAAATAAAAAATAAATGGCGTTCCGAGTAATTAAAAGTAATTGCAAAATGAAGAATTGTTTTTATTAATATAAAACTGAAAAGCTTTGATCGGGCACAAATATTATCAAACATTAAAACTAATTTTTTTTATTCGATTAATTTTGTATGAATCTCGAAGGATTTATGGTGGTCACCGCAAGGACCTGCTTTTGAAAATAGGTGAATGCAAACTTTTAAAATGATTAAATATTTCTTTTTCGAATTTTCGTGCAGTCAAGTTGAAACATTACTATAGTTACTTAAAATAAAAAATACATGTATATAAATACTAGCAAAAAATAATAATTTTACTGGCTTTAAAATCTTAAAAATAAAAAATTGATAATAAAATGTTTATCCTTCCATGGGCGGACACCTTTCTTGAGCATACAAAAAAATAGCGACGATTGCTGTCCGCCCAAAACAGTTTTCACTGTATTTGTTTTTCAATGAGACCTTGATTTTTATTCAAACAAACGAATGAAGCTAAAAAGTAAAGTTCTTTAAATTAATTGCAAAGAAACAAAAACTTAACTTTAATAAATGCTAGAAAATTAACCAAAATGCACAATTTAATGCTTATTTGCAATTTCAGATTTTTTGTTCATGTATGTACATACAAACATATGTAGATGCCTATGTACTAGCATATCTACATTTTGCATTTAAATCAAATGTTTTATGTTGTTGGTTTTAATTTGCGTTTTTCTTTTTTTTTTTGGTTGTTTCGTTTTGTTTTGGTTTGCTGCAAATCACTTGACAATGTTCTCCGCCTCCAGGGTTGACATACCGTGACAACATTTTCAACATACTTTTTAATTACATGCCACACAGCAACAGGCATTCAAATTTCAACAAGAAAAACAAAACTGAAAAATAATTCACGCACTTTACACGCACGTTCCAGAGTGCACAGTGTGTCCTGTATGTGTGTGTGTGTGTATGTGTGTGTGTTCCGTATGCTAAACTTTTTGTTTGTGTTTTGCTGTTGTAATGTATATTTTTTTTGCTTTTTTTTTGTTTTTTCATTAAGGAAATTCATAAAGTGAGACGTGTGAGAGTGTAGAGTGAACGAGACACAAGAACGATAGATAGACAGAAAAAAAGAGAGAGGGAGAGGGGAAAATGGCAGTTTTTATGATACGTGTGCTTAAGCAGGAAAACAAAAAAAAAAAATATTACAAATGCACGCAAAAGGCAAGAAATACCGAGAGACATCGGTTGAAGAAAACGGAAGGGTAGAGGGGTAGAGGGGAAATGGTAACGGTAACACACATGCTACTCTAATATCCGAAATGGTTTCGGTAAGGCCATTGGAATCGATTAAATTTATATATTGTTGTTGTTGTTGATTTTTTATTTAAGGACAAACCATAAATTTTGCTGCCATTGTCAACGACCTTTCAACCCAAAAAATAAAAGAAGAAAGGAAACGAAAAGTGAAAGAAACAGAAAAGACACAAAATTATGTTTAACGTCACATTGCTGAGTTCAGCTGATTCGTTATCACAGTTAAGTGGCTCACACACACACACACACACACACGCAGACACGTAGAGCTCGAGAGAGAGAGAGAGAGGGAGATAGGAAGAGCATGCCACAGTTTTATATGCATCATTCCGAAATGAGAGATTTTGGCTCAGAGATTTACGCTTTGTGTAAATTTATGTGCATTACCAAGGCAAAAGTCATGAAGCCTTCTGACTAAGTAACTAACGCCATTAGCTGCTTTAGTTTTATCATTCTCCTTTAACCCAATACTTTGTCTCTATCTTTATTTCCCCTCTCACTCTACCACTCCTTTGTGCCTTCCATTTTTATTCTATTTGGTATGGGCATCCATTCTTGATGAGGAAATGACTCCAAAACTTCACTTTTACCCACACCATGGCCAGATTCAGGCATTTTTATTGCTGCATTCCTCAAAACAACATCAAAACATCAACAGAAACGCCAACTCAATGGCGTGGGATGTAATCTGAGTTTTCTCTCATTTTCACCCAACATTGATTTACGCACTTGAAAACAATTTTCATCTATGTTTTTCCAATATATTCACATACATACATATACATACATACATACTTGTATTGCCTTCACTTTTACTCAATACCTGAAGGTAAAATGAAACATTATAATCGCAAAGTAGTCAACAATATCTGATTGAAAGTAAAAAGAGAAAACATATATATACATACATAATCAATCATTCGTTTAAAATTGCTTATATATAAAAATATATATATGTATATAAGAATATACACATCTGTACTGTATAGTGTTCTCATTGTTAAATATGCAATGGAAAATTCTTCTTCACTTCCTCAGAAATGATATGAATACAAAAGTGGAAATATGTTAATTCACTTGGTTATAAAGTATTCAAATATCCTTCATAAACAGAAAGCACTTCAAAACAGTGCGCATCCTTTTTCTTTACATTTATTAGATAAAGAATTCTAATACCCTACAATCCTCAAATTAAAAAGAAATTATTTAAATATTCAGCATAAAAATTATAATCTAGAAATGTTCCGAACGGAAGAAATTCTGCTCAGTATATGTTATCTATATAATAAACAAACTATTTAAATTATAGAGATTATATAAAGAATTTTACATATAAAAAGCAGATGGATAGTAATTGTTGTTTATAGTTTATATGTATATTTGATTTAACGAAATTAATGTTTGTCACTATAAATTAAAGAGAAGAAAAACAAAATATACATTAAGGCAAACATGCAAAGTTGATTAAATGAACTTATTATTTATAAATATATATATATATGTGTATACCTATTCCACATATATTCTATATATGTATACACATATACATAAATATATACATACATATATATACAGCTCTTATTGCCTTCATATTTTTGTGTCGACAGGCAACAAAAATAAAATATTTACAATTTGCAATAAAAGTGTAACAACAAAAAAAAAAGAAAAGACAAACCAAAAAAAGCAAATGGACCACATCGAATATTGCATACCTTACGTTTGTTTATATACTTATTTAGGAAAAAAAAAAAGAATATAACTTAGCTTCAAGTTGCAAACTTCTTGTTTCTTTTCAAATGAATTAATATGATTTAACATAAAGAATTTTTACAATAATTTAATTTTTAAGTTTTTTTTCGTACTTTTCTTGGTGTAACAGTTGAAATGCAGAGTGAATCGATTATAACACTATCTTTGCTTATTGCTAGGACTCTTCCTGAACTTAAGAAATAGACACATCCTTTCTATATATATATATCCAAAAATCAGAAATCAAGCATATCTGATCTGAACTCTCAACAATTTTTATTAAACTAATTAAACATATAATTGCCTCTTATATATATTTTGTCAAAATGCCACTCAAAATGCATATACCCTTTTAATGTTGAGTAGTGGGTAACAGAAACAAGAACAAGAACAGAAAATTGCTAATAATGTAGCATAATAATATTTTGTACATTATAAAAGTAAGAGCATAATTTTGAGTTAATGCCTGGCTTTATGATCTTTCCATTTTTTTTTATCTTTTTGGTTTGCTTTTTTTTTTTTGTGGGATGGATATTTACTTCTGTTCTTTTTCTTTTTGGCTTATTAAGTGGATTCTGTATAAAACGTAAAAAGTGTTGAAAACGCCTTGTCTAATAGGTCCGAAATTAGTGCCTCTAATTGAATTAGTCAGCATGGCAACTGTCGATGATGACGTTGGTATAGAGTCTCTGTCACCAAAAGTTGAAAGGCAGTATAGCTCAATGTCTCCAGTTCCCAGATGCCTTTTCACTTGATGGTTGGCTGTCAATTAGCCAGTAACCTTGCAACATTCTCGAACCTTTTAAATTTGTCCGCCCGCAAATCGCTGCGTTTCCCCAAGCCACATCCCATACCCACCAACTTTACCCCTTTTTCCTACAAATGAACTCATTAATGTTAATGAATAAGGACGAGAGAGAAAAAAAGAAATGGAAGGGTAATGTAGACAAAAAATCGTGAGGCAGCAGGCGACATTTAATGGCTGCCAAAAACTGATGCCAAAAACATAAGAAGTCCCAACAAATCTAATTCATTCTCGGGAGCAGCATCTCTATTAAGCATACATATATATATGTACATACATATATATAAATATATTTACAACAATCTGCTTCAAATAAACTTCTAGGGCATTAAATGAAGCAATCTTACTATATAGAATAAGTTTTCATGCGAATTGCCTGTGAATACGTTTTGCAGGAAGACTTTTCAAATTTTCAATTAATAACAACAACAAAACCGATGAGAAACATTTCATGGCTAAAAGGCAAAACATGGTAACATTTTGTCAACTTCATTCCTAAAAAAATACCTTATATCAAATAGAGCATATTAGCTTCAAAAGTAGTTATGCAAAAGGATTATAAATAAAATATATATATAACAGAAATGTTCATAGACTTTGTACATTATACACATACATATGTACCTGAAAGGGTATTTGTTATTTTAATTTATTGAGTGGTTTTTGGAGACGGTATCCTTATTATTACTGCCATCGTGAGCAGGTGTAAAATTCGACCACAAGTTTTGTTAAACTAAAAGCGCCTGGAGAAGAAGCTATACAAGTTTACCGCACGCGCCGTCTGGTTTCAATTGTGCCAGTTTTACTTCATCAATAGTCAAGGCACATACATCCAAGGGATGGAGAATAAGGGAGGAGAGCAAATGGTGGCAATTCAGTTTGTGATGGAAGGGTTTGGTTGTTCTTGCTGCTTGTTTAGAGGCTGTCTTGTTATTTTTAGCATCAGCAAAACGTAACGAAAGGATTGCCTCCAAATTTTGCGAACAAATAATTTTTCAAATATACTTGAAAGGACATTTTTTTTTGTTTGACTTAGGCCAACAAAAAAAAAATAAAAAAAAAAGAATAACACAGCATTGACAGAAACAAGTTAAAAGCATTAAATTGAAATTTAAATGGTCATGTTCTGCCGCTTAAAGAAACGAGAGAACTTTTTATGGTCAAATTCAGCTAATCGCCCTAAATTTGGCAAATTTATAATTAAAATTGGCAAAATCGTTGTAAATTGAAGAAAGACATAAGTTTATTTAGCTAAAAAAAATATATATATACTGTTAGCTTTGTATATTTCAAATGGTAGAATTAGTTGTTTTAATCCATTTTTATATTTTATTTTCTTGAATTACAAAGGTAAAAATTTGATAAATAACCTGAAAAAGAAAAAGAACAGCAAAAGCTCACAGAATTGAAAAGGATCAGACTTAATGAAAAAATAACCAATA
This sequence comes from Drosophila emarginata, assembly GCA_037075365.1. Classification (NCBI taxonomy): domain Eukaryota; kingdom Metazoa; phylum Arthropoda; class Insecta; order Diptera; family Drosophilidae; genus Drosophila; species Drosophila emarginata. Next base: position 2,912,455 of record JBAMCD010000160.1, read on the forward strand.
TTTGTGTTTCTGCCAAAAATTCATTAAAAATATTTTGTTGCCCTTAAATAGAATTCTTAAATATTCTCCCTGTATTACAGGCGATTATTATAATATGTATTATTTATTTATTAAATTTATATTATCAAGAAATATATATATTAATTAGATTTTTTTCAAAATTTACTTTTTCATATAAAAACTTTTACGAGTGAGAACACCATGGCGTATGCGTAATGAGTCGATCAAAGAGTTTCAGTGACTTTAAAACTATTTGTTAGTAACTTATTAATATTTAGTTATTTGTAGAATTAAGAATACTTTATTTTTATTTGAGTAATAAAAGAAATAATTTTAATTAATATTTTATTTATAAAAAATATACGAAGATTTTTTTTTTTTTGCTTGTTGATATGATGCGAAAATTTTTAAAAATTTTGGAATTAAACGAACTTGTTACTGTATACAAATTTAATCAAAAGATTAATATTGAAATATTATAAAATTACACAAATGTTTCTATTTTGCTTACCTTTCAATATTTTTCAAGTTGTGAGAAGAGAAGAGATATACATTTTAATTAATTTTAAAACAAGTGCAAGATTTTTTTAAATATCATGTTTTTTTTAATGATAAAGTATGAAATTCATTTCATTTTATATTCATGGTCTTATAACTTTGAACCCAGTTGTTTATATTGTTGGCAAAAGGAATATATTTTATTCTTATTAAAAGCTTTGTTAATGTTTATTTAAATCCGTTGATGATCATATACCCAAAAAAGATCTAAAAGAGCCACTTAATCGTTGTCTAAGAGACGACAGAAATTATTAAAAACACAAAAAATAAAAAAAATGAAAGTCAATTACTTGGATCCCACACAATATGGCCTTACTTTGCTTTAACCTTTTGCCTTTGCTGTTGCTCATTCAATTTCACATTTTTTTTTCTTTCTTTTTTTTAATAATATTTCATTTGAATTTTTAATGGCAATTTATTAAGTGCTTGCACTTGAGTTCTTTGGCAATTAATTTGGCGATTACATTTATGTGGCGAGTTTTTTATAGCCTGGCAAATTGTCTACAAATGTGGGAAAAGGGAGAGTTGGGTGTGGGTTACAAAAGAAAGGAGAAAAGTATAATGCAAATCTTTTGTGTAAACAAAACAAACGTTTCACACACACACACACACACACACACATACAGTTTAAGAGTATGTATTTGCTGCGACGTGTAAACAATGTCTGCCTTTTGTTCATTCCCCGCCGACCCGCTTTTGCCACAGTAAGTTCAAGGATATCGAAGCGTTAGCGCATTCAACAACATCAGCAACAACAACAACAATTTCTTTTTTTTTTTGTTGAAAATAAAAAGCAACCAGGCTATAGGGAAAAAAACCAAGTCAAGGTAGAACACGGCATCAGGTCAAGAGACATGGTAGGCACCTTTCATTTCTCCCTCATCACCGTCACCATCGCAATCCACTCAGTTGTTAAGTCAGACTGTAAGAGAATGGGGCAAGAGACGGGGAAATGGGGGTATAGGTATGGGTATAAGTAAGTGGTAAGGCCTTTTACCCGCAGGCTATTACAAAATGGAAAACACTCCAAAGTTAAGGACTCTTTCCAAAAATTATCCAAATTTAAACTGCCAATAAAATGAATTTATTTTAAAGGAAATTCTTACATTGCAACTGTTGATTATGAATTAAAAATTATAAATACAGGCACTAATAAGGTAAAATTAATTTAAATATAAATATTTAGAATTTTAACTCAATTGAATAATGTTTTAAAGTCAAATACTTCTATATATTATTTAAATAGTTTTCTTTTTCCAATTACCTTTACTCCCTTTGGCCCACAAACTACAACATACAAAAATAGAGTATCCTAGAGAATAAAAAATTTTTCGCAACATTGATAATTGCCAATATTTCCATTCTGACCCAAACAATAAAAAAAGGATAAATTCAATTTTATTGTTGTGCACATTTTGGGCAAAAGTTTTTAATATCCATTTACCACTTGCCAATTGTTCAGCATTTGTTTTTCTCTTTTGCCTTTGGGTCAGAGATTTTTTATTTTGTTTTTACTGGTATTGAAAATGAAAAGTGGTAGAGAAGTTAAAGATTAATCATACGCACCGTTAGGCAATTTTTGAACTGTTAACAAAGTCGCAACTTTTGGTCAGCAATTTGATTACGATATTAAATGGGATATATATAGAGAGGACATTGACCAAAATCAATGTCGTATGCCCTCCGATTACCTTCCACTCAACATCTCTGTGTTCAGGGAATTCGCTTTGATTTTTGTTGGTTGGTGTTTTTTTTTTTTTCTTTCTTTCTTTCTTATACTTATTTTCTTTTTGGTTTTCTTTTTGTTGCTATTGACAATTGCTGGCGGGGAAAACGTTGAAAATTGCAGCACTGCAAAGTCAATGACCGTTGGCGTTTATAGTTAAAGCACAACTGCAGAATGTTGGCAGATAGAGGGAGAGAGACAGAGAGAGAGAGAGAGAGAGGGAGAGAGAGCCATTGAGGGAGTGTAGAACAAGATGGAGGCTATAGACACACACAAAGACAGGCGACTAGCTCTGCCAATGCTCTTTGACTGCACACTCAAGTAGAAACTTGTCAATTTCTTCAATCTTTGCCGCCGTTGCTGCCCCATCTTCACCGTTGCTGCCCTTCTCCTTCTCCATCCCCTATACCAATCTTTATTCGTATCCGTATCCCTCTTTGCCTTTTTGCGCTTTTATAGTTGTCTTGTTACTCAATAAAGCAAAGCATAAGGCTGACTCAAAGTAGCAAAATCAAATAAAATGATAGATAATAAAATTTAACAAGAATTATTCAAACGAACTTCTGATGCTCTTAAACAAAAAAGAAACTACAAACTAGTCAAATAGAAAGAGCAAAACAAACTTAATATATAAGACAAGAAAGAAGACCAAAAAAAAAAGAAAAATATATAATACCATGAAAAGTGCTCACTTAGTACAATTTATACAATGATAGTTCACATAAAATCTATGTATCTTCTTATAAAAATTGTCCTTTAAAAGAAACAGAAAATAATAAACAGCGAAAGAGAGAGAGAGAGAGAGGCGGAAAAAAGGAAAAAAAAAATCAATGTTCGATGTGACTGGATTGAAGATGATCAGGACAACGGACTTGCAAAATCAATTTCCGTACAGAGTTTGCCCACCATTCTGATGAGATGTCGGAATGGTTGGTCCTTGGGCTGTTGCCAGTTGATTTCACTTGGGGAATGGGACACTCAAACGTAATTATATTGAGTGCCATAACTATGGGCCAAGGCATGTCCGTATCTCGTACTATTTATGTAAAGAAGTATGCAATTACTTGCACGCATCGAAATAAAATACCAGGAACCGGGACAAACAATGACTTTACCAATGACAACAACTATGACCGGGGACCAGAAAACTGCTGCACACTGATGACATGACAATTACAATTGTCATGTTTTTGCTCGATTCCCACCAATTAATATAATTAGCTTAACTCATTCAATTTCTAATAATATATTCAACTAATAATTCTATTCAAGTTTCTTATTTCAATTGCAATAAATGTGAAATTTTCCATATTTAACTATAAATTAGCTTTAACTTTAAAGGGATTAGAAATTTTTTAAAATATATAAATTCGAGTCTAATGCATTTCTTAGACTTGACACTAACTGTGAAAAGGAATCGTAAAAGCTAACAATAGCCTAGCACTTTGACTTGTCTCAATGAATTTTACGCTACTCGAAAGTCAATTGAAAGCCCATAAGCACACATACACAAACATACACATATATATATATATACATATATATATGTATGTATATATAGTACCTTTATACGAGTATAGACAGAAGTGAGCTCAAATATATTTTTTACGCCCGTAAGTCCGGAGACAAATAAACCAAGCTGCCAACAAGCAAGCCAAAAACAAAAACGAAAACGAAAAACCAAAAAAAAAGAAAACCCCAAGAATATACATAAAAAAGCAAACAAACAGTAAAATGGTAACTAATGAATATTGTATACTCTACAAGATACAATTATATACAATATAAAAATTTGTTTCACATTAAAAATGAGGCAAGCAAATGAAAGGAAATTATTTTAGTTCCTTAGGCCAGTTTCTAGAAATTCTCAAATTTCCAACTCTGAATTTTCTTTAATAAATTTATTATATTACTAACTTCAGCTTAGCTTTTAAGGGCGAGGCCTAAAATTAGTAACTTGTTTTACGAAATAATTTTAGGAATATATATGCTAAGGTTTATTTAAACTTCGTATGAAATATAAGGAAAAATTATAATATTAATAAATTTTATAATATTAATATTATAATATTAACATTAACAATGATTTTCAAAGGAGATTTTTGGAAAATTATCTAAAGTCAAAATGATTATTTCTAAAGCTTTGTTCTTGCTTCCACAATTTAAAGAAAATTTTCAAAATAGTTCTTAAATTTACAGAAATTTTTGTATTTTTGGTGTTTGATGAAGAAGTAAAAGAACTCGTTGAGTGATTGATTTAATTTACAATAAGAAAGAATTCTTAATTTAAGTATGCTAAAAACTTATTGCTGCCATCTGTGAATACTCTTTCTGTCTCTCTAAGTATACTATATATTTTTATTTGTAAGCGTGCAATGCTTTTGTGTGTGTGTGTGAAGCGAATGAAGACAATAAACATAAAATACATAAACAGACACAGCCACACACAGAGTGTAAGACGCACAGTAAATGTGTGTGTGAGCTTACAAAGTAGCAGCCAACTGGCTTATCAATTTCAATGTTTCAAACCCCTACCAAACACCACCACCACCACCCCCCACCCCTATCAGCCTTTGCCCATTCTTTTATGCTACCTTTTTGTTTGGGTTAGAGTCGTCGGCTCGATTTGCCTGCCTATAATCAGTCAATGTTGATGGAATGAAAACGGAGAGTAAATGCTGTAAAAAGTCTGATAAAACTTTTACTTTTTACTTGCCTGCTAATTTTCGGAAACAACTGTCAAATAAGAGGAGGATAGAAAGGGAAATGGGGGAAAATGAGGAAGAGCGAGAGAGAGAGAGAGAGAGAAAGGTTTATGCCCATCTTAAATACAAACATTCATATCAAATTCCCTTGACAAATTTTTATGACCCAATAATTTGGGTATTTCTTGCCTCCCATTTACTACCCGTCCTCTATCTATCTCACTTGCTCACTTTGTCTCTGCATCTTTGGCATTGTTTTTGTCATACCTCGTTATTTGGTCACACCCCCTCTACCCCTCCTTTATTTGTACAATTCATTGGCCTGTTAATTAAATAAAAATTTTCCACAACGTTTCGTTTTGCCATTGCTAATTTGCCTTACAATGAACTGCGCTCATTTACTGTTTATTGCATTTGAATTATGTTTGTGGCAAATTAAATTTAATTGTATACATAAAAAAAAAAAACCAAAAATGTTGCCCAAAATGCCACACAAAGCAACCATTTTGTATGTATTCGATGTCGAAATTTCTAGTTAATTTTTGTATGTGTTGATAAATGCCCAAAAAACGAGGCGAGTTAACAAAATTTACCAACATATCAAGTAAAAATGATGAAAGTTAATTAAGGGAATGGATTAGACAGACCTCGCTAGATTTGAATTACATTACTTACAATTTGTACAATACATATGCACACACACACACATGCACACACACAGACACACATATACAAAATATAAGCGTTTTAGCTTACTAATTGGATATACTTATATACAAGATACATAAATATGGATAGATAGAAATACATATATGTATATAACTCGTTACATAGACAGAATGACAGGGCCAATGCCAAGGCCAGGTCAACCCACACACACACACCCACGCATACACATACAAAAAGAAAGTTATCAAGTGAAAGAAATATCAATCTATATACATATATGCAATTACATTACAATGTAACTAAATTGAAAAATTAAATTGTGATTTCTATGCCAATTTGTGTTTTAAATTAACATTTTTATTGTATCTAAAAAGTTTACCTTTTGGTAAGTCTCAGATTCAATTAGGCCAAGTCTTTGTTTAAAGGGGCCATATTTAATTGGTGTTAAATAACTAAGACAATTGAGACCTTGAGACGCATAAAGTTGTTGCCTGTATTGCATCTACGTAGATATATGTATATTTATTTCTCTCTCTCTCTCGTCCCGACCCTCTTTTGATGTCTTCTTGTCTCCGATTGCCATCCTCCATCCAATTCGCCAGCCCGTGTCTGATGCCGCCTGAGCACCTTCAACGTCTCGTCTACATTTTGTGCGGTGTTCCGCATCAATGACCGTGAGAGGAATCAGTATTAATTACTTGACTTCTTGTTGCCAATAACAACTAAACAGCATATACATAAAAGTATATAAATATATGTATATACATATACGATATATACATATTTACATATATTATTTGCTCCTTTTTTCAATCAAATTGTTTTGAGTTAGCAATTTCCTCTGGCAAACATTTAATGGCTAAGTAAATGCTCCTAAAATGGATTAGAGAGCAAGTGTAAATGGCTTGTGATTGATGCACAATATCAATATGGCAGAAACTGGTAGAATTTATCTAAATGGGCGTGGCATAATTTTGTTAAATTGATTAAATCAATCAGCTTACCAAATATGTCAATCAAATAGCTATTCAAACCATTAATTTTTAATCAGTTTTGGTTGAGTTTTCTTAAATAGATTTACAAGAGTTATAAAAATTTATATAAACTTAAGCAAACATTTATTTACATATATATAATGGAAAAATTCATGATTATCTTTAATTTATATGCTTAAACGAATTTTCCATTAACATTTATTCAAGACACATGACTTCATTAAAACAGAAAAAATGTCCTTTGGTTTAGGATTTCTAATCATCTCTCTGTAGCAATTTAATTATAACTAGTTGAGGTTCATTTCATCTTTACCAGGAATGTAATCTTCTTGGAATCGGGAAACTATTTTTATCTTTTGCACTTGTTACCATAAATCGGTGAGGGATTGTATATTCGAAACTGAAACTTATCTTTTGATTGGATTATTCCTTTCTAAAATTGATTTCCAGCTGGAATTTCTTTCACTAGAAAATTCAAACATTTTTCCATATTATTTCTTTCCATTTATTTAATGCTTTTAGAACAAAATTATTGTACGTGCTTTTGTTTATCAAACTCTTTCAATTTCTATAGGGTCGTTGTATTTCACTTTGTGCCATTATAATAAAATCGAATTTAATTCTATATATACTTTTTATTCCTTTATCTTAATGGTAACAAGCTTTTCTATATTATTAAATAAATATCACAAAAGTCAAATCTCTTGCTACATGTTTTACATTTAAAATAGCTGCCAAATGTGAAGCCATTTTGCCACGATTTAAATACGCGTTATAGAGCATCCAAGTTGTTAAAGTAAATGATTGCCTAGTTTTATATTTTCGTATTTAATTTTCTACATTTAATTGATTGTATCACAGATTTGTGTAATCAAAACCAATGAACTCATTATTGATCTAATTACTGTATTAGTTTGATTCATGTAGTAGAAGGATGATTACGATTCATTGATAAAGTTTCCATATACATTTAGTTTATTTAAAATATTATACTAAAAACTTTAATATTATACTATTTAATGAAATTAATTTTTACTCATAGTTCTTTATTTCATTTTTTAATTTCTATGTTAATATTAATCTCAACTGTTTCAAGTCATAAAATATAATTTAATAATATAGAAATGTAAAAATTAATTTTCTAATAATATACTTTAAAAATAATTTTTAATTTGCAAGTTTTTCTTTAATTTATGTTTATACTTTAAAGGTTTCTCAATGAATGAAATGTTAAAAAGGTTTCCATTTAGTTTTTAATCTCATTCAAATGTAAATCAAACTTTTTATTTTGACTTTTAGAGTTTGTATTGAGAGGGGGGAGGGTGTGGGGTGTTGGAATTTGTGAAGACTTATCAAAGATGGCAGTGGTTAAGGCCACAGGCCGCCACACAAGGCGTTGTCTATCAACATTTTAAGCTAATTAACAAATTAGCGTAGACACAAAAAGCAAACGCAAACCGCACAAGTTGGTCCATAGTTTTTTTTTTTTTTTTTTTTTGGGGAAAATCTCTAATGAAATTACACACATTACACGTCCATATAGATATATATAAGTATATCCATGTTTATGCATATATACGCATAGAATGTGTACTAATTGACAAACGATCTAATGGCTATATTCATAGGTCAACAAGGGCAAAGAGATGCGAACCGCAGTAATGATTTCAAGCACTCAAGGGACACCCTGTACATACATATATACATACATATGCGGATATGTACAAGCAAATATATAAATCATGGCAAGAGCATAATAAACTAGCTCTGCATAAAATGCAGTAGTAGAGTTGGCCATAGACAAGAACCACCTTCATTTCCATCTCTGTGCCTTCTTTCTTGGCGTCGTCGACATCGTCGTTTCTACACCCAAAAAACTAGGCCATGTGTGCGCGCCGAAACGTAACATAGATAAAGTCCTGTGAGGGCAAAAAACTCCTAATGTTTGAGAGATGGTATAGGTGGGGCAGAGGTACGGGTAGGGGTAAAGTTGAGTCCGGGGTTGTGGCATGTTCAAACAAAATTAAGCGCACCAACAACAGTTACCAGTTGTCGGAGCACGGGTCATCAAACCGGGCCTTGTCCTGTACAAAAAAAAAAATACTAAACTGCACTGCATACAGGGTGTTCCCTTGGGATGGGTTTCTGTTGCAACCACGTGACATCTCTGGGGAGACAATTACTGAAAGCAGAAAGCCAGATAATTTGTATAATATGATATAAATGGAATAAATTATGTTTTATGCTAGCACATACAGGGTGCTCTCAGCATAATAGTGTAGTGTATACAGGGAGTTGTTGAAAAGTATGATATTAAAAGCAGAAATTATTATCTTTCCTATAATATCTCAGTCCATAATAATTTCTTAAAATTAAATTTCTATGGCACAAAGGTTCAGGGTGAAAATAAAAAAATTTAAATTTATTACATTGACAGCGGATCCTTTCCAATTCAATATTCAGCCCATTTTAGTAACGAAATTTCCCTAAAACTCATTTCTTGCCTACAATTGCCAATTATTTAAAAAAAAAAAAAAGGGACACCCTCTATCAAAATAAAAAAAAAAAGACTGCAAAAATTTTGCCGCAAAAGTGAAGAAAAATTAGGCACAATAAATTGAACGGAAGTTGCTGCTTAAAATGAGAAGAAAACACAAGAATGTTAAGAAAAAAATGGCTCAAGAAGAAACCAGAGAAACAAAAAAGGAAAACAATAATAAATTCGAGACAAAATAAGCATAAATAATTGTATACCCTTTAAAAGTATTAAACCGATAAAGCAACTTTTTTTTATGTACATTAAATTAATATTTCGATTCCAATTCATATAATTTATAGAAATATTTGTTAAGCAATTAAGGTAAATTTTTTCAAAACATAACTGAGGGAATAGGAATGTATGTATGTATATACATTTATATATATAGTTTTATAAATGTATTGCACATTCTGTTTAACAAAGTCTATATACTTTTTTAACAAATCAGAGTATACAAAAAATAGACAAACGGAAGCTTGGAAAAATGCAAGGGAACAAAAATGGAGACTTGTTGGCGGATTGACGGGTTGGTAGCGGGTTGTTCGGGGTTTGAAGAAATTGTTTGTCTGTGGTTCTCTAGACTGTGGCTATTTTTTGGCCAACATGGAAACGAACGTGCCAGTCATTGTGTCTGTGTCATGTTGTTTGTCCTGTCCTTTCTGTTTGGTCCTATCCTGTTCTATTCTGTTCCTGGTCCTGTCTAGATTGAAATTCCTGTTACGAACATATGGCAGAATGGTTTTAACTGTTACTATAAAAAAGTGGGAGGGGCAGCATATATACAAACACATATGTACATACATACATACATACATATCAGCAGTTAAATTTCCACAGACAATTTGGCCCAGGCGTCGCATAGAGATTTTTAATTCCCATATCGGTTTAAGGCTTCCTTCTCCTTTTATGCGGGTTTTCTTTTTTTTTTATTCTACTTTTTTTTGTTTTTGCTCCAATTGCCGATTTCCGCTGCAAAATGCTAAAATAAAAGCAAACTTTACGTATTACAATTTGTTGTTGTACCCCAAAGATTGAAGGTGAATAAATTATTCTATTTGATATATATCTATGTATATATATTTATTCAAATTTATTCTTCAAATAATAATATTAATACTGGACCTAAATGTAAAACGGTATTTTTAAATTTATTCTTTCTTCTTAGCTCATACTAAGTTTCTTTTGGTTTTGTCAAGTCTTTAAAAAGTTGCTTGGTTTTAATCTTATTAAATATTATTTAAAAAAAAGATAATAATATATATAGTAGGGAAACTTTTATTGAATTTCGCCCAATGTCTTTTATTTAAGTTGTTTATTTAAACCAAAAAGAAAAGTGAAACACATTGATTATTTTCCGAAGATTTATTTAATTAAAATAGGGAATTAGATCAAAATAAAAATTTACAAAATTTTGTTATAAAAAGCAATCTGATTCACATGATCTTTTAAAAAATATATACAATTAAAAGCAAAGTTGCAAGGAAAAATATATACAAATAAAAATAAAGTTGAAAAGAATGATAGAAAAATATTCAGTTAAGAAAAATTTTATTAAATAAATGTGATCCAAGTAGACATTGACAAGCTAGATTTTGAACCTCTATTTCAAGAGGCAATAAATGTTCATTGTAGATCTGGTAACCAAACTGAATGGTATACAAAATTTGTTTTCTGGTTTAAATAAAAAAAAAAAAAATACAAACAGTTGAAAAAAAATTCTTTTGAGAAAAAAATTGAAAACAAAAAACATTAAGTAAAAACGAAACTTTTGAAACTAATTTTTGGTGCAAAATATTAAAAACAAATATGTCGAAAAGGGATACGAAAAGGCTTGATGGCAGTATTGTGTTGGAAGTCCTTAAAATGGCCAAGACGCCTTTAAGTGCATCGGAAATCGTTTACTCTATATGTTGGTCGATGGGCCTGCAGAGGAGACCAACAAAAAGATTTGTCGAAAAGCTGCTTCAGGACGCGGTGCAATTTTCTTTTGTCCGGATGGATAGCAACGGACATTTTACTATTTGTAATATGGAGCTGAAGGATTTTGCCATCGATAGGACGCGCTGGACCCTGGTGGAAGTCGCTAGAAATCCCTATAAAGAAGAAGTGAAAAAGGAGATCAAAAAGGAGATCAAAAAGGAAACCAAAGAGAACAAAAAGGAGATCAAAAAGGAGATCAGAAAGGAGAACAAAAAGGAGATCAAAAAGGAGATCAAAAAGGAGATCAAAAAGGAGAACAAAAAGGAGATCAAAGTGGATGGAGGCAGCGACGATGATAACAAAGATATTGAAGAAATAATTTGTATATCGAGTGAAGATTCCTGGCATACATTCAGGCCAGATTGTCTCCATCTAAGAAGACCAATACGTAATCAATTTGTTGATTGAAGAACTTTTTGAATTTGCGATAAAATCTTTCTAACCATTCGTATAAATTTTAAATTTAACTTAATACTTTTGAGTAAACTTTTTGTTATCAAAATTTGTAATACAAGTTATAAATAAAACTGAATCGTTATAAAGATTTATATTAAGAAATGTAAAAGAGTGAATTTATTCAAAAACATTTCCGTATGATTTGAATTTTGTGATGTGAACTTTCCTTTTGTTAATGCCTTTTCCAACTCACTTTCTATGCCCTACGACCATTCTTATGGGTTTGGTCTCTTGCATAACTTTACAAATAGTCATACCTTCCCCATCCCCCTCTAACCGAAATTCCCTTAAGGACACCGCATATCCTCGGTGTCATAAAATGCAAAGTAAAGACGTCAATTGTCGGTCATAGTTTACCGACATCCTCATTTCCATTGTTGTGGTTTTGCCAACTGTAAAAATTGACTTTGTTTCCATTTTTCCTTTTTTCCTTTCACATTTTTTTCAGGTGGTAACAATGTCACCCGCTGAGCATGAGCCGCACACGTCTGACGGATCAGGTGGTATTGGCGGGGTACCGGGTGGAACAGTTGGTTCTGACAATGACTATCAATTGGCAGCTAGTACAACAAATGGAGAAGAAAAACTTAAAGAGATGCCCGATAAATATTTTATGGCAATTGCCCATTTCCTCGAAGGACATGTGAATGATACAGAGGATATGGAACGTTTCAATGGACCCATATTAAAGTCAAGCATTAAGTCGGTCTATTGGCTATTTCTTATTCAATATGCCGCCTTGGCATTATTGGGCGTGATTCTTAATATTGTCATAATAGTGTATATTATGTACCATCGGCTCTATAAGGATGTTACGCATGCGTTTATTATCAATTTGGCTCTATGCCATTTTGTCCAATGTGCCCTCGTCCTACCAGTGTCCCTGATGGTCATGCTTATCCAAAATTGGATATTTGGACAATTTCTTTGCTTTTTTCTACCAATGTTACAGGTGAGTCGAAGTCAACATTCATTCATTAACCAAAAAGAAAAAAAACCAAAACAAGTCAAAACTTTCATCAAAATCTCATTGAAGCCAATAAATCTTGGACAAGTTAATAAAGGTATTTGAAGTGTGTCCAAAATGTCATGGAGAGCAAAAAGTTTATGGCCATATAAAACTAAGACTAGATTTGTATTCGTAACTAACTACATATACATATATATCTATTTACATATGTATGCGTACCGTATGTCCTTTTGCGGTTGAGCTTAGAATGGAGATTTATGGAATTACCAGAGAGTGTGCCTCATGGAAATGGAGAGAATAAAAGCTCATTAAACTTTATTTGGGTCCGTAGTAGAGACTACTTACATATGCATACATCTATGTATGTATGTATGTATGTATGTATGTATGTATGTATGTATGTATGTATGTATGTATGTATGTATGTATGTATGTATGGGTTGGTCTATAATGACAACCATTTCGGTCCCATTGGTAATAACAAATTGTTGGTAGGGTCATCCTTATCTATAAAATAAATAATTTTAATTTTTAACTTGCTCAATGCTTTTTATTCTCGATAACACTGTGACACCAAAGTTTTATTGAGCTCTCTGCATAGTTTATGATGCTTTTGCCTGAGTGTGCAAGAGGTCCTCCCTTAAGGACATCCGCGTGTCTAGCCACACTCCAAGTTACCGGATAGCCCGCTAGGATACTATAGTTGTTCCTTCCACATGGATCCTGGCTTGTTCTACTATTTTCCTGCTGCTGATGAGAACGGCCTCTGTCGGAGGATACCGTCATACATTATGTTCCACAGTAGATGCCCCAAGACGGAGCCTTGCGGGACTCCCGCTGAGATGTCTACTTGAACTTGGCCTGCGGAGGTGTTGTAGATTAGCCTCGTGTTCGAGAAAAAGCTCCAGATTAGGGCGAGCAAATATAGTGGGACTCCAAAGCGCTGCATTGCATCCAGAGTACGTCCCCAGTCCGCTGTGTTAATGGCGTTTTTTACGTCCAAATTAACGATAAGGCAGTATTGCTTAGACCCGCCTTTCCATCTCCTACCCTCTATAGAACTAGACCACTTTATTGATGGCGTCCTCTGTCGATCTAGCTATCCGGAACCCAAACTGGTTGGGGGAAAGACCTCCACCGTCGTTAATTGCTCTGTTGAGCCGCGAGCAGTTAACCCGCTCTTGGACCTCACCTAGTGAGTCGACCAGGCATATAGGTCTGTAAGACGAGGGCTCATCCGCTGGTTTATCGGGTTTTGGATCGAGAACTAATTTTTGTACTTTCCACTGTGAGGGGAACACGCCTTCCCTTAGGCATTGGTTAAATGTTGCTGCAAAGTCGTCTGGGCGGAGGGTCATAGCCAGCTTTAGAGCCCGATTCGGGACACCATCCGGTCCTGGGGCGTTGCTTGGTACAATAGACCTTGCCAAAGCGAGAATTTCATCGGCGGACACTCGATCGGTTTCATTATACCCTGTACCCATAGGGTAAAAGGGTATATTAAAGTCGCTAAAATGTATGTAACAGGCAGAAGGAAAATTTTCCGACCCCATAAAGTATATATATTCTTGATCAGTATCAATAGCGAAGTCGATTGAGACATGTCCGTCTGTCCGTATGAACACCGAGATCTCAGAGACTATAAGAGCTAGAGCAACCAAATTTGGTGTCAACATCCGTCTATTGTATAAGCAGATCAAGTTTATTTTAAATTTTTGCCACGCCCACTTCCGCCCCCGCAATTCGGCTAAAACCTATAACTAGAGCAATATTAAAGATATCGTATTCTTATTTGGCATGCACATTTATATGGCCAAAATGCACCTCTTGACCAAATTTTGTCAAAATCGGACAATAATTATCGGAGATATACGTATTTCCGTTTTGTACTGAAACGCCCCATGCAAAGAGGGGTGTTAAGTGTGAGCGAGATAGCATGCGTTCGCTGTTGCTGCATGGAAAGCAGTGCATGCTAAGAGAATTTTTTTTGTAAATTGATAGCGATTTTGATTATTTTTGACTTTATGGGGTACTTTTTCTTGGTACAGGGTGTACTCAATGTCGGCAGGGACGACTTGCTTGCTTCATTTTGTTTTATTTAAACGACTTACAGTTTCTTGTTTCTGTTCCATTTACCCCGCTTTATATTCAACAAATGTGTAGCACGTGCGCCAACTCGAAATGTTTCCTTCAAAAGCAGCTGCGACAAGGCGAAGTTTATTTGGCCATGTTTTCTGTCCATCCAGGTGACAATATTGGGGAATACCCGATGAGTCTATCTGCCCTTGAGGGATGTATCCCACCGGACTTGCCAAGCTTCCAAAGTCGCTCTCCTTGCTTCGGCGCGTGCCTGAGCCTTTAAAGTGCCGTTTTTAGTCGCCTCGGCGATGCTTTTTGCCTCGATAGCCAACAGGTCGATGGGTACCATGCCCGCCAATACCAGCGAAGCATCCTCGGAAATCGTCCTAAAGCCACAACAGACCCTGAGGGCGCATAGTCTGTATGTAGCGCTAATGCCCCTGGTGTAGCTTGTTTTGCCGACTGATATGCTCCAGATCTCCACACCATACAGGATAATGGATCGGACTACGTCCATCAGGAGTAGACAGCTGCATCGGCTGTTGCCTGCGGCTGAGAGGTTGCCGCAGTGGGAGTCCATTTGCATGGAGTTGCCCATTGTTGACGTTGCTGCGGTGGAGTCCGTTGGAGCGCACCGCGCCGGCCGAATGCCGCCTGGAGCTCCTCACCTTCCAGATTCGTCACTTATTACTTGTTGGCAAAAAATAAATATAAAAATTTGCAACGGCAAGCCACAGTCAGTACAAAAACTTCCCGTTCTCCCTCACGTCGTATCTCCTAGCAATCAGCGCCAACACCGGTTGGTGGGATTTCGTGTCCAATTGATAAATTTGAATTCTGGTTGATGTATTAAAATTAAAAGTAAAACGAAAGTTAAAGTTTCCTTCCAAAAGGTTTGGCCGGTATTCGAACCAACGTCTGTGTGTAGATCGCTAAACCGCCCTACCACCACAACCACTAGACATTGGAGTCTTGATATTCAGAAGTTCGATTTATGTCTCCTATGCCTGATTTCCAGCATTACCTTCTCTGAGATGGTTTTAATTTCCGCATCATTTCCCAATACCTGCTGCATGGCTTTGTGGAGCAGGTCGGAGCAGTATCTCGCCAGTACACTTGGCCAAAAAGCACATAAGTACATATACTTACATATGTATGTATGTGGTCTAATCAATCTAAGAGGCGTGAGGTATATTCAAATCAACTTAAATCACTGCGAGGCAGCCCAAGAGCTGCTTACGCAAAATATTGTAGAAGAAATCACAGACGTTGCATTAATTAGTGAACCCTACAAAAATATAATGAAGAACAACTGGGTTTCCAGCACTTCAGGGAAAGCTGTCATTTGGGGATGCAGCACCCGAGCTAACCGACTATTATATACCTGCTCAAATGAGCATTTCGTAAGATCCCAAATATGCGGAATATGGTATTATAGCTGTTACATGCCTCCGAGCATGGATTTTGAAAGCTATTGCAGTTGCTTGGAAGCGTTGGTCAAGGATGCATGCACTCACAGCCCCACAATCATAGCGGGTGATTTTAACGCATGGGCCATGAAATGGGGCAGCTCCTTTACTAATGCACGGGGTCGCGCTCTATTAAATGCGTTTGAGTCCATTGACGTTGTCCTACTCAATAGTGGATCAAAAAACACTTTTAACCATGCCGGCAGGGAGTCTATTATCGACCTAACTTTTGTCAGCAGTATATTGTCTAGGCATGCGAAGTGGAGAGTTGGCGAGTTCTACACCGCCAGTGATCACGAGGCGATCATTTTCTCAATTGGCAAGCGCACTCCGAAAGCTCCTGCTCCCCCCTCCAATGTGGGTGTGTCGTGGTGGAACCCATCAATAGCCGACGCCCGTGAACTTTGTTTGTCGTTAAGTCGTCGCTATCATCGGGCCAAGAAGTGCAAAGGTACAAACTGTACCGAACTGCAGAACGAATATAGCTCCGCAAGAAAGTCCCTAAAAAAATTCATTCTGCCAAATGGGAGCATTTCTGAAACTTAGCGACTCTGCTAAGCATGACCCATGGGGTGATAAAGATGTACCCATAGGGTAAAAGGGTATATTAAAGTCGCTAAAATGTATGTAACAGGCAGAAGGAGAATTTTCCGACCCGATAAAGTGGGTCATGCTCAGCAGAGTCGCCAGAATTAATTTCCCTCCTTTTTGGCTAACAGAATTAATTTTTTGAGGGACTTTCTGGCGGAGCTATACTTTTTCTGCAGTTCGGTACAGTCTGCACCTTTGCACTTCTTGGCCCGATGATAGCGACGGCTTAACGACAAACAAAGTTCACGGGCGTCGGCTATTGATGGGTTCCACCACGACACACCCACATTGGAGGGGGGAGCAGGAGCTTTCGGAGTGCGCTTGCCAATTGAGAAAATGATCGCCTCGTGATCACTGGCGGTGTAGAACTCGCCAACTCTCCACTTCGCATGCCTAGACAATATACTGCTGACAAAAGTTAGGTCGATAATAGACTCCCTGCCGGCATGGTTAAAAGTGTTTTTTGATCCACTATTGAGTAGGACAACGTCAATGGACTCAAACGCATTTAATAGAGCGCGACCCCGTGCATTAGTAAAGGAGCTGCCCCATTTCATGGCCCATGCGTTAAAATCACCCGCTATGATTGTGGGGCTGTGAGTGCATGCATCCTTGACCAACGCTTCCAAGCAACTGCAATAGCTTTCAAAATCCATGCTCGGAGGCATGTAACAGCTATAATACCATATTCCGCATATTTGGGATCTTACGAAATGCTCATTTGAGCAGGTATATAATAGTCGGTTAGCTCGGGTGCTGCATCCCCAAATGACAGCTTTCCCTGAAGTGCTGGAAACCCAGTTGTTCTTCATTATATTTTTGTAGGGTTCACTAATTAATGCAACGTCTGTGATTTCTTCTACAATATTTTGCGTAAGCAGCTCTTGGGCTGCCTCGCAGTGATTTAAATTGATTTGAATATACCTCATGCCTCTTAGATTGAATAGACGTCATACATATGTAAGTATATGTACTTATGTGCTTTTTGGCCAAGTGTGACCACATATGTATGTAAAAGATATGTTCCAATTCCATGTCATTTCTTAACATCTTATGGTCACCCTAAACGCGCACAATCTCTATTAAAATTGAAGCGTTTATTTATTATAGGTATGTATGTATGTATGTACATATGTATAAATGGTTGCATGAGTATTCTTGCTCAATTTAACGCCTATTGTGTACGAAAACCCAACCATTGGCCTCACCTTATTACGAAAGCAACTGTGATTGACACACACACACACACGCACACACACACACACACACTCTAAACAAAGAAGGAGAGAAGTTACGTGAAGAACCAGGAAATACAATCTTACGAATATGTATGTATGTATGTATGTGTCGGAGCTGTGTCCTCTTGCTTCTCTTTCTATTTAAGGGCATTGGTGTCCCTTTCTCTTTGATGCCCATTCGTCCAGTTTTAGTTCGTGTCTTTGACGCTTACAGTTTGGCAGTGACTGTTATCATGTCAGCTATACAGTGAATACTGTCATGTAAGTGATACAGTGAATATTGTCATGAGTGTTTGACACTGAACGATGAGTCATGCAGGTGACATTGGAATTGGATGACATATGACGCTGTTATTGAGAGAGATGACAGCAGAGGCTGAGAAAATAGAACTATTTTTGAACTAATATTTGGTACGCCTGCCATTAGCTTCTATTACGGCTTGAAGACGTCGGGGCATTGAGTGTATCAGGTGTTGAAGGTCATAAATTTGGGAAATTTGTTGCCATTCTTCTTGAATGGCCTTTATAAGAGCCTTTTTGTTAGTTGGGGTCCGTCTACCCACACGCTTCTTTAAAAAAGCCCACAAATTTTCGATGGGGTTTAGATCAGGACTCTGGGCTGGCGTTTCAATAACTTTGCTGCAATTATACAGCAACCAGGACCTGCACAGGTGCGACTTGTGCTTTGGGTCATTGTCTTGGTACAACTTAAACTTGAGTTTATTAGGGTTTTGGGGGTCAATAAATCCAAAACTTGTCGCGCTTTTGACCAATTCATTTTTCAAAATGTCCAAGTATAGGTTTTTATCCATAATTTCTGTGAATATTCGAAGTTCACCAACCCCTTTTGAGGAAATGCAACCCCACACCATTACCGACAACTTGCCAAACTTGACAGTGGGCACTATATTTTGTTGCTGAAGTGCTGTTTTACGCTTTCTCCATACTTTGCTGGGTCCATCATGATAATCATGAAATAACATCATCCCAGTATTCCAGAGCATTGTGGACATTGGCAACAGAGTAGTTCAGCCGCCTCTCAACGTTCACAGCAGAGAGTAATGGTTTCTTTCTAGCTAGTATATTAGAGGAATACTTACATATGTACATATGTATGCGTTTTTAACACTTTCCTTATAGTTTCATGGCTTACGGACTTCTGGCAATCATTTTTGAGGTCTGTCGCCAACTGTCTTAGACCGATTTGAGGGTTATTGGTGACTTATTTAATAATTTTTGAATGATCACGTCTGGTTAACTTAGATGGCCTGCCTCCGGAGTGCCTTAATTCCAACCTATTTTCGTTCTCAGCCCGGCTTATTATATTATAAATTGTTCTTAGCTTAATTGAAAACATTTCCACCAGTTCCTTTGCCGATTTCCTCTTTGTATGGTGGAAATAAACTAACTGAACCAAATTGTCATCAATTCGCTTCCCGGGCATTGTAAAATCAACCAAATTACGCACAATGTTCACTTCTAAATTTCGAATCAAAAAGAAATAATTTGGTAATTGCATAACAATACCGTAGATATTCATTTTTCTTTGAATTGGAAGTACCGTTAGACAGCGACGGCTCTATTTTGTATTGTCTTTGCATTTTGCAAAGAATTAATTGACAGCGTGAATTTCGCCGAATTTTTTTTTTCTGTTTTTTTATGCAGTTGTGGATGAAAATTTGAATTTTTTGTTCATTTTATATGTAAAGTATACTTAAATCTATAAGATATAGAAAAAAAAAAACGAAAAGAAAACTAATGCATTATAATAAAATTTAAGTTTAATCATGAACATACATATACATATGATTTTTTTCGCATTGCAAAGAATTACTTGACATACTGTATGTATGTATGTATGTATGTATGTATGTACATATAGTAGTATTATACTTTCATTCATTCGATTTGTTTTGTTACTCTTATTTAATGTCATCGTTGCCTTGCCCTTGCCTCCGCCTCCCCCTTAGGTTCCACGGTTCCGCCACTTTGCCACTGACACTTGCGTGTTGCCAACGTCTTGTGTCATTCTTGTGGCAAACGGGAAATCACAACACATAATAACAGGAGGGGAGTATAAAGAACAAAGTCGAATAATAAAATGCCCTCTACTTATTTTAAACTAAAATCAAATATTATATTTCTAAAAAAATTAATTAATTAGATTTCATTTAGTATAATAATGTTGGATTGTATCTACATTTATTCTTATTTGCTATTTATAAGTAACATGTAACTAAAGACATCCTCTATATAAAAAGATGCTGTGAGAGCATCTGTAATTGATTACTTGGAAGAAAGGCTGTTTGGTTGGCAATAGAGAGGAAGATAAAAATGGAGATTGTATTACCGCCAAAGGAAAGGCAACGGGATATGATTCGATTTGATTGCTATCACAAAAGAGCGACAAATAGCTCACACAGTAGGAATATAAACATCAATAGGGACACACACACACACACACACACACACACATTCATTCATTTGTGTGAAATTGATTGATGAGGCTGAGAGAATGAGATGATAAAGTTGAATAGAAGTATCGGTGGCCTTCCGCCTTTTTTATTCCCAGAATTTGACAACTTGGCGACTTAAAGGTATTGAAGAATATTATTAAATACATATGTATGTATGTATGTAGATACATACATACATATATTTATTGCCATTGTTGTTCAAATTCAATTGGAAACTTAATTTTCAAACTTACCGCCGCAGTCTGGTCAAAAATATTTAAAATTCTTAAACCTAAATGGCAAGCTTTGGTTTATTTTGTCATTGATCTGGCAATCTTGGCAATTGATCGAAACATTTGGAGTTGGCGCACGTGCTGCACATTTATAAAGCGGGGTAAATAGAACATAAAAAAAAAACTGTAAGTCGTTTAAATAAAACAAAATAAATTTATATTTTATATTTAAAATAATATTGTATGTATTATAAATTAGGATCAAACAACGATTGCATCCATGGAACCGCAAAATAATTTATACATTCCTGGAAGTGAACTTCAGCGGCAGCAGCAGCAGCAAAATTCCAGTGTTGAGAATTGCTCAATTGATTCAACAGAATCGGATACCGTGGATCTGCCTTCTGATGCTGATATGAATTCAGTAGAAAATCTTTCACCTGAAAACCTATTGCTAATCGAATACGAGAGAGAGCAGGCTCTTTTAATTGCACCTGCCATAGAGGCATATCTGCATAGGATGTCCAAAAAGTGTCCAAAATATCTTGAGAATCGTATCACTGACAATAGGCAGCAGCTAAAATGTGATCCAGTGGCAGTACCAGAACAAAATGTTCAGCTTAATTCTCCAATCATTCAGAGGAATCCTCCCCCAATTGTAATACAAAATCGAGATCAAGTGCCATGTATTCATGCTATCCAAGCACTCGGTATCGTATCAAATTTTCCACTTCAAGTGGAACAGTGCTTTTCAGTGGAAACAATTTGTCTGCAACTGCGCGGATTTAATGTGAAGGAACCAGGCTTGGCCATACCAAAAGATTCTGTTTCCTTTAACGAACTGTTTGAAATTCTTGGCTTGGATGAACACGGTAGATCTATAAGTTCTACTGATACCGATTCCAACTCTGATTTGGAATCCGATTGATGATTGATGCACAAAGTGTCTGGGGAACAAAAAGTAGAACTAAGTTTTTTTTTTTCATTTGAAGAAATGCAAATTGTTTTTTTTTTTTTTTTAATTTTTGAATGTTGTTTGCATACCAACTAAAACTGCATAACAACATATATAAATATTGAAATATATTTTCAATTAGCAGTTGAAGAGCTAGAATAGTTTCATTTTTTTTTTATATTTTTGATTAAAATATAAAACAGATTTATGAATTTATAAATTTATGTAAATGTATTTAGAAATTGTTGGTTTGAAAATGAAATGAAAACGCAACGGGTCGTCAGAGTCATTATATGAATCCCACATAAAAAAAAAAAAAAACAGAGAGAGAGAGAGAGAAAAGGAAAAATTGCTTTTCTAGCTGAGCACAAATCTTGGGGATTTCCTTAGTAAAATAACAAGATGGCAGAAACATATATACACAGTCATATATATGTATATGTGTGTGTGTGTATGTACATATATGTATGTATAGAGATAACAGATACATATGTTCGCCTAAGGGTGTTGGCCTTACTCCTTCAATCAGAGACAAACGAATTTGTTTCAATCACCACACACAACCGAAAAATGGTAGCCTAAGCCATTGGACTAAGTAAACAAGGCCTGTAACTGTTCCCACCGCTCCCTCTAGAACACCAATCCCCCCCCCCCCCATTCTGGTAGCTTGAATCCATCCATTCACACTGCCTTGGGCAATGGTTTTTACCATTCCCATTCGTTTCATCTTGTATCATTGCAGCAAATTCATTTATCTCTGTTCAATGTTTGTTTATTTTTCTACTTTCTCTCTGTATTCTATTTTGCAGGACATTCCTCTGCATGTGGCCATGATATCGCATATCCTTATAGCATGGGATCGTATGCGTTGGCTAAACGATCCGCTTAAGGGACGTCTGCCTGGATTTGTTTGCTGCTGCGCTACCTGGCTAACTGGCATGGTCATAGCCCTGCCATATCCCATATATACGATTTACGTTGAACTTGGCGTAAGTATGCCTTGTGTATATATGTATATATAAAAAAAGTAATAATAATAGTAAATAATCACAAAGCTAACCCAATGGTTATGTAGGTTTGAATATGATTTACTTTACACTACATTAAATTGCGAATAAATTACATTCGACAATCAAAATTAGTGTAAAGAAATTAGGCAGTGCATTATCTTAGAGTTTCAACACATTCTAATTCCTTGTTTACAAAATTGTTTAAATGTTAATCGGTTAAATAATTTAAATAATTTATACTGTTTCAAGAAATGCGACATTTAAACATTAATTTTTTATCTCTTTGGTCTTCATTTAGTTTAAATTAAAAATATATTTTTTTACTTTTTAATCAGCTACCAAAAGCTAAAAAGAAAAATTCTTCGTGAAGTATTTTCCTCTTTAATAGATAAGTTCAGTTCATGGCCGATCAAAAATAAATCGGTCAGCTGTACATCAGAATAATATTTTTCATATATAATTTGCTGACTTCTGTTTATAATTTCGTTTTTGGAAATTCTTTTGAATGGACTTAAAATACAACTTTATAATATAAATAGAATAATTAAAATGATTAAAAATTGTATGTTTAATCGAGTATTAAGGGTTCGTTGTAGAATATTTTATTAATTTCTTTTTAACTTTGCTAAAAGTAGAAATATTGTTCAATGAAATTCATCTTGCAAAATGTAGATATTTAATCCACTGTGAAGACTTTTTATTGGTCTATGAAATATGCAAGGCGAAACTAGTCCCTAAATTGCACAAATACACATACAATCACACATACACACACATTGACAACAATGTGTCTGTATATGTGATGATTTTCGATGCTTTGACACTGGGCCAGAATTGTCTTCCTCTTGAACTCTTCCTTGTCTTGCCATGTTACGGATTGGCTTTGCCTTGGGGCTTGGGTGTGGGTGTTAGATGTTGGCTAGGGGGGAGGAGGGGTGTTTTTTGGTCGAACAGCAACAAAAACAACATCGAGTAAGTGTATCAAAAAGTTGCAACACTTTATGGCCCATAAATATTTATGTCTCTTGTTGTTGTCTGTTGGCTGTTGGCTTGTATCCTGATGGCACAACTTGTCGTTGTAAAATCCACCCATGTAGTAAATATTTTGGCCACAAAATGCAAGCATCGTTGACATGGCATGTTAACGAGTTTCAAATTGGCTAAGGTGAGCATTGAGAATCAGTTGATTGTGTGTAAAATTGTTCTGTTGAGACTTGGCCCAAAAGCGGTCTAGTCCAAGCCAAGGGAATTGCAACAAAAAAAAAATGAAAATAAATACTAAAGAAAAATGTACAAAAATTTACTAAGGTATGCTAATAGCAATTGTTATACAAAGTTTTTACTTTAAATTTTACTAAAAGAAGAAAAAAATTTTTATAAAAATGGAAAATAGTAGAAGAAAAATTAACTATAAAAATTTGAAATGATAAAATTTATCTAACTAGATGGAAATATATTTTTGGAATTATATTTTTGGCAACTTAAGTCAAATGCTTTAGCTACATAAGTCATAAAATTTTCACTCTTTGGTCAACAAAACCAGCACCCGCCTCCCCACACACACACACACACACCCCTTAATGTCAGTCGTTTTGATAATGTTTACTTTTGGATATTTCTTTTCTTTTCTTTTTGTTTTTTTTACGCAGTTACTTGAATTCTTGGGCCCTGTGGCATAATTTTCCTTCCTTCTAACAAGCTCATATCTAGCCAAGTTCTCTGACAGACTCTATAGCTAAGGATTAACTAGTAGGAGAGAGGAAGTAAAGTGGTGTAGGGGTTAATGGAAAGATGGCGTAGTAAGGAGAGGGATTGTGGCCGAGAGGTCTTGTGCCAGTCAACGCCGGCAAGCGGATATCCGCAGCAACAGCAACAACTTAAACATAAATAAACTGTGGCGGCACTTTGACTTAAGTCACTTTTCAAATACTTTTCCCTGTCATTCTTTATCACACTTTCGCTTTTATTCTCTTTGTATCTCTATCTATCTGTCTCGTTCTTTATAATTAATTCGACCCATACAATTCCCCAGACAATCTTTTTTTTTTTTGATTTAAAAAACAAAAATACAAAAAAAATATCAAGCGTACGACAGGTTGAACACTTTTGATAAAGGTAGAAAAAATCAATTTGTTGACACGCATTGGAATACCTTGTGCATATATATATATATATATATATATATATATATATTTGCTTATATTTGGGGGTAGGTACTTATAAAAATTTCAATTTGTCCTGTTATAAAGTTTTGACACTTTTCCAATGGTCACAGCCCAAATGCAAACAAAGAAAAACTTTTTGTTTTTGTTACCAACAAAATCTGCAAAATTGGTCAAAAGGCAATTCCCAAAAGTTAAAATAAAACGGAAAGAATATTTTTGTTATACCCTAAAAAAAAACCGTATATAACGTTTGAACATAAATAAAACAACAGATGAAAAAATCTGTGCTAATATTTAAATATTGTTATTGAATTAAAAGCATTGGCAAACTTGCTTAAAAAGTTTCAAAGTAGATTTAATATATACATACATACATATATATATCTATATATATAAAATTCTCGTATATATATATATATATACATATATATAAAGACATTTGCTAGGGTATAAAAAGTGCGTGTTCCTTATTATTAGGGTAATATACATAAATTAAGTGAAATGAGTTGTCATTGGCAAAATAAATTTTTCTGTCAGCAAGTGAATATTTTAAATGTACTTTCATTTTCCATTATTTTTGTTTTTTTTTTTTTGTTCGCTTTGCCAGTTACTCAGGCTAAGCAGGAACGGATTTGGGCTTAAAAAGGGGCTTGGGAAGGAAAGAAAATAATCTTAAATCTTTTTTAAATTACGATTTAGTATCAGCTATATATAGAGTCATTTATATGTAATGTTTTCATTTCTTATCTACATTAAGTTTTATGATAATTGATACAAATTCAATTGGATCAAAGATATTTGCAATTTCAATTTAACATTTAAAGATTAAAACTTTAACTACTTGACTGATTTTTTATTCCATTCATCAATTGTATAGATTTCCCACTGGGCTATTTTATCTTTCAAATTGTTTGCATATTATAAATTAAGATATTTATATAACAACTATTGCTTTGGGAACGAAAAATTTATTGAGATATCTAAGACCCAAATCTCTTTTTCATTGGACAATTGTGGCATTTCTGTCAAAGCAATTTGCCAGACCCAAATATCTCAATATATATATACATACTTACATACATATATATGATAGCAACATTTGTGCATACATCCGTTCATACATATGTAATAAATGTCATGGTAAATTATTCATAAGTAGCAGCCAGATAATAAGCCATGGAGTATCGAAAGAGCAAAGACT
This sequence comes from Drosophila emarginata, assembly GCA_037075365.1. NCBI lineage: Eukaryota > Metazoa > Arthropoda > Insecta > Diptera > Drosophilidae > Drosophila > Drosophila emarginata. Next base: position 2,938,450 of record JBAMCD010000160.1, read on the forward strand.
TTTCCACACAAAATAAATTTTCCTTTTTTTTTTTTATGAGTGCGGAAGAGAAGAGGAGGGCACCTAGTTACCCATCAAATTGTAAGCAAATATTGAATTAATGAAATTATTGACAACTGAGTGAGTTTGGGCCACATATACAGAAGCAGACGCAGACACATACACACGCAACGAAAATGATAATCGACTTTTAGGCGCAAATATTGTAAATCGTTGCCCCTATCAAGAAAACAAGATTATTATTATTATTGTCATCATGATTATCATTAAAGTAAGCAACTTGTTGCTCTTAAGCTTGTCAGCTTAACTATATATCCGTTTATGTGCTAGACATTTATTGAATTGACATATAAATTTTAAAATTACTCCTTAAGGTTGTCGATGAAATTTACTTAGTTTTTGGACGCGAAAAGAGTTCAATCAACTCAGGCCAAGCTAATTAAGGGTTTGAGGTTAGCCAAGTTAAAATATATTTTTAACTAGAATACTTCAATGCTAAAGGATAATTCGTTAGCCGTTTATTTTAATTTTAAATTAATAAAACATTTGTGTAGCTGTTTACTAGTTAAAATTCGGTAAGACGCAGAAAAACTATTGAAAAAAAATAAAAATTTGTTGCCACCTTTCAAGATTATTGAATTTCTGATATGTACATTAAAATGAAAAAATTATTAAATATTGATTTCATTGAAAAAAGATTAATTTTAATAAGTTATTGTTATTTTATTATTTTCTTATTATTATTATCATGTTATTTTCTTTTGGACATGAATGGACTTCTAAGTAATTCCTCTAGTTACAATAAAATTGTTCAATCTATAAATGTTCTTTTATCTTTATCATGTCGACCTAATCATTCCCAATACCATCAATTCAAATTCCATAACCTTTGACTCTGACTCCAATTCTGGCCAATTTTCTCATCACATCTCTAGAAAAGAAAGAAAAAGTTTCAAGTGCCAAACACTGTGTGTGTGTGTATGTATGTATATGTATAAGTGTATAGATATATTTGCCAAAAAATAAGAAAAAGAAAAGAACCATGTTTGTCTCGTTGCCCCACATTGTTGCCATTCACATTGTTTGCCACTCACCATTGTTGTTATGCACATAAGCATAAAATATTAATACCATCAAAAACAAAAAAAAAAAACAAATAATATACAACAACAGCCACAAAAAAACAAAATTGCCAAGAACAAATAATCAAAATAAATACAAACAAAATGAAGAAAATTCAAATAAGCTTCAAGTTCAATTTGGCAGAGAATCTTACTTTTCTTCAGTAGTTTAATATGCGTTTTGTTCAAGTTTTTAAGCCATTTTCAACACTGTTTCTTTAAATGGAGAATTTAAAAACTTAATTGAACAATGCGCTAAATATATATTACATATATATATATATATATTAATATTCAAATTTCTTCATTTGATATCAAAAGTTGGGCCAATTATTTGTAGTGTAACAAATAGCTTACCTTGGTTTATTTTTGTCCAATTAATTAGTTAATAAATTTGATTTTCGTACAGGAATTAAGTTGTTTGTCATTTTAAATGAAACTTTGCCAGTTTTAATCAAATATAAAATTTTAAACAAATTTGTAAGTATTTACAATACAAAATAAAACAGTTTTTCCTTTTGAATGCTTAAAATATTTATAATATAATCGTCTTCTAACTTTTATTTCTAAAATTCTTCTACGAGATGAATTGAAAATTTTTAATCTTTTTTATTATTTTTTTTAATGCCAGTTGAGTCCTGCACTAATAAATGTTTCGAAAAATGATCAAAAATAAATAAAAATTCTACATATGTATTTATTTTTGTATGTTTATCCAAATGGTAAACATTATGAATTATTTAAACTTCGAACTAAAAGTTTATTTAAATTCTACAACATTTTTATTTGTTATGAAAGTTATTTAAGAATCAATTATGATTGAGTAAAAATATTTGCTGTCCTATATATGTATATATATATATAACATGGATCAACTTTTCTAAAGACAATTAGTTTTGTGTTAGACTTAGATAAATAAAGTTAAATATTTTTACAGTGGTTTTTGAAAAAAAAAAAAAGAAATGCTGTTGTTAATTTTTGTTCAATTTATTTTTAAATTTTTCTAAAATGTCGAGTTGTGCATTAAAAATGTATAACGAATATAGCAGAAGCTGTTGGGGGGGCGTGGCATATTACATATATTTTGTGTATGTGTGTATGTGCACTTTACGACTTTAATTATGTAAGTACATAATTGTGTTATTATCGTAAGCTTACCAAGCGCAACACATACCAGGTCCCTGTCCCTGTCCGTGTCCGTGTCCGTGTCCGCATCCGTGTCCGAGCCCGGATCGGGTGTTGGGTGATGGGTATAGACCCGTGCCCGATGTCCGGGTCCTAGTGGAGGTTGTGGTCGTATTCTTTGCTTTTGTTGTTCGTCCAGCAGCTCCTGCATATGTATGTATATGTTTGCCAAGGCACGACCTCGTCTGGTCCGCTTGGCAAGCATTTTACGGCCATTAAGTCCGGCATTGTCTTTTGTTTTGTTTTTTTTTTTTTGGTATTGTGCCCTCCGTTTTTGGTTTTTTTTTTTTTTTTCTTTCTGTGTTTCTTCAGTTTTCTGATTTCGGGTCTTTTTCTGGTCGTTGGGTCATTTGCCTGGGCCTAACCTTTGGGATCTTTATTTACATTATAATCTCAGCTGGTCTCCGTTTTTGGCTTTGTCTGCTCTTCATTGTTTTCTTATTATTTAAATTACAAAAATTACGAAATGCGCATTGCTTTTTAATTATTTATCCATTGCGTACGAAGGGAAAATTAATACGAGAACTGAATATTGTACAAATTCCATATTATATGACGATTATTGAGTTGCTCTTATTTACTTTTAATTAGTGCGTAATGTAAACGCACACACACACACACACACACTCACGCATTAGTAGCTTGAGCTTGTATTACATCCTAGTCCTTTGATATAGCTTTACCGTTGGCTTATTTTCATAACATTTCTACATCTAAACATTGCGTGGGTGAATTTTATAATAAAATGAGCTAAAATATAACAGTGGGAATGGAGAGGTGGGGAGAAGTTTTGGGATAGTAATTATTTGAGGCATTCCAAGCTTGAGATATTGCATTAGCTAAATACGCAATAGTTTTTATCTAAATCTATTTCTATATTAAATCTGAGGTGTCGAGTTAAATAATTCTCAAATCCAATTGCAATTATTATTAAATACAATATGCAATAATATATATTTAATATATGTTCCATTCCGATTCACTAAGCCAGAAAAAAAACCCATTGTAAGGGCTTGTCCTGTGGCATTAATGTTTAAAGTTTATTCTATAGCCCACAATTTTCTGTTTTTCCTGTTTGTGAGTTTTACTTGTCTATTCCTTGAATTTCAATCACCCGCAAAAAACCCATTGACTATGACTCGGAAACAGCACAAACAAATGATTTACAAGAATAAGCTGCTTACGATACTATTTATATATATGTATATAGAAATATGTATATATATATATATATATATATATAGGTTTAACAAACCCATACAACACATTGCGATACACAGTCGAACCCAACTTAACCTTCAATATTCAACTTCAACCACATTGGCAATTTGGCTCAGAACTTTGTCAAATCTTCCGGCTTTAAAATGCGCCACTTGGCAGCATCTAACCAATGTATATCTTTATTTGTATATATGTATTAGCAAGACACGCCCATACCCAGCGCTTAGGGCACTCACTTACCCACCAAAGACGCACACGTACACAAACACACACACACACACACACACACACACACACACACATATATATATATAATATAAAGAGAGCAGCGCATAAATATTATAACGAAATTTGAGTTGCCATTTTATGCGCTCCTCCTAACAAAAATTTTAAGAAATGCGAGGGTTGACATTAAAGTTTTAAGCAAATTTATATATTTTAAAAAATCTAATTCTAGAATCTAATAATCTTAAACTAAAAAACAACAGTCGAATTCTTATTTAAAATCGACTAACTAAAGCATATAAGATGTAGTTTTACTGTTAATATACTATTATTATCAAAAATAGTTAATTAAAAGTGAAAATTTTTTATCTAGGTAAACTTTATTTCTTCGCATATTTTTATCAATGCTTTGCCAGATAATTGCTGCGTTGCCAGATGTTAATGGAACTCTCTGTTATCTGCCTTTAAGCTAAACTCTTCTGTTATTCTTTCTTTGCTGCTGCTGTTAATCGCTTTGATCTGTTAAAGAGTAGAGAATCATAAATAATAAATATTACAAGATTTTTTGAATATATAATGCTTACAAGATTCATATTTTAATCTTCTTTAGAAAAATTATTACATATATATTATTGTATTCATCTACAGTAATTTTATAGGATTTTTACATTACAAACTCCTTAAGAATCAATCATAAATGTATATGCCACCCTCGTGGTTTCCCTTTTGTTACACTTTTAACGTATTGTTGCTCCTTTGGTCGTTTGTTGAACTTTTATATATACGAGTATGTTGTTATTTTACAATATGTAAAACGTTTACCCGGAATTTGGCAATGCGTGAAACCAAAGGAAATGGAGAAGGCAAACAATGGAGACTTTCACCTTTTAGTATTTAAAAAATTGTTCAATGTCACACACATACACACACACACACACAACTTCATTTCTTGCTACTCTTTCTTGTTGTGCGATAGTCTGTAAAATAAAGTAGAGTAAAAAAGAAGGAGTGAATTTAGAAAAGGTAATAAAATTTGATTGCGCTACGGAAGGGCGATTCTATTACCCGTAAAATCAATGAAGTTTGCTACCATTTAAACATTCGCTTTGGCCATCGACACGCAATTTAGCATCAGCAGCAGTTAAAGGAGCATTAAAACTTTGTCAGGTCACAAAAAAAAAACCCAAAAAAAAGGAAGAGAAATTTGAAATAAAACTGAATTCTCACTGCAGTTGGTGAAATTTTATACAAAAAATTGAATGGAATGGGTTTATGCCATTTACTATATTTATATCGTATATAGTTTGCACAATCTGTTGTGAAATAAATTTACGTTTTTCTATTAATAAAAATGCAAGTCAGCAGTTTACACAAGGCAAAGAAATAATAATAATGTAAACATATTGAAAATAAATCGAATTATGAATACTCTTACTGTTTATCAATTATAAAAAAAATCAAAAACTAAAAACTTGATATAGTAGCACATCTAATTAAAACTTTTGCAAAATTATATAATATATATAATTATATAATTATATTGCATATTATGTTACATATTATATAAATATAGTAAAAAGACACTCAAAATACAAAAATATATATTACCTTCTTGAATGAGAAAAATCAGAAATTCCAATTCACTTATAATTTTGTATTTAAATCTATAATCCATAAGGAATTGAAATTATACTTTTAATAAATTGCTTGAATCTATTAAAAATAGAGTTTACTTTGTATATTTTAATTTTTCAAAATAGGGTATTAATCAGAAGGCTTCTTTTGTTTTTTTGGCATTTTTGTTGACTGTATCCGATACGTTTGAAAGTGTTTTACCGTTTCCTTTTTTTTCTGTTTCGTTATTTGTTTTGCTACTGCTGCTGCTACTTTTCGATGTCCTTGCAGTTGAGAAAGTTTCCAGCATAAATTTTATGATAAAATTGTTCACTGCTTAGACGTTGGAGAAAAAGATGAAGTTCACAATTTTGCACATTACACATTGAAATATATACACACACACACACACACACACACACACACACACAGAGAATCTGAAATGTTGATGATGACAAAGTCATCTCTTAACCAAATGATGGTTGCCAAGGTATCATTCATTCCCCTTTCTCCATTTCTATTCCCACGTCCATTTTCCTTTTATCCTTTTGTATTTTATGAATGCAATCAACCTGGAACCAGACAACCAACAACCATTCCATTTCAACTAATTTGTTCTGCCTCTGAGGCAATTCGCATTGCTCGTTTTGTTCCGGCAAATGGCAAGTTAATAAGCTTACAATGTACCCCTTAACATGCATGTAGATTGTACACCCACAAGTACTTAGATTCTTTCTTCCTCTTTAATATGAAAAAAAAAAAAACAAACACACACAAAAATTATGGATAACATGGAGACAAGGATGTGGGGAACTTAAGCTGAATCTTCTCACAATTGGTCTAAAAAAATTCTAAAGGAATATATTTTTGTATTATATTTTATTCATAATGCGGAAGTAGTCATTATATAACAATTGAATTTGTTTCTGGTAATTTCTATTGCAATATCTCATGTTCTGACTTTTAACTTTAACTTTAAAATTTTCTGAAATTATATATGTATACATATGTATATATAAAAGTTAATGTTGGCTATAATTTAAATCTGGTAATTGAAAACATCAATATCAATGAAAACCAAATTATGACTTTGCAAATGTACAGACAACATGTCGTATGAGTAATATTTAAATTATAGCCAGCAATTAAATTTGTATTCTATATTTCTAAACAATTTATTCTTAAAAAAAAAATTAATAAAAATTAAGATATCCGTTTTTGAATATGTATCTATTTTAATATTTGAACAACATGTCGTATGAATTACTCATACGACATGTTATACAAATATTAAAACTTAAAACTATGTAATTAGTTTTTAGATCATATTACTTTGGTTTTTATTTAATAGAGTATGAATAGATTTTCTGAATAACAAAAATATTCATTTAAATAATGATGCTGGAAGACGATAGAAAGATAACAAGGAAATAATAAGTGGAAGTAGATTTGAAGAACTGTTTGATTGCCGGTTTAAGCGGAAGTCGCATTTAGTTGTAATATCTGTGGGTGTATATTTTTTCACAATTTGGCAAAAAGTTAAAGGTCTTTTCTGACCGAGACAAATAAATGCGCAAAGGGGAAAAGACAAAAAAGAAAAGTTGTTTACCAAGTTCCCTTTTTTACGCCCCCAGGATGGTTGTGTGTGTGTGAGTGTGTGTATTTGTTGGGAGTCAACCAGTTCGCCTTTTTTTGTTTTCTTTTTTTGCCACAAGTTTCGTTATTAAAGTTAAATTGATAGTTGAGCTTGGTTCAAATCAAGATCAAATTTCATTCACTGATCCTATCGCCCCTATTTTGTCTGAGGAAAATGGTTAAACCCAAGTTCTGTGGTCTGTTCGCAATGGGTTTAAGAATTTTCCACTTTTAAATTATTATTAAGTGCTTTTCTTTTCAAGTTTCATGCCTTGGCAACAATTCGTCAAAGTCAAAATTACGACACTGGAAAGGATAATAATAATTTTGCTACCATTTTCCCCTCAGTCATATTCCACCCACATTTTGGTGGCAAGAATCTATGGGTTATTGTCTCTGTCCTCCAGGCGGGAAATAAATTGTTATTAATGTGTTTGTCTGATGGGAAGGGGATAAAAGGGAGGGTTAGGAAGGGTCTTGTCTCCCATCCACCAACAACATTCCACTTCTATTTTACTCCCCTTCTCGACTCTCTCTCTCTCTCTCTCTCTCTGTTTTTGCCTCTGCCTAGCCCTGGCAGTCAATAAATTATTTGAAACGCGCGCTAAATTGTAAATATCGTTTCTTATTGGCCACGCCCACAAACAAAATAACGTTAACTTATTTAATGTCCTGGCCACTTGTTGAAGGCCATCCTTATTCTCACATCCGCCTGCCGTATTCATATCCTCATCATCATCCACATCCTCATCATTCACATAAACAGTTTATTAGGAGCCTTCAAATTGATTTGTGCCCGACATAAAAGCGTATCAATCGCATTAGCAGAGAAGTAAACGAACTTAGAGGATTGCTTCTAGGTAAAATCATAACTTGACTCAATTGATATATATAAAAAATATACTAATAAAAAAGAAAAGTGTGAGGCAAAAAGTGAAAAAAAATAGAAGAAAACCCTAAGATGCCATAAAGCTTGAAAATCAAAACGGAAACAGTCACAACAGGAGAGCAACACTCTCAGCAAACAAGGCAAACATAATGATGATGATAATGATGAAACAGAAATAAAAGATGTGCTCATAAAAAAAAAAAAACACAAGAAACGAAAAAAAAACATCCAAAAAATAAGGAGTCGAAGTTGAAATATGCTTTGAAATAATATATTAAAAGCAATTTTCAAATATTAATACTAATTATGAACAAATGACAATGTAGAGGAGAACTATTGGCTAGAATTCAAATAAATTCCTCAACTAATTCCAAGTGTATTAAATGAGATAAATGCTTCAAAGACTCGTTAAATTTTGTGTAGCATCCGTTCGTTCTCCCTCGGTCAAACTACATACAAGATTCTATTTGATTTTAGCCCATTCTGCCCATAATCATCATTATGGCCATACCGCACCCTTGTCACTTGTTGTTTGGCATCGCGGTTGGCCGCAAAAGTTTCCTTTCGTTTCCTTTTCTTTCCCTTCGTTTCATTTCATTCTGTTTTGTTTCATTTTGCCTACCCTTCATATAATAAAATCTCTCGTTAAATGTTCTGGTCTCGCGTTTTGGCTTGATTTCGTTTTGTTGTTGTTGCTGCTGTTGTCTTTTATATTTGCATTTGGGCAAAAAGAATTCAAAACAGATTTCTTGGCCAGATTGTACCAAGCGCTAACAGTTCATTACCCAAATGACTGCCACGCCCCCTTGCTTCCATTGCCATACCCGTCTACATTCCACAAAGCAAGCAAAAACCGGGACAGAGCCAAAAAAAAAAAAAAAGGTTTCATTACAAATTTCAGGCACTAAAAAACTTTGCCACATCAGATTTTTCATTTTATATATGGGCACATACAATCTATATATATATATATATTATATGAAATATGTATATATGTATGTATGTATGTATGTATGCATAGTTTATACTTTATGCTTAAGCAATTTTATTTAAAAGTTGCCTTCAAGTTTTTGCCAGCTTCTACTGCTTTTGCTATGAAGGGAGCTAGAAACTTTTTAATAGTTATTCATACAAAATCATTTACGAGAACTCTTTCCCTATGCCAGCTGCCAGTTTTCCTCAAAAAAAAAAGAAAAACCCCCCTCTCCCTATCACCACTCTAAAAACACACGCAGCTGCAAGTAGAATATATAAAAAAAAACTCATTTTAATGGAAAGTGGCAAGTTGTTGAGCGAATTTATCTAGAGGCATACACTGCCACCTAACCCCACTGTTTTAGCTATCAGGTATTGTGTAGTGCAGTGTAGTGGAATAAATTAGATGAACCCCATGTATACTATATACTCCTAATATACATATATACAATATATACTTTGATTATAATGCAATTCAATTATTGTTTAATGATTAATCTTAATTAAGAAGAATGAATTAAGCGGTTTATTGATTGACTTATTTCCTTTCAACTATAGGTAAATGAACAAAGTGAAATTCAATAAACCAGTTAATACACATACATACATATTATATGTACATATGTATATACATTCATACATACACATAAGTAAAGTATTTTAATAAGGATCAACACTTTTGTTAAAAACTAATCAAAAGAAATCTTGATTAATACTAATGCTTAGCCAATTCAACCATCCGATTGCTGGTTATTATCCAAAAGTTTCATTTTAATGACAATTTAACTTTATATCCATAAATTCATTTCCGGCTTTTGTTTAATTTCCTTGGTACCGTGAAAACTTTTCGCTACGCGCGAATTCATATGTAATTACAATTACGCGAAACATCGCGGGAATGTAATCTTCTTCACATTGGACCAATAGAAATGGAATGGAATGGAATGGAACGGGTACAGGGACAGAGATGGTTGGGCATGAAACTGAGCAAATAATACAATTAAGAGGGTGTAAGGTGTGCACGAGAACACGAGATGGCATGACATCTGCCATTGCCAGGGACAAGGACAGCCATGTACGCGAAAGTGAGCGACCGAAACATGCCAGTGAAAAGGGGAAACTTTTAATACACCGCAAGCTTAATATCCTTTCTATATTTTTAACAAATATTGCAGTAGTATTAATCAAGTAAATTTAACATATTTTCATAGAAATAATAACTGCATTTATTTTTGACTTGTAATAATATTTAATTTTATGAGAAATTTTACTCAAATAATGTTGAATATTGTTAGTTTAACTAAAAAGTTTCAGCAGAAGAAAAAAATTAATATTATTATAAAGAATCTACATATATTTCTATTAACCAAATATGTATTATATACATATATATTTCTTTTTTTTATCTGAATAAATAAGTTTTCTTTCGCCTGAAACAAAAGCTATGACAAAAGTCAAATTACCCTTTGCCAATGACATAAAAACATTCCACGGTAAAAGGTACGCACTTTCGGTAACAACGAAATAATTTCAATAGGGGAGGGAAGAACGAAGTAGTAGGAGGCGTAAATGGTGATAAAGGTGGAGAAGTTCTACTCCCGGGGCAAAATTGAACTTTTCGTTTGTGCTCCTTGGCATAAAAGTTCATTCAATTAATGTTTTTGTGTATAGCAATCGATAGCCGAGTATACATATATACATATATACATACATACATATGTGGTGCATATATATACATATGTATATACATACATATGTCGTCTCATGCCACATATAATATGAATTATTGCTACAAATATGTCAAAGTAAAACGATGGCACGCAAAGTTGAAAGTAAAACAATTTCTTTAGCTGACATTTTGTTACTTTGTAATTATAAAATCAATTTAAGCAAATCCATATATCGAAAGTAGAGTCTATCTATGTATGTATATATAAATTTGTATTAATTTATATTACTTATTTGCAGGACTACATGCCCCAATTGGCTGGCATTGGCCTGTGTGTGGTCAACTTGATGGATGACATGCATGAATACACCCGAGGATTGTTTCTGCTCATGTTAGTTGCAAAGCAATTGTCTCCCTTTGATCGCCAATCGATTGGCAATTTCTTTTATATGCATTATGTACTATTTTTAGGTATTGTGGACCAGCAATATTGCTCTCCTATCTATACATACGCACTTCCCAAGAATTACGCCCACCTGAAGGACCTTTTGCGGTAATGATGTACGAGCATCGTGCGGATTTGCGTATGCGACAAAGGTGAGTCCTGCACTAACACTGCAAAGGATGGCTAAAAATTATACAAAAAATGGGTGTGGTATATGTGCAATAACATTTTTCACCTACTAAATTGCATTCTATGTTGGTTGTGAAGAAAAAACCTAAACAAAAACTTCATTTTATTAAACCCTTTAAGTGGCTACAATTGGTTAATCTCTTAATCATTAAATTCGTAATTGGAAACAATTTGCTCACTTTGCAGCAACAATACAGTCAAAGCTATTTAATTTTGTTATTAATTAATATTTTTATATAGAAACCATTTAATTCACATACATAAATTAATCTATGAATTACATAGATTTCACATTAAAAGGCACTATTTCTATGCTTTGGACATTTTTATACCCTGTACCCATAGGGTAAAAGGGTATATTAAAGTCGCTAAAATGTATGTAACAGGCAGAAGGAGAATTTTCCGACCCCATAAAGTATATATATTCTTGATCAGTATCAATAGCCGAGTCGATTGAGCCATGTCCGTCTGTCCGTCTGTCCGTCTGTCCGTCTGTCCGTCTGTCCGTCCGTCCGTATGAACACCTAGATCTCAGAGACTATAAGAGCTAGAGCAACCAAATTTGGTGACAACATCCGTCTGTTGTGTAGACAGGTTAAGTTTGTTTCAAATTTTTGCCACGCCCACTTCCGCCCCCGCAATTTGGGAAAAACCTATAACTAGAGCAATATTAAACATATCGTATTCTTATTTGGCACGCACATTAATATGGCCAAAATGCACCAGCTGACCGAATTTGACCGAAATCGGACAATAAATATCGGAGATATACGTATTTCCGTTTTGTACTGACACGCCCCATGCAAAATGGGCTGTTAAGTGTGAGCGAGATAGCATGCGTTCGCTGTTGCTGCATGGCAAGCAGTGTAGTGTTGCTGCATGGCAAGCAGTGCATGCTAAGAGATTTTTTTTTGTAAATTGATAGCGATTTTGATTATTTTTGACTTTATGGGGTACTTTTACTTGGTACAGGGTATACTCAATGTCGGCAGGCACGACTTGCTTGCTTCATTCTTTTTAATGTCCATCATAGACCGAGGAAAAAGATAGGATGTTCATATAAAATAAATTTTTTATGAACTTTAAGTTTTCCACTGTGCTTTTGTCTTTAAAATTTGTCAGCAGTTTTAGATATTTTTTTTAAAGCTTGCATAACTTTTGAATATTTTTCATTTTGTTGACCTCGAATTTCTTTAAGTTGTAAATTTACTCCTTGAAATTCTTAAGGATATTTATGTTAACTTTGTATCTAAGTCAGTGATTGAGGTAACCGAAAATGAACTTCTTGGAATGTTGGCATTAATATTCTAACAATATTTTTCAATTTAAATTGTGATTTAATTTTTAACTATCGATTTAAGGTCGATTAAGATTAACTTTCATCAATGAAAGAAAATTTCAAAATAGTTTCTCAAATTTTCGTAATTGCTTAACGAGTTGCCAGCTACAGTAAATTTGCGATGGTGGGCGACGGGGCGGGGGAGGGGAAGGGGAAGGGGTATTTTGTGGCCTTTTCTCATTCCTATTGACAACCAATTGGCCACCTCGTGACCCATTATTATTGCTAATGAGCTCAATCCCCTACGCAATGGCAGTTTAATGAGTTAAATGATTTCTTGCTTAACTTTTATTTCTTTTTCACTTTCGCTTTTGCTTTCACCTTTTTACTCTTTCTCTTTTATAATTTGTTCTCTTTTCTCTTTCTATTCTATTCTTTTTGTGTGTTAATTTCACATCTTTTGGCAGGAATTCATCTAGCGCCTCGGCAGAGCCACGAACAACTCTCAGTGGCGGTGGAGTGGCCGGTTTGAGTAATGGCGGAACAAGTTCCCGTTCCTATGATTTATATAGCGCTGAATTGGATGTTCATCGAGAGAAACGAAAGCAAAGGAATTTTGGTAGTATGGCTGCCACCCAAGTGGTTTGCCTCTGCCCATTGATGATACTGCGTTTTGCTCGTCTTTCCTTGGAGGAGACCTATGAGAATCAAAAACATTTCGATTTAACCTATTTAATGTTTGTTTGGGTGGCATTTCTACCCACTGTGATTTTTCCATGCATCTATGCCTCACAGATATTACCCAGGTAATTTATTACAATTATCATCATTTGTTAAATTATTTTAAATATTTTTATTGTGGTTTGCTTCCATTTTTGTATTATTTGTAGGGATGAACAAGAACGTCTTCGTGGCTATTTTCGTTTATCATCGAAACGTAAACAAAAAAATCAAAGACGAAGTGATGCCAGTTCCCATGAGAATTCCATAGAGAAAGATGAGCCAACTAATACAACAAATATACCAGAAAATCATAAGACAAGTGGCACAAAAGTCAGTGGCAGTGTTGCAACAACATTGACCCATGATCGTGGCTATGGTCATGGTCATAATTCGGGCAATGATCGTTATAGCGGTGCACCATATAGACAGGGTCATGGCGGAAGTGTTGGCAAGGAGCGTGAACGACAACGTAGCCGTGGAACAGCCGATGGTATTGGTGTCAACAATTTGGGCAAGGATATGCGAAATAAGAAACATGATGTTAAAATAAATATTATATCCGATGGCACATCGGTTCCATCGCATTCACTTCGCGGTAAACCATGTCCGAGTAGCAGTAGCAATAATAGCAGTCGGAGTAAGACGATCAATGCCAAAAATCAAAGCCAAAGGGATAGACATAGAGAGAGTAGCAGTAATTCAGTATCACAGATAACGGCATCCACTTACTGCAACGGGAATAGTGGACATTTGGATGATAGCAGCACTAGCTATTGTGGTGATGGTGAAGAGAGCTCTGTGGTTAGTGGTATGCCTCCCCAACGTTGGCCAGTTGCTGGTCTCCGTCATAAGGATGTCTCATTTAGTGAATGCAGTAGCACATTTTCGTCAAGCACATTGGAAAGAGATTTGGAAATTATTGATTTACTTGAACGTGAAAGGAGCATGGATATACAGGAGATGCTACAACGTGAAAGGGAAACGGAAAAAGTTCGACCAGTTGGAAGGCAATTACCTGATATTGAGAAATTATATGCCCAACGTTCACCAAAACCGAAACGTGAATCGGTATATGGTTATGAAAAGGGATCCCTTGCTCTGGTTATGCCTGGCAGTGATCCCTTGAGTATGTCCAGTAGCAGCAGCCAGCCAACAGAATATAGCATGTGCTCGAATCTAACCCAAGAGCATATACCGCAGGATAGAATAGTGGCAACAGCAGATGATGAAGAGGAAGTACCTCCAGATTTTTATGATGATTACACTCCGGGTGGTAGTCAAAATCTTCCACCACAAAATTCTACAGTCCAGGCTGCTGTCCAACCGCCCGCCTATCAATATCAATATACACGACGATTGAGCCGGAAAAGTTCCGGTTCAAGTTCACATCATCAGGTTGGTGGTGTTATGTCATCGAGGTCATCCAAAAGGGATAGCTTCAATTCATTGAATGGCACTGATCTGATAGCTGGAGCCTTTTGTGAGCTGGATCCGACACAACCATTAAATAAAATGGCCGTAATTGAGGGTCGCATGCGACGGAGTAGTCCAAGAAATTCGAGCTTCAGTTCTGGATCGGCACGTAGTTCCATGAAGTCATCATCTAGGGATTATGGTCATGGGTCGACGCATTCAGCACATCCAGAATTGGATTTTAGGGAGAATATATTTGCGGAGCTATAAAAAGCTTAAAGCTCTTAAATGAAACGTAAAGCTTTAGATTAAAATTTGTTGAAACAAAAAAAAGACATAAAAGAAAAACAAGGAACAAAACAAAACAAAAACTTGGGGGGAAATCCCCAGAAAAACTTTTCTACTTGGGAAAAACTAAAGAAAAATGAAATGAACATAAGTATATATATATATATATATTTTTTTTTGCATTGCATTGCATTGTTAAGACTTGCGAAAGTTTTGGTGAGAATAGAAACAGATGTTGGAAAATATGGATTATGGCTGCACGGCAATTACATACATACATAAAAACATATGAATGTCCGTATATACATACATACATATATATTTCTACAATATATAAGACATGTTAAAATCGATGAATAATCGTGAAATATTTTTGAATATCAATTGCTCAGTAAATTTAACTAATAAATTACTATGCGTATTTTACACATATAAAAAACAAAAAATATTCAATTATTCAACCTGATACATAAATTATTAAATGAAAATTTTAAATGTGCCAAGCTTAAACAATGAATAATGAATAAAATATTAAACAAAAAGTAAAAAAAAAAAACACTTACACACACACACACATAAATTAAAAAATATAAATGTTACAACAAATGTTTACAGTATGTTTAAAATTGTTGTGCATAAAAATAAATGTTTTTTAAATATTTATCTACTTATATTAAATATTATAAACATAAATTAAATCAAATCAATATCCAGCAGCAGCAAATCAATGTTATATATATATATATATATATTAAATAGAGAAACTTGGATCTCAAGAAAAATAAATTGTATTGAATTGAGAACGAATTCATTTGCAATTCTTTTGAGCCCCAAGAATTGTGAAATTGCAAGACCCTTTTTATGAAATAAGTTCCCCCAAAAAATAAATAAATATATACATATAACTGATATACTATATATACATGTACTTGACTATTGTTCTGTCTGTGTGCATATATATACACATACATACACACACACAAACAAGTGTGTATATTGAATAAGTTGCGTATTTGTTTTTCGTAATGTTTGGTGTGCGAAACAAAAGAAAAGAAACTAATAAAAATACAAAAAAAAAATAAAAACAATCCATTTTATGTGAGTTAAACATACACAAAAAAAAAAGAAAACCTACAACATAACTGTTTTATTTGCATTTTGGAAGGCACAGTGAGGCGAAATAATTGATCTACAAGACAGGACTGAAACTTCACAATGACGGACAATTTCGAAAGGGATTGAAAGATCTTTGAGTAAAACACTTTCACTGCAATTGTTATTATAGTTTCACTTAAAGGGTATAAGATTCTTTTGGTAGATTTTTAACTAGAAAATTATGTTCAAAACTTGGAAAGAAATTCTACGTTTCCGAATTTTCTTAAAATATTCGTATTTTTAGTTTTTATTTTATTTGATACTAGATCATATTTTATTGTATATATTATTCCCATATACTGGCTGGTGGTTTCCTCTTAACGTCATTTAATAGCTTTTTAACTCTCCTATGGTCATATTGTAGGACAATGTCATAGGTGAATAGACTTTGAGCCCGATCTCCCCATGTGAAGAATCTGGTTGCTGGTTTGTTTCCTAATGGGTCCTTGATACGTTCACATTTTAGTAGTTGCATTTCCACAAAATTCTCCTTAATAAGATTACGGACTCCAGTGCCAAAATAATTGTCATAGCCATCAATATCGATGCCCATAGCAATAAGGGTATTAAAAAGATCCTTATCCTCCACTTTCTCGCCGCGCAAAAATAGATAGGTAAGAACATATTTCAATAAAATGCTACCAGGACGATTCTCAGGATCCATCTCAAAAAGCGGTTCTGTTGGACTTTTTGCATGAGTAACAAAATGTAAAACTCGAGCAGATCTTGGCACATTAACAGCTTTAAGTATAACTCCAAAACGATTCTTCAATATATCCTTTAATATCGGCAGACGGGTATGAAATTCATGTGGTCCTTTAACCAATCTTTTCAATGAGACAACCCTAATTGGGTTACCATTTGTTGAATGCCTTAATACATACTTAATCAAACGATAAAGACTGCTTCTAACGTCGATGCCAAGCGCTAATGTCGACAAAAATCCTTTAACATTGACCATCTTACTCAAACACCCAAAAATATATGCCTAAAAATATTATAGACAAATATTCAAAATAAAAATTTTTTCTCTTGGCTTGCTTTTCAAGTAGTAAAAAACCGATATATGTATATCGAAATGATTGACTTAAATATCAATGGGTCAACAGATTTTATCTATCGAATCATAGTATTGAAAATAATATATCATAGACTTTCCGTTCCAATTCGATATATATTTATATACACTGACCGACAACCGATTAGAATATTTTTTGTAGAACCTTTTTGAAAATGAATGTTTTTAAAATTACCTAATTGGTTTGAAATAAATTTTGGAATAAAATTTAATCTTATAAATACAAGAATAAAAAAATATATTGCAAACTGTTCATTTTGAACCATACGAATAAACGAATACATTTGAAATTTCTCCATTTAAAATGCGTGATGATAAGTTCCCGAAATGAATTATTAATTAATTAATAATTTAATTTAAATTAATTTAAACAAAAATAAACAAAGAAACGTCAAAATACTTTCAAAGCTAAAATACAATAAAATCGGATTTAAATGAAGCAAGCAAGTCGTCCCTGCCGACATTGAGTATACCCTGTACGAAGTAAAAGTAATCCATATAGTCAAAAACGATCAAAATCGTCATCAATTTACAAAAAAAATTCTCTTAGCTTGCAGCAACAGCGAACGCATGCTATCTCGCTCACACTTAACAGCCCATTTTGCACTGAGGGTTTCAGTACAAAACGGAAATACGTATGTCTCCGATAATTATTGTCCGATTTCGACAAAATTTGGTCAGCTGGTGCATTTTGGCCATATAAATGTGCATGCCAAACAAGAATACGATATCTTTGATATTGCTTTAGTTATAGGTTTTCCCGAATTCCGGGGGCGGAAGTGGGCGTGGCAAAAATTTAAAATAAACTTGACCCGGTTATACAATAGACGGATGTTGACACCAAATTTAGTTGTTCTAGCTCTTATAGTCTCTGAGATCTCGGTGTTCATACGGACGGACGGACGGACAGACGGACATGTCTCAATCGACTTCGCTATCGATACTGATCAAGAATATATATACTTTACTTTTTCTTCTGCCTGTTAGATACATTTTAGCGACTTTAATATACCCTTTTATCCTATGGGTACAGGGTATAAAAAAAGTCGCGAACATACATATGTATGTATATAAGTACACAGGTTGAAAGAACTTTATTAAAGTGTCTGACCACTGTGCTGAATATTTACAAAGATGAAAAAAAAAAACCGAGGGAAAACCCGTTTATTCTTAATGTTTCTCTTATAGCTCAGGTTCATCCCATTGGCCTGGCCTAGGTGAGTTGTTGGCCCATCTCAATTGGTATGAGAATGCGTTTGGGGAACCAAAACTCGGTGTCGGTGTCGAAGTTTGCCTCTATTTAATCTGTGCCAATGCAAAAGCTTCGCACTACCGCACCCAAAAAATAAAAAAAAATCTATGAAATAAAAAGGCCAAAATTATTCGCAGAGCAATAAACGCATTCAACTTTTTCTGAAAGTTGGAGAGGGGTCATATACAGATAGAATTGGGGTCAGTGCGCGAGTTCAAAAGTTCAACTCTGGGCTTAACAGTTCCACCGGCCCCTTCCAACCAAACCGCAGCTGAGTTCGCCGCTGTGGCTCGACCTGACCCAGTAAAATGATTAAGTGACGCTAGATAGATTTGCCTGCGACAGTCTGCTTTAGCTTGTACTTCCCATTCTCCCCTATTTTTTCATCTTTCCCTTTTCCTTTTTCTGTTGTTGTTTGCATATTTTGTTGTTTATTTTATAGCCCATGGAGTAATCGTAAAATTACAAGCATTTCATTTGACTTTCGTTTTTCTTTTCGTATTTTTTTTTTTTTGTTCTTTTTTGTTGTTGCAAACTTTTATGGTTTGTCATTAGAAAAGTCGTTAAAAAAAAGGCAAATTTCAAACAAAAAAAATCATGGTGTGTCAAAGGAATCCTATATATATATACATACATATATATGTTTATACATAGGTTCAATAAGAATTCAAAGATTTTATGCAAATCAAAAACTAAATCACAGAATGCCAATGGAATTTATTTTTACTAAAAGCTTTAATTTTTAGATTCCATTTTAAACGAGGTGTGCTGGAAGAGTACTTTTATGCCCTTGCAAAGGGTTTTACTGTCTGTTTCTTTGCAACTTTTAGACATTAATTTTAAAGCTATTTGGATGAAACTCCGTAGGTAAGCCTTTTAGATATATACACAATGCATGTTTAAGAATTGGTCGTATCGGACATATATAAGATATACTTGTCACTATCGGTATAATCGGTCGTGAGTTGAGTTTAATTTTTTCTTTTGGGTTGAAATGCTATACATCAACCAACAAGTTGGAATCAGAACAAAATAATAAATAATAATAATGGAATAAAAACAATTTTTAGTTGAAGCTGACACTCACTGTAATAATTTATTTCTTGCCAAAAAAATGCAAAAATTTTTCAATAATTTTCAAAAAAAAAAAAAAAATTGTTTACATAATTTGATGATAGCCAAAAAAAAAGGGAATTCGGTTGCTTGCCATTGCAAGAAACAACGTGGCGACTTAAAAACTATAATTGAGATTGCCACTACTGAAGTTTACATGGGACACCTCGGGGGAAGATTGATACGATGTAGTTCCCAGTACGGAGGACATAGGCACTGCCATTCCAAAGCTCTGGGTTGTGGTGGGGGCCAATTGGCTGGTGACGAACTGTTGGGCCACATTTTGTTGTTGCTCACGCAGCACATCCTGCTGCTGCTGTTGCATAAATCCCAAGTGCTGTTGGGTTGAATAGAAATTTGGGACCGTTTGCGATTGGATGCGGTTCGGTTGCTGACGCTGTTGTTGATGTTGCTGCTGTTGCAGTCCATTGCTCCCAATAATGTTCCCAGACTGACGCTGGACGTAACGGGATCCGGCTGTCGGTGCCGTTCCAGATGATGCTGTTGTTGTTGTTGTTGTTGGCTGGGCGTTAGATTGGCCCAACGCTCCCGATACATCGGGATAGTAGTGGTAGAGTTTCTGAAGCAGTTGCTGTTGCTGCTGTTCAAACTCAACTCGCTGGCGCTGGTAGTCCAAGAAGGCTGCATGCATCTGGTCCGCATAGCTTGGCATATTGATTCCCGTTGCACCTCCGGCTCCTGCCTGTTGCTGTGCCAGAAGTTGCTGTTGTTGCTGTTGCTGCTGCTGCTGCTGTTGTTGCTGTTGCTGCTGCAGACCTGGCGCAAAAGCCGACTTGATCTTGGCTCCGCCACGAGTTGAGCTGGCTCCCACTCCTGAGCCGAAGGGGGATGATTGCTGCTGCGGATAGACAGATTGATATTGTACGCCCGCTGACGGAAAGCTGGAGAATTGAGTTGGATTTTGCTAGAAAATAGTGAAGGAAAAATTATAAATTATAATTAATTTGCAAGAGATTAAATAAAAAAAATATTTTTCTAATTTCCAAATTTTTCCAGATTTTTTGTAGTAGCCTGAAACTGATTTTTGTTAATTTTTATGTTGTAATTCAAATAAAAAAATTCTTTCATCTAAAAAAACTTAAGAAATAGATCTAAGTAATTTTGAATTATTGTCAAAATTGCGATTAACATTTATGCTTAATCGTATGAACTTAATTTGTCATAATTATAATTAATATATATTTCAGATAAGTTGTAGCAAAAGGAAAAATGAAAACCATTTTCCGAGCCTTGAAAACTGCGTTGCATGTGTCTTAGGTTTCATTAGTAAACGCGTTTAGTAAGACTAATGACAAGATATCCTGTTTTACATATCTCTATCTGTGTAACTCACTTAAGTCCAACAGAGTTCTATACGAAAAGACCAATTTATGCAAATGAATGCATTTGGCATTTAAGTTGAGATTGGTAATTTATCTTTACCAATCTGTAAATGTATCAGAATAGTATGGCATTCTCTTACCAATCGAGCGCCATTTCCTCCACGTGTATTGCTGGTTCTCATTTTTTGTTTTTAGATTTTTCCTTGCCACGTATCCTTATAGCTCTACACGATGTTAGAGCCGCTTGATAAATCCTTTTATTTTCTTTACTTTTTTTTGCTCAACTTTTTTGTTATTAATTTTCAGTTTTTCAGTTTTAGTTTTCAATCTACTAACCAAAAAAAAAAAAGAACACTTCAATACCGTGAATTACAAAGAAAAATTTTTAAAAATGAAAAAAAAAAATCGAAATAGAATTCGGAAAAGTTGAAATAAAACCGATCTGTTGAAGCGAACAAGTGAGACTGACTGCCAGTTAATGTGAGGGGGTAAGGTCAGGGGAAGGGCGAGGCAAGGCCTGCTGAAATCTTTAAAATTTGATCAATAATATTTATACAATTCATTCAAATTCATTCATTTTTTAGTAGAATTGTCACGCAAACGTTGCTTTAAATCTTAATTGAATGGCCCTTAAATAGATGACTTCATTGTGGTTAAAATAACAGTAAGCGTGATGCATTTTCCGTTAGCGGTTGGATTGGGACTATGCCTCTTGCATATGGCCTGGTGCCGGCCACAAAATTCAAATCCTTTCGATCAATTGAGTCTGGGTGCAATGAATATGGCTGGCAATATAGCGGAGGCGATTCAATCTGGTGCAGCCGCTAATCGTAATATGAATTTTGATTCACCTTTAATGTCGGTACATTCGAAAACCGCTGTCGGCTATGGCGATGCCATGCGGACGCCCAGTAATAGCGATGACTCCTCCGAGTCGGATGAGCGTAGACGTAAAAGAAGTATCAACCATTATCGTCATTTGCATCGTGTTAAACGTAATCCCTGCTTTATGAAAATGAAGGCCACAACTGAGGCATCTGCCGATGACGATGTGGAGGCACGTAGACGACGGGCAGCCAATAATGCCTCCCGCTCTCGTATCAATCAAATTAAAAAGAAGAAAAAGAAATTCCATCGTTTTCGACGACAAACGGGAACGGATATGACAGGAAGTGGTGGCGGCAATCAGCAAATGATTGGATTTGGTGATCGAATCAAAGGAATGTGGCTATCATTTGTTGACAATATGGTAACTGTGATGCAACAGGTGGGACAAAAGATCAGTAGCACCGCTGGTCAAGCTGCCGGTATGGCAACTAATGGACCTCAAAAATAATCCATATGAAATATGCTTAAGTGATTTTTCAATTCTTTGTTTTTCTGCTTTTTTTTTTCTTTAGAAAATTAATTGAAAGTTATAGATTAAATGTTTAAATCCAGTTTAGTTCTATAATATACATACAAATATAGCTTTTAAAATTGAATATAATTTTAAATGTTTTAATCAATAAATAAAATATACAAAATTAAAAAAAAAAAAATAAAATCAAATAACCAACTATTTTTAACTCATTTGCAATAAGTATTTGTCTACATATTCCCCTGGCTTTTTAGGTTAACAAAATAAAATGCAAAAAAAACTGAATTACATTTTTTTTCTTTAAGAATATATAGAATAAAACATTTAACCAATTTTTACCAATATTTGGCAATTGAAAAGTAGAAAAACTATTATTATATTTAGTTTTTTATGCATCATTTGTATTGAAAAAACTATATAATAAATTCATCGAAATTGCTAATTTTGGAAAAATATAAATTTCATAGAAATTTTGATATGCCTTTAAATTTCTGAAATATTTGAAAGTTGAAAAATTTGAATTTATTTTCCTCACATTAAAATTCTAAGAAAAATAATTTAACCCATATCTATGATCAGTTATCTAATTGGTGAATGGTTAATTTTCCATTAAATATTATTATTTTTGACCTAATCAAGATGAATTATTTAGTTTAAATTAATTGTTTTTGTATAATTGATAATTATCATTATGAGAATTGTTTCCAGTTTCGAGTTAAATAATATCCGGTCAAGATTAATTAAATGACATTAATTCTGTTGCATTTTAGTTAGTTGTCAATTTTATCGGTTTACATTAAATCTGAGGTACACGTAGCCAAAAGCTATTACAAAAGGCTCGAGTTATGGCTCGTGGGTCATCAGTTAGCCAAAATGACTTCCGGATTTCGCTTTGTGTTCGCTATTGTTGTTATTGGTGCTGGAATGGCAACCATAATGGCTGTGGAAGAGCAAGTTGACTTTGAGTACTCCAACGAATATGACGATGTGAGACCACATTTAATATATCCAGATGAGGAAAGATTGGACAAACGTATTGGTCACGCAGCAAAGGAATTTGGTGATAATATAAAAAATGCCTGGGAATCGATGATGGACTCATTTCGCAACTATTTTGATGAGCTCAAAAATCTATTTAACTCATCGGATACTAATGGCAATAATTATATATATGGATATGAAAATGAATATGAAAATGGATATGGATATGGAAATGGTTATGAAAATGGTTATGGAAGTGGATATGGAGATAACCGTGAAGTCTTTTCAGGGAATAATTAAAAGCGTATTTAAAAAGAAAATTGCAAAACTTTAATTAAATGAACTTCCTTCTTATTGTAAAACGCATTTGTTTTTTTTTTAAATCTAGCTTGTTATTTAAATTTAAATAGTAAAAATTCGTTATTTTCTTATCTGCTTAATATAAATACTAAAAATAGTAAAAAGAAAACTTGTAATTTAAAAACATTTTTATACACTTGCAAAAGTGTATATTAATTTTGGTCAGAAGTTTGCAACGCATAGAAGGAAGCATCTCCGACTATATAAAGTATATATATTCTTGATCAGCATGATGAGCTGAGTTGATATAGCCATGTCCGTCTGTCCGTCTGTCCGTCCGTCCGTCTGTCCGTCTGTCTGGATCAACGCAATCTCCTCCGAGACCCTTGGAGCTACAGAGCTGAAATTTTGCACCTAGGCTTCTTTTTGCTGCAGGCATTGTATATCTCGGAATCATCTCGATCGGATGACTATATCATATAGCTGCCATAGGAACGATCGGTCAGGAATAAGGTTTAACATCAATAACTCTGTTGTTTCTTAATCGAATGTCACTTAATTTGGCTTTTGTGAGATTTATATAATCCCCAACATATATACCAAGTTTTATCAGAATCGGTCGACTATATCATATAGCTCCCATAGGAACGATCAGTCAAAAATATAGT
Source organism: Drosophila emarginata (assembly GCA_037075365.1). NCBI lineage: Eukaryota > Metazoa > Arthropoda > Insecta > Diptera > Drosophilidae > Drosophila > Drosophila emarginata. The sequence continues at coordinate 2,962,571 of JBAMCD010000160.1, forward strand.
TTTTGATCAATAACTTCGGTGTTTTTGAAGCAATCGACACGAAATTTGTTATTTGACAATTTTATATAAAAAGAAATATATGTTTTAAGTTTTAACAGAATCGGTCGACTATATGCTATAGCTGTCATAGGAACAATCGGGGAAAAAAAAATTCTTTTTAATTTTTTTTTATGCCACGGACATAAAATTTATATTTGATGGGTTTTATATACTTCCTTATGATTCTGGCAAATTATATATAAATCAAAAAGACAGTTTGCAAGGGTATACGAACTTCGGCACGGCCGAAGTTAGCCCATCCTTCTAGTTTGAACTGTTTTTAAGTTAGTTAGTGGTTTTTTAATTTTAAATGAATATTAGTAACGTATATCTACAATAATTCTCTATATAATGAATTTTTACAGTTTGAATATTGTAAAATAAATATTAAAATTATGTAATATAATTTTTATTATTAATAATAATTTATTAATGTGCTTTTATGTATTTCCTCCTGTTATTATGCCCTTTATCCTTATAATGAAAAATATTATAGTAAAAGTAACTCAAATATATTTAACAAAAAGTAAATTAGAGCCTATAAGGGATATAGAAATATACATATATACTGCATTACCACTAAATTTCAATGGAAGAGTTAACTATTTAAAATCACTTTAACTATTTTTAGTATGGGTCTGAAATATTTGATATTTAATTTGCTCAATTTACTTATTATAGGTCGATTTTATTATATTCATTCATTATTTTCAATCTTATTTGATGGTTTTCAGATGCACAGTTAGATCAAATGTATATTTAGTTATTGGATAATAAGGAAGTTGGCAACATTAATCATAGAACCCGTCGATTCAAAAAAGTGATTGCAACACATGCAAGTAATTTGATCATTTTTGCAGATAGCAATACCGGAAACTAACAATGGATAGGAGAACTGGGTAGAGCAACAGTAATTACAAACAGTTTGCGTTTTGTGTTTACTCTGTGATTATTACACCCCCCATCCCCCCCACAACTTCCTCACATACACGAGCAACAAACAGCTGCCGTGCCAGCTAATTAGACCCACTAAACGTAGTTGCATCTACCCTTTAAATAAGGCCCATCAAGTTCTGAGGTTTTCATTACCGAAATGAAATTGCTTGCTTGGACTTGTTTGTTATTACATTTGGGTTGCTCTATGGCCAGACCTCAGGTAGAAGTTATCTCCACAATTTTTTCTATGTATATCTGTACACATATGTCATCATCTAAGTTTTATCTTTCTTTTAAAGGATCTGGGCTCTGGCATGATGTTGGCTGTTGCCCAGGTAAAGGAGCTGGTTGAAACGGGCGGTGGATTGAAACAAGAAGAGAGTATTGAAGTGCTTGGACAAAAGATGGGAGGAGTCATGCAATTGGGATTTGGTGACGTCATGAAACCTATGGGCGAATGATCAGCCAATCCAAAACCAATATATTCACAATAAGAAATAAATATCTAATTATAAACATATAATATTTGATTCCATCTTCGTCTATATTATAGAAGTTAATTATATTTTTTTGTTTGCAAGTTTAGAATTTAATTTTTTTTTTTTTAAGAAATTAAAATATTCACTGAAACGTAGTCAATATTATGCTACAATTAAGAATTATATAAAAATTATAAAATATATAAATAACTTTTCGATTAAATTTCAATCTAAAACTTGCAATTATTAGACATATTCGAAACTTGCCACAATATTACAATTCGAAAGACAAAATTAAATAAATTCTAATATATAAAATGCAAGCATTTATCTATCATAAATTTACTTGAAAAAAAAAACGTTTTAATAACCGATAATTGTGTTTGACATAATGTCAATTAATCTTGATAAATATTTGTTTAACTTACCAATTGTTGCTGCTGTTGTTGCTGTTGCAATTGTAATTGCAATTGTTGTTGCTGCTGCTGCAATTGCAGTTGTTGTATTTGACTCTGATCCTGGGACTGGGCTTGATTCTCGGCCTGGCCCTGGTCCTGCTGGGCTTGTTTTGCTGCTCCATAATATCTGGTATATGTATGCTGAAGTCCGGGTGTTTTTAGTGTAAATGAATTTGTGTTGGCATCGTTGTGAAAGGATAATTGAGCTTGGGAAGACTCCTGCTGACTGGCCAGGACCAGCAAGGTCAGTAGAAATGCATTAGAGAACATGATTTATACTAGCACTAATTGATATTGATTTCGTTTAACCGTTACCGAAACAAATGAATCGGTGGCGAAAACAAAGACGGAGACGACAACCAGCGACTGTCCAGCGCCGGCTCAGGGCTTAAACGTTTTATACTTACTTTTTGAATATGGCTTAAATGGCATTTCAATTGATATGCCAAAGACAATTTACAGAGAGTCTTAAAGAGTTACCATATAAACCGATAAAGACAAAGAGAGAGAGAGAGAGAGAGAGAGAGAAAAGTTGAAAATGAAAATATTTAATTTATATTGTTGCATAAGTTGGCCAGTTAATAAAATCCTAAAATAATATTACATTGATAAATAATAACTATCAATTATTTATTAAATATTAACAATATCTTAAGAATATCAAATTTGGTGGATTGTTCAAAATTATATAGATCAATGTTTCATTCTATCTAAAAGAAACTAATACAAATTTAATATTTTTATTTAACAGAAAAACATTCAAATATATAAATTGCATAATTTCATTACAGTTTTAATTAATGCATTATAATAAGTACAATAACTGTACATATATAAAGCGTAGTTTACTTTTTTAACTATTTTTATTTTATTTAGATAAATTACCTTACATTAAACACATAACTTAAATGAACTAGTGCTTAGATTAAACAAAATATATTCGTTTTAAGCAATTAAATATGTTAATCAGATTATATAGCTTTATTTTGTTTAAACTATTTTACTCTCACCTTTTTTGCTGTTTAATAATTACATTTTTTTTTTGTATTGATTTAGGTAATTTTCTGGCTAAACTTTCTTCAAAAAAGAAAAAAAAAAGAAGTGGCCTGTATGTGTTTTTGTGTGTGGATGGAATTTAAATGCAAATACATTTGGACAGACATTTGGACATTGGCAATTTCAATTCAAATTGAATATGGTGTTTGGCACTTACATAACAAGCGGGACACCAGCCAGTCAGCCATAGGGTAAAACTAAAGCATAAACACGGGCATAAAACGTTGTTTATAGAAACGTGTGTGGCATAGCAAATGAAGGCCAAAAAACCAAAAGACAACAACAACAACAAAAATGAGAGTAATAGTAAAGAGAAAAAGAGAACGAGAGAGAAGAAAGATAGGGAAAATTTTTGGTTTAAGCTTTGAGGAAGCGGGGTTAAGGCCACAAAGCCAGACGTTATTTCCTTCTCTTTTTTTGCAGTTTGCAATTTCTGTTGCCAATATATATATTTTTTTTTTTTAGCAATCGATGGGGATTATGAAAGCCTCCGTTTTAGTAACGTCAGTATATTGCACATTTGATATAATGGAGTTGGCACTTGAAGCTTTAAGCCAAGTTAACAGGTATCAGGTATTATCGCCGTCCATTGCGTGACTACGTGATCGACATAAATTTTATTTGCGCGCATTTCATTTCAACGACCCGCACACATAATTGAAAGCGCATATATGTACATATATACATACATATACATACATACATATATAGTACTATATGATTGAAAGTTATTTACGAGTGTGTTTGTGTGTCATTCGACATTTGCAGTTTTGCGGTTGCCCACGTACATTAAGTTAGGATCGCCCCAAGAGCTTCTCAGCGCCTCCACAAAATTTAACGGCCATCCCCACGCAGTCACTCCAAATGAGTTGACAGCAATTATGTGAAAACCGACTCATTAATACACTCACACTCACTGAAAACCATAATTATATATCCATTAAAAACACATCTATAAATTTTTCCAATCAACAAAAACGAGAAAAAAATAACTGTGGAAAAAAAAAACAACCGTTTGCATTTTGATATAGGGTATTTCTGAATCGATGCTTTAATTAAATACTCGACATTTTAATGTCAATTCTCACCCATTATACGTACTTACGTATTTAAGTATGTACAATACTTATGTATGTATTAAAGTACTCATTGCGACACCTATGTACATATGTATGTATGTACGTATGTATATGTGGTGCCAAGGCGAGAAAGTGAAAGAAAATTTGGATAATGAAAATGTTTAAATAATTGTTTTTTTTTCTTTTGTATTTTTAATTAATTTCTTTTACAAGCATATTAATATTACATAAATTTTTCAGAACTTATTAATTTCGGCCAAGCATATTTCATGTTTAATGTTTGATTCTACAATATAATTTTAGTTCAGATTTAGTAATACCAAAAAAAGGAAAAGATCTTTAAGTAAGAGAAGAATTATTTTAGGAGTTATAAAAGAACAAACATTTAATGTGAAAACATTTTTTGCTTTTATTTATTATTATTATTTTTATATTACTTTTTTAAAATTTTCAACTTTTACTTTTCATCTAGGTTAATTTTCAAAAATTTTATAATCAAAGGAAAAGCAAGATTTTTAAAAAATGGTATTCTGTTGATTTTTATTAAAGCAAATTTTGAAAATAACAAATATTTTCGGACTCTAGTAAAAACCGATAAATAAATTTTTATTGGATCTGAGCAGGACCATCTTTCGATAAAAACAAAAAGCTAAAAACTTATTTATACAATTTAGAAGTTTTTGTTTATTTCAAATCGGCTACCATAAAGGAATGTATAAGACGGCTCAATTCAATGTGAAACCCTTCAATCAATAAATACATAATTTCTATATAACAATATCAATAGCCATTTTCTAATCTTCTTAGCCATTTATACTAAAATGGTTATAATTTCTTATACGACAAAGCATTGCACTTGGCCATACAATATATTTAATACTTTTCTATCTTTGCTTTCATCTGCAACTCCTTTATCCTACATTCATCCATATATAAACATGGCCGAGAAACATTGACAGGATTTCCCCCTGTTGTTATAAATAGATTTCCATGGAAATGCACAAAGCCCACATACAGTGGGCAAAATGAATGCTAGTGAAAGGAGGCGCCAATTGTGAATTTTGTCGAATTAACTGAAAAACCACAAATGCAAATATACATAAAATGTAATACGAACACAGAAGAAGGAATCCCATGGAGCGAAGGCCCACAATTGTGGGCAAGGAAAGTCTTTTTACATTCTATATCTGATTGGGATGAGGTCCATAAACATGAAGCCTATAAATACCCTTAAAATACCGCAGTGTGTATAATAATTGTTTGAATGCTATCTGCATGTAGCACAGTTTCAGTGGAAATTCAGTTTTATCCTTCTATCCACAGGCAGGCAAACATATTGCGGTTATTTGTTGAGCACAAGCCTCTATTTACAGTTGATGATGTTTCGTGAACAAGCAGCAAGGGTGGTAGATACCACGAAGAAGAAATCAACAAATACACACACCCACACACACACACACACAACATGTCTAACATGCATATGTACAATGTAAATGTCTCTTTATTTGGGGAACTTCAAAGTTTTCCAGCCTCAAATCAATTAGTAAATGTAAAATTAACTTTTTGTTCTACATATACAAACTTTCAAACTATTTTAACAATCCCAACCGATTCGGCCTAAATTTTTTTTTAAATTGCAAAGTTAGCCAAAATGGCAACAAAAATGTAAAAAAATTTTAAATTCAAGCAGAAACTTGTATTATTTTTGTTAATGAAGGAAATATGGTCTATTTTTTAAAGTTTATTGGAATAAAGGATATAATTAAATATATGTAATTTTGTTTTTTCCTCAAATTCACTGACCAAATCACATAACCTAACTGATGGAATTTTTCCACAGAGCACATTATTAGGAGGAACGGTTGGAATGTAAAACCGCATTTTCCACAAAACAATTTAAGCAATTACCATTGAATAACCATTAAATATACAATAAATATATTAATATATTATATTGTTCATTGTTTTAGCATTTGCTAAATTTGAAAAATATTTACTGCAATAATTAGTCCAACAAATTAAGGGAGTTGACAATGATAAATCAAACGATAGAATTTTGGTTCTTATAGTTCATAATCTTTCTAAATAAAACTATTAAAAATTGTGGACTTCTATGTTTCATTGAAGCTTTATGAAAGGGCTCCGAAAATGTCTATATGATCTCAGTGCTTTGGGCTATTTCAGAATATAAATATTTTATTATAATAATTTCACAATTAAATTTAAGGAACAATAAACAATAATAACCTAGGAGCAATTCTGGAGAGTTTTAAATTGGATGAAAAAATTATGTAAAGCCAAATAAATTATTTAAAATTCGGTATGTAATACACTCTCTCTCACTTTCTTCAACTATTTCTATACTATTTATATATAATTCAATAAATAATAATAATGAACTTTAAACGACTTTTTCTAGATTGCAGCGTTTGAGTTTCGAGTCAAACCGCAGTTTGATTCCGCTAATGTTGTTGTGTCCTTGTTTCCAGCTTTATGTTTGCTTGGGACACCTGCCAGGAAGGACAAACACACACACACACACAACGTAAATACTATATCGAAAGCAACGTAAAATAAAAGGCAATTGAAACTCAAAGCCAAAACACAACAATTGCATTAGAAAATACGCTGCAGGATACCAACGCGGACAAAGAACATAATAGAAAAAAGAGTAAAAGCACAGCAAGAGGAAAATCAGCATGGGGGGGGGGGGGGGTCCAGTTATGATAAGCCAAGTATAATCCACTTTGACAATATAAATAACACAAAAAATAAAACAAAACTAAAACAATATAAAAATCTAAAGGCAACTTTCTATTGTTTCAATTGGCACTTTGGTGCCTCTGTATAAAATATAGAGTAGAGTTAAATGTTAAATATTAATTTTTGCAAACGATTTGAAAGCTTAATTTACAAAATATAAAAATTTTTTCTTCTGAGTAAACGGAATGAATTATTAAGGGAAAAGATTTTTATTTGAAGTTTTTTAAAATAGAATTTTTTAAACGTTTGCTAACCATTTAATTTACGTATCCACAGGAGTGTGTAAAGGGGATGGAAGAAAAGTGTTTGGGTAAGGCTGAATGGGTTATGTATATTTGCATAGAAAAATTCCAATTTAGTGTCGACCAAAAAAACAATACGATAGAAAGAAACACAGAGAAAAATGTTGCGGAACAAAAGAAAGTAACAAAGAAAACGAGCCGAGACACAAAATAAATACAGTTACAAAATGTTGGACCTGTTTGGTGTGTCCTATACCCTTACCCTTTTGTAAAAGGCATAAAACAATGAGCAAACTTTTGTGTATTCAGGGGTATGATGATGGTAAGTATTGTGGGCATGGCCCTGACCATGTCCATGTCTGTTGATTGCCATTGTTTTGAGAGCTGGGATGGAGCTGGTAGGACGGGTTCCAATTCAACTCAAGTGAAAATGCAATGCATACTTTTAGGCACGTCTGTTTGCATTCGACTTTCAGAGCAACATCTGTCCCAAAACTAACCACCATATTTCACCACATCATACCACATACACACACACACACACATACACATATATATTATCCACTCATACCATTCATGTCTGTGTCTGTGTCTCTATCTCTATCTCTGTCTGGAGATGTGTACATTGGTCTCTATTATTGTGTTCGTACAACTGCAATCACACGGCTTATTAAAACTTGGCAAAACAATTCACACACACATGTGCTTGAGCCTTTGTGTGTTAAATTAAATTTAAGAGAATTAAGAAGAATTTTTCAATAAACTAAATCATGACTATATACTTAAATAATTAAAACAACTTAAACAACAATCAAAGAAAACAATTGTTTAAAGTTTTCTATATTGAATCATACATAAAATTTATGTGAACAAATATTATAAAATATTATAATAAATTGTATTTAATGTGTACAAGTCTTTAATGGCCAAACACAAAAAAAGAAAAAGAAAAGATATATATCAGAAGTAAATTCTTGAACTGCATTGATTAGATCTATAAAATATCTTAACTGAACAATATTCGAATTAAAGTTTTTCAGTAAAGTTTTCCAGTAAAGTTTTTCAGTAATTCCAATTTCAATAATATATTCCATCTATTTTTATAAAAAACATTTATTCTTTTTGTTAAACTTTTCTAAAATTTTTATAAACAAGTTCAAAATACTAAAACAGAAATTCAGCCAATTTATGAAATATATAAAATTTTGCCATATTCAATTTCGGATTCATCAACATTCATTCAAAGTCTTTTCATTCACAAAATAAAAAGGACAACGCTTTTCATTGAGGACACAAAATTCAGTGACATTTCCCTTGGTCTATTTTTAAAGGAATAGATCCAAAAAAGAAAAAAAAAACGAGGACAACTGCGACATAGATAAAGGCATAAAACCGTGTATCATTTATTTTAGGACCTACCTTTACCGCATTTTCAATGGCTAAACTCTTCTCCGCTTTCCCATTGTGACCCAGCCCCGATTGATTTTCAGCTTTTGCACTTTCACTTTGACATTAATCCTATAGATTCGATCGAATGAATGCAATGTTCTGGGCCATAAAGTATGCTTACCAACTGATGCGTGTCCCATAAATCTGCCCCCTATACTAGTTTATAGTTCCTTATATTTTCGATTTTCGATTTTTTTTTTTTTCGGTTGACCTCGAACACCAAAAACTTGTTCAATTTTATTGTTGTTGTTTTTTTCCATAGTCTCATGATTTACATGACATTTTGTTGTTTTTTTTTTCTTTTTTTGTATATATTTTTTTCATTATTTTTTTTGTTCAATATTTCGCATTTCACAAATTTATAGTACAAAAAATTTAACCGCGATAAAAACAAAATTGAATTCATTAAGAAGTAGATGATAGGTAGAAGGTGTGATAAATGTGTGTAGGAGGTATACAAGATATGGTCGGTGATAGAGAGGGGGGAGGGGGGGGGAGGGCGGGTGTATTGGGACCAACAGTAATAAAAATAAAGTTGCCTGGTTTAAAATTGGCAACAATGCAAATTGAGTTTTAATTAAGTCAGCCATTATTTACAGTTAGTGACACGCTCCGGATATTACGATACGATTATTATTAGCCATGTTTTGTGCGTAGAGTAATAAGGTAGCGGATGGAGGAGCGAGTCCTTCTAAAGCTCTACCCCGCCGTCTTTAGTAGCCATATTGAATGCCATGGCCCGAAACTGATGTATGCACCAAAGCGGGAGCAGCAACGGCTCTATACAAAGAAAAAAAAATAAATAAAAAAATGATAATGATGATGAGTTTAATTTTTTTTTTTTTCTCTTTTCTATTTATAAACAAGTTAACAATCATTACTCACTTCACAAGGGGAGCTGGAGCCAAATGCGTGGCATAAGCTGGAGCAGCAGCTAGTCCAATGCCATGGCCAATGATGCCAGGTGCTAAGTGTGTATATATATCAAGTATATATATTTAGCATTAGTTTGCATATAAAGTAGATATCGATAAAGCAAAACATAAATAATATATACAGAGAGATATTGTAACAGAAAAAGAAAGGGAGAGAAAGAGAGTATGACAGAGAGAGGGAGAGAGAGAGAGAGAGAGAGAGTAGGAGCTGATACAGCTGGAGAACCAAAAATCAACAGCATGTCCTTTTTTTTTTTTTTGGTTTCTTTTTTTTGCCAAAGTGTTGACAATATGCGCATTCTTGTTGTCAGGGTTGTCAACAGCAACAACATGCTTATATGTATGTATATGAGAAGACTATATCATAACCATTGTTATTGTACACACAATTCCGACAGTTTCATCGACCACTTTCACATCAGACACTTGAATTGTAAAATTGTATCATAGCGACACCCACCACATGGCAACTGGCAACTGGCAAAAAAAAAAAAAAACAAGATGAAAAAGACACGGTAACGGCTTCGGCTACGGGTATGGCTATTTCTACCGGAGCATCATCCATCGCTGGGGCCAGATGACAACAAGATGACATCAATCAAATGACACAGCATAGCGCCATCTATGTATAATGCCCGAAGTATGGGCGTTAACGAATCCTAAGCTTTTGGACTGATGAGCATGTTGCATCACCTTAAATCTATTCCCTAAAATTTTGACCAAAAAATTGACAACAGCGCAAAGTGTGGCAACATTTAAACAAAAAAAAAAAATGTTACTTATGGAATGCAAACAAAAATTAAAAAATTCCATTAAATAACATCTAAACTCATAAAAAAAAGGATTAATTTATGGAATGCATTTAAAAATGAATAAATTCTATTAAACAATATTCAATTTAAGTATAAAAAGAAGTAATTTATGAAAGGCATTCGAAAATTTACTAAATAAAATTTAAATTAAAAAAAAGAAGAAACAGTTAATGGAATAAATTCAAAAATTGAAAAAAGAAATAATAAATAATACAAATAAATTTATTTACAATTTATTTCTTTTTTATAGATTCTAAAAATTTATTTGATTCCCCTATTCTCCCTTCCGACCGCACCTGTAAAATTGATTACAATGTATTTGTATTTGTAAATTTCCTTTTTTGGAGCCTTAAGAAAATGAAATGCGACAACGTTGCCACAACTGTCATGTGCATTGACCATACCACCATGTGGCAGAGCTAAGAAGTATGTATACACCCCGAACCAATGCCAAAACACTATTCGAACGAATTGACAACAGACTAACTGAGTAGTCGTAGGTCCCACTTGAGCCCAAGGCTCATCATCATGTCAATGCTTTAAAACGCTTGGCAACAATGAATGAATGATTGATTATATGGCACGTGCTGCCATACCCTACGGACAGACTGAGAACGGCTAACTGGATGACTGCTACTGCTACTGCTACTGCTGCTGCTGTTCTGCTGATTTTCAGTTTGATAGTCATTTTCTGGCTAAAATACAAATCGATAGACCAGGCCTTAACAATACCTCATAGAACCACAACAGAATAACGTTGCCCTTATTTATTGTTAATCTATTTCTTCCTATTTTTTTTTTCTTTTCGAGACAATTTAATGACGTTGAACAATTCTGAGTGATGGCTTACTAATTTCATATTAGAGTACATTTGCTGGTTTAAAGTCATTTATAATAAAGTGATTTTGACTTGGCTAAAATGACTTTTAAGAATTTTCAATGAAAACTGATAAATTTCTAAAACAAGACCAGAGAATTATATGATTTTTAATATATCCAATTTTTGATTTATGCCTCTTTGTTAATCCTTATAGAATAGATAATGTGTTCGTTCTGAACAATCAATGAAAAATAAATAAATATTTTTTAAATAAATATTTTGTAATCATAATAATAATATTTAATTTTTTGTACTAGTTCAATTTATTCCTAATTATTCCTAAGATGTTTACTAAAATAAATCTTTACATGAATTTCTCTTTCTATATCAGATCAAAAAATAATAAATATTTTAAATAAATTGAAAAATATCATTACATTTTATTTTTATTTCATTTTAATTATTCCTATGAGTATTAGGATGTTTCAAGGATCTCTAGAAAAATTAACCTTTACATGAATTTCTCTTTGCTGTTCTATATCAAATAAATTTCCTTTAGTACACTAAGTGCATATTTAAATCTGATGATGTTTTCCCCACTATATACATATATATGTATATATATATCAATAATGTTCATATTGAAACCCATTTTGTAGTGCATCTTAAAGTTGGCATTCCATTTGAATGCACAATTTGACTTCGGTGGAGCTGTTGGAGCAAATTCTAAAGCTCTTCAAGCATGGCGACTAAGAAAACTATTTTTTTTTTCTCATTTTTCTTTAGTATTTATATAGAATTGAGTGCACTTTGCTGGGAATAGATACTATATACATATGTGTATAATAAATAGCAAAAGAAAGAAAATCAGCTGACTACAATATTGATTGCTATAGAAAAAATATTAAATTTGAAGCAATACAAAGATGAAAATTAGTAATGTTGGAAAATCAAAAGCAATAATTAAAGTGCATTAGATTAGAGCAATAGGAGAATAGGATTTAAATGAAGATGAGGATATATGTAGGTTATATGTATATATATACTATACAAGATGAAGACCTACCATAAGCTGGAGCAGCGGCGGCATATTTAACAACTGGTGCTGGGGCAGCGGCCAAATAGCCATGGGAATAGGCTGGAGCTGGTGCACTGTAACCATAGCCGCCATAACTGCCATAACCAAGACCCAATCCCAGACCCAATTGGTGTCCAGTTATGGCTGCTGGAGCTGTAACACCATAATGTCCACCATAGGCCAAAGCTGGTGCTGGAGCAGCGGCAGCATAACCATGACCAGCATAGGCTAATCCTAGACCAAGACCCAGACCCAATCCCTGATGCTGATGTAATTGGGCTGGGGCAGTATGGCCCAATGTATATGTGGCAGCTGGAGCAGCTAGATTTTAGGTTAACTATTACTAACTAACTACGTGCCAGAAACGAATGATTGCTCTATGATATGAGTGTATGAGTGTGTGTGCAAGGGTGTGCTAATGGTATTGGATGAGTGTGTAAGTCTTCCATTGATGATGATGATGATGATGATAATGATAATGATACTATATATATAGTGACATACCAGCATAATGGGCTGCCGGAGCTAATCCAGCATCATTGCTAATGCTTGACCGTTGGACATGGGATTGCGAATGCGCTGTCTGCACTTGACTGGCATAGTCCGATTGAGATGATTGTCCATAGTGTCCTTTAACTGTATGCTCTTGTGTATTACCAACTGAGGCATGATCCACACTGGGTGCACTAATGGAATACGCAGCTGGTCCACCGGGTCTAGCCTGAATGCAGGCAATTGACATTGCAGCCAGACAGAAAATAAGCTGAAAATATATATATTATACATATACATATATATATTATTTTATACTATATAAGATACATATCTCTCACTCTTACTCTTATTGCATAAATCAAGGAGCAAAGGCAAGTGCTAAAGCTAAAGCTGGAGCAGGTCAACTTCTGCTCATTTTGTATTTTGTTTGCATATCGGTGAGAACGCAGCAGGAAATTGCAGGCACACAAAACTTTTAATTAAGTTGGTAAAGTAGTTCACAACACCGGCTAAAAGAAGGCCAACACCAGAGTATGGTATAGAAGGTGCAGCAGGTTACAAGAGTGAAAAGTTCCCTTCACATATGTGCATACATACATACATACATACATACATATATACATGTGTATGTGTATCTATGCTAAACGAAACTAAAACTTCTTTTTTCACATGCCTAAACATATTTATAAGTATAATTATCTACGTTTTAAAACTCATTTACGTATAAAAACTAATTAAATCAAGAAGATTGCAAAAATATTTCTGAAATACTCAAAATAGAAATATAAAAAATAAATCACATATTTTTGTAATTCCTTTTGAGAATGGATTTCAAACATTTACTTTTTCTTTTTCTATCCTAATTCTATTAATCAGCTAAATTTTAAACAGAAAAATTTGCAATATATTAAAATTCATAATTGTGAATTGTAATGTAAAAAAAAACAAACTAATTTCAGTATTTATTATATAAAAAAAAAAAGTTCTAAATATCATAAAAAAAAATTCTGACTAAAGATTAAAAAAAGAAAGAAAAAGAAAAAAGAGTTTAAAAAAAGTATTGAGTATTAAAAGCGTTTAATATTAGATCTGAGAGACAGACAACTAAATCTTCTATAACTTAATAAATAGCACCAAAAGATTTCAAATTTTTAAGAAATATTTCTGATTTATTATTAACTATATTTTATATATATTTTCCAACGCATTTCTAAAACTTAAAGAACTATTTTCGAAACAAATGAGATGATATTTGAAAATCATTTGATTGAAAAGTGAAAAAGAGACTTTTTTAATAAATGTTCCTTGTTTAAATATTCTATTTTCATTATTTACGAAAAGTTTCAACTAATTTGTTAACAAAAACAATCAAATACTCTCTTTATCCTTCTTGTTGTTGGGTACATATTGAATGCATTTGGGTCTTCTCATTTATCCTTTATTTGTGACTTTTTTATTTGCTTGGCTGTTTCTTTTGGCTCCTTTCGCATTTTGTATGTAAACATTTCCATTGAATTTTAACTTTCAACGCCAACAAAAAAAGAGAGAAAAAAAAAACTGGGTTTAGGAGCAAACAGCAAAAGCGAAAAGGAAAGCAAAAACCGAGTCCTTACACATACTCTTACTGTAACTGTGTTAGTTAACTAACTAAAATAATTACAAATTTACAAAATATAGAATCTATTTTATTTTATTTCAAATATATTTTATTCAATTATGTTGAGTGTTTTTTGGATTTAAGCCTTGTTGCATTTGGCTTAAATAAAGTTTTCTGAAATTTAAATATTTATTAGATATTTGACTATAATAAAGTAAAATGCCTGCTTTTCTAAGGGTATAAAAACTATCGGTTAGGTCTAGTTTTCCTCCATTGTTATTTTTATGGAATATTTTTATGTCATTTTCATTTCGTTTGTTTGCCATTTTTTCGTTTTTCTTTTGTTTATTTTTTTTTTTCTTGTATTCTTTTCATACATTTTTGGACTTGACGTGTACCGGTTTTTCGGTTTTTGTTTTTTTTCTTATTTGCCTTTTCGGTATTTATCAGATTTTAATTAAGCGTAACTCTGTTGAGAGAGAAGGGGGATGGGTGGAAGATGGTGTGTAAGAGAGAAAGAGATAACTTGATGCTAAGGGTTACCACACAATTTTCAAGACTTTGAGTGCTACATATGATATCAGCAGCTGGTTAATTGGTCATTTTGCATCCGATTGACCTAGTTTATTTTTCAATTTATTTTTACCCTTCACTAGATATATGCTTGCATTGCATAATTAGAATTTATTCTCATTGGCATCGATAGATTGTCAAGTACGAAAACTATGTCGCCTTGAGTTATGAATTTTAAATTTTATATGTGAAAGAAAAATAATTCAATTTGCAATGCACTTAAAAATTTCAAAACAAATTCGGAGGCCAATGTATGAATAATTTAAATTGAAATTACATAAAGAATTTAATTACTAACTATGCATTTTAACCTAATAAGCTGCAATGTTAAGCAAAATTATGGTTTATTTGATTTATGTTGGCGCCCAACGTGGGGCATTTACTTTATAATACTGCAAATATACATCAAATGCACAACAGGAGGTGCAAATCCTTTTCTCTTTTCTATTTTACTGATTTGAAATTGCTTTTCCATTGCTTTCTCTTGCACGGTTTTAGTTTTCAACTGTCACTTGATCAATTTTACCCATTGCCAATGGCGGAAAGAACAATATACATTTAGTTATGGGAACGATATGGTTTATACCCTAAATATATATATATAAAAAAAAACAATTTTATACAACCAATTTCTTATATTTTTCTAATACTTTATGAACAGAAAATAATGACAACAGTTGTTCTTAAGGACTTGAACATAAAAGTTAAAGTATGTCCATCGTTTATAAAAAAGAAAAGGATTTTGACTTTAAATTTTAAAATATCCTACATAAGTCTGGGAATGCAAAGTGAATAAATTTATGAAAAATTAAAAAATATATAAATTTGTTAAACATTAATAAAAAATCTTCTTTCTAACATAAGTATAAATAAAGACACGAATAAAAAATCAAATCTCAACATATATATTCGTTTAATTTTGTTATTTTATGGCAATCAATCTTCACTATGTTTTGAAGGATATATATCAATATGCCCGATTTTTCCAGCTTACAGGATACTCAAAAAAAAAAGAAAGAAAAGGAAAAAATGGAAAAAAGCACTTCTTTTGCTTTGTTCGACAAATAGTTTTGACTACAACAGGAGTCACAGGACTGGGCAAAAAAAATTTTTGGAGCTTGGGTAAAAGCAAAGTGCCTTGAAGGCAAGCGCACAAAGGAATAAGGATGAAGGCTAACAAGAAGGATGTGGAATAGGGCAGCCTTTCAAGGAACACTTGCATTTGGCAGCTTGACTACACCTTCTCTATGTGTGTGTGTGTGTGTGTTTTATATATATTTTAGGATTGGGGTAAATGGGATGGCAGTCAAAGGATAACAAACTACATTTCCTGTCTCTCATATACACTGGCAAAGCACTTTAACATCAATTGCACGCACCTTGAACGCCATTTTTTATATATATATGTTTTCTTTTTTATATTTGCACTTAAATAAAAATGATTGAAAATCGTAAATTGTGGCACGACTTTGACTGCGTTTTGTTAACTGTTTCACTTTGCCGTTCTTTGGCGTCTATTTATATGCCCAAGCGGCACATTGATTGAAAAGTGCAGCATGGAAAATATGGTCCATGAAAACAAGTTTTTCCATTTGGCAAACCAGGCAGAAAAATCAGTTTGTGAATGTGCGCAGGCGCGCCGTGGGCCCGGCCCAAAAGTCTACGCAACTTTTTGAATTGTCTTTTGATTTTTTTTCTATTTCTTTTTTTTTTTTTTTTGTTTTTTCACCCGCCTTAAAGCTGTTTTTTGATTGCCTTTCGATTCATAACAAACCAAAGAAAAAAAACAACAACAGAAAAACAAAAATCAAGTTAATCAATCGAACTCACTAACATCACATCACATTATATCATTGGAAATTGGTTATTGACTATTGACTAATTTTGTACAAGTTGTCTTAAACTATTTGTGAGCTATGCGGCAAAAGGAAATGACAACACGATATTGAAGATGCAAGGTGAGATTGATTTTGATCCATTGGTCACTGAACTTGTTCAAAAAAGAAAAAGGAAAAACAATGTGATCGATATGGGGATATAGTAGAGTGGCATATCGGGTCACAATCTAGCCTAGTTTATGTAAAGGATAATTGATTAGAGATCAATTACCCAATCTATTGGTAATTGATATTTTTTAATCACTGCACACAGCGAACATTTTTTGGCCTTATAAAAATTAAGTTACGGAACAGGAGTGTATTCAAAAATGAAGTTTATTAATTTTAATTAATTAGATTTTAAAAAATATATATATACATACATATATATTTAATGCCTTTTAATAAGCTAACATAGTTCTTTTCAAAATTTCGATCGAATGATTAATAGACGCGGCTCAAAGTCAAAGAAATCGGAAGAAGTCGAATTTAAAAGGTTCTCCAAAAACAAACCTGAAGTCCGATTTTTTGGTTTTAGGCTTAACTTATAGTTTAAATTAAACTTAATTAATTAAATTAAAAATAAAAATAAATTTCCTATTTAGTTGTTATATCATTTTTGCTAAAATCAGTTGATGCCTAATTTATAAAAATAATTTAAACTGAATAAAAATTTGATATTTTATATATTTTCTTTTAATGTCAAAATATACCACCCAAAATCGAGAATAATGTAATTTAAAATAAACAAGTTTCAATTAAATTTTGTATTTTGTAAGTGACAATAAAAAAGTATTTCTGGATTTAAAAGCAAATTCACAATGAGAAAAAAATTAAAACCATTTATAATTTTATTATTTAGTGTAGTTTCTATCAATCATTCTGATGAATAAATTGTAAAATGCATTTAGTGCTTTAGTATTTAGATATGAAATATTTAAAAATACATATACCCAAAAAAAATATATATTTTATCATTCTTATTTTATTATTTTTATTACAATTTAAAACGAGAAATTTCATAGCTGTATCAACTTCCCCATGGAGCGATTCATCAACACTAAAAGTACTATATCCATATATGTATGTACATATGAATATATATTTAGCTTATAAAAAAGTTGATCCCTTTTATTTTTGGTTTCGAATTCTAATAGTTGCCCATATTCATTCCCTATTTGACACCATTTTGCACCACCTGCACCACTGCTGCTTGCCAACCATTCCATTTGCCTTGCCTCAAGTTGCACTCATTTTGGTCATATCATTCGTGTTGCTCACGTCAAGTGCTTTATTAATGGGGCCCCCAGCTTCATTTTGCAGTTTTCGAGTTTGGTTTTTTTTTATATACATACAATTTTTTTTTATTATTATTTTTTTTTTATGGTTTTTGTTTTTTGTTCTCACGCAGCAAACCAGACGCCAAATGGGCGAGGAAATTGGGCAGCCAGCCAGAGGCCCCAAAAAGACTCCACACATATGTAGACTTGATTTGCTCGAGTTTTTTGTTTTTCGCTTTCGCAAAAAATTTTGTTTGTTGAGATTGGGCTCACTTGTGGACCTCACTTGCAAGTAAGTGCTTTGATTTTGATTTTTGCATTTGTTGTACCAATAGATATACATATATGTATACATACTTATATACTATATGTATATAAATTTTGTGAGTCGCACAATTTATGCGTTGATCAGAGTCGTGACTTACCAAATTGGTGCCAGATTGAGGGAATTTTTTTTCTTTTTTTGGTTGTGTAATAATATAACTAGCAAAAATGCGTTGTGAGAAGAAAATGCCTGGATAAAATATCAATCGTTAAATGGTTTGAAGGGGGGTACGGTGAATTTCTCAGACCTTTTCACTTAATCAAATTAATTGCAATACCTGAGCCATCAATGAAAGATGAGACAAACAAATACAATGCAAAAATTTTATGATGGGGCAGGTCATATTGTTCATTATTCATAAGTATGGGAAATTCCACACCAAATAGCACAAATAAAAAAAAATAACAAACACACACACACACATACATAACAACGCAATTTACATCATAATAGTTGAAGAGAGGAGAAGAGAGGAGAGGAAAGAGTATTTAGCCACAATTGCCACAAGGACATCAATATCCAACAAATAGGCGCAATTGAAACAAGTGTTGTCAACGCCATGTTAACTTTAGACACTGCAACAATAACAACAATAATAACAACAACAACAATGGCTAATGGGGCAACACAGCGGTCAATAGAAGGCATTGTCCTTATTTATATTCTTGCAACACAAGTGTCTATTCACTTGCAACAAAGGTTTAAAAGCACTTGCAATTAAACAAATATAGAAAGAGCAGAATTTTGATTTTTATTCGGTTTACAAAAAATATTTAAAAATTGACACTAATCGTTTGTTTTTTTAAATAATCCTAACTTATATTAATAAATATTCTCCTTTACCATAAATAAGCTAAAATTTTAAACATATTTATTTTAACTTTCTCGAAATGTAACATCAAATATCGGATTCTATATTACATATTCTAAATCTATATTTGCTTGCATTCAATTCTAAATTCTATTCTATATTCTATTCTACATTCTATTCTATATTCTATTCTATATTCTATTCTATATTCTATTCTATATTCTATTCTATATTCTATTCTATATTCTATTCTATATTCTATTCTATATTCTATTCTATATTCTATTCTATATTCTATTCTATATTCTATTCTATATTCTATTCTATATTCTATTCTATATTCTATTCTATATTCTATTCTATATTCTATTCTATATTCTATTCTATATTCTATTCTATATTCTATTCTATATTCTATTCTATATTCTATTCTATATTCTATTCTATATTCTATTCTATATTCTATTCTATATTCTATTCTATATTCTATTCTATATTCTATTCTATATTCTATTCTATATTCTATTCTATATTCTATTCTATATTCTATTCTATATTCTATTCTATATTCTATTCTATATTCTATTCTATATTCTATTCTATCAATTAGCGAATTAAATTTAATAAAATAAAAGTTTAGCAGTCTTAACAGTTAACAGTCTTTTTAATTAGAATTTTTGATATTCCAATTCCATCGTTAAATTATCTTTTGATTTTTTCAAGGGTATTTCAAATTCGTAGTTATTCTTTGTTTCTTTTATAAATGTGTGTGTGTGTGTGTGATGGTGTCAGTATTTTTTTTTTTTTATTGCTGTTCTTTGTTTGTTAGTCTGCGCCTTTTTTGACCCACATAGACATGGCGAAATGTTGCGCCTGAGTGGACACATAATGGCTAGCAGAAGGCAAATGGAATGGGTGTAATAGCCAAAGCAGGACATGGACACGAATGTGGACATCGACATCGATATGGGATATGGGATATGGGACATGGCTGACTGCATTTTGTCTAGTTTTCTATTGGCAATTGCAATTATACAAATTAATTTCGAGACAAAAGCGTGTGTGGACTCTGTCTTTGTTTAGACTTCTAGATTGTGGGATGTTGTTATATCAATTCAATGCACCGCTAAATGAAAAGCACCGAAGCTTGCATACCCTAACAGATGGGAATACCCATGAAGGGTTAAGCAATGACAATTGCAGATAATGACAAAAGAGAGCAAATAGAAGAAGGAATAAAACATAATGGTTTTATATGAATTGAGTGCATAGAATGAAATGAAATGGGTTGCATTCGTATTGGTATACGTATCCAGATTGGGGTTGAGAATGGGTTGAGGATGGGTTGAGGATGGGTTGAGGATGGGTTGAGGATGGGTTGAGGATGGGTTAAAGATGGGTTGAGAATGGTTCGAGTATGCCAACAAGAATTGTGGACCTTGGCAGTTCTGGGACACCGCAGGCAATTGGCAATGCCAAACTGAATGGCGTCATCTTAAGCTGAGATGCGAATGATAATGATGATGATGATGATAATAATGATGGTTTCCCCTTCTCAGATAGCTACTTTAACATTTGTGTGAATATATGTACATATATGAAGGTCGATTGCATTCAAAGCAATTTCTTTCTCCAAAACAAATCTCTCTCATAAATTTCTTTAAAGAATTTACTGGTTATTATTCATTATCAATATTGAAAGCACTTTGCTAACTGTAATGAAATTTTCACTTTTTAAGTTTCAAAAAAAAAATTAAGAAAGAACATGAAAAGCAAATTAAACACAAATCGAATCATCCCACCTGATGGCGCTTCATTATTAAAGAAACATCAAATTAAGCAATTTAATTACAAAAAAATAAAAAGAAAACAGAATAAAAAAACTTTGTTCCATTTATACAGCTTAAAAAATTTGGTGACTTTTAATTGGCATTAAAATCTGGAAAAATTTTAACAACAAATTTCGACCTGATTTTTGAAAATTTGAAAATCGAATAGAATTTTTTTCTCCTAATTTCGAATGTTTTAATGCAGCTTTTTTCTACTCTTAGTTGCGATGACAATGATGTAATTCATTTTGAATTTTTTTTTCTAATTTTTTTCAAATGATTAGGAACTGGACTACCTTCTGGAATGTCCGTATGGTGGGAGTGATGGTGGGGGAAAGCATTTTGTTGAGTCCGTTTCGGGCTATTAATTTGAGCCCGAATACATTAAAAATTCATACCTCAATGACAAAATCAATAAGCAAAATGGCACCAGTTCCCATACCAGGAAATTAACAATAGCAAAATATATATACTGACAACTTGAAGATACACACTACAATTAATACAAAAATTTCTTAAAATAAATTAAAATAATTGTTCTGCTTTAGAAAATTTCATATATTTTATAGAGCTCCGAATTTACATAAAACTAAATATTGGTTCTGTTTCATAAAGCAAATCAAATCTAATTATATAATGATATACTATATGAAACTTTTTATTATTCAACATTCTTAAGTCATTCTTAAATTTTTTTCTTAATCATTTTAATCTTCGTTAATATTGTCATTAAATTATTTAAAATCATACAAAGTCTTCAAAAAATCACAGATATGTTTATAAATTAATTAATTTTTTCTTAGGAATATTTCATGGTTATAACGATACGGAATGTATATATATATTCTATGCGTAACAAAATGTTAAACAAAATGTATATACCATAATTTGCAAGGGAATAAAAATAAAAAAAAAAAGAAAATTATGATGGCAAATGCGAAAAATACAAAGAATCATAAATAACATGGCAAATGTTCAAATTTCATTCATTTTGCCGGATTTCGTTTCATATTTTTTCTTCTTTGTTGATGACACGCCTTGAACGCCCACATTTTATTTCAAATTCTTTAACAATTTATTTGTTGCTTTGCCTAGGGGACTCCTCAAAACGAAACACGAAACTCATGAGGTTGCGGTATTTAAGAAAATATAAACGCACTGGTTTCGTTTACAACACTGTTTAACAGTGCCTGAAAAAAAAGAAATGAAATAAATCAATTCACATTAAGATACTCTCTTAAACTGGTAACTTATTCCCTATATTGGAATGTCTTAATAAAATAAATGATTTTGGTATTTTCATGGATTAAAAATTAACATACAACTCAAGCGATGGATATTATTGAATTTGTTAATAAAATAGTAAAAAGAAAAGATTTGTTGTCAAGGGTTCAAAAGAATTTGTTAATCCTAACTAAAATTAATTATAATTTAACTTCATTGGTTAAATAAATTTTTAAATATTTTGTATATGGTCACATGAAATTAGAATGGAATCATGGAATCTGTGGAAAAACAGTTTCCACTTTTGGCCTTAACAGGATTTTCATCGTAGTCCTTCTTTTACTCCTTCTTTTAATTATCCTTACTTCACTTACTAACCATAGAAAAATACTTGTTGTAATCTTATGTACAAGTTTCTAAATAGCTACTAACTAAATGGTGACTGACTAAAACTATAAGTTTCCAAAAATTAAATCTAAAGAAATTTTGGGGTGATAAATATATAAATATAAATAAGTGCACTTATTTTTTTGTATAGCTGTGTATAATTAGCTTAATAAGATTTAATTATTTATAGTTAGTCATAATCGTTCAAATAGTTGCAACATTAACTTTTGCATCAGTTTTATTTTTTTTTTTTAAGTTTTTTGTTGTAGCCTGTTAAAGTTCAAACAAAAATGATTATCTTGTCTATGATAAAAATAAAATATAAACTTTTTATAGGAGTCTCAAGTTTTTCTTCAGCTGCAACACAATTTAATTTTTTTTCTCTCTCCCTCACTCTCTCTCTCTCTCTCTCTCTCTCTTTCTGTCTGTCTCTCCCTCTCTCTCTGTCTCATTTTGATTTTCTTGTTTTTCGTACTTATACGAAATTCTTTGCCACAAAAGCAACAATTACAACAACGCCCACAGCGGTAGCAGCAACAGCAGGCGGCACGCATTGTTGCTGCTGTTGTTATTAATGTTGCTGTTGTTGTTGCTGTTGCTGTTGCTGTTGCTGCTGCTGCTGCTGCTGCTCTCTAGATATTTTCGCAATCAAGTTTACTTGTACAAGAGCAATTCAAAAATAATAAAACCAAACAGAATAACAAAATAAAACAAGACAATGAAGTTGGAGCTGTTTTTACGCAGAAAATTACTCTTAAATGCAGCAATTAAGTGCCGCACTTGGGCAATATTTAGTCAAAAAAAAAAAAAAAAGAAAGAAAAAGCAAAAGCAAAAGAAAACAAAAAATAAATACGAGTCTACTTAGCTTTGGGTGCGTTGAGTCTTTGCTAGCCCAAAGGAAGTTTTAGCCAGCTTATCTTATCGGCCACAAAAATAAAAACTATGTTAAATGGTTAAAACTAAAATTCCACACTGGCCACTGGACACTGGAACAACATTTTATATTATAAATAAATGCTAGAAATATGTCCATCCATATGTTCTCCAAAAGAAGTAGTTACATATACACAACATTAGTTTAGATATATATTTTTTAAAATATAAATTTAAAAATCCAATACATTAATGAAACTATATCTTCTTTTTCTTTTTTGTTTTGTGGGTGATGATATTCAAACTAGATATATCTAATTGTTGGAGATCTTTTCAACTTACTTTGGAAGAACATTAATATATTATAAATAGAAATATCTTTGTTTTTTTTTATTAATTTATTGTTAAACAAACTAATTGCAATATTTTTTCTTAATCTCTTTTATGAATAATATTAAAAAAGAAAGATGCAAATTAGATCAAAGTAAGCAATGTTTAGTAACTATTTTGAGACACTGTGTAACGGTTGCAAAAGTTTGACAAATTGCTAGCTAAAATAAAGAAAGAAACAAAAATAAAAGAAACTGTCAACAGGTTATGTAAAATCGACGGGAAATTAAGCGACAATCACACGATGCTTATAAATATTAAGTCTCCCTCGATCTGCAAAAAAAAATAAAAAAAAAATGGCACGTGTCGAAAATCGTTATACCCTAAAAAAGAGTGAAAAATCATTAATAATAGTATTAAAAATTTTATATTAATCATTTTTACACACTAAATTCTATTATAAAGAAGAACAAAATGAAATCAATTAAATTCTACAATTCACCATAAATTAGAGTCGATTTAAATGTCAAAGAATTTTAATAAAGAAAAAAAGAAGCACAATAAATAAATATTTAACAAAATGACATAAAAATGTAAGGCATATATATATGTAATTATGTAAGTTTTCTGACCACTTGGTAATAACCATTGAACTCTCATAACAAAGTGTATCCTATGATACATATGAATTCAAACTGGTGGGACCTGAGTCCACGCAATTCTTGAGAACTGCGTTCATATCAAGTATACGTGGACCAACCTGATTTCCCAACTCAAGTTAACTCGAGTCAAAAAAAAAAAAACGAAAAATAAAAACCGGGTAACTGAGGGAGAGAGGTGGGCCTTTGGGCCAATAAGCTGCCTGGCGACTGCCTTTTAATTAAATTAGTTTTATTTATTTTTTTTTTTTTTCGGTTCTCCACTGCTGGTGCCATTTTATTGATATTTTTGGGACATTTATAGGCCGCATATATATATTTTTTTCTTGGTTAGGGGTTGTCCCGCCCACGAGGTTCGCCTTAGCGAAACCCTCGCACTGCGTAGCAGCCATACAAGGAAACGGCGCAAACAAGAAAGAAAAAAAAAATGAAGATAAAAAAAAAATGATTCAGATTGGGTAGCAGCTGCTTAATTGAGTTGCTTTATTAGTTTGGATCCCAAGAGCAGGTCGCACAAAACCCCTCAAAACATTGCCCTCAAATCGGGAAACACACACACACACACACAGAGAGAGAGACCCACACCCATTGAAGGCAACAAGCAAATCTCAAAGGCAAATATTATTTGAAATAGGTTAACAAATTTACTAGAAATCTATCTATCCTGTTGCACATTCACCACATTAGACTCTGGGTGTCTAAATATACAGATATATACATTATCTAAGCGAACCATCTATGTATACATATATGTACATATATATATATGTATGTATATAAATTCCAGCCATTGCCAAGTAAGTACTAACTACTGCTATATAAAACATAATGAGCATAATCGGCTTGCAACTTTTGGCCACTTTAGCATATATTTCATGTCGATGGGTTTCATTTTGTATAATTTATGAATCGATTTCGATTGTGAGGGCTTAAAGTCGCCAACTAAGAACCACAGGAGGGCCATTTCTTAGTACATATATCTACATACATATGTATATATATATATATGTATATGTATATATTCAATGAGGTTCGAAAATGTTTGGCATTACTAGTTAGATTCCCCCTCATTGATATGCGTGGGCTGAACTTGCTTGTTGCTCCACTACTACATACAAATAAGTACTGACATATATATATATATATATATATACGTATATATATATATGTATATACATACACTCCTCGACAATTAATTAGAACATTTTCTCAAGAATCTTTTTGAATTTTAAATTAACAAATTCTTTGGAAATTAATTCTTGAAATGATCCCAGGAACGTCACGGCGACTGTTTGAATAAAATATATAATTTTAACTGTTCAGATTGATCAAACTTTTATTTCTGTATTTGAAAAATGATTATTTGCTATATAAAATAGAATCACAGTAAGATTTAACCGACTACAGGTGTATTAATACTTTTCAATATTTTAACATATGAATAAATTTGATTAATAAATTAATTTTTGACTCTTTATATAAGGCTAAAACGGATTTTTTCTGGTTTTGATAACGGTTTACCACTGTTGATTTTTGCATTTTTTTATTGCAAACAAATTAACTAATACTACAAAATTTATTTCGGGAATTTATAATCACGTGTTTAAAAGTTATAAATTAAAGTAAAAAAACTGGTAAAAATTAAGCTTTATTTACAAAAAATAATTGTTATAATTGAACAGTTAGTAATATATTTTAAATATTTCATAGTTTTATATAAAAAAAATTTTAACTTCCATTTAAAATTAATTTCAAGCCAATTCTTTAAGAAATTTCATATTAAAGGAATGCTACGGCAGGTGTTCTAATCGATTGTTGGGCAGTGTTTATACAGATAAACGTGTATCTGTTGTATATGTATATTCAATGTATGTGGGGGTGTGTGTGAGTGTGTGTGTGTGTGTGTGTGTATGTGTATGTGTTTGTGTAAAAGAGCTGTCTCTTGTGATTATTGTTATTTTCTCATTGCGTCTTTGTTTTTCCTTTGATTTGTGTGTGTTAATTACGTTTAACTACTGCTGCAGTAGCCCAAAGCCAAAAGCGGTCTCGTTAAATTTAACCAAAACAGGTGAAAGAGAAATAAGTTCAAAAACAAAATAAAGCCAATTTTGACCAAATTCGTAAAGCGAGGCCAGCTAACAACAACAACACAAATAAAACAATATATATATATATATATATATATATACAATATATGTATAGTTTATTTTGCAGTTTCTGCACTTTGCTGATTGGTGGTACGCATGGTTAACTGGTTTTATGGCTTGTGCTATCAGTTAATAAAATGTATTTACTAGAAGCACTGGGAATACACTTTGAACACAGTTAAATCCTTTAATTTGTTGCATTTAAAAAAAATAATAAACATTTATTTTACGTCTAGCAAAACTGATCAGAAAAATCTTTACAAGTCAGCATCAAAATGAAGATGAATATCGAACGAATTGGTAGCTAGAGTTCAAATTTGGAGGAAGGTTTTTAACTCCGAATTTCCCGGGATTGAAATCGCAGAATATATGTTATATATATATGTATATATACCTGTATTTCTAGAAATCGGTTACCAAACAAGCAAATCGAATAAGTATTAGCTATAACCTATGTACAAATTAAAATTAAAACACACAGAAATAATTGATAAACTATTCAATAGAAAGTCAAATTTTGCTATATGTAAAAATTTCAGAGATATATGTATAATGTTAAAGATATCTAAAGTTTTTATATTGTAAAGTTAAATTTTCGTACACATTTTAAGTTAATTAGAACCACAAGGAAATATAACACTATCGATATCCTAATTATTAAACTTTCTTCTTAAACACTGGACTTTAACACTATTGATTAATACTGTAAATATAAAACTGCATTATCAAACACTGAATTACAAATACATTCTAAATTTTAACAGTATCGATACGGTATTTATATTACTTAATTTTTCAAAACTGTATTTTTTTCTTTTTAAATATAATCCTAGTTAAAATTTTTTGTAGTCTACGTTCTTTTAATACAATTTGAACTAAATTAAAATAGCTAATTGAAATAGTCAAAAATTGTATACTTAACCAATCAAACCAAAGAATAAATAATTAAAAGGAAATATTAGCCACTAAATAATTGATATTGTAGTTTGTATTTTTATGTTGCAAACCACGGAAAATAGTTCCGCATAGATTAAGTTAGTTGGTCATTTTATTCCACTTCTTTTTTAGTATATATTTTTTTTGCAATTTTACAGTTAGTGTTTTTTTTTTCTTCCCAATTGAGTTATTTTTTTGTTATTTTATTTTTGGCAAATCGAAATGCAACGTTAAGCTGCAACGCCAGCTATAAAGTTGGCAAGAGAGCAAAGTGTTATTTTTCTGTTTTTTATTTTCTATTTTTTTTTTTTTTTTTTGGTCAGTGGCAGCTAAAGAAAAGTTGTTTTTGTTGTCGGTTGCCGGTTGTAACCTGGCCGCTATTCAGTAACGCAAGAAGAAGAAGAAGAATCATAGTGTCGTTGGCGTCGCTTCCAGGCCACTTCACTTTATTTACCGCACTGTAACTTCACTAGCATTAAGTGCAAAAACATCTCAAAAGTCGGCGGGCGCATCGAACACTTTTAGAGTTTTTTTCCCTTACAATTTTTTATTTTTTTTCTTCATTGTTTTTTTTCTACTAAATCGTTTTTCCTGCATTTTTATGGTCAACTTATTGAAAACTCGAAATTGCGTAAGGTGTTAAGATAATGAAGATATAGACGGATGATGATGATGGTCAATGGCAGTCTATCTATGAATGTGGTACAAAACAAAAAAAAAAACGAGTTAGATTCATACATATGTATGTATGTATGTATGTTCAGCATGTAGTTATATGGAACTGGCTAAAATATTTCTATTTGGAGCAGACGGTGAAATGTGCAAGTGCAAGGAAGTGGAAACTTGCGGAAATACTATAGATATACATTTGTGTGTGTGAATACATATATGTATATATATACTACATATACCAACAAGTATTCGAATTTATTGTTGCTTTTACAAAGTTGTGGTTGTTGTTGTTGTTGTTGCTAGTGTTGCAACAGTCTAGTAGACCATAAACCAAGTCTAAGAAAATATTCATTTAAAACATTTAAAGAGAATAACTTAAATATAACCAAACATTTGATTAAATGCCCTTTTGGCCTTCTTATTACAATGGTCGAATAATTATCCTTATTTAAGTTAGGCAACATTCTTTTGGTGAACTTTAACCTTTAATTCAAATTGCAATTAGTTGAAATCTAAATCTAAAGGGCTATAATTCACTTTGAGTCGGGTTTAGGTATTAATTGCGATTAATTTTTAAAAGTTTTTTATAATAAAAGAGAATATGCAATTAGTTGCTTGCACAAAAAGATATCCTTTCAAAATGCTTAAGTTTTAAAAAATAATTTCTGAATGATTAATGTATGATAATAAAGCAAATACAATTAAAAATGCTTTAAACATTTGTCTCTAAAATCATATTGCTTGTTAATGTTAAAAGGATAATGTAATATAAAAGGAAAAGATAATGTTAAATGTTGTAACATAATCCAGAAAATCAAATCGTGTATTAGATTTAGGAATAACGTTACATATACATATACATACATATAATACTAGACACAAAAGTTTAACTCCTACCGAACCGGACTTATAAATAAAATTTAAATCTTCTTTTTTTTCTAGCTTACCGATACTCTAATAGAAAAATACTCCTTCTTTTGCCCATCTTGCCTTTTTAACCCTAGGAGAGAGGTCAGTTGTAAAGTATACACATATATTCTTAATCAGCATCAGATAGCGAGTCAATAACGTCGGTCTGTTTGTTTCTTTGCAGCTTTTAGCCATTAATTTTCTGGCGATATGGATGAAACTTGGTAGATATGTATTTTAGATGAGTACGCTTTCAAAGTTCAAGAATTGGTCGGATCGGATCACTTTAACATATAGTCAGTATCGAACTATCCGAAAACCGGTGTAGAATTTTATTATTCTATATATTTTTTTTTTTTTTTTGCGTTTAAATGCTATTTGTAATCACCAGGTTTGAATAAGATTACGAGTATAAATCAAAATGAGTTTTATATTTTTAATAGCCAATTTTTCTAAAAATAAGATAAGAAAAGATTTACAAAATAAGATTTACCTTGCTAATCAAATCATTATTTAATTTTATTCATTTGATTTTCAGCTTTTCCACATTTTCTCAACATTTCTTTATTACAATTTATTATTTTTTCAAAAGTTTGCCGCCAAATATTTAATTAAAAGAGAAAGCTTTTGGGCAACATTTTTTTTGTTTACAAACAATAAGCAAAAAGCTCCAACCGGCAAATTTAATCTTTCTCTCTTCGCTTTTGTTCATATTCATGCTCTCTTGTCGTTTTCTCCATATTCTTTTCCATTTTATCTTGCTTCTCTCGTTTTATCATTCAGAGCGCCTGCGCCTCATGTGTCAAAATTGCAATCCAAAATGTAAACGAAATTTCAAGTGAAAGCAAAATTTGTGTTAAATAAACGAAAACCGCTAAAGACTGTAGAGGAAATATATATAAAGAAAATATAAGAAAATAAAATAAATTAATAATAGTTACAACAGTTGATAAAATTGTGACAACAAAGCCACAAACACACAAAAACAACAAAAAAAAACGCATTTCATATTAATTTACGTGTATGTGTGTGTGTGTGTCTCTGTCTACGTCTGCGTTTGATTGTGTGTGTGCGTGTGTGCGTGTCTGGGGCAAACTTTCGGGGGAAAATTTTGGAAAATTTATTATGTTGTTGTTGGTGGTATTTTTTTTTTGTTAGTTTCTAGTGTGTTATGAAATCATTTTCGCCGCGTGTGAAGTGAAGTGAAGTCGGAAGAACTACACCAAATAGGAAAAAAAGCTTAAAAAACCAACAAATCCAAATTTTCATCTGCCAAGAAAAAGGTATATTTTCCCCAAATTAACTATAGAGAACAAAAAAAAAAAAAATTGGAAATTCATTTGGTAAATTTCCATTCGCCAATGTTGTGGACTGTGAAAATTCATTATATTTGTCCCGAATGAGTCATTTGTGTTTGTACTTAAATTTTTATATACCCTGTACTCATGTAATTGAAGGGTATATTAAGTTAACCAAAATGTTATCTTGTGAAATTTATGAATTAACTGATTTATTATTTTATTATCGGTGGGTGTGTCCGTCTGTAAATATTTATATTACTTTCGTAGATAAACAGTGATTAATAGAACTAAGAAAAAACGGAATAATAGTAAAAATACAATCGTTAAAGGGTATACAAAAGTCGATTTCCATAGCATAGTAGACAAAAGTGTTTTTGTTATTGTCACACACGCACACCGGTCATGGACACCAGAAGTCTTATTTTTAGAACCCTCTTCCATCTGCCTTAGCATTTGCCTTTAGCTAACCATCATCCTCCTCCTCCGCCTCCGCCCTCTCTCTTACTCCCGCACCACACTCATTACTATCCAATAATTTTTATATGCCCCTTTAAGTCGTGATAGATCGATATACATACATATACTAACTTATATTGGGCATTCCGAGCTTCGTCATGTGATTGTCTATCTCTGAGTTTTATTTTATTCCAATAGATAAGTTTTTTTTTATGCCGGCACAAAAAAAAAATTAATTATCAATTATCTACATATAAACAAAGTAAAACTTGTTTCAAAAAACAACAATTTTAGCAAATGTTCTCATTTTGTTTTTTTCTCTCTGTTTTTGCTTTTGTGTGGTTTAGGAGAGGGGGTGGGGTTTGGGGAAAACAGCTGTTAAAATGCATTTTGGTCATGGAATGAATTTTCACTGCCTACTTTTAGGCCGTGCATGTTAATTGTCATTTTAATTTTTAATTTAAATCATTAATTGTTTGTTTTCATGCTTAACTATTGTCTTATCTTATTCTCTACTACTACAAAAATTGTCAGTTTTTATACATCAATTTATACATACTTAAAAAATGCAATCGAAACATCTTTAAATAAGTTTTTAATTAAAATAAAATTTTTTAACTGTTTTATCAAAATTTATATTTAAATATAATTTGTTTTAGAATATGTTATAGCTAAAACAGTTTCTCTATTAACTGTGTCTACTAGTTTTTACTATAAATTGATTTTATATCATATTAAAAATTAAAATAGTTTCTATATATTTGCTATACAATTATGATATGATATGATATTATTTTTCAAGATGTATAAATGATGTGTAAATAACTGATTAATATACTAGCACACACACACACACACGCATACCCAGAGTTGTATACACACACACACACACACATAGAGAATGTATTCATTTTAGTTTCATGATGGCTTCAATACATAACTTAATGAAATACTTACGTCCAAATCTAACAAACACTTTGCAGTGCAGAACAACAACAAGAACAACAACATTATTAAGAACTTTAACAACTTTAACTAAAAGAAGAAGCACACTACTCGGTATATCCAATTTGCAATCTAATACAGTTGAATTGAAAATTTCCCATCGAGCCAAATTGCTGCACCTCATACTGTGTAGGAGACGTAGCACCAGGAATATAGAAATTCGCATCAAAGGCAGACCAAAAACCAATTGTCTAACAAATTGTTTAGAAAATAATAGAAATATTTGCATACAAAAATCAGGACAACTATATGCCATAATGTCGTCGGAGGATGCAACAAGCAATCAAATAGCTTCCAGGGACTACGATGATATGGCCCCCTATCAAGTGAGTATTTGTCTACAAAATACATATAAAACAAAACAAAAACGAAGCAAATTAAATGCAAGCCACAAAAATATATATACATACATATGTATATATATATATATTAGAATATTCCATATGCATTGCATTATATATGTTTGTATATATATGTAAATCAGCTGGAGATCATTGAGATGAGTAATCAACTACTAAATAACAGGCATTTTATGATTACTTTTTGTTGCACTTGCCACTCTTACCCCCGCTTTTTAATACTACACCAATCACCTCCCCTCCTTACCCTTCTACTTTATCATCGTTATCATTACATTTTATTTTATTGTGTGCATGTGTGAAAGAGAGAGGGGACCAAAACTTAACTTTTTTGTAAATAATAAGCAGAATTACAATATCATTATGGTTTTTTATTTATTTAAATAAATGTAGAAGTTATCTTAATTGTCTTTATGGTTAGTGGAAAGTTTTTCTTTTCATATTTAATTTTTTCTCTTTTTTTTAATTTTTCTTGCAGTCGGATATGAGTGATTCAGCTCCAAATACTCCAGGACCGTCTTCCTCTTCGGTTCCTAAAAAATATTATCGGCATGCTGCCCATCGGTAAGTCGAAATGAAAAATCTTCAAAAGAATATAATTTAATCTTTCCTCTTTACAATATAAATATAGATAAAATATTAATAGTTATATACTTAAAAATAGTTATAAAATAGAAAAAAAAAATAAACAAAAGTTTATTTGAAATTTATTTATTGAACCTATTACTTCAATATTTTTCAAGCAATTAAAATTTCGAAATGATAGTTTAATTTAATATATGTATATAAATTGACTTAAAAAAAGAGGAAATACATTCCAATCTTTTCTTATAAATTTAAAGAGTTTAAAACTTGAGCTTTGCATATATCATTGTGTGATATATATTTAGATTTACCAGACTTAAATCAAATTTTGTTAAATCTCTTTGTCAAATGTGGTTGCTGTTTGTAAAAGTGGTTATCGGATAATCCTTTGACTGAAATCTCAATAAATTTATGTCTGGCCTGGCTTTATATAAAAAATACAACGGTATACATATACATATATGTATATATATTTTTTTTAACCATTTCTTCCTCCTAACCGGCCTGCTCTCCCCGTCCCCTATAATTTTATACAAATTCAACTTTGTGAACCCATAAATTTTCCAATATAACATTTAAATGTTTTGTCGTCCGTTTTAAGGACACCATTCCGCCCTCCGCTCTGCCCCATTAACGCCCCTTTTTCCTATTTATCGTCAAGCATCATCGTCATCCCCATCACTGGGACTCATTAGAGATGACTGGCCCAAATCTTTAGCACTCTTCCATCGGCTTAACCCCGTCACAACTGCTATAGGTCAGTTGATGATGTTCAGACAGAGACTGTTCATGTTCACTTTCTTTTTTTCTTTCGGGTCAACATTTGAATGTGAGCACAAATTATATATATAGGGGGCGTGTCAGTTGATTGCTAAAATGGGGATTCTGGATTGCTTAAAATGGGTGTGTAAAGATGGCAAAGTGTTAACAAGTGTCAAGGTTAAGACGCTTGGGTAATTCTAAAAAAAAAAAAAAATAACAAATATATATATAAAATGCTTGACACTCTAAATTGTATTTGATTTTCGTCTCAATGGAATGACATTTCCCACAGACAGAACAAAAGTTTGCCAAATTTAACAATTTGTTTCACTTGACTTTGAATTGTATAGTAAAAATAGAAGCCAAAAAAATTGTAAATCAAATATCTGTGATTTTTATAATTAGATTATTATTAGTATTGGAACATTTTTCTAAATAGTTTTCTAATATTTTTTAGCTTTTCTAAACTGTATTAAGCTGGTATTATAAAGTTCAATTATTAATTTATATATTTAATCTGTAAAAACAAATTTTAATTCCGGAAAAAATATAATTAATAATTAAATTAAATAGTCTAATGAAAAACGTAATAAAATAGAGGATTATAGTAAAAATTCCATAAAGAAATTCGAAGAATTTAAATTTACACTTGTTGTTATTGTTGTAAATTAAATTTTCAAATTTTACAATTTAACCAAGTAAATATATTCATATATATATATGTGTATATGTATATGGTTCATATACTTATAATCATGTATCAAGCTGATGTTGTTTATCTGAATCTGAATCTGTTATGTTCCCTTACCCCCCGACCACACGTCGCTATTCACAGGCTTAGGCCATGGTCATTGCCATTTTGCTGCGTCTTGTTGCCTTATCTAAGAAAAGTAAAGGCAACAAAATCCAGTCTCCCAACCCACACAAACTATATATATACATACTATATATGTATTTATATATACATACATATATGTATGTGTATGTTTGTATGTATTAATATTTTCTATACTTATGAATTTCAGTTTACTTTTTCGCTCGCTCTTTTATTTTTGAGTGGGCACTACAGACAAGTGTCAAATGCAACCTGTATCTGTATCTTAAATATATATGTATCTGTATCTATCTCTAAATCTCTCTGGGTGACATTGACACACTGCAAAAGTGTAAGCATAGAGAGTTTTTTTTTATATGACAGATATGTATGTATGTATGTATGTATATAACAAATATTTGTTATTTACCATTCAATTTACCAATTTGAATTTACTTTACAATGTGCCTTTACTTTTTTGTTAATAAAAACAAAAAAAAAAAAAAGAAAACACATACAATTTGAATTTATTGTTGCTTAGCATTTGATTGCTTATTGATTGAAGTTATTCATGAATAACTGAGGGCAAATTGAGTGGGTGTAGAGAAATCAGGTTACATAAACATCAAACAAAAAATATCCACAAAATTTAATTCATTTTAAACTCAATTAGTTAACCTTATTTATTTATTTTTTTTTTCCTCGACAACTAAACATTGTTTGCATATAAGTATATACAATATATACATACATACATACATACATATATATTTGGTATTTCTTAATTCAATTTTAAAGAACATTTCTTTGTTTTTTTTTTTTATTTTTGCTAATACGATAAGTAAGATGATAAGAAGAAGTAGTTGCCTTTCGGAAATTATTGATTGTACTCTAAACAAAGAAAGAAAAAAAAGGAAAATTTAAGAAATCATAAAAATAAAAGTAATAAACTTTATTGAGTATAAAATATTTACTTGTTTATATATAGATTTGATTAATAAAACGTTGTCATTATAAATAATTGCTATAAAGATTTACTGAGACCCTTTAAATACAGATTTATGGAAACTTTAAACTTTAATAAATATAGTATTAGATTTCTATTTTTACAATAATAAATTATATTTTGTTTTTTTATACAATCAATAAAAATTGGAATGGGGTGACAGAAATCAAATTCTGTTCTTGAATTAAAGTGCATTGCAAAAACTAAAAGAAATAGAAAATAATCTACAATTAGTTGATAGCAGAGTGCAACGTCATTTGCTGTATTTTTCGATGTGAAATGTTTATTAATGTTATCAACGTATATATATTATATTTACACATTTTGTTTTTTTTTTTGTAATTTTTACACTGGCAATGTTTAATGACTTTAGTTTACAGCTTGACAACTTGCTACGTGCATTTTACATAATGTAAATAAATTTATTTTTCAAATGGAAAAATTTTGAACCAATGAAAAATATGATTTTGGAAAACAAAGAATTCAGAGAAAATTCAATTTTATCTTTGGAAAATTATAAACATTTATTTATTTACATACTTACAAGGTTATTAAGGCAAATTTTTTTGCCTCTTTAAAGTAGTTTTTATGACCATTTGATACAATATAACTTGAAATCGATATACATAAAAGGCAGATAAAAAAAATTTAGCTGAATGTAAAATTTTAATTGTTATGTGATTTATAATGTTACATTCAGAAAAAATACTAAAAAGAATTATGGACTATCAAAAAATCGTATTAAGATCACGATTTAGCAACAAAATATTCAATTTTGTTGTTGTCATTTTATGCAAATACATAAATAAGCTATGACTGCCAGACAAACTAAGATCTATGAAATATTTATAAAAACACACAAATACATACATATACATGTATATAGATACATACATACATATATATAAATATACCAAAAAGCACTCAACGCCATCAATATTATAATTGGGAACATAATTAATGTATGAATGAATTTGAAAGGCGCAAAACGTTTTGACAGTCAAAGGTGTCACAGCAATTTGCATAACCCAGCAAAGCGTATACTTATGCGATATATATACATATATATATATATAGACATCGATATTGGTTATGTAAGTGTTTGCCAAATTGGGTACGAAATGTTGGAATTATTTCAAAACCAATAGCAAACACAGAAACCCACACAAATATTAGACAAAAAAATATATAAATGGAATGAATAAATAAAAGAGATATAATACTTTATATATATTTTATCGGGTATATAAAGATCTTTCACAGGAATGATAACAGAATATATATATATAAAATAATATAATATACATATATGGTTAAAATTCATAAAACAAAAAGTGATAAGAATATGACAGCTTTCGTTAAAATTAAAGTAATTAATTGCCCAATTAAAGGGTACTTTAAAAGTCGACAATGCCGCCTTTAAGATGCGATCTAGTTTTTCTACTAACTGACACACTAAAAATTTCCATAAACACGCATACTCTCAGGTCGTAAAGTGGGTGTAGTCAGACTATTTCTTTTTTTTTCGAGTACTCATACATATATTCATTTCAGTTGTTTTCGTCTTTTGGCGTTAAGATAAAGAATAGCACTGAATGAGCTAACTATGAATGCATGAAACGTATATTAGTCATGTGTTACCCTAGGAAAGGTTTTTCAATACATTTGCAAAGTAATAGTATCAATTAAAATTCTATAATATTCAATAATATTTTATCATATAAGGTATTTCTATTTTTAAGTTTAGTTACTAAAAAATATACTTTATCTCTCTAAAGTTAACAAAATATCCAAATACATTTTATAAACATAGTAAAAGAAGTCGACTTTAGTATACCCTATAATAATATAATTAAATTGAGTTGAGTATTTGGAAAATTGGGATAATAATGACTTTGCAATTTATTTTTCATTGCACCGAAATGTATTGAATATAAAAATTGTTTACACATATAAACCGAAATAAAGAGTAATTGAACAAAAATTAAGTTGTTTATTTACTATTTTTTATTTTTACTTTAATTGTTCTGTTATCTTATATTGAATCCTGTTCAGTATGTGCAATAAATTTGAATCTTTGATTAAATAGGTCAGTAACTATACAAAAATATAACATTACTTTAATTCATATAAAAGGCATATCTATTTTAGATACTATAAATAACGGCATATGGAGTCCAATGGAGTCTTATTCTTAATTTAAAAGATTTTTCTACTATAATTATGTCAA
Organism: Drosophila emarginata; assembly: GCA_037075365.1. NCBI lineage: Eukaryota > Metazoa > Arthropoda > Insecta > Diptera > Drosophilidae > Drosophila > Drosophila emarginata. The sequence continues at coordinate 3,000,160 of JBAMCD010000160.1, forward strand.
TGAATAGAATTAATATACCCTTTATATGAATGAGTATAGGGTATAAAAACATTTGACGTAGCTAAAGACAGCTGTGTGGGCTTGACAAGAGCCCCAACGAGAGCTTTCGACGCCGACGCAACTGAAAAGACGGGGAGACATATAGCGAGCGAGAGAGAGCGAGAGCGCAAGAGACCTCTCTCTCGCTCTCTCTCTCTCTCTCTCTCTCTGAGAGAAAGACAATGAGAGAGTATGCGCGCGTAGATTAGTCTACAGGCCCCCTGTCTCTCTCTCTCTCTCTCTGACTCTGTGTAACTCGTTCACTCTTCCGCTCACCCCTCTCAGTCACTCTCTTTCTTCATCTCGCATACTCTCTGTTGGTGTGTGTGTGTGTGTGTGTATGTGCGGATTTCTTCCCTCATTTCAATTTCTACGTTGCACTTTCAGTTGAAATTCGAACGTTGAACGAAATTGTTGCTCATCCAACAAGCCAAAAGACATAAAAAAAAAAAATAACCAAAATACAAAAAGAAAACAGAAAAACAAAACAATAGCAAAAAAAATATATAGATATACATATATATATAAAAAAAAACATAGTAAAACATTTAACAATCATTTTTTTTATTTTTGTTATTATTGTGATAAAACTAAGAAAAATTAATACAAACTATACGTAAATAAAGAAAACTCTGCCACGCACGAGATCATTCCAAAGTTGAGGCTTCCGTTACCTCTAGAGTACCTACCACCACCCACTTCCCTTTTTACATACTCAGAAGAGCTGTCTCTCCCTCTCTCTCTCTCTCTCTGTCTCTCTCAATCTCAAGTCCACCCTGTATTCCAAATATCAGAACAGCTGATAAGATACTCTCACTCTCCCCTCTCTCTCTCTCTCTCTCACTGTGTGTGTGTGTGTGTATTACTTTGGTTCTTTAACTGTGTGTTAAGTTCGCGACATTGTCTCGCCTCCGCAATAGTAAAAGCATTTTTGTTAGCCTTTGGCGTTGCCTGGCGGTAAAAATGCCACAACAAAAACAACAACAACCAAAACAGTTGGAGAATTTGCAACATTCCAATTTAAAAATATCGTCACGGGAACGCACAGAAACAATCGGTGAAACCGATGACATGGATCAATCAATATTAAATGGTCAACAATTTTTAAATACTGGTGATGGAGCCACTATCACCTATCATGGCCATAAACGTGAGCTAGGACACAGGTGAGCATCAATAATAAATAATGATAATTATAATTTCGACAATATCTGTGTGACTGATACAATCAACTTCAAGTGGAAAATTTGAGACTGTTCCCTCTTAGCTTATCAACGTGACTCATCAGTTAGCAATATACTTTTATGTTAGTTGGTCACTCACCTACGCTTTCAATGGCTTGATACGGTTTTTTTTTTGTTTTTAGTAGCAGTAATCATTCTAGTGGATTATAATAAATTTAGTTTTTTGTTGCCAAGCTGATTATAGATCTGTTTAGATTTGCACCGTAATTAAATATATATAAAGTTTACACTTCAATACACTTAGTTGGCTTTTTAATAATCTCTTTAAAGATTTTATATAAAATCTTCTGATCTATCAATAACGCTTTCTAAATATACTTAAATACTTTAAGTAACGCTTTGCCACTTTTAATGATTTTCCTATTTTCTAACTTAGAAAAGAAAGCTAATCTCTATTCAAAATTTGATTTTTCTTGGAATTCAGACTAAAGTTAGTCAAAAATCTCACTCTTACTCAGGCGCACACACGGATCAAAAATATATAATGTCTTCTTTTTTCCACAATATGTACATATGTATATACATTTCTTTATTCTCTTCTATATGTATTTTCTCAGTATAAAGTGTTTGAAAAGAATTTGGTTAATTGTTTAAACAAAATGTTTACGCTTCTTTTTTTTATAATTTTTCTATAAACCAATCGAAAGTAAAAAAAAAAACGCAAATTGTATGTGCAACACATTTGGTTTTTGAGTTGGAAAATTCGAATAATATAGTAAATTTCTTGATAATTATCCTTTAAATAAAGAACACTTTGAAAAATGTTTTTCGAAAGAAAATAATACTAAAGCTTTTGTGTTTATTATGTTAAGAAAATGTTTAATTTTGAAAATTTCAAATTGTAATGTTGACTTTAATAATCAACTTTAATTCTAAGATACATAATAAATATATAAAATATATTAGATAAAAATAATCTTCATTAAAGTTAGATTTAAAATAACATTTTAAAATCTTAAGTAATAATTCAATATTTATGGAAAAATCTTTGAAAATTATTTTCAGTTCATTTCATATTTTGAAATGCATCTAATGCAGAGTGTTTATGAAGAGCAATTGCTATCAATATATCCAGTTTGCATATTAATCTATAGATATGACATATTTATTAAAATTTAATTTATGATATTACGTGATAGGAATGAATTAAATGATAACTTAATCATACTTAAATTGCAATTGATCAAATAAAGATAAACAGAATTGACAAAAAAAAAACTGCAATATCGATTTATGCGGAAGAAAAACAAGTGTAGAAATATACTATGCTATATATATGTACATATATGTAAATATAAATATAGTAGAACTTATTCATTCACACTTAAAGCCCATTAATTCATAATGACCAACAGTTGCCTAACGTATCTTAAATCTGTTTGTTCAGACATTTAGACAATGACAAATATTGAAATAAAGAAAGGGCATCACAGAGTAGAAAATATTAGATAATTAGGTAATGCCAATCTTTCACACTATTGCCAATTTTTAATTTTGTTAATATTTATTACATATTTTATTAATGATGAATAAAAAGTCTTGTTTAAATATTTATATATTTATGTTGAAGTCAATTACTGCATTTAAATTTTCAAGCTATAATCAACCGACTTTTTTAACATTTATTACATATTTTATAAATTACACAGTGATTCCAAAAATATATTGATCAATTAATCAATATACAATTCTATATACAATTCATTAAGACTTTCTGATACAATATACATAGATTTGTATAAACTGAACTGATCATACAGATGAAATATTTATATATATATGTATATATATATTCAATATAAACTACTTTAAAAATAAGTTAAATACATTTGCATAAGAGTATTTAAATTAATTCAAAATTTAAATGTGATGACAAAATGATTTCTTAGCGTGATAAATTACAATAAATATAAAAAAAATGCAAAAACAGCATTAAAATCAGAAATTCAATTGTAAACACTATTTATCTATATATATATATATATATATATATATAACAAGTTGATATTTCACATGATTTAATGGGAATATACTTTTATTTGATTTTATTATATAATCGGGCAATTTTCAATGATTATTCGGACCTTTATTTGCGTTGCCTACTTTCCAGCGCTACAGTTTCCTCGCTCTTTTGGTAAATGTGTGTGCATGTGTGTGAGTGTGTGAGTGTGTGTGTCCTATGTGATTTGCATACATATGTGTGATACAGCTGCGGGTGCTGCGGTTATTAACATGCCCTTGGCCATGCTCGCCACGTCTCCCTTTTAGCCGACATTTCCTCCCCCTCCCCCCTCCACCGACCAACCGCGCACAAATTAGAATTGAATGGCATAGGAGATTGAGAGAGGGGGAGGGGGGTGTTATAAATGCTTGGCTGGCATTCTGCCTAATTGCTCTTTCAGTTTGGCTTTTCTCGAATTTCCCACATTCGCTCGATGATTTAATTTTGTTCATCTGTCTGTCATATTTTTCCTGTTTTAATTTTTTTTTTTTTTTTTGGTCTGCATATATGCTAACTAACTAACTAATCCATGTTGATTAGTGAAACCATTTAAGCCCTTGGCTTAATTGACATGAAAATGTTGTAGATTTTCATTGTTGGCACAAAAAAAGATGCGCGCCAGCTAAAAGATAAACAATAATTTTTCTCGAGCTCTTTCGCTGTCTCTTTCACCTTTCTTTGCTCTCGCTTCGCCTAGTGTCACGTAGTTTTTATTTCTTTTTTTTTTAACTTTTTACGTAGCCGGAAACGGAAACGCCCCAATCCGAACACAAACGACCCTGACAGAGAAGCATAAAAAAAGAAAAGGCGGCTAAAGTTAAAGCTGAAGCAGCCACAGAACTTTAATGCAATTTGCATTTAATTGAAATGCAAAAAAAAAAAAAATTATTTATATTTATTGCAAGCCAATGCGTATACATACATACACATATGTATGTAAGTATGTATGTATATTCCATATACATATGTATATTGTATGCCTAAAAGCATTTTATAGGCAATGTTTTTTTTATATTATTTATTATTTTAATAGCATTTCGTTCCATGGCAATTTCTTTTCTTCTAATTATGCGCATAATTTTTACTTAAATGATTTCATATATATATATTACTTTTATATACGCATATACATATATTGCTGCAAAAGAAATAAAAATGCATTATTTCTTTAACAATTCAAAAAAATATAATGTTATCATAGAATTTTCTTATATTTAAGTTAAAGAAAATAAAGACTATAAACGGATTTTAAATTGAATATTAAAAATATTACAAAATGAAAACAAAATTGCAATATGTCAATTGATATAATTGGAATATTGTGTGAATGTCACATCAAATTAATATTCCATTAATTTAACCCCAATCTATATATTTATCATTCTTTACACTATGTGTATATATTGCAGGTGTATAATTCTGATTATTATTTATTATAATATCATATAATTCTGTTGAATAGTGTATTTATTTTCATAGATGCAAACAAATGCATTTATTTGTAAATGTCAATTGGAATTAAATTTGTATTATTACATTATTTATATTTTGTATTATTACATTACCAAGAAATTGGTTTAAATTTAACAAAAGTTATGAAAGAGGAGATAGAAAATTGGTTTTCTGATTTCCTTTGGTTTTTATGGTTTTGATTTTAATTTTAATTTTTCATTTCATTTGATTATAATTTGAAACATTCTCTTATTAAAATTCAAATAACATTTTCCCTTTACCCAGAAATCCTTTCAATTTATGGCTTAAAACTAAAACTTTAAATACGTGACAAATTTAAAGCTGCAAATTGTAAAACTAAATAAGAGAAATATAGAGAAATTCATACATACATACATATATACATATATATGTATTTATATGTGTGTCTGTGGGTGAAAAGAAAAGTTTAACCAAATACTTGACATTCATGGACTTGCGCCTGTACGTTGAAATTTTTTGTTTAATTTATTTTTTTTTTTTGCATACCTGTAAATTCTTATCCTGTAAAAATGTCACGAACAATTACATCTAAAAAGAAAATACACAAAAAAAAACTGAACTTAGTAGTTTGTAAAGGAAATAAATTTTTTTTTATAACTTAGTTGGCAATGCTTTAAATATCTTAAAATCAATAGAATTTTTCAATAGACTCAATCCATTTACCTTCAAATAAATACACAAGATTTTCAAAAATATTTATATAATATATACATATATATATACATACATATATATACATACATACATAGCTATTAATCGTTATGAAAGCGATTGGACAGCAATTAACGAAAACTCCGCAAAAACTCTGCTTAAATCGACGTATTCCAAACTTTAAGCCGCATAATATCGTATCTTCTTCTTCAAATTGCAATATGGCCAATTTTTCCTGTGTACGTAGGAAAATTCAACGCATTTTACGACATCAAGATAAAATTTCAACAATTGTTGATGATGCAAAGAAACGTCCAAATCCATTTGGTACAATACAAACAACTGATACATATGATATGGAAAATCAATTTATGGATTCATCACATCAATGGCTATTGGATGACTTTGATGTCTTTCGTGGAAAAATAAATAAAATATTTAATGCAGATGATGATGAGGATGATATTAAAGAAAATAGTTATAGTTCAGCATTGAATTTAACATAAAAGCAAAAAATTATTGCATTGCCCCTATCAATCAGATCAAGTTTCAACAAGTAGCAACAAAAATAACTTTTCGATCAAACTATATATTCCGATACAAATTATTCAAAAAGAAAGTGAAGTAAATGAAATTCAATTAAATTTTTGGCAACAAAATGTTTTACAAACTATAATCAACTAATTGTTTTTTATTATAAAATATATATATTCTAAATTCTATTCTAAATCTTAGATAACTGAACTATACATACATATGAAAGTTGTGTTTATAATGAAAATATGAAATATATATAATATATATTTTAATATAAAAATTAAAGAAATAAAATAATAATGGAAAACTCTGCCTTTTCATTAAATTGTTTGATACATTTTAAAGTTTGATTAAAATATATTATTTTGTAACTTAGACAAACTTGAGAATATATTTGTACAAATGTACATAGAATCAAGAATAAGTTAAGAAAAAACTATATATTATATAGAAACTTTAATTTACTATAGATATTATTATTATTTTATAGAAACTTTAATTTATAGAAATTATGATATATAAACTTCAAAAATAGGACAAGAAAACTATGTCTTTGCTATTATTCAGTTTGTTAAAGTTCATTATAGGAAAGTTTCACTGTGTTAATGCCATCTTAATAAATGTATATATATATATGCGAGTTTCTGACAAACCAAATTGCAATTCTTTATATACATCTACTTTATCATATTATAAACTAAATCTCTTTCAACATTATTTCAAAAATGTTTTATTTTGCTGTGAAAACCAATCCAATTCCAAACAAAATTGGCTTCCGGTGTGAGTGCATATATATATATATATATATATTTTTTTTTTTTTCATTCTATTAAAAAGTTCTCACAGAATCTTAAAGAAACTTATACCTGACCTCCATTTCACTTACTCTCTATCACTGTCTCTGTCTATTTTCAACAAATTGGATTAGTCGCCCAAGTCTGGCAATTGAATTTAGTTATTTGATTTGCAGCATCACCCCACTTTTTTTTTTTTGCCCTCCCCCACCTAACCCTCCTTTCTATTTAGGTAAATGGATTGTGTGGGTTTGGGATATGGGTTCTAGGTTTTTGGGAAGGGGAAGGGTAAAAAAGGGGCGTAAAGACACCTAAAAATTTGTATTCCGGGCTAATTAACTTCACAAATTCCCATGCTAAGCCCTCTTCAATCAATTGACTGACCGACAGTCAGGGTTAATCAAGCCCCTAACTCATACTAAACTGCTCAACCCTGTTTCAAGGTCAAATGGAAACATCCCCTCTACACACACAAACACACACACAGACACAAATACAACAAAAATTGAAAGTGTTCATTATTATTATTATTTTTTTTTTTTTTGTTATATTTTCTTTGAGTTTTTGCGCCGACCAAAAATTGTCACACGCATGACAAAAACAACAAAAAAAAAATACCGAAACGAAGCAAAAAAATAAAAAAAAAAAAAGAACAAATTCTCTATGGAACAGGTCGTTTTCAATAAGCCAGGCCACATAGTGTCTTTGACGTTCAGTTTGATTTCGCAGTGAGTGCAGATTGGACGCGATTATATTCAGTGTGTCTTTGTTCGATATACATACATATAAGCAATTAAAGGACGAAAGTGTGTGTTAATATAGCATCCTGCTTTCACCTACTTTCTAACCACTTTCACTTACTATTTTCCTTACACTTACACACAACATATGCATGTGTATGTATGTGGTCAATAACTATTTACATACATACATATAAGTATGTATGTGGTTTATTTGTTATCCTCTTTTCCTTTTTTTTTTTTTCTTTGTATTTTGTGCAATTTTTGTGTGGCAATTAGAACTTTAATAGACGTGCAAACTTAGCCAGGAAGTGAATTGCAAATTGGCTAGGCTCTAAGTAAATAATGTCACGCCCATTTTATTGTCTACACTAGACAACAAAATAAAGATAAATAATATATATAAGCAAAACTAATTATTTTTACATATATTTAACGTTCTTAAATCTGTTTGATAATCTATACAAATTAAGCTTACAAAAAGTGAATTAAAGATTATTTTCGGATTTTCTTTTTATTTAAACACTTATTTATTCATTTTATTTATATTAAAAGTAATTAAAATTAGCAAACAAAAATAATTAAAAGAAATTAACAAATTTATATACATATTATAGAAGAATATATATGTATGTATATTTATATGTATATATTTTTCCAATTTTGAAACCAATTATTTACTTTATGTGAAAGTAAAATATTTTCCAACATTTTTAGATTAGAAATTTCCCATTTAATGACATAAAAAAATATACAATATTTAAATTATTTTAGGAACATATAAAGTAAATAAGTAATTAAATTATTCTTAAAGAATATATAGAGTAATCAGAAATATATATCTATTAAATAATTAAATTTTTCTATTTTCTATATATTGCTGAACATTTTTTGTCCTCGACTATCTATGTTCTCATAGCAAAATGTTTATCCTGTTGAATAGTGTAATTATTTTTACGCTTACGTGACTATATATATATATATGTTTGTCTGTGTGTGTATACAGATATCTATATATACATATTTATATATATATGCATGTATGTAGAAGAGACTATTTGGTTTTGTGGTTATGCTTATTAAGTCAATTATTGCCCAATTGTGCCGTCCCTGATGTGTGGATATGTTGTCCCATGGCATTTTTGTTGTTGTTGTTGTTGTTGTTGCTGCTGGTATAGAAAGCGGGGGGTGCGGGATTCAATGAAAGCCGGGATAGGTTTGCCTGGTCTGTGGTTTGTGTGGTTGGTCTTTGGGTCTCAGGCGCAATTGTTTGTTTGCCATTTTGATTTTAATTGGAACCACATACCAAGCAAAGTGCCCCCACCCCCATTATTATCCCCACCCCTTATCAATCTTCTGCTCAGTAACCGAAAATAATAACGGCAATGGCCACAGTAGTGAAATCTCTTGTCCCTCTATTCCTGTATGCTCCTTTCTGGTATTTTGACCTTGTTCAAGGATTCAATTTACCCGCATCTTTCGCTTTGGTTTATAACAAGGAAGCATCCAGATTGTGTGAGGGTGATAGCGACATAGGAGATTGGGTACAACATATTGATAGTTACATAAATTGAATTTTCAAGAGTTTGATGTAAAAAAAAAAAAAGTGTAATTCTCTTTGTTTCTATTTTTAAATAAAAAAGGAAATTAAATAATTATCAAAATGTATAGTCGATTAACCGATAATTAAGAGGCAAATAGTATATCGAAAAACTAGCCTTTTTTTTTTAGGTTTTCTAGTCTCTATTAAAAATCAAAAATATTAAATTAAAATATATAAAAATTATTCTTTTCAATTCAGATCTTTTAAAGTTCCATAATAATTTATGCATATAATAAAAATCTAAATAAAAAGTATCTGTATACTAAATATATTCACAACAATTGATATTGTTATAACTGAATATCCTGGTCAAAATTTAAGATAACTTTTACTGTAGAAAAACTTCTACGAAAAAATATAAAATAACAGTTCTACCAATTTTAAATTATTTATTACAAGCTTTCTTGTGAATTTTCTTGTAAAATGAAATGTTAAGCAGTTTTTAAAAAACAACAATGTAATGATTGAAAAAAAATGAGTTCTTAAAGATACAAATAGAGACATGTTTAGGACGTATTGCTGGGATTTTTTGCCGGCTTTTTCTACCATCGCAAATACTTGAAAAGTTTACACTTTAGTTTTTCGATTTTTAAAAAGAGTTTTCATTAAATTTATTAAACATAAAATTATTTTAATTAAAATTTTGTTTCTTAATTTGTGGAAATTCAAGCCTTAGAGAAAATCTATAAAAAAGGCTTCAATTATGCAAACAAAAACAATTTTGTGAACTTTAAAGAAATCATTTTTTTTTTGTATTTAACAATATTAAATTTGGAACACTTTTTTCAACTATCGAATAATTGCAGTTTTTGTAAAAGTTTTAAAGTTTTGAAATATCAAAAATTAGAAATTTTCAATTCAGTGAGCCAATTTCAATGGAACTATGCAATAGACAACAATCAGCTTCTTCACATAAACTAAATTAAATTCCTTTTTCCGCACTTTTCTCATTCAATCTCATTATCCCCTTAACACCACTTTGGCCACACAACGATCATTCAGGGGAAGTGGCAAAAAAAGAAGATGAAAAAAAAAAATGCGTGGCACGTGTCACGGGCAACAACAATAAGTATATCAGATTCTCTTATGTATTACGACTTTGTATGTATGTATGTATATGTAGTTGCAACAAAACGTTGCATCACTGCCACGGCATGACGTTTGTAAAACTGAAAATGAGAAGGGGAAGCAAAAAAAAAAGAAGAAAAATGTCAAAACAAGAAGAACTGAAAAGAAAAACTTAACTACAATGGGGAATGGGGGAATATGACGTATACGCCACGTGGCCAGCGAACAAAATGATGAAGGGCGGACCATAACCAAATTGATAAACTTGCATTGGCATGATATGAATTTTGATTTTACAACTCTTTGGACCAAACACAATTGTAATCCCGGACACAAGTTATAACAATTTATCTATGTTTCAATCTAATCAACAGCAAGAAAATTGCACAATAAACTTGTTGTTGCTGTTATCCTTTTGCTTCTTTCACATCCTTGGTGTGCATCTTTAGTATGGCAGACTGTCTGGCATTTTGCTTCTTATCGAATTGTCCTTCCCAAAAAGGACAAACGATGCTTTTTTTGGCCCTCAAGCTGAAACTTAAAAAAAAATATAAAGAAAACCAAAGAAAAATAAAAACATTTTATACATTTTTCTTTTTTGATAATTTTTCATGGTTCAATACAAGCTAGATTTATTGCTGGAAATGGAGGAATCAAAGAGATATAGATCGCATAGTAAATGTATTCCACATAAAAGGTTATTGGACATTAATTTAAAACGGTTTTTTTTTTGATCGATCATTTGCAAAGTCATTAATTATTTTTGTACAGAAAATTTTACAGGCAACAGGTTCTAATATTTTAGTCAAAATATTACTAGTAAAAAAAACAAAGGAAAATATGAATAAAAAATTAAAAATATTACACTATTTTTTATAAACAAATTGTTTTAAGCAATATTTTAAGAAATAATTGTTTTTCAAACCGATATCTTAGCAACTATTTATGTAATTACTTTTCAAGTCAAAAGTTAAAAAACAAAAAATTAAAAGAAAGAAAACAGAAAACTCTTAAACAAAATCAAAATCATTTCGATTCGTAGTACTTATAAAAAATGTATTTCTTTTTATTATTTATCCAATTTGCAATTAAAATGCCAATTAAAAAATGTATTTGTAGCATACCAAAAAGAAAAAAGCTTTTTTCCTTTCATTTTTGTATCAGGAAAAACCTGAAGAAAAGAAAGCCGAAATTAAATTTTCTTTTTTTCAACTGCCATACAAATTTACGCACAAAATCAACAAATGTATAATAAAAACAACAACAATAACACAGAGTATAACTGTTTCAATGGCAGTTGTAAAAAAAATTTGCATGTGGCAACAAGTTTGTTGCAACAAAATTATCATCATCATCATCATCAACAACAACAACAACAACAGATTGCTGTCAGTGTCAGTGTCAACACTGAAACTGAACCTGTAACTGACGCTGGTAAAGTACATTGCTTGTTGCAGCAACAACAACAACAACAATGCAACATTACAACAACACAATGCCCACAAGACGCGTAAGTTTTATAATAAAGAAAAAAAATTGTTACACAATTTTTCTGTTAGTTTTCTTTTGTCATATAAACTGAAATCACTGACAGCAGCAACGAGAATATCGCGATATATGTATCTATATATATATATATATATATGTATATATTTGTATATATAAAGTGTGTATATAACTTCCTGAACTGGCACATTATTCAATTCCAGGGAATTCAAGGTTAATAAAAAACTGACATTTATTTAATTTGCTAAAAGTTTAATAAAAATATGTCCTTCAACTTGATACCCTTAAAAAAAACATTGACTGACTTCAAATAAAATGTATGTTAAATTTTAATATGAATTAATCTAATTTTTTAAAACCAATAAACCAATAGAAAACGTTTTTTGTTTGATCTTTCCTAAGAAAAAATTTTTTCTTAAAACAATATTAATAAAACACAAATTAAAACAAAATAAATGTTAAATGTTAAATAAAAATTTCAGTTAAATGTTTCTTTAGTTTTCAGTTTAAGAGATTTGCTTGATAATCTGTAGACAAAATGACTGTAAATTTTAATTTTAATTGCATCCTGAAGATAATCAAAATATTTACATTTAATATATTTAAGCCAAAAATTCTAGCCAAAGACATTTAGCCTTAATTGAATTGACCATCAAGGTCTTGTTATTTTGCGATTTAGTTTTGTGCGAAAAGCAAACCAAAAAAAATGTCAACAGGCCAATTAAAATGTAAACAATAACAAAATAACATAAATATATACAAATATATATTTTTATATGTAAGTCTACATATGTGTACATATATACAATATGAATGACCTATGTTTACGTTTCTACATATTTATATACATATATATATATTTACATTAAGATGAATTATTTCATTGTTTTTTTGTCCTTATCAAATTAAATTGATTTGGATTGACTCTGGTTGAATGACTTTACAAATATTACGCACTGCTTCAAACTTAATCAAGTGTAAGAAAAAAAATATAAAAAATTTCGAAAATATTCAAGATAATGCCAGAACTTGTGTACTAGTGGCCATTAAAAAGAAATAAATATAGAATTTGATATCTTTCTCAATAAAAAGAAAACTTTGGCAATTTATTGATAAACAAAATTGACACATTTTTTCACAATTTTATTCTATTTATTTTACATAAGTTTTTTTTTGATAAATTCCTTATATATAACTTATATTTTAATAAAAAAAATTTACTGTCGCCTGTCGGTAAAACTTTGGCAAAGAGTTCAATGAAACTTCTACTAACTTTTCATAGTCAGCAAAAATTGTTTGGCCAAGTGAAAATTGGCAACATCCCTCTTGCCCTTAAGTTTGAAAATTAATTATTTCAATTTTCGCAAGTGACCCTTTTTTTGTAATTTTTTTTTTTTTTTTGTTTTGGTTTTGGTGTTTGGTCACAGATTTATGCATTTTGTTTGAATTTGGGTTAAACAACAACAACAAAAAAATATAGAAAAAAAAAAGGATGCAACTTTTTTGCTGATTTTGGCAAATTCTCAACAGAACTAAATTGCTAAAATGAAAGAGGACGAAAAACATAAATACAGAGAAAATGTCCCAATGGGAAGCATAAGTTTTAAAAAGACAACACCCCAAAATACTATCAATGGGCGTAGTGCTTGGCAGGGGGCCCAAATGATCCCCTGCCTACGCCCATGGTTAGTAATATTTAATCTATCTATATGGGATCCTTTATAGAACTTAATTTTATAATAAACGAAATAGAAAAGCACTAATTTTTTTTTTAAATTGATTGAAATTACATTATCCCATAGGATTCAACTCTTTAGCCAATTAATTGAATGAAAAATTGATTTTTCGAAAATGATTGGCAAAGATTTTTTTGTTGTTGTTTTGCAATTTTCACTGCTAATGAGTTTATCCCCCAAAAAATGTTTGTTGTAGTTGCTGTTTTTTGTTTTTTTTTTTTGGGGAGGGCTCTGTAATAATTTTTTTTTTTGTGGTTTCGCTTTTATGGGCGTGGCAAGCAGCTGTCAAAAGCCAGCAGAGGAGGACCATCCAGTAGATGGGCGTATTGCCGACGCCTGTAACACAACTTTTTTACACTAATTGCTAGCACACACACACACACAGACACAGACAGACCACAAATCACATTGAAAATTTGCGAAAAAAGGGAAAAAAAAACATTTTAACATTTTGCGCATTGCAATTTACATTTCATGTTTTTTTTTTGTCGCACCGTGATAAACTTTTGACACGGCCAACAATTTGCGTCTGATGTAAATGATTAAGCATTTATGTGTATTATACACACACACACACACACACACACACACACATATAGTAAGTGCATTCGCATTCAGATGATGACGTCCATAGATTAGACATGCTGACTCAATGCCATATTTATATGTACATATATATATATAAATAATATTAAGTTTTCATTATAAAACAAAAACAGAAACATTTTTCAATATTTATTTTCATCGTTCTGGGTCTAAAAATATAAATTATAAAATGCAATTAGCCTCAGGTTTATAGGCAAATGAATTTACATTTCACAAAGAATTATTTTCAAAGGTCGCCTGTGGGTAGGCAATGCAATTTTTCATGTGCAAATAAATAGAAAAAAATGGTGTGGCGGAAAAATAAAATGAACAGTAGGGGGCAGCACACGAGAACCGTTAAACACTGCTTGCTGTATACTATGAAACAGTACGAGGAAAATAAAAATTTAAGTTTCGATATAAGATTTTATTTATTTACTTAAGTTTTAACTAAACGAATAATTAAAAATAATAAGAAACAATTAAGTAACAGCTACAGTAAGCAAGTTTAATTAAATAAGGCAAAGCCTTAAAACTGAATCTAATTAAAAATGTACATAAATACAGTTAATCCTCCCATAAAACCACCTCTATTGGGCGGACACCTCTCTCAAGCATTATGATTATAATTACTTATAATAATTAATATATATAATTAATTAATATAATACATATTTATATATTAAACTGATTCAAAACTGAACCTTTAGGATGCTGAAATGATTATTTCATTCTACCAAATAGGGGAAAAATAAGATTAAAATATAATTATAATTAGATTATACAATACAATATACAATTACATTACGATATAGAATTTGATACAGTCAAACTTTCCTATAGTGAACTTCTCTTTCTCAATTTCTCATCATATATTCTCAGTGCATATATCACAATTTCTATATAATGATGATTTTTTTCTGGTCTGCATTATAGCGATGTTCGACTATAGTTAATATTTGATAAAAAATAGATTCTTTATATATATTTTTGAAAAGCACTTAAAATAATATTTCAATTATTATCTTCTTTTACAGAGTTTTTGTTAACAGATCTTTGCATCTGGAAAATATTAAATATTATGGCTTCGATATGGATTATACTCTGGCTGGTAAGTTAAAATAAAAAACTCTAATCAAAAAAATTTTAATTCTTAGAAATTAAATTGTGCATTTATAATAAAAATATATATATAATATATAAAATCTATAAATGTTACATAAAGAAATAATTAAAATCTAAGTAATAGTTTCTTATTAAAATTTCTTTTTACTACTACAATAAAAATTTTTTTTTTTATTTTTAACTTTAATTTATTTTTAGAATATAAATCGCCACAGTATGAACAATTGGGTTTCAATTTGGTCAAAGAGCGTCTTGTCTCAATGGGTTATCCAAAAGAAATTCTACAATTTGAATATGATCCAACATTTCCAGTTCGTGGCCTTTGGTTCGATACACTTTATGGCAATCTGCTAAAGGTAGATGCCTATGGCAATATTTTGGTTTGTGTCCATGGATTTGAATTTATCAAACAGTAAGTAATTGAAATAATAAAATAATCCAAATAAATCTATAATTATATATCAATTTTAGCCATCAAGTTTATGAGTTGTATCCGAATAAGTTTCTTAAATTGGATGAATCACGGGTTTATGTTTTAAATACGCTCTTCAATTTACCAGAAACATATTTATTGGCCTGTCTGGTTGATTTCTTTACCAATAGCAATGAATTTGTTCGGTAAGTATAATACTTTATCTCTCTGTCTCTCTCTCTCTCTCTCTATATATATATATATATATATCTATATAATTCCCACTCAATCTATCGATCTTTTCTATATGACTTTCTTTTCTTAGCGTTGAACGCGGCATTAAAGCTGGTGATTTTCTATTTACCTATAAGTCGATTTTCCAGGACGTGCGTCGTGCCGTCGATTGGGTGCATTCCGATGGCGATTTAAAGCGTCGTACTACGCAGGTATAATGAATGAATTATTAAATAATAAATATATATTTTAATTATATATATATATATTTTTTTTTTTTTGGTAGAACATGGCATACTATGTGAAAAAGGATAAACGTTTACCAACTGTCCTGTCCCGTATACGTGAATCGGGTGCAAAACTTTTCATGTTGACAAATAGCGATTATACGTATACTAATGAGATTATGACATATCTATTTGATTTCCCCCATGGGGCAAATGATGATGAACCGCATAGAGATTGGAAAACATATTTTGATGTTATTGTTGTCGATGCACGTAAACCATTATTTTTTGATGAGGGTACAGTGTTGCGTCAGGTGGATACTAAAACAGGTAGCTTAAAAATTGGTACACATATTGGACCATTACAACCGGGACAAGTGTATTCGGGTGGTTCGTGTGAATTATTTACTAAATTCATTAATGCCAAGGGAAAGGATGTACTCTATGTGGGTGATCATATATTTGGCGATATTCTTAAATCAAAAAAAATACGCGGATGGCGTACATTTTTAATTGTACCGGAATTGGTTCGTGAATTACATGTATGGACCGATGAATGTCAATTATTTGCTGAATTGCAAAATTTGGATATCAAATTGGGAGATTTATATAGGGATTTGGATTCGAGTGCCAAAGTTAAACCAGATATATCTCAATTGCGTACATGTATACGAGATGTGACACATAAAATGGATATGTCATATGGAATGATGGGATCACTATTCCGTTCGGGATCACGTCAAACATTCTTCTCAAGCCAGGTGGTCCGATATGCTGATGTCTATGCCGCCACATTGCTCAATCTCATTTATTATCCATTTTCGTATATGTTTCGGGCACCGGCAATGCTATTGCCCCATGAGTCGACAGTTGCCCATGATCAGGCCCATCAACCGCCGCCATCAACAACCGTTTCAGCATCGGCTGCTGCCTGTTTTCCATCGGCTGTTGAGGATGTTAGTAGTACTACTTTTAGTCCAACTTCTGGCAAAGTGGTCAATTCATCTCCACGCAGTGCTGCTGGTATAGAGGAAATTAAGGAGGTAAAGGAAACAAAAGAGACAAAAGATGGCAAGGATTTGCATCGAGCGGTAATTGAACAAAAAAAATACTTTATAAAATAATTATTTGGTTAATTAATTTTTCTCTTCTCAAATTCCAGAGTTCCATTGTCCATACACGCCCTTCCACACCCACTGTGGTCACTCATACTCATGATGAGGATTACTCAGAAGAGGAAGACGCTCCATCCTCTTCAGAGCAACAAATACGCGATGTCTCCGATTAGATTTTTTTTTTTCTTGTTTTTTTTTTCTTTTGCAGATTTTAAATCCGCATTCTCCAAGTAAAAAGTTAAGATCAACGAATTTTTCTTCTCTTCTTGTTCGGGTCACGATCTTCGTACCCTAAGAATCCCCTTTTCCCTCAATCCCATCTTCCAAAAAAAAAAAAAAACAAAAAAGAAAAACAAATAATTATATATACACATACACATATATATATATATATGTATATATACATATATTAATATATATATATATATAGCAACTAGTGTAAACGATAACGATTTTTTTTGCGATTTTAAACCTATATACATGATATATATACACTAGTTGGTTCAATACATAGAATGTGTCTCCTTTTTTAATAAACAAAAATAAATATAAAAAAAGAAAACTAATAAATTTGTCATCATTTTCGTTTTGAAATAGTTGTAAGTGGAACATTCTAAGGGAACAGTTGCATGTGAAACAGGTAATCTTTAACGTAAGGATTAATTTTACTTTGGCAAAAATAAATAAATAAAGTAAAATAAATAAATAAATGAATGCAAAAAACTAAAGCATATTTTTTGAAGAAGTAACACTGAATAAAAAGGAATAGTTCAAAAAGAATGTTAGAATAAAGAATTAAACATATTTAAAGAAACGAAAATAATTGATTTCTGCTTTCATTAGTGAAACCGGTTCAAATATCTAAAATAGACTGAACTAATGAACAGCATATATAATATAAATGGTATGCATAATTAAATAAATTTTATATTGTTGTTACCCTTGCAAAAAGTGTATATTCATTTTATTTAGTAGTTTGTAACGCATAGAAAAGAAAGCAATCTATATAAATAATATTTAGATACATAAAGGCATGATATTTTTTTTAATAAGCCTTAAATATTTTGTGGATCCTACGTTTTGGTTTCGAAAGCTAAATTAAACTTCCCTATTAAAATTCTTATTGATTCATTCTACAAATAAGTATTTGTTGGAATCTTTTCTAGGATATAAGAATTAATCAACTAATTTAATTAATTTAACGAGTTTAATAATAATCGATTTTCTTTTTTTATTAGGTAGACTGTACTTTTTTGTACTAAACTGAAAGATCATAATTCTCGTTAGATCTATTCAAATACTATTCTTATCCTTTTTTTCCCCTTTGAGCTTATGCCTAGTTGTATGAGTTTATATAATTTATATAGTATAAAGGTAAAATATATAATGGTATAAATATATGTGAAACTATATCTTCTTAGATCAGCACGATTTGATGTAGTCTTGTCTGGATCGGTGTCATCCCATCCCAATCGGTCAATAATATATATTAGATAAATAATTTGATTGTTTTCTATATATAAAAAAGTAATTTATTATTTATTAAGATCGAATCTTAATTCTTTACGGATGGTTTGACAATTTTATTGTTTGACAATTTTATTGCCATCACATTGAAGCTCATTGTAGATTTCTTCGTTCTGATAGTCGCTCTTCAACTGGGTGACTAATTGAACGCCATTATCCTGTAAAGAAAAAGGAACAATTAAATATTACATTTGTAAGAGAATGTAAAAAAAAAAGGATACTCACATCGAATAAAACATTCTTGGCATCCTTTTGGTATGCGCCAAAGAGATCAAAGACATCGACCAATTTACCTCTGGCACCAAATTTATCCGAAATCAATGAAAACAAATGTTTTATAGTATCCTGTTCGACAGGTGTTGCATCAGAATGAACAAAAATGGCACGTGGCAGTTGAACCTCCATGTTGCATGAACGATAATCAGTGACTGGGCGTCGGTCAAGAGTGGGGCATACCAATTGCCAATCCTTATGCTGTTCCAAATCCTTGGCAGCAACAATTAACAATTGTTGTTCAGTACTGGGATCACTTTTACACCAATCCAGACCACGTCTCTTATTAAGCAAAGCAGCCGCTAAACGGGAACGTTCATTATTAACATTGTAGTTGCTAAAAGAAAAAAGAAAATATACAAATTATGAAAAAAATATTTCAAATTATCCTTTAAAGTTCAACTTACATTGGGGTTTTTTGTAGAGCTTCACGATTAAGGGATGGCGGTGCAACGGCCACATAAACATCCTGTTCATCCAATTGTTCATAGATAACGGGTATTAGTTTATGCTCTCGGGCATCGGCATAACCCTTTGCTGTTACTATAATTAAATCGGCTTGTTTCGATTTCATGGCTTCAATACAATCGGTGGATTGAACACATTCCAATTCCGGTCGTGCATCTCGTGCATAGGCTGCTTGATGAAGTCCCTGACACTTGGCAAACTCATCATCATGTTGGACACATAGACGCAATTTTCTTATGGCACTACCATCACGCTCAATCACATCCTTGTAGCCAGCCCTTTCTAAATAGATTTTGGGATCGATTGCCTCTTTTTTGCTATGATATACAGCATTTGGTTGGATCAGCAAATGGGCAGCTGCCTCATGATTCTGGGCATGTAATCCATTCTCAAAGAAACGCTCCAAACGATTCTGCAGTTGATGCAGTTGCTCATTATTATGGACTGCTTGTTCGTTGGATATATAACCGCTCCATGGTCGTTGTGCCCAGGAGCAGGCGGGTCCTGTTATGGGACGACGTGTTCCATCCTCGCACAAATATTCAAAATCATCGGGATTACCCTCAGCTGGTAATGTTGAGCCACCCAAAGCGAAATATTTCTTAATAAATTGAACCTTAGTGAAGGCAACTTCACCCTGACCCTTATCAAGACATCTTATGGCACCATCATAGCCACTAAATTTATCCGGATAATTACATTGTGACGGCTTCTCGCACAGGGCACACAAATTTGAATATTTTTTCTTTAACAAACGATCCGTATCCGGATGTGCTGAATAATTACCAACTAAACAGGATTGCGAAAAGAATTCTGATAGAGATTTCAATTCACGTTCAGTAGCTGATATTTGTGGATCAGCTGATACCTTCAATACATGAGAATTTTTCAATTTTGTAATTGGAATTTTATAGCCAACATTCCGACCAAAACCTGTGTGACAGGATTTGGCACCACGCAACTGTTGCAAATTGTGTATGGGTGAGGTTTTCTTAACCATAATGATGCCCTCATAACGAAAATCAGCTAAAAATAAAAAAAAAAAAATTAAATTTAAATTGTAGATAATATATAATTAATCTACTAACCATCCTTATCCTGTTGAGTACGTATTTCCGATATGACACGATAATCCTCATTTTTACGATGATATGCCATATACATATCCTCGGGTTCAGTGGCCAAAACATCTGCTTTACGTTGCTCAATTAATTCCAAACAATCGACACGATCCCTTCCAGCCACACATTCCATACGTATGCCAGCCTCTGATGGATCGGCCAATAATTGTTGGCATTCCTTTAAATAGATTTGTGGTACACACAGGCGATCTATAAAAATTTGTATTTAAATATTAAAAAAATTAATATATTGAAAGAGTTTTTTCATCTTACAGATGGGTTCCTCTGCCGTAGCATAGTGGACCATAATCACTCCCAGCAGGGCAGTTGCCGCTAATGTCCATGAATGCATCGCCATTGTTGCCGTTGATCGACTGTGACTCTCGGCGTTGCCGGCCGGCGTTTTTATACCCGTTGTGAATTCATCGACAATTCTCTCTATTTTATTTATTTTTCTCTTTTCTTTTGTTTTTTTCTTTTTTTTCTTTGTTGTTTTGATTGCCAGGGCGATCTTTCAATTAAGCAACAGCAGCAAAAACAAAAAATAAAGAAAGAATTGAGAAGACTTTTGACCGGTTCTATTTTTGTAGTAGGCGAGCCTCAAAATGCTCTACTAAACTTGGGCTTAATGATCTTTTAACAATGGAGAGCAATATGGCCATAAAAAGACTGTTAATCACTCTCAATTTTCATATATATATATATATATAGATCATTAATTCATATATATGTATATATATATGTATAAATTAGATGTTACCCTCTGGAACTGTTGCGATTAGAAAACGCCCAAATCAGCAATTGTTGCATTTATTTTGCCATAAAAACAAATGAAATAATCAAAATTGCATATTATTTATAAAAATAATTAGAAATGCAAATTAAATGTACAAATATTTAATTTAAAATTAAAAACTTTTAACTTTCAAATTAGCAATTGTTGCATTTATTTTGCTCTAATTTAATAAAAACAAATAATATAAACAAAAATCCATATTATGTTAAAAATAATAAAAATAATCGAAAATGTATTTTCTATGTATGCATTTATTTAATAAATCAATTAAGTTAAGCTAAAGGCTGAAAAAATTGATCACATAAATGTCTATATGTATATATACATAAATCGGGGTTTTTTTCCAATAATAATACACCTGGCTTTCTGATAGCGCCAGATTATTGAGTGCCCTCTAGAGAATCAACCGATGATAAGGTTCTAATACTCTTAAATAAGATGATTATATGAATTTTTAGGCCAGCAGCTTGAAAGGTGAGTAAAGATTTAGCGATAATAAATATATATTTAAATATATATATATATATATAGATAGATGTATATAGAATTCTGGATCAATGAGTTAAATGAAGGTCTTATTTTTGATATATATAAATCGATACCAGATATCAATGCTCTTACCTTGGCAAGGGTATTAAAACTAAGGCAAATCATCATATGGTATTCTAAGAAATCCCCAGTTTAATCAACCAGGGGATTACCATATATAATCCAATTAAAATATTATGACCTTATTTTAATCGGCTAAATTATACACAATATATATATATATACATAAAATTAATAATGCTTAGAAACTAATGATAGTTCAAACATGATCTATAAACTCATGTTGATTTACTTACACATCGTCTGATGTTTATAAATATATATATATATATATATCCAAATATGTGAAGAGAATAGTAAACAGTTTTATTTAACTTACAAAAAAGATAACCCATCTGTTTATATATATATATATATAGTAGGTAGCTGGTATGTATGTATAGGATCAAGTATAATAGGTGCATATATATTATATATATATATTTATACACACCCACAAGTCTATTAACTTTTGTGATCTTGTTTGCTGGAGACTTTTCCAGTGAATTCTATTAAGACTCATTTATTATAGCTTCAATGCTTGCATTTTAAATTGATCATCGTGTTGTGGGTGGAAGGGGAGGTTACTTTGGTAGTTCCCCCCAATGGTGCAATTTGTTGAACCTCTTCACACTTATTTACGTTGTCTCCTCTCTGTATTCAACCGTAACAAAAAAAAAATTAAAACAGGTTCTGGCTTCTTGGCAAATAAATCAGTTGATAGCAAAAGAAGAGAACAAAAAAAAAATAATAACAAAGTAAAATAATAATAAATAAGAAAAGGGGGAGGGAGGATATGTAAAGAAAGAAATCTCCTACATACATAGGTGCGGCTTCAAGTACTAACTCGTCCCCGGTGCGATAATTTCAAACCGGTTATTTAAAAACAGGGCAAAAAACTATTATTGACTTTAGATAATAACAAACTAAAGTTAAGTTAAAAACAATAACAAAAAAGGAGTACACATCATATAATATACCATAAATTCATATGGACTAATATATTGCTAATTCTTTATAATTGTATAGTTGTTTAATTAGTTTGTCAGTTTCATTTTAAACTTCAAATAGAGTGCATTGGAAAGAGAAACAGAAAAAGAATTGAAGTTTCCGTGCTTTCGCCAAGGAATCATTTTTCTATATATTTATATATTATTGAAATTGAAATTGAAAAATTAATAAAAATTGTTTAAAGTTTATACATTTTTTTCTTTTTCCCCTCCAACAAGCCTATTTTAAAAATTAATTTTGATTTTCTTTTAAACATAAGAAAGTAACGGTTAGTTTGGTTCAACTTTATTCTGTTCTTATTCTATTTTGTAATGCAAGACATACAGTTACTTCCATTTCTTAAAGGAAAATGCGTAATATCTATATTATGAAACTAGCTTTATTTATTTCAATAAGCTTTTAATATCATTAGTAACTTTTTTTCCTTGTTATTGTTATTTTATCTGGCATACATTTTTTCAACTATGTGGCATCACTCATAGAAAATTATTGCTAAGGGAAATTTGACAGCGCCACAGCGAAAGAACGAATTATAGCGTGTATTTCTAGCGCACCTAGCGGTAACGCAGTTTTGTCATCTGGCCACACTTGAGACAACGTTGACGTTGACGTTGGCATTAATAATAATTGCATATTCGTTTTTATACACGAAATAAACTAATAGCCGGGGCATCAGTAAGAAAACAAAATCAAGAATTCCGCCGAAGAAGACAAACACTTATCGAATAAAAGATATAGATATCTTTCGATACAAGAAGCTTATCAGATTTGCCCATTTATCCTCCCCACCCCCGTTCGACCCCGGCAACAAAAATGAGTCAAGTGCCCTGCTATACAATTATTAATTCCCCCGATCTGGAGGTGCCCAATGAGATGCAATTGAAACAGGATCTCGAGAAAGGTGACACAAATCAGAAAATCGAAACCCTAAAGAAAGTGATCAAGCTACTATTAAATGGCGAACGCTATCCGGGTCTAATAATGACCATAATACGGTTTGTGCTGCCCGTACAGAATCATACGATTAAAAAATTGTTGCTAATCTTCTGGGAAATTGTGCCAAAAACATCGGCCGATGGCAAGCTATTACAGGAAATGATATTGGTGTGCGATGCCTACAGGAAGGTAAGTCTACACATGACCTCAAAATCATTCTTGGAACAGTAGTGGCATCCGCGACTAACCCCTGCTTGGGGCTACGTGGCGTTGCAGTAACCACATTGTGTACATATGTATGTATATGTATGTGTGTGGGTCAGAGTGAAGCTTTGTTTCTTTTTTTTGGAGGGGGCGGTGGGGGAATTGCAATCAAGAAATTGTTTAGGTCGAAATTCATTTAAAAGTTTTAACAATAATATTAGCTTTGTCATATAATTTTATAACAAGAAAAAAACGAAAAACTTGAAATGATATTTATCTATTTATAAATATTTATATTAACATACGTTAAAATATTCTCTTATTATATTAAAATATTCTTTTATATATCGTTAATCACATCTAAGATAATCCATTCTATAGTAAAATCGGAAATTACTTAAAAATCTTTAAGGAAATTATTCTTCTTTGCGCTTCCATTTATTGGATATAGTTGCGAGATCTAAGATTCAATATTTCTGAATCCAAACAATTTTTTTTTATATAATAAACTATATAATTATTTATATTAATGTATTTATTTCTGTTTTCTGTAGGATCTGCAACATCCTAATGAGTTTCTACGTGGTTCGACACTTCGATTCTTATGTAAATTAAAGGAACCGGAATTATTGGAACCATTAATGCCAGCCATACGGGCATGTTTGGATCATCGTCATTCATATGTCCGACGAAATGCCGTTTTGGCCATATTTACAATTTATAAGAATTTTGATTGGCTTGTACCGGATGGTCCTGAATTGATTGCAAATTTTTTGGACACACAACAGGATATGTCATGTAAAAGGAATGCCTTTCTTATGCTCCTCCATGCAGATCAGGAGCGTGCCCTTAATTATCTGGCATCGTGTATTGATCAAGTGAACAGTTTTGGTGACATTTTGCAATTGGTTATTGTGGAATTGATTTATAAAGTTTGTCATGCCAATCCAGCAGAGCGTTCACGATTCATTCGTTGTATTTACAATCTATTGAATTCATCATCCAATGCGGTCAGATATGAATCGGCTGGTACTTTGATTACTTTATCATTGGCACCGACGGCCATAAAGGCAGCTGCCAGTTGTTATATCGAATTGATTGTCAAGGAGAGTGATAATAATGTGAAATTAATTGTCCTTGATCGTCTAATAGCCATGAAGGAGAATGAGAATATGGAAAAGGTTATGCAAGATCTGGTTATGGATGTTTTACGTGTATTGGCTGCTCCCGATATTGAGGTTAGAAGAAAAACTTTAGCTCTAGCCATGGATTTGGTTTATTCCCGAAATATTGGCGAAATGGTATTGGTACTGAAAAAGGAAGTGGCCAAAACCCATAATGTTGAACATGAGGATACTGGAAAATATCGTCAATTGCTGGTAAGAACATTACATACATGTTCCATCAAATTTCCGGATGTGGCTGCCAATGTTATACCGGTATTGGTTGAATTTCTTTCCGATACCAATGAGCTGGCTGCTGCCGATGTTCTCATCTTTATACGTGAGGCCATACAAAAATTTCCAGCATTAAGGGCTCTTATTATTGAGCATCTTATTGAGGCTTTCCCTCAAATTAAATCATCAAAAATTCATCGTGCTGCTGTATGGATATTGGGTGAATATGTGGAAGGACAACAGATTCTGGAAGTTGTTACTGCCATACAACAAACTCTTGGTGATATACCCATGGTAGAGGCAGAGCAAAAACGTTTGGCCGGCGAACAGACCGATGAGCAGGGTCAGAAAATTGATGGAACCGGCAATGCGACTAGTGGAACAACTACCAATACCGAATCCAATGCCACCAATAAGGTCACATCAGATGGCACCTATGCCACACAAAGTGCTTACAGCCTGGCACCGTAAGCATCCTGAAGTTATTATTTTTCTAATTTCTCAATAAACAATTCAATGCTTTTTTTCTTTTCTAGAATCACCAAGAAGGAGAAGCGACCTCCGTTGCGGCAATATCTAATGGATGGTGATTTCTTTATTGGAGCCGCTTTATCGGCCACTTTAACGAAATTGGCATTACGCTATTCCGATGTCCAGACAGATGTTCGTGCCCAAAATCGTTTAACCACACAAGTAATGCTTATTATGAGCTCAATTCTACACTTGGGTAAATCCGGTTTCCCCACTAAACCCATTACCAACGATGATTTGGATCGCATTTTCATTTGCCTGCGCACTCTCAGCGAACGCACACCGGAAGCAGTCTCTGTATTTAGTTTGTATTGTCGTGAGGCTTTGGGCAAAATGTTGGATGCCCAGCAGGAAGAGGATCAACGTGTTACTAAGGAGAAACAACGTGCTGCCGCCAAAGTACAACCGGATGATCCGGTTGCCTTTGCCCAACTATCCAATGGACGCGATAATCAATTGGGTGAAAATGTTTTCGAATCCAGTTTAAATCAGGCATTGGCTGGCAGTAAAAATGCCCAATTAAGTGACATTGCCTCGCCAAATAATAAACTGAATAAGGTTACCCAATTGACCGGTTTCTCTGATCCGGTCTATGCCGAGGCTTATGTCAATGTCAATCAGTATGATATTGTTTTAGATGTTTTGATTGTCAATCAGACAAGTAAGTAGCAATAGTTTTCTACGTAGGATATTATACCAATTTCCTTATCCTGCTCCTCCACAGATGACACATTGCAGAACTGCACTTTGGAGCTAGCCACTTTGGGTGATCTGAAGCTTGTCGAGCGTCCTCATCCAGTTGTTTTGGCTCCCCATGATTTTTGTAATATTAAGGCCAATGTAAAGGTCTCATCCACAGAGAATGGCATTATCTTTGGCAATATCGGTATGTGTAAAAAAATGTTTAATTAATTTAAAACAATTTTCTTTAATATTTTTAAATATTTTGTTTTTAGTTTATGATACGGCCCTTAATACAAATGTTGTGGTGCTTAATACCATACATATTGACATTATGGATTATATCATTCCGGCCAGTTGCACCGATACGGAATTCCGTCAA
This sequence comes from Drosophila emarginata, assembly GCA_037075365.1. Lineage (NCBI taxonomy): Eukaryota > Metazoa > Arthropoda > Insecta > Diptera > Drosophilidae > Drosophila > Drosophila emarginata. The sequence continues at coordinate 3,027,187 of JBAMCD010000160.1, forward strand.
ATGTGGCAAGACTTTGAATGGGAGAATAAGGTTACAGTGAACACAACATTCACAGATTTGCATGAATATCTCAGGCATTTGCTCAAGAGTACCAATATGAAATGCCTGACGCCAGAGAAGGCATTATCAGGACAATGCGGTTTTATGGCCGCCAATATGTATGCCAAGTGAGTAAATAATAATCCATAATAATGGATTTAGATTAAATTTTAATATAAACCATTCTATAATTATTCTATATAGATCAATTTTCGGTGAGAATGCATTGGCAAATCTAAGTATCGAGAAGCCTGTAGATGATCCGGATTCAAAGGTTACTGGTCACATACGCATACGAGCCAAAAGTCAGGTAATATTGAAAAGATTTAATTAGATAAATCTGATATACTTATATATATATATTTATTTTTTTTTTATTATTATTTTAGGGTATGGCTTTAAGTCTGGGAGATAAAATAAGCTCATCGCAAAAACAATCGGTGCAGGCCGCCTAGTGGAACAACCCATCATTAATAATTACAACAACACCATTAAATGGATCCCGCGAGACGTATTTAATATTTTTACCAGCATTCCGCCGGATAATGATTGTTCTTCAAATTATACATTTACCAATTACAATAATGCATAAAGAATATATTATACCCTAACCTAACAGATTGCTCTCCTTCTCCTTTTTTTACGTATGGAATAGCTTTCTCTCACCATTCGAAAATCGTTTATTTGAATTATGAAAAGAATTACAAATTTAAAAAGTGACAAAAATCAGTTTGGGACTTTTTCTATCACAACGAAACACAAAGAATCGTTTAAATTAATAGGAAAATTCAGAATTGATACTTAATTCCTATAAAAATGAAAAAAGCGATAAGATGGCATGTCAGATTTTATCATAGATTGAAAAAAAGCACTATAAATTCTTCAGTTTCATATAAAAAAATGTATGTAAATATATATTTGGTTGGATATGAAGATTTCCTTCAAGTTGCTAGCTGTTGGATGCATTTATTGGATTTCCATGCCATTATTTTTATTTGTTGTATGATAAAAAGAATTGGAAAACCATTTCGCATGGCATGTAACTTGTCTTAAAACCTCTGTATTACCTTGGCACTCCTGGTATACTGCTGTGCACCTTACAGACTTTTGACGGTTGATTATTTTTATAAAACACTCTGTTACCTTCTTCCGAAATCCTAATCACTAATAGTGGATTGCTAGCTGTTCTCATTATAGCTTGAATATCTCTTGATCAGGTATCTTTCTGCTATCTTACCAAATGTAGTTCTTTCTGGTAAGAAATTAAATGTTACAAAACTTCCTAGTATCTTACCAGCAAAGAGTGCTGGAGTTCTTTCTAGTAAAGACCCAGAAGACTTCCTATTAAATTTAAAAAACCCGTATTAAATCGCCTAAACCGGTATTCTGACTTGTAATCTTTTGCGATCGTATAACTTGAAAAATCTTTCTGGTGCCTCACTAAACAACTTGAATTTTGTCTGTAAGAACTTCTTTAAAGACTTTTCTTGGCAACAGCAGTTTACCAAGTATTCTTAGGAGCTGCATTCCTCTTGTCCAATCCATTAAATTGGGGTAACAATATTTTAATTAATTCTTCACATTTCCATTTGACTAAATTCTAAATAATAATAGATTTAGATTATATCATTTTTATTATAAAATGTTGGCAAAACTTAAACATAAGTTTTAAAATAAACATCAGTTCTTAATTCTGATTATAATACAAAAACACACACAATTACACAAATATGGCATTTAAATAGTATACTTTTTTTTTTTTTGTTTACTTTGTTTTTTGGGTATTACCCACACAGATGAACGAACGTAATGCTACGTAGTTAAAGTGATATAATAAATATTTCATATTTATTTTTTCAAGTTTTTATATTTGTTTTTTTTTCTCTCTCTCTTTTGTTTCTGGGAAATATAAAAGAAAGGAAGAAAGAAAAAAAAACGAGACCGTCGCAAGTGTTAAAACTTATGTTTGCTTACTCTTAATTTTTCCATTTTTTTTTTTTTAAGTATTTGTTTTGTTTATCACCAGTTGTCATCATGTCTAATTTTAAAAGAAAAGTCTACAGAATTTCATGGCACTACTTGCCCCTCTTGCATTTGAATGATCTTATTTTGGACTACACATTTTTCTAATCGAATTCACAATGATTATTTAAATGGAGTTTTTCTACAGATATTTTTGTTTTTTCAGTTAATTATAACCAGATATAGAAAGAGATTACATGATTTCAGTCGATTACACATACATTTATAGTATATATATATAGATAAAATTAGGTTTTTTTTTATGATATAAATAGGTAGAGAAGAAACATTCCCATTCCTATATAATGACTTAAGTAACCCGCCTCGGACCAATGCCACATAAATGAACTCGATTCCTCATTAATATCGGTGGTTAGAAAATCAGTTAAAAGGACTACACCCAAATAGGCTAAATGATATATGACCAGAAGGGTAAAACATAGATTAATCAGTCTTATCAGTATATTGGTAAAACGGCCGGATTTTGGCTTTGCCAGACAATATAAATAGCGACAATTTTCGAGTCCTCGACAAGGATTGACTGTGATACAGGCATCGAAAAATTGGGCCAAATAGCGACGCAACATCATTTCACCCTGGGCAAAGGCAGCCAGAGATAGGAGAACCAAATAGATTCTAAAATCCATTCCATGCAACAGTGAGGATACAAAATAAGTACAGAAAACGGACACTAAAAGTTGTCGACTTGATCCCGTGGCTGATGTTCCTCGATAGACATAACGTTTTAACCAATCATGCATGGGTATATTCCAGCTACGGACCAAACTGCTCAACGATCTGGGCCACTCAATCTCACTGGGGCGACTGACTAAATGGCCTAACCACCAATTCGGATCATTCTCCTCCAGACGTTGATCCGCACAAGCTAACAGGGCCTGGGCCATGTACGAGACGAAATAATGGCTAGTTCGTACACTCAAGGCTCCGGTGTACATTAAAAGGATGTGCGATGATCCGGTCAATTCTCCAAGAGTTGGTGCCAAACAATTCGATATGACCAAATTTACCAGGGAGAGTATAATATTAAGCACCAAGTGGCGCAGGAAGCTTAACCAATCCGATTTGCTCTTATTGCTTACCAATGATTCCACATAGTGAATATAACGTGTCCATGTACCCGACAGGCAGGTGGCCGGATGAAGGATGTAACCCAAAAAAGCGGTTGGTCCTGGCATGGTCAATCCTTCTTCTTTTGATGTCAAATCGAATGCCAGCGATATTACCTTCATATTGGCCACCATTTGTATGCCTCTCAATTGAGGCCAATCGTTCCTCTGCGTCCATATGACCAATTCATATAGAAACTGACTGCCAATTGTTAGGACAGCTATGCTAATGGCTCCCCTTTTACCATTGCCCAAACGGACCAACTGTAGCAGAAAATAATTGACGACAGCGAGCACAAGGATTATGCCGATTAGTGATCCATGTATTACATATAGCAAAATCATTCCACAGACGGCATTGATCACATGAAGCGGTGCCACTGTCAGGCAATTGGCTTCCGTTTGGACAACAGTGCCACGCCGTCTGGCATAGAGATTCCTTAGGATTCGACTACCTAGACACAATATCAGCATTGGTACCAAATATTTGATCACTTGAATTAGGCTCGGTTGTACACAATTCTCCAGACTATCCTTAAGACGATCTAAGATATTGATATTATGCATATCATTGCCGGCACCATTCAAATCCTGATAGTAGTCATCATCTTCGTGATTTGGATGCAATCTGGATGGTGTCTGGTAGCCATAGTGATAACCACTATCCATCGCTATATGCATCCCATTCCCATCATTGTCATCATCATCGTCGTCCATATCTATGTAGTCCGGTTCGGCGGCATCATCGTAATATTCATAATCCATAACTTTAGATCTGTCCTCATCGACAGTCGACACTCGTCTCGCTGCCAGATGCCGTTTTTCAGTTTTATTATTTGGAGTTTGCGGGGGCGGATTGGCTGCTGCGGAACCAGTTCCATCAATGGAACGACAGCAATTGAGTTGCTTTTAAAATTTCGGACAACAATTCAATTGACACAAAATAAAATAATGAAATAATAAAAAACAATAATGAAATAATAAAATAAAATAATGAACTTAACTTATTTCGTTATTTGTTCAAAAAGTAACAAATCTTCAAGGATCGTGGTCTTTCTCTGTATACTTTTTTTTTAATTATTATTAATCTTAATAACCAAAAAAAATTAACAAAATCATATAGATAAAAAAATAGATGTAAATAATATCAATTATATAATTTTGACTAAACATATTTAGGGTACCACCAGAAACGATTTATTATTTGAAACTAGTTCTATAACGGCGAAGCTTGGTCCTAAGGTCTCAACAAACCTGGAACTAGTTGTCATAGGAGATTTTGTCTTGTCAAATCACAACAACAACATTAAATATAAATATTTACAAAATAATAGTAAGGTTTAAAGTTTGTAAACATTTATTTACCCAAATGACACGTCATGCCCGCAACTGTACGGCCGGAGCCGTTTACACGTACAATGAAAAGAAACGTGATGCAGCCGAATCTGGTTATGGAACAAATGCCCAGCGTTTGGGTAAGGATTCGGTGAAATCGTTCGACTGCTGCTCCCTAACACTACAGCCGTGCCGTAATCCGGTTGTAACCAAACAGGGCTATCTATTTGACAAGGAGGCCATTCTCCAATATATTGTGACCAAAAAGAATGAATATAGCCGCAAACTCAAGGAGTACGAACGATTGCGAAGAGCCGAGGAGCAGGAGCTGGCTCAGGTGGCCAATTGCAAACAGCAGGCCAAAATGGATAAATTTGTTAACTCGGAGAAACCCACAGCAACACCAGCATCAACATCTACCACATTGTCATCATCATCTTTGTATTCATTCAATTCGGTCAGGCAAACGGAATTGGATGCCACGCCCGGTACATCGTCAGAAGGTGCAAGTGGATCCACCTCATCAATTTCCAATATGACAAATGGCCATGAAAAAATGCTGCCCAGCTTTTGGTTACCTTCAGAGTGTCCCAATGCTGGAACAGCTAAAGCTCAAAAACCAGATGCAACCATTTACTGTCCCGTTTCCCAGCAACCGCTAAAGGTTAAAGATTTGATCGATATCAAATTTACCCTGCTCAAAGATGGAGATACCAAACGTTCTTTAATAGCCAAAGAGGCCCGCTACATGTGTCCCATTACCCATGATGTTCTCAGCAATGCAGTGCCCTGTGCCATACTCCGTCCAACGTAAGAGGAATTCCCATTATCAGTTTATGGTTATTTTATAAAAATTAAATTGAATTCCTTACAGCGGCGATGTGGTCACAATGGAATGTGTTGAGAAACTGATAAGGAAGGATATGATTCATCCTCTGACAGATCGTAAACTCAAGGATAAGGACATCATACCCCTGCAAAGGGTAAGTATGCCGCATAGATTGGACTTTAGCAATATATTTGGAATTCTCTTTTCAATTCTAGGGCGGCACTGGCTATGCTATCACCAATGACAATCTCTCGGCTAAGGAGAAGCGTCCCATGTTACAAGTTTGAAATTCGTATATCAAATCCAATAACCTATATCTTTTTTTTCACCTATTCCGTTACATAACATATATCTATATGATCATATATGTTCCGTTTATATTTAATAAACTAAGCCTACTCTTTTTATAAATTATGTATATCAAAAATGTTTAAAAATATATTCAATGTGATGAACTTCATTTACTAAACCAAAAGGGGAACATCTTTTCTCTATTTTTAAAGCGATTAAAATCTTTCCATTTATATGTATATTCCTTATCCTTGAATTTCATTGGAATTTGGATTGGAAACAATGATCCCCATCAGTCATGATATTTAGAGAATGAAAGCAACTTACGTTAAAGAAGGAACTGATCAGGACTGACAAAGAAGTCGATGCCTATGAAAATATTTAATAACTTAATAGTTAAAAGTATTAATAAATAGTGAATCATTTAGATTCTAATAACTATCGATTCAACTACGATATAACTGCAAACAAACATTTTCCTATAAAAACAAAGTTTTTTTTTTTAAATTTTTTTTTGATTTTATTATTTTTTTTTCATCGATTTTGTTTATGTATATTTTCTTTGTTGTTGTTTATTTTGTTTTTCATCATCTTTCAGTTGCTTTTTTCATTTTTTGTTTGGTTTTTTTTCTCTTTTTTTTCTTTTGTTTTTCTCATTGAGACAAATATTTATAACAATATTGTAATTTCTACTGCATTTCTTTGTTGCTTCTCTCTTTTTTTTATTACTTTTTTGTTTTTTGCATCAAGTGTTTTTGTTTGTTGTTTTTCACGCTTAAGTTTTAAATATTAAAATTACTAGCTTAAGAATTATGCAAAGACAATAAAAATATGTTTTTTTTTTGTTTTGTTTTTAATGCTACCTTTGCCTTTTTTTTCGTTTTTTTTTATTTTGTTTTCTTTTTATTTGACTACCAAAAAAGTTGCTCATGTTTTTTTTCCTTATTTCTTTTTAAATAAATTTTGTTTTTAAGAATTCCGTTTTGTTTTTTTGTTGTTTGTTTTGCGTGTTGCCCAGTTTCTGATTTCTGACATCAAAAATAGATAGAGATATATATATATATATATATATAATGTATTTGTATAATATATATATCAATAATATATCCTTTTTTTTGGTTTTCTTTTCTTTTTTATAAATATGCCTTGATTTTGTTGTTTTTTTCCACGTTTTTTTTTTTCCTTTTTTGACATTGTTTCCATTTCTAGATCCATAAAAAATTGATTTTTTTTTTTGGTTTTTTTTTTTAGCATTTTTCAATTTTCATAACAACAACTGAGTTGATCACAAGAGATAACGAGAGTTTTACTTTGTTTTTCTTTCATTTCATTTTTTTTTTTACATTTTCGTTGAAGATACAGAACAATTTGCGTGTGTTAATGTGTGTGAAAGTGTGTGTATTTGTGTGTGTTAGCAGGTTTGTTCAAAATTCCGTTTCGTAATACCTACAAAAACTTACTAAACCTTTTTAAACCGTTTCAAATAATTGTGTAACTTCAAAAAATGAAAAACATTTAAATTTGAAAATTTCTTTCTCCTGTATTACGTTAATAATAAATGTTTTCAATAATTTTAACCATAAAAAATTACGTTAATTTGAAGAAGAATGAATGTTTTTCATTTTTGATTCAAATACGAAAATATTTATTAGACCGAACGAATCAAAACACAATTGACTTAGGTATTAAGAATCGAAATAACGAATAACCTGATATCTTTATATACATATATATATATATATATGTGTGTGTGTGTATATATATTATCTATGCCTTGATTCCGTTTCTGTTTAAAAAACAAACTCATAAGTCGTTTATACCATTTAAAATACAAATAGTGTACAAATATTCGCTAACTACATATACATATATATCTTTATATATATATATTCATATAAATTGTTTTGTTTTTCTTTTTTTTTTTTGTTTAACGGTATGGCCTATGCTATGTGGGAGAGGGAGCGTGAAGGGTGGCGAACGGACTAGGACTAGGGTTGGGGCTGGAGACTGCCAGGGGATTTGTTGTGTATTATTGACGGTTCGCAGTTTATTTAAAATTATGCAACAAAAAGAAATTTTTTTTCCTTTTTCTTTTTTTTTTTTTTTAATAATTTCAATAATTAAATACATATCCAAGGAATTGTTTTCAAATTTTTTGATTCATTTTATCTCTTTAAACAATTATAAAAAATTTAATTTGAGAATTTTTACTAAATTGTTTAAGAATTGGATTTGAGCACAATTCCGGATATTATTATATATTTAATTATTTCGTTCCTCTCATTTTTCTCTTTTGATAAGTTTCAAGTACAAACATTTTTTATAAAAAAAAAAAAAAAAAAAACAATAATCCAATTTTATATTAGATAATTAAATTGTAATAATAATTGATTAAAACTTAACTAATACAATTCATTTTCATTGCATATTTGTGTATCGGGTAGGGCTAAAGCCTGTGGCAATGTGACACAACGACAATCAATTTAAGAAAATTTTTCAATACAAATTTCAAAACTGAGCGATCAACATGTAATTGAGCTGAAAAATATAGCTACATCTTGTAAAAGGTATTAATGATCCATTCCTCTCAATAGATCCGAGTTTCTATTGAGTTTCAATTAAAACATAAGCTTAACAGAAAGTTATTGAAGAACTATATAATCATCCAAATAAAAAAAAAAAAAACCAACAAAATTCTGTTTAAAAAAATATATCTCAACTAAACTTGTCAAAAGTTATATATAGATTCACAGCAATCTCTTATCTGGGTTCCTTCAAATCGGACAACAACTGCTAAGAAATGAATTTTCTATATGTAGAAATAAATTACATTTAGATTGGATTAAATGATCAGTGATACATTTTAAGTGTGTAATTAAAGAGATCTTGGACTGATATAACTTAAATCCACCAATTTTTTCTCAAATATTTTCCTTTTTTTCAAATTTGCATATAACTTTCATTATTGTTCGTTCCTTCATGTCACATGACTCACACAACTTTAACACAAAATTTCGCTTTTTTAACATACATAGTACAAATAAAGGACATTTTTTATGTTACGTTTCCTTTTTTTTTTTTGTTTTTGTTTTTTAGAACAGTATTTGGGAGGCTACGCGTGAGGATAGAGAGATAAAAAAAGGCAAGAAAACGGAAAGTGAAAGGAAATTCATTTGGGCTTCCTTTACAATGACGTTTCTTTTGCTTTTCTTATATCTCATTTTTACTAGAATTTCTTTAGCTTGTTTTATGTTCATTTGTGTTTGTATCAATTCGCTAAATTCACTTTTACACAATTTTGTGGGCATTTTACAAATTTAATTAAGTAAAACAAGAAAATAGTCATACATATACATTTACATATATAATAATAATAAAAAAATATAAGTAAATTTGTATTTAAATGTAAAAATAAACTAAAGAATAAACATAATATTACACTTTCATTTTGTTGTTGCTGGTATTGTTGTAAATTATAAACATTTATTACAATTGTGTCTCTGTGTCTGTGTTTGAGTGTGTGTGTGTGTTCTGTCAGTGTGGCAATTTTGTGTCTCGTCTGTCTCTCTGTCCGGGTGTATGTGTGTGTGCTCTCTGATCTATCATATACATGATTTTAGCATATGTGTATATATCATTCATATATGTATATATATAAATATATTCCAACATATAGACATAGCCAATCAGTTGATATGAAGCCCAAACATCAACAGGAATCGAGGGGGGATTATTGTTACTCGCATCGGGAAAGTAATCGTCATACATATCATTTCATATTCGTTATCGCCGATATCGAAAATGAAACATATATTATTAAACTTCTGTTTCAGTTGAATTTTCCCGATAGATCATCGATCTTTTAGCAAATATGCCGATACCGAAACTTTTGCATTATCTATCAGAATTAAGTTTTCTTAGTTTTCTATCCTCTCGATCCTCTCGATATATATATATATTTGTATATATGTACATATATCGTTAAATCGTGAATGAATAGTTGACAATTGATCGATTTACAATATTTTCTATATGATCTCTCATTATCTATTGCTATCGCTTAATTCATCAATCATAATAATTAGTTTCGTTTCGTTTCGTTGACGATAAATCCGACATATCGCCCGTTAATCGTAACACCAATAATCCCATATTTGTTTTTGTCTCTAAAGTTTATGGCCACAACAATAATCATCATCATCATTATATTTATCATTATCATACTTCAATCATTCTTGGTCTGACAGTAGAGCTCCTTGAGCGATTTTAGCTCTTCGATAAGCGCTTTATTTTGGTTCTCTAGCACCGCCACACGATTCTCCAGGCACTTTATGTATTCCTTTTTCTTTCGCCGGCATTCCCGTGCCGCCTCCCGATTCTTTTGCAAACGTATCTCACGCTTACGCGTCTGATCCTCTGCAATCCCGCTGTTATCTATAACAAAATAATTAAGCATATAAAAATATATATATTAATACATATATTTATATAAAAGAACAGTAGTTTTTAGAGTTAATTTCAGATCATTACTCTCTTATTTTTGAACAGGATGGAATAACTTTTCTATATCTAAACAGTGAGGCTCTGAAGGTCGGAAAAGAAATAATCGATAATAATTATTCATAGGTTGAAATTGAAATTAATAATGCAAAATATATGACTCACAAATGGCAATTCAAATACAAAAATAATATTCAAGAATTAAGAATTCCTAGAGATTTATCCTAACAAATTTTCCGAACTTCAGGGTCGTCACCGTGTCCCTAGATATATTTATATTACTGGTATTGTAGGCTATCCGATTGGCTATATAGTAGGATGAATCTGCAACCATATTCAGGATTGGACTGCCGTCGGTTGGATTTCCGCTGCCTCCGACCGCTCCACTAGCCAGTTGGGAGCCGAGCACACCGTCGCCCATTTGTATTGATGAGCCTTATTTCATTCAAGTTTCATGACATATATCATATGTACATATATATATATATATAGATATATATATGTATATAGATATCGGGGCATATTTGGTTGTTGTTGTGGGTTTTGATGAGGTATTTGTTGTTGGTTGGTTGGTTTGTTGTTGGGAATTATTTTTTGATATGGTTTTTGAGTTTCGGGCAGTCAAAAAGAAAACGAAAAAAAAAAATATATATATATGTATAATAGTAAAAATTATAAGAAAAATATTTTTCAATTTGGATTTGAATTTTTGCAGGTTTTTTTTGGTTTTTGTTTTTGTTGGTGAGGTGAGTGCGAGCGAACGAGCGAGATAGAAGAACGATTGTTTGGTTAGTTTTTGAAACTGGATTTTGATTTTGTGGTGAGATGTGGCGTATAATATATATATATATGTATATATACATATGTATATATATAGAATGTTGTGGCAATAATAATAACAACAACAACAGCAGCGGCAACAGCAGCAACATCAACAACAACAACAACAGAGCAACAAGCCAGCCAGCCAGCAACAACAACAACAACAACTGTTGCCCTTCATATACATGTTTTTTTTTTATTTTGTGTATGTGTGTGTGTGTGTGTTTGTATATGTGTGAATATTGAATGGTCGAAAAGATTTCAAATATTATTTACATAATTTCTTTTTAATATTTATACGTTTTCTTTTTGCCTTGCCACGATTCATCTGTTTTTTTTTTTAGTTTTCTCTTCCCTTCTCCCTTTCCCCATGCACTCCCTTTCTCTTATTCTCTTGCTTTCTCTTTCTATTGTCACCGTTTTGGTTAGCAAGCAAGAAACGAACATAAAACTACAAATCGCGATATAGAAAGAGATGGATGACATGTGCCAACAACAGTCGTCAATTACATTGCAAAGCAGTATAAAAGAGAAAGAGTGCTGTTGTTATACATATGGTACAGTTGGAGTTAGAGAACACTTTCACATATGTATGAAGGATAATGGAAATGGTTTATCAATGATATTATATTATAGTACAGGGAGCGTTGGTGTATGCCTTTTTTTTCACATTTACTTTCATGATGATATGAAATGATGTGACCTATTTAATTGCTTAGCTGATTCCAAATCCTTCTCTTATCATTATTTTTGATATATTCAAAACAATGATATTATTTTTACACATCTTTTTTGGTCTGTTTCTGTCTGCAATTGTCATTATAAAATAGTTTTTTTTTTTCGTTTCATTTCTGTAGGTTTTTACCATATTTCACATTCCAAGATAATCGATTTGTATGTCATTTTGGTATAACGGTACATCCGTATTATTTCTTTCTGAGCTATTTTATAAGTAATTTCTTTTTTCCCGTATAAACTTTATTAAGTAAAATCCCGTAATCCGTTAATGCTTTAATGATATGGGCAATGTAATTGAACATCTCTAAATGGGGTCTATGTGGTATTATTATATTCATGATATTGTGATTTGTGTGTGTTTTTATAAGTAGTGAGCGTGTGTCTATGTGGTTTATAAAGAGCTTTGAAACATATACACACAGGCGATTGATTTTTAATATGGTTAAAGATGTCCGGCGCTATAAATTTAAAAAAAAAAAAAAAACAACAACCATAGGAAAAAAAATTTAATTACCGCTCATGTCAGGTCCACTGATCTCGGTGAAGATTTTATTGTACGATGGCCTTCTTGTCAGCTCACTACGATGATGCTGAGAATCATCATCCGATAAGCTTTCGTCGCTATCCTCCGGATGTTGTGTATTCGGTTCGGGTTTGATCTTACATTGAAAAGTTGGAGGGATCTATATAAAGAATTTGATTAAAGCAAAGGAATTAAATTAGATTCGATTACAGACGAAAGTGGGAACACTATATGTTTTTTCTTTTTTTTAGTTTATTAATTAAAGTATTAACGCACTTGATTATTACGCATTTGCACTGAATTGCCGGAGGTTGTATGTATCACCGTCGTATTTGCCGGCTTTGATACATAGACCACCCCACTGCCGCCCTTATGCATCGCTGTGGCGGCGGCCAGCGCCTGTTGCGTTCCGGCGGCGGTTTGTATAACACCAGAATAATTCGCCTGTATCACGGATTGCTCCTGAAATAATCCAAAACAATTATAAGAATTATAAAAAGAGTTAATAATATAGATATTAAATCAATAAATTGCTGAATTTCTGGTGTTTTTCAAAAAGCAACTAGTAAGAATCGGTGTAGCATAGAGTCTGTATAGTATTATATATATGTATAATAGAAAGAACTGCTCAATTTACTTTTGGAATATTAAATTTTGAATAATTGCCGTTAATTTTTTATGGTATATCAATTCTACGATAGAAGTAGAATCTGATTTTTCTTTTTAAATATTAATTACGTTTTTTAAAAATGGGATTTTTTTATCGAATTTTGCTAGTGACGCAAAGGTTAATGTTAAATGAAGAGCTGATTCAGACGGACGTGGCTAAAATCCAATTGTAGCGAAGTTCTTTTTAGATACTTGAAAACTATTTCAAATTTTGACATTCTTTATATACGTATGTATGTATAACAATATTATTGATTTGAATATTGTGTTAGATGGTGACGTGTGTTTAGAGTTAAAAAAAATAATTTTCATTCATTTAAAGATAATTAAAGGAAGGAATTATCAGTACGTTCATGTATGGAATTTAAAAGCACTTTTATGCGTAACGCCCCTTTCCCTCCTTCCCTTACACACCATGCCGATTGTTGAAGATTATGGGTTAATAGTCACCTGTACACTGACTCGCACCAGCTTTAGTTCGGGATATTGCTGTATATTGCAATTGCCAGTTTCTGTGGTGGTTAATACGGATGCAGTTCCACCGCCACTCGCTCCGCCACCAGTTGCACTATTTGTGTTATTTGTTGTACTCTGTTGGTTCTGTTGTTGTTGTTGTTGCTGCTGAGATTGGCCGCCTACATCTACTGCTGCTGCTGCTACTGCTGCCACTACTGACGTTGGATCTGCGGATGGCATCGAGACGGATGATGAATTGCCATTCTCCTCGACGACGATGCTGTTGTCCATTTTCCTTGAGCAGCTCTCGCCTCGACTCCCGACACAGATGCTTCAGTTTGGTGGCTTCCGTTTCCGTTTTGTTTTCAATTTGGCCAGCTTGTTGATGTTTCTTGAGGTTCAACGGGAACTATATAGAGATAGAGAGAGGGAGTGCGGGGGGGTTAAGATCGAAAAAGAGGATGTAGAGGGAAACACAAAATACAGAGAAATAATTCAGTTGTTAGTTATTGTCCATTTGTTATAAATAATTTATCACTGGCGTCTTTATAACGTGCAACAACAACAACAACTACAAATTAACTGTTCGTATTATTATTATGATTTTTTTTTATGGAAATGACGTCATGACAACATTAGCAAGATGAAGAGACGGGGGCAGGAGTATGGTATGGACTGTTGGTAATATGCTGGGACAGGGGGTAGGGGAAAATTTCGAACTTACTTTCTGATGACATCACTAAAAAACGTTGCTTGTTGTTGTTGCTCTCTCGCTCGCGCACTCGATTGCTTACTCTTTCTCGCTCACTCACTCTACTACACTGTGTCTGTGTGTGTGTGATTTTGCGCGCCTTTAGCTCTGGCAACTTGTTGAAAATTTCAATTGTTGTCACACTTATTCATAAAATGCACATGAAATTATCTCATTTTGAGAATGTCAAAACGATTTCTTTTCTTCATTTATTCCCTATTTATTATTTAAACAAACAATTTAACTTTTATTTCTGTTTCTTTTGTGACAAGTTGGCAGGTCTACACACACGGATGCACGCACGCACCTACACACACACACACACGCATTCTCTCACTCGCTCACACACAGGCAAACAAATTTTTCGTTCTCTTTTCTCTTGGACCAACTTGAGTCGAAATCACTTAAAATGTTGTGTCGCCTGTTTTTGGCTATAATTTCAATTGTTAAACCACAAATAGTTGATCAATTTGCGGTTTTATAAGGGTTTCGGTAGAGTTTCCTCTGTTTTTTGCGCAAAAATATTTTGGTATCGCTCGCTCGCTCGCTACTAAGTGCTCACACTTACACTTTTCCCCCTTTTTATCGGTTATCGATTATCGTAGACGATGTGGCCTAGAGGTGAACCATTTATTGTTAAAATAAGTAACGAAAGTCACTGTATTTGTGATTGACAAATATACGGAAATGAATAAAATCAGTTTAATTCAAATGTTTCAATCACCATTTTTTAGTGTTCAATAATTATCAATTAGAAATATAGAAAAACATCATGTTAGCCTAACAAAGGAATTATCGGCATAATAATTTTAAAAATTTAACTTTCACCATTTTCTAAAGACGAAACAAACAAGACTATTTATCAAGTATCAGAATTAACAGAATTTTAAACTCAACTAAATGAACATTATAAAAAAGACATTTTTTATACACTTAATAGCTATTATATTTTATCTTTTTTAAGGCACAAATCAGGAATATGAAAAAACTACATTTGTACATATATTATTCAGTAACAACGTTTTAACTTTTAACACTTTTTCTATTATATAATAGGTTATGCAAAACTGACTAAATTAAGAAATGTGTAACTAACCTAAAGTCTTTGAATGTTTACGTAAAACGGGGTATATTAAAAACTTTGTAAACTGTGACTTTGTCACATTGTTATTCATCTCTAATAGGGCTGCCAGACGCCCAAATGATTAGACCAGTAAAATATTTAAAATATTTTGTATAATCAAATTTAGCTTTATGTTATATACTTATAATGGAAACAGAAACTATGATATCAATATATATGTATATATATTTAACCAGGTATCGCTCCATTTTGGTAATACCTTCGATTGATGACGTCACAACTGTTCATAACGTTCAATTTTGTTAACAACTTAGCAACCTCACAATTCAAACATTAATTCAAATTGAATTAGTTGGTTTTTTTTTTTTACTTAATTGCCGTTTAATTACATCGCAGTTCACAGGCAAAAAAAAATCAACTTTTGGTGGGAGTATCGCGGACGGCGTTAATGACATGATGGTGAGGGGAAGGTCGCCACTTGTGTGGTTGGCTCTAAATCGCCGCGCTGTCTGCCCCTAACTGAAACTGACTCATCCAATTGCACGCCTCTTGATTTGCTTACTATCCCCCATATGCCCTAACTTTGGCAGTATCTATAATATTTATATACATACAATAGTATATATAAAGCAAGTTTTAAAACCGGTATTGAAAACCATTCGTAAAAATGTCACCGACTTATCTTGGTTAAGCACAAGTTTGAGATTTTAAATTGTTGGCAATTAGTAAATGTATTTAGGGATATTTTAGTATAATTTGTATAACGAACGGTCACTCGATATTTGTTAGAAACAAATTATTAATTAAGGAAAGAGTATTCAAAATTCGATGCGGCTTTCTCATTGGTTTATCGCCCTTGCCGTTGTTGTTTTTATTTTTGCTGCTGTTGCTTTGACATTAGCTGCCACTTTTTGTTGCTGTTGCATTTCAATCAATTCCAATCAAGTTTGCATTTTGATTTTGGCCTCTCTTTCTCCCCTTTCTCTTTCTTACTGTCTGCCAACACCGCCCACAGACCCCCTGCCTGTTGCTTACCCTTAGCCACTTAGCTGGGTACGCAAAATTGACGTCAGCATTATTTATTTTTACTCGATTTTCAATGCGTTGGTGTTAGTAGCGCGCGCTCTCCCTCTCTCTCTCTCTCTCTCCGTGTCTCTTTCTCCCTACTCCCTTTCATGTTGCCACTCTCTCTTTTTCCATCATTCGCTCTCGCTCTGTTTGTTCTGTCCGAATTAATTAAAACTAAATGAATGTGCAACAAAAACAAAATGCCACAAGAACAGTTAGTTTTTGTCTTGGTTAAAATAACAAGAACAAGTACAACAACAACAATAGGGAGAAATATAGAAAGAAGAAAAATCTGACAGGTTAAACCATTTGGTTCACAAAGTGATGTGGGGGGAAGGGGCGGGGCGATAAAATTGGGTAAAAGAGCATAAGGTGGCTATTAAGGGGTGGGTGTGCAATTAAATGCGTATTTACTGGCGCCTACTTGCATTTTCTCGCATACTCTCTCTTATCAGTGCTGTGGTCCCGTTATCGCTCAGCTGTTAATTCATGCCATGGATACTCACTCGCATACACTCTATATATGTATATGTACATATGTATGTATGTGCAAATATGTATGTATGTATGTATATGTATATGCAAATTGAATGGAATAAATGCCTTATTTTATTTTTATAAAAAGAAAATTTCCACTTGTACTTGTAGGAATAGAATTTTCCTTCCCATTTGCGCCATGTTTTTTTTTTTTTCTTCTTTTATGGATATGAATGTCCCTTTTTATTGCCTTGAATTGCGTTTTATCCATTTGACAGGTGACTGTCAATTTGACAGGCAAACAAACGGTATTGTGCGGTTTCAGATTTGGAAATTTTTTGCATCAGATTTTTAAATTTAGATTTCAAAAAGATGGAATGAAGCATTTCAAATGCTATGAAATAAAGAAATATATTTATATTTATTTCTTTAGATCGATCAATTTCGTTTATTAAATTGATTTAGACAGTTGAACAGAACTCACGGGACATTTGAAATTGTTCTACAATAACTACATTCTATAGTCAACAAAATTAAAGATTCATTTAGTTTAAAATGATTTTAAAGTAAAATCTTTAAGACAACATTGCATTTAGTTCACGGGTTAAATTTTATAACCGAAGTACATTACTATAGAACTATGAAGAATAAAGCGAAATATATATATAATTTTGTTCATTATCACTAAAAAATTGTTTGTTAAAATTCCACAAGGAATAGCGTATAAGAAAGGTAAAAGAAAATTGTTCTTTTCTTTTTTTTTATGCCTGAAAAAGGGTCACCTGGAAAAATGGCCCTTAGGTGTCCGCCTAGCTGTCGATTTGAAAATAAAAGTTAATTTGAAAAATGTCAGTGACAGAAACTAAAGGTTAGTTTTCTTTTGTTGAGTTCAATTTAATATATTTTTTTTTTAGTTGCAAATCAATTTGGTAAATCGATAATATTTTTGGTTTATATACAAAAGGTAATTCCCCTTGAATTGAACAACTTGATAATTGGGTGTACATATTTAAATCAAGCAAACATTTTCATTATCAACTAAATTGATTGATTAGTCTCACTTTCGTTGTATATATTTAATGTCTAAATATCGCCCAGCTTTATATGTCTCTATATAACCCAGGTGTCTATTATGTTCTTGCCAAAGATACACTTGACATTGCGATAAGCGGTCTTTTAGTTTCCTTTGTGTTTGACACACAGGTATCTATACATATATACATACACACCCACATAGATACTTATGTATATGTATATATGTATGTGTGTATTGTAGTTACGTATCGATCGGGGGATCCAGTTATCATATAGGTAAAAAGTTTACTATGACTAATTGTTAATTGCCTTTGGATAACTCAGAATTTTATTGCTAGTTCGGTTTAAACTTTTGTTTTTTTTTTGTTAAGAACAGATTTTCTAAGGATACTGGAAGACGAATTTTAAGGATTAATGCAGGAATTTAAACTTGAAAATTGTTTATTCCTTATTTTGGGTAATCTGGCTAAGTTCAAGTGACCCTGAATTTCTTTTTTTATTCCTATCATTTACATATATCGTTGAATCCCATATATCTCTAACTAAACCTATTAAATTTATATATTTTTTTATTAATAATAATTTTTTTAATAATAATACATCACTAATTTAGAGTTTCAATCATTATGGGTTACATTGATGCATATCGTAAAACCAAAAACCATTTCTAATTTTTATAACTTGTCTAAAATTAGTTGTATTTTCAACCCAGGAATTAGCTGGGTCAATATCCAAAACTTCAGAGAAATATCTTTGGGTTAATTATTATTTATGATTCGAAAACATTATTGGAAATCGAGAAAGCTTTTTTTTTTTGGTTTATATCATTTAATTCATAAATTCCACAATATCGTTTTTTATAAGAATATTTTTTTTATCATTTGTTAGTTTACTTTTTATTTCGATATTGTGAATTTCCATTATTTTCCAATATAAGGCGCTAACTTACCCGCTTTTTCTTTCTTTAAGTTTGTTGCCAATTTCGTTTTTATTTTGTTGTTTTTGGCTGACTAATCAGAAGCCTTTCTTAATGAGCAAAATAAAATACAGTGTAAAAAAAAAAGAAATACAAAATAAGCAAACAAAAAAAAAAAAAAACATAAATAAGAAAAAAGAAGAAAAAACAAACAGCTATGGCTTAATAGTTGTTGCTGTATTTTTTTGTCGTTTTCTAATTTTTGCGTTTTGTTGTTGTTTTGACGATTACGTCAAGATTTTTGTTATTTTACTGATTTTTATAGAAGATTACAAACAGAGAGAGACACTGCGATAGAGTGTGTAAGCGTAAGAAAGAGAGGGGAGAAATGTTATATACATCTATGCACATACATACATATGTACATACATACATGTGTAAAAAAGAATTCTGTTATTGTTACTGTTAAAAAGGGAACAACTTTTTTTTGGCGCAAAAAATAAAAAAAAAAAAATTGAAAAGAAATTTTTATAATTGTTTAGCACTCGTCACCTTTTGTTGTTGCCGGCCGACTGATGACGACGACGACGACGAAGCACCGACAACAGCGACGCGACGATTGTGGTGAGTGAGCGTGTGCTGCTTCTATTCCCCCGCTATGTTTGTACGCTCTGACGCCGCTTTTCGACAATTTCATACTGAAACGCAACGCGGAACGCCAATGCGAATGACTCTGACTAAGACGTCGACGCACACGTCACCAGCAGCAGCAGCAGCAGAGGCAGCAGAAACAGCAACAACAGCAGCAGCGGCAACAGCTTGCCTTATGGTTATGCATGTGTGTAAGTGTGTGTGTGTATGTGTATGTGTGTGTTGGTGTTGTTTCGTAATTTGCAACTCAAAGTCAACATTGTTGACGACGTCGTTGTTGTCGTTCTTGTTCTTGTTGTTTTAGTTGTTTCTGTTGGTGTTTTTGTCTTCTTCTTGTCTCTTATGTTACCTTTGTATTCGTATTCGTCTTATATACATATTTATTCACACACAAAAATAAAATACATTTGTACATACACAGTATTGAAAAAAAAAAGCAAAAATAATTTTTTTTTAAAACGTTTTCAATACATTTGTATGTATGTATGTATGTATGTATGTATGTGCGAGCGAGGTGCACATAGAGATACATATGTATTGTATGTATTTGTATAGATGTTCATACATACATACATACATACATGTGTACGCAGCCACGACGTAGCAGCTTTCATTGTATTGTGCCGTTATCGCTTTGTGCTTTGCCACTTTGTTTTTGTTGTTGTTTTTAGCGCACAGTTATGGCGTATGAGTAGAGAGCGATCTCTCTATTTTCCTCTATCTTTCTCTCTCTCTCTCTTTCTCTGTCTCATTTCTATTTCTATCCCTTTTTTTTTTTTTGTAAACTGTTTAGATTTTGTAGCATACTTTTTGGTGTTGTGAAAAGCTTTTGTCTTAATGATGTAGATTAGATTGCGTTAATTTATTCATTGTTATAATTAGAGTGGCATAGCTTAAATGCCATTAATCACAGCTAGCACCATCTTCAGTTAACAATACAGTGAACAGAAGCTTGTTATCTGTTCCAGACTGCAGTATCAGCCACAAGTACCACAAAGCTTCAACTGTGACCGCAAATCCGCAAAATGTGTACTGAATGAAATAATGTTTAAAGCTAAGGACTCGCTTTGGTTTTCTTACTTATACACTGGAGAATTTATGTACCATTTAGTCGGCAACATTGAAATTAGTAATAGTAACAGATAAACGAATGTTTAATTCTATAAATACATTAAAAAAAAAAAATAAATAATTAAATTAAGTGAAGGAAAATGAAAATTTCCTAATTGCCATATCATGTAATGATAATAAAGTCCCAAATCTAAATAAAAGTAATGTCAAGAAATAAAAGAAAATTGCATTAAATTTTACCTTGAAAGCTTACACACACACACACACACACACACACAAACGGACAGTCAGGGAAGTTTACCAGCCTGTCCTCGATTTTGTGGCGAAGGAGAAGAGCTTTGCCTTGAAAGGCCATTTATTGGCACACAATCGACTTGCTGGTTATCCTTCTTAGTTTACAAAACCCATTGGATAGCATGAATGCAGAAAGTATCACACAATCCTTGCAACATAAATTCAGACCAAACTTTGTTTGCTAGAGAGGAAATTCTCTTAGATTGATTCTAGGGACACGCACGCATATATTGGCCTGAAGGTAACCTTTTTGTTGTTGGAATGGGGTTAGGTAATCTGAGGCACTTTTTGGCTTTTAATGCACGCACACATCAATCCAACTAAGCTAAACAAACAGGAATACTGTTTGAGTCCCAAATCACAGATTTTTTACGCTAAAAAACAAAAAAAAAAACACACACACACACACACAGGAAAAAGGAAGAGCTAATGTTTACCATTAACCCACCTTTAGGACACTGTTCCGGAATAAAACGGTGGGGCAGAGACAAAAGTTTCTTTTCCAAACTAAAACACACACACACACACACACACACACACACACATACATAATACACCCACACATGCATACATACATATACATACATACACGTGCACGCAAACATAAACGTTAGAATATGTAAGTACATTTTCTATACATATAAGAGTATGGCTCACATGACGTATGCTTAATAAACTATGCATACATTTAACTCTACGTACTGCAGACCTAATGTGATTTGGAACTTTCTTACACACACACACACACACGTTCTTTACTATCTCCTCCCCTTGCTTTGTCCATCCTCTCTAGCATTTTCTCTGTCACTCTGACTACGTCTATCTTTCTCTGTTTTTGTGTGTGTGATCTGCTGCTGGCATTTATTTAATAGGAAAATGCGCTGAAGCGCTCAAAACGTTCTACGTAATGCGTTTATAACCAAAAAAAAAAACGAGAAAAAGGAAAAAAAAAAAAATCCAAAAAGAACTATGAAAAAGTGGAACTCGGACCAACAAGCAAAACAAAGTCAGGAAGAACGTGGGCATCGATGACGCAAGGACAACTGGCAACAGGCAGGAAGTAAACAAACACACTCCAAAAAAAAAAAGAAAAAAAAAAACGACCAAGAAGCAGAAAAACTTCCGCATCATCAGCGGTTGAAGGTGTAAAGCGGAAAAAAAATTGAGCACACACACACACAGAAAAAAAGAAAGAGAGAGGTAAAGATAGAGAAATAGAGAAAATGATACCAGAAACTAAATTCATGTTATATAAAACTTTGTATACCCTTCAAGTTGACATTGTAAGATGGGGAAAGAAAGAAAAATCCATATAAAAGACACTCTTACAATTTTTTTAGGAGTATAAAAAACGATTTGTTCCTATATATATGGATATTAATGGATATAATAGATCTATATTTCCTATTACACATATTTTTAAAATTCTCGAAAAAGGAACTTTGTTTAATTTCTTCTAAATTGATATTAAATTCTGGAAAATGTTCTCAATATATAAATCACTTGATATACATATATTGATATCAAAGTAAATATCATTTTATAAACATTTTTTTTGCATTGACTCAATTTATTTTTAATTTCATAACACATTAAAGTTGGCTTCCAATTTTGTAAATATTTTCAGAATATAAATATTTGAACATTACATATTTTTTCTAAACGTAATAGAATGCTTTGCTGAGAATATATTCAAGTAAAAAAAAAAAACATTTTAATGAAATTGCAAATTTTACATTTTAGGTGTCGAAAAATCTTGCATACTTTTGGGATGCATGCATACAATTTTTTGACAAAACGCAATCTTGACTAGAGTATCTGAAAGGAATTGCTATGTCTGAACAAAATAAAAAAGGAAAGAAAGTCAAAAGGTATTTCACAGTAAAACAAATATGATAAACTGTTTTAGCTTCCTTTTGTTCCCTCAAAGAGATTCTCGTGAATTACCCAAAAGACAAAAAAAAAAAAAAAAAAAAAAAAACACACACACACACACACATAGTGGAATTCTATCTTTGAAACTATGCTAACAGCTTGTTAATTATTCATGACATAGATTTAAGTAGAAATCAAATAAACTAGAAATTTTTCTTAGATTGTTGAAACCTTAACAATAAATTGTAAATATTAAAATCTATGAAATAGTATATTGTAATTTTTGGAGTAAAAGCAAAACATTTTTTTTTAAGATTAGATACCAAATTTGTTATTAAATTATGATAGATTATCGTTAATGAGCTCAATTTGAAAACATTTGAAATCAAATTGTTGCATTACTCTATATTGGAAAGTTAAGAAAAGTTACAGCAATCAAATTGACTTGATTAAATCACGATGTAAGCCCCCCAACTTATCGTTGGGCATATATAGAACTCATACTTATCCAACCATTTATATCCCTCACCCCAAAGTTAAGTTACGCTTAGGTAAACACGTCTCATGCCATATAAAGAATAAAAAAAAGTGCAAAAAAGACAAAAAAAAAAAGTAAAAAAAAAACCGAAAGCAAAGGAAAAAAAGAAAAAAAAAATTGAGTTGACGCCCGAGAAAGTAGACTTAAGCTGTCATACACATGCCTCTGTGGGCGTTGTTAGGTAAAGATGGCAAATGCCGGCGTCACATACTTGCCTATGCATGATAAGGTAGAAAAAGCTAAAGGGGGAGGTGGGGTAGTTTGGTGTCTTGTTTACTCAGCGTTGCCATATGACAACTTGTTGCACGTCTTCAAAGAGACTGAAATAGACAAGAGCGTATTGTGAATGACGACCAAGAAAAGGCGGAGAAGTACTTTTGAAGAAAAAAAAAAAAGAAAATGATACGTAAATATATATATACATATATATTTATATGTATATATATATTTATCTATGTTAAAGGTAGTTCCGCCGGGAAAGCAAATGAGAAAAATAAATGGCAATTTTTTACATATTTGTTTGCATTGAAAACGATCCGACAAATATTTCATTGATCTGAAATAACTGAAATTTAAGCTATGTAAGCACTCTAATGGCTTTCAGTGAACAATTTAATTCCAATATAATATGATACAGTGAAAACTCGTTTAAATGAAGACACAAAATATAAATAAATTTCTCAAATATATGACTTTTATTTTTCAGTTGGTCTTAGAATGTCTAATTGAAAAGGATACATAAAAATAACACAAATGAAATGTATTTCAATTCAATATTTACTTAATTTCGTGCAAAATATTTGAGTTTTAAAAATAAATAAATAAATAGGGATCTTATATATATGTTATATGCATTTTAAATTATATTATATGAATCGTCATGGATTTAACAAAGTTTTCACATATTTCAAATATTGTTTATTTATTGTATTCAAAAATAAGACAATGATCGCTTTTGTTACTTATTACATAAATAAACAAAGTATTTTGTACTAGTGTTTAGTTTTTTTTTCATTTTTATTAATTATCCAAATGTGCAATTCATATCAAGCAAAAGAAGTATCTTAACAGATCTTATATATATAAAATATATAATAATTATAGTGTATAAAACAAAACCTCATTTTTGAATTTAAGTAGAATTTGTTTCGATTAATTAAAATGTTGTAATTCTTTTTTCTAAAAACAAATTATTAAGATACTTTAAGCAACAGTTAAAATTTACTAAAAAAACAATTCCGAAAATTGAGTATAAGAAGTACATTATATAACATTAATAATATTAAATAAAATAAGTGTTTAAAATAAATATATTGAAATGTATTTTGCCATAATATTTAAATATATTTTTCACTTTAATAAAATTTCACTCTTAAGAAACCAATAAATCAATTTCTTTTGAAAATTACAATACTTATAAAAGTTACAGAAATAAAAAGGTAGGTTATGTTTTCGGAACTAGTTCCTATTATTGTAAAATATTTAACTAATAAACTGATAACTAAAGACGGAAATTAATAAATTGAAAAAAAGACTTCATTAGTTAAAAATGGGGAGAAAGAAATTATAAACCAAATTTTTATTTGTTAAAGTTAAAATGTGAATTGATTTAATTAAGAAATCATTTGCTGAATGAAGTCTGTATATTTATATTTTGTACAATTTTATATTTTATTAAATTAAGAATATATATCTCGGTGTTTAATCATAAGAATGAAAATAAGAATTAAAACTATAAATGTAATAGATAAACATTTATTTTAAGATCTGCAATTCGATTTACTAAGAGTCGCTTAATTATATTTAAAACTAAAAAAAAAATAAATAAAAAATTTTATGTTTATGTAATATTTTTTATCTAGATTTAAATTTGAGAATGAAAAGTTTGCTGCTTAATAAGTATAATAACATTTTCTTTGGTTGTAAATAAAACATTCAACTTGCCCATCTTGATGAATTTAATTAAGAAAGTTTTTTGTGCTGCCACCCAACACCCAAAAGCCTCATCCTTCAATTAAACGTCCTTAGACCTCTCATCCCCATTTTTCTATGCATTTCACATTCTTACAAACTTGACCACCTTGTTGCGACTTTTTCGCAATAGAACCTTGCCAAGGGGCTGACCGAAACCCTCGTATTGCTGATAGACATGCAGCCCTCGTACCACAGTGGCATGTATAACGCCCCTTAAACGTTTCTTATTATAGGGTGTCGCCTTATTCGATGATAATAAATCTTCGGCAGCCACTGTGAACTCCTCTTCCGGATTCCAAATACAAAAGTCAGCATCATAGCCTTCAGATATGCGACCCTTAAATGACGAAAGACCGCACAATTTAGCCGGCTCTAGGCACATAAGTCTATGTATATCATTCAGTTTAAGGCATTTTTCTCTTCCATTACTTCCGGTCCATATCACAGGTAAACTCAATTGAAGGGAATTAATTCCTGGCCAAGCTTGTAAAAAATTTCCTCTAGTCTTGCCATAGGTTAGGCAACGTACACCAGGAGTTGCCGGTGAATGATCACTGGAAATAATTGAAATTGCCCCATCAGAATTATCATTTCTTTTTAATTCCTTCCAGAGATCAGATTGATTATTATGTTCCCTTATTGGTGGCCACGTTTTATATTCTGTTCCACAATCGGGAACCTCTTCAGCACTCAGTGTAAGATAATGTGGACATGTTTCTACGGATAGCTGTGCCTTCTTTTGTTGGGCATTTTTAATGATTGGTAAAGATTCTCCACTGGATAAATTCATTATATGAAAACGATGTCTGGGCTGTTCAATGGCCAATTTACTGATCATTTCGATGGCTTTTATTTCCATGGTAGAGGGACGAGTTTGAAGAAATGTTGTATACGATTTTGGTGAGGCATCTTCGGTTGGAGAAATTTCTTTTAAGAGTGATAACTCGGCATGAAACTATTAAAACAAAATAATATGTATCTAAAATTTTTCTTTTTTCTTTTTTTTTTTGATTCTAACTTACCGCTATAACGACTTCAGATTCGTTATCTAAGAGGTTAATGGCATTTTTTATCTCAGTCTCTGTAATGGCAGCAAATTCAAGACCCACTGGGGGAGATGAATTACAAAGTGAACACTGTAAACCCATCACTCCGGCTGCTAATAATGGAATCAATTGATCTTCATTGCCGGGCACAAGGCCACCCCAGAAACCGACATCAATATAGATTTTTCCTCTGGCCGTTGATGTTTTAGCCTTTAAAGCTGGGACACTGATTGTTGTTGGATTGGCATTAGTTGGACGATCAATAATTGTGGTAAAACCACCAGCAGCAGCACTTTTTGTGGCCGTTACAAAACCCTCCCAATCCTTGCGTCCTGGCTCATTGATATGTACATTCGGATCGATAAGACCGGGCATTAAAACCAGATCACCAAAATCATATACTGCCTCCGATTCTGTATTATATAAATGTGTATTTACCTCTTGAGGTGTACGAAGTACTGTAAATAAAATATTAGAATTGAGTGAATATAGTTTATATATAGATAAAGTAATAGTGTACCCCTTAGAGTAGGCAATGGAAAATATTTTTACTCTTTTAATATTTTTTTTTTGTAATTCGCAAGTGCTTAATTTTCCAGTTTATAACTATAAAAACTTTATGTTTTAGATTTACTAAAAAGTTAAGAATTATTTTGAGCTTTGTTTACGTTTAAAACAATTCTTAAAAATTTATAATTAGTTATAATATTATTTTATAATAAGCTATATATATATATAAGCTTTTGTTTAAAATTAATATGTAATCATCGTTTTCTTAAAAAATTTCAAAAATATTTAAATTAAAAAAGATTTCACGAAAGAGATTCTAAAAGTTTGTTGTTTAGTGTATTATTAATTTTTCTTGTAATAATTTTTCGTCTTTAATTTAACTAATTTGTTATTATAAATATTAAATTTTCAGTTTATTGGTATTTAATTTACTTTTACGTATTATGCCTTCTGTATCCACTATAATGCCGCCCTGCAAAGTTTCACCGTCTTGGCTGCCATCGCCCAAAAAAATACGCCGACTAAGAAACAACAAATCCATTTGAAAATTGAAAATAAACTGAGGGAAAGTCTTAGAAGCGTATGTAGAAAATACATATACGCATACATATGTACATATATATGTATACATAATAAAATGATGTGTTTTGATGACCTACAAACAAATGGGTATAGACGAAACAATGAAGAACTCAATCAATATGAATTGTGGTTATTAATATTAATTTGAAAAGGGTTTTTTTAAAAGAAAAAGGAGATAGTTTTTAATTAAGTTAATATTATATATGCATATTATATATATATATATATAATATAAAATTACTTTAAACTTGGTAAAGAGTTTGAATTATATCTCATTCTTAGTCAATGTTTTTGTAAAGGGTATTTTAATTTTAAGGAAAAATGTTTTCGGACTTTTATTTTTCTATTTTTACAGATTGGTTTTGTTGTAGCTCTCTTTATTTAAAACAAAATATTCGAAAAAAAAACCAGTAGAATATATTCTCGCATTTCGGCATATTGAGAAGCTTTTCTAGAGTAACATTTTCGTAATGAGAGATATCTCTTTTTATCTCCTTCTTTTTTATATCTCTCTCTTTTTTTTTTTTTCTTTCTTATGTTTTCTCTTTTCAGATTTATTTTTTTTAACCTTTGCTGTCGTGACTTTTAATTAAGGAAAAATCATTTAATTTTTATCAGCTCGTATTTTGGTTTTTATTTTGGCAGTGGCGCCACCCAGCGGGAGCTTTACAAAAGGCCAACATGAAATCCGAATACACAAAAATGAAAGAAAAAAAAAAAAGGGGGAAAAAAAAAAGAAAAATAGAAACAAACGCATACAAAAAGAAGAAGAAGAAGCAAAAAAAAAATGGTTGTCGAGTTTGGGAACTTGAAATGAAGTTTCCACTTGTTGTTTCGTGTGGTGGTGCTGCTTTTGCTGCTGTTTCTGCTGCTGGATACACAGGATACGAGACCATGTCCTTAACACTAATACCAATGCAAAAGCGTTGATGAGGCTGCACCATACGATATATTCTACCTTCCCACACAGACACACACACACACGCACACAAACGCACACATATACAAAATCTACCCGCCCCTGACCACTATATACTGAAAATTGAAGCGATTTGAGTTGAGACGACGAAAAATTGTACTCATCGTTTTTTGTCCTTCGTCGCTCGTCGTTCATATAGTCGTTCTGGTCGTTCTCGTCGTCGTTATCCTCATCGTTCTTCTAGTCCTGCCACATTCGGCATCTGTTCTTTTGGCCCATCGTCATTCTCGTTCACATCGTCGTCGTTGTTGGGTCACACACATATACACATATACATACATACATACACACGAACACAGGAACCCACAAACAAACACAGTCACACACCCCAGTATATATGTGTGTGTATATACTCAAAAAATTTACGAAAACTTCAAACCAAAATTGGCGCTCATTGCTCCGTGTTGCCTCGCGACAACCAGTTGAAGTTACTCCAAAAATAAAAAAATAAAATATTTCAAAAGTATAAATTCAAAAAAAAAGCCGCCAAAAATAAAAGAAAAATATAAATTACTTTCAAACAAAAAAATAGAAATTGAAACAATATTTAAGAATCATAAACAATTTTTATGTATTTTTTTTTATGGTGAACATATTTTTTTGTTTTGCCTTTTTTATACATTTTTTTTTGCTGCTGTTGTTTTCAAAGTGATAAAAATGAATAAATAAAACGTAAAATAGGCAAAAAAAAAAACAACATAAATTTAAAAGAATTTATTCGTTGTTGTTGTTGTTTCATGTTGCTTAAATAATAAATAAATAAACAGAACAAAAAAGAAATCAAGATCAAAATTTTTATTTGTTTGTTAAGAAGTTTAAGTGAAAAGTTTAAAAATATTTGAAATATTTTTCATTTTAGTTATGTTGTTGTTATTTATTTTAGTTATTAAGTCAAAGTGAAGTTCAAAATGTTTAAAAATCTACTTAAAACAATTGAAAATTAGTCAATCGAATTGTTCTTTATATTTTTTTAAATAGTTTTTAACAAAAAATAAAAGTTGTTTAATGGCTAAACAAAAGTTTTTTATTTTTACTTAAATTGTATTCTTTAAGTTAAAAAGTGCCAGAATAAAGCAAAAGCTTTAAATTTATGTAATTTATAAACCTAAATTGTTAGATCCCTTTAAAAATTGTTAATTGTTTTGATTTCTTCATATGGTTCATATAGAAAAACATTAAAGATTTGCAAAAAAAATTATTAAATTATTGATGTTCAAATATTATTATGAAATCATTTATAATTATGAATTATTAAGAGATCAAGTGCACTTATAAATATTTTTCTTCAATTTCACACTTTTTCATTTATGATTGATTATTATTTGTAAAATTTAATGTATTTCATAATAAAAAGATTTAATCTGTAGTTTCTTTTCTTCTAAATCAATTAAAAATACGAAATATGGAATAAACAGATTTTCCATTTTACCATAGAGTAATTAAGTAATTACATAAATAAGTTGCACTTTTAAATAACGTTTGTGCTAACTTTGTTTTGGATAAACTTTTAATATTAATTACATTTTATTATATTAAAAGTTATTCAAATGAATAACATTAATTAGTTTTATACATTTGCCAATTGCAAATTTATATAACTTTCTCTCAAATTATTTTGCAATATTTAAAGTCATGAAATAAATTCGTAAAGCTAAAGAGAAGGAAAGCAAAGCAAGGCAAATCAAGAAAATAACATTATAATAATAATAATACTAAAATTAAATAACATAGACTCACAGAGAGACCGAGAGAGGAGTGTGGGGGGGAGAAAGAGAGATGGGGGAGACTCTTTCTCTGTCTGCACATTTTACTTCTGAGTCGTTTTGGGAATTGTCGATTGTCTTTTGTGTCATGAGAATTTCAAATTGCAATGAAAGCAGAAGCCAACACGAAAATAAATGGAAATGTAGTATACTTTAAGGGGCCATGTCAAAACATCTGATTATTAGTATATGCATAAGTACATATGTATGTATGTATCTATCTATACAAATATTTACATTACTTTATACAATTTCTGATCAAATGAATTTTAATCGTCTATTAAGAAATTTTGTTGCTAGACCAAAGTTAAAGAGAAATATTAAAGAAGAATTTACATATATATAGATAGAAGAAAATATTTACAAAAATATTGATAAAGTTGGTAGAAGTGAAAACTGTAAAAATAGCAAAAATAATGTTAAAACGAGAGTAAAAAAAGTAGAAGTAGCAAAAGTAATTGAAGAAAGGGATACAAATTTATGAAAAATTATTAAAGAATTATTAAAGATAATTGAAAAATCGAAGAGAACAAAAACAAAAAAGAATAAAGTTTAGAAAAGGCAATAAAAATGAGAAAAACTAAAAAAAACTTAAGTAAGAAATAAATTGCAAAAATACAAAAAGTAAATTTAGATAGAATAAAAAGTGAAGAGAAGAGCAAAGAAAAGAGGTAAATAAAATATTAGATTATGGTTAGCAAATAATAAAATAATTACATAAAAATAAAAGAAGAATTAGAAAAGACAAAAGAAACAGGAGGAAGAAATAAAACCGATAAGAAAGTAAAGTAAAAAAAATATAAAAACTTTTCATGATTAAAAGATAAGAGGAAAGAATCTAGAATATAATAAGAAAAGTCAAAAAGGGGATAGTTAAACAAACAAAAAGAAATCTTTTTATTGCAAGAAGAAAAGAAGCAAAAATAGAATAAATAAAAAACAGGAAAAAGAACTATCAGTTGTAGAAGAAAAGGCAATGAACAGAAAGTGCATAATATAGATACAAAAATAAGATAAACATAAATACAAGTTAATGGAGAAATATTAAAAGCTTTGCTACTCAAGGACTAAAACTAAAAAAAGGGAAGAAAAAAACGAACTTACACACAAAGGCAACAAAATAAAATAAAAAAGATATATAAAAACAAAAGAATAAGTATGGACAGAATAGTTGGCTACTTTTCTGGAAAGAAAAAGATAAATCAAAGGGAAAGATGAAAAGAAAACATGAAAAGTGTGAAATGAAAACAACAAAAGGCAGCAGGCAAAAGAGAAGAATAAAAAAAAAAGGGAAACAAAATAACGAATTTAAGAAGCCTTGATTGAACTGTGGTTAAAGCCAAAACAAAATTGAATTGGACAAAAAGTTTAAACCATTTCATTCCCAATTGCAACCAATTGAACAATAAAAACAGTTTCGTTCAATTCGTTGTTCTTGTTGCATTTGATTGCAAAAATTAATTGCCTGTTAAACAAATTTCTTTTTTTTTTCCTTTTTCCATTTTTTTGCTTTTCTTTTTGTTGCTCTTGTTTGGATTGGGTTCGGGGGCATGCCGATTGTTTTTTGTTTTTCGTTTAATTTTTTTTTTTTTTTGTGTATATTTGTTGTTTAAGCCAATTGAAGCAGGAACAGCAACAGCAACAACAACAACAACAACAATAAGAGCAACAATAAAAAATAAATAATAATAAAAAAGGACAAGCAACAAGCGAAAAAGTAATAAAATAAAAGGCACGTCGACCGGCCATCAGGACAAATCCCCACCAGGACTCCCGCACCACCGCTTCAGCGCACCGTCGCCCCTCCAGCAACAAAATAATAAATAAAAAAAAAAAAACGGAAAAACAAACACACACACAGAAAGAGAGGAGAGCAGAAAATAGAAGAGAAGAGAAGATAGAAAAGGAAGCCAAAGTGTCAAGTAAGCAAACATTTAATTTTGATTTATTATTAATTTCCACACGCACAAACCCAGACATGGAGACAAGAGCAGAGTCACGCCCACTCCAAATAAGGAGATCAGAAGGGGCGAACAAGAGGGACAAAGCCAGATGAAAACAGTAAGACAGAGAGAGAGAGAGAGAGAGAGATGAGAGAGTGGGAGAGGTAAACGTTAAGGCCATAATAGCATTATGTTTGTTTGTATGCCTCTCGGTCCACCTGCAATACACAGACACTCACACACACACACACACACACACACACATAGACACACACCAAGGCATTTATAAAAATTAAATAATGCAAAAAGGCAAGGCTTATCAACAACAACAAAGCCACAACAGCAAAAAAAAAGAGAAAAAAAAAATAATAAAAGGAAAAAGGTGAAAATTATTGTAATTACTATTTTCCATTAGTCGGAAGAAGAGAAAAAGAAATGGTTTTCCCTTCTTCGTTTGGTCTTATTTCCACAGAAAGATACAAAGAAAAACGAAATATTTTCGGTTGCGGGCGATGGTCCGAAAATATATGAGGAAATAAGATAAACAATCCATTTTGCAGATACCCTTTCTTTTATCTATTTTTTTATGGAGTATATCCATTGAAGTTTCCAATTAGTTTTGGCTAGTTTAGCTAGTATTAGATGATTTATTATTGCCATGTTATTAGTTGTGATACTTTATAATTCTCAACTAGTTGTGACCCCTTACAAGTCGCCACAAACTATTTGTGAAGTTTTATAATTCCCAACTGCAACTTTTGAAATTTCCAATTTTTTCCGACTTATTTTATATAATTTGTTTTATTTTTTTACAAAAATAACCCTGAAAAACTAGTTTCATATTAAAAATCTTTACAGATCTTCAGTAACTCTCAAAAAATAAGTCTAATTATTATCCTTCATTTTACTCTACCTCAAGTTCCTAGAACTAAACATTATACTTTATATGTTTTATATAATCTAAAAGGTTTCTCAAAGTTCTTTCATATTTTTTAATTGCTTATTTCAATTTCAAACTAAAAAGATTTAAATTATTCACCTTTTTCTGGCTTAGTTTCTAACGTTTGTTCTTTGAAAAAAGATTCTTTTTTTGATGAAACTTAATTAATTAAAGAGATAAAAAAAAAAGCTTGACTTAGTGTATTTCAATTCAAAAATAAAGTGTACTTTTCTTTTGCAAGAGCATTGTGTAAGGAACAAAAAGGGAAAAAAACGTATCCGGCATGGATGAAATGAAAATGAAAGTGGCGCAAAGTTGTGAAATACGTGCGTTTATTTGCGTAAAAACTTGCTAGCGGATCTCCTAGAATGCCCCCTCCCCCCCACCACACTCATTGCCAACATCTATCGTCTATCCACCTATCGCTTACCTATTTGTACCGCTCCCCTGGCTATCCGGTTTTTTTTTTTTCCCCCTGTATACCCGCATGCCATAAAAGGCAGCAGCAGCAGCAGGAGCAGGAGCTGGAGCTGGAGTAGGACCATGAAACGCGCATTGGGGGATTTAGTTGCCAAAGATGATGCGGGAATTGTACATTGTGAGGGATGTTGGTAGATTTTGTTACTGTTTTGTTACTGCTGGCAATTGCTGCAATGTTTTCTGCCAGATTCCGCTACCGATTCCCGAGCATTTGCTTGCCCAGAACCATTATTCCAACAGTATCCTTGTGTGTGTGTGTGTGTGTGTGTGTGCGGCTTAAATTTGGTTCCTAGAAAAAAGTTTTAATCCAGCTTTTGTATCTCTTTTTATTTACTTGAATATTTTGTTTTTGTATTATTTTTTCCCCCCACAACCCAACCTTCTATTCTTTATAGTGTTTGTTACCCATTTATTTTGCAGGGTATCAAAATGCTAATATGGAATATATCAATAGAATATGGCATTTAATTGTTTGTTTTTATTTTATCAATTGAGTAACACAATTACTTACAGTTATAGCTTATATATACATATATAGAATATTTAACTGGCAAAAAATGATATACTATAATATCAATTTTCCCGCGAAATCGATGCCAGCAATCAGCTAACAATTGAAGTGATTTGAAGTGGTTTGATGTTATGCAAAAATGCTAAAATAATTGAACTTGAAAATATGATTTCTGATGAAAAATGAAATCAATTTGAAAGGTTTCAAAATGATGAAAAGAAGCATATACTTATCATACAACCCTCTGTCATTTTTCATTCTTGGTATTTTTGGCCAGTCTTCAAAAAAACAAAAAAAAAATAGAAAAGAGAAGAGAAGAAATTTCAAACACATTCTATTTGCTTTTGTTTCTTTTTTTTTATATTTTTATTTTGGGTTTTTTTTTTGTTCTCGTTTTGTCGTTTTGTCTTTCTGTTTCTTGTTCTGGGCTCTTTGTTTTATGTTTTTTTAGGGCCATCATTATCATCAGGCATTTGGAGCCATCTATATCCGTTGTTCTTATTGCTAGCCTTTAACTTTCTTTTTGTTGTCTTTTGTCGTTTTATTCTTTTAATGATGTTTCCTTTCTTGAGCCTTGAGCCCTGAGCTTGAGCCGACGGCTTTAATTGTATTGATTAAATGGCTAATTGTGTTGCCAGGCAGAAAGTAAAGCCGGAAGAACAGGCAGAAAAAAGGAAAGAAAAAAATAAATAGAAATGCTGCAGTAAGACGAAACATTTAATTGTTATAAACAAGCAGGCATTAATTACAATGATTAAAATTCGACGACTGGAACTGAAACTGGAACAGGACATTCACAA
This sequence comes from Drosophila emarginata, assembly GCA_037075365.1. Taxonomy (NCBI): domain Eukaryota; kingdom Metazoa; phylum Arthropoda; class Insecta; order Diptera; family Drosophilidae; genus Drosophila; species Drosophila emarginata. Next base: position 3,061,826 of record JBAMCD010000160.1, read on the forward strand.
TAATTAGTTTGCTAGACGCCGTCTCAGATGTTTAATTAAAACTAATCGAGTTAACCACAATTCCAGGCGAAAGCATAAGACATGGCTTAAACACGGACAGACAATTTTCAACGTGAAACAATTAACGTACAATGGAATTGTATGTATATATAAGATAGATAGTATAGGTAACAGGGACACTATTACCACCACCACCACCACAAAGATATCAGTTGGATGCAAGGACACGCACAGGGACTGCCACTTGGACTTCAACTGGGACTGGGACTGCGACTGGGACTGTGTCTGTGTCTGGGATTGGGATTGTGACAATGCCAAACCAAAACACCAACAAGAAATGCAAACAATGGCAAAACAACAAGAACAATCCACTTGCATTTTACTTGGACATGAAATATATATGTATATGTATATATGTATGTATGTGTGTATATACATACATTCAGCACCTTCTCCATCTCCATCTCCATCTTCACCTCTTTATTTACAGTATTCTTATTCTTTTTCACTTTGTTAACATCCCGTACAGATGGAAATTTATGGAGTGGCAAAGTCTTGGTCTTGGTTTTAGTTTTGGTTTTCTTTTCTTTCTCGTTTTCTATTCTTTTCTACTTCATTACTGTCCTCTGTCTAACTGCAAAGTTGGCCTTAAAGCAAATTGAGCTTTAACTTTCACTTGAAGAAGCTAACTAAAATTAACAAACATTTTGGCCCCAAATCCCATTTTCAATAATAATTATTATTCGAAATATGAAATTTGCAATGGAAATCAAAGCAAATCTTTGAGAATAATTAAACACAAAACTGTCTATATAATCGGATAATGATTGTATTCAAAATCTCATATCCACAACGAAAATTATTTATGTTATAAATGTTAATTAATGTTAAAGTTGTAATAAATATTACTTAAAATATATATAAATTTTTTGTTGGCAAGTTTAAAAGTGAAAAATTAAATATATAAATATTTAAAATATTATTAAAAATACTTTGTGAAGTTACACATAAAACAATTATGGATTAAGTTTTAAATTTTGTTTACTAAATTCTATTTGAAACGAAGAATAATGTGTGGAATTTTTTTTGGAAATTCGTAAGCCAAGCTCTTTTTTCATTTTAAAGTTAATGTTTTTCAATTTAATAGTTTTAAAATCAATTTTGAATGCAGCAAACTATTTACATAAAAGTTGAAAAAGCAAATATATAGATTTAATTTTCAATCAATTACAGTTTTGTTCTTTTTAAATTAACATTCATTATGGATAGAGAAATATGTTGTTCAAGAATATATATAGTTATACTTAACGTATATCTATTAAATATTAAGCATTCACTTAAAAGATTTTGGTATAAATATTTATCCCCTTAATTTCAGGATATGACCAAATGTTGGTACAATTTATATATGTATGTACCATATATAAATGTATTTGTATTGAATCTTTTATAATGCTCTTTATAATGCCTTATACACTCATTCAATTGCTGGTTTTCCCCCATTCCCCCATTACCCCATTTCCCCATTCCAATGCTTTTGCCATTACTGTACAATTTTTATGTGGCACTCAACCTGTTCAATTTCAATAAGTAATTCCCAGCAACAGAATATAAATGGAGGTGGAGAATAAAAAGAGAAATGCAAACATTTATCCAAAAATAATTGCAACATATTAATAATGTCTGGACTGGAATATATGTGTGTGTGTGCTCATATATGTATATGTATTATGGATGATGGGTGACCACGCCCACTCTATATAACATCCCTTCACGGTCCCACGCAATGTTTCGCCCAGTCTTTTTATGGCTTTCAATTTAAGGCGATAAGTTAATGGCAGAAAGGAAGAGACGAAGAAAGTGAAAAGAGTAGGTAAGAGGAAAAACAAAGCAAAAGCTGCAAATAAAAGAAATCACATGAAATTTAGTAAAGTGAGCAAGTGACTCCCATTCCCATTTTGATTTTACCCTACTAACTTGGCTTGCTTAAGTTTAATATAAGCTTATTGGCTTTTGCAAGGCTGCCGCTGCTGCTGCTACAATTCCCTCAACCTCTTCTATTAGTACGCAAAAAACACAAAAAAAACAGAAAAAAAAAGAAAATCCGTAGAGAACATTTTGACGAGCTCAGCAAACTGAACACGCATGTGGTAAATGCCAAAAAGGATGCCAGAAAGATGCCATGCTACCATCATTATCATCATCATTATCATCATCATTGACATTGCATTTTCTGGCTACACGTAGACCAAGCCAAGCTCCATCACGCCCCACATCACGTTACGCAATGTAATGAGATTTTGGCGCCCAGCTTCAGTGCCTGCCCCAAAAAAAAAGAAACAAAAACGGAACACTGACAACGAACCAAAACAAACTAAACTAAGCCGAACCAAACTGAGTCGATCTAAATTGAACACACAATTTCAAGGTTGAATGCCATTCCATATATGAGTATGTATATGCTCTTCCCTAGATGATACTTCATTACCATATATAACATGATATTGAAATGATTTAGGAACAAAGGAATTTGGCACAAAAGAACTATGGAAATAAAAATATAAGAAACTAGGGTTTTAAGAGTTTAAAAAACGAAACTACAAAGTAAGGAAATAAAATGTTTCAATCCCTTTCTTATCACAAATCAATCTCTAAACAAAGGAATTAGGGAAAAAAGAACTAAGGAACGGTGGAACGAGAAAACTAAAGAACTGAGAACCAGCACAAATTAAGAATGTAAACTAAAATGTAAGAAAAAAAAAATGTATTGCTACAATATCTCATTTAAAAGCTTCTTCATATCCCTTTCTTAAAAGCAAGTTTTCCAATTAGAAACGAAAGGAATTTAGAACATTTAGAATTAACGAAAACTTAGGAATAAAGAACTATGAAACAGAAACTAAAATATACTAATAATGTGAGATTAATGCAATTTCAAGCATTGCCTCAAAAATAAAATTATAAATTGAACTGGAAACGAAACTATAAATCAGTGTATAATATTAATAAGTTTATTATAATTTAATTTCTTTACTTTTATTTCTTTAAATTTTTAATAAATGAAATAATTTATATTATTTTTTTGTCGAAATCAAGGGAGTTTGCCTTGTTTTATGAGTTTATTGATAGTTCATTATAGTAAAAACTATGTAATAGTATGGCAATTCATAGTTTGATTCCCCTTTAACCTTATATCGCTAAATGCGCTCCTCTGCAATAGTTAATTTTTTATTTTCTTTTATTTGCTGATAATTAAGACAATTAACTTTACAGTTAAATGCTTGGGTTAATTTTATTAAGCCATTTTATGTGCGGTCTAACGTTAATTAATTAATTAACCATTGTTCCAAAATATTTGCTTCTTTTTCATTCCAATTAAGAAAAAAAATAAAAAACATTTTGTATTGGAAATTGTTATAAAATGATTTAACTACTTCAAAGTTGTTAACCTTAGGGTAATATCAAACAAATGCTTTTTAGTAATAATTATTTAATATTAAACAGTGAAACGAACAAGAATTTCTTCTCATAATACAAAATGCCCTAGGGTATATTTCTGTGTGTGTGTGTGTGTGTATGAGTATGAAGATTGGCATATTGTGAGGGGGTGGGGAGGGGGGGGGGATGGATTATCAAACTAACAAATTTCTTAATAGAATTGAAATTTGCGACATCATTAGGGAAATATTGTAATAGAAAACTAAAGATTTTTCTTAAATTTCATCTGACTTTAATATAATTATTGTTGTTGTTGCTATTGTTGCTGTTATTACGTTTCACCAATCTGTGCTCACATTGAAGAACTTGTTGAATGGAAATCTTGTGTTCGCATAGTCATTCCCCCCTAAGGCACATACATACATACATATAAGTAAAGGTGTCTCATATTAAAGCAATGCGTTAAACGAAGGCCAACAGCCACATACACATACATATACACCCAGACACAGACACGGATACGGACACGGTTACGGACAGCACAGCTGGTAGCCAGGCGACGCCATCATTGCCAACATCGTTGTCGTGGCCATTTCTGCCACATCTCAACGGAAAGCAATGTAGGAGCACAGCACAATGTTGCTTTTCTTTCATACTTTCGCCTCGTATTTTTTTTTTTTTGTATTTTATTTATTATTCTTATTTCTTTCTTCATTCTTATACGACCCCTCTCTTGTGGCTTATTTTTTTTTTTCTGTTGGTTAGTCTTTCTTTTCGTCAACTTGTTGCTCTACGCTACTTTCAGACAACGCGGCGGCGCCGCCTTTTGTGGACTTGAGTAAAGGCAAAATGTATACGCATGACTGGCGTATGCTAATAATCAAAAGAAGGTACCAAATAGAGTTAGGGTCTTTGGTCTTCTTTTTGATGTTCGTTTTGTGGCCATATCCTGCAGTGATTTTCTGTCTCGTTTAATTAAGCATCAGGATCTCCTTGAATGCATTCAGTTCTCTCTGTATGTGTGTGTGTGTGTTTTTGAAAAACAATTTATGGCCAAGTTGAGGCAAGCCTAATGCGATTTAATGAAAGAATGCCCTTCATGCAAAGTACCACCAAGAATCTAAACGAAAAGCAAAACCAAAGAGAGTGAGAGTGAGTGAGAGATAGAGAGAGAGGGGGTTGGAAAAAGCAAGGGTGATAGACTGACCGTTTTGCTCGTTTAATTTCAGGCAAAAAAAATTTGACAGCTATTGGACAGGCAAAGTGGTTGTAAGTGCTAGTGAAACAGGGTGCGGTTCTTGTGGTTTAGTTTGCAATAGTTTTCAATACAAGGACAATATATCGGTACAGAAAACTAAACGGCAAAATTCTAGGAAAAACATTTCCTCTTTCATGCATCACTCTCTCTCTCTTTCTCTCTCGCTACATTCTTCCCCACCTTTGCAACTTAAATTTTTTAATACTCTTACGAAATTTCCAAGTGGCAGCTTGAATTTTGCAACTTTCTCTTCAAAAACTTAAAGATAAAAAAGTGAAATAATTATTTTTAAAATGTTTCGATTTAGTTTTCATTTTCCAATATAAAACAAAGAATGTTTATTTCAAACAACATGTGGAACATATGGAATGCGTTGCGTATACGTGATATCACGTATACGACACATGTCGTATGAGTAATTGCAAATAAATGTTGTATAAGATAAAACAAATTTTTGCAACTTTTCTAAACAATTTAAATCGTTTAATTAAACAGAGTTTTTTAATATGTTTCTTTTAATAATAAGAATTTTGAAATTTATACGATTTGTGCAATCAGATTGATAATATTTAAATATTTTATATTTAATAGGATTCATGCAACCAAAGAGATAATATTTTTTATACAATTTATGCATCCTGTTAGATGAATGTTTAATTGATTGTGACCGCTAGATGGGGGCACTGTGAATTAAGGGTATCTTGAGGTGTTCCTTCTTCTTGAGAATTTCTTTGTAATCATTCTTGTCAACCGTCTTTGCACTTCTTTTTTTTTTTTTTTTATCTGCTTTTTGTGGGTCTGTGTCTGTCTGTCAGACGTAAGGAATAAAAGGCAAAAAACTGAGAAAAAAAAAAAATATATATGTATATGTACATATATATAAAACAGAACTGAAACGAGAAAAGAAACCATCGAAAAAGTTGGCAAAGCAACAAGCTGCGATGGCGACGATGAGAAATGCCGCAATAAAGGAAAGCACTGTACATTGAGACCCTACATCTCATCCCACCCCCCTCTCTCTCTCTCTCTGTCTCAGTGTCTCATTTATTTTCTTTCCCTTTTCTACATTTTCTCACTCACTTTCTTTCGGTCTTTTGGGCAAAGCTCTTTCTTACAGTTTTTTCTTACAGTTTTTTTTTTCTTCTGTTTGTTGCTTTTGCCTGTTGCGCCTTTTGCGTGTCTCTTTGGCCCCGTCCCTACCACGGCTCAATCAACAATGGGCCAATGCCAAAATGTCTCGTTCTGCCTTTTTAACAAGGCAACTGACGCCTATGACGCCACCACAAACCCTCTCCGTCTTGGCTCCATACAACTTCTCTGCTCTCCACTTCTTCCTCTTCTTGGGTTCTGTTCTGTGTTTGTGTTTACCCTCGAGCAACATTTTATCAATACAGAGGAACACCTCTCCTCCACCCCCTACCACCATACTGTCTCCCCATCTCCACGACACCTCCAAGACAGCAAAAGAAAAAAGAAGAAGAAATTTAAGAAGAACAAGAAGAAGTAGAGGAAAAACGAAGAAGAAGAAGAAAAATATATGCCTCCACTGTCTGCCTATCTGGTGTTGCCTCTCCTCCTTCATTTTTTTTTGCCTTCTTTTTTCTTTTTTTTTTTTGTCTGTTTGCTGCTGTGGCAACAATTTATGAAATAACTTTGGCAATGTTACCCCATACTACACCCCCCTCTTACATATACCTACCCTACCCCGTGGCTGCCTACCTAACAGCCCTTCCATCGAATAGAAGTCGCGTTACAGATACACAAACTGAACTTTAACTGAGTGTGTAAGCAATACAACATACAAAATCGTGTGACGAGTCAAAAAATAAAAAAAAAAAATAAAAAGAAAAAAAAAACAAAAATAAAGGGAAGGAAAAATACTTGCGACAAGCTGAAAATTGTAAGAAAATGAAAGTGTAATACAAGCAAACGCAGTGACAGAAACTGTGTAAGCAACAAAAAGACAGAGAGGGAGATAGAAAGCGAAGCTAAATTGAAGGCATGCTTGATTCTCGTCTTCCTCAGAAACGCCCCCCACCCCTCTCCTGCCATCTATTATCACTGCCCCAGTGGGCGCTCAGCTGCGTTTCAACTTAAGTAACATTCCACATTGCGAGGTCGATTTCGATACTTGCCTTGCCACACGCGTTTCCATTCTCATCCTTCCGATGTTTTGCATACATGAAATTCAGAGTACACAAAGCAAAATATACATACATATATATAAACTTAAAGCAGATAAATAGTATAGAGAGAGAAATATTGCAATCGATTCCTCTTATAAAAAATAAACCAAACTGAAATCAAATATATTTATAATAATTATAAAAGATAATATTAATTTCACTATAAATCCATCTTAATCAAATTGTAGATAGACAAATTTTACAGTCGAGCCAAAATAAAATTAAAATATTTATCATTAAATATTTCTATATCATTAAATAATTCAGTGATCATTTGAAAATAATATTTTAAAGTAAAAGCATTTGCAGAGATCAACCAATCAGTTTTAAAGCTAAATAAAAAAATAAATAAATTTAATTAAAATTTGATTTATACAATTGAATTTTTTAAAGAAAATTTGAAGCAGAATTTACTCGAAATTGTATTAAAAAGATTTTGAATTGGATTAAATTGATGAAACTTAATATGTATATCAATATATAAACGAATAATGATTTTAAATAAATAAATTTTAAATAAATATATAATACTCAATTGCCAAAGTCAAATCAGATCAATTGCTTACCATTATAAATATATTTGTATGAAGTCGTGTAAGGATTGTTTTAAAATTCGTACTTTGAAGTAGAATTAAAATAAATTAAAAACTAAATTCAAGTCACCAAATATTTTTGATAAGCTTTCAACAAAAATAAAACAGGAAATGAAAGAAATTTGATTCCAATTATAGTACAAAATTATTGAAACATTTTTGTAACAAATAAAAGCAAAATTATGCTTATATTATTATTAAAATATTTAAATATATTCTTATGCTTAAAAATAATACGCAAAGTAACAATAATCTTATTAAGATTTGTTTCAAACTACAATTCAAAATCTTTTCAAAATATTTATGCAGATTTAATAACTAAATTGTAAACATTTGAGATTATATTAAATGATTAACTACAATGTTTACTCTCATACATGGATCTATATCTATATAACAATATCAAGAAACGCTGTCTTCTATAGTAATTTCAAATATTCTTTTTATTTTTTTTTTGTTACGTTTTTGGGTTTAGCCTCTCCCCTTTTTTTTATTTTGTTTTGTTTTTGACGCAAGCTTTTTACTTACAATCATCAAAATTTATAAGTAAAGTTAAGCGCAGAGGCTAAGGCAAATATTTTGGAAAAGTTCCGCCAACTCTTAACGTCTCCCGCCCATTTCTCTCTCCCTCCCTTAGTACTGCCTACAGACACTTTGCTTCCGACTGGCCCTGATGGTTGGGAAAACTAAATCAACTCAAAGCCAGAACAAGGCAGAAGTCGATGATGGGTTTCGGTTAGGTTAACTTGGGTTGAGGTTGCTTTGCGGTGGCTTCATTACGAGAATGCTTCTGCTGATATTGGATGATGATGATGATGATGATGATGTCGATGATGTTACGGGATGAGGTATATAAGGGATGTGAAATAGAGGGAAAAACGAACTACCAGAAAAATTTGTTTTTGTTGGTAAAAATTTGAGCAGATTTCTTCCTGTTCGCAGGCTTTTGCAATTATTTTATTTTTCGGTTTCTTTTTTTTTTTTTGGAAGGGATCAATAAAATAAGTTTAAAAATAGCCAGGATAAGCAATGGCAATGGCAATGGTAGTGACAGCAGAGAGAAGGCCGTCGTCGACGACGGCGACGCCTCATAAAAAGGCCTCCGTGGTAAAAAAAAATGTAAAGACGAGACTGTGATGAGATGTAGATGAAGGGCAAGTAACGATGCGGTGGGGTATGGACCGTTGATATAAATTGAAAGGGGATTGGGAGAGAAGAGGAAAGGAGAGGTGAGGTGAGGAGAAAAAGCAAACTTTGGGCAACTTTGTTTACTCAATTAGTTGTTTTTGTTATTTGCTGGTTCGTTGGAGATCCTGAAGGCAAGAGCCAGGTCCTCTTCTCCCTATTTTTATTATTATTATTACTTTACTTTTTCTCTTCTTTTTTTTTCTGTGATACAAAAGGTTTTTGAATGGTTTTAAAGGGTGGGTGGGAGAAGGAGGTGAAGGGCAAGGGCCGCACTAATTGGCTTAGAGCGACAAGCGAAAATTAACTTTTATTTTCAAGCTTCAATGTAAAATAATATCAAATAAAATTCCATCCAGCTATATCACCCTGTCCTATCCCCCTTCCCTCTCTCTTTCTCTTTCTCACTCTCTCTCTCTCTCTTTTATTTCATTGGCATTGTCAAATCCCGACTACCTCCCGTTTTAGCCACAGAGAGTGAAAAAGTTAACAATGCCGCCTGATAGAAGCGAAGAGCCAAGCGAGAGAAAATCGGTAAAATCAACAAAACACACGCAAGATAAACAGCCGCAGGACAACGTAACAAAAGTAGTATGATATAAAAGATACAAAAAAGTCAAAAAAAGATACAGAGAAAAGGTAGAGAGTAAGAGCAAGAGAGAAAGAGAGAAAGAGAGAGAGAGAAAGAGAGACAGAAGCATTCTTGAAGCATTTTGTGGTTAGTTGGTTGGTCTAGTCGTCCGTTTAAATTGTAACAAAAGTCAATTGGCCCTATCAATAAGGCAAAAGTTTTTCGCCTAAAACTTTTGTTATCCTTACACACTCCTGCTCACACACACATACACACAGATAGAATGAGAGAGAGAGAGAGAGCGAAATAAAGATAGGATTTTTATTGCTTTAGATATAGTTATATATATATACATATATGCTTGAAATAACATGAAATTAATAAACAGCAACTACTAAAAAAAAACATACATATCTACACAAATATATATATATATACATTCAATTTACTTTGATGAACAATCAAAGTAAAACCAATGACAAACCTAATAGTAAGAAATAATAAAGAAAGAAATTTTATATTACATGTCGATAACATTTTAACATTGAATATTATTGCTTTGATATATTAAAAATCAATATTCATTTACATTGAAATCAAAGATATATTACAAATTAAATTTACATTGTAGACAGCTTTTAAGTATTTCATTTAATCACAGTATTAGGTAGCTTAGCTTTATTTATATTTTATTATTTATCGCTTTTGTGTTCTCTTATCTCTTGAGCCGAATTAAATGTCATGCTTTACACTGCTCAAAATTTCGTGTAAGCAAACAATTCATTCGATTATCAACAGAATAAGAGAAAATGATTAGATAATCATTTCTTCACGTGTAGCCATGTAGCAAAGAAACATATCAATTTGTTCTCTTTTCTCATTCTCAGGCTCTCTTAATAATTTCGCGATCGTTTCGGAAGAACGTTCGGCTCTTGCCGAAGGATTTGTGTTGTTATAAAATTAATTCGCTCTTTTTATGCCAGAGTCAGTGGCGGATTTACAGACTTAGCTTTTGGCTCGCTGCTTGCTTTCATTGCGCCCTAAGCCCGGGCCTACTGTGGCCTTTGGTTGAGTCTGCCACTGACCAGAGTAGATGATTGGCACTTTGTTTTGCAGCCTAGTTTTGTTATTAAGAGAGAAGTATATTAATTGACCTTCGTAGTTTAAGCATTTAACTTAATTGCTCAACGATTGTTGCTAGGTATATACATATACATACATACATACATACATACATACATACATATGTTTGTATGTATTGCTTATTGTTATTTCGAGAAAACCAAACCAACGAAAATAAAAGGTAAAATTCCAATTTTTCCAATTTGTTGTTTTGCCAGGACATAAGTCCAAACAATTTGCAATTGCAATGCAGAAAAAGCAATAACATTGCCGCTACCTCCCTACCCAATATCCAATCTCTACAATAAGGGCACTTATATTGGGGTCTTCTGTACCCAATTGAAGCAGCTATCTGTCTATACACAGAGGATCAGGTGTCCATCAATATTTTCAAAAGGAAACGGTGACACAGAGAGTAAAAATATTGAGAAAGAAATAGAAAACTAAAGAGAAAGAGAGGGAGAGTGAGACAGACAGAGAGAAAGAGAGATAGAGAGAGAGAATATACGCCAGGTGCAACAACATTTTCTGTGTTGTTATGTGAGTTTTTCCAAAGTCTTCTACACTCGAGAGTATTGAAGGTTTGTTTTCCCCTTAAGTGGAATCTTGTGTGTGGTTGTATGTATGTGTGTGTGTGTGTGTGTATGTCTGTGTTTGTGTTTTTCTATTATGCATGTATGAGTACTAAGTCGAAGCGTTCAAGCAAAAAATATAAATATTTTCAAGTTTGCTAAACCATTTAAAGTTTAACGGAAATTTTCCTTTCATTTTGTAAATATCAAGCAGATTTTTTTTTTTTTTTTTTTTTTGGGTTTTATTTCGTTTTTTTTTTTCGTCTTACTTATGTTGATTAACCTTGGAAATGTTAAAGAAATGAATTCAATTTATAGGAAACCTACATACTACAGTAAAAATAGTCTTTAACAGACCAAATAAATTTTAAAAGCTCAAAATGATTTTCCGTCCCGTGTGTAAATTTATTCTTTTTAGATTTAAATTTTATTCATAATGCATTTTATTTATTTTAATAATTCGAGAATAGTGTTTTGGTTTAAATTTTTGTTTGTTTCTCTTTAAAACTCATGACTTTCTTATTTATTTTTATTGTTCTTCTTGATTAGTTAGTTTTAAAGGGCATTTTATTCAAATTGTCGAGTTTCCACTGTATTTCCTTCAATTTATCCCTCTCCTTGTTGTTCTTTCGTCTGTCTGTCTGTCTTTTGCTTGCTTATTGATATGGCAAACAGATTTTCGCAATTACTTTTAATGAAAGGCAAACGGATGGGAATGTGAATGAGGCAAGTTACGCTTACAATGAGTGTCGAAACGGCAGTTGGTAGACTTCATTTACCACCCCTTAGCGTATACCCCAGACTTTCCCTAAAATAATCAGCAACAACATTTCCTGTTATTGCACACCCATTCCCATATTTCTCTCATTTTCGGGTTTTTACTCCCTCTCTCGCACTCTTTCTCTTTCTCCCATCTTCTCATCGTACTCCCAATGTAGTGTTCTCTTTCGTTAAATTTCTGTTGCAATTGGGTCAAGGTTTCCGCCGTATGCCTGCAGCGCGCTGCTTGCCCTCATTTTTTTTCTCCTTTCTTTCTGTCTTTTTCTCTCTTTTTTTTCCCCCATTGTTTTTTTTTTTTTTTGCCTCAATGCCAAATGCCCTTCTTATACAAAAGCTAAGCCACCCACCCATTCAGACAGCCAGTCAGTCAGCCAGGCAGAAAGGAAGCATTAAATTGGCATCAAGATCAAGGTTACTTCAGTTGTTGATGGCTGCAATTTGTATAGATAAAGGCGAAATGAGTGAAAAAGTGAAAATCATTTTTAATCGTTTTAATACAAATCGTTTTATTTACTTTTCTTTTTTTAGATATTTTTTTTCTTTGCTTCATAAAATAAAAATTACGAATTCTACAATATGTTGTTTCAGTAATGTTTGTTTCTTTTTAGTTTTTTTTGTTAAATATTAAACAGATTAAATTTAAAGGTTTATGGAATTAGTTTTTAGACTGCTGTTGAATAAAATTTATTTTATAATTATTATTATAATTCTCAACTGGTTGTTGCAGAAGTGAATATGGAAAAGCTTCTTATTGACATTCAGCATAAATTTTCAGGTGGCAATTGTTCAGTTATTTTTAAAAACAAAAAAACAGTTAACTAATTTCTTTTTCAAGGGTTCAATTGAATGGAATTGAATTGGTAAATAATAAGAATTTTTTTTAATAAAAAAGAAAATGTTCAAACTATTTTTGGATATTTTGGAACTGTGGAAAGAGATCGCTGACAATTGCTTTTGGATTGCATTAATAAAACTGTAAGAAATTAAACTGTATAATCAAAATTTTTTTCTTTAACTGAATTGTTTTAAAAAAATATCTACAAACCTACTAAGAATAAAGCAAACACTTTTTAAACTGGTTGAATAGAGAGAAAGAAAGATTCAGCTCGGTCACTCAAAATCGTTTAGTCAAAGGCTTAAAAGAATAAACTTTACTTATTTACCTATTTTACAGCTTTGAAATTAACAACAAGTTAAATCCTATGAGAAAGTGCCCTCAATTTATTTGAAAGGCTTACAGTGGAAAATAAATAAAAGAAAAAAAAAAAGAAAAAGAAAAAAGAAAAGAAAAATGAAAATAAAAGGAGTCGCAGGTGACCAGGCAACGCTTATCATTTGTGCCACAGTCAAGTTATCTACCTGGCATTTTTTCCCCATTTCCATTCCCATTTCTCTTCCCCTCCCCCTCCCAGTACTCACCAATTTCGACTGGTACACCTGTGCCACAACCCCTACGCCTACTTTTATACAGCTTCACCTGAACGAACATAATCCACAACTTTTTGCAAAGCTCGTTTAATGTTCCTTTAATGGCCAAGCGACGCTCGGTTAATTGTATGATTTTTGGCCAGTTTATTTAGCCAACGCGCTTTTTAATGGCCATCCATAAGTCGGGGCAAATCGGTGAGTCGGGAATCGAGAGGAGGAGGTCCGTGAGGAAAGGAGACAGAAGCTGTGCTTTATTGATGGCTCGAGGCTTTCACATGTAATGGCCATGTTTGTGGGTCTCTAAAAGTTATGCGTCTGTGAGACTATAATGACGACGTATTCATGTCTTCATCCTCCCCCCCTTCATCCATTTTATCCATCTATCTCCCTCTCATTTTGTCAATTTGTCAGGCTGTCAGTTAGCTGCTTTGATGGTTTCACTGGGCATTTTGTGGTTGCCTTTAGGACATGCCCTAAATTTTTCGTTACTCTGCGGGATTGGATTTCGTCTTCATCTACTTACTTGCTGTTGTTTTTTTTTTATTTTATTTATTTTTTTTTTATTTTTCGTTTTTTCTTGATGGGAATAACTTAATTTATGCGTAGGAGGTGAATTGTTCTCTTAATAATCTAATCGTCTCTCTATCTCTCTCCTTCACACACACACACAATCTCTCTCTGTCTGTCTCCCTTGTTCATTTTAAGGTTAAGCTTGAATTTAATGATTTCTTTATAATCGACTGTCTAGTTATAGTCTCTTTATAGTTGTTTGATTAATTATAAAGATATCACTAGTTTTATTTAGTTGGCTTGAAAAACTTATTAAGAAAAGAAAAGATTTTGATAAAGTGGCTAAAATCAAGGTTTAAAAAATGTAAAAACGTTAAAATACCACAACTTATATAAATATACTAATTTTAGTTGTATTCAACTTGATTTGGCAAATTTTAAGTGGCAAAAGTGTTTAAGAAACATTTGTTTATATTTTTGTCTAATAACTACTTTTTGTATCATATACTCTCTGATTAGTATCGTATTGAATATATAAATTACTTAAGAAGTTTTAAAATTTTCCTAATTTTCTTTTTTAATGCCATAACTAAATATAATTCATAAACACAAATCCATTTTTATATTCTTTTAAAGTTTTCTTATTGAATTTTTGGTAATTGATGAAATGAAATGTTGTCTTTTTCCCATATTAACTTGAATGTAAATTCTAAAATTATATATGAGTTTACTACTTATATATGAGAATAAAGTTGATAAATAAGTAAATAACTTCAGTAAATGGCCAAATTGATATTTGTATATATAGCATATATGTAAAAATGGTTAACACAAATGTTTGATATGAACTTATATGTAAGTTTATATGATTTTGGTTTGGCATTCCGTTTAAGGGGTAATAATTTAAGACAATTTTCAGTTTCGCACAAAATTCAGTACTTGAAAACCATAGAAATTCCTTTGGCTGTAATAATTTCAACTTATCATCCGTTTTTATTAGCCATCTCAATGCCTGGGTTGGTGGCACTTGTGGCAAGCCACTTGGAGCTTGCCGCTCAACAAACACTTGAATTTGGTATGAGAGTCAAAGCATGCGGTACTAGGGATACAGCCACAGAGTAGAGACCGTCTATATATATATATATATACATATATATGGCTAAAAAGTTGTTGATGGAATGAAGAAGGGGCAACACACAGCAGTGACAAAATGAAACATTATGATGACAGTTGTGCTTAAGAGCCAAAAAATAAAAAAAAAAAAATATATAACAAAATAAAATCAAGCAAAAACACAAAATTAAAATTGAGAATGGCAAAATAATGAATTGTAAATTGCTTATATATATGTATATACATACCTAAATATGACAATCAACAATAATCAAATAAAAATAAAAATATATATGTTAATCTATGTATGTTTATATATATATTTTATCGGTATATAAGCGACTATACATATTCCAATCGTTTATATGATAAGCCACGTCAGATACAAATTGAAAGAATATTCATATTTAAAGTAATCGGTAACAATTATTTACTTTTTAAAATCATTCAATATAATATGATAATTCTGTAGAGATTTTTTTGGTGTTTTTAAAAATGATCTTAGCCAGAAATAAATATAATCTAAAATGTTAGAAATGGTTGGAATAATTGTGAAAGGTATATATTTATATTATATATATGTCTTTTTTTTAAATCATATTTTTCAATAATAGAGAGAAGGCTTTATAACATAAAAATTGGTTAAAAGGTTTCTTTAAATTGAAGACATTAGTTCATATTTTTGGACATTGTTGGGGAATTTTTTATATTATATTTGTATGTATATATACATATATAAACTGATGCTCAATTAAGTCAATATGACGGCGTCACAAAATTGAAATTTAAAACTTATAGCATTTTATTTACAATTCAATATGTATACTCTGCTTTCTGTTTTCTTCTTTAAAATTAAATTTTTTTTTTATTTATTTATTTTTTTTGTCGCTCAGTGTATAAGCATACATGTTGGCATATTAATTTATTTATTATGCTGCGCAATAAAAATCAAATAAAAATTGCTCTCCTACATCCTTTGGTGTTGGTGCTGCTGCTGCTGCTGTTGGCAGTGGTTTTTTTTTCTCTCTTCTTCTTCTACTCGTTTCTCCTCCCCGTCATCGGCCTTCTCTTGGTAGCAACCAGTAAGCCATCTCTTCAGCTGGAAGCCCCGAATCTTTCGTTGCTTGTTGGCAGCAAAAATTGAAAACTAAAATCGATTTCCGCTTGACAAATAACTTAAGTGGCAGTTTATATACGCACACACGTATACACACACACACACACACACACACACACAAATACATATGCACATGGTTGGTTAGTGTTGTGGTAGGGGATGACTGGTGAGGGGATGAAGTTTATATATGTACATATATAGAGGGAAAGGAATATTCCACACGATTAATTTTTGCGATCCATTAAAAAGATTTACTCAAATTGACAGAATCATTGAGAGCAAGAGAATGTCCTTCGGCAAGTAAAATGTTGTCGTCCTCCAGCCTGGCCCTGGACCTTACATACTGATGAAAAATGCTATGCCAACACAACCTACCACACCACACCGCACCCTCTCACTCTTCCACTCCCTCTCCCACTCCCACTCCCACTCAGACTGTCCGTCTGGTTAACTGCACGCACAAGTGTCTCAATTTGCATGGCTCTAAGCCTGGCCAAAGAGCGAAACCCGCTATTGCTTATCCATGGTTACATGGTATACAGAGTCTTTTTACTTTGTATATGGCACATTAAATGCATGTAATCATAAATTCACACTCATTATGAGATTTAGCCAGATAAAGCAGTTAGCATTATGCTTGCCGTTAACCGTTACCAGCCAACCCAACCCAACCCAATTCAGCCCAATCCCATTGGCCTATGTTCATTGCCTGCTACCCGCCTTTCTAGTTCAACGAGCAACAATAACAACATCAACGGCAGCTTAAATAAAATTGAATTTTTTCAATTTTTTTTTTTTTTTAGAAATAGAATTTATGTGATTTTTATACCCTGTAAAGCACACCACTCAACTAAATGAGATTTATTAGTTTTTAAATAGCAAAAAGAAATGATAAGAAAATTTTATCATCTTTTAAATACTTGTCTGAATAGTATAGGAATAGTTTAAATATAGACTTAAAAAGAAAACAAAATCTTTACAAATAAATAAAATTTTATAGTTTTTTTTTGTAGAAACATTTTAAATATAAAAAAGTAATTAATAAAAAATTAGTTTACAAATTTCACACTTCTTTGAAACAAAATAAAATACTTAAACTTATAAATTAAAGCAATGAATAATTAATAATTTTATTATTATAACATTATATAATGGTAGGTCAAAAGATTTTCTATAATACAAAAAAATTGATAACAGATAAATACAAACTTAAAGAATTATTTAAATATTTTTGTTTTCAGTTTCTAAATTAAAGATCAATTAGGTGAGTTTTTTAAGTTTTTATTAATAAATCGTTAAAAATTTTGGTTAGTCCATAAAATGATTGAGAATAATTTTTGATAATTGCTTAATGGATATCACATGGGTCGATATTTTTGTTCTTTTCAAAAGGTCTGTAATGTTGCTGAAAAATGCTTTTTAGTTAGAATGTGCGGGCCGAGCACTCGCACTGTGGCAAGCGGACCACAAAGCCCCACCCTGTCCCTCTAACTCATACGCACAGTATCTCTAACAGAGAGAGAGAGAGAGAGGAGAGAGACAGATAGAGGGAGATAGATACACATGTATGTATATATTTAAAATAAGAGCAAAAAAGAAAGATATATGCTTTTTACCCTTTCACATTTTGCCACTTCACTCGCGCCGCATTTGTATAAAATGTAAATTAAGTTAATGGTAATAAAGTGTCTATTATGTAAGCACATATACAGTGTGTATATGTGTGCGAATATTTGTGGGTGTGTATGAATATATATTTATATCTATCTATCCTTATCTGCCTTTATGTTATTTACTTTTGTAAATGTATTAAGTGATTTCAAATTAGAGGCCAGACAAAATGTTGCAAAATTGTTTAACAAAGAAGGGTAAATTAACTATGTCATTTTATGTAAGTGTTTTGCGTCTAATGCACACACACACACACACACACACACACACACACACACACACAGACAGACAGATAGACATAGATACATTCGATAAATGCTAATTGAAAGAAAATTGATTACAAATTAACGGTATGGCCCATACAAGCCAACACCCATAAATATGCAACATAATGTTGAACAAGTTTCTGATACAGGTGGCAATGAAATTGAGTATGGGAACAAATGGGAAGGTATAGAGAAACATTTGGAAACAAAAGAAACAAGCAGAATGAGAGCCGAAAAATTGAACGGCATAACAATAGATGAGAGAGTGGGGAATGTTGGCAGAGTAGAGCGTGTGGAGGGTATGTGGATGGGGTGTGGTGTGGTGGTGTGGTGGTGGGGCACCGGCATTTGTGAATGAGAGAGCGCATAATTAACGTTTCATTGAGCAATTTGAATATCTAAGCATTTGATGGACGTGGCAACTTGAGCAGCTGCTCGCCAAAGTCCTTCGTAGCAATCCTATACCAGAGCATTAAAAAGCAAACAAGATGGCAACATAAATGTCCGATGTGAGAAGACATGCAAATTGTACAGTTTATTGTCAATCGGTGGATATTTTATGCAAATATCAAGAGTTTCATTTTTTGTTTTTTTACACCATCAAGGTATAATAAATGATTTAACTGTCTATTGTTGATAAGCCAACTAGATTTAGTCTTTGCTTATGTTAATTAATCGGATAATAAAAATTAAAATAAACTGAAAGGTTATTTTCAGTTTCGATTTATCAAACTAAACAAATAAGGCAACAAATTAAAATCATAATCCTAAACGCTTTAAATATCTTTAAATATAATAAAATATTCGTTTGGACTTTTTTTTTTTTTACTATATATGAAAATGTTTGATTTGCCAATGTAAAACATTTAAACTATGAATAAAGTCAATTATATATGTAGCCTGTAGAAAAAGAATTAACAAATATTAAAAACTAAAAAAAAAAAAATGAATTCCATTTACCGTATACGGAATTGTGCACTATAAGTACGCTTTTATATTGCCAACTCTATTTGCAAATCAAACTAAAGCCTTTTATATGAATTGTGTTCATTTTGTTTGTATTTATGTAAATACAACACATGTTTATCATGTTTTTTCACTCTATTTACTATTTATTGTAATTTGTAAAGAATATTTGTATATATACATATACACATTTAAATATATATAGTTAATGAAATATGACATAATGTAAATGATTTTTCCTAAAAGTTTATATGAAAGTTGTTTTCATGGCATTTACATGAAAAGTCTCGACTTTCAGTTACCCTGTCAGTAGAAATTTTCTAAAGTAAATTTCAATCTAAAAGAATATTAGAACTCATCATTATATAATACATATATTATTATTATTATTATATATCTTAGATATCTTTATAATTATAAAATTTAAAATTTATAGTAACTGGATTATTGGAATATATCAATTAGTGTATAATTTAGACAAAATAAATGATGAGCTCACAGAAAACATTTTTTAAATAAATACATAATATATTTAATCGAGGAAGATTATAGAATAGAAAAGTAATATGCTCTTAAGCATTCGACTACAGGATATAGAGACAATTTCATACATATGAATTATAAATTTATAGATACAGAAATACCTTTTGCATAATTGAAAACAAATAAAACAGAATTAATCAAACTGAAAGAGAATGAAAGGGAAGGAGTAAAAAGGAGAGATATGTCTGTATATATATTTACATAAATTATGAACAAAATCAAAAAAAAAAAACAAATAATATTTAAATATTATTCAGATGATATAAACGTAAATTAATCATAAATTAAAGAGAGCCAATTAGCCATTAAATTTAAACCTATGCACATACAAATGTATCTATCCAATTTGCAATTAATATATATATATATATATATACATATACATATATATATAGACCATTTTAGTCATTTAATATATATATTTTACATATTGCTAGTTATAAATATTAATGCTTAATGCATTTTGTAAGAACCAATTGCAGGTTAAATATATATATATATATATACATATATATATATGCACCATTTTAGTCATTTAATATATATATTTTATATATTGCTAGTTATAAATATTAATGCTTAATGCATTTTGTAAGAACCAATTGCAGGTTAAATCATTTATTTATTTCATCATGTTTATTTTTGCACTTTGGATTGTGTAACCGAATGGAATTTCGATTCCATGCTGGCAATGGCTTGAGTGCCATCCTACCAATTGCCAAGGATTTCAGGATACCAGTGCTCTTGGCTAACCGCAAAACTTCCGCCAACTACGGATGTGGCTCAGCTGGTTGCCAGGCTGCTGCTTCATCTTGGATCTCTGGCTAGATTTCTGCTTGCCTTCATTTAATTAAAAATTTATTACTCAAAAAAGGGGTAAATATAGCTAGATACAGATGAAGAAAGTGTGAAAGAGAAAGAGCGAGCTCTCTATGTCTTGATTGACATTTCTAGTGAAAGTTGGCTAAAGAAACAAAAACAAACAAAAAATAAAAATGAAACGAAGAACAGAAAAAAAAAGTGGAAACCAAATCAACGTTTGCTGACGATTCGCAAGCAATAGCAAAACAAATAAATAATAATAGAAACTTACCTCAAACTCTTCCTAACATCTCTTTCCACTCTTTCTTTCTATCCTTCACTTTTGCTTCTGTTCTCTGTGAAGCATTCCAGAAAACAATTTCTATGAAAAATCTCTTGAAAGTCTTGAAAAATTGGACAGAAAGTGTTTACTTTTTATCAATCGAAATGTTCTATTTAAACCATTTATTCGATAAACAATCGCTGCAAACATATTATGATTTATTTTTTATAATAATAATAAAATAATAAAAATTGTATATCTAAGAAATTTTGGTTGATATTTTATGAAATTTATATTTTCAATGTTATAAGTTTGTTATTGACTTAAGGTTTCTTATTTACGATGTTATATAAATTGAGTATATATAATCGATTTCGTTTCGCAGAACTGTGTTGATTGTTTTATGTTGCTATTTTGCTGTTTTTTTTTTTATTTTTTATTATTTATATTTTTTCTGTGCGAATGTTTGTTACGCAAACATAAATAAGTAAATTGTTGAATATTGTACCCCGGCTCCTTTGGTCCTTGGAGATGATTTTGGCCCCCAAAACACATTGGCCATGGCCTTCAGAATTTGTTCTAACAAAACGACCTCAACGAGCAACGACCACCAATCCCCAATCCCCACCCATTGACGGGGGAGCCCGTTGTACTTTTTAAAGATTTATGTCGAAATGCAAACAAACTAAACGCAACCAGAGAAATAACAATAAAGGCATTAACAATAACAACAACAACAACAACAACAACAACAATGGTAACAGTAACAGTAACAGTAACAACAAAAGCAAATAATAACAATAACAATAATAATAAAAATAATAATAATAATAATTTTTACTTACCAAAGAATTTTGTGGCTTTCGTTTTTGCTTAAAATTCGCCACCACAAAAATTTGTAACCCTGAAATGTGATAATTCGAATTTTGCTTTTAAATCATTATTAATTTTTGTACAAGAATTTTTAATAATCCTTAAAGTAATATGAGAAACTTGAGTAAACTCTTTTTATTTACTTTATCCTAGCCACTAAATGGCAAAATTAATTTGATTATGAATTCGAAAAGAGAAGAAATAGAATATAGAATTAAAATACACTTAAAAAAAAGAAAACCTTCGTTTTTATTGGTAACAAAAATAGGGTATTATATATGCGGCGAGCAAAAAATAAGTTTTTTCTAATTGATTTTTTTAATTTATTTTCATGGCCTTAAATTCCAGACACGAAATAAGTAAAGTTTTTGTATTTATTGCTTTAGATATATATTTTAGTCACATTTTCCAGTTTAATTATTAGTAATTTCAATTTTTGTTCTTAATTGTTATTGCACTTGGAAACTGAAATGGATTAACTAAAAGATTCACAGGGCCTAAAATGATGGACTAAAATTGGTCAATATAATGGAATGAATGATGAAAAAAAAATGATTTAAAGTTGAAAAATGATTTGTCTTTAAATTCACAGACTATATACGACAGAAAATCATTCAAAAATTCAGATTCATTTAATTAGTATATATCATATCATATTCTTACAGATTTAAATTATTGTAAAGTAAATTTGTTTCAAACTTTAATGCTTTTTATATGAGTTTAAATTGTTTTATATATATAGTATATATATAATAACTGCTAAGTCGTTGATTGATGAATTAATAGATTCTTTTTCTGCTTACTTTAATTATCTATTATTATTTAGTGACAATCCTATTTAAATAAATTTTTATTGCTAATAGTTTTTGAAAATGAAAAGCTTCTTAAATATTATTAAATCCACTCAAATTCTATTTCACAAGAGAGGGAAAGAGAGCTCTGTCCGTCTGTTTATTTATGTCTCTCTCCGGATTAATCTCCTCCGTGTATACAATCATACAATGCCAGACGTGTTATTTTTATGTTTTCATAATTAATTAAAAAGAAAAAATTATAAATACATACTCTTAATTGAATTCCATTTTAAATTCAATGACCCTGTGGGCATTAAATGCATTTTACACACTTTGTAATTTTCCCTTAATGACAGGGAAATCCCGGACAACAGAAATGGCTACCCTTTTTCGCCGCCCTTCCAACCCACTTAACCCCCTCAAATCACCATAATTTTGCATGTGAAAAAAAAAAAAAACAAAAAATAATGTACTCGTCTCCATAATAAAGTCTATATCATATATCTGTGGGGAAATGCTAATTAATAGTGAATGGAAAATGAGGCAAACGCATATTGATCAGATTTTTATCAAATTCCGCTAATGAGTAAGAAATGGCTTAAAGGCTATCACAGATAAGTGGCGAAAAAAAAAGAGGAAGTAAACAAAGAAAAACTGAACGAAAATTAAAAGGTCAAGATAAATTTGAGGTATAATAAAATAATAATTTATAACTTGGCAGAAAAACGTATTTTTACGTATTTGTATAAATTGAAAATTTGTTGGAATTATAGTACAATTGAATTTTCGGTATTATTTGTTTCTATTATGTTTTTAATGCTAATGAATATATTTGTACGTAATAAATAAATATTCGAGATTCGTTCGATTCCGATGGACCACTTTTCTTACTTCTCCTTTTCCGTCTGACTCTTTTCTCTGATCACATTGCGTTGCCACCTTTCTCCCCCTTTCGTTGCCACTCCAATTTAAAAAAGACAAAGTTACCATATCCTATCAATCTAATCAATAAGCACCATATTATATATATTTTCGATATATATAATCGAAAGAAATTCATTTTTCCAAGTTTTTTAAAAAACTTTTAACTAAAATTTATAAACGCTAAAGCAGTGGAAAAAAGTCTAAATTATTCTTGGCTTTTTGTTGGTTTTAACAAGAACAATTAGAGAAAAGCTGAAGGATAAATTAGTGGGTATGGAAGTGAAGAGGATGCAGAGTAATAAAACGAAAAATCTGCTCTTTATTTCATTAATCAACTTCTTGACTTATATGCATGACAAAGACAAAGAGAAATGCATTTTGTACAAGAGAATTGTGGATTTCAGGATTTCAGGACTCCTTTGTTGTTCGTTGAATGCTTAAGCTGCTTACCAATGGGACAAGTTCCTCACTCTCCACTCCCTTCTCCATCGTTATGAATTTTAATTACCAGGCATTGTTTAATATTAAAATGAAAAGTTAGAAAATGCGTAAATGTCAGACACAATTGATGGTCCAGAATTTTTCTGCCTCAAGATATTTGCATTGTGTCGCTTTCCATCTTTTCTCTTACACACTCTAACCATCTTTCTTATCTCTGTGTGCCTGTGTTCCCTTTTCTCTTGTTCTACTCTGTGAAATTAAAAATGATTTAAACCATAATCTATTAGAAATTCAATGAACAACATTTCGAATTCAATTTTGATTCAATTGGCGAAGCTCCAAGACAAGAACAAGGACCCAGGACTAACAACAGGACACAGCAGGAGTCAAATCAACTTTAATCCATAATTCATTCAATGGGCCCAAAATTGTATAAACTGCAGTAGCTTGATGGGAGGGGGGGGGGGGGGGGAGGGTAACGGGGTAGGGGAATTGGGTATGGTCTTGTAATGGAGACACAAAGAAACCTAACAATACATGCATTCATGTAAATCCATCTGTAGTAATCAAAGTGAATATTCTCATTGTCATTTTATTGTTCAGAAATTTCGGAAAATTTGTAAATTGGTTTTAACTATCCACATCACCACAACCCACCCCCCCCCACATAAGGATATTCATTACGGAAATTAGAATTGCTAACATTTTTTCAGTTTTGGTAATAAAGGAATGTTGATTACGAATTTAGCACATTTAAGAACTAATATGAAATGGAAGGTATATATGTATATATATGTATGTATAACTGCAGTATATAGTTTATATATAAATAAATAATTAAGAAAAAATATTCCCAAAAATTGAAAGCGAGTTTAAAAGAATTTTTTTTTATTTTGAGTGAATTTAAATTGGTTTAATTTGCCGATGTAATTAACTAAATTTTAAATAGCTTGTTGAAGAAAAAATGTTTTTTTTGCTTTTTTTTTATACTTTTATAGACTTTTCCACACCTTTTTTCCTCTACATTAAATTTTCACACTTTTTTCATTTCATGAAAATATTTTTTTTTTAAATAACTTAATTTATGGTATAAAAACTTGAATAAATTTTATAAATATGTGAAAAGAATTGAAATTGAAAAAGAAATAAGGCAAAGATTAAACTTATATCGAATAAATTTCATTTCTTTAGCATTTTATATTAAATATATAAATTAGTAACATAAAAAATAGTAAGAATATAATAAATTTTTGAAATTTTTAAATATTTGCATAACTTTTGACCTTAATTCTTGCCCATTAATTGATAAACTTTCATCAACTTTAAATCGTTCTAAAGGGCATTCCCCAGTCGATGTGTGTGTGTGTGTATTTTTTTTTTTTTTTGATTTTTTTCTGTGTAATAGTTGATAAATCTCTTTTTGCTTCTGCCGCCGTACTCGAAATGCATTTATGTTTTAATTCGTTCAACGGCAAACCAACTTTGTAGGTAGTTGGCATCGTCAGGAACAGGAGCAGGGCCAAGGCCAAGGCCAATGGCAGTATGGGATTGCCAACGAATGGGGAGTGGTGGGGGGTATGGTTGATAAGGTGTAGAGGATAGGTGGTAGGTGGTGGGTAGGTGGGTTTATGTTGGTTACTGCCATGTGCTGCAATTCAGTTAAGTTTTGATTGCTATTTTCGCTTCGCTTCCTGCCCAGCAACGTCTTGCTTGCTGGCTGTTTCCCTCTCTCTCTCTCTCTCCCTCTCTGTCTCTCTTTCTCTAAACCCTTCCCTGTGCTCATGCAATTCTTGTGCAGCCTCACAATGTTGCCAACGGCAGCAAATGTGTGACATTTCCGTTTCCGCTTGCCGCGTTAATGTATTATGCAACAACAATCTGCTCTTCACAACAATACATATAACGGCCCTCTACCCCCAATCTTTCACCCTCTCTCTTTTCTCTTCTTTCTCTCTCTGACTCGATGGACAAGTTTTTAGTTATAAATTGGCAAGCAAAAACAATGGAAAAAAAAAATGACATAAACTGCAACTGGGCGTATACCGATAACATGTTGCAAAAATAAAAAAGAAAGGAAACCCTTGAATTCTTTCTCAAATTTTCAAAACGGAACAACCCACACACACACACACACACACACACACACACACACACAACTACAACAAAGAGGAGGAGGAAGAGGTGTAAAAAAAAAATAAAAATAAATATTTGTGTGAAAAATTGTTTAAAGTCATTCAAAGCATTTCGTGAACAGTTGCAAAAACCAAAAGCCTGAAACAGAGGCACAGGCATGAACAGGCAATATGTCCAATGTCCTCGCCACATTTCTGATGCATGTCATAAACAAATGTGACAGCAAACAGAAGGAACACAATATTCAACAGTCAAAAGAGATGGATAGATAGATATAGAGTGAGAGAGGGAGAGTGAGAGCGAGAGAGAGAGCGAACAAGAAAGAAACCAAAAAATAAAAGAGTTTCATATTTCGTTGAGGCATATGAAAAAAAATAAAAAAATGCCCATGGCATATATGCAAAAGTCGAAAGTTTTTCATTTCAAATATATGCCAAAATACAACGCAAAAACTAAAACAGAAAAATAATATCCATTAGATATAAATATGTACATAGAAAGTATAAAAATATAGGGATTGAAAACATATTTAACTTTATCAAAGAAAATGTGTGATAATCAACAAGAAATTTAATATTGTCGATAAATGTTTGTTAAGAATTTGGAACAATACTTTCTCAAAAATAAGAATAAAACATATACAAGTGGATACTGTAGAAACTATGGCAATGAATTTAAAAATAAATTTTCCTTAAGATCAAAAACTTTTGAATTGAAAAAAAATAGGAAAAAATATCAGTTCAGATATTAAAAGAAAAGTCACAAGAAAAACATTTATCGGTGTGTAAAGAAATCGAAAAGTTTGGAACATTTAATAAACAAAATTTAAAACGAGTTTGAAATTAATTGTATTATTATTTTTCTACAACAATTTGAATATTTTTACATAACTTTAAGCTATATACCAAACAGGGACATTCGACCAAAGAAAATAAATTATATTTGGAAGAATTGGTAAATTTAAATAGATTTATTTAATTGAGCAGTTATTAGGTGACATTTTTACAATAATTGTGTGTCATTTTAGTTGAAAAATATAATAATATTAGCCTCTAATAATAGCAATTTTAAATGTATATAAAAAATATGACATTGCGAAATTCTAACAATTTTAAAATTTGTAGCGTTCTTTTTTTTTTGTGTTTTGTGGTACCTAGAAAATAATTAAATCTATATACGCATTAAATCTATATTTTTTCAAGTTTTAAGCTTTTAAGTTTTAAAAATATTATGCTATTAGTAAGGTGCTAGAAATGTAAAAATGTAAAAAAGAAAAACATTTATTTTTTAATAAATGGCTATTTAGGTTCATTTGTATTACATTTTGTGTTGTTTTTAGTGGTGCGAAAATGAAATTTATTTATTAAAAATTTTTCCTTTGTATTTATTTCTTTTTGTTTTTCGTTTTGTAGTTGACAGACCGAAAGCAAATGTCATAGAGAGAGAGAGAGAGAAAAAAAAAGGTGAATTAAAACAATGAAAAGGGGAAAAATATACTCTGGTTTCTGTATGAGTTGGCTCACTAACAAGCTAAAAAAATGGCATACTCCTCACATACACCCACACACACACACACACACATCTGCGTACACGTACTCCATTTCTAACCAATACCACAACCTTTAGTTTCCTATCCCTTACGCCCCACTCACTCTTACCCCTAAATATGGTGCTTATTAACACTGGCATATATAGTCATTTGTTGTTGCTTTGGAAAATATTTCACCTGGAGCGCTTTGACTGCATGTGTGTATGCAAGAGGATTGGAATGTAGGTGCGTTTCTCACTGAAAAGGGAACAACACATGTTCATATCCGTTGCCATATGCAACTGTCTGGCCCGGGAATATAACTGGAGAACTACATGTCAAAGTCAGTAAAAGAGAAAGCCGCAATCATGTCATCTGCCTCATCGCTCCCTCTCTTCTATTCACTATTTATCTTGCTTCTTGGTATATGGTGCATAAAACCACACACACACAGACACACACAGAGACACACATTCATAAATATTTGTGCAATCATTCTAGCGGGAAATAGACAGAACAGTTCGTTTTGTCATTGATAAAATTATTATTGATGCTTCTCCCACTACTACGAGGAACGGTTGGGATTTTATTTTTTTTTTCGATTGATCAAACATCAAATATTCCAGTTAATCAATGGTCAAAATTTATATTCTTAAATACTACGTAAAAGCAAAAAAAAAAAAAAAAGAAACAAATACATTATTTAAGTAATATATAAAACTAATAACTTAGAGAGCAAAGAAAATTTGTCTATTTTACTCGAATTACATAATCATAGTGTTTAATTATATATAAATTGATATTGTTTATACCTTGTACAACATTTGTTATTTGTCTGATTACTTAAGAAACTAAGTTTAGTTCTTATTACTATTTACAATTTCTAGTTTACATTTTCACAACTCAGTTGATGTTTCAATCAATTTAAATGTAATCGTTTCTATACCAACATTCCAAAAACTAACGAGATATTTTGGCACACCAAAAGCCTTATGACTTATGTGAATAGTAAATGTTATTTCCTTTAAAATTATGTGGATCTATTTAATATTAATAAATAAGTTCCTTTCGTTGTGTCATCCTTTTGCTAGATATCAAAAAGGAGTTGATGTAATTCACAATAAATAAGAAGGAAAACTACAAGAAATATTTTCTGTTTTGTTGTTAAAGTCCTTAATAATATATGATTCTTAGAAGTTTGCTTAATTGCTTAAATTTCTTTAAAAACTGGAATGCGAATTTATGTGATAGCTGATATGCACATGCATACATACATACATACATATGTATATATTTATGTATGTATTTGTGTGTTGAAAACTTCTGGGAAATGTAACTACATTGGAAGGAAAGCAAAACCAAAGCAAAACGACTTTAAATGTGTTTGCTGTTTATTTTAATTGCCATGAAGGAAGCTCTGGACATTTTTAGATAAAATGAGAAGTGAAAACAAGAAAATCCCTTAAACAACAAAGCAATTACATACAATAGTCCAAGCATAGTTGATAGCTAGCGATGTAACCGTGACACGATAAATTTAATTAATTTACTAAAATTGTAAATAAATTTTATTGGTTTATATTTGTGTTTAGAGTGGATTTAAGGTATTTAATTATTTTTCTATTTTCTCTTAAAACTTGTATTATGAAACTAGAATTGTTTTTGAATATTAAGTGAAAATTTCCCAAAAAAAAAACTGTAAAAGAAAAGCATTTCTAGTTGAGTATTCACTCGTAATCTATTCTTTTTTTTTAACTTTGGACACTTTTTCTTGAACATTTGTTTTTAGTTTAAAATAGCAAAGCTTAAGAGTTGAATTTTTAAGTCATAAATCAGTATTTGGATGTATTACAAAAAGAAATTTAAATACAAAAGAAAAGAAGTAGAGAAACAAGAAAAATTTGTTAACTAAACTATTTTATTTTTTTTTTCTTTTAAATGATGCAAGAATAAATACGGTTCATATCATTATATTTTACGATGAAAGTTTTACACTTATTTATTAAATATTACTTAATTAATTCTTTTTTAAATAAATGTAATGACATCGAAAAGATCTTCAATCAAAATTCTTAAATTTTTGACATTTGGTTTATGAGTTCAAAAATTAAATTAAAGTTATTAAATAGATATTTATACTGTTATCAATATATTTGGTCTATTTTATTTTATCTATGTTTATATATTATATCCATATCCAATCCAAAATAAGCAATATAAACTTCGAAATCCATAATTAAATAAAAAATTCAATAAACCAAAAATTATTACAAATTGCTTTTAAGTAATTTCAAATTTTATTTGAATATGCCAATGCGAAAAGTAAAAATGTGAAGAAAATACAATAGTCTAAAATAAATTATTTTATATATGTAAGTATTTTCATCTTATGATTTTTCCTCTTTAATTTAATGCCAGTTTCAGTTACATAAACGAAGAATTTTTGCAATTAAAATTCAAAAATCAATAGAAATATTTTAGTTATTTTACATAAAATCTTTTGCCGTTTCACATTACATTTTGCTTTGAAATTTTTTAGAATTTATAAATCGACTTGATATTATTTAAGATTTTTAAAAAAGGAATTTCCAATGGCTAAAATACGTTTTGCAATTAGTTCAATTAAAATTGAAAGGACAGAATCTCACTTAACAAATGTTTATTCTGGCTATGACAATTCATTAATGAATTGCAGGATTCGATTTAAATGCAATTTTACATTTTGACAGACGAAGATGAACAACAGCAACAAGAACAATTTTGCCATTTAGTTTTTGTTGTTGTTACGAAGAAGTGGTCGGTAAACTTTTATTTATTTTCTTTTTCCATTTTTTTTTTTTATCGAAAGTCCATTAAACAAAGCTAAACTGAAATTGAGCGAATTTTTTCAATGCGTCAATCTGTCAATCGAGTGACTTCACTTGCTACCATTGGCACCTTTTTGCCTTTAGCCGTCTTGTTGTTGTCATTCTGCTTCCGGTTCTCTGACGTCTCTGGTCAGCATGAGTCAATCAATCAATCACAAAAGAGATGAACATGCCAAATAAGTAGAAAAAATGGAAGAGAGATATAGATAGATAGTTGAAGTGAAAGTCAAATCAACTGGACAAATACTCACATGCAAATGGAGTATATGAGTGAACAAATGTGTGTCTGTGTGTGTGTGTGTAAGTGTGTGTGGGGGTATACAGATCCTGGCTTTATCTACAGATGTATATATGTGGTTATATATATATAGTAATCATAGTGCGTGGGCAATTGAAAGGACATTCTATTTGCCTTTCATTTCTTTGTAAATGAACATGCAAAAATACGATAAAACTGCAAAATATTGGTTCATATATGTATGTATGTATATACACATATGTATTATATATGTACATATTTTTTTCTCTGAAATAATATTGCATTTAGTTTTTTGATATGTAATATGGTTGTCATAGCGACATGGACATGTGGTTAATGTAGTACAAAGGATATTTACGAGTCCTTTTGCTAAAATAAAAACCTCAACTTTACTTAGCATTCGTACAATAAATATTTGGTTAAATTTCGAAAAAAAAAACAAACATTTGTTAAACAAAATATAAACAAAACTTTTGTTTTAGTTTGCTAACATTAATAAACGAAAAACATAAGCTAAATTAATTAAATTGAAACTATTTTAAACTAATTTTGTTCTAACATTAACTAGTCAACTTGCAAGCTGAGGTTTATTGAGGCATTGAGATATGACAGATCAAGTTGAAAAGTTATTCAAAAAAATTAGATAGAAAAATATTAAAAGAGTCTTTTAACAATATTTAACAATTTGAATATCCTTTTTATTTTAATACAAAGTCAAAGCTGTCTTAGTTAAATTAACCTTAATATAAATTGTCCTAATTATTTGAAATAATCTTATAAGTAGAACTTAGATCAAAGGATAAAGACTTTTATATATATATATAGAATATTTTACTAATAATATCCGTTTTTTTTGTCTAAGAAATATTTTTAAAAATTGGAAAAATCGTTGACCAATTTCATGAAGATATAACGATGCCTGTATGTGTGTAAGAAATTGCAGTGTATTTACCAATTCGATTGAAAATTCATTTCACTTTACAATTTCCATTCAAATGCACAATTCAATGGCTGCAAAGACGAGTGGAATAATGCTGTAATAAAGCCTTTCATTGTATTCCATTGGTTTTATGCTTCAATTTTTTTCTTCATTTCTTTCATTTTTTATTTTTTTTTTGAGTCGACTCCGCAGGACATCGCGGTGTTCACGCATGGGCGAAGGCCATCCTGTCAGTTAGGACTTGCAAAAACAAAAAATACATAAACAAAAAAATAAAAAAAGAGAGGGGAAAAAAAGGAAACCGTAATCCAAACCAGAATTTGAAAAAGCCGGACAAACAAAGACAGATATATAGAAAGAATGAGGTATATAGTGACCAAGTGAGAGAAAGAGAAAGGGCTAAATAAAAAAAAAACAGAAAGAGAGATGAAGAGCATGACCAGCCACAATCCGCCAAACCGAATGCCAAAGGCTCAGGCTGATGGTGATGACGATAACGATGAGAATGAAAATGAGAATGAGGATAAAGATGGAGATGAAGGTAGGTGAAGAGGTCACAAGAAGCCGCTGCTGATGGTTGACGGTTGCTCGTGGGCGTTACCATATTCAAGCAGTGCGTCCTGTCAGTGGCATAGACGGGCTAATTAACTCTAACACAAAGCCGCAACTTTGGTGTTGATTGCCAATTTACAAGCTTAATGAACTTGCGACTTGGAAACTTCCTTAGACTGAAGCTTTCAGCTCAAGGATTGCAGCCTGGCAGACAAGCATCAGTGTACGAGCATCAGCAGCATCAGCAATATACAAAGACCAAAGACTAAAAAGCCAAGAATCAACGACAGACAGACAGACAGACAGGCTGACCAACAGACAGGACAACTGACAGACAGACAGACAGACAACCAGTCAAAAAGGACGAATGCAAGTCCCTACTGCTGGTGCTTAATGAAATCAAAAAGACAGCCAACACAAAGTCAAAATTTTCCACTGGCCTTACTCTAGCTCTGCCCCCCCCCTCTCATTCATCATCATCACCTTACCTTCCGCTTTTAAAGCTCCTTCTGTTTATATAATTTGCATGGCAGTGTCCTAGATCTGCGGCATTCTGTTAACAAAATTTAGTTAGATAATTGTAGCCAGGCCATTTTATGACAATTGTCCTTGTGATTGTCATTGGTGACCATTTGATAAAAGATTACCCAACTACAAAATACAAACAATAGAAGTAACAAAGCATACAAAAGTTTATTATCATATTTAAGTGGATAATGAATAAACGATTTAAAATCAAAAATACATTTTCCTACCATTTCTCTAAATGGTTGTATAAGAGTCATTGAAAAGCCATATATAAATATATATGTATATATAATATTAAAATGAATACAATCAAAATAAAGTTACTGTAAACTTTGTTTGCTTTTTATTAACCTTTTTTAAACAGGTATTTCCATTGGTTTTGGTAGTCTTCGTTTTTTGTTGAAAAAAAAAACGACACTTTAAAATTTTAATTGTCTTAATTATATAACAACAACTTTGTTTTCGACAACAAATAGTTTAGTGACTAATTTTTCAAGTTATTTAATGTTATTTTTAAGAATTTATGAAGTCGAAGAATTTTAATGCCAAATAATTAATAAAATATCGAAGTTTAGTGTTAGGAACTTGCTTTTTAATTTTTCATTTCATTTTTCATTGTTCAATTACTATAATTACTATAAAACAAAATTACTTGGCTCCGTCAAAATTGAATACTAAAATAAAAAAGAAAAAGCGATTAATGTAGGTTTTGAGCGATTTTTCATTAAATAGAACCAATCTGAAAATTTCACTTTAAATTTTTAAAAAAAGGTAAAAAAAATAGTCAGTGTATTAATTTTTTTCAAATCTTTTTCTTTTAATCAATACCTGGAGAATATATATAAGAAGAATTTTAAAAAATTTGAGATTGATGAGCTATTTCTAGAAAATCAAAACCATTTGAAGTTTTAAAAGTATTTCGCACATAGTTGAAATACTAAAAAATATATAATAATTTTGAGAATGCTAATAGATATTGTTTTGAAAATTTTTACTGTGTATAATCTTTTAAGTAGATTGACATTCCAGTATGTTCTTCTATAAAAATGAATACAAATAAAACATCTGTTTATTCGGTTGGAAGAAGGTTAAGGAATTGTCTCAATTTTCCGCCTCGTTGACAACTGTTGCCCAAGTTGAAGAATGAAAAACAAACGAGTTGTTAACTCTGGCAATATGATTGTTATTGTGTGTGGTCTTTTATATATACATATATTTATTTTTCATATTTTTTTTTTCTTTTTATCACTATTACATTTATTATGACTTCAATGGCCAAATAATATGGCACAAAACTCATTTTTCAGTTGGCTTGCCTCTGGCTGTAGTTAACCTCAAAGGGAAAAGTTGCGGTAACTGTGGTCGCGATTTCCTGTCACCCAGCCTCCAATGGTCCTATTTTTCCCTTTCCACCATTACCCCATTCCATCATTTGACGAGGCAAACTTATTGCTTACATCTCCCACCGAGGGGACACACGACAAATACATAAAGTCTTGCGGTATTCGAGTTATGATGAAATTTCATTTCAACTTTTGCATAATTTTCTGCTCATTATATTGCAAAAGGCGAATGGGAAATGGGGTAAGGGGAGTCGGCTGGAAAAATCGGTTTCTGTTGTCCCCTGTATTACATCTCCCACACACACACACACACACACACACACACACAACTGAGAGTTGAGCTCCAGCCAAGCGTTAAATCCCTGGACAGAGGCTTTAATTACTTTGATGCATGATTTTTGTTAGCGACGTGATGTATAAAACGAAGGTTCAGTCCACAATGTTGCCTGCCATTTGCAATTTGTATGAGTTTTACCATATAGAATGCCGATAATGAGTGGACAAAAAAAAAAGAAAAAATGAAAAGCACACTGAGAAAAAATTTATGAAATATACAAAATTAATGATTTAACCGTTTAAACAAAGTAATCAGAGAAACAACTGGCGTAAATGGGAATTACCTGTATGCTCTGGAGATTTTATAAAATGTTGCTTAATTTTTTATTTATTTTATATTTATTTACATTTATTTAAAAATCTTAAAGCAACATAAACAATTGTAAACTGATATCACTCACTTAATGCTGATGGGAAATGATTTCGAAATCTGTTTTAAAAATATTTTTAGAACCCGGCTTCTCTGTTCTACCGTGTGTCTGTCTGTTTCTTCGCAGGTTTCAGACCTTTATTTTTAAGCTATGTTGATAAAACTTGGTAGATAAGCTTTTTAGTTGTGTACGCGAAGTAAGTTTAAGAATTGGTCGAATCGGACTACTATAAACTATAGATATAGCACTATCGGAATAATTGGTATAGGAAAAAATTTTTATTTTATTTTATGTATTTTTTCCTGTGTATATTGTCTTAATTTAAGCTGACTCATAGTCACAGTCACACACACACACGCACACACACGCACACGGAGAGATACAGATGAAAGCATTTATTTGATCGCCTCGTTTCCTTTTCAGCTTACAGCAAGGATACACAGAAGCAACACAGGACTATTGAGTGTATTCCCCGCTGGCGAGCAATTGAGCAATTGTGGTAAAAATGGGTAAGATAATACCAGAACAGAGACAGATAGAGAGAGAGAGAGAGAGAGAAAGAGACAGACACACTAACTTTTGCTTTTCTTTTTTTTTTCCTTTTTTCGTTGGTTTTTTGATTCCAGATGCGCTACGCTTTCGTGGTACATCATTTGCACGTTTCGGTGGTAATTCATCATCATCATCTGCATCATCTACACCCGGTCATCCCCATCCTCAGCCTCATCCGCATTCGCATCCACATCCTCATGCACATCCACATCCGCATGGCAAACCGGAACCATTAATTGTTGTAGAAGAATCAAATTTACCCGAAGAATTTGAACAAGATAGCTCCGAGACAACATTTTCGAATCGTGCCAGTTTGGATATTGATTCACCAGTTAATCCATATTTATTATCACCATGGCGTGATCCGCGAGAGGCACGGAAACACTCTTTACCATCTCAACAAGTTACCGAAGGTATAACCGCCAGTCAAGTCCGACGGCTATCGGAACGCGGTGGAGAAGGCTCTGGCCCATCACCAAAAGAGGCAGCATTTTTGGCCACATTATCACAGGCGCCGGCACCATCTGGACGACGTCATTCGGTTGTAACCATATCAAAGGTACCAACCACATTGTTTGGTCGTTCCCGACGCGAATCTGTGGCTGCATATCCCACAAATAATGGGTAAGTCAAAGAAAAAAAAATAAAAAGAAAAATAAATAAATTATTTAATTTCGGTTTTGGTTATTCTTCCATTGCAGTAGTAGCCGTGTCCTCAATTCTCGACGAGAGAGCAACACTGGACCCCCATCAACAGATCCCATTGGCAGTATACATAATCTTCAATTGGACATTATGGATGATATATATTTGCAATCCCGTAAAGCACGTTTGAAACTCTGGACATCGAGCAATGAGAAAGTCTGCGAAGTGCAAACAGTCGATGAGGCTGGAACTGGTGCACCAGGACGTCGTTATACAAATCGACGTTATTCGGAATGCCCACAGCCGGGAGCTGGGGCGGCAGCAAATGCATATAGACGGGCATCCGAACATCCAAATGCCCATCCACAAATTCCAATTATTTCACCACAGCCACCGACATCGGCTCGAGCATCGACACGGCGCAAAAAATCGGGAAGTGGTGGAGGACTATTGGGTAGCCGTACCGATATTGCTGGAATATTTAGTTCATTGACTAGCTCGGCAATGGATATGCATAGGCCCGATCCAGAGGGTGGCAGTTCAAGTTCATCGGCAGCTACTGCCAGTAGTCCGTTTTTGAGTAATACTTTTCAGGTTGAAAAAAGAAATATATAAATTTTTTTTTGTATTTTCTTAATTTATATACATTTTTTAGGCTGCTGCTCGTGGGCGTACTACTAGTGCCACTCCCACGCCAAGTGCTGCACCAACATCTAACACTTTGTTGGATCCAAATGCTGGAAGATCGACACGGTCGAATAGTTTCGATGTATCCATATTGAACAATGCGAAACAATTGGTTACAGAGGCACAGGATAATAGCTCGGCGGCATTGTCGGGTTGGTTTGGTAAGAAGCCTCAGCCTGTTGCCAGAAAGAAGAGTGTGCGGAGTAAGAGTACAGCCATGGCATTGTCCAAGGATATGCTGGAGCGTTTACAGAAAAAGGATCCATTGGGCGGTGATTCGGGTAAACCGAAATTGAAGCCACGTAGCAAACAAAAGAAAAGCTGGGCCGATGCCACCAAGGCGAATATTGTTGATGCCACAGTTTTGGGTACGGCAATTGAAGGATTTTTGCGTAAAAGCTCAAATGCCAGTATGTCTGGTGGTCCTGGTGGTCCATCAACTTCGGCAGCAGCACGCAGCTCATCTAGCTCTAGCAGGGGTGCCATACCCAAGGATACAGCTGGCGGTAGTAGCAATAGTAGTCCTGGCGGAACACGTCGTAGCCGCCAATCAATGGGAAGTGCTGCCCAGTCGCAGGCTGGTAGAGCAATGCGTTCAACGCTCAATTGGTTTAGCAAGGGTGATGAAGATGATTCAAAGGATACTTGCGATGCTTCATTGTGCGCCACCCTAAAGGATCTATTTGTCAAATAGGTCGGGGGCAGGAGACGCAAGTAAAGTGTAGGCGACGTTAACAAGGACAGCGAACATCAAAAATAAAGGGTAAGTAAATAAGAAAAATCTTAATATAATTCTTAGCTAATTAACACAATTTAATATATAAATATTATTCATTATTTTTGTAAATTAATTTTAAAAATTAAATTTTAAGAAAATCAAAATTTATTCTATACCCAATATAATATATATACATACATATATAGTTATATATGTACATACATATATTCCTTTTTATTTTTGTAAAGTACATAATTGAAATTTAAAATTTTAAATCATAATATTTTTATACATATTTTTTTCTTAATTTACTAATTGAAGAAGATAGTTAAAATATATTTAAGTTTTTACTCAAAAAAAAAAAAAAAATGTTTCTTATATTTATAATTTTTCGATAAATTAAAAATAATCTATTTTATTGTACAATAAGCGGAAAATTAAATTAATGAAAATGTATATACATTTTATTTATATTTTTAATAGAATTTAACTTGCATCTCCGTGAACCAATCCAATATAAAATCAATTGTATTTGAATCGAATTAACTTTGAAGGAAACATTAATGAAACGAATATTTGATAACCGACTTATGCTAATGAAAAAAGGAATATACCCAAACGTACAACATCAGTGAACCGTGAACAATAAGCATAAACATTACCATAGATGTAATCGTAATCATAACCGTAATCGCAACTGTAACTGTAACTGTAATCGTTCTCCCCTCCCCTTTAATCCTTACCATAACATCCACACAAAGTCCAGTGAACGGGAAAAGTAAATGAAATATAAATTTTTGTGGCTAAATTGCAGGTAAGTTTGTTGCTTCTCTTCTTCTCCTTCTTCGTATTTTTTTTCCTCATTCAAATGGAAACTGTAAAAGATACCTAAAACTTAGATCTAAGACAGATATATAGAGCATATATTTGGATAAATACAAATTTTTACCCAAAAAAAAAAAAAAAAAAAAAAAAAAAAAAAACAAAAAACAACAAAAAAAATACAAAAAATGAAAACAAAAGATAACAAATGGAACATATTAAACTGAAACTGAAAGTGCAAAATGATGGTCAGGAAATAATTAGAGTATGGATATGGAAGGGGTTATATAAAGAAATATTTTTCTAGATGCAAAGCTAATGATAATGATTTTTTTAAATCCAAGATGTGTAAATGTAAGTTTGCGTGTGTATGGAATATGTATGTATGTATTGGAAAATTGTAAGCATATCAGATGGTAAAGAATACATATATACATTTATATTTACATATATATATACAATATATATGCATATCCATATATGTATGTATGTATATATGTAAGAACTTAACACATATTTATGGTACGAGGGTCTGTTAGTTCCATACAAAAAAAGAAGAAAAAAAAATATATACATATATATATACAAAAAACAGAAAAGATACACAAATCAAAAACTAAATATAATTAATAAAATACAACAAAAAAATTATCCATGTCTATTCTACAATAAATGTAATTTGTATGTACAATCTGAGCTTACAAAGATAAAGAAAAAAAAAGATTAAAAACAAAAAAAAAAAAACAAAAAAAAATTTAAAAAAAAAGTTAAAAAAAAAAAAACGTTAAGAACTTTTAAATGTTATATATATATATATGAGAATTTGTTGATGAACTTTTGAAAGAAATAAATGAAACAGAGAGCCAAACAATCAGTCAATATATACACAAATATATATCTATACATATATACTATATATATTGCAATCAATCAAGTGTGTTTCCTCCATCAATTTTGGCTTAGTCAATTCAAAAGCGGCTCAACTATACACATAAATCGAACAGAATATATACACCAATATATATGTATGTATATAAATATATATATATTTACTTTATCTCAATGTGCCCTAAAAAAACCAAAAAGAAATATATACATATAAAATGTAAAAAAGCCAAATCTGTTTTAGATATCCATGTGT
Organism: Drosophila emarginata; assembly: GCA_037075365.1. Lineage (NCBI taxonomy): Eukaryota > Metazoa > Arthropoda > Insecta > Diptera > Drosophilidae > Drosophila > Drosophila emarginata. Next base: position 3,100,683 of record JBAMCD010000160.1, read on the forward strand.
GTTTCAAAAAAAAAAAAAAAGAAAATTGTGAAAATCCAAAAACTAATGGAAACTGTTCCCGAAAGTAACTTTGGCCGTGCCAAAATTGATATGCCCTTGCAGAATGGAAACTAGTCATTTGATCTAAGATATGAAAAGATACAGATATAGCTACATCTGATCTGTATTAAGATCTTAATAGATTATATTTCATAAGACTAAAAAAGGTTTATCCGTGTAATCACTAGATATGTCTAACCTAGGATTTATAGAAAAATATAACTGGATGAACTCGGATTTTCAGGCTGATCAAAATGGCTTCCTTTAGTGGCATATATCTGCAGGGGTATAAAAATATTTAAATTAAAGAAAATAGAAAAAACACCAAACAAAATAAATATACAGAAATAAAAAACAAAAAAAAGTACAAGAAAAGTAAAAAAAAAGTTTAAAAGATAAAAAGAAATATTACAAAAAGAAAGATTGGGAGATAACAAAAAACAATATTGGTTTATTTTTAAAGGAATATCAAAAAAACTTGCATAAACTTTTGCAAAAATAATAATAGAGAAAAATGTAAACAATAAAAAGTATAACTAAAAAAATTGCAATGGAACTTTGCGTTAAAAAAATATATACATATATATAAAAAATAAATTAAATCAAATCAAGAAATATAAAAAAATGGTTAATATAAAAGCAATAAAAACATATATATTTGAAAATCGTACATTAAAAAAAATAAAATGATTAAAGAAAAAATAAAAAGTAAAATTGAAATATTTATATAATATGAAATAAAAATTAAAAACAAGACAACTTTTTAAAATGAAACTCTAAGCAAACTCAATAAAGTAAACTAAAGTTAACTATCAATTTCAATGTGTGTAAAAAAAAAAACATAACTAAAAATAAAATGAAAAATTAAAAAAAAAAAAAGAAAAATAATAATTTAAACTATTTACAAGTCAATATCGATCCGACAGCGGATCACTCTCCCTTTATATATATACATAAATGAAGCTATATAACAGTTGTTGTCATTTTTTTGTGGTTTTTTCTACATGTGTCCACCAGAAACGGGAAAACCGATAGGAAAATAAAATGAAATTTAACTGTTATTATATGAAATACCGAAATGTTCTATTTGTCCTATTTTTGATAGTTGTATATACTCGAATTCTTTATATAAACCTATATTTATATATATTACATAAATAATATATATACATATATATGTATGTATGTATATGTGGCTCTTTTACCATTTTTATGTTGACTATTAACTGTAAAATATAGATACTATATGTAACTAACTAGTTTACGATTTGTTCTGGATGTGCACCGATACAATAATGCCAACTAATCCATATGCCAAACAAAACTCCATTAAAATAATAAAAAAAAAAAAGAGAAAAAAAAAACAACACGCAAACATTTCCAAAGGGTCATCTAATTAATTTTTGAACCTTTCAAATATAAGATTTTTGGATCAGTTTATTAATGTGATCAGTATTTTGTATTTGTGGTTAGTTCAGAAAAATGAATTGCATTTTTTTTTCTAATTGGGATTTAAACAGATTTAACTTTCAGTAATTTGTATAATTTGAGAAATATTAACTTTTAGTTGATTAAAAGTTTGGAAACAAATTTTTTTGACCAATCATGACTTTCGAAAATATATGTTAATTGTATTAATTGGTCTTACGATTGATCCGAAAATAAGTTTCATTTCAAAATTTTTGTCAAAATTATACTAAAACAATTTCGATTTGGTATAGAAAATTGATATTTAAAGTTTTTGAATACATTTGTCAAAATCAGTTACCCAAAATACAATGACAGTATTAGAGAAAAGATTTGATTAAGAAAGTTGTTTTTTAATGCAAAGTTTTAGAAGAATGATTTCATTGAGAAAATTGCTTTTTGATGCAAAATTTTTATTATACATATGTACTGGACTGCTACATAATAATACATAATCAGTGATCACAATAACCGATCTGCTCATACAATATTAATGAATAAAAGAAAACAAAAAAAACACACACACACATATATACACAAAAACGGCTTCAAATATACCAATAATAATCTTAACAATGAATGGCAGCTGCTCCAAAATGAAAAATTTATAAAAATGCAATAAGTTTTTTTTTTTTTTTTTTGGTAATATATAACCATATATTTCTCTAATGCCAATTGAATTAATGAGAGAGAAAATGATTTCAAAAATTTTTCCCCATTAATCAGAGCATTTCTGGAAACATAGAATTCTGTTTTCTTATCTCATGTTTGAATGTTGTAATTGGAATTGTTGTTAATGTTGTACAATTTTAAGACTTAAAATTAAATATAAAATTAATCAAGTGAGCAAGCGGTTACCACCGACTAAATTGAGCAAATAATAAATATATATACAACATGAAAAACAATTTACTTTACCCCAAAAACAGAAAAAACAATTCTAAAATAAAATTATCTAAAATGAGAAAAGAAAAAAAAAACCCAAAAAAATCAAAATGGATACACATTTGCGGCTCAAGAGATAGAGAGTTTATTTGATTTAATGATTTAATGGATAATGGTTAATGGTTAATGGTTAATGGATAATGGTTAATGGTTCCGGTGTAGGTCACACAAATATCGGGGGAAAAGTGGGCAAAACTACGCATAATATTAGTACGAGTATATCGAATGGCAAATGATCAAGCATATATGCAACATATAAGTTATATATATACATACATATATCAATGTAAATAATGTTGGAATATCGATATATCACTAACTGTATAGTAGCAAAAAAATACAAAAAAGAAATGGTAAAAATGAAAGCAAGCAAAAAGTTGTTGTTCTGTTTTCTTCAGTTGATTTTTTTTTTTTTTGTTTGAAATCAAAAAGGAAAAAATAAATCCAATTGTAACTAAATGTAACAATCATATAATGACACATAATGAACTTTGAAAAAACAAAACAAACAAATAACCTACAAAAATATATTATATAACGTATACACATAATTATATATATGTATATATATATATATACATACATACATGTGAATCTTCCCAATACAAAATACAAAGGAATGAAGATATTGAAATAATGTTTAGCAGGAAATGTATCAATTTGATTGACATTTAATCCAGATGTAGATAAAATCTGGATTTGGATACGGTTTGAAGCATCCAAATGATACATATAGCCCTACACATATGCCTAATATATATGTATATATATATATACATATTCATAAACCACTTATATACCGAAAATAAATAGTTTATGTGTACAAATTGTGTGTGTGTTTTTTCTTTTAATTGAGACTTTTACTAATGGTAAGTGCAATTACCTTCAAAATGATTTAATTCTTTACAATTTTATAAACCATTTATTTTATGCGAATTTTTATGTTTTGACTCCTTAGTACACTTTCATAACATTTCCATTTTCAATGATGATTAATGCAAATTCTTATTTTGTCGCAGGGTTAAAGGTAAAGTCCAACTAAACCGCAATATACGTATGAAATGGTCTGCCAGATGCAGTTGCCCGAATGTCCACAAGCATTGAGAGCCATAAATCAAACATTATGTCCCCCATATCTGTCTACCTCATCTCATCCATACATTTCTACTAGCTAAGTCCAATATTCGCAATGCAAATTTTCGGCATTGAGCGAATGCTACAATTGAGGAAGCAACCAAAGACCCATAGACTTGGAGCCAGGCATTAAATGTTAATGCGCTTTATGCAACGCTTGACTGACCAAAACTAGTAGCCACACTCAGACCCACAATCACACCCACCCACACCCACCCACACACATACCCACACTTGCACCTGCTACACACTCGTGCCGCAGCAACTGGACTGGACTATGGATAAATTAAACACTTTATCATGCAAACCGCAAACGATATAACCAATTGATTTAATCTTTTTAAATTGTCATAATATAAATGACAAGTAAATAGTTTAAGGTTTAAATTAGTTCATATTCGACACATCAAATAAACAAATATATATATATATGAGTGATTATAAATGATGGAGAGTTTCATTAAATCTGAATAAAAATTATTTTTATTACATGGAAAATCGTCTGTCTGTTTCTTCGCACGATTTATATCTTAAATTTTAAGCTATATGATTAAAACTCGGTAAATAAACTTTCTTGATGTGTAGATTTGCCATGTTAAAAAATTAGTTGCATCGGACAACTATAAGACATAGTAAGATAGACATACGATTTAGATGCTTTTTTGTATTAACTTTAGTTTATTTTTCCATTTACAGAATTCATTTTATTTTTTTAATTTTGCATTGGAACTTAAAGCTATAAAATGGGTGCAAGGGTATACAAATTTCGGTAAGGCCGAGCTTCTTTAATATTTATTTTTTCTGGTTTTGAAAGCATTGAATTCTTCTTCGCATCCGCTTAAGAAAGCCTTTTGTTTCATAATTTTGAATAGTTATGTGCCCATCCGGACAAGAGAAAATGTCCATCCAATAAACGTGTCTGTTATGGGAGTTTTCACTGTATTTGTCTAAAGTTTTATATATGATGATATATTTAGTGGCTTCTTTTCTTGAGATTTCTTTTTTGCAATTTATTAATTTTATATTTATTTGTAATTGTTTAATTGTGAAATGTTTATGAATTGTAAATATTTACAAATAGTATTTATTGGAGGAAGAGTTATTAATTTACCCATAGTACGATGTTAAATACAGAAACACGAGGACTCACATACACTCACAAAATGAAAATGAAATGAGAAAAGTATATGTATGTATTTGTAAATGTATGTGGACAGGTAAAATCCCGTCCAGAATCTGGGCCTGCTCTGCTCTCTCACGTTTTGCTGCATGTCAAGCATGTAATTCAAACGCTTCTACTCCTATACATATGTACATACATACATATGTATATACATATACATACATACATTCATATGGATGCCGTTGTCAAAAAGCACGGCCATGTTGTAGAAGGAAAGAGTGGGGTTGGGTTTAGGCCATATATGGGGGCAAGTGAATAAGGCCAAAACGTAACCAGAGTGACCCAACTTGTAGACTATAGCGGCAACTGGTTGTTTTCCTTCTTTATCCAATGAACACATAGTAAAAGAAGACCAAAATAGACGGAGTGAATAAGGTGAGAGAGAAAGTGAGAGAGGGACAGAGATAGAGTAATATACGGACACAGAAAGGTCATGTTAATTTAGTGGTCACTTAGAGGAACCTGCAAAACTTATTGGCCTAATTTCCTAATTCTAAGCTAAATTTTAATGCACCTAACACCAAAGAGAATGAGAGAGAGAGAGAGAGAGATACAGTATAGTACTAATAGGTGTCCATAGGTATCCAGTGTTGAAAAGTCATATTTGTTTTAAGGGCCATCTTTATTATTTATCACTGAATTATATAACAAAAACTTACATTAATAAAATATAAAGTTTTCCAATTTTGGCCTTTTATTGTAGATTTTCTCTATTATTTCTAAGCATTTTTTCTTTAAATTAAAACAATAATTTATAAAAGCATAACAAAAGCCTACTCTTGAAGTGATTATGTTTTTCTTTTATTTATTTAGAGCTAATTTATTATTAAAATTATAAGCAGCTAGTTTTAATGTATTTATATATATTGTATTATATTAAATTTAAGTTTAATTCATTACGAAAAGAGTCCTTGTATCCTAAGACCCCATTTCATTCTCTATTTTATTTAAAATTTCATAAATTTAATGATTTAAGAACGGAAATAATTATAACATAATAACAAGAAATAATTTTTTGTTATTTTGTTATGAAGAAAATTCATTTTACTGCATTTTACCATGAAGAAATATTTGAGAGAAAAAAGAAAGAAAAATCACTTTTAAAAGGCTTATAATGATGGAAGGATATACTTCTTTATATAGAAGACATTTTAGGTGATTGTTATATTATGATGATAATTATCGCACTGATTTTAGTTAGTATTCAGTTATTGGACTATTCCATTGATTTTTTTATGTGAAAATCATTTTCCGCTCACCTTTAGAACACCGTCAAGTTTGAAAAGCTTAAGTATCACCATAAAAGCTTTCGACTAAAGTTCGTTTGCAGCTCACAGAATATATAAAAAGCTAAATAAAAAAAGCTAAGACCATAACCAATATCGCTTCAGACAGTTTTATAGAAAATATTAGTATTATATGCATTTCTTTATTTATGTTTCAAAAAATTTGTTTATACATTTTTTTGCATACCTCTAACCGCAGGAATCATTTAAGCAAATATTTGGGCCATGAATTTCGAAAAATCCAATTATCGATCCGAGTATATGTATATATTTATTTATAAGAACATAAGTTTACACTTGCATTGCGGTTTATCTTAAATTGCAGTTGGCACGATTTTGAAATGATGGGCAATTATTTGTACATTTGTACAGTAATCGTCTTGTGTGAGGACATGGGGTGAAGGCACAACCAAAAGGTACACATTCAGTCAAGTTTCAGCGCTCGATATTAACGGTTCGAAACGCGCGTGCCGCCAACTTAAAACAAAAAAAAAAAAAAACGAAAATAAATAAATCAAAAAAAAAAAAAAAAGTAAAATAAAAACATAATTATCAAGTTTTGTGTATTTGTGGCTTCATTGGTTTTATTTCCAAGTGTTTGTTATAGACATATAAGTTGCTTTTTCTGTTTGAGGTGGGCTTACATTTTGGAGGCCTTTTTAACAACAGCGATCGCTGACAGGTGAGTTGTGTGTGTTGCAGATAGCTTTGGGTATCTTTCATATATCATAAAAATACAGACAGATAGAAAGAGAGAAGAAATGGGAGAGCAAAAACGAGTGAGAGTGTAGAACTGAGAGAGAGATAGAGAGCGAAAAGTATACACACAGAACGATAGAGAGCGAAAGGGTGAAAGAGAGGAAATGGCTACCCATTAAGACCATTCCATAAAACGTTAGCCAAACCAATTGTTAGATCATAAAAGATCTTTTAAAGATATATTCGAAATTATATAAATATAATTTATCCGTTGGTGAAACTTTGTAGTAGATTATATGAAATTTTATATAATAAAGGTCATACAAAAATATAACACAAAATTATTATAAAGATATTAATATTATCTATTTATTGTTAGTTATCATTATAGTACTTAAGTGTCTTTGAACCTCTTTCATGATGCTTAACTATAAATATTTCTTTGCAATGATATTATAAGGAAAATTTAAAAAAAATAACCTAAGCCAACCATTCGTCACTAATGAATTATTGATGCGTTTTAATTATTCCTACTAACCATTTCATTCTCATTATTTATTTAAACAATTTACCCTCTTTTTGATTTGATACTAAAATAAAAATGCCAACAAAACTTTTTTAATTGAAATGATTTAATAATTTTCACTAATTGAAAAATTATCTAAGATCGTTGTAAGATAGAATTGCATTTGATTTGAGGTAATAGAAATTGTACTCCTATTTGGCAAAAGATTCCGGGAATGACATGCCCATCTTTTAATACTCGTAACACCTGTTCGTTCTATTGTTGTTGCTGCTCCATTGTTGTAGCTGTTGCCAAGCAATATAGCTTTATAGTCATTGGTTTTTCTCATAAACATTTTCCCACAACGTTCCAAACCATTTAAAATATTTTTATTCAATAAACAAAAAGAAATTATCAGATGTTTTTTTTTAATAATAAATTATTTAAAAAGTAGTAAGCATATTAAATTGAATTTAGCAAAATGTTCTATAACAAAATATCGAAATTCGTTCAAGTGCCGCTCTACTCAATTGTGTGGAGCAGCAGTGTAAAAGCTCTTTTGTCAAGTACCTAAAAGTGGACTATGAAATATTCGTATGACAAGAACTTGGTTAAAAGCTTAAAAGCATTCAGTTTTAGTTTTGTTTATAAAACACTGTAATGGTGTATTAATACACTTATATGTATATATAATCTTGGATATGATATGATTATCTAAAGTGAAAGTTCTATAATTACGTTTTGTAAAAGCCTTTAAATAATTGTATAATATATATTTATATATTATTTAATATATATTTTTAAAGATTATTATTAAATTCATTTAAGAACATACATATATTCAGTAATAATAAACTCTTAAGAATATTAAAAAAATATATATAGAATAATATTTCTATTTCTTTACAGAGTTGCTGAACATTGAATATATTCAAATTACTTGGATTATATTATTTTAGGGTAAGTCAATTAGTCAGATATATTTTATATACATATGTATGTGTGGTGTACCAATCTGATAATGTGTCGCTATTGAAGCTTACCGCGTAAGTAAATAACACCGACCAAACAAATATTTGACAAACGGATGTCGTTTATTCTTAGATAAGAATAACAATTTTTGTAACCTCTAATTTAAAACTAATCTTAAGTTCATAAAGGGAGCAATAAAAATGTTATACATATTTATATAGATACATTCATATGTGCATCATATATCCTGTTGGAATTATAAACTCCATGTGGTCTTAAGTCAATATATAAATACATACACATTTGATATGAAGAGATCAAACCGAGCCAATGAATACAAAAGTAAAAGAATAGAGTCCAGAAGTCTACTTAACTAGAAAAGTGAGTCGGACTATATATTATGACATTTTCTTAGTTTTCCCCTTTATTTTTTCTAGATACTGTAATCGAACTGAGTAAGCATAATTTGTTCTGTAATATTTTATTTATTACGAACGAACGTACGTCATTAATTAATCTATCTTTCTTAAGCTCTTTCTTTATATTGTGATATAGTTAAAAAAGGAAAATTAAAAAATAAAATAAATAAAGTAAATAAAAACTAGGAATAACTTAGACCGTACCAAAGTTTCTATAATTTTATAAATATTCTTTTGTTCATAAAAAAGAAAAGTTCTTAATACAAAAAATTTTTTTTTCTGGTTCCGATTTTTCCAATAGCATTTAATCGATTGATTCTCTTGAAACTCAAAAGGGATAATTCTATATATTTCAACTTTATATATCTATATTTAAAAAAATAACAAAATGATTAACAAATTTTATGACATTGATAAGAATATTTAACTAATGGTAGAGAAGAAGATTATAAAAGCTTTCCCCTTTTAAAAGCTTCCATATTATCTGATTTTAGAGTTAGTTCAGTAACTAATTTGAGAAGAGTCTATATATAGGATTGACTAATTGATTAACTTTCTAAAACAAATGTCGGCATGTCTTGACATGTTTCTTTGGTTATTTTATTTTAAATATTATCAATTTTTTTTTTTTTTGGCACTATCATTTCGTATTGGTATAATAAACAATTAAATCATTATTAATGGAACTGACGGAGAAGCTTTAAAATAAAATTACATATGTTGTGAAATTATGGTAGTCCGATCCTATGATTTTTATCTTACTTTTTGTTTTTTTTTTTTATTTTTTTGTTATTTTGTGTTATTTAATTTTGAGATCTTTGGCCCCCGGACATGAAAGTCATGCATCATCATCATCAGCATCAGTAGTAAGCTAACGACACGATTCATGACACGAAAATAAAAATGGAATCGAATATTTCAAGGAAATTCCCTCCACTTAAATGCAAAGCATACAAATATACACAGACACAGATACACACACACACACACACACACACACACACACACACACACATACATTTAGATACATTTAGGCAGCCAACCTGTCTAACTGACCACAGACACTTTGACCGAATACCGAATCTCAAGTTTTTAGTCTGTGTAAATCACCATTAGCTCAATATAAAAACTATTTGCTTATTTCATTTAAAAGTTGATTTACTTACTCAAAAATTCTCTCTCATACTCTCACACACACACAACCACACACATTATGGCTTACACTTTGTCATAAATCAGCTCTAAATGGCACACTCATTTGTTTAACGTTCAAATTATGAATGGGAAGTACTTTTTTTTTTTGCCAATATTATATCAATAATTGAAACTAGACAGAGGAGAACACGTGTATATATACATACATACATAAATGCATATATATACATATGTATATTCATTTGTATGTGTGTATATCTGCAAAGAGAGTGCGATGAAGCCACCTTTTATTTTTGGAACTGCCGATCTTCAAAAATTTGCTTGTTTTTCTCTATTTATTTATTTTTTTTGTTGTTCAATTTTTCGGTACTTGTTTGTGTCCACAAAGATGACTGAGTGAGATGAACAATTTTCTTACCTTTAAAAGGTGCGAGTTAAAGTACTTTGAAATGTGACGCATTGAATTTGGTTTATTTGTTAATACAATAAACATTAAACATAACATATTCATTTCCAAGTACATATTTATGAGTTTTTTTTTTTTTGGTTATTGTTTAACGATTAGGAAATGTTACCAAAATACCAAATATGATTCGTTACTACAGTGACTTTTTTTTAAAAAAAAAAAAGTTCTGCGAAATGAAAAAGTTTTTGGGAAGCGTCGCCCAAATAAATGTGTATCTAATATATAATGATTTAAAAATAATACATATATATTAATACATTATCTTGCACTTGTATTATGTATATTATTGGGGTTTAAATGCTTAAAAACTATAATTTTTGTTTTAAAATTATTGGATTTTAACATTTAACTAGAAGGATGGGCTAACTTCGGCCGTGCCGAAGTTCGTATACCCTTGCAAACAGTCTTTTTGATTTATATATAATTTGCAAGAATCAAAAGGAAGTATATAAAACCCATCAAATATAAATTTGATGTCCGTGGCATAAAAAAAATTTAATACAATTTTTTTCCCCCGATTGTACCTATGACAGCTATAGTCGACCGATTCTGATAAAACTTTAAAGATATATTTCTTTTTATCTCAAATTGCCAAATAACAAATTTCATGACAATTGCTTCAAAAACAACCAAGTTATTGATCAAAAACTATATTTTTGACTGATCGTTCCTATGGGAGCTATATGATATAGTCGACCGATTCTGATAAAACTTATGTGTATATGTGTTGAGGATTATATAAAACTCACAAACACCAAATTGAGTGACATTCGATTGAAGAACAACAGAGTTATGGATGTTAAACCTTATTCCTGACCGATCGTTCCTATGGCAGCTATATGATATAGTCATCCGATCGGGATGATACCGAGATATACAACGCCTGCAGCAAATAGAAGCCTGTAGCTCCAAGGATCTCGGAGGAATCAAGGATCCAGACAGACGGACATGGCTATATCAACTCAGCTCATCATGCTGATCAAGAATATATATACTTTATGGGGTCGGAAAATTCTCCTTCTGCCTGTTACATACATTTTAGCGACTTTAATATACCCTTTTACCCTATGGGTACAGGGTATAATTATTTGTTTTTTTGCTTTGAAAAATTTAAAAGACTTTTAATCATGAAACAATTAATTTAAAACTGTTTTAAGTACCTTTAATTTCAAATTTTTGTTATAAGACTTCTTAACATCTTGAATTAACAACCGTCTAAAGTTTGCAAAAAAAAAAAAAATTGAATACAATTTTTGAGCTTGGTTTCGAGTTTATAGTAAAATTGATCGAGTCGTCAAGTTATAAACAATTAAACGAAAAGTTACAAATAATATAATAAATTGAAAGGAAACTTGATATGATATTAAATTAATATTATGAATTAAATTAAGATTAATGAATTGAAAGATATTTTCTGTTAATGAAATTGTAAAATAATCATTTCTGTAAAGATAATTTTATGTATATATATAATGAGGCTAATAAAAAGCTAAAATTACACTTTAATTATATAAATTACAAATGTAATCAAAATGAAATCATTTACAAACTTCTACTGATGTCCAATTAAGTTGAAATCTATATTTAATATATAAAATATAAAAATAAATAATAAAATATAAATTAAACTGCCTGTGACGTATAAGAATGGAATGCCCCAAATGTAATCACATGTTCTGATTTACAGGGTGCAGGGTTCATATTTATTGTAAAGATGAATCAAAAACAAAAACTGTCGTCACTGAGTTGCAAGAATGTATGCTGTTGTGATAATGTTCAATCTTAAAAAAAGAAATGCAAAAATATTCTTAACTAATGCTCTACGTCCTGCCCCAAACGATGACGTATGTACTTGCGGAGAAACTTAATGGGAATTGTTGCGTATATCGGCATCGGGCAAAAGCGGATGTACATATGTATACGTCATTAATAATGACACTGCGTGTGTGTATGTGTATGTGTATATCAATATACGCATACTCGATTCTGGCCCAGTATTGGTCATTTCTAAAAACAAAAAAAAGTAACACGCTTAATTTTAAAATATAATCGTATATGGTCATATTACCGGCTTCTGCCTCTGCTGACGTTTGAAATTGAAAGCAAACTCTAACCCACTTGTTGATGCTACAACATTTCGCACCTTAAGTGAGAAAATTAGCAAATAATAAGTCAATTTAGTGTTGTCATGACAGCATAGATATAGACAGAGAGTGAGAGAGAGAGAGAGAGAGAGAGAGAGTGGGAGAGACAGAGAAAGACAGAGACAGGGGGGTCAATCTCTGTCGTCAGTGACACACCTACACTTACAACACAATAAAAAGAAGGTGTTAACGTATTTAAAATGATCATATAGAATTTTTATATCAGAAATTACAAATCTATTGCAATGAAAACTACATAGCATAATGCATATCTAAATATAGTCAACATCGTCAGTTGAATAATTATAAGGAATGGTTTAATAGAGTAACAATATAATTAATCCATAGGGAATTTTAAATTCTATCGAAAAACCTAAAAAATTGTATAACAACAAAAAATATAAAGAGAAAACATTTTTAGCATATTAGCTCAGTTTGAAGTTCAGATAATGCCTGTAACACGCTATTTAAGTGTGGTGCTTTACATGAAAATGATCAAATATTAGCCAACAAATTTACTAATCTTGCTACACTTTTCTTCAGAAATGTTAAGCACTAAAACGAAAAATAAAAGAGACCAAGTATAATAATAATTTAATGTAATCATTATTAGGTTACAATGCAGTAAGAATCTTACCTTTTATTATCCTTACCTCACCCCATCGACAATTATAAAGAACAACCATATATTATATATAAATTATATTTATATATATATTTTTGGATATAAGTTCAAAAGGGAAAAAATTGTCTTACCCTAACGATAATTGCAAAGTTTTCAGCAATTTTGGTTTTTTTTTCATATTGATTTCTTTGACTTTGAATTACTTTTGTTTGAGGTATTTCCGATTTAAATTAAAGAAAAATTTTATGAGAAATTCCAGATTATATTTAGCGTTAAAGAGAGAAAGAGATGGTAATATTGGCCAATGTTTGATAAGCAAATTTAAAAAAATTTCAACATTTAAAATCCCTATGGGAGTTGGCTTCTCTTTTGTTTAATTGACGAAATAAACATCGATTTTGCAGACGAAATTTTCCCATGACATATGTTATTTCGGATATTAAATATGTAACATGATGAAGTCATGAATGGGAAACACTTTTTAATAATATCGCCCATATGATTTAAACGATTTTTTTTCAATACTAAAATTTTCTCTATCGTATAAATTATATATTTTCCTATTGTATCTTAAACACCTTTCAAAGGTTTCAATTTTCCGTTCAGCACATACATATAGCCCACCTTGCGTATGCGTAATTTGACTGGGGACATATCAAATTTAATTAATTGAATCAAATTAGAAAAGAGCAATAGCAAATATGTATAATAAATTTTAATTGATATAAAGACAACCCCAATTTATATATGTCCCATTATAATTGTTTTGAATTCATATTTGTAAAAAAAAAAATTTTGTCTCTCTTTATCTTGTAAAATAATAATAAATGTTTGCAGACATATATCTATATATAGTTTCTAATACTTTAACCACATCCTGTTTTGTCTAATTTTTATCTATATAACCACTTGCAAACCAAATTTTAAATTATGTATTCATTCATATGTTTATGCGTATACGTATGAATATATATATATATATATATATATATTTATATATATATTTCCTTTGGGAATAACGAGAGTAAATTTGCGATTTCGTTTCCATGTAGTATTTTAAATGAGACTTAACATCTGAATGAAATGTTGACTTGTAATTCTCGATTTTTATACACTTGCAAAAAGGGTATATTAATTTTGGCCAGAAGTTTGCAATGCATGTATATATATTCTTGATCAGCATGATGAGCTGAGTTGATGTAGCCATGTCCCTCTGTCCGTGTGTCTGGATCAACGCAATCTCCTCCGAGACCCTTGGAGCTACAGAGCTGAAATTTTGCACTTAGGCTTCTGCAGGCATTGTATATATCGGAATCATCCCGATCGGATGGCTATATCATATAGCTGCCATAGGAACGATCGGTCAGAAATAAGGTTTAACATCAATAACTCTGTTGTTCTTCAATCGAATGTCACTAAATTTATTGCTTGTGAGTTTAATATAATCCTCAACATATATACCAAATTTTATCAGAATCGGTCGACTATATGCTATAGCTGTCATAGGAACAATCGGAGCAAAAAAAATTTAGTATTAAAAAATTTTTTCTCATGCCACGGATATTAAATTTATATTTGATGGGTTTTATATTCTTCCTTATGATTCTGGCAAATTATATATAAATCAAAAAGACAGTTTGCAAGGGTATACGAACTTCGGCACGGCCGAAGTTAGTTCATCCTTCTAGTTATTGTTAGGTTGTCATGCATTTTCGAAATTTGTATTTTTGATTTAACCGGAAACAAAAAGAGTTGATCAAGCAAGTACTTTTCTTTAGAATTAGTTGAAGAGATTTATAAATATATAAATTTATATATACACATATGTTTTTTCATATATTGTTCAATATAATATTAAGTAGATAAAAAATATATTATTTTATTTTCATTATTAAAAATTAACTTTCTTTATTTTCATTATTATATGCTATATCTATTCTAAATTCTTATTCGTTAGCCATGTGAAATGTACATTTTACTTGATATTTTCTTTAGTTTCATACAAAGTTGCCTTACATATCTAATATATGTATATATATGCTATATAAATGACATGGGATCAACAATAAAAATCAGACAACTTCTGCATGATTTTATACTAAGTAAATTTTTTAGAGTTTGGCAAATATGCAACTTTATCTTTGACAAAACGATAGAGAATGAATCAAAGTTAACAGTTTTACTGTTTTGTCTAATTTATTGCTTGTTTTCTTGTTTTGATTAATGTGTTTGCTTAGCCGCCAGACGATAAATTTCTTCATTATGCTGGAACAGACCCAAATGTCATACACCGTTCTTGGATAAGAAGATGATTAAAATTGCACCCAAAAATGTTTTACAAATATTTTCATATAATGCGATAGTTACAAGTTACTCATCACGCAAACTAATATAATATACAGTCAAAAGTCCCTATAACGAACTCCCATGTAACGAAGTTTTCTTTGTAGCGAATCAACATATAATTTGGATATATTTTTAGTATATTCTAATCTCTATATAACGAATATTTCCTTACAATGACAAAGCAACTTGGCAATTTATCTAACTTTTTCTGTAGCTATCAGTAGTGACAATCACATACATACATAGATGTAGTTATATAAATTGTTTGTTCTTATTTAAATTATAAATGAATCAGAGAATCTACACTGATTTTACCGGAGTTCCCCTAAAATGCTCTTTACAGCACGTGCGTGTCTTATTAAAGAAAATTTTATTGAATAATATATATTCGCATACACATGTGTTTTTCATTTACACAGGGGTGTTTCATTCCACTCCATTCCGATATAATTCCATCCTTTGAATAGCATTTTATTTCTCATTAAAAAAAAACTTCTGCTTTTCCCATCATTTTTTATACCCTTTTGTCATAAAAAGTTTTGATCAGATCAATACATCGCCGACTATATAAAGCATATATAAACATTCTTGATCTTGATCTTAAAGAGATGACTATATATATATATATATATATCTATCAGAACTGACCCAATAGCCAGCCAAAGTCACTTTTTTCGTGAATTTGGTTTCTATATTTCTATGTTAAACTATAGGTCATAGATCTGTAGATCGGTTAAGGGTATCTAGATGTTTGAAGTGATTACAATCTTATTTTTCTCTGAGGGGTAGACAATTGTCCTTAACCCATCTATGACCAAAAAAATAAAGTAAATTTCCGAGCAAGAATATAATCAATAATTAAATTTAAAAAAAGAGAAGAAAATGTGTTAAATATAAAATTATAAATATTAATTATAATAATAAAGCTAAACTATTTTCAGAATCGATACATATGTATATATATTATTGAAAAGAAATAAATCTTTTCGTGATTACCATTTTCGGAATTTCTTCAAAAAATAAATTCATTAAAATATCTTGTGGAAATTCCTGTTTATAAGTTTTAGCAACTCTTTAAATTTGGTTTTTTTTTTCTTTTGTAAGGGAAAAGGCAAAAATCGAAATATGAGGCAAGGGATTTGAATGGATTTCCGTTTTTTTTTCTTTGTCATATTTGTTAAAATTTGATTGATTTAAAAAGTACGTAGATACATATATACATACATATGTATATATGTATATACATTAGAATCCTTTTTATTTTTTTTGATTTTCAATGGGTTAAGCCTGCATAGAAGGTTGCAAATCGGGTTATTTCTATATTTGCATATCTATCGTATTTTATATGTACATATAACGTATTATAATCTTTAGTATACAAGCCATTTCACTACATTTCAACCGTGTATTTTTCATTCATACAATAAAACTGACCATGCCACACTTATCAGAATATCAAGCGCTAAGAGCTTCGGGTAAGAGTCTCGATGTCGTCAGAGAAAAAGTTTTCTTATTGTGGCTGTTCTCTTTTTTTTTTTTTTGTGGTTGTTCAGTGGCAATGATGTTGATATGGAGCAGCTATAAAACACGACCTACTACGCTTTCACAATTTAAAAACCATACAGATTCTGAAGAGTTAACATCACTAGCAAGTTTTCACAGCTAAAAAAAAAAACACAACTCAAAATAATTTGAAGAAAAGTATATAATAATTAGGCAAACATTTAAAAAGAAAAAAAAAAACAAAAAATAATATACTATATATTTTTTGAAGTGCTTCCTTTTCTATTAATCACATCAATATGTTGTGTAAGTGTCTGCTGACGATTTTGTGTTAAAAAAGTTTGTTATAACAAAAATTTATTTAAATATTTTCATCTGTAGCTCCGATCAAGTGTATTTTTGTCATTATCCTATGCTCTGCAATTAAGAAAACATTTGCAGATAATTTTAATTGCAATCCATCCCAATCCAATGGAACGATTCCCATATGTGTCCTTAAAGAAATTCAAATTTTAACGAAGTCGGCCCAAAAGAATGTCGTATCTGATTACAAAAGATTGGTAAGTTGGGCGATTTAAAAAAAAAAAGAAAAAATTGAACAACAAAATGTGACAAATTTACTTTATACATAGATAAATATTACAAACGAAGAAATCCCAAAAACTCTTGATGAAACATACAAATATTCAAATTTAAACGTATCACATCATCTTCAAAATTATACAAATGAAGTGATATATACCCTTCATAATACCTCCTTTCATTACAATCAATTAACTGAGAATAAAATGGATTTGGGCAGCGACGAAATGGAATTGTTTGACTTTTTAGACTGTTTTGACATAATGTTAAATTTGACAAATAATTCAACACTAAATCCATATAACGTTCGTACACATCTGGAAAATGTTTATTTAAATATTAGCAACACATTGAATGCATATTGTCCAACTCCAACTTTTACATATAATCAATATGATGTTTATACAAATTACTCCATCATTTTGGAGTCGGTAAAATTGCTGAGTTATTTTAACTACCGTTTGGATATGATGATAAATCGGCAGCCGGATAAATATTGCTAATAATTGCATTTCAAAATAATATAATAAAACGGACTTGTACTTATCAATGATGCTGATCCAATAGAACCAAAAGAAAAACGATACCAAAAACTATGAATTATTTGTTAGTATATATAAAATTAAATTAATGAACATATAATAAAATATAAATGCATGTATTTGTTGTTGTTTTTATTTTCATTTGTTTCATTTTCCCTCTTTTAAGGTTTACAGAACATTTATTTTCGTCTAATTAAAAAAAAAATGAAAGAAGTTGACGAAATATTTTTGAAATCCAAAGTTTATGTATTTAAGGATTCTTATAAAAGTTTACAAAACAATTACACCGAACTTACACAGGCTTTACAACTCTAATTGCAATTAATTCAGGTTTTCTCGAAAATTGAAAAAATTAATCTAATATTCTTAACAAACTAGTAAAATAAAATAAAGTATATTGGGGTTCGTAACAGTTATAAATTCACTTTCGTGAAACTAAATAAATGATAGAAATAGTAATTGTTTAATGAAATTCTTAGGTTTGTTTATTTTTAGACGTAATTCGTCTGATAAGAGCCAGAATATATAACAATATATTTTGAGTAAAAAAATGGAAATCTAGAATGACTCAACAATGATTTAAAATTTTTTTTTTTTTTGTTAAAAATAATGTTTATAAATTTTTTCCTAAGAAAACCAGTGAAAAAAACATGAATGAAAAAATAACTAGAAGGATGGGCTTCGTATACCCTTGCAAACTGTCTTTTTGATTAATTTATAATTCGCCAGAATCATAAGGAAGTATATAAAACCCATCAAATATAAATTTGATGTCCGTGGCATAAAAAAAAGATTAAAACAAATTTTTTTCCCCGATTGTTCCTATGACAGCTATAGCATATAGTCGACCGATTCTGATAAAACTTGAAAGATATATTTCTTTTTATATAAAATTGTCAAATAACAAATTCCGTGACGATTGCTTCAAAAACACCCAAGTTATTGATCAAAAACTATATTTTTGACTGATCGTTCCTATGGGAGCTATATGATATAGTCATCCGATCGGGATGTTTCCGAGATATACAATGCCTGCAGCAAAAAGAAGCCTAGGTGCAAAATTTCAGCCCTGTAGCTCCAAGGGTCTCGGAGGAGATTGCGTTGATCCAGACAGACGGACAGACGGTCAGACGGACAGAGGGACATGGCTATATCAACTCAGTTCATCATGTTGATGAAGAATATATATACTTTATATAGTCGGAGATGCTTCCTTCTATGCGTTGCAAACTTCTGACCAAAATTAATATACACTTTTTGCAAGTGTATAAAAATGAAAAATAAATGTTATTCATAAGTATTCATTTAGGCAATATTTTCAACACCCTTCCGCAATGCAAGTATCAAAATATTACGTTAAGTTTAACATATTCAAAAATTCATTATGTTTCTTCTTTTTCAAATTCTTAGTGAATACATCAGCTACCATTAAATCTGTGGGTACATAGTTTAACTCAACGGCATCCGGTTGACAGTGCTATATACTCTGCCTCAGTACTACTGGGTGCCACGCTGCGTTGTTTCTCTGATTTCCAAGATATTGGGCCACCAGCCAAAAAGAAAACGTATCCGGAGTATGACTTTCGGTCGACTCTGTCACCTCCCCAATCAGCTTCTGCATAGCCAAGAAATGCCTGGCCTGTTTTCTTGTAATACAGCTTCTTATCAATTGTGGACGCCAAGTATCGCAGGATGTGCTTCACACCTGCTTCACGCTCTGTATGCGGATCTTGATTCCGCTGAGCCAACTTTGCAACTGAATGCAATATATCCGGCCTTGTAGTAAGCGCCAGCCACATTAGTTCAACAATCTGAGTCTGATAGCTTCTTTGGTCAACCCTTTCGCACTGCTGGTTGTCACTTGCCACTTTTTTTTGTAAAAAAAAAAGCTTAAAAATAAGCTAACTATAAGAACACTTTGTGTATAACATTTAATATAAATTTTATATTATTGATTTATATCAAATTATATTAATGAAATTATGTCATCAATTTCATTATTTGTTTCTTCATATTTGTCAGAGCCTTTAATTAAAGATAAGTACTTTACAGGTACTACAGCAGCATTCGGAAAAGGAAGCGATAATGCTAGCTGCCGAAAAGAGTTGTTTCCGCCAGCATCCTTATAATTAAGGACCTCGGCCCAAAACTGGGAAGTATTTTCTTTTTCCTACCAATTTAGAAAGGAATTTTTGCAAATTGAGCAACAATTTCTTCAATATTTAAATTCATCAAAAGTAGTCCACAATTCGCGAAAATTTTGTTCATAAGTAACTTTCGGCATTTTCTCAAACTTAATATCGTTCAATATCGCTGTGGTATGACCAAATGTTATTAACGAAATACAACCATAAATTTAGGCACAAAATTGCACAAAATACCAAAAGGCACCGAGAAATATTATTTTAGTTTGATTTACCCCTTTAAATGATCATAAAAATACTTTATAATCTCTAAAAAAATCTTTATGTAGAAATTTTTTTAAAGCCAAAATATGCTTTTTGAATTTTGAAATAAGCTGGATTTCAAACTATAAGCATTTTAACCACTTTCCAAGCTATTTCATTTTGAAATAATCCAGATCTAGCTTAAAATAAGCCAAAATGGCAACACTGGCTGTCATACTGTTCTGTTTCCGTTCTAAGAAACCACAAACGCTACCACAATACGCAGATAGAAAAGACACAAATACAACCGTTCACTTGAGAAGTTTATTTGAGACTAAAGAGCGCGTGTCATTAATTCAATTAGGCAAGCACAGAATACATACATACATGTATGTATGTATGTATGTACATATGTATATATACATATACAGAAAATAACCTATACATGCTTGCATTGCTTATATGTATGTATATATAAAATATTTTCAACAATAAAAAACATTTAATAAACCAAAAATAATCATAATGTTTTGGATCTCAATCCGTTGTGTCCTGGTCAATTTGGAAAACATTAAGGTGAAAATATTTGCATGGCCTTCAGGGAATTAGTTTTGTGATAAATTTTTGCCATTATTGTCATTAATTTATAGAATGAATGATAATGAATAAAAATGCTACTGAAAATTAAAAAAGGCTAATGTCCAATCAATAGATTTTCAACCAATTTTTGAATGAATTCAAAACTTATTTATGTTGGTAAAATTGAGCTGATTAATAGTTTAGTAAATGGCTAATTTTATTATTATATACAATGGCAAAAACTACAACAAAAATAACTTAAAAGAAGCTCAAAATTTAGTTCATCATTGAACCGAAATATACATATTTTGAATCTAATCAGCATTATTCTTTATTTTAATTCAAAATAATTGAATTATTTTATTTGAATACAAACAAACATTTTTCAACCCCAACGTAGCCTGTGAACAACATCGGCTGTTTAATAGCTTACGTTATGCTCTTGTTTTGTTTTTGTCTGCTCATTCGCTATGATAACGGTACTTTTAAGTGTCTACCCAAAAATCAAGAAACGCTTTACACAAATTTTTTTTGACTTTAGGTACAAAAAAGAACGGTTTTAATTCAATATACCCAATTTTTTTAATTGCCTAGCAGTTTCATAAATAATATTAAGTACAATCCTAAAAAAAACAAAATCCAAAACAATAAATGTAAAATTAAAAAAACAATAAAAACTTAGATTACTCTTTACACATTTCGTATGCATTGTTCTAAATTTAAAATCTAGGATTAATTATAATTAATTATGAAAATCTAAATATTTAGTATGATCTCACTTAGCATTATGTACATGTTGGAGCCTTCTTTCATGGAATTCACCAAGTTTTGAACGCACTCTTGGAGGATCTTTTGCCTCTTCCAATATGATAGCTTTTAATGGTTCATGGTTCGTTGGTTGCCTTTTTCCGACCTTTTCTTTTAAAAAAGGACTACGCCTGTTCGATTGCGTTAAGATCGGGGCTTTGTAATGATGTATTTAAGGGCTTTTTCGGATTATTGTCCTGATAAAATTTAAAAGTGGGATTCTTTCCTCTTATAAAGACGAATTTTGTTGCACTTAAGAGTGAATTTGATTTCAAAATTTGAACGTATTGCTCGGCATTCATCGTGGTTTCTATAAATACCAGTTCACTGACCCGAATGTAAAGAAATATTTACATTTCAACGATAATATCAAAGAAAGCAAAAAAGGCGATTTCAATTATGACAAACTGTACAAAATACGTCCTTTTCTAAATAGTCTAAAAGGAAAATTTTGGAATGCTACCCCAGGAAGAACATCAAAGTATTGATGAACAAACCATTGCGTTCAATACAACCCAGCTGGAACCTCTCTATTAGTGTACGATTTATGGCTTATGGCTTGGGCCTATCTTTGTATGTTGTCTTATACCGGGCAAACGGTCTTCCCAAGAACCAAAATTTCAAGTTCTATTTTAATAATCGGTTTACTTCAGTTTGCCTTCTGATCTCATTGAAGGAAATGGGTATATTTGCAACAGGAACTACGATCAGACCGTACAATAAGGGTATGGGAGGAGTAGATTTGGCCGATATGCTCATGGAGCTTTACAAGGTCAACCACCGTTCAAAGAAGTGGTATATAAGAATTTTTATTGGTGCCTTGGTACTTCTGTTACAAACCCGTGGCTATTGTACAGAAAGCATCTAAAATTGGCAAATCCGCGGCAAAAGCATATTCCTCTAATAAAATTTCAGTTGGAAATTTCTCATGAGTTGCTTACTACCAATACCTCGTTCGAAAAAAAAGAGGGGTCGACCATCGAATGTTGATAGGGCTAGCTCTGAAGCAATCCTGAGCTCCCCATCAAGCAGCGTGCCTTCTCAACCGTCAAAAATGTTCAAGTTCTCGTCAAATTCTTCAATCTCCCAGCGTTATGATAATATGGAACATTGGGTTGTATTTGGTGGACCAATGTCCAAATGCCGTAAATGTAAAGTCAACCTTTGTTGTAATAACAACGGTAACTGTTTTTTTACTTTTCATACCTAATTATTTGAAAACAATAAAAATCATTTAAAGCTTTGGCCTAAATTCTTTTAAAATTAATATAAAAAAAGATTGAGAGTAAAAGAAATTGTGGCTCGAGAGGGTTAAATAAATTTTCAATATATTAATAATCAATATTTTTTGAAACAAAAATTTATTAAATGTATATGTAAATATATATATGTAAGAGTGGAGTGGGCACACTGCATCTAGCTCACCTTAGGATCAGCTAGTGGAAAACAGGGTGGCAGCTCGATTGAGAGGAGACGTGTGGCATCTCTATAGAAAAGCAATGCGTAGTAGAAGTTGGCGATATAAAGGGGAACTACCGACACATTTAAGTTTTGAACATACATATAATACACATATCTATTAATTAATAAAGATAACATCATATATGTATATAGTGTTATAAATATTATTATAATTTTCATTAGATATTTTATTTAAGAAAACTTTCGCCTTAAACAAATTATATCTTTAAAAATTGGTTATTAGTTTAATGTTAACGAATTTATATTTTGTTAATGTTAAACTTTTACCCGAACCGATATCGTATATAAATAAATATAAAGAATTTGAAAAGAATAAAAATGTTTTTTTTGGAAACTGCTTTATTTTTTATTTTTTTTTTTTTATATTTTGAGGGGAAAGGCATAAATTTTGTTGAACAGAAATCCGCATTTGAATTATATAATATACATACATACATACCCCCAAGGGACTTAATTAACGGAAAACTTTGACACTTGTTCGGATGTGTGGAAATTATTCATGAGGCATTAGTAGAGAGTGATGAGTTTAATTCATGTTGGTTGAATGCCATTCATTTATTTGTCTCTTATACTGTATATTATTCGTACTTCATTTGCAATTGCGTTTGTCTTTTGGCGGTTTTGTTTGTCTTTTGGCTTTCAGTTTTCATTGAGCGCACGTTCTGGCCGCGATCGGATCGGTACGGATCGGAAATGCCTACGCAACGACGCGGCAATAACTTCAATTACCGCAACAAAAACAACAATGACAATAACAAGTGTAAAGACGAGTTTCAAAAGGAGAGTCGAAATATGAAAAACTATATAATTAGAAAATAAATATCGATTAGATGAACAAATTTTTAAGATCCGTGTAGAGTTTTTTTTCTTTCTTTCTTTTCTTTTTATGGTTTTTGTACTCAAATATTTGAGCTTTCTTAATTTTATCAAATAAATTGAAAAGACTAACAAATTATTCTATATTTGACAGACCAATGTAATGTGTATGTATATATGTACATATATACATATAAAATCAAAAATAAGAGTTAAGTATTTAAATTTCTATGAAAACTTGAGCCATCGAGACAGTTTTGGGGTACACCAAAACATTTGATATATGTATATATATGTATATATGTATATATATATCGTTTTTTTGCACATTTTCGATGTGAATCGTTCAATTGTGTGAATAATTCGTGTTATTCTCAGATGATAAGCGGTTATAGTTTATAGCCTTGAAATTTTTTATTAATCATGCTAATACTTTCAAAATTCTACAAATTATTTAATAAATATTTTTTATATGTTATGTTTGAATAGCAATGAAAATTGCAACTTCTTTTGAGTTCTCTTTAGAGAGACACACACATACATACATACATACATACATACATACATATGTATGTATAAATATGAAAATATGCAATGTGACATCCGTTTTGGGGCAAAGAAACATGCGTGCATAAATTAGAGACAGGAAGAAAACAACAACAAAAAGAAAAAGAATCAAAGAACATGAAGGGAAAAAGGGAAATTGCAATTGGTCGGTCAAGTGCGATGTAACAACAAATATTACAATTGCAATTCTATATTTGTATGTATTAATGCGCATGTATGTATGTGTATACACATACATACATACATACATACTTACAATTTCGATGGGCCAAGAGTCGATACACTGAGTCAGTCAGCCATGCAATATGAACAAGGAGAGTTTTGTTAAGGGGCAATGCGATTGTAGGTGCATTGCATATTTAATGACTCATAGAAAACGAAGCATGCCACAAGCTGAATAATTATCAAAGAATAAAACGATGCTGCAATTGCCTTTAAACAAACATTCACCACATCATCGAAGAGAAGCAGCAGTAGCCACATCCCAATTCATCTGTTAGCCAATTCAACCACCTACATACATACATACATGCATGTATATGAGGGAAACCCCCGCAACCCCTCCACCACCGGATCCAATTGAAACAGAGCGGTGCGATCTGCCACCTAAAGTCATCTTTCACGGTGTACTTCGTAAAATTTCGCAGCCGCGTACTCGGTTATGCTTAGATACGATTGGCTGGCAATTATTACGATTTATAAAAGAAAAAACAACACCGTACACAAAAAAAAAAGAAAAGAAAAGAAGGCAGAAGAAGGAAAGACAAAAATGAAAAAAGCAACAACTGCTTAAAGTGCGTACAATTGTCATCCAGTTGTCGTTGTGAGATGCTTTCGCATTAACTAACATACTTGAGTTATCTGTATGTGTATATGTGTGGGAGTGAGCCTCTCTCTATGCAAGTGTGTGTGTGTGTGTGTAAAACTTCGGCTCATCGTCTCGTTTGTCGCTGTCGTTGTCGTTGTTGTTGTCATTGTTGTCGCTCGTGCCGCTGCCCGCATCGTTCAGCGTCAGCGTCTGCCGCCAGGGCGCTGTTCAAGTTGTCGGCCTATAAAACTAAATGATATTCACCTGTTAATATTAAATAACTTACAGATCTTGACGAGTTAACTTGACGGTTTTTGGTTTTTTTTCTTTTACTCGTGTATTATTCCCCAAACGTTTTATTTTTTTTTGTTGTTTTTGCAGTGCATTGCATTGAAATTTACTCAAAACGTTTATCAAGATAAAAGACAACAAATTGTAATTAAAGAAATTGCAAATCTAAAGCAAAAAACGTTATTTTAGTGTTGTTCTTGTTAGAGATTCTAACTGTGTATGTGTGCGTGTGTGAACGATTTACGTTAAATATGGCTAAAATAACATCATTATCAACATTAACATCATCGTGGCCTTGCGGTGGTTTTGCCCAACGTTGTGTGGCCAAATTGGAGGCAAAAATACAAGCGAAATTTCAAGAAATTTGGAAACAAAGTGATATTAACACATTGGATCTGGAATCATCAAGGACATTACCATTATCAGCAGTAGTTAACGCATCTTCATCAGCATTATCAGCAAGATATATAAATACAGATAGAAATGCAAATGTAACAGTAAATGCAAATACATATAATAATGCATATTTTCGCCTACATTGTGGCTCAACAATAAGTAAGTTGAATAACAAAAAAAAACAAAAAAAAAAAAACAAAAAATAGAAAAAGAGAGCGCTTTTCGTTATCTCGGCCATGACTTGTTTGTTGGCCAAGTTTAATGTACATACGTCATTGTACATAATTTGTCGACGCCATTATAATTATCAATATAGTATTTGGGAAGATACCGATTAGAAAATTTCATATTGATTGACAGTTTACCTGTCTATATGTCACCCACCCATCTCTTTACCCTTCGATTAGGTTTTTTTTTTTTGTTGGTATTTTCCATAAATAATCTAATTATGATTTGTACAGACATCAACAAAACAAGAATAAACCAATTATGTATAAATTCTAATTAGATGAAATTTGTTTTATTTTTAGCTTGAATTAATAAAAGCCAAATTATTATATAAGTATACATATATATATATATATATATACATATATATAGATTTATGAATGAACTGAACAATGTATCAATGAAATATTATTAATTATGAATATTTCTTATTATTTTTTTCTTTTTGCAGCTCCAGCCAAGTGTTTACTATTTGCCGTATTATTACTTAGTCTTAGCAGCAGCTCTATTTGGCCATCACCTGGGGTTTTGGCCCTGCCACGTCATTTGCATGGTCGACATTTAATATTGCCACATCACATACATTTACGTTCAGCGGACACATTAACAAATATTAATTCGATATTAATTAAAGTAGCACCAGCGAAAAAGACAAATCAAAGTTGCTTAAATCTCAAAATGTCTATCCAGCCAACACGTAAAAGTATTCAGGATGCATTGAATATAACAGAACAGACAAAAAATTCCATTCAATGTCTATTAGAAGAATGGGTAAGTGTCTTATCTCTTAAATCTGCATACATAAACAAAACAAACAAATCAACAACAAAAAAAAAAAAAAAAAATACCATAATGACTAATTGTAAATTAACATTCTATTTTATTTATATTATTTTCTTATTGATTTAGCTTATACGAGATCATGATCTTAGCTTAAAAATGGCCATACAACGTTATAGCCTCCATCAATTGGAACTTGAGCATCCGTTAAGAGAGGCCATTAAGACCGTCAAATTCAATGATAATGATGATGATGGACTACATTTTCAATTTGAGACAACAGAGATTGGTACACCTGGTGAGGAATTATCAAAAATATTGGACTCATTGGAAATAGTTAGACATTTGATGAACTCATTAAAAATGCCAAAAGAATTATGGGGAGATACATTCACCCATATCAGTGAAAAGATGTTACATAATATTTATATGGCATCAGCTGCCATGGGTGTTGAGGAATGCGATAGATCCGGTTATACATATAATAAAAATCATGCCAATGTTGTATATGCTGTTGGTTTGGAGGCTATTAAATTGCTAACAGTCGTTCAGGGTAAATATGAGCTTATGCTAAAAACTGAAGGACTTTTGCTAGATAATGCATAAAAAAAATTTATATATGTAGTTCCATAAATCAAATACCAAAACTAAACTTATGAATTCTCAAGTCAGGCTATTATAGTGCTAGAAAACTAAATATGCATATTTATTTAATCATTGTCCTACCAATTCATGCCATATCTCATAGTTCATATTCTTAAAGTAGTTAAATTATTAGATATCCCATGAAATCAAAAATCCATTTATATCCAATATATATATTTATTTTTAAATTATAAAAAAAAGAAAAATGATCTTAAATCTGTTTGAAACATTTCAATTATTTATCGCATCTTATTTATGATCATATTTAAATTATCTTATTAAGCAAGCATTTTCGATGAATGTTTCATAAAAGTTTAAAACTTCATTGTTTTAATGAGTAAATAAAAATTTGTAATATAAAATTTAACAATATTTCTTTATTTTCGAAATTAT
The DNA here is from genome assembly GCA_037075365.1 of Drosophila emarginata. Taxonomy (NCBI): domain Eukaryota; kingdom Metazoa; phylum Arthropoda; class Insecta; order Diptera; family Drosophilidae; genus Drosophila; species Drosophila emarginata. The sequence continues at coordinate 3,128,874 of JBAMCD010000160.1, forward strand.
TTGAATATGTTTGGTGTGGATTTAAGGTAAGTAGTGGAAAATAATTAACAATATATTTCAGCCACTTAATTTGTAATATTTTAGGGTAAAGCAGATTTATTTTTTCTCACTGCTTTGTTTTTATATACTGCTTGCCAATTGCAGTCGCAAATCGTTGCCCTTCCTGCAACTGCATTCAAATCTCGATTTCATTAAGGGGACGAGTGTAATGATAGGGTAACTATTAAAGCAGTGTACCGCAGCAAGCAGTTCACGTGACGGATTAAACAACAATTGCATATGAAACTTGCATATTACGTAAATACTAATGTAAATAGGTTTCTAGCCATAATACAGTTGAGCTTCGCTATAGTGAAATTCTATAAAATAAAGTTCTTACGTGTTCTTATCTCTTTTTTCAGTGTTTTTTCATTTCTACAAAATGGCAGAGGATTAAATATTTTCGTTTATATTGAATATTAATATTATAAGTCATCGTACTTTTATATTAATTATTCAAGTGATTGACAAATTTATATGACAATTCAATTTAAAATTTAGGAATTATAATTTTCTAAATGTGATTTAATAATATTAAATGAAGAAAGTATATTTTATAACTGAATTTAATAATAAAGTAAAAATTAGTGAAAATCGATCGATTTATCTCGCAGTACTCAAGTCCATTTTTTTTAAATGACCTTTCAGAAAGCTGCTAAAGACTTAAAAAGAATGAATTGAAAAATTATTTAAGGTTTAACATTATAATAATTTAAGGTTTAACATTATAATAAATTGCTTTTTAAGAGTACATTTTTGAGTTGTAAATCGGTGATTGTTTTCCCACTTCCAATGAGTAACATGCTCCAAGTATGGTTTTTTTTTTTCTTTTTTGTTTGAGCTTGGCAACAGAAATCACAAAAAATATTCTAATGGAATGACAATAACACGAAAAAAATGTCCATAATTAATGCAATTACCTTGACCCACCCAAAACTAAATAGAGAAATTTGTGAACGAAACCTTAGGCACGTCCCAATAGATATATATATATGTATCAGTATATATACATATATATATACATCTATAAATACAAGTAGAGGTGAAAAACCCATGTGAGACCCGGTTGAACGCGTGACTATGAGTCATGGACCATAATAATGGACTCATACCAAGTATTTGCTTTGATTTTTTTCTTATTATTACTTTTTTTGTTTCTTTTCGTGTTTTTTTACTTTTGTTTTATAACTTTTTATCTAAGTAAATTTTTATTTGCGTGATTCGCTTTTTGACGAGATTTGAGAGTTCGTTTGTTTATCTGATGGTTGAAGTATTGGGTTCCTTTGGCGCCAATTTTTCAAACTTTTTGGGCTTCTCAAACCATTGGAAATTGGAGTCGATACGGTATGGAGTTCGGTTCAGTTCAGTTGAGTTGGAAAAAAAATATTTTTTCGGTTCTGCGGTTGGTTGCTGCGCGTGGCAATGGCGTCCCCAATAAAAAACAGAACACAAGACGAGCAAATAAAATAAGATGAAAACAAAGAGCAAGTCTAACTGTAAAAAAGATAAACGAAAAGGCGGCATACATATGTACATACATACTATCACAATCTCTCTAACGCAAACTGAGTCAGCAGCAACGTTTTGAGCGTCATACAAAAATTTATGAATGAAATTTTATTATAAAGAGCGAGTAAGCGACCTAGCCAGTCAGCCAGAGAGAAAGAGAGAGAGAGAGAGGAAGAAGCAGAGGCAGTGGCAGAGAGAGAGACAGAGGGTGAGTAAGGGAGCGTGCACTCGCTCACCTGTTGCCCTGCTCTTTGGATACCCAACACTCAACAACCTGTTGCTGTTTGGCGCACGCCATCAAATTTTCGCTCACTGTCTATCTCTCACTCTCTTCACATATTCTCAGTGTGTGTCTGTGTGTGTGTCTGTTTTGAGTTATTACTCTTTGTCTTTATACTCTCATTGAGTTGTTTCTCAGCTTGTTGATTGGTCGTATCGTTTCGTGCCCACTCATTAAATGAGTTTTACTTAAATTTTCATTGCTCCAATCAGCATTTGAGTTATTGTTTACGATATTTTAAAGTCCCGCCCTATTTCTTTTATTTTTTATACTTATTTCAATCAAAGATTGAATCAAAAATTTATAAATTTTCAAAATAGTAATGAAAGCTTCAGCTCTCAAGTAACTCGAGCTTATTCGATATTTTTTAATTCAAATATTATTTTGATTATTGACATCTTGGGATTACCAATATTTTCTAGTTGCTTTACATTTAAATCTTTTGTAAAAGTCAAATGCAAAAAAAAGAAAGCTTTAAAAAATTAATCAACATCTAAAAATGTAAAATTAAATGCTTGTATAACACACATATGTATAACATATGTACATACATATGTATATAATTATTTATATAAAAAAATAATCTAATTTTCTTTAGATGCAAGGAATAAAACTAAAAAAAAAGTTAAGTATATTTCCCTTATATAAATAATTCGAACAAGAATTGGAAGAAACATTCTTCGTCTCTTCGAATTTGGCTGATAAATAAACATAAATAAAAATTTTAATTCTTAGTTGACTTACTAATTTTTACTAATTTTTACTAATGATTTATTAATTATTAACACGTTAAAAATCTAGAACGATTAGCAATAGGAACATATCCAATCTAAGCTAAAATTTAATTAAAAATGATTTCGTTTTCATTTTAAAAATTTGTTATACAATTTACATTAAAAAAACAAGTTAATTGTTTCATGTTTGCTTATATGGCAATACCATTATAGTTTTGGAATATTTTTCAATAAATAAAAGTGAAGTATTATTATTTTTCTAACTCCTCTAAGCGACTTTTGGAAAAGTTCCTTTTGACATTTCTTTTTTAATTTTTGTGCAAAGAAAAATATCTAATTATTAAGTTTAAAATTTTAAGTCTTTATAATTTTAAACTACATTTTTATTTTTAAATGACTATTTTAATTATATCTGACTTAAATACTCTTAGGCAAAAGATATACATATATTTATATTTATTTTATTTTGTTTCATAGTTTTTCTTGATTTTAATTTATAAACAATGGATATTATCCAGTAATCGTATATTGCCACAAGAATTATAACTATTTATATATGTACAAAAGAAATGTAAATTCTATTAATATTAACTACTAATTCGATTATACATATTTTGTCTTTTTTTTATTTACTTTTGTCTTTTTTTTATTTACATATAAGATCTAAGACAGTAAAAACTGTATTATTATATATTTTTGCATATTTAGTTTTGAACATCACAGAAACTAAATTAATGTCAATTCGAGTTGTCTAACTTAATTATAAGATAAACTAATCAATTAACAAAAATATTTCAACTATATAAAGCTAAAAATTAAAATCCGTTTTTGGCAAATATTAATGACACATTTTTTCCATTGCTAGAATCGATAGAATAACAATTTTTTCTTAAATATTTGGATAAAAAAATAATAAATAATAATGCAGAAAATAAATGAAAGACTATCATAAACATAATATATAAAATATATCTAATAACTAAAATATTTGATAATTATTATTATTTATTTATATTATAAGAATATAGTCTATAATCTACAACAACAAAGTATCGGAATTATAGGATCTCTATATTTATATATATACATAGTTTAAATTGCATAACTAATGTGAATTTCCAGGGTCAATTTCAATGATCTCATATAAGAAGTTTATTGTCTTTATCGGTCATAGATAAGCGGCTAAACATGACTAACCGTTTGCACCTGAATAAAGCCGGACATGCTGACAGACAGACAGACAGACAGACAGCTAGCCAGAAAGTGAGAATTGGCAGTAAAAATCAATGATAAAGTGCAGCAATTTTACGCATAATCAAAACAGCACTTGCCTCTAAAAACTCACACCTTCGGCAAAAAGGACGCCCACAAAAACAACAAGGGTCATCGGTTAGCGATAGGGATAGGAAAGGAAAGGAACTCGAAAAGATGGATGGATGGATGGATGGATGGCCGTTTGGAAGGTGTAGGCATATCGGATGGAACGACGGTTCCCTCTAGTTTCTTTTGCTCTCTAGGTAAACGACAGGAGCTAAGCAGCGTATAATGAGGCGAGGTGAATGTTTGTGTGCCCATGGGTTAACCTTCGTTCCCGGGGGTTACACATATTAAACCGTATCCTTTAACATTCGATACGCCGATAAGGTGGTAAAAAAAAATAAAATAAAAACAAAATATACAAATAAAATAAAGGACAAGGACCGCACACACCAGAGAAACAGCTCAATTTTCTTTTCTTTCGTGTAGCAAAATATTTTTGTTGTCCAGAACGAATTGCAAATCAACACACATATACATACATATATATATAGAAAGAGAGAGAGAGAGAGAGAGAGAGTGGGAGAGGGTGAGTGGAGATATATATATAGTCTTTAGATCGGACAGGAGCAGCAGGAGCTCATCAATGCAATAATCGTGTGTTTGGTCCCAGATTTTAGTTCTGGCCGAAATGAAGTTGTTTTTTTTTTGTTTCTTGTTTCTTCTTTATGTTTTTTTTCGGGTGCGAATTGTCTTGTCTATGCGATTCCCATAGGGAATATACAAAAGAAATGTTTGATATATGTTTGTTTATTTCTGTGTGTGTGTGTATGTGTGTTGGTCCTGGTTGTTCCTTGTGAGCATTCCTGTGTGGCGTGCGGCAAAAATCAAGGCAAGTACGCCCGCTGTGCCAACACGGCTGCACTTTCCGGCTGTCTAACAAAAAAAAAAAAAAAATAAAAATTAAGAGAAGGCAACACAAAAATACACACACAAGCACACACAATTGCACTTACGGTTAGACGCAAGATCCAGCCCTGGGATATCCTTAAAGCCAAGTCGTGCCGTGCCGTGCCGTGTCGCTCCTATGGTTTCTGCTATCTGCCGATCGATCGATCGATCGATCGTTCGTTTGTTGGATCGTTGCTTTTTCTACACAGCTGTGTTCTCAACACAATGTGGCCATAATTTTTTGTATACAAAAACAGCAACTAAATTTAATTAGCTTGTCAATTGTGCAGTCAACAACAACAACAAAAGGACACGAGACAGAGGCGGGCACTTACCTAGCCAACAAAAAAAAAAGGGGATGGATACCTACTACAATATATATATATATATATATAGATGGGTAAATCCAGGTCAATTTAGTGGTCCGTCATAAAATATGATCCAAAACCCAAAAACTTGACCTGGCAAACAAAAAAGGAAACTTTAACAGCTGTCCATTACCTGATTATTATTCCAAAGGATTTTGCATAAAAATCGAAATGTCGAACAACAAAGAGAACAGTTTCATGTGAAACTTGCCACAGAGTAAAAGTGCCAAGAGAAGATCATTTATATATATATATATATATATATATATAAAGAAATAACGATAATATTATTAATATATAGACAATCTGTATTATATGTATTAATATATATAAAAAGCAGAAAGTGGTAAGAGGATAAATGATCTTAAACTGAATAATCCATAAACATTTTATATAATATTAATTAATATATTTGCAGATAAATCTCTGATCTATGAAGTATATATATATCTATAATAGTTAATATATTTACAATTAATAATTTATATATTTTACAGATTTATTTACATATAAAATGGGCATTAGAATTTCTAAGGTTGCCATCAAGGTCAAAGTCAAAATGAATTGAAAATGCCAGAAGCCAGAAAAATAAGAAAAAAAAAAAGAAAATCGAAAACAAAAAAAAAAAAGGATGTATGTATGCGTGTGTGTGTGCGGGTGCGAGAGAGAACGAAAGAGAAAAAGATTTTTCAGAGGGCGGTAGACTTTTCTCCATCTACCTCTCACACTCTAACACACTCTTTCTCTGTCACACTTGGTGTCTTAATGTTAACATATCTTTGTGAGTGAATTCTTCTCATTGGATGGATTTGGTCAAACTGAGCCACAATGGCGTTGAAGAGGCCAGACCTGCCACTTTGGTTGGTCCATAAGAAACGAAGGCCTTCTTCTCGGTTTTCTACAAGCAGGTAGACAGTAAAACAAGCCAAGCCAAGCCAGGTCAGTCAGTCAGGCAAACGGATCAGGCTCACACACACACACACAGAGACACACACACAACTCGAACTCGACCTGGTCCCGTTGTCCCGGGGATCTCTTGAGGTCTTTAGTGTTCGTTTGTACGCTTGTTCGTTCATTCGCTTGCCACAACACATGAGAGAAGACTCGCCTCAGTTTCGGTTTCGGTATCAGTCTTGGTCTCGTTTATATTGGTTGGTGTTTCTTTTTTTTTTCTTGTGGCATTATTATTTTTTTTTTGTCTTTTGGTTTTTTTTTTTTTTTTGTTTTGTATTTTCGGGCTGGCCTCTCAACAAAGAAAGCTGGTCAAATTCAGCGCAACTTTTGGATCAGTTCGGTTTCATATCTGGACGTGAACAGTACTGACCGCAAAGTGAGCTCTTACAAGAAGCAAAAAGAAAATAAAAATAAATAAATATAAAGAAAATAAAAATAATAAATAAAAATTGTATAGAAGAAAATTTCAAGAAGAGAACATATTAATTACAAATATTAATTAAAAGTGCGCAATTAATTTAATACAAATTGCAATTATAAAACAAGAATATTTTTTTTATAATTCAAGTGATTGATTTTATTTTTTTGTTTTATTTTGTGCAAGTGACAAATATAATAAAATTAAACAAAATAATAATATATAACTGGAACCCACAATTATATAGTGGTTCCCAACTCAACGATCTTTTTTCAACTATAATGCGGTGTGTGTATTATTTTTGATTTAATATACTCTATCTACTATATCTAATTAATATATTAAATATTTTCTAAAATTTGAAAAAAACCACAAAAACAAAAAAAAAATTGAAAAGACAAACTTTGTTAACAAATTTAACGAAAGTGAACAAACATTTCGGAAAACTATTTTCACAACAAAAATTTTATTTTCTAATTATATTAGTAATTGATTTAGAAATATAACTTTCGAATTTTGAGTTATGATTTTAATTTCAAATTTTCTTTTTGCTTTTTTTTTTTTGGTTTTTTTCGTTGAATGAAATATTTTAGTATAATTTCTTTTTTCTATATCTCTCACAATTCTCTCATTCGTGATACTCTCGAGTTTATTGTCTAAATTAATAAGTTTTTCACTAAAATTATAAAAAACAAAAAAATAAACTAAATTTTTTCTACCCACCCCACACCCACAACAACAAAAACAATAACAACAACAACATTAAGAAAACAGCAACAAAAACAAAAAAAATTAAGAAAAAAATTTAAAAAAAAAGAAAAAAAAAATACGAAATTAAAGGAAGAAGATAAAAAGAAAATCGATTGAAAAAAAAGAGAAATCAAAGGAAAAATGTTAAAAAAAACCATTGGAAATTTCCTAGACGAAGGCATTGCAATTGCATTTGCATTAAAGGAAACGTATTGAACAGTTTGTGCTTCCCCTCTCTAGTCCACTGCCCTTCTCCATCCTGATACGAATATTCGCTTTTTTTCCAAACCCCTTCTCCTTCCCTCTCTTATGGTTTGTGTGCGTGTGTGCGTGTGTGTTGAATTATTTTTCTTTTCGCAAAAATTTCATTTAGCTCCAATTCGGTATCCTCTCTTTCTCTTCTCCCCCCCTCCCCTTCCTACCAACCATTTCTTTTCTTTTTTTTTTTTGCCCGTTTGTTGCTTTTGCATTTATTTTGCTTCTTTTTTTTTTTGGCTTGGATAAATAAAAACAAACAATAACCACTAATTAAGAAGAAGAAATAGTAAAATAAAAAAAATATATACATATATGTAAAAAAAGAAAGAAAAAAAAAAAGTATAGAAAAAAAAAATAACAATAAATAAATATATATATATATATATGATTTGCAGTTGGTTGCCATCGGGCTGCAACCACAGTTAAAGCCAACAAGACGGAAAAGACAAGGAAGAGACAATCGAGAAGGGAAGTGGTGCGGCTGGACAATGCGGAGATGTGTTCCACTTTGCAGCTGCTCCTGCTTTTGCTGGTTATATATAGGATGCAATTGACATTGGCTATTGGTACGGCCAGTGGTGGTCTAACAGTTATAGCCACATCGACAACAACAACAACAAGTAGCAGTACATCATCGATTGCAAGTGATTTTCATCATTTGTCTGATATATCAGTCAATAAAAATGCTGCCGCCTCTCAATTATCATCGTCATCATCGTCATCATCATCATCATTATCATCATCATCATCATCATCATCATCATCATCATCTTCGTCGTTATCATCATCTGGATTTGGTGTGCCAGCTCAACGTAAGCGTCATCGAAAAAGGAATAGTAATTGGATTGATTATCGTAACTATAATGAGAGTACTACGGCCCTGGAATGGTCGAATCCCTGCAATGGACTCTATCAACCAGAACGTCGTCATCGTCTACGTCCCAGGCAGGTAAGAAACCAACCAACAAAAATAAAATAAAAGAAAATAATAAGAAAATTAACAAATTTTAAATAAACTTCTAACTAATCTTTCTCTCTGTCTTTTCTCCATTTCTCTTTTAGAGCTTTAATCAACTGAAGCGTAATGCCTTCAAGGAATATCGTGGCCTTAATGCCAGCGAGGATTCAGTTATTGATATCAGAAATATGACCACATATTCCCTGCATAATCATAACTATAAATTTTTACCCAAACTAAAGCCCAATTCAACGGTAAGTAATAAAAAGATTAAAAAAAAAAAACAATTAAAAAGTTGTCTTTAAAAACTCTTTTAAAAATTAGTAAATTTTTTATTGAAATTTTTCTTTGTTTTTTTTTCTGTTTTTTTTTTCTTCTTTTTGTTCTTCTTTTAAATAGATTGCCTTGAAGCGCTGGTACCGCAACATGCAAACCTATGTGGCCAGTTTTGCCTATTTGCGACGTTTACAAATCAATTGGGATCGTCGGGTTATAAAACGTGAATCTCCAGCCGCCAAAGAATTACGTATTTTATTACTTAGTTCACGTAGCATGCTATGTGATTTGGAAACGGCTGTTAATAATACATATCCACAGAATGGTAGACAAAAGCATCGTAGGCATAGTAATATGTTAAATGGATCTGGATCTGGATCTGGATCTGGATCTGGATCAGGTGTTGTACATCTACCACAAATATCACGCAATGAGATGAATAAGCGTTTAAAATTACGTAGTAAACGTAAATCATTTGATTCATTATCATTGCCATGTAACAAAAGTCCAATCGAGGAAGTTGATTCAATGGATATGCGTTTTGTTAAACATCATTATTATGAATTTCTAAGGACAATGTGGCAATTGTTGCGTCGGGAGGGTAAACGTGATAGGAAACGCGGTATGGGGTCAAGAAAATCAATGTGGAAAAGGATAAATAATGCATATCTTGCCTCAGCAACTCCATCGTTTCCATCATCATCCTCGTCGTCATCATCGTCGTCGTCGTCGTCATTCTCATCGTCGTCGTCGTCGTCGTCGTCTTCGTCGAGCAGCAATCGTAAGGAGTTCAATGAGGTATCAAAACCACCGGCGGAGGGTGGACGACGTGGTAAACGGCAATCAAAATCAAATGTTGCCCATAAACGGCAACAACAACAACAACAAAAACAGCGACAACAACAGCAACAAAAACGTCGCGTGCTGCGCACGTGAATGCCCTACCTCGTAACCGTTATCCGTGATCCCGTTTTCCCACCATTTCATAATAACAACAACACCAACAACTACCACAACCACAATGAAAAAAAAAGGAAAATTAACTTAAAAAAAAAAAACAAAAAAACAAAAAGAAACTAAAAAAAATGGAAACAAAAATAGTGAATTAAGTGAAAAACACAAACAAAAAGAAAAAAAAAAAACGTAAACTTTACTTAAGTAAATTATTTGATTGATCTTTAAGTCTATCTCTTTCACTAGCTGCTGTCTCTCGCTCTCTATCTCTCTTTCAATCTTTCATGAAGTAATTTTAATTTAAGAATATTAATTTATAAATGAGGGAAAAAAGAAAAATGAAACAGATTCCCAGACCTAAATCCAAGTTGGTCTATTTAAACCCTCTTCCTCTCTCGCTCCTGTCTACAGTTTGTCGTTCTAGTCGCCACGCCTACATCCACACACATACACATACACATACACACACACTCGCACATTCCCTCACCCACAAACACACACACACACATACATTTATCCCCTCTTATACAATAATTATCAACTTTTAGTTAGCCCACTCGAAAGTATTATGATTTATACACACACACAAAAATATACATATATATATATATATATATATATATATATATACATATATATATCTATTTTTTTTTATCTAATTTAAGTTAAGTTATTATATATTTCTTCTGTTAGTTAGATTATGTTAAAGTCTGTGATATAGTCGTGAGTGTTAATCGCAATATGCTTAATTAGTTTTTATTTATATCTCATATTTCCCAAATCATAAATTGTATATACATTTATATATATATATATATATATATATTTTCAATCTTATTATTAATAATACCAATTTCATGGATATATACATATATCTAGGTACAAGTTTTTGATAATGGCAAACGCAAATGATTTAAATGAAATAATAAAATGATATTTTTTTTACAAAAAAAAAAAAACGCTGAAAATCTTTAAAATTGTTTTTTCTTTTTTCTTTAATTTTTATTATTTATTGAATCTGAAATTTTGAGTATTCTTATATTGATTTACTTTTTTCTTCTTTTTTTTAAGATTCATTAAACGGACAAATATAGATAAAGTCTGAATATACTTTTTTTAATTTATTTTAAAATAGTGCAGAGAAATAAACAAAAGCAAAAGAAATTTCGTTGAAACATTATCTTTGGATAAATATTCTAGGAAATAAATTGAATATATATTATATATCAATATAGTGTAGCAAAGATTTCAAAAAAACCAAAAATTATTCCTTCGACAAGTAACTAAATACGAATAATGGAATTCGTTGAAATATTTGCAATGGATACTTAATGCTTAAATTAAATATACATAAATGTATACCAACAATCCTTAAAAATCTACTTTAAATAGTAATGTAATTTGAGAATTTCAAAATAATCGTTTATATATATGTATTTACATTTTTTTGCAGTACATGAAAATTGCACTTACTTCTTTCATATCAAAGTTCTTATTTATATTTTGAACAATGTTATAAGAAATTTTAAAAAATATTTCTATTAAAAAGAATTATAGAAAATAATGCCAAGATTTTCTATAAACTATATTTTTCCAAAGTACTTATTATTATCATTATTATTAAAGTACTTATTACTTTAAGTGCTTTAATTGCTTCAATTTCCAATTCAATATACAAATTTTTCACACTTGAAAAATATAAAACTTATTCAAAAATAAAAATATATTTATATATACATATGTATATATATTTATTAATAAATAAAGAAAAAAATGTATTAAAAGAATAATATTTTTTATTAATAAAATTTTAACAAACATTTTGAACGCATAATTAATAGAAACTAATTTAAATTTTTCGAAAATTTTTTAAAACATATTTGATGAGAAATTTATTCCATAAACCTTTTGAAATTTATTTTTTATGTTCTCATTTCAAAATATTGCAAATGCAGCCTTTGAATATATATTTGTCTACATTAAAATTTTCTACTGTGTCTTTTTTTGTGTTTAATGGCTGATCCGATCTATAAGTAAGTATATGTTTATATACTTTTATATTTATTTTATTTTTCTAGACAGACGGCGTTAAACTATTAGCACTTTTTTTTTTTGTATTCAGCACGCGCAACAGGAGGCAGAAGGCTGCAACAGCTGCTCAATGATGGAGAACAACTGAGGCAGTGGCAGCCTCCACCTGCCTACCTGATCCAATGGGCCAATGAGCAGGTGTGGTCTCTTCCCATATACATATAGTTATTTCTTTATATATATATTATGTACATATATACATATGTTTATATACCAACGGAACCAATCATCAATGGGCAAAAATTTGGTGTGATTTCTTTAACTGAATGAACGATTTTGTAGTTTTATTTTTCTTTGTTGGATTTGCATCATTTTAGCCAAGTGGTTTGGTTGAGCCAAAAGATTTAGGGCCAAGATTTACTGGTTGCACTTGTCTAATCCGGATTTAGACAAATTTACTTTTTAATGCCTTGGCTTATTGCCGAATAGAGCTTCGTTTAGTTGAGCTTAAATGCCAGATTATGAAAGATGAACGGAAGCAGAACTATGGATTGCCAGGATATTGGCTGGATTCATAAAGGATATGCATAAATAGTATATTTCATATTGTATTGTATTGGTGTTGACATGCAAATGGATTAGCAATGAGGGGCTGCAAAAATATTTAAATATTAAGCCGTTTATTGATTGCAATCAGATCCGTAGAGTGGCTTAGCACACAAAAATTTTCATTTTCGTGTTCGAGTTTGAGTTTGAGTATCTTGTTAAGCTGGCCAAAGGACCTGCATATACTTACATATATACAGTGTCAAGTGTCTCCTCTCTCACCTTTACCTTTCTTTCCTCTTTTCTTTCTCTGTATGTGTGTGTGTGTGTGTGTGTGTGTCCTTTCTCGATTTTGTTGTTATGTGTTTTAGCTGTCATAAATATTGTAAAACTTTGGTAAATATTTAAACAGCGTGCACAATAAAGGCAAATGGCAAAGAGGCTCGATCTTTGCTCGTCTGGATTTTGTGTCTATTGTTTCGCTAGGCGGTGACCACAGAAAACCAAGCCAAAAACGAGGTTTTTCAAGGCACACTATACCATACATTCGATCCTACCTGACTGATTGAAATTTGAATATTTTGTTGCATCGTTGCCGGGTCTTGTCTCGCTCTCTCTTTTTCTCTCTGTCTCTTCCTTTACCTTTTCTCTTTCTTTTGGCCAAGATTAACAGCATTTAATAACCCATCATTTTTGCTGGCTCCGTTCTTGTTCCCGTTGCCTTTTGTCTTCCTGTTGCTGCCCAAGATAACTGCATTTTTGTATCTTTTCTGGTTTGTTCTCTGCCACTTTTTTTTTTGTTTTCTCAGTTTCATTTCGTTATTTCTTTTTTTTTTTTTCTTTTTTGCCATTGTCTATTCTTTACAATTTCAACAAATTTCCTTCTTTATTTTCCATTTTATTTTTTATTGTATTACCTTTCCTGGAACGGTTTGGTTTGTGTCCTTGCGGTCCTGTTGGTCCTGTTTGTCTGTCTGTCTCATCTGTCGGTCTATTTCCTTTACGTTTGCTCAATCGTTTGTTAAAGTGATAACTCAATTATCACATTGATGTTCAATTTAGCATTTGCCATTTTCCAATTTCTATAACATTTCAATTAAAATTTAAACAATTTGATAACAATAAATTATTAATTAATATTTAAAGTTCAGCACTTCTAGCAATTATTAATCAAATTATACATATTATTTAACTTTTCGATTATTTATTCAATAACTAATTATAATTTGATTGAAACAAAAATTGATTGAATATAATTTGTTTCAAATAGAAATTGATTGAAAAATTAAATCTTTATTTTATTTGTTAACCATACAATTAGTTTAATCTTAAATTTGATCGCTATACAATTAGTTTTAGTTATGGTTTATTTATTTTAAATAAAATAAACATCATAAAAATGTTGAAACTAATTTCAATTTCAGTCAAATTGAAAGGAAATTGACTTTAAACAATTCTTCTGTGTTTGTTTATTTAAATAAATTGGCTTTGCCTATATCATTTTGAAATCAATTATTGTAAAAAGCTATAAAACAATGACTTTCATCACTTTCAATTATACCCTTGAGTGTCAGATTGAATTCAATTAACACCGACATGCCCTCCCCTCCCCACCACCCTTTAATCTACGTCTTGCTTACAACTTGTCATTCAATTAATTTGTCAATTTACGCGAACAATTTGCATTTGAAAGCATTCGTATTTCAATAAACAAACAAATAAGCAATGAATTATTGTTATTATTTCGATTATATATACATATGACAAATGTGTTTAAGTAGATGTACATATATATATATATATATATATATATATATATGTCAGTATGCCGGCCGGCAGCTCGTGCTCTTGGAATCACTCCATGGCGTCTCAATTTCAGTTTCAGTTTTTTGTTTATCTTGAAAGCAAAATTGAAAGCTTAACAATTTGATGCCATCGATGGGAGACTGAATGCATATTACACTATGCAACAAAATTATGGTATCAAAATTCTTTTTAATTATTATGAATTAAAATATTATATACATATATTTATTTTATAAATTTTCAAGTGTTAAACAGTTTCACAGAATAAAGTTATTTAAGTTTTTTCTACGTTTTTCAAAGTTTAATTGCAAATCTTTCTAAATATTATTCAATTTATCACACTTTAATAATTTTTTTTTTTTTTTTTTTTTAGGTTTTTTTGTATATATTTATTATATATTTAAGTATAATTTTGAAATAGTATTATATAATTATAATATTGAAATATATATTTCGAATGAAAGTTTTGTATATGTGTATTTAGTATATTAAGATATATAGTATTTCAAAAAAGTATATACATACATACTATAAAAAGGCTTTTTAGTGAAAATTCTATTAAATTTCTTTATTATCTTATACTACTCCATTTTCCCTTGGTTATCAAATAGATTTATCTAATAAATATATATGTGTATATTATATATAATGTTTTAAACTTTAATACTTAATTTATATAAATAATAATCTTTCTTATATAATAACCAATTTAAAGCTTTATGCCATTTGATTTTTTGGTAAGAATGTTAAGAAATTTCTTAAAAAATATCTTTTGTTATTCCAAGTAACAACAAATTGATTAAATGATTAGAAAGTATTAAAAGAAGTTTATAAAATGCTTAAGACCAAGTCAAGATTTTACATAATTGTATTTAAATAGCTTAAAGAATTTGTTGCCTTGTGTAATTATTGGTAGGCAGAAACAAAATATATATTTAATCGGTAAGCTTTTTGTGACAGCTGTTCTCCCCCCCCTTTTCTATGTATGCTGTTTTTTTCTTTTTTTTGGTTTTTGTCTAAGCCGTAAAAGTCAAAAATGTAAATCACATGTCTCTCTAATTATATAATTTGTCTGGTCTAGGGTACACACATATGTATATATATATACATATGTATGTATATTTATACATATCTTGTTTTTATTAGCATACATTTTTAATGGGCATTTATGTAATTTTCGCATAAATCTCTCTCCAGATCCCCAGCAAGTTCTCAGGCTAAAAAAAAACCAAAAAAAAAAAAAAAAAGAGTAAGTGTAGGTATTATGACTTAATAAACATGTCGTTGAACTGTCGCCAGTAGCGTTTTGTTGTTGTTGTTGTTGCTGTGTGTGTGTGTGTGTGTGTGTTTTTTAAATGTTTTATGGCACAGACGAGCCTGCCTAGAAGGCGGCTTTTACGAGTAAGCACCTCAACAAAACGCTTTTTTAATTGTTTTAATTTTTTCTTCTGTTTTTTGTTTTTTTTTTTTTTGTTTTTGGTTTCTGTTTTCTTTTTCTGTATTTTTTTTTTTTTTTTGTGTTTTTGGCTCGCCACATTGAACTTGAGCCGACAGTATAAAATACAAAAACAAAACAAAAAACCAGAAAAGAGAGGAAAAAAAAATAACCAAAATTTTAATTACCATGAGCAATATTTTATTACACTTTGACACTGAAAAAGAAAACTTCACAAGAACATAACCACGAAGCAGAAGTAAAAATATTTAAACCAAAGTCAACAAGCAACTGAGATTCAGATACCCTATACCAAGATTAAATAGTATATATATATAATTATGATTATCTTTATTAGTCGAATAAATACAAAAAAAAAAGATTTCAGGTGACAATAAAAGAACTATTAAAAAATAATCAATCAATATGCCATATATCTATTGTTTTCCTTTTACTTATTATATATGTACTTATATAAAAGTTAAAATATGTTATTATATTTTTTATTCTAGATAATTTTATATACATTTATTGAATTTGTTAAGTCTATATCTTATAATGCTCAAGATCTATTTATGCAGGCAAATGTTTCTATTTAATGATCATAAATGTATATATAAACTTTATAAACTTTATCTATGAGTCTAGAAAATTCTCAAAATTATATTATAAAAATATTTAATTACTGATGGAGCTATACATGTATATTATATATATATTTTAAAGATGTTTTTTTTTATTTTAATTAATTTGTTTTGATCCTTTCAGTATAGTATAATTAGGAATACATCAATCTAAAAAAGGTCAAGTGCTCCAAAAATTTTAGAAAATATTCTTTTCAAACATATATGTATATATACATGTATATTTAAAGTTTCTTGTTGCAATAAAAAGAGCTAGAAAATCTCTTTTCTTATTTAATCCAATGTCAATATTGTTCATTTAGGCCAACTAAACCGTATAGTAACCAATTTGTATATATAGTTTTTAGTTTATAGATTTGTACATATTGATCTGTTATACATATATAATACATTTATATATATTTTTCTTTATTCGATTTTCTTGGTATTTGATTAAAGTTTTCTAATTCTAAATTTAATTTCGAACAATATAAATTCTTTTTATTGCTCTGCCTTTCTTTCAAATTATTTTTCCTAATTTATTATGAAAGGATCTTTAAATTGATTATCATTTAATATAATTATTTTTTGTGTTTTTTTTTTTTTGGTTTTTGATTTTTAAACCGTTAGCTTATACACCCTTTACTCAGGTGAGACAAAAGTGGATGATAAAATACGCAAGGCAGAGTCGCCTTTTTCCACTTTCTGTTGTGTGTGTGTGTGTGTGGTGTGTGTATGTTATTATTTTTGTTTTTTTTTTTTTTTTTGCCGGCGAGTCACGTTTACTCGGTTGCATAAATCAAGTGACAGTCGCCGCTGTCGTCGACATCTTCGGCGTTTTGTTGAGTGTGTCACTGGCGCAAGGTATGCGGCGATGCGTTTTCAAAGCAGCTACAAGAGACAGAGACAAAAAGGGAGAAAGGGAGAGAGAGAGATTGAGACAAAGAGAGAAAGGAATAGAGAGAGAGAGAGAGAGAGAGAGAAAGAGAGAGAGAGAGAGGTAAAGAGATGCTGGGATGGTGATTATGACGACAAACCATAAAATGCAGGCCCAGGATGCGACCGCGGCCGTGGCCACGTCGCGAGTTATTCCGTGGCTTCCAGGAATTCTTGTTGTCGGTTCCAACATACTCCTCCTAGACTTAATCCATACGCACGCAACGAAAAACGAAACCAAAACACACACACACACACACAACTCCATTTGTGTGTATATGTGTGTGTGTGTGTGCAAAATGCAAAACAATATCATCATAAAAACGGCGAAAAACGCATCGCAAGTCGCTCGGCCATGTCCAAAAACCAAAAACCGAGAAACCCAAACACAGTCGTCGTCATTGCCGTCATCGACATCGTCACTCGTGACCGCTATAAATCGATGAAGTCATTGTGTGTACATACGTACTCTGAATACCTCTGAATGCCTACCCTACCTATAGGTATATATATATATATACATATACATATATGTTGGCAATCCTGGGTAAAGGCAACAGCAACAGCAACGGCAACGGCAGCAGCAGACCCGCCGCCTTCTGCCTTTTCATTTTTATTTTTATTTTCGTACTTTGGTTCGATTTTATTGCCACCTCATAAAAGTAGCATAAACATGTTAGTAGCCTTTTGCTACCGCTACTTAAGTTAGTTTTTCTCCTACCCCTCCTTATCCCTCATCCGTCATGCCTGTTGTTTGTTGTTGTTGCTGTTGTTGCTGCTGCTGCTGGAGATTTACGAATTTGTTGCAGTTTTTATTAACTGATTGTTTTTCATCCTCTTGATGACTTCGTAAAATTCACAACAGTTTATTTTTAGTCTTCTGTAATAGATATATATATATATATAATAGATATATATATATATATATAATAGATATATATATATATATATGTTCAAATACAAATATTTATGGTACAAGGATAATATATAAAATTTTTAAATGAATATATACATAGAATATAAGAATAATCTCTGGAACAGATAGAATATGCTAGAAATATAAAAAAAAAAAATGGAATTGGAACGGAAACAAATGAAATGAAATTAATATTTAATAGAAAAAGAAACAGCATAGAATATGAAATGGAAATAAATATGGAAATTGGAATGAAATTGTAATGGAAATGGAATACAAAATATAAAGTAAAACGAAACAGAAATGGAATGCAAATAGAAAATGAAATGGAATTAGAACAAGAATAGCAACAGGAATTGAATGGAACAAAAATGGAAAATGAAATGGAACTATAATAGGGATAGAAACGGTAAAATTATACAATAAAAATAAGAATAGGAAACTATTCCTGAAATAACTTAACTATTATTAATTTAATAAAATTTATTTAATGGAATGGAATAGTATAACACGGTTTTTTTTTGCTTCTGTTTTTATCAGATATATTATACTATATTAATATTAATGTAGATTGAGATATATCACAATATTAATTATATATTAGTTAAATATAAATATATAAGTTAATACAAATTATGTGATTTTTATTCGTCCCATTGTTCCATTAACATTCCATGTTCCCCATAAAATTATTTTGTCATTATAATCAATTTAAATTTAAACATATTAAAATACAATTTCCAATTTGTTAAATAATTTCAAATTTGAAGATTTCCCAATGTGAAAAATCTCTCACTCTATTTTTTATGGTTTATTTGTTTCTTTGATTAGATTCCATTTGTACAACAAATAAATGTACATATATATCTGTATTCGTTTTGTTTCCCATCACCCGGATCAGTCGCTGATTAAAAAATTCCCTCACACAGATAAACATACACACGCACATATATATATATATATATTCATATCTGTGTGAAGGCAAACCGATTCTGATTCTCCTCAGAAAACAAGGCGCAACACTTGACAATGACACAAAGCGTCAACTTTTGGCTGCACTTGCTGCGCCCAGAGGGTGAGAGAGAGAGACTGATATAGAGGAGGGAGGGGGACAGGATAGGGACTGAGACAGAGACAGAGACGGAGGAGAGAGGGCGATGGACACCGAAGATCAAAGCAAGAGTGCCTCAATAATGATAATCATCTTGATGATCATGAAGCAACTGTCGTCTTAAAGCCAGAGATCTTCTGACAACCTGAATAATAATAAACAAAATCAAAATCAAAAAAAAAAAAACAAAAAAAAAAAGAGATGCTCTTTTTCCCATTTCCATTATGTGGGACATTTAATAAAATTTTCTGATGATGATTATTTGTACCCTTTTGAAGGACCCTCAATCAAACCAGGGTGGAGGGATTCTACTCACCGTGTTTCTGTCTGTGTCGGCACTTGGTGGAAAAAAGATGATGAAAAAAAAAAAAAAAAAGTATACAAGAGAGAATCAGAAATCGAGGAAAAAAAAAATATCATCTATTTTTACGCCTCGTTGAATTTTCGAACAGATGATGAGTTGAGTCGAATGATGATTTTCTTGGGTTCGGATTAGCTAAAGCTGCTGTTGAAGTTGGGTTACAAATATTAACCATGCGCCATGTGGGACTTTCTACATCTCTCCTCACTCTCACTCTCTCTCGCTCTCTGTGTGTGTGTGTGTGTGTGTTTGTGTGACACACACACTATTTATTGCTATCTCTATCTATCGCATTCTTGCTCTCAATCGGCGCACGCGTTCAAAAGGTTTGTGTACTTATTTGCTCTCAAAGACTCGCCTTAAAAAAAAAAAAAAAAAAAAAAAAAAAAGCGGAACTGATCAAAGTCATTCAAACATGAATGAAGTTCATTAAAATCTGATCAAATCTGTTGAGCGAGAACAATGCAAACAAGAAAGAAAAGGAGGAAAAAGAAGAGATGAAAAAAGAAAAGAAAAAACAAAAAAAAAAAAAAAAACACAAGAAGAAAGAAGAGATGCTGATACAACACAAACGTAAACGTTCGAGATGTCGTTAGACGGCGATCACCCTATTATGGAAGGGCAGGTGAGGAAGGAAGGGAGCGTTGGTTAAGCAAAGGTCGGTATCGGTCGGAGGGGAAACGTTTGGGAAGCTGACAATGACAATTTTCTTTTTTTTCTTTTTTTTTTCTTCTTTTTTTTTTATTATTTGTTAGCACTCACTTTTTTAGACTCCGTCTTTCTTCACTCTCCACTCTGGGGGCACTCTCACGCCATGTGTGGCAATGTCCTTTCTCATGTCATTTCATGTCCTTTTTTCTTTTTTCTTGTATTCTTCGATTTCTTTTTCGCTGTTCTATACTTTTTCTTTTCTAACTGTTTTGCCATACAAATAATGACATTTCCTGATATTTGTTTCGCCTCTTCTATTCACAACAAACAGCACTTGAACAATGTGGAAGTCGGAGTCGATGGAACGGAAGTGTTAACAGTGCTTCAATACGGTTTCAGTTCGTTTATGGATTCAGTTTTACAAAAAATTCAAGGGTCAATACAAATCTATAGAATAACAGGGATTAACTATTGATTTACCTAGTTCATTTTTGTTTATTATCAGAGAAATTAGAGATCAGAGAGTTAGAATTTCTTTAATTTAATTTGAATTTAATTGAAAATCTCTTTACTTAATAGGTAAATTTTATAAATAATTTAAACTAGATAAAAGAAATGTTGTAAACATAATTTGTCCGAGATCAATCGATAACTAAAACCGAAACCAAAATGAGAGGAAAAATAAAGAAAACCCAAAAAACGAACCACAAACCTTGAATGAAGTGCCACCACTGACTTTGTCTAGATGGTTACCCATGGTGAGATCAGCGAAAATCTGTTGCAAAAAAGTATCATGAGGAGAAACATTTCAATTTGGTCAATTTGAAACGGTCCACGAGGCAGAGAGGCAAGAGAGAGAGAGAGAGAGGGATAAATATGAGAACCTTAGACACATGGTCACCTGGCTCCACAGGAGTTAATTGATGAACTTGCTGTGGGAATGGCAAATCGGGAAACCGAACCTGCCAGCAATTGTGACTGAGATTGAAATTTCTTAACTGGGTGGTCCACCTCCTTCAATACTAACATTACCGCCTAGACATTTTGTCTTTTGCTTTGCAAATTATTTAAGAGAGATTGTTCAGGAAAAACGACAGAGATAGAGATAGAGAGAGAGAGAGAGAGAGAAAGGGAAGAGATATTGTAAGAAAGACAGTGACAGAGGTAGGGGCGTGCCGTGCACAGCTGGCCGCCTTCTTTTACCTTACCTCCGTTTGTGTAAATATTTCTTCACACAC
The DNA here is from genome assembly GCA_037075365.1 of Drosophila emarginata. NCBI lineage: Eukaryota > Metazoa > Arthropoda > Insecta > Diptera > Drosophilidae > Drosophila > Drosophila emarginata. Next base: position 3,150,234 of record JBAMCD010000160.1, read on the forward strand.
AAAACACAATACAAAAGAAGCAGAAAATGTGCAGGCGGTCATCGTCATCCCCTGCCCTTTTACAAACTCCTTCCCCTACCACAACCATTTACCACTGTCCACTGTCCATTGCCCATTGCCCATTGCCCATTGCACTTCCCCTTAGCATTGCCTATAGGCATATTGTTTTAACACATTAGCAGCGCAATGCAACAAATAATTTCCATAAGTCGACTCCCAAGACGCAAGATGACTTTGGCTAAATGGAGCGACATAGCCCACAAGCTAGCATATAGCAATAGATATATATATATATATACAATACAACAATTCCAACACTAACTACATAACTCTCAAAATGCCGAAGTTAAAAAGTAAATTTCAATGCCTCACACAAAAAAAAAAAAAAAAACCAAGAGATATGTCACAGGAAGAAAATATTAGTCTTTGTCATTAGGCAAAACAAAAAAAAAAAAAAGAAATACAACACTAACAACAACAGCAATGCCGACAACAACAACGAGTTGGACGCCGCAGAGACCACTAGGTGGCAACAGTGACGTTGAACCCCATAGAGGGGGCAAAATGGGGGGGTGGTCTTATGACTGGTAAAACAAAAAATATTTAATTAAAAAAAAAAAAAAGAAAAGGAAAAAAAGAAAGTAAAGAAATTATCCTTTCAGTAATTGTAATAAAAACAAAAACTTTAAATTAATTTTAAAGAATTCTAAAATAAAATTAATATTTCTCTTTATAAATACATAAATGCTTAAACATCTTCTAAAAATAAAAATAATACCTCTAAAATTCGTTTATATTTCAAAAATTATTTCAATAATAATTTAATGTAATAATAGTATTATTTTAAACTTATTTACTTTATTTTAAATTGTAATAACAGACAACTAACAATCCCAAAAATAAAAAGAAGAAACAAAAACAATTTTGAATTTTAAAATGAAAATAAATTTGTTGAAAAAGCCAATGAAAACCTTTTTCGCTAACAATTGGTAAGATATCAATTAAGTTAGCCAATTAACAAATTAATCTAAACGTCTTTACATAGATGCACCCTTTTGATGGGTACGCCTCTGTCTTTGCCTGGTTAGACTGTGGCATATGATCAACCATGATAATGATGACGACAAAGACAACGACGGCGACGATCATGATGATAATAATGATAATGATGTTTGCCCACCAACAAAGTTAACACTAGAAATGTCCAAGCCGTTGCCTTTTTGCCACATTCACATGATTTAAGCAGCAAGACAAAATGTTTCCCATCATAAAAAAAAAAAAAAAACAATGCCTCAACTTGGTCTTCAGCTTCAGTTTTAGGGGGCTCCCCCCCAGCCCCAACCCACTTACCTAAGCCGCCTTCTCTACCCCCTTCCTAAAAATCCACCATATGCTTGGTGGGTCCAAAAGTCCAAGACGAAGAAAAAGAAGAAATAAAGAAAAAACGGAAAAAAACCGTCTTTAGACAAAAGCAAACGAAATTAAAAACGGTTCAAATGGTTTGCTTGTGCAAGCAATCCACACTAACCACCTATCCCCCCCTCTACCCATCATGTTGAAACCTCTTCCCCTCTATTACCTTTTTTATTCCTATTGACAATGAGGCTTTTCTAAGTGTGTGTGTGTGTGTGTGTATACAAATTGTGATTCTATGTTAGAGTTACGGAAATACCCAAATAAGAACAAGAGAGGGGAAGTTTTTCAATATGATGATCAGCTGATAGATATACTATATAAATAGATATTTATATATGATTATTGGCGGGAAATTTAGGTGATTTTTTTTTATGTTTTCATTTTTTTTTTGTCTAGTAATATTTTTGGGGCAAAGCCCCCACACCCATTACAATTCCAATCCATCAAAAGCGTTTTGTTTTGTATGCTAATCATGTTCCGTGTAATTACATTTTAATTAACTCACAATAAATGGAAAACTTTCAAATGGGAATCACAGAAGAACGCTAACGAAAATCAAAATCAAAACAAAAATACAAAAAATAATAATAAATAATAATGTCCATTTAATAATAATATTTCCTTAAACATATACAAAATAAATTATATGTTTTAAATGCAAATTGTTTAATAATAGACAAAAGTTTTGTTATTCTTTGACGGGTGTAACAAAGTATTAAAATATTAATTAATTGATTGATTGCTGAATTTGGTTGTAATAAACTGAACAATATTTGGTATATATATAAGAAACAAAAATTGTTCATAATTTTTCAAAAAGGTTTTATTTATTTTTTTGGAGAACAAAATTTTATATTAAAGATATAGTTGAATATGGAAATAGCCTTTAGAAACTATCGGTCGGGAAAGGAAATTAAGATTTATACGAGATTATAAATTAAATTAAACCAAATAAAGAATAAATAATAATCAACTACTTTATTTTTTTCAACGTTTCATTTATCTAAATAATATTTTCTTTAATAACATGAACAAGAAAATGTTTAAAGTATAAAAAAGTTTCTATAATCATTTACAAACGACCTTGTCTGGTATTGCCCTTTTTTGGGGAGAATACCTGAAAAAAAAGACAACTAAAAGAAAGAGAAATAAAGGGTATCTCTACAAGAACAACAACAACAATAAGAGAATAATGTCTTGGTCACATTCCAAAGTGGCAACGAGGCGCCCTTTCCTCAGACCATTAACAGCAACAACAACAACAACAGCAACACTAGCAACAACAACAACAACAACTTGTATCGCACATTTAATTTTTCTGAGAAAAACGCCAGAGTTTCTCGCAATTTTATGATAAATTCATTGAATTTTTCGTTGTCTTTACGCAAAAAAAAAAACATCACGAAGCATACAAAAAACAAGAAAAAAAAATGAAATAAAAACCAAAAAAATAAAGCAAGCAAAATAAACGCACACACGACCAACACAGTCAACAGCAACAACAACAACAACAACAGCAACTTGTTGCTGGTTATTGACTCAACATAAAATCAAAAAAAAAAAAAAAAGAAAAAACTGAAAGCAGAAAAGAAACATCAACAATCAAATTGATGACGAAAACAAAATGTTGTCGCCGACGTCATGAGTTTTGATAACATTTGCCTAATCAAATTCTTCTCAGCTATACCCTGTAAAACGACAAAAAAAAGGGGTATACAAGAATCGATTTAATGATAAGCCAAAAGATAAGCTAAAAACAAATAAAAGGAATCTATGTAAATAAATGTAATCCATTCATTTGTCCTTAATCCTTTTAATTCAATTATAGAAATAAATTATTTAAATGTATAAAAAAGAAAAACACGAAAAATTTCTATATAAGTTAGTTACTTTAATTTGTGATTGATTAACTAACGAGACTAATATTTTATTATGTGCATTTGATAATCAATTTGGACACAGATGGCGCCAGTAATTAATAATAATTCTCTACTTGGTACAGGGTAATTTAAAGTCTTTACGCTCAATAAAATTTCAATAATTATTACTCCCACTTTTCTTTCTTTCTCACTCACACTCCCATGCTCTTGATGTGCCTATCAGTGACGTCAGAAGTAGGGAACAGGAAATCAGTCAACAGGCAACTGGCAACTGGCAGCCCAGAAACGATAACTGAGCAAATACATAAATAAAACTTAAGCTATAAATAAATAATAATTAATGTTAGTGAAAGATGCTTAACATTTTCATTGAGTCAGTTTGCCAGTTACTAACCTAACACCCCCCCCCCCCACACACACACACACTACCCTTTATGTAGCATTTTGGGCTTGGCAACGTCAAAAGACAAAAAAGTGTACAAAACAGCAGCAGCAACACAACAACAACAACAACAAAATGAAACAAAAGTCGCCTGCGGCATTAGTCAATGTGCAAAGGCACAGTGGTAAAAATATAACTAAATATGTCATATAATTGGTAATATAAAAATTTGTACTTATTTGTATATACATATATAAACATATATTATGGATCACAAAGCGAATAACAAATTATTTATTAATTGCTCGCAACGAATTGCAATAAATCTGAATTTGAAACACCTTTAGTTATGTTTGTGTTTTTGTTGTTGTTTGGTTAATAATATTATACAATAGAGTTAGTTGTCATTTGATATATGTATGTATATTGTATATACAAATTTTGCTCTCTTTGCTTCCCCCCCCCCCCCCCACACGACGAAGCATAACCTAAACATAAGTTTAACAAAAAACCGGGAAAGGAAAAGTACATAAAAATAAACATTTCTTAATTTTTTTTTTTGATAAAAATAAACATTATATGTTGCTATGCAATAATTTATATATAAATATATATTTATATATATGTATGTATGTATATATATATTTTCTATATCTTTTTAAAGCTTATTTAAAAATGTTAACATTATTTATTTTTCTTTTATTTAATTTACATTTTATAAACATTTCTTTAAACAAATAAAATTAGTTTCTTAAGCAAAAGGTAAGAAAAATATAACTATAAAATGAAATTTATGTTTGATAAATATTTCAATATATAAATGAACATTTTAACTGATTTAAACAGACAATAATAATTTTTAATAAATTTCTCAGTATTTCATTGCATTTAATTATTCTGGCTTAATACAGGAAACAGTTTTTAAATTATAGATGAAAATAAAATATAAAATAAAATATAGTTTAAGAATAATAACTCAAAATATATAAATACTTGAATAGAGTTATTTTTCTATATAATCAGTTTTCTTTATTAAAAATAAACTTTTTCGGCTTATAATGAATAATTATTTCTACGAAAAAGTAAAGAAATCATTGTTTTTCATTTATTTTTAAATAATTATATTGTTACTTAAATTTACATATATATAGCTGTTATTTTTAAAATTTTTTGACTCTAAGGAATCATTATAAATATATTTTTATTATATTTATGTATGTTATTTGCATATATATATATATTTAAATTTGTTAAATAGCGTTCCAATTTATATGACTTGTTCATTCTATTCATAACCGCAGTGTTCTTAGGTTTATAAAAAATATTGTTGAATCACAGTGGATTGTTTTTAAAAGGGGATGCCTTTGGGTGTCAGACTCCATCATCCTGGTTTTGATTTGTGTTGAGGAAGCAAGTGCTCATGTCCAACATTCTGCCCCCCGATCCACCAGTCGCCAGTCACCAGACTCCAGATTCACAGACTTCATCTCCTATTCATATCTCTTTCTCTCTCTCTCTCTCTCTTTTTCTTTTGGTTGCAGTGTTATGAATGACGGTAGACCTACTTAAAGAGGGCGCTGCTGCTGATGATAATGATCATGATCATGATCATGATGATGATGATGATGAAACTGTGACCAGAGATGGATGGCCGTAGAAATTTATCAACAAGACAAAGTGTTTTGGAAGCAGGCGCAAGGATCAGAGCAATGGAAGAAGAGCCAGATTCCAGGTCCAGGTCCAGTCAAGGGGCACAATTAAAATGTATGTGTATGTGTATATGTATATGTATGTGTCTGTGTGTGTGCTGTTTTTGGGCTGCTCCTGGGTCCATCTACTACGAGTGTTGAAAAGTAAGGAAGCTTTAACAAATTACCGCCCAGTTGTTGCGCCAGCATAAAAGATGTAAAAATTTGCCAAGCCATCACCAAAGTGAACTTTCCGTTACCCACCCCTCCCCACCATATTCCCTCTTCGATCCACATGCATATAAGCTCATACACTGTAACAAAATTTGATAAAAAAAAACAAAATGAAATGCCATTTTATATAAATTTAATCGACAATCTAAGATGAAATTTAATTTGTTAAGTACTCTGAATGGTTTTAATTTTAAGCAAATGAGAAGTATATATTTTATATATACATATATAATTATTATATATATTTTATTTTTGCAGTGTATCCGATACTCTGTGGTGGATTTTATGCCTAGCGGCAACTTTGGGCGCACACTGACGTCTTGAAGAGACGCAACGGCGGGCATTAAAGGAAGATCTCTCGTTTTTGGCCCTGTCCCTGGCCTGGTCTTGCCTTGGCCACATCCCCGTCCCTGTCCTCTTTATTCTTGTCTCATGTTGTCTGCTATGCTCTGGCCTGGTCTGGCCAGGCTTGGCCGTCCCGGTACTGGCCTGGCCTGATCGTTCCTACCTTATAAAGCTCTGAGGAGCCATCGGACAAGCAAAAGTTACTCATGTCATGACAGCAAACGAGCAAGCGGCAAACTTATGACTGAGTAATTGCTGGTGATATTTATGCGAGGAAGCGTTCACGTCCGAGACTCCCAGAGACTCACAGATTCAGATTCAGACTCCGCTCTGTTGTTGTTGTTGTTGCGACGCTTCTTCTCCTTCTCCTTCTCCGGCTGCTACTTATTATCGCTTGCCCCCCACAATGCGTTTTGTATGGCATATTGGCTCGATCGAATGAATGAATTATTTTGTAAAACAGAAAATATTTCATACAAAAACAAATTAATATATATACTTACATATATATAAAATAATATTTTGTCAAATCTTTAAATGTGCATACATACATACATATATGTATTTAATATTAAAAAGTATTTATATTTTATTCTTGGAATAAATAAAAGATTAAAACTTTCCGGGGGTTTTATTTTATATATATAACATTTTTAAATATTTATTCATAATAATATGTTGCTCATAGAATTGTTAAAAACAAACATAATTCTTTTGCTCTTACAAATTTAAAAAGAATTTTGATAAATTATACTAACCACACTCACACATACACATACACATACATATATATGTAGTTACAAACTAACATTAAGTTTATTAAATTAAAAAAAACCAAATCCGTTGCTGAAATGCTAAACAAAATAAAAAATAAAAATAATCCAATTTTGTTGCGGAATTGCTAAACTGAATTTTTGGAAAAAATCAAATTTTATGATCCTTTCTAAAATCCTTAAAATAAATAATTTTTGTAAAATTCAAATTTATATTGCAAGTTTCAATTAAATCAAAAAAAAAAAGAAACAAAAGAACATAATTATTTATGAAATACCTATAAATAAATATCAACATCTATTTTATTATATTGTATATTTAAAACTATTGTTAAATTACTTCTAATGAAAAGTGTTTTTCATTTTTAAACATTTCCATTAATTTAATTATGTTAAGTGTTTTGTTACCAATTAATTGATTAATTGTGTAAACTTTTAGAAACTTATTTTAATTGTATTTGATTTGTTTGCGAAACTTTGGTTTTTATTTGATTTAAACATTTGCTTCTCTAAAATATGCCAATTCCATTTTTAACTTTCTTTTTTTTTTATAAATTTTGAGTTCCTGTTTGTCTTTAGATTAAATCATAAATTTTGCTAAATATGTTTTTAGTAATGTTTACTTTTTCTATTTAATTATTAATTAAATTTTAATAAATTTCTTGAATTTTGTTTCTTAGCTTTAGTTTATATTTATTGTAGGTGATTTTATATTTCGTTTTGTTTAACCAATTTCCCACTGGCTGTCAGCTAGAGATGTTGCTGCCGTTGCTGCTGTTGCTGCTGTTGATGTTGTTGTTGCTAGCGTTTCAGCTTGAAGCGTTGTGGGGCACACACACACACACACGGAGAGAGACACACACATACACTTATAGATTGCCGACTTTAACACCGATTTTAACTGAGACCTGTGTCTGCGTCTGTTTGTAAGTTCGTCTTCAACTCCTGACTCAGGTGTTTTCAGTTGTTGCTGCTCGCATAACATCACATACGTTGCATCAGTGTGTTTGCTGTCTTTTGGAATGTAAATCATTTGCTAAGTACGCTTGATTTAGGCGACCATCGCACTACATTCTTCGACGGAGAGAGAGAGAAGAGTTTGTGCTTTTCTATATATATATATACATACATATATACAGTGTGTGTTATGCGTGTGTGTACTGCTGACAGATGGCTTTACATGAGCACTTTCGACAACAAGCGAGATGAGCTCAACTGAACTAAACTTAACTAAACTGAGCCAAGCCAAGCCAAGCCGAGTCGAGTTGAGTTGAGGCTGACGACGAAAGCAATACGCCATACATAACTCATCGCACATAATGAGACTGCAATAATTCACTTGCTCTGCATCGCTCGTGATCCTCGCGGCGGCCGCCGGGCCAGTCTGCATATAAAGACACAAGCCAACCCAAGCCAAGTGAAGCCAGGCCAGGCCAGGCCAAAACCGAACTCAAGCCAAGTGAAGTAAAGTAAAGTGAAGTGAAGTGAAGTAAAGTAAAACCCAAGCTGAAGAACCCGCCTGGCCACTCCTAAGCTCTTGCTTGCACAGTGGCACAAAATTCATTTAAAATAATAATAAATTAAAACAATTATAATGTTATTTCAATTGTCATAACAGTGTAAGCAAATAATTAGTACATACTGTGTACGAGCATCATTTCTTTTATGTATGTAGATTGAAAGAGAAATTTTTAAATATGTATAAATAATGTTTTTATTATAATTTTTCCCCTATTTTATATGTATATCAATTAATAATTAATTCAATTTTTATGTGTTTTGTTTTATGTATAATTATTGTAAACACTGTATGGCAGTTGGTAGCTCTATAGTTAAACCACCAATCCAAGAAAACAGCGACCCACCAAACTCATCAACCTACAAAACTTTTCAGTTTCTTCTTCAGTCACACAGAGAGACTCGATACACGTTCCGTACAGGTCCGTCCACATCTGGAAATCTTCATGCACTCCTAGTTTTCTGTAATTAAGTGTAATGAGCGTAATTGCTAATGTATGTATGTGTGTGTGTGTGTGTGTGTGTGTGTGTGTGTGTGTGTGTGTGTGTGAAAGATCCTCCGAGTTGGAGTGTCTAAGACAAAGGCCGAGCTAAAGCTAAAGCTAACCAGAGACAGCATTAAAGTTACAGTCAGAGTTGGATATGTAACTGGAGTTGGAGTTAAAGATGAAGTAGCAGCCGGTGGTAAAGACTATTGTCTATCTCATTCGCTCTCTCTCTCTCTCTCTCTCTCACTCATAGAGATTGTGTTTACTGAAATTAAAATGTATGACAAAGTGCGTGCAATAATTCGTGCAAGTTTAATGAGTCGCCGCAATGTGGCATTTGTCGTCTGTCTAATTGTACTAGATATGGATATTTTAATTGAATGAGAACGATGTCTTATTAGTTGAAGCAATTAGTCTATTTGTGCTGCGTATCTGAAATGGACATGGATCCATGAAACAGAATCAGAGAGCCACACTTGGTAACTTCTTCGCATCTTCATCATCATTTTCAACTTGTTAATCAAATATGAGACATGGACATGAACTGTACCTGAACTAAATCAATCTTTTAATGTTCTACACTTATAAATTGTGGTATATATCCTATAGATAAATAATAGAAAAATATTGATTTTGATATTAACAATAATTTTGTATTCACTGATATAATTCAAATGCGTTTAAATCAGTAAATCAGTTTCATACTAGAACTGAAAAATAAATTGAAACATATAAAAACTTGATAAAAGAAATAAATTATGATAAATAATGAAATAGTAAATAATTAAAAAAATCAATAAAATTATAATTATAATTTATTAATGAAATAAAATTACAAAATAATGTGTAAAATAATGTGATAAATAGTAACTAAAAATCTTTTTAACATAATTATATTTTTTTATATACAAATCTAAAACAGTTTATTGAAATCTGAAAATCTTATTAAATCAATGAATAACAGAAAATCTTTTTTGCTAAATATTTTTCTCATATAATATAATAATAATAATAAATAATAATAAATATAAATTTCAACATTATTAAAATACGTTTTTAAATTATAAATAAAATAATTTGAAAGTTGCCAAAAAAATAAATGGTTGAAAATCTTTTTATCTAAAGCTAATCTTAATTTAGATTATATATAACATTTTTTAAATATATTTTTATTATCATTGCTAAGAGTTTACAATTGTTTCAGTATACATATATTTTTCGTTTTTATCTTTTTTTGTTTTGTAGCTCATTTAATGGTCGACTTGTTGACAATTGGAGGTATTCGCATTCGAATTCCATATTTGGTTGTCTGGACTAACTTGAACTTCTTTAGTGGTGAGAGTTTAATGAACTGGTTGTTGTCGAGGATCACTATATACATATACATATATATAGGGCCATATCAGTTGACTAGATCTATACCAAATGAATTTACAATTGTTTGACTTGTTCTGGATTTAAAGACAAAAAAAAAGAAAAGGGAAAAATAGCACAAAAAAAAAAGTAAAAAAAGGAAATTCAATATTTACGCTTAGCATTCAATTGTGAAATTTTGTGATCCTAGTTAAGAATGAGAATGAAGCTGTGAATAAGTAGAGAGAGAGAGAGGGGAGTGTAAGAGAAGAAAAAGGGTTTGGATCAATATTTGACAAGCCACTTGTGTCCGTGTACGTTACACATGACCGTGCCCCGTGCCCCGTGGCCGATCATCAGACGATGCGTCGTGTGTGTGCCCATTGAGTGATTGCTTTGCTTATTTGACTGATTGAATGTTTGCACCCTGATTTTCGTATATGATAAGTTCAAGACTAAATATATATATGTACATATATATATATATAAAAATATATATGTGGATTTGTATATATATATAATATATATATATATACATTTGTGCTTGCACGTACTCTTATATTTAAGAGGATATCATTTATTTTTGACAAACCCGAATACGAATCAGATTCAAGGGATCTCTGGCGCCAACTGGCCCATTAATTATATGATTTTTCCTTTTGTCTCACTCACAAAAACATGAGTACAAAGACAAAGACAACAACAAACACACACACACACACAAAAAAGAATAACAAAATAGAGAGAAAGACCCAATTTATAGGCCCTTTTATGTCCAAAAGTGTCTTTCTCACCTGGGTGGTGGTGTTGGGTACATTTTGTACAGATTTTCCAATTTTTGGATATTTGTTTTTCTCATTGCCATTCATTGACAATTAAAAACTTTTCGTTGTTTGTCTAACAGCTGTCCTAGACAGGCTTGACCAATCTGACCAAATGCCCAAAGTGTCCTTATTGTATTGTTATTTTGTTGTTGTGTGTTCTGTTTTTGTTCTGAATTAAATGCAATTGTCCTTTTTTTTTGTTCCCAAAGTGGGCGCGACCTTTGATCTTTTATGCTCATGATTCTTTCATAATTTCTGTCACTTTACGTTTCGGTTTTTCGGTTCGCCAGACAGAGAGTACAATTGTTAATATATATAACAATTTTTTTCTTTTTTTTTTGCAATTGAAACACCTTTGAACCGTATTACGCGGAAAACTCTACACACACACACACACACACGGACACGCCTAGACACACTTACACACACTCAACTAGTCAGTTAAGGGGACAAAAGGCTCATTGTTAATGTGAGCATAATTTATATGGGCCAAGGCGCCGCTTTGACGACCTCATTCAGTCTGCAAATACAAAATAAAATGGAGGGGGAAAAACAAGGAATCCAACATTCCTCTATGAATTAATATATACAAAATAAGTATTACTTTATATCAAACATTCTTCTATAGAATAAAGCAAACGACAATTATTTAAAACAAATTATATAAATTATTACTTTTTTTTTATTTTAAAAAATTTACATATTCAATTTTGCCTTTATTTAAACTACTGATAATCATAAAAAAAAAGTGAAAAACTTTTGGTTTAAGTTCTTTTTCATGTAAATAATTTTATTAGTATTTTCTAATATCTATAACTATAGTAATAAAACTTTAATATTACAGTAAATATTGAAATCTTTAAATAATTGAAAATATATATTACTTAACTAGGATCCCTCTAAATAATTTTATCCTCAATATTATTAACATATTTTTCTCTTTTTTATTTAAATTAAGTAGTACCTTTAATTTGTTGTTATCTAACTGATATTGGTATTATTAAAACGAAAACTTTTGTAAATCAGTTTTTGGTAATAATATTTTTAAGACATTTTTAATTGTCATTGTAAATGTTCTATAACCTTGATAAATTTGAAAAACTAAAATAAATATTCTTAAGCATGTTGCAAAGTCTAAAAAACTCTTAGAAAATTAACTCAAAAATCATTTTCATTTAGCCCAAGTTAGTTATGTTCAGTAATGACTTTATTTGGAACTTAAAAATGTTAATTTAAATGAATATCAGTTGATTCTAAATGTATTTCAGTTCAGTTATGATGATAAATATGAATTGAATATGTGACAATATTAACAAGTTTGCTATTATATATTTTTTTTCATTTAATTGTATTAGTATTTATATATAGATGATTCAGTATAACATTTGGTTGATCAGCTTAAATTATTTTCCCATGGAAATTACCTCCAATGCAATATATTCCTTCCACTCTTTCATCTCTTTAATCTAATTTAATGGGTGTCAGCATTTATGCAAGTCTTTTGCCTCAACCTAAATTTGCTAAACAAAAAAAAAAGAAGTTATATATATGTATGTATATATGTACATATATACATATATATATATACTTGTGTCCAGCTGAATTGAATCGATTGCCCAACCAGCAGCAGCTGCAATTAATTCTGTGAAAGAAAAACTGCTGAGGCACTTGAGAGTGAGTGAAGTTGGAAAGATTTCATCAACACCTCTATTTATTCCCACATCACATATATAAAAAGCTGATCCAGCAACATAATGTCGTGAGACTTAAGAATAAACAAATTAATTTACAAAAAGAAAAATTGACAGATAGATAGCAGAGCGAATAATAAAATATTGTTATATTACAATTAAATTGTTAAGTAAACATAATATATAATATAAATTAAGTTTAAAGAAAAATAATATAATAAAATTTTTTCATCATTAATATATATGTATATATATGTACGCAGATATTTATGTTAAAATATCTAAATAAATTTGGCTCTTATTGGACAATTCAATTTGGACAACATTAAAAATCTTGACAGATTGTTGACAATATTAATTTCAATAGTTATAAACAAATAGAAAATGTTTAGTTTTTTCTTTTTAAACAATTCAAATTTGAACACTTTGGGGGCGTGTTGAAATCATCACTTAATGTTGTTGTTGTTGTTGTTGCTGCTGCTGTTGTTGTTGCTGTTGATCGCATTTAGGGTCCATAAATGTAACGCCATTATCTGTAAATCTGCAGCGGAAAACATAACTCAAAAATACAAGTTAAATAAAAAAAAAAGTAAAATAATAAAACAAAAAAAAAAAAAAACACGAGAAGACGAAACATAAATGAAATAAGATATTTTAAATTAATTGTCTGTGCCACAAAGACAAAAACAAAATTTCTGAAGACCTGCACGTGACCGAAGGCAAAAACACAAAAAAATTAAACAAAAATTATAAATGTATATACAACTTACAGAAAAAAAAAAAAACAGAAACCAAAAAAAGCATTTAGATTATATCAGAGCCGAGAGTTCCAGGCGCAAAAGTTCATTCAAGAAACCAAAAAGGAAAGAAACTAAAGCAAAAGGGAAAAGGTGAACGGGAAATCGTTCAAAGAGAGCAAAAATTTTATGCTCGACTAGAAGAGACCCTGGAAATTTAAAAGTGTGGAAAAGTGTGCCAAAGCATCATTATAAATTGCATTTTTAATTTATATATTGTTCCTTATATCAGAAATTTTATATACACAAAAGCAAGATATTAATTATTCAATTCTTTCTATCTAAAACCTGTAATATTATATATAATTTATTAATATATACTGATATTTATATATGATCAAATACCTTAATTAAGAAGGTTAATTAAGCGCTTACAGTTACTGTAATTGTATCTTAATTTTAGTTGAAATTTTTATTGAAATAATTTCAATTGGTTTTTAGTTTCGGTTGTTGTCAGTTCTCACCGATATACCCTGTCACAATTAATGGTTTTTCTTTTTTAGGCGACACACACACACACACACTCACACACACAGGGAGATGAAAATAAAGAAGGAATTTAGACATTTCTCATAGAAAGACATAATTTTCAATTTAATAAAGGTCAGCCTAATAAAAACCTATCAAAACTAAAGATAGATGTCGGTTACGTGCACCTGAAGAACCGTATTTCCAAAAAAAGGGTTGAAAGGGAAAGATGGACACACACACACACAGATAGACAGAGACAGAGTGAAAGATAGAATGTTAGAGAGAGAGGGAGAGGGAGCGAGAGGACGCTAACTGCATGCAAAGCAGAGTAAAAGAATGAATGCACTTTATGCCTTCTTTTGTTGTGCGTGTGTGTGTGTGTGTGTGTGTTGCAGTGAATGGTGAATGGATCCGTTGCATAGTTGCATGTCCACACAGAGCACAAGAGGCTGCTGCTGCGGCTGCGGCTGCAACAATAATAAAAATCAAAAAAGGCGATAAGCGATCTTTAGTTGGCCCTGTGAGCTTCAACCAAAGGAGCTAAAGATGGAGTAGACCCAGATGGAGATGGAGAATCATCTCCCTTGGCATATTAAATTGTTGAATCAGAACACTGAGACTACCATATAATGTAAGAGAGAAAGAGAAACAGAGAGAGAGAGAGAGAGAGAAACGGAGACAAATCGGAGCACGTACACAGCGTCCGAAATTAATGACAATTGCTGATTGTGTGCGATAAAACGCGACAAAAAGAGATAGGAATAGAGAGGGCACACGGTAAGAGAGGGGTAAAATAAAAAAAAAAAAAAACTCACACAAAGTCTGAAAATCATTGTAGAGAGCCTCTACAGAAGGTGCGCGTAGATTCCTTCACCTCGATAAGGCCAACAGTAACAATAACAAAAATTGTCGTAAAATGTTGGTTTTTTTATTTTTGGTTTAGTTATTTTTTTCTGTGTTTGTTGTTTTTTTTTTTTTTGGTTGCTTATGGAACCCACAATGATTACCTCCTTAACAATATAAGTAAAGAATTATTATATGGCTCATAAAATATTTGTACAAGTCTATAAATGCCGCGTAATTTACTTTGCAGGTCTGCAATTAAATTGTGCATCTCTTTGAAATTGTTCTGGTTCCTTCTATTCTTATTCTTCATTTCTTTGTTATTCTTTATAGCTCTATTCGTTTTTTTTTTTTTTTTTTGTTATTGTTGTTGAACATTGCGTATGAGCTATAAGACTGGGAACGAAATTTTGAAAAGGGGGGTGGAGGGAAACGGATCTCTGCCGGTAATTGATATGGCGCCAGGCATTAGACTAGTCGATCCAAAACCCATGGGCCACACACAGGAAGTAAACTTGAAAACTGATAAATAAACTTGCACAAATATGGAAATTCGTTATAAAACTATATATGTACAATAAATGATATCTCTCTTGTTATTTAAACAACCCAAAAAGTGTCGCAAATGTTCTATTTCATTGTTTAATATTCATTACGATTATAATTAAGGAAGAATCATCATAAACTTGGAAAACAAGAAACAATTAATTTAATATTTTATTATCTTATATATGTATATTTTGCAATTATATATGTATAATTTGGAAAAATCATTAAGAAAATAAAGTTCGCTTTAATCAATTTATTAAAATCTTAAAATCCAAGATTTTTTCTACTTAGTTTTGATTTAGGCAGATAAAAATTAATAAAACATAAAATTGATATTGATGATATAATACAGAAAACATTGGTAGATATTGATATATAGGATCTAGTTAGCTGATAAGTTGTCCAGTTTTTCATTTTCACTTTAATTTATTTAATAATATTTTTTGCTTTTCCGCTAAACAAAAACCAAAAAAAAAAAAATGAATAATAAATAAAACAACAGAAGTTCAGTTTTTCTTTTTTTAATATATTATTTTAAATATATTATGTAAATAGGTTTCGATTGGATTGTTGGGTTTCACTTATTACTACTACTATCACAGCATGTAAAATACAAGGGCAAAGTTGTGCATACAAAACAAAGAAAACTTATATACTAAATCTTGGCAATAAATACCGTTTGTTTATATTATACCATTAATAAATAGTATTCATAATACAGTTAGGTCTTACAATTAGATTTAAAAAAAAAAACTTTTTTTAGAGAAAATACAAGGAATGATATAAATGTATTTAGATGATATATGTAATTGAAATAAATACTTAAATAATATTGGATTCTGCGTTTCATAGCCATTTTGTATGTAAGTGTTCGATGTATCAGAACGATAATAAATAAATATTGAATAAATAATTAATGGAATGAGCCTCAATTTGTGAGGTTAGATTAGAATTGGTGGTGTTTGGTGGGTATGTTGGCGCTTAAGTTTTTCAATGTCTTGGAACTAGTTTCTCAATTCGAATTTTGGAATGCCAAAAGGTCTTGAAAGGATCTTTTGTTTGTATTTATTGTATTCAGTATTGTTGTTTTAATTGATTTCGTCTTTGAGTCTTCTTATTACGGGATAACCATTTCCTTCTTTGCTTATCTAATAGTTTAATTAATCTATTCATATATTGTATATACGAATACTTTACGAATCTCACATCCAAATCCAAATGAGTGGATTCTGGTGGCAGGATAACCTTCTCATCTCTGGCAGCTAACTCGGCCAATTTATGCAGATTCACCAATTTTGCTTTAAAGTGTTCCAATTTGGATTCCATTTTTGATTTCGATAATGTTGTTAATGGTATAATTTGTATTTTGGGACCTTTACCCTCATTCCTTTTTGCAATTCGATTTATCTCCCAAATTGTTGTATCCACATTACACAGCATTGAACGGGCACTCAAACGTAAACGATCAGTATCTAATAAAATGACACTTTCATGATTCGAGTTTTTATAATCGTATAGAAATTGTGCTGTTCGAAGATAGCTAAAGGCAGCAACATAGAATTCCAGATCATTATGAACATTACGTAATTTTAACTGAAACTGGAAAACAAAAAAAAAAAAAAAAAACAAATGGAAGAAATAATAATTAGTACAAACTCATGTTAATCATATAAAATTATATATATATATATGTATGTATGTATATATGTAATCTCTTATCTAAACATAAGAGATCTATATAAAAAATCAATATTTTGCATTTTCAATGTATTTGTATGTAGTATTTATATTATTTTTTTTGTAAATATTAAGTTCTTAAGAACTGGTACTTGTTCTAATTGCCAATATTTTCAATTGACCAGCCAACCCACCCACCCATTAATTAGCTTCTAAGGTGAGTGAACTTTTTGACTTAGTTTTCTCATTTAAAGCTACTTTTCTAGTTGTTAGAAAGAGATAGAGATCGTAAGAGATATTGAGTGCGTGAGAGTGCGAGCGCAAGCGTGGCGGTGAGAGATATTAAAATAAGAGCGACGACAAAAATATGAGAGAGTGGGAAGAGCGTGCGCCAACGAAATTAATCATACGCCGCATTGTGCCAGAAAGTGAAAATCGAATGCTACGACGCCGCTTTAAGCGCTGCTGATGCCTAACTGTTATTTTATTGTTGGTGTTGGTGCTGTTAATGCCGCTGCTGTTTGGCCTCGTGAGTAGTCAGTGACGTCGCAAGTCTCTCGTTTATTCGTGTATCGTGTCGTTTCATTCATGCCGGGGAATCCATGCGGTACGCCAAGACTCTGACTCGCCTGATAGCTGATTCATTTCACACGCGTCTCTTACCCCGACCCACTAAACAGTCAGTCTATCCGACACTTTAGCAGCCGGCTGGCGTGCGCTATCTTTCTCTCTCTCTCTCTCTCTATATATATATATATACATATCTGCCTTTGCCCCTGACTCTAACCCTTTTAGTGTCGTTCATTTACAACAAAACGTTTACTCAATCTTCATTCTCTGTGTATAATTATATGTATATACATATATATTAACAACTTTTCTAAGCATGTGCGAAAAAAAAAAAAAAACAAGAAATTGTGACGTCAAAAGGCCGCGAGTTCTGTATAAATATATATTGTATACACATTAGGCTTTTAGGGTTTGTTTTTCGATTATGGATTGCGGTTTTTTCTTTGGATTTTTGGTATTCGATTGTTCAGTATCATCTAATCTAAAAATAGAGGTCTTCAGTCAATCAGTCAGTATGCCAATCAGCCAGCTAGTCATCTATACAGAGTTGGCACTTCGTCATCAGATATACATACATATGTATATGTATATATATATATCGTTACGATAGTCACATTAACAATTAGTTGTCAACGTTTGACGTATGCATAAGTCAACATGAACATATTTAATAATCATTTTTTATTTCTTTCTTAGATTTCTTGTATAAATATTTATTAATTTTTTTTTTTCCAAAAAATTTCCTTCTAAAATTTTTATATGACGCCAATGACAGAGTGAGAGAGAGAGAGAATAAGAGAAATTCACACAAGTGAAAGATAAAGTGGAGCTGATCATCATCATCATCATCATGATAATAATGATCATGATCATCATTAACACAGTTAAATGGATGATGATGTTTTTAGTTGCTAAGCAATACTTAGCATTTTGCCTATTCCACGGTGAGTTGCCTTTTTTTTGTTTCCCATATTTTAGACTAAACAAAGTCTGGTTTATTATTTATAGATTTAAATACATAACAAGATCATGCTTTTAACTATTTTTAACTTGAATTATGCAAATGTTTTTAACAAATGTGCAACATTGTATTGACTAAAATGAAAAGTTCAATTTAGTTAAACTTGTTAACAACAAAAATAAATTGCACGAGTACCAAATAAGTTTAAAATGATAAACATAAAACATTTCTATCATTCTAATCTACCCTATTTGTCTAATGGGTATATTTGATATAAGAGTGAACTAGTTTCTTGTAATTTCATTCATTCATAAAATATATTTTATGAAACTGTAAACCTTTATGATATCAAATTGTTCAGATATATTCAATATATACTACAATTAACCGGTTTTATATGCAGTATTTGTTAGATTTTTCCTTTATGGAAATATATATTGTATAATTAACACCTTTAAAAATTAAATCAAAAAATATCTACTGCTACAATAAAAATCATGCCAATATTTTATATATAAATATATAATATACATATTGTATATACATATATCCATTACGGATATATGTATGTACATTTCAATACTAAAAAGTGATAAGTTTTCAAAGAAGCATTATTTTGAACGTATGTATATAGTAATTCATTTTCTAGGAAAATGAAGTCTTTGATTCTTGGGGAATAAAATAGTTTATCAAAGTATCCGGGAAGTAAACATCAAGAAATTTATTATTGCCACTTTTATATATTTTCAACATTGATGCCTGATTATTTGTTTAGGCAAGAAATTAGATAAAATTCAATTTTGTTTGCATCCAAATGGGAGGGGACAGCTGTCCATGAGGCTCTAATAAAACGTGATGGGCTTCATTATCAAGGCGCACGCCTTTAATTAGGCACTTGCGAGAGAAGCTTATGAAGTTATGCACTTTTCATTAATATTTTATTAAATTGTAGCTATCACCAATAATCGATAATCGAAATAGAAATCTATTGGCCAACCCATGCCCATTCAAAATAACCGAAATCAGTCCACTCATATGACTGCCTAAACTTGTGATAATAATTGGTTTTTGCACCTACGCAAAAATAAAGTCAAGTGGATACCATTTCACGTGATACTATAAAATGCCATATACATATAATTGCCTGATGACTACAAAAAAAAAAATTAATTTTTTTTTTTGTTTTTTTATGACGAGAGAGTAAAAAATGTTTTAAGATTTTAAGATATTGTTTAGAACTTACCTTTGTCGTTTTGCTCTTCCAACGGAGTCGTGGTAGAAATTTATAATGATTTCTGTGAAGATCCCATTGTGAAGTATTCATTTCCCGATAATCGAAGGCTTTCAGATCATTAATGGTTTTATCGGTTATCGTATAACTAACACTTCTTCTTACATCATCATCTATAAAACTACTATTTTCGAAACGTATGTGTTTTTGCATTAGATTGAGAAGCTGCAAAGAGAAATAATTAAATTATTATAAAAACATATAAATATATATTAAATATGTTGTAAGTTTTTAAAAATAATTAAACTTATATAAATTATGTAAATTTGAAATATATATACATATAAAATATTTCAAAATTTAAATTTGCTTACAGAGTATCTTTAAAGTCGTTAACAAATCAATTTATTATTAATTATTTTGTTTATTGTTTTTAATTTTTGAACTTACTTCTTGTCTCTTCTCGTGCAGCTTGAAGATTCGCTTTTTCATGGTTTGGATTTTTAATTTTGATCTATCCCTTTTATCTGTGCTAATCCTTGGTGAACCGCATGTATTATTCCAAGGTAAAGTGGAATTGACAGCCAATTGGAATCGTTCCATAAACGATAAAGCCGAATAACGTTTCAGTCGCGATGTGTTGTTGCTATTTGTGCTGTTGATGCCACCTAAAATGTGGTCAATTGTGGGTCTATAAATTGGGGTGGCAGCCACCCCAAAATGGCCGCCACCCTCACGGTTGGCCACTTCCTGTTGCAACTGTTGCATGAGTAAAATTGTCAGGAGTAGAGAGCCAAAGCCAAAATGTTGTTGTGCTCTTTCCCGTGTGTTAGCCGTTTGGCAAGCCAAATGCTTCGTCTGAAAAAAATAAAAGCAAACAAAAATAAGTTAAGTGTTTTTTTTTTATTGCTGTTTTTTTATACCCTGTATCCATTGGGTAAAAGGGCATGTTAATTAGAAAAAAACCTATAACTAGACTTATAGCAAGCTGATTGTCAAAATCGAGCAATAAATATTGGATATATATCTCTGTTCGTTTTCTACTAAATTGTCAAGTGCAACATTGACTTTTAAGAGTGAGCGAGATAGCTAGCGTTCGCTGTTGCAGCATGTTAAGGTTATATATAAAAATTAATGGCGATTTTAAAAGAGTTTGATTATATGGAATTTCTCTACTTTTTACAGGGTATACTCAAAGTCGGCAAGAACGACTTGCTTGCTTTATTTTTCTTCGTTGTTTTTTTTTTTGTTTTAAACGAGTCAATAAGAGAATTGAGTGCCTTTTTTTATTTTGCTTCTGTTGCATGAGTGTGAGTGATTGAGTGAGTTTTTATGTTGTGACTGTTGGGGGAATCCCGTTAGACATGCACACTCACGCACACACCAATACATACAAATGTAGACACACACGTACGTGTTACGTGTATGTCGACACAATTACTTTTGGTTTGTTGCGTTATTGTTGTTATCTGGCTGACATAATTATTTAAAATTAACAACAAAAAAAGCTTTTTTTTTGGTTTTAGGCTGAATCATCATTTTCTGGTGGGGTAGGCCCAACAAAAAAAAAAAGAAAGAAAAAAAAAACCTTATATTAAGCTACAAAGTCAACGAACTTGCCAAATGCTACATGTGCCACGCGTTGCGTCTTCTTGCAAACTTTTGTGAAATTCGCTTCGACTTGCGTCTTCGTTTTCGTATCTGTCTCCGTCTTTCCCACTCTCTGTCTCTCCCACTACCTTACACTCTCTCTTCCGGACATTGTCCAGGCCAATACGGTGATGACGCATCATCGAACCATACTCCTCTCTTTACTCTGCTGCTACTCTTTTAACCCGCCCTTCCCCCTTCTATACTACACCTGTCATCAGTCAACCAACCAAACAATTAAGCTACCCATCCCCCTAACCCCTTGGCCATAACAAAAAAAAAAAAAATAAAAAATAAAAAAAAAAAACGTGTAAATTAATTTCACATGTTTGTCATATGTATTTTATTTTATTTAAGGAAAAATAAACTTTAATATTTCTTTCGTACTTCCAAAAGATTTGGCCAACTATTTTGCTTTTTTTTACCATTTTTCCATGCTTTGTGTTTTTTTTTTGTTGTTGTTGTTGTTTGTGGTTGCAATTGCAAAGTTGATAAAGTTTGTTTCTAAGAATTTGTCATTTTATTAATCGAAATGGGAACAAAATTGATAACTAAGCAAACCTCAAGAGTAAAATTCTTTGAAAATATCAATAACTGCCTTTTATTAAAAAATTCCTAAAAATTGATTTTCCAAATTGAATATATAATCGGATCATATATATACATATATGTATATACATACATATATATATCTAATAAATTTCTGATAAAAATATTGTAACTAAATTTACATATAATTAAGGATAAATCTTCCAGTTGATTATATCCATATTAAAATTTTCGATCAAACTATTGAGAATCGAAATTTTTTTTTATTTTTGTCACAAAAAAGGAAAAGTTCACGTTTATCTATAAAGGATATATATTTTTAATATATTTAGCCCTTTAGATCATCTTATCTTAAAGGATAACATTTACTAGTTTCGCTCGATTTCTTTGTAAGTTTATTTGTATTTATTTCTTTCCTGATAAAAGCCACGAAATCGCATTGAATTCGTTACATTTCATCATCATTATGCGTCATACAGATTTAACTAGACAAAAATGTTAAAAAAAAAAAAACTAAAGGTACACATTACACAATAATTAATTACATTAGAGCCAAAAAAAAAAAATAAGATTAATATGGAACACTTACCATTTACATATAATTAACTAATTGAAAAATCCTTTAAATTTGATTGGATCACTTTGGTTTTTTTTTGTTTTTGTTCGGGGGGCAAATTGTTTTATCACTTGTTTTTTTTTTAGCACACGCACGAAATAGAATTGATCGTTGATCGATATTTGTATAATATGCAAGTCAGAATTACTATATAGCTAAAGAGGTATGCGCGTGGTTTAAAAAAAAAAAAAAAACTAAATCAAATAATAAAAAAAAATAAAATACACAGAAAATTTGTAACTTTTTCTTGTGTGCAAAAAATATTATATCGACGCACTGCGTTTGGCTGCTTGCTTTGATTTGATTTTGATTGCCGGACAATCCGATCGAATTTGACTTTGGATTTCTCGTCTTCGTCTTTTGTTATCGTTTTTTGTTGCTTGCTGCTGTTGTTGTTGTTGTCACAGAGTCGTGGTTTTCAGTCGTGTGTAGATTGCGAACTGAACTCTTCAGTTACTCTAAGCATACTAATGAGGAGGCGGAGGCCGAAGCAGAGTGGCCGTTCACTCAGAGTAACCCATACAAAGATATTGCAGTCCCTCCGTAAGTATAGACACATACACATATAAGGCAACGAGAGAGTAGTGTGTGTGTGTATGTGTGTGCGACTTCAACGTTAGTTATGAGTGTGCAAACCATTCCACACTTGGGGGCTTTCTCACGCACCCCCTTTTTGGCTAAGTAAATAAGTGTTGCCATAAGTATTTTGATTTCAACTTTTAACAATGGCCAAAAATGAGCAGACAGCTGTTTTTTTTAGTAAACTCATTCAATGTGTGAACGGAACAGCTGACCGACCTAGTGAGCGACAGCAGAGAGGTAAGATATTTACATATAGAGATAAAAAATAAAACAAAAAATCATCAGTTAGTCAGCCATTATCATAAATGACTTTAACTTTACCTTTTAAGGCTGAGAGCGTTAACTCTCTGACACTCTCTCTCTCTCTCTCTCTCTCTATCTCGCTGTCTCTTTGGAGCTCTCTTTGAGCTGCTCTCTCACTCACACACATTGAGCTAAACGGTTTCGCATTGACCACGACATTGATTTTTGCCTTAGATATGACTCTACTCGTATTTGATATTGATGACACACACATAAACAAGCAGGCATACACAGACACACATACACACACACACACATACACCCGATAAACGATCGTTCAAGTCAGCTGTTGATAGCAAACAGCTGAAAGTCTCACTCTTTCAATTTATCTCTCTCTTGTTTTGCTCTCTTTTTCCCCCTCTCTCTCTCACTCACTCACTCACTCTCTCGAATAAACAAAATTTACAATTTATTGCATTGTTTTTGCCGGTTTCTGAAATTTGTTTACGGGTCGTAAACTATTTATCGATTAAGGCGTGAAAGCAACATAGTAATTTTGGTCTACTTCCGATCTCCTGATATATTCATATATATGCATACATACATATATATATGTATTAATAACTTTGCTTTATCAGGTTAACAATTTCCCATACTTAAAAATTTATTGTCTCAGTTATTGTTGCTGTAGTTGTTGCTATTTTTTTTTATTTTTTTTTTGTTGCTTTTGCTGTTGTTCGCTGTTTTTCTCCTTGCAAATTTGAGCTATTTCCGTTCAATTTCACAAGAATTTAGTTATTACTCATACGCAACGTAGACGCTGTCTGCTTGTCTTTGGGCTTTAGTTATCTCTATCTCTCTCTGTGTTGCTCTCTCTCTCTCTTTCTTTTTCGCTTACTGTACATTCATTCATGAAGTTGCCATCTAAATTTCACTGCGCGTATCAATAAAAAATTTGTTGAGCTTGTGTTACTCATTGAAAAGAAGGAGGGACACATGGAGATGTCTCCATAATTTTATTGACAGTGGCGGAAGCGGCCGAAATGGATTCAAAGACTCCACCGTACCCGGTACAAAAGCGCGGGCGTAAAGCATGATTAGGCCAATCTATTTATAAACTATTGTCGAAGTTGTTAGCAGGGCCAACAAATTTATATTTGTTGGTTTTTTTTCAGTTAATTTTTTTTTGTTTATATAGTTGAATTTTTACTTTTTATATTTTTGCATTCTTTCTTTATGTGTGAAAAAGAAAAAAAAAAAATAAAAATAATAATGACTAAAGGTCATTGTGGAGTTTTTGTTCGACTTATATAGACTTTTCTTTCGATTGCACGATTACCTATTACTATGTATATTCTGTGTGTGTAAATCCCTTATTGGTAATATATGACGATGGTGGCGTATGAGTAATATTTGACGTATGACCAGCTAGTTGAGGCATGCTCTCATCATTGATGATGATGTGGAAACTAATATGAATGAGTATTACAGAATGACTTGCAATTATAAATAAAAAATTGAATTCAATTCAAATTGAAAATGAAATGGAAATTGAAAATAAATGCAATGGATTTAAAGAAAATTGAATTGAAAGAAAATTGAAAGAAAATTAAATAGAATTTAAATTTTTTACTCAAATTGAAATTATATATATAAATTGAAGAATATTCTTAGTAACCTGTCTCCCTCTCTCTATATATACATATTAATATACATTTTTTTTAGAAAAATTGAAAGAGTATGAAAATGTTTGGTTGAACTGTCGCGATTAATTTTATAGCATTTGTTGAATTCTTTAGTTAATGAACTTAAAGAATTTTTGTGTCTTTTTTTTTGGTTTTTTTTTTTGTATTTTATTTGTCTTAATTTAATGACTCATTTTGGTTTTTCATTTCCATTTTCGTTTTTAGTTTCTGTTTGAAATCGATTGGTTAATAAATTAACATTATGCGGTTACAGATATATATACATACATATATATATATATATATATTTTTTTTTTTTTTGTGTATTGTCATACATTTTTTAAGCCAAAGTCATGCAGTGCTGAGTTGTGACAAATACATTCAGTATTTAAAATGCTTATCAGTTTGCAGACCTTTCAATTATTTATATAATCTCCTTTCCATAGCCAAAATGAAATAAAATAAATACGGAATCGACGGAAGTAATTTGTAAGACGGCATTATTTCTGACTGTAAGTTCAATAATTCGGAAATGGGTGTGAGCCAGTTAATTAGATAATTACACCATAATATAATAATATAATAATTAATTTATATTAGAGCTTTTTCAGTTCTTGGCTGTCAAATGTATTATGATCGGTATTAAAATTTTGTAAATTATAACTTGACTTAAACACTTATTTTGACCAAAGAACAAAATCTTTTAAAAATGTTCTTAATTGAAATGTTAACATATAAAAATGAAGCAAGCAAGTCGTCCCTGCCGACATTGAGTATACCCTGTACCAAATAAAAGTACTCTATAAAGTCAAAAACGATCAAAATCGCCATCAATTTACAAAAAAAAATTCTCTTAGCATGCACTGCTTGCCATGCAGCAACACTGCACTGCTTGCCATGCAGCAACAGCGAACGCATGCTATCTCGCTCACACTTAACAGCCCATTTTGCATGGGGCGTTTCAGTACAAAACGGAAATACGTATATCTCCGATAATTATTGTCCGATTTCGGTAAAATTTGGTCAGCTGGTGCATTTTGGCTATATAAATGTGCATGCCAAATAAAAATACGATATGTTTAATATTGCCGTAGTTATCGGTTTTTCCCAAATTGCGGGGGCGGAAGTGGGCGTGGCAAAAATTTGAAACAAACTTAACCTGTCTACACAACAGACGGATGTTGACACCAAATTTGGTTGCTCTAGCTCTTATAGTCTCTGAGATCTAGGTGTTCATACGGACGGACGGACAGACGGACGGACAGACGGACAGACGGACATGGCTCAAACGACTCGGCTATTGATACTGATCAAGAATATATATACTTTATGGGGTCGGAAAATTCTCCTTCTGCCTGTTACATACATTTTAGCGACTTTAATATACCCTTTTACCCTATGGGTACAGGGTATAAAAATAAAATTGAACTTGAAACTTATTAAGAAGCTAATTGTAAGTAAATTCGTAAAATTTGAATATTTATTTAACAACAAACCCCAACCCTTTCCCTTTCTTAATTTCTATCACACACACACACACACACACACACATACACATACAAATTTACAGTCACTGTCCACCGATGACCGGGTCAGTTTCCATTGACTTGCGGTGGAATTGAAGGGCAGAGGATGGACTTTAATGCCCGGCAATTTGGCTCGAACGCTGCGCCGCCGTTTTCATGTTTGCCGACTTTGAACCGAAAATTTAAAAGTTTCACACATAACAAAGTGCGAAGGATGTGCAGCCGAAAGATCCCGCAAAAGAGCCAAACTTAATTAGCGACCATTGCAAAAATATTTACGGCAAAACAAAATAACACCCATTAAGGCAACAAAAAAAGCAACAAAAGTAACAAACAAAAAAAAAAAAGAAAAAAGGAGCGCAAACGCGTGATGATCACTGGGTAACGCCCCTTGACGACGAGACGAGAGTGATCCAAAACAGAAAACCCAAAAAAAAAAAAAAAGAAAAAAAAAACCCACACTCATATTGGGAGCAAAACAAAAGCCGCCACAGGAGCGGGCGCTGAAGCCTCTGTGTGCCATGGGAGGTGCAAACGCCTCCTCTTTTGCCTGGCCTCAATGGTTATACGAATGCGATCCGCACTCGTACTCGCACCCGCACCCGCAACCGCAACCGACCACCTCCGCCGAAAGCAAGACCAACTCCAACTCCACCTTCCAACACCATCAGCATTTTCATCTCCCCCCTCCCCCCACACACACACACATTTCATGGCAGGCAACACAAATCCGTTCTTGACCATGGCCCGTCATTATAAGCCGTCACCTTGTTGTGTGTAGACATTGGCCATGGCCACCGCGCAGCCGAAAAAAAAAGAAACACAGACAATGGGCAAACGGGACAAACGGACGGAAAAAAAAAAAAAAAATACGATGCAAACTGCTAATCCGGTTCGACTTTGAGTTTTGCTGTGCGCATTCGCGCATTCGGGTCTGCGGCGGCAATCGCTGAAGTGAAATCAACTCGTTAACTCGTTACCAAAACTGATCCCATTTAGCGGCGCATCCAGCGCATAAGCTGAACATTCGGTCTTATATACACATTTAATGCTCTGCATTAGGAGATGATAAAAAATAAAATAAAAAAAACACACACACACACACACACAAAAATGTATATTATTATATTTTTTATAATTAATTAAAATAAATTTTGAAATATTATTATTTATTAAATTTATTAAAGGTGATTAAATTGCTTAATATGCTAAGATAAAATGCCGACGTCTTAAAACATTTTGACTTTGGCGTCAGCGTATTCGCGTCATCAGCATCATCATCGCCAACACCTTCATCATTATCGGTGGCGGCGGCAATGGCGGCGGCGTCATCATCGTCGCCGTCGCCGTCGTCGTCGTCGTCGTCATCATCATCGTTGCCCTTAGGCGTTGGTAGATGTTGCCCCCAAAAGTTTGCCTGGGCCTCGGCCAGAGCCTGGGACCTGGGATCAGAACCTTAACCATGGGGACCATGGCATACCAATTGTTGGATCTGAAAAAAAAAAAAAAAAAAAAAAGTAGGTGGTTGTGATGATATACTTTGGGCCGTTGCTGTTGGCTTAGCTGTTGAAAAGCCCACTTATGCGGCTTCCGCTCCCGAGTCGTTCCAAGTCGGCGGCATTCCAAATCGGGAGTCGGGAGTCGGCAATATTGTTGCATTGTTATATATACATATATATATATATAGCAAAAGGTAAAGTTAAAGGCATTGGTAAAGGAAAAGAAGGATATCATCGTTGTTGTTGTTGTTATTATTGTTATTGTTGTTCTTGTTGTCGGCAGCAGTGTCGGCTTCCATGTTATTAACTTATATTTTCAACCAATAAAACGGCAATGAAGCGAGCTGAAATCGTTGCCAGTTGAGTTGCCCATCCAGTTCTTTGGTCAGTTCCCACAGTTATTATTTTCATAGGCTCAACAATGGGTTAGGAGTCAGTGTTGCGGGTGGGAGGGATGGTTCTTTTTTTTTTTTTTTTTTTAGTACGATGGTAACCCGGCCAGATTGCTATTTGATGTGGAAGTAATGCGACGATGGCGCCTCCAGAAAGTGTCAAATAACACAAAGGATCAGGATCAGAGACAGGGACAGGGACAGGAAAAGATACTGAGACAGAGACAGAGATAGAATCAGGTATTGGAAGCATTTCAAGTGTTGATGGCGCCCCCAACTTGACTCTTGGTGTGGCCTAATTAATGCTCGGCCATTAATCTTTGGACAGCAAATGGTGTCCAGAGAGACCACACAAACAAGTGACTTGATTAAACCATTTTTTAATTGATAACAATTAAAAATAATCTAATACTAATCTAAAGACATTAAAAAATTAGCAAAGTTTTTATTTTAGTGATGAAAATATATAATAAATAAAATTATAAATATGATTTCTAGCAAGAAAACTTATAGTAAACATAGTTAAACATTTAAAAGATTTATTGTATATATTTTGTAGAAAAATATTAGTGAAGAGAATATTTTATTAATTTTTTTGTTGCTTCAATTTATTTATAATTCTCAGCTAGTTCAGGCTATGGAAAGCTGATGATATAAATTCAAAGTTTCTTGCATTTTTCTAAATAAATTATAAATTTATTATATATTATTATATATAAAATGGAAACCCCTCAACAGTATTAATAAAAGTTACATATTGGTTAAATAAATAATATAATTATATAAATAAATGCAAGTTTTAATAGAAATAGTTTAAAAATAAATTATTCTAAATAAACACTCAAAATTATTGTAAATGTTTATATATTTGTTTAATTAATAATTTTTATGGTTGATTTGCATCTAAAAGCATTATCCTCGCAATTAACCGCCAACATTTGACCCAAACTTTGCTTTCCATTTTTATCTTTTTTATTTTTGGCAATATTAAGATCCATATTGTGGTCCTTCTAATGATATCCCGCTGATTTCGCTACATACATATACATAAATGGTTTTTTTTTTTATTTTTTCTTTGCAGCTCGTTTAATGATTTGTATATTATTGTCTCATCCTTTGGCTCATCCTCGTCACATATGAGCAAATGGTGGTCCAATCTGTCATACCTTTCGGCTTGTATATATATATATATATATATAAATTTCTATATATATCTACATTTTTGGACACTGTTGGGTACGGGGCTTCCTCTACTCGCACTGTAAAATTTTTCGCTTTTGTCGGGTGGTCGATTCCGGACTTGGACTTGGACTTGGACTCGGACATGGGCTTGGACTCCGATGCTTATCTCAGTTCAGTTTTCTTTTATTTTACTTCTTTTTTTTCCTTCTTTTTTGTGGCCGCTGTCATTCAACCTTTGTGTGAGGCATCAACTCTCCATCCAAGTCCAACTGCAACTCCAACTCCAACGCCAAGACTCATTTTTGCCTCTTTAAAAAATAAAATGCAGAATTATGAATCGGCATGTTTTACATGTGCGGGAGGTCTTGTAAAGGCGAGATAGGCCGCTCATCTTGCCAAAGGAAGAGACACAAGGTGAGCACGACAGAACAGAAAAATAAAAAAAAAAGAAAGATATATATACACACACACACACATATTGAATTGTGTGTACCTGTCGCTCAATGCTTCTCGAACCTGTTCTTGAATTAAATGTTGTGAAATTGTACACTTCAAAACGACAAAACAAAAAAAAAAAAAAAATAAAAAAATTAAAGGAAAAAAAAGAAAGAAACAAAAAGGAACTATCATCCTACATAATTATCATCTGGTTGAGGTTTTTTGTTTTTTATATATATTTCGTTTTTGTTTTGAAGCAATTACTTACACTTTGTGTGGTCCGTCCCCGTGCCCCCAGTGTCTGTGGCTGTGGCAGTGGCAGTGGCAGTGGCAATGGCAGTGGCAGTAGCAGTGTCGGAGAATGAGCTCCATCTTGTTAGCTCCATTTGCTGGAAGAGATTAATGGCTGAACATTAATCAGGTAACTTTGGGCGCCATCAACACTTGTAGTGCTTCCCCACACCAATTGAGAATTTAGTTGCCATTTGACACTTTTGCAGGTGCAACCAATGGAGGCGCCATCCACACCAAGTCCATATCAAGTAAATTAGTTAAGTTTGTCGGTTATTTATTATATTTTTGTTTTATTTATAACATGTTTGCATTTGTTGAATTAAAGTTTAATTTATCATTAACTTTTTATAAAATTTAAATTATGTATAAATATTTTCAATATACAAACCAGAATTAAAATCGTTGCATTGCTTAAAATAAATAATAATAAATTTAATTTAGTTTCTTTATGATTTAACAATAATGGCAAATTAATTAATTTTAAGCCAATTGAATTATAATTTTATAAGATTAATTTTGTTATTATAGAAAAACAATTTATTGATTATAATTTTAGCTGTATCTTAGAGAAGTTTTAATAATTTTTTGCCACCACTAAAAATGAATATTTTCTTTATATTATTATTTATACTTATTATTTGTTTCTCATACAAATTAAAGAAATTATACTAAAAAGAAAGTAAGAACATAATTTTTGGCCAACTGAATTAATTTTATTGATCATCAGAATTTATTTATAAAGACAATCGCATCACTAAAGTTTAGTTTCTATATAACTTTTCAAACTATAAATTTCTTTTCCAAACAATTTAATTTGTTACTTAAATATTTTGTTTTAAAACAGTTTGAAATAGTTTTTTAAAAGTCTTAATATAATATTTTTTTTTTTTTGTAGTTTCCATTAAGTCAATTAGATCAGCTTTAGTTTCTTTAAATAATTTTTATTATTGTAAATATTAATATTTGCTTTCGTTAACATTTCTTTTCCACTTTAATCCTTTGAGACAACTTGGCAAACATCAAAAGCACATCAAGCAGCAATTGCTTTAGAGATTTGAATGTGATCTCGAGTACCTTATTTCCACAATATTACAATCAAACGTATATGTATACGAACACACACACAAACACACATGTATAGAGGGGAACACACACGCACACATACATACAACTGAAGACAAATGAAGCAGCAACTAAAGCAGAAATATGATAATTGAGTGCTCATTTGTCTTACACGCAAAGAACAGACAAGCAGACAAGTGAGGGCGAGGGCGAGGGTGAGGTTGAGGTTGAGGTGAGCAATGAATAAGGACCAGTAGAAGAGGGAGCCGAAGGAGGTAGACAACAACGAATGATGTTAAAGGAGATAGGGGAGGGGATAACATGACGGGAGCGACAATCGTTTCAGTCGGTGGCAGGTATTTGTATCTGAAGAGTTGGTCTACATGCGTTTTCATGCCCACATTGAAATACATTATGACAGCGCCAAGGGATTTTGTTAAGACTCTATCCTTCTCCCTCTATCTCTCTGTGCCTCTGCCTTGAGTGTCGGTAACAACTAAACCCTATTCCTGCATTGATATATCGAATATCCTGGCAATTGATTTGAGCCTTTGCACCTCTGTTACTCACTCACTCTTTCGATATATATACATATATATTTAGATCCAGCTTATGCAATGACAATTTTTTTTTCCTTCTTAGATGCATTCCAAACATATAGATTTCAGATTTCAAATTCATGATATTAATTATTGGGAAATTTACACATATGTATAATATTTTTGAAACCGAATTAATTTTTTACTTATAAAATTTCCAATAATTCAGTTAATATGATATAAAATATAGTGAAATATATATTATTCATAATATACTTTAAAATATATTTAAAAGTAAAATTAATCAATAAATTTAATATCTTATAATTTGATATATATTTTAAATTTCAAATGTATAAGAAAAGTGACAAATCAAATTAATTGCAATCTAATAAGATATTAAAGAATATATTAATATTATATGTATATATGTTGTTTTATAGATTAACTAAATTTAAATTTAATATGATTCTAGAGTATAATGAATTCGTTTTGGCTATAAATTTAGTTACCTGACTATCGGCTATGCCTCAACATTCGCATAATTATAGACATGTCAGCTGTTTGTGGGTCTCTACGACTACCACGTATCTTAGAGTAGTGCTCTCATATGTAGTTTTGTCAGAGTTGATTTGATTTTCCTTCTTCAATCTCTTCAATTGTTTTGTAATGGCAAAAAGAAAGAAAAAACAAAAAAAAAAAGAAATATATAAAAACAAGTGGACAACAACTGGTGGCTGCCATGTCGATAACCACTTCGGGTACTCCGATATCACTTGCAGCTCATTCGAATGGCAAATTAATATAATTATCATTGCACGAACCGGAATTACACGAAGCCGCAATACAACAGCAGCAACAGCAGCAACAACAACAACAACAACAACAAATTGCAGCAAGGAGCAAACAAATAAACAATCAAAGAAACTGCGAAACCCATAATTAACGCCACACAAACGCAAATATTAAGCCAAGAGTCACGTTATCGATAGCTACAATCTGAGTTGGAGTTGAAGTTGAAGTTGGATGGATGTTCACTTGTTGTTGTAGTTCGAGTGGAAGTTGTATTGTTTCTTTTCTTTTCTTTTCTTTTTTTTTTTGTATCTGAAAAGATACGCATTGCATAAACATACACATAACTAGTTGTAACTAAGACGATCATCTGATATATGTTCATATATAGAGGAAGCGCCGCCACTCAACTGATACCTCAAAAGAGGCGTAAAAATGATTCACAGTTCACAATTGCAAGTCAACAGTATTTTAAATTTAATTTCATTTAAATTTCATGTGTAAACTCTCTTTTTATTAATTAAAAATAAATGATCTTTAAAGGCTATAACTCCTAAAACAGTTGCTTCGATTTGATTCCTTTAAAAATGTTGTTCTATTATTTGAATAAAATGTAATATTCTTAAAATATTTAAGAATATACATATATACATACTGTTCTTTGTTAAATTTCAAGAGAAATAAGATTGCATTTCATTTGCAAAATATATATTCTTAAGATAATATCAATTTTTAATTTTCCTAAAGTAGTTTTTTATGAAAAATTTTCTAAAAAATGTTTTTGGAAAACGATTTCTTAAACTTAAATAAATATCATGATATGTTTATAAAGTTTTCTAAGATTTCAAGATTTTTTTTAGATAATTTTGAAAAAACTTTTATAGGTTAAGCAAATTTATTGCTCACTTTTTAACTTTTTTGTGAACAACGTTTTAAATTATTAGTTCTTACCTTTGAATAAATCTGACAATTCGATTACTATATCATATTATATTAGTATTAAATATCATAATTTTAAATATTAAACTGTGTTTCTTAACAGATTTCGATTTCGATATTAGAAAAATGCTGTTAATTATTAACTTTTACTACTTGGGAAATGGTTTTTAGCAAAATGCTTTGTAAACACTTAATAATTAAAGTAAATTTTATGTATCTACAAATATTTATATATTTAGTCATCTAAATAATTTCCATATATTATTAAGAAATTTATATTTAAAGCTTTTTATTGTTTTATAGAATCCAAATAATATTTTGTTTTGAGGCAGTTACTCAGTTTAACATCAAAGTAAACATTTGATTCCTTGTTCTTTTTTTTTTTTTTTTTGGTAGTATAATGGAAATAAACATTTTTAAGATTGATTCAATTTAAAAATTACTTTCGTTAAGATGATAGAGTTGATACGACGCGATAATTTAAATAATTTAAATTTAATATAGATCAACTGAGAGAACTTTATTGCCGACTTGGCATGGAAAAGTTGGTAGAGATCTTTATGTGTTTAGTATTATACGATATCATAATCTTATCTGGTAAAAGGTATATCTAAGTTTTCAGCCTTTTAAAAATATTTCAAATATTTTCTTTAATTTGATTGCCAATGGCATGTCATTCTTAGTCTAAATCTCAATTTCAATCACGATCTCAATTTCAAAATATAATTTTAGTTTCAACTTTGTTTTCAATCAAATGCTGCTGTTGATGGACATTTTGATCAATTTAATTCTCGACTTTGCCAACACCTTTTCGATAGCGTTTTTGCAAAATGGATATATGTATATATACATGTATATTTTACTTAACTGCTAATTGAGTTGCCAAATTTTGTTGCCAACTTTAAGATTGTTCGCAATTAAATGCAATTAGCCAAGAAAGGAACAGTTCAATTTAAACAAAACTAGATGCAGCTGCCAGAATAAATACATTCAATTATCATTTATCAATATGTGAGACATATATATATATGTATATATAAATTGTAAAGGCCATATTACAGGGTATATTGTTGCATTTACAAATAACAAAAAAAAAAAAAAAAAAAAATAATGCAATTGCAAGTTTTGATTTTATATACATTTATTTATATATATGTATATATATCTTTATGTTTTCTTTTTTATTTTGTTTTAAGAATTCGTGACTTACCCTCGCCTGAGATCCGATAAAACGAGAGAAAAAAAAAGGAAAAAAGAGAAGAAAATAAGTAAAAAAAAAAAAAAATGCAAAAATCAGGCGCAAAGCATATAAGAGAAAAATTTACCCACCAGCAGGATATATTTAAGATTGCCCCAAAAGACCACAAATGTGTTGGATGTGAAGATGTAGTCGAGACCAAGAAGCGTAAGATGATCATCATCATCATGATGATGATGATGAGGCAGAAGCAAAAACTAAAGAAACAAACAACAACAACAACCTTATGGACAGCATCCTTGCAGTTGATTAAGCGGCGGCAACAAATTTGCATATTTCATTGAGCAGTTCAATCAAATGGAGGACACCAAAAGACTAAAACTCACTGAGAAGGCTGAAACAAAAACGTGGCCAGGAGGAGACAATCTCACAGTTAAACCTGAAGGAAGGCAAAAGACATTTTTGTTGTTGTCGTCGCCGTCATCGTCGTTGGCGTTGCTGGGCAAGATGCAAACTCAGCGATTAAGTCCGAAATAACTCATTCATACGGAGTTAGAGTTGCTAACCTGGGAAATGGGCGTTGTGCACTGACAGAAATGGGCGTGGAGTTGATTTGGAAAATTTTTGGGAAAAACTATATAAAAATTTTTAAATTTTTTTAGTTATAGAAATTTAATATAATTTAAAAAATAAGAGTAAATTCTATATTATTCCATTTGATGTGTGTGTGTGTGTGATTTATTTATTTTTTTGTGCACTGTGGCAGGATATGTGGCAACTCTTTCTCTCTCTCTCTCTCTCTCTCTGTCTGTCTCTCTCTTACTAAAAACATTGCCTAATCTGTGGAATTTCATCGGAGGCACAGAGCGACACAGAACAATGGGACTGCAAGTGGCGGAGTGGCAGGAGCAGCCAGCAAAAAAAAAAAAAAAAAAGAAAAAAACACACACACACAGAAGGTGAAGGTGGCGGAGAAGTTGGAAGATGTGGAGACCACGGCAAAGGTTGACTGTTCAAGATGGCGAGAGATCAGCCATCGTCGGAGTTTTCGTTGTTGTTTTTATTTTAGTTTTTTTCTTATTTTTTTATTTATTTGTGTGGTGCAACAGTCAGGGCCAAGATGGCGTGGATGGCAATGAAATTTGCATAACAACCCACCTGTATAGCCATCCTATTCGCACACTCTATACCTCCCCCCACCCCCACCCCCCTCACTCTCTTTCAGTCACATAAACTCTGTTTCACTCTCTCTCTATCTCACTCTTTATCTGTGTGTGTGTGTGTGTGTGTGTGTATTATTCTCTAGCCAGTGGAGCGTGCTTAATGCGGGCGGACACTAAGCCACGTGTGAAATTCAATCGCCAAGGGAATCGAGGGGAATGATCGTCTCACTCTCACTTAGCGTGGCTTGAATATCGTCATCGTCATCAACATCGCCTGGACACCTCGTTAAGGCAATGGCAAAAATATAAAACAGGGTCGATGAGGAATCAGGAGGAAGGTGGAGGGGTTTTTTTTTTTTTTTTTTTATATACATATATATTCGGTGTGGGGTCTCCGTTACTGTTCATTCCCCCCAGCCACATTCCCCCCCGATTACCGTATTTCCTTTACCCATCTACCAAAGGGACAAACAGGCGCGCTCGTTTCGGTTTCGGTTTTCATATTTTGAGGTTCACCGATGTGTTAACAGGCGGCGGCTGTCGCATATTAGGCTGCCCCATGACCATCTTGTCCACCCCTCCGTACACATGCCTCACCCTTCTTTTGCATCTCTTTCTCATCCTGCCAATCAGTTCTCTGTCACAGAGGGCCCCTGACGAATTTTTGCAGAGGCAAAGAAAAACACAAAAAAAAAAATAAATAAAAAAAACAAAAACTCAGCGATAGCAAGTGTCACGTCAAGCACATAAATTAAATGCACAACAACAATAAGAGCAAAGGAAATGGTAAATATTACAACACTACGATTGCATTAATACCCTTTAAAAAATATATCTATATATACATAAAAAATAAAAAATAACCTATATATGTATATAATACTTAAAAGATTTTCCCATCACTTTTCCTATATGAAAATATTTTCATTTAATTTTTGTCCTAAAACTTAAAATTACTCATTTTCAAGTCACCGTCAATATTTTTAAACCATTTGCTCTGGGACAGATTGCAAATTCAATAAAGCGCAAAAAAAAAAAAAAATTAAATTTATTCATCGAACTGCTTAAAATGATATATGTTCATATTATATCTGATATATATCACAAATCAAATTAAATTTAATCATAAATATAGATTAACTAAACGAAAACTAACAAATCAAATGCTTGTCAAATATGATAGATTGTATAGTTAAAAGTTTAACAATCGTTGAAAGTATTTGTTATTAATTGCTTTAAATACTGTGATTAAGTCATAGTTATCTAGACTGCAATTCAATTTTTATTGTTGTATTTATTTTTAATGGAATGCCGATAAGATAATCGTCCAGTAATTTATAATGCTTCCCTTTTTTAACCCTTTTTTTATTGTTTTCTTTTTTCAATCCCTATGTCCGTTATTTTTTTTTAAATTAATATATTTTATAACTTATTTATTGTTTTTCTTATAAAATAATTAAGAATACATTTTTATTCTTTTTTTATTCAATATTGCATTGCTTTCATGTATTTCTTGTAGGTTATTTATGTCGTTTTTCTTTATTTTTTCATTCGCTTATTTTCAGTCTTGTATGTTGCATTTTTATATATATTTAATTGTTTGCTTATTTGGGAATATATATTTTTTTTTTTTTATCAATTCTATTTTTGGATTGCTAATCTTTAAATTTTGTTTTCATTTTCTTTTTTTTTAATAGACAGGCACTATTTTTAAATTTACAAAATTATGTGACTATTTTTTACTATCTTTATATGTTTTATTCTTTGATATTTTTAATTAATTTTGCTTTTGTTGTTCTTTTCTATTGTTTTTATTTGTATTTATAATTAATTATATATTTTATTTGTTGCTTATTTATTTCTCTAAATTTTTAAGAAGTTTTCATGGTTGTTTTTAATTTATTACTTGTCTAATTTTCCTCTTGAATTTAGGTTATTTCTTTTTTGAATTTTCATTGACTTGGTCGACATGCTTATTGCCAAAATCCTTATACCCAAATTGCCAAATATATATTAATACAAAAACAAAATGCATCTCCGTAAAGGAGCAGACCTCAAGAAGAACATGAATAAGCAGCCGATCGAAACGAGCACAAGACAAGATAAGCAGATAATTTTCTAGGCAGGCACCAGGCAGCAAGCAGCAAGAAGCAAGCAGCACCGCAGGCAGACGAAGACCAAGACGAAGATGAACGCAAAAGCGGCTCCAAATTGGACCACAGAGGCTGCTGCTGCTGCTGTGCATCGGTAACCGGGTACCGGGTACCCTTAGCAGCGACATGATGTTTTACTAACCAGCGACAGCAACTGGTATAGGTATATATATATATATATATTTGTATATATATATATATATATATATATATATATATATAGAGATGTGGAACAGAGGAGAAGTTGTATGGGACTGATACTGGGTACTGGGACAGATCAGACTGACTGTGGCTGCTAATAATTTGTGTATGCCGCCGCCGCCGCCAACAACAACAGCAACAACAGTAACACCAACAACACCAACAACAAACGATAACCCAACAACAATGGATGGAGAATGGTTAGGAAGAGACGAAACTTGCCGCTGTGAACTTGCAAGTCCATTGTCGTCCTTAGTTTTCGTGCTAAACGTGTGTTGTTGCCAAATTGTGAACAAGATTCATTCATGTTTCAACACATTGAGCAACACGGCGCAAAAAGGATCGCTAAAGGAGCACTGGATATGTGGCCATCAACCGTCGTCATCATAATGATCATGATCATTATCATTATCATCATTATCATGATCATGATCATCATTGTCGGCGTGTGAACAGACGCCGACCAAAAGACCAATCAAACAAACTTTGGCCACGTCTTTTTCTTCATCTTTTTTTTTTATTCAAATATTTCTCCTTTTCTTTCTGTCTGTCTGCGAAATATTTAGACAACTTTTCGCAAAAAATGTTTAAGTAAATAATAATAATAAAATAAAAAGAATGCTCCATATGATGAATGAAATCTATCCCGGTCAGACAGTAATTAGGGAATTTGAAACGCCGCACAATGAGAGCAAAGATCTTGATGAGGGATAAAACTCCCTCAACTCCATATACTGGCTAGACACATCAAAAACAGGAGCGGATTAGCAAATAATTATAAATATATATAAAACTTTTATGATTTTTATAAATATATTAAACTCAATTACACTCTAAAATAATAGAGAATATGTCTAAAATAATTTTAAGTTTCTTTAAGCAATTTAATTTGGCATTTATATATATATATTAAATAGAAAATGTTCCATTTATTAATTATATACATATATTCATAGGTCATGGATTCCGTCCCTGTTTGAATGACTCATCGTTAAAAAATTAAAGCTTTGAACTGATATGCGATAGCTATAGAAATACATAAGTGAAAGAAGGTGAACTTTATTTATCCTACAATTCAAAAAGAAAGAAAACCTTTGCTTTCTATATAATGTATGTATATATCACATTCCTTTTCTTATCTGGATAACAACTAGGCGCTTGACTGCCAATCACCCTTCACCCTTCAAAAAATCATTTCCCCCCCCCCATCCACCTTACGGTACCACCCAACAAACACCAATAGAGAATGCCGTCACTAACCGGAAACACCCGACATTCCAACTGACATTCCAAGCCAGTTAACCATAAGAAAGAGAAATATTAAAAACACGACAAGATATACTTGAATCTATAGGCATATATATATATATATATATATATATATATATATATATGTTTTTCTATGTGTGTGTATAAAGAGGTAAAAAAGAAGTGGCAATGCCTGCTGCTGCCGCTGGTGTTTCTGCTTTCATTTATTGTATGTTCTGAAGATGTTTCTTATTATGAAATTAGACTGAACACGACAACGACAACGACGATCGACTCGATGGGTACGACACTTGGTCAATGAATGAAACCTAAATGAGAATGAGAAATGAATGATATCATGGGGCATTGTTAGCTCGCTTCATCTACGTCTCTGCGGGTCGTTGTCGATCCCAAGCAAACGAGATCAAATGCGATAGCGCCACAAGAAAAACCAAAAAAAAAAATAAACAGAAGAACCACCAGCCACTGGCAGCCAGTCGGATTCTTCTTTGGTTGTCCTCCATGGGCAACGTGTTGCTCATTTAGCTGGCAGACGCAGGCGCGGCCATAATTCAACGCTTTTGATAACTGCGTTAGGCAGTGCCCGGGTTAACCGGGCAAACGGACAACGGGCTCAGGATCGGCGCGCGTCAGCACTTGGACAAGGGCAAAACAGTGATGCTGAGGAGCTAAGGACGTTACCGCCCTTACCAACAAAAAAAAAAAACATTTTTTAAGAAGATGGAACAGTGTCTACTGCAATTATTTTGACATTTAAGAAATCTATTTCAATTAAATGAATTTCCTAAAAACAATACAATTTATAATAAAAGTTAAATCATAAGAGAATATATTTGTATACAATTTATAATAAAAGTTAAATCAAAAGATAAAATATTTATCATTAAAGAAAACATTTTCCTATAGGTAAATCTTGGCTCGATTATCTAAGCAAAATATGTATTCATTTAAAATCAATTTAATAATTTGAAATTTATTTTACAAATAAAAAAATTAATAAATCATCGAACATTAATAGAAACATATACAAATTTTTTTTTCCTTTTTTTATCCTAAAAGTAACTTGTTTTAATTGAAAACTATTTTTACCACAATCTGGCAACTATTGTACATGGCATAAATAGAATATTCTAATTAAATTTTGGCAATATTGTTAGTAATTAA
This sequence comes from Drosophila emarginata, assembly GCA_037075365.1. Lineage (NCBI taxonomy): Eukaryota > Metazoa > Arthropoda > Insecta > Diptera > Drosophilidae > Drosophila > Drosophila emarginata. The sequence goes on from JBAMCD010000160.1 coordinate 3,191,061, forward strand.
ATATGGAATTCTTTATGAAACTTTTCAACATTAAAAAAATGTATAACTTTTCTGAATAAAATTAAGAGATATAAAACTATTTTTTTTACCTATATTAAATTTCTTAAATTTAAAAAAACACTTTAAACTTTTTATGAAAAAATTTTCAAAATTAACTCTTAAATTGTTTCTGATCTAAAATGTAGTTTCCAAACTTATGATAGAAAATTTATAACTATTTTACCAACTTAAAGTCAAGTAAACTAGGTAAATTTTCGATGCGGTAATATTATTATCAGGGTCCAAAAATAATTGTTGTATAATAAATTTGACTAAAGAAAAACCCTATTTTTTCTTTTATTATTAATTTGTTTACTTGTGCAATTTTTTATTTTTATTAAATATAAATTGTTATTGAAGCTTTATTATTATTATATTATATTACATTTTTATGTTTTAAAAGTTATCATTTATATATTTTTTGATATTAATCATTTAAAATTGTTAACGTTCTTGTTAATAATATTTTTTCCGTATATTTAATATACGATTCGTTGTATAAGAAAGCCTTTCTCCATTTCAGATAATAGCTTATTGGAATGTTTTTGGTTTGCCATAGACTTGTTCCACTATGCCGCCACTGTTGCCTCTTGCCTGTTGCCGGTTGCCTGTTTTTGGCTCCTTGTGTGTACCTTTTGTTGTACAATTTGATTTTGGTGTTTGCCTGGCGATTTGTTGTATTTGATTTGCTGCCTCGTTGCCATTCTCCTCTCAGTGTCCCCCCTCCCTCCCTCTACCTCTTTCAATACCTTTCCCTATACCTATCCCTATCCCTATCCAACCTCTGTCCTCTCTCTCTCTCTCTGTCTCACACACACTTTTTCCAAATTCCAACCATGCCGCGCAGTTTACATTGTTCGCGTTGTTTTTTTTTTTTATTATTATTATTTTTATTTCTTTTTTTTTCCATTTCGGTTTTGGTTTTGGTTCATTCAAATCCTTTCGGTAAAATTCTTTTGTTTGGTGTCAAGTTTAACAAATATTTGAGACGGCCTCTTGTTCTGTTTGTCCCCCCGTGTCGGTCATTGTAGATGTTGTTGCTGTTGTTGTTGCTGCTGTTGCTGCTGTTCTTGCCACATTTATAAATATATGTGGGCGTATGAATAATCATTTGTAATTCTAAATTGCAATTAGTTAATTTTTGCAATTATTTAAAGAACTAAGCCAAAATTATCAGTTTTCTTATTTTTTTCTTGCCCTTTCTTTTTGGAACGTTAAAAAAAAAATGGAAAACAATTGAAAGGTGAGATTAACGTACAAAGATAGGGTTAAAAAATGATTGTTGCTGGTGTTATTGTTGCTGTTCTTCTTGCAGATGCAGTTAAAGTTGAAGTTAAAGTTAAAGTTGGAATAAACTTGGAGTTCCATTGTCGCCTTATCGCTTTGCAAACATTTTTTACTCCCCGCTGTGGGCACAGCAAATAATAAAAAGAAAAAAAAAATGGGGAAAAAAATGCCTGGCAAAAGAATTGTCTCTGCCCAGTTGGAGTTGTTGGTGGTGGTGCAACGATGTGGTGCAGCATCACCAGCAGGAGAATTGCAACAAAACAGTAACAACAGCAACAGCAACAACAACAATCAATAAAACGAAATAAAAAAAAAAAGAATAAAAATCGTAATTGTTTGTTTATTTTATCGCTTGTTATTGTTAATGTTAAATGTTGAAGTATCTTCAACAATAAACCAAAAATGAGACAAAAAAGACAAACAAAAAAAAATAAGCTAAGGAAACAAAAAAAAAAAAAACACCATATATAATCATAAGTAAATTGTTGTATTGTTCGCAACTTTTTGTTGGTATCAGAAAAACGAACTAAAAGCTTTTAATATGAAGAAGTGTCTACACTCTAGCCAAATATAATAAATATCAGATCGAACTATCTAGAAAAGATATTTATTTACAATTTTCCTTATCTCATATTTTTTTAAGGATAGCAAAATACTTTGTTTCATATTATATAAAAACTTCTTTAAATTGTTTTGATATTAAATATATATTGGTTATATAATTGACAATCTTAAAACACTCAATAAATATATCTGTTTAATAAATGAGAAAAACTAAAAGAATCAAAGGATACGAAAAATTCTTTAATTCTTAATTACTCAGAATATATAACATATAGGTCATAAAATATGTCCTATCGGGTATAATTTTACTTATAGATTGATTTAAAAATTGCCAATTAGAATACCAAAAATCTTTGGCAATTCATTTAATTTCATTTTGGGTTAATTTTGAAGTTTTGTTTAATAAAATCTTCACTTACTTATTTAGCACATCAGAATTTTGTCTTATTATTTAAAAATATTTTAAAATCAAGATAGAAATGTCAACATTTTTTTTAATTCTAAAATTCTGACGTAATGTAATTTATTATTTAAAATAATTCTTTTAGTTTTTTTTTTAAATGAAGTCTAAATTAATTTAATTTGCAAACAAATAATTCACAAACTGTAAATAATAAAAATAAATAAATTATTATTATTTATTAATATCTAAATTTTGTATTATTAACTTTTATTATATAAATAATAATTTTGGGTAACTGAATTAATATTTATTATGGTAATTAAATAATACTAAAATAAATAAATAATGGAAAAATTGTATATATGTATATGTATGTGTATACATACATATGTATATACATACATATGTATGTATCAGAGACCGAAAATAATTATTCTTTCAAAATTTAACATTTATTTTTTAATCGAATGTATAATATCTAAATAAGGATTTATTATTCATTTGTTTAAATACAGCATATAGCAGTTACGGATCCTGAAATATACTTATGTAAATAAATATATATATATATATATGTACATAAGTATATAAGTAAAAGTCGGAGTATTTAAAAGACTTTATTTTAAGATATATATTATATGTAAATATTTAAATATTTTTGTAGCCACTTTCAATTTCAAGTAATGTGCCTAGAACTTGTTGAGGGGAGGAAGGAGGATGAAGATTATCACACACTCACATAGACACACAACAACACACACAGAGAGGCAGAGAGAGAGGGAAACAATCTTATTGTGGTGGCTCTTCTGACACTTCAATGGGGGCTCAGTTAAAGTCGATGGAGTTGGAGTCGGAGTTCTGCCTCATGCTGTGGCGCTATGCAGCGATTATGGCAACGGATTAACTTCCTCTTTTTTTTTTTTTGTTCTCCCCCCACCCCCTGACTCTGGGCCCCTCTGTCATCTTTTTTTTTTTATATTGTGTTGTGGTTACAATGATGTTACCACCACCCGTTGTCCCTTTACGTTGCTGCTGTTGCTGGTGTTGCTGCTGTTGCTGGTGTTGCTAGTGTTGCTGGTGTTGCTGGTGGCGACATTACAATATTTATTTATGTATGAAACCTTTGAAAGGGTTAATTATGTTTAAATAAGAATTATTTGCCGTCTATTAGGCGCACAGTTTTGGTTGTCAGGGTCGCAATGCTTATCGTCTTGATATGGGTTACGTATTATCGGCATGGAGCAGGTGTTATTGCCTTTGGCCAAAGTGAGAGATAAGAGAACACCAAACACTGGATAAGATATTTTGAGGGTAAGCAAGGCCAAGCCTAGAATTATGCTAAGCATTTTATGAGAAAAGAAATTAATATATTCATATACATATTATAAATTGTTAATTAATTATGTAACAAAAAAAAAAAAAAAAGAACGAATCCTTTAAATCTTATAATTCCATTCAATTCATTATGTGTCAAAGTCACTTTAAAAATTCTGAAATTCTAAAACTCATCATCAGCGGTATATGTACTTGATCTCATATAACTATCTATCTCTTTCACATTTTATCAATGTCTATTTCTATAAAAGTATCTATACACACCGATCTATAGTTATATTTTCCCTCTTCTCTTTTTTTTCTTCTTTTTTGTTTTTTTTTTTGTTAACATTTGGCCGCAATTTATCACACGCCACTCGAGAGAACGAGATTTTCTCTATTTGATCTAATAAAAACTGTCAAAACGTTTGCAGAATGCTGGGAAAATATTTACACGATTTCAACAAAAGGTCAACAAGGCGATAGAGAGTGTGAAAGAGAGACAGAGAGGGAACAGTTAGGAGGATATACAATGGGCTAAAAGGATCAGCAACCAACAGCAGCAACATCAGCAGGAGCAGGTCAAAGTAGTAAAAGAAAAAAAAAAATACTTGGGCGGTATGACACATCAGGAATTTAGACATTAAAAGAAGGACAAGCACACATACACACAAGTACACACACACACAAACACGCACAGATACATAAATACCAGCTGATCTGATCCTTCGCCACAGGTTCGGATTCTATTCAAAAAGATGAAAGTGAATATCGGTCAATTGAACTAAAGACATCCTCTCTCTCTCTCTCTCACTCTTTCTCTCTCTCTCTCTCTCTCTTTCTGTGTGTGTGTGTGTGTGTGTCTTTTTTTTCTATGTTAACTGTGGCTATGATTGAAATGGCTGAGCCAGCCTCTAGTATTTGGTATAGATTCTGGTTGTGCATGGTTCTGGTTCTGGGCGGCCCCTCGGCACGTTTAACTATTTTTATGGAGTTCCAAGGAATTAACGCTGGCTGGCTGACTGGCTGGCTCCGAACGACGTTTCTATTAACTCAGCCCGATGGGCATTGTTGCCACTTCTCATCCCTCCACAGCCTACATTCTTTTACATTTTTTTTTCCCCCGTTTTCTTCTGCTGGGTTTTCTTACTTGTTTCTAGTTGCCGACTTTTGCCGCTGGGAAAACTGAAGCCAAAAAAAAAAAATAAATAAATAAATATTAAAGAAATTTCCACACCACCCCTCCCACCAATGATTCTCCTTGACATGGTAAAGGATGTTGTTAGTTTAAAGGTATTTCCTGTCTTCTGTCCAACAACTACTGTCTTCTTGTCGGCACAATTTCTCAATGTCAGAGTGTTGACCCATTGCATAAGCCACACACATAACACGGTTACCTATATACATATGTATATATATATATATATTAAAAGGCAAAAGTCTGTTATTGACCTTGTTGTCGGCTCGTTGCCAAAATATCAAAAAGAGCATTCAAAAGAGATTAGCAAAAAAAAAAAAAGATTGGCGAAATGTATGAAATAATTTTTAAATTTTTCGTAGTCATAAAATAAATGTTAAATATATGATTTATTGGGTGTTAGACCGATTTTAATATTAACGTAATATTTAAGGGTAGACCAGACATTCATTTATAAGCATCAAATCGAATAAGGTTTTTCAAAAATGAGACACGAAAGAGAGTCATTTGTTCGGTATAAGTTTCTCAACTAAAAGCTAATCATAATTTATAATTTTTATATATATATATATATATATATGTATAAAAGTATTTGGAGTCCCTTCAATCTTAACAAGTGATTGATGATATATCCCTTTTACTGCCCCTCTCTCTCTCCCCTCTCTTGCACGTTCCTTCTCGTTGCAGTTCTGCACACTCATTTCGCAAATATGTTTATCTGAAGTCATATAACAGGCCTATAATTTTCAGTCAAAATGAAAGCAAAAAAAATAAAAGAGATTCGATTCGATTTTCTCATGTGCACCAAATGAAATTTCAAATTTTTTTTCTCTCTTTCGACCCTTTTCGTTCGATTTGAACGTTTTCTTTTCTTTTTATTTTGCTAAATTCAATGAGTGAGATGAAAAAGATCAGTACGAGAATAAAACGCTGTCTCAGTCATCATCGTCGATTGGGCCAGGATATTGCCGCTCTGGAGAATGTAATGGACGATGACTTCTTCAGTGATCCATACGAACAATGGCTATACCATCAAAAGGAACGGAATGAGCAATACTGGCAACAGGACTCTAGATCCTCCCTGTTATCGTACAGTTTGTCGTCTAGATCGTTGAAGGACATCGTTGGAATACAAACGGAGGAGAAACGTTGGCAATTGCCGCCATGTAGCATAGACATTGATGCAGTTAGTGAAGAAGGTTTCCAGACAGCAGTCCAAGTGAGTTTCAATTAGATGAAAATAATTTTGAAAATAAATTTTTCAATCTTTAATTTTGGTATTACAAAATTAAATGAAATACTAAATTTGGATGCGTTTCCGATTTACTATTATTTATTCTCGAATGCCTAAAAGAAAACTAACCCGGAATAGTTAACAATTTTTAAGCAATTTTAATTTTTAATTAATGTATATAGTTGATACATTATTATTTTACAATAACTCTTCTTAATCCCACAGAATAATCTTAAATTGAAAAAAGCTATAAAGGAACTTCTTAATATTGAAAATAGCCAATTCGAATCAAATCAGGTAAGTTCTCATAGATAAGTTAACGATAAATTTAACCCTTTCTCTGTTTTTTATATATATATATATATATATATTTTAATTAGTCAGTGGCCAACTCGTTTACACAATTAAATGCTCCCATATATCATAATCGGACTGATTTTCCATTGATAACATCATCGTATCCAGCTCCAACTCCTCCCTCATCGCCCACACGATATCCTGGAACGCCACGACAAATGATGGGAAATATTTCCCAGGGCTGCAATTACAGTTGGTGTCTATAAATGATTTTTATTTTCTAATTTTTCTCCCTTCAATGGTACAATATTTTTATGTTTGTTTTCTTTTCTTTCTTTTTTTTTGGCCAATATAAAATTATTGTACTGCATACGGTACGTTGGCCAGAACGCAATTGGAAATACGGAAATTTGCGTTTTGGCCCGTCCGTGGGCACTGCAACTAGTTAAATGGAAAGAATTCTTTATTTCTGTTTTTTTTTCTTTTTTTTTGTGCCGAAAGTGCAATAAGGGAGAGGTAAAGGCAGACTACCTTGTTATGAATAAGTTAATAATACGGCGGAAGACTACCTTTGTCCAGTTGGCTCCAGCGCTTATTAAATGATTGAAGATGATGAGGAAGGTGGAAAGACGAAGAGAAAGAGAGTGGGAAAGGGAGAAGGAGAGAGGGAGAGGTTGGAGCTGTTGCTTTAGTTGGCAGCTCAAGCTGAGGGGCCCCCATAAAAAAGGTGGTAACGATTTTTGTTGTGTCTTCTTGTTTTTTTTTTTTTTTTTTTTTTGTATCAGTCTTGGCCACCTTCTTCTTCTCCTCCTCCTTCTTGTGGTCTTTCTTCTCCTTGCGACCACCATCATCAATAACGACTACGACGACGACGGCAACAATATTTATGATTTGTTAAGCAACGCCGAACGTGCGAAAGGATAATCACAAGCGCCTGCTGGCACGCCCCCATCACAATAAGCAACGAAGAAGACGATGATGATGATCATGCAGAAGAAGAAGAAGGAAAAAAAAAAAAAGAGAAGAGGAAGAGGATGAGGATGAGCAAAGAGATGATCAAGGGAGCAAAATGAAGCAAAAGACCCTGGATCCAGTCATCATCAACCGCATCGTCGTCGTCGTCGTCGTGTGTGAGACATTTCCAAATTGAGTCAATGACTTTTATTTTTATGACTCGCCACAACGCATTTAGGGACCATATGGCTTGGATATAATTATGACCAGCACTGAAAATAAGCTGCGAATTGAGCTATTAGATATATCAATAACTGCCACAGAGTAACTAACAGAGAAAGAAACAGAAAAGAGAGAGAGAGAGAGAGAGAGAGAGAGAGAGAGAGGGATAACAAGTGCAATCGATATGCAATTTAATTTCAATTTTATATAACAAAATTAGAATTCCCAACTTGTTTGCACAAATTTCGTTTATTTTTGTTTTAAGGCCCACCCAAAGTGCCCACCCAATCAGTCTCATCGTATCAAATCCAATCTGATCCTTCATCTCAATCTCAGTCTCAAAACTCAATTGCATCCACTCGTCCTCCTCGTTGTCTGTGTGAGGGCAACACCAGGGACAATCGACATCAATTATGCACTACAAAATTGTACAAATCATTTTCCTCGACTTTTTTTTTCTTTTTGCCATACCCTGTAACCAAAAACGATAAAAGGATATATCAAATTTATTAAAGCGTAAATATAAAAATCTTTTTATACATATATGAAAGAATATATATTCTTAATCATTGAAAGATTTTCCATTGATAGAAAGTAAAAGAAGCATTTTAGGTTTCAGTTTTATTTAGTTTATTATAATATATATATCGGTGAGATATACTATATATATATAATATATATGTATATACTAGTCAATGTAATATATTAGCTATTTTTATTATTAATTTTCTTTTATATTATTTTTATAGGGTATTTCATATTCTTTGCTTGGCATATTTCTCTTTTTGTATTTTTTTTTTTGTATTTTTCTTTTTTTTTGGTAGCAGCTGCTGCTGAGTTGGGCAGCTGGCTGACTAGTGTGGAGGCAGTAGTGTTGATCCTGGGGGAGGGGGTCATTTTACAATGCCTTTGCCATGGGCTCGAGTACATTTTGACACGGTCGAGGATTAGCAGATGGAAGTGGCGAGAGCCAACAACATGATGATGATGATGATGATGAAAAGAATGAGAATGAGAATGAGGATAAGTATGAGGATAAGAAGGAGGACCCTGCGAAAATTCTTGGTCTACACATTTAATTTTTAATGAGCGCCGCCACATCTTATCAATGACTGGATAAGGTGACGGTGGAGGTGTTGAGGGGTCATTGGTTGTTGGTTGTTTGCCTGATCTGGTCGATTGCCTGGGCATCTGATTGTTCAACTTTTGCTTTGATATCGCTTAAATGCAGGAGGCATTAAAATACGTTAACAAGCTGCGTAGCGCCGTCGGCGGCGTTAATGTCGAAATTGGCGCTGTGAAACGAACGTGTTTCTTAATGAAACAAAGCTTGAATTTTAAATGAGCATCATAAAGAACAATGAAAATGCAAGAAACACGGCACAAACAAAGCGAAAACTCGGCCCCAAGCCGACTCAAATGGCCAACACAGAAATGTTAAATAAACAATAAAAAAAAAAAAAAAAAAAACAACAACAACAACAACAATAAGAAAACCACGCGAGTCTGGGATCAAGTCCAACATCCAAAATCCATGTCCAGGTTCCCAAGTTCGAAAGTCTGTCAAATGTGCATGAATGTTATTGGACTGTGTTCGTTGCCGGATTAAGTAAAAACTCCAATGGATATAGATGATGGGATCGAAAAAAAAAACGAAAAAAAAAGAAAACAAAAACCTAAAAAGTGAGACAGAGCTAGCGGGCGGTGAGCGAGTGAGAGAGCAAGAGGCCAAAAGAATGGCATGCGAGAATAAAGAAAACAAAATAAAACAAAATGCACAAAAAAAAAAAAAGAAATTAAATGTTTCATTTCACGCGCCGAATTTCAAAATACTCTATTAAGGATTTATTAAATTAAAGTAAATTTTTTTTAAATCATTAAACCTAAACGATTGATTTTTTTCTTTATTATATTAATTAAATAAATCAAAATTAATAGTATATTAAACATTATCAGTTTAATAGTTTTTATCAGGGTCCGTAACAGTTTTAAGTTATATTTAAAAAAATCAATAATAATCATTAAATTATGAGTAGTATTCATTTAATCCAGAATAATTGTTATTTTTGATTTTTAAAATAATTGTTATAAATAACTTTTATTTTTGATTTTTATTTTTTTACTCATGGCATAAGTGTTATTCTTAATAAAAAAAATAAAAATCATTGTTGAGTCATTCTTGATTTTTATACTTTCACTCAAAAAATAAAACTCAAACCATAGAAACATGCTTAAACAACAACTCTGATTACTACTATTTATGTATAACAATTATTTTAAAAATCAAAAATAACAAGAAAAAGTAATTCTTTTCGATAAAAATTATTTTACTGGTGATTTTTTTGAGGAAAATTTTTCAAATAACAATTATTTTCGGTCCCTGGTTTTTATTTCTACTACTTGAACTTATCAGTTTTTTTTTTTAATTTTTCATAATGTAAAAATTTTAGTTAATTAAAATAAACTGCTTAGATAACTTTATAATAAGGCTAACTGTAACTTAGTAAATGAAAGTTAAATCACTGTTTAGATATTGAGTTTAAAACTCTAAACGAATTCCATATTTATTAGTAAAATTTGGAGTTTTTAATGTTAAAGAAAAGTAATCGACAGTTAATCAATTTTTTTTTTTTTTTTTATTATATATACCCTACTATAGTTAGAGTATTAAATGATAATCATATGGTGGGGTGGGGGAGGGGGGATGGCATGTAAAACTTGGTTTGCATCGTTGCGGTTTAAAGGATTCACACAAAATGATTTTGCGGTCAAAGATGAAATGAACCTAAAGATGGCCTGAGTGAAATCCAGTGATCCAATGTTTTTGGGGCAGGAGAGGATGACTATGGTTGACGCTATGGTTAAACTGATGATGATTCTCTACTCTCTGTTCCATATCTGTTCGGTTCTGTTCTCTACTCTTTGGTGCTGGCCATAATTGGTACTCATCTTAATGGCATTAAAATTGCATTATCGCTGTATTTATTGAAACGGTTTGTTTTAACAAGATTAACTCGATGATACCGCCAAGCAGTCAAGTCAACTCAACTCAGGCAAGGAGGGGCAGTCAGGCAATAACAAAAGACCTGGCCACAAAATGATTAACAGCAAAGAGGAGCCGCCAAACAAAAAAAAAATATATATATATACAATCTGTGGATACAGATTAAAAAAAAAAAAACAAAACCTCAAAACCAAAATAAAAAACGTAAAGACATGACATGGCTAAGGGATGTGTGGTGGGGAGGGGGGAATGGCGGAAACGGCGTTAAATGTGCTACGCTGATTTTGCGTTGAATGTTTCGGCTTTTGTGTGGTCGTAAAAATGTTTATAACATAATTTCATATCATTTAATTTAGATGATTAGTTCAGATTGAATAATAACAAAAGGTTTATGCTGATACTGATGCTGTTATTAATGCTGATTTGCATTTTGTATCTACATTTATCACCGTCTAAAATTTCATATTCGCATTTTAGCTACTTTTTTTTTTTGTTTTTGATTTCTTTCTCATATGTATATGTATATTTTTGTCGGCAGCTGTTGCATTCTGAGAACCTTTTGCCAATTCCCTTTCGTTTTTGATTCCATTTCAATATAATGTTCCTAAACCTATCGATGAACCGCAACAAATTTCTAAGAAACTTTACTCATAATTATTATTTATGTATACAAATTAAAAAATACTTTTCCCATGCGTTCAACACGATTCCGATCGCATTCAAAGTCAAAGTCAAACGTGTTGGTATTTATCAATATGTACCGTCATTTCATCACTGTATGAAAATTAAATTCAATAGCAAACAAAAAGCTAACACTTTCCTTCTTAAAGCAGATAAATAGACAGAGATGGAAACAGAGAAAGAGAGAGAGAGAGAGAGTGAAACCAATTTGATTAGCTTGTTTAAAGACTGAAACAGAGATGCACATTAAATACACATATATATATATATTATATATTTAAATAATGACCTTTCATAAATTCTTAAATTTATTTAATAAAAATAAATCACAATAAATAATATTAAAACACAGCTTTCCTTGTATTAGATTAATCTTACCTCCTGAAATTCTTTATTTTAGTTTATCTTTAAGATTTTAAATGTAGTTGGAATCATTTTATAAGATATTTAATTTGTTATATCAATTCATTTCATAAAATTTGAATTAGAAACATTTTAAAGACCAACTGAAATTATTTTCTTAAATCTAATATATTGGATATAAAATTATAAATATTGGAACTAGAATCCGAAATATCAGATATTATATAGTTACTATTTAATACTTATATATTAACTTACAATGTTTATTCAATTTAGTCCAGGTCCATGACCTCAACTGAGTTTATCTTCTGAACTTCTTGATAAAGAGAATCTAGCAATTGGGAATAATTTATAAATATTTTAATATATGAAGATAACAAAATCCTATAATTATTTCTTTAATATAATCTAGTAAAATTCATGCGAATGCTCTTTTTAGCTATCAATATACTAAAGAAAATCTAGATTAGTCGCATTTCAAACAAGTTAAGAGAAAAATATTTTTTTGGATTCAATTCTGCATAAAATCTCTTAAACATGTAAAAGAAATATTCATGAATTTTTTCAGTTTTTTATAATCGATAAACTAAATTCACTTTCAATTCAACTAATTCATTAATTATCCTAAAAAGGTGTTGCATATTTAAACATTTAGCATAATTATTTTTAAAATATTAACTTGAATAAAATCAAAGCGAAACTTTTATTTTAACAATGCACTTTAAACTCCAAATAATATTGGGATAATCTTCTCAAATAGATTCATATTTACCACAGCTAATTTAGCTTACCTTTGCATCGACATTCGAACAGAATTTTCTATATTTCCTACAACATATATATCTAATATATGATTGCAACGATATATATATTATGTATATACTTATACATATGTTTCTATATACGCATGGAGTTTACGTATTTAGATAGATTTAGATTAATTTGATGAAAGTCCTAACCATTGACGCACGTAACGGAACGATTAACGTCTGCGATTTACGATTCCGATTGCAATTGATGCGATTGATTGCTCAATTAAATTTATTAATTATTAACTGCCCCGGCAATAAATTAAATGTCAAATGACTTAATTAAACAATACATTTATACCAAATACAATATATTGAAGGATATGAGACGAGCCTTCCAAATTGGGGGGCGTGTTTACAATGTTCGATAACTCGATATATCTAACTACCTACCAAAATCATAAAAATAACTGGATATATCTGATTATATAAAATGTCAATGATAAGCTAGATGGCGACGACCTTGTTGCATCAGCAATATATATCAGCAATATATATATATATATATGTATGTATCTATATAAACTAAACGCACACACACACACACATTGGCATGTAATAAATGTAACTGTAGATGATTCATCGGGTGGTTGCCCTGCCGTAACGACACTATTTGATTTTGTAATCTGATTTCGTTGACGCGGTTTTTTTTTCCAATATTAATTTCAATACCAATTAACAAATGCGAGTCGCGTGCCTTGACGTCATCAACCATTTGTTTGATTTGTTGTTTGATTGTGTATTTATGCAAAGGTTAAAATTCCATAGAAATTATTGTCATAGGGCGGTTGCGCTGACTCCTCAAATTCACACCGACGTCAAACACTTTATAATTTTTAAGAATTTGAGCGGGAATTTTTTCTTTTTCTTTTTTACAGGTAATAAAATATGGTGAAATTCATTGGGAAAATTTATGAATGAAAAAGTCTTTGAGAATTTGTCACGATCTGTGAAGTAATTTTTTCTAATATTTTTTTTCTTTGCGTTAGGTTAGGGTTTTACAGCTTATTTATATTTTATATTTAACTTAATTGTTGTGAAATTAATTTCTATTATATAATAGCCTTTGGGGTTTAAATTTAGTCGAAAAGGTCGAAATGGCAAAAAAAAAAAAATTGGCAACATTTTTGCGAAAACATATTTACGTAATATTATTAAATGCAATATATATTGACCTAAAAGTTATTCAACGCCCGCGGCTTCATTTTTTTTTTTTTTGGGCTTAAAAGTTTATGACTAAGTAGATAATTAAAATAAATATTTTTAATTTAATTTAAATTTTTAATGAAGTCCATTTTATCTGTGCCAGAAACTAGTTCACTATTAACTTTAAAATCGGCAAACACCTACAGATTTGGATTATGCATAAACATGCAGTTCTTGTCCTGGTAAAACCGTCCTAAATCCTAAATATTTCTTAATAAAATTCCTTTTTTTAAAGATTAAAACTATGAGTAAAATTTTGACAACTCTTTTTTTTTTTTCATTCATTGATTAAAATAAGAAATAACCATTAAGTCTAGTTTAGACTATTGATAATTTTATCATTCTTTTCTATTCAATATAATAAAAAATGTATTTCAGTTGGATTCGACTAAAGTACATTTTCCAACACTTAAAGGCAATTTTTTTTGTTTTTGATAATTTTCTTAAAAAAAAACTTTTTGTAGAATATAGTTCTGACATGAAATTGAAATTTGGGTCAAGGCTAATTATATGAATTCCTATCAATAATTTTTTTTACTTAATTTCAAGTCTCTTAAAAAACGCAAAGGAAAAAAAAACTGCAAAATGAAACCTGTTTCAGTTCTCACACGTTTTTTTTTTTAACTTTTTTTGGTTTTTGTTTTTGTAAACTTTGCCTTAGAGTTGTCATATCATTTTTACATTTTAATTTCGAAAAGAGTTGAAATTTTTTTCTGATGAGTCGAAGTGCCGTCAAGACGTTGTTGTCGTCGTCGTTCTCGTTGTTGTGGGCTAATCAATTGAGTTTTTATTTTTATATCTTGTTGCCAACCAACTTGTTATTTTTACCTCTTCTTCACGCCAATTTGAGGCATTTTCTGTCTCTCTGTATATTTGTGTGTGTGTGTGTGTGTGAGTGTGTTTTTGGTTTTCGTGTTTATATACCCTTTACGAAGGGATACATTCATTTTTATAAAACACATTTGTATGCCTCGAAATAGTCGATCTACATATGTACATATGTATAAAATATTGATATTAGTATGAGTCTTAGAATTTTTGATTATTTATATTATTGTTATAACATGTATACTAACTAAGTTTACTAAACTTTATAACAAAAACTATAATAATTAATAATAATAGATTAAACCTTATACCAAGAATAATTGAGTATGTGCTATAACAATTATTTCTGTTATAAGTAGAAAGAAAATTTAAATCAAAGTTACCTAAATATATTTTGCTTGAAGTTTTGGAAGTTTAAAAAAAACAAGAACAGCTGTTATAAAAACTAATTCAACTGTTATATGAAATTGTCTAAATAATGCGCAAAAATGGTTAAAATTTAATAAAAATATCTAATTAGTATAAATTTTAGTTTAGTTTAATTGTTTCTTTTTAGTTCTTTAAGAAATTATGCAAAAAGTTGTTCAATTTTTGTATTAAGTATTTTAACTGTCATAAAAAGTTGTTCAATTTTTATATTAAGTATTTTAAGTGTTATAAAATGTTGTTCAATTTTTATATTAAGTATTTTAAGTGTTATAAAATGTTGTTCAATTTTTGTATAAAGTATTTAAACTGTTATAAAATGTTGTTCAATTTTTGTATAAAGTATTTAAACTGTTATAAAATGTTGTTCAATTTTTGTATAAAGTATTTAAACTGTTATAAAAAGTGTATTCAAATTTCCGCAAACGAAAAAATTTAGCACTAGCCCTCTGATATTTTTTTTTGTTGTTTTTTTTGTATATTTTTTTTTTTCTTCGTTTTGTAGGTCAAGACTTGGCTTTCGTGACGTCATTGAAGTTAAGGCGCGTGTTTGGAGTCTGGATTTGAGGTTGGCATTAAAGCTTGTGGCGTCATCTACGGCCTATGTACCACACATACACACACACAGACACACACACACACACATACACACACACAGACATATAGGCACACGCATACATGACGCATCCATGTGGATTCACAATTTTTCTTGCCTTACCGAACCATTGCGTAGGTCGTGTGTGTTCCTGCATGCGTGTATGTGTGTGTGTGTGTGTGTGTTTGCATGTATGCATGTGTGTATGTGTGAAATAAGAGTGTGGGGTGTCTAATTGGGTTATTAGGAAATGATTTGATGACGACAACGCCGACGCGACAAATGTTTTGTTTATTTTTTTTTGTTTCTTTTTTTTTTTTGGTTTGTTTTTGTTTGCTTTTCATATTTTTGGCATTTGCCATGGTTATAACTGGTTTAGGCAGAGGGGGAGGGGGCATCGCGTACCGATTGATTCGGTTAAAATACATTAAGAACTTTTCGATTAAATAAAATTGATCAAAAAATGGTATTAAAGTAAATCGATTTACATATCATCGAAGTTTCCTTTTTTGACAAATGATAGGGCAAAGTTTAACATTTGCATAAATGTGTATGTATTTTTGTATGTGTGTGTGTGTGTGTGTGTGTGTGTGTGTGTGTGGTATGGGTATCAGCTGGTCGAACCATATTCTTGTCATTAGATTATTTACCATATCTCTATTTGTTTTTAATTAGGCAAGGTTGTTGCACGGGCGCGTTGAACGATTGACGATGAATGGCTAATGTGGGTGGTTATATGCATGTATGTATGTGTGTATATGTGGGTGGTTTGCCGGGTGGTTGTATACACTTAATGGTAGATGATTAACACTGACTGCCCGACTGTTTATTGATCTACGCATGTAAATTGAAATGATCACCTGCAACATATTGGCTGATTCATATAGTCTCATCCATTGATAAGAAGTACTTAATGTTGACTAATTAATTGATTGATTGATAAGTTTGTAAGCTACATATGTACATACATATGTATATTGTGCGTATATACATATACATATCTAATTTATGATAAATAATAGTCAACAGTCCGTCAGTTAGTCAGTTATTCATATAACCATCTATCCCGAACAACCTTACACATGTGATTGAAAGTCAACTTATTTCAAATTATGCGTGGACACACATCTTGGTCCCAGTTAGCCAGTCAACTTGTTTTATTTTTTTTTTGCCGCGGTGGCGGCTACAGTTCAAAAACCTCATCCTCATCGCATAAAAAATACAAAAAAAAAAAAAACAGAAAATAAAAGAGGCAACTAATACCCGACGTTGTTGTTGTTGTTGCTGTTGTTGTTGCTGTTGCCGCTGCAACTTCTTCGTCTTCTGTATCAAATTTGTTTAATTGTCGGCATTGTCGGCTTCCCAGACATGGATTCGGATTCCTTCCAACATTGTAAGCTCTTTTGCTGCGTTGGCATCTTGTCAACGTTCCAATTCTCTGTTGCTCTCATTTTATGTTGTTAGTCAAGTTGTTTTTGCACTTGTAAATCGATACATTTTCTCTATCTCTCCCTTACCCACCACCACTCCAGCCACCACCTTCCCGAAAACAGCAGCAACTATATTCCACTTGCTCTCTCTCTTTCTTTATTTCTTTCTTTCTTACTCTATCTTATAAACTATTTATGTATCTGTATGTATGTATGTACATACATATGTATGTATGTATCTGTGTGTCAACGTGTATATCTGTCCATTTGTCCAAACAACTGATGGTAGACGTGATTTCCCTCAGCTTTGATGGTGGCCATTGCATGCCTCTAAAGCTCCAGATTGATCATAATGAGAATTGTTGACATATCCATATACACATACAAACAAACAAATATTTATATGTATGTATGTATGTATATACATATATTTGCTGCATACAAATAGAAAACGAGGGCTGCATGAAAATAAAAAAAAAAAAACAATATAAATAGTACTATAATGCCCAAATAAATAATATTTATTCTTAAAATGATAAAAGCCTCATTATTTTCTTTATCGTTTTACTAACTTGACATTTGACATTTATTTAGATATATATTTATAGTTGATATTCATTAAATAATAAATGGCAATGAAATTATATTTGTTTATTGTATAATCAGATTTAATGACAAAATAATTGCATTTTTATATATTGACAAAAATCCTATATTTTGTTCCTTTATAATTTTTTCAAGTGTCAAATATACTTCTCTTCATAATAACTAATAATTACTATAAATTTTGAAAATTTATATAATCAAAAAAATAGAATAAAAACCATTATCATTGGATCTTTAATAGTTTTAGCTATATATAATATTTTATGCAGAAATCAGAAATCTAAATTCTATAGGTATTTTTCGATCTAAAACTTGTAAAAAATATCTGATTAAATGTTACGAATATCTACTAATCATTGATATTATTAAATTAAAAAAATGAATTGTTTATTTGAACAGGAGAATTTTAATTTTTAAGGAATTGTTATAAAATTGAAAATGAACAAAAAAATTAATTTACCACATTTTTTCCATGATTTTCAAATCGAGTAAAATTCATTAACGAAACTTAAACATTATAAAATGTATTCTTAAATATAATATAAATAAGATTAAGTAAAAAATAAATTTCAAAGCCAATTAAATACAAACTGAAATTAACCCACATTAAATTAAATATGCTTATACAACACTAAATTTTAGTATTGAATAACAAGTTTAGCCATTTACATAAACTTAATTTTAACAGAATGTTTGCTTTGATTTCCTTGTTTTTTAAATTTCAACTTAAATAAAAGCTTTATATTGTACATACATATAATAAAAACGTAAATGTTTAAAGATATTTAATACTATAGATTAACATTGAACGAAAATATGAGTTTTTTATAATTAAGTCATCTGATTTAAACTTTAAAAATATAATTAGGAAATCCAACAAAATTCAATAATTCTATTAATACTTATTTTTAATATAATAAAATTACAATTAAATAATTGAAATTGAAATGTATCAAATATAATAAATGAGTTATTTAATAATATAATAAACTATTCACTAAATTTAAACAATTGTTTTAGAGTTTTTTTTTTTTGTTTGAGGCATTTAAAATACAAAATAAATAGAATGTTTGCAGCTATTTTAAGTTCATATTTGAAATGATGTAATTTAATTTGCTTGATTTGCAGTTGACAGTTTTTGCACAATTGAGCTTTCATCGAGCGATTGATGGAATGATAGAGGGAAACGGGAATGGAACAGGTCCCTGTTCTATTTAGCCAGCTTAGCGGCCACCTCATTAGCTTCAAATTACGGTCGAGCTAGTGCAGCTGGCAGTGATTGAGATGAACATGTTGATGGTGGTGGTGGTGGTGGTGGTAATGATTATGGTAATGATGATGATGGCGGTGATGATGATGCAGACGCCTTTGCAAAGAATCATAAAATAAAATCAAGGCAATAACAACAAAAAAAAAAAAAACTGTGGGAGCCAGACACAGACGCAACTTTTGCTGAGGGAAACAGTTTCCCTAGAGAAAATCGAACGTGCAAGTGTTGCCGCCCAACAGTCTCCCGTCTCCCGTTTACCCTCTCTCGTCTTCATCTTTGTGTGTCCTCACCCTCACCGTAATGCCCTTACCATGGTTCACTTTTTGCGTTTACTTGCTCAGATTTCTGGGTCATATTTTTGCCAATTTGAGTGCCTCACAGTTTGAGAGTGACATTTGAAGCCGCCGACGACGGCGACAACAACAATAACAACAACAATAACAACAAAAGCAACAACTATAATGCTTATGATCATAATCAAGATCATAATGAACATGATCATGATGATGATAGAAAAGAAAAGGCTGTCACGATATGGTCAGGTTGTTTTAACAGTCCACCCCAAAGACGTTGCAGGTTTTTATGACCCAAACAAAAACTCCAAGTTTGCCTTCGACTCCGTCAAACCAACTGACTGACTGACTGGCTCAACTCTCTATATGTAAATCACTAGCTGGGATATATATATATATATATACATACAAACATACATACGTGTACGTGAAGAATCTTGAATTGCAATTTCAATAACGAGACACAAAACACTTTCAAGTGCGAAAAACTTTTGTGCAAGTCGATGCCGCAACACTTGCACTTGAAGGTAAAGAAAAGAAAATCAAAAGAAAAGAAAATCAAAAGAGACGAAAAATTAATATAGAAATATATGTGTGTATATATATATGTACATATATAACCAAAAGCAACCTGTTTACATTTATTCAATGTTTATTTATACGAGAATTTGTTGATATAACAATTTCTAATGTGGCTAATCATTTTTACTTGAATGAACGATCTTTGTAAATGATAATTACCTTAAGTCAGCCTTGTGTTCATAAATAAAATATTGGAAATTTGATTAGTTAAACATATGCAAATTTAAAATAATAAATATATATGCTTTTACACCATATAACAATTTGATCAGTGAACTAGAATCTTCATCTAACCGAAATCGTTATAAACAGATAGAAGATAGAGAAAAAGTTATAACCCAAGAAGGCAATAAATATAAAAGGAAATTTAATTAAATAAAAAATAAAAATATATATAATAAATATTATAGTATTATAAACAATGAAGCAAGCAAGTCGTCCCTGCCGACATTGAGTATACCCTGTACCAAGTAAAGTTTATGAAGATAAAGTCGAAAACGATCAAAATCGCCATCAATTCACAAAAAAATTCTCTTGGCATGCAGCAACAGCCAACGCATGCTATCTCGCTCACTCTTAACAGGAAATGTTGCACTGGGCTTTTCAGTACAAAACTGAAGTACGTATATCTCCGATAATTATTGTCCGACTTCGACAAAATTTGGTCAGTATTTTGGTGCATTTTGACTATATTATTATGTAAGTGTGCCAAATAAGAATGTAATATCCTTAATATTGCTCTAGTTATACGTTTTTTCCAAATTGCGTGGGCGGATGTGGGCGTGGCAAAAATTTGAAACAAACTTGACCTGCGTAGACAATAGACGGATGTTGACACCAAATTTGGTTGCTCTACCTCATATAGTCTCTGAGTTCTAATTGTTCATACGGACAGATGGACATGTCTCAATCGACTCGACAATTGATTCTGATCAAGAATATATATATATACACTTTATAGGGTCGGAAAATTCTCCTTCTGCCTGTTACATACATTTCAGCGACTTTAATATACCCTTTTACCCTTTGGGTACAGGGTATAAAAAGATAATTATAAATATAAATATGGGAAATTTTTCGGGCTATATTTGAAAAAAGAAAGACAAAGTAAATGTTCAACAAATTTTGAATTAGTAAATAATATAATAGAAGCCAATGTAATTGATTTAACTAATAAGCATGTATACATATGTTTATTTAAAAAAAATCGCCAATATATTGCTAATTTTTAATATTCTTATTGTCAGATAAATATCATCCCTTCATACTATATCTTTTATGTTTAAATATCTTACAATGTTGTCTTTTGAATAATTTTTATTCGAGTTAATTATTAAGAAAATAAAATTTTTATTTTAATAAATTAAATAAAATATTTTAAATGCTTCCAATGCTTTATAATTTTAATCAATTTAATGATTTTTTGGACCACTGTGCATAGATAATGATGAAGACTAATTGAATCGTAAATCGTTTAACAGATGAAAATTCCTTACTAAATGGTATGAAATGTTTGGTTCCGCTTCCGTTGAAACAATCTGAGTGGGTTTATATATACATATGTATAAACATACGTGTGTGTGTGTGTGTGTGTTTATGTATGTACGTAAACAGAATGTTGTACTAATTGCTCATCGATGAATTACCTAAAATTGACCCCAAAGCAAACAAAAACAAACTATTTGCGGCAATTGTGGATTTACGATGATTCGGACATAGGGAGGAATATGAAAGAAGGAAGGGAAAATATCGGCGGCGCCTATGCAAATTTTCATATTTATTTTTGGCAACAATTCTCATTCATCGTTCATGGATATTTGCAGAGTTTCGGTTTGTATTTTATTTTTTAAATATTTTTACACTTTTTTTTTTATTTTTGTTCCCTCTTTTGTTTGCTGCTCAAAACGGAAGTGTTTGTGCGATGTGTAAGAGATGCCCAATTTGAAAGACTCAAAGAAAAGGCAAACTTAACTCGATCAACTCGAGCTCATGAGAGATAGAGAGAGAAAGAGAGAGAGAGAGGGGTATGATATAGGATGAGATTCACACGCGATGAGTGTTAAGCTCTAAATTTGGAACTGAATAAGTTAAACGAATGTGGTCTCTGATGGGCTATTACAAACTATTGTTGTCTGGCAAAATAATTTACTATTAATGCGAATATCAAACAAAATTGATAAATTTGACTTATGATACTTGAAATGAAAATGTTTAATTTTTTTCATTTCAAAAAAAATTATTCATACATTTGATTTAAATTTAAAGTGGTGTTCAATTGTTTGTTACTGTGTTAGATAATAAAACAAAACTTATGTAGATCTTATCTAGTTATCTTTCAATTTATTTTTGATTACTACTTCAATTTGTTAAACTTTACTAATATGTACATAAAATATTCAAAATATAACAAATTGTCTTAAAAGCGAATAAAAAATAGAGAAGTTATTTAAAGGATTGTAACTAGAATTCAAAATAAAATTATCCTATATTGACTACTATATACTATAATATCTACTATAAATTTCCTTAGTTTTGATTTCTAATTACTCATAGGATGAAATTTAACTTTTAACCTAAATTTAGGGTAATTAAAAGTCGTCCCTCAAAACCATTCAAAGGGTTCAATCTTTTTCTGTTTTTTTTTTGGTTTTTTTTATTGTGTTTGCTTGGATTTTATGGTGTCTGGTTAAAAGTGAAGTGAATGAATAAATGAATGAATATATTTATTATAGGGGGCCTGGGAATCGGTTGATTCATCGCTAAATTGGGCCTCTGGCCAAATCGCTGTATAAAGATTAAAATGTTAGTTAGATGACTAATTCACTAACTGAAATCGCTTGCTGATCAGATCATCTATCTTTTAGCCCATATCCCACCCCATCATAAAATGTTACGCGAGCTTGTCAATTGGCCCCAGCTGGACAATGTGTCAATAATCATTGGCAACAACAACAACAACAACAACAACAACAATAACAAGAACAACAACAACAATAACACCATTGAAAGCCGCACGCGACATTTGTTGACACATTAGAAGGCATCGCTCGATGAGGCGCGCGTCATGGAGTTGACGTTGGCACGCGATAAAAAAATATATATATATATATATACATATATATATACAAAACAAAAAATAAATGAATAAAATGAAACCGCTTAACATGCTTATCAATTAGTCATAGAATTACTCTGTGGACAAAAAGGGAAAAGGGAATAAGGGATAAATGAGAATTATTATTTGAATTTGAATAAATTAATTAATTAAACTAATTAACCATATTGAAGAGATTTTAAAACTTAATTTAAAATCTTAGTCCCAATTTTAAATATAAATTTTGTTTAATTATAATAAACGTTTAATAATTTAATAAAAACATTAATCAACAACTTTACTTTAATTAATAATAGTATAATTAGTATTATTAATTACATTAGAGAATCCAATTGAAAAAAAAATTCTTATCGCAGTAAATTAAATTTCTCTTGATAAAAAACCAATTGGAATTTCATTAATAATATCAGCAAATAATTGTTAAAATTTAATCTATTCAATTAAATAAGTAACATTCTAAATATGGAAACATATTAGATAAAAAAAGAAACAAACAAATATTCACAGCCTTAAAATAACTTTTTTACGATAATAACATTTTTAAAAAATTCAATGAACATTTTATGAATTATTCTACACTTTTTTGCTCACACATTTGAATTAAAAACAAATTTGCCTTATTTGTTGTTGTTTAAATATATTAAATAATTTAGCAATAAGCTTAAAGGATTTTTCGCCCAGTGTAAATTGTACATGTTCTTTGGGGTAATCAGTAAGTGGCCGAAACTTTATTATTGGCTGATAAGCGGCCAATTTCAATTATGTGCATCGACGCAAGTATCTCTAGGAAAGGTGCTTTATTAATAACAATTATAATAATAATATCTAAATATATATAAATCTATATAATGCCCAGGCGTTAGCCATGCGATTTGTTGGCATTAGGACAGAATATCAATTGCTTGCGAATGGTAATGATAAGCAGTCAGTCGCCTGGTGGATAGGTTGAAAAGGTAATTACAGAAAATTTCGCAAATGATAATTGGTTGCCTACGTCACAGGCTGGCGGTATCTACGTCACACGGAATGGGTTTATCAAAGGCCCAAAAAAAAAAAAAACACAAATCTAAATTTAGCATCAAATGGAGCCGGAGTTCGAATAGCAAAAGGAGTCAAAGACGACTATCCCCTAAGTCCCCAAGCTCCCCTTTATTTGAATAAACAAAGAAGTAATCCAACAAAAAATTCCCACAGTCGTTACCCCCATTCTTGTCTCTTATATATATCTATATATATATATATACATATCTCTATATCTATAGTATCGTTGGGTGTCGCGTGGATGAATTGACTTTTGATTGTATGAGTCAACATTTAAAGCTCTAAATTATGATCCATTTGCAGACATCTATTTTACAAATGAACTTATATCGTTTTTTTTTTTGCTATCTAAGAACATTTTGGGGAACGCTACGATTATTCATTCATTGAATGGGTATTAGTCAACGGCCCCCACATGTGCCCACGACCAAGACAACTGTGATTTCCCTCCCCCAGGCATGAACAATAATAACTAAAATATATATCTATACACAAATTAACATCAAAGTTCAATCTCAATAAAGTGAAACGATTGATAAGATTTGTTCAATGGAAAACTTGGGCAAATTACTGGTAAAATGAGCATTAAATCAAAATTTCTTTTGATAATTACTTTTGGCCAAATACATATATATAAATAGATAAAGTGGCTAAGCACTATTCAATTTTTTTTTTTTTGACCACAGTGGAGCAAGAAATAAAATCAATATAAAAATTAAGCCAAATTTAATTAACTAAAAAAGAATCTTTGAATTTGAACAAAGGTAAAAATATATTTTATGCACCAAAGACTTAACTTATTTTTATTTATTATAGTTTAATTAATAATTGACTTCTTCTACTTAAAAAATTAGTTTTAGAATTCCAATACTATATATTATTTCCTTTAAGATATATAAAGTACTTCAAATATTTTTGCAATTATATATAATTATTTTTCATACATTTCAAATTCTTGTTTGAATTGCGAAAACTTTTCACTGATTTTTCTTAGCTGCAATAGATTTATATATTAATTTATATATTTTTCTTCTTTTCTAGTAACACAAGTTATTCTCCCATATTTAAAAATGTTAATTATTTACTAAGTATTTCTGATTTCATTCACTCGATTGAGACATTGCTAAGATCAATACATTTAAAACATGATTGATTTTTGCTTTAAATGAAGCATTTAAATGCTCTAGAATGTGTTTTTGATCACTGTAATGTTTAAACATTTGGAAAATAAAACACAAATAACACACATTCTTATCGCAAACGTAATAATAATAATAACGCGTCATCCACAAAAGTAACGACTGGCAATTTTCAAGTATTTGTCAATTTGTACATATGTATGTATCATATCTTTTAAAATTCTCATAAAATTGTTAGTTGACACACCAATTTTTGACTGATGAAGAGGAAGAAATGAAATAGACACCAAAGGTTTAAACCTTAACAATTTGCACTTTGATCCATGGACAAAAAAAAAGTGAAAACAAATCAAAAATATAGCACAATTTTGTATTATTAGCTATTAGCAATATATGTATATATTTCGTACATGAGTTGTGTTTTTTCATAATACGTATACGTAATATATGCATATATAGAGAAAATATAAATAAAAGACTAACATTTTGTACAGAAAGCGTATATTAGATATATATCTTAAAAATCAGTCAACAATTTTATAAAAATTAAAAATTTCATTTAAATTTATAATTCCATCGATCGGATTTCTGTAGATTCTTAATTATTTAAATAGTATTTTTTTATCTCTTTTTTTATAAATAATTTTCTCAAATTTTATTATTAGAGCATTAATACTTCGATATTATTGAAATTTAGTTTAAACTTAATTAAATACCGATTGAATGGTTGGACAAAGAACTAAAAAAGTTTTTAAATTATAAACTGTTACGTCAATTAAAAACATTTAGTTGAAATTGATGATCTAATTATTATGTTTGGAAATTTATTAGTTGAATTAAATATATATATGTATTTATATATATACCAATATCAGTGTTATCTGTACAAAAAAAAAAAAAAAGAAGCGTAATGTAACTGTGTCATAACCAAAACCGTTTAACCTTAACCGTAACTGGCAAAGATAATTGATGAAAAATTAAATTGAGATTACTTTTCAAAGTACACATGTTTCTGATCACGTTCAAGATTGTGTTCGTGTATCAATTGTTATCGTAATCACTGTTTACTTAAAAATCAAATATAAATTAAATATAAAATTGCTTTAGTTTTAATTAAATTTTCTTTTGTTAAAATCAATGATCTTAGTGTTTTATTCGCTATAAATAAACAGCCTAACTAACAATTGAGTTAATTTAAGTGGATTACTTCAAGCTAGAAAATATACTATATAAATTCTAGATCTAAATGAATATATGATAAACAGTATAAATGAGTGAATAAGAATGAGAATATAAATAGAAAAGTATTAAACATCTAGACATTAATTCTTTCTTAATTAATTGTTATGGAAATCTATTTAATTTAATTAACTAAAAAATTAGTCTAATTAAATGAATAAATTGATATAATGTTTATATAAGAGAAGAGAATAAATAATTATTCGAGAATTTTGGAAATGTTTTTTTTACAATTATTTGTGATTTTTGAAGGGTATAAACACGTATAATATGTAAAAAAATAAATATATATTTCCCTTTTACTGATGATGATAATTGAATTAAATAATAATAATTTTGTTGTTGTTGTTGGAATTTGTGATTTGTTGTTATTATGTGTGTGTGGTTTTTGGCCAGATTTAATAGGCCTTATCTTTGGGGATCAGCATCTATTGTCCAATTTTAGTGGGTCAACCAAGCATCTAACTCTCACACCTTGTTTTCCCATGGCTCAAAATAAAAAATTCCCCCCCAATATTTTGTTATTTTGCTACTTTTTTCTTTGTTTATTATTTGTTGACTGCAATTAATTTTCGGTTTTCAAGCCAAAAAACTAGCTAGGCCACGCCTCTACCATCAACCACCCCATCCCCACCCCTTTGAAATTATTAAGTGAAGGTATCAAATAATATATATGTATGTATATATACATATTATATATATATATATGTATGTATAAATAGATATTGTTTGGACAAGAAAAATCCCCGCCAAAAATTGATGATGGAGGGAATTGTATTGGTATGTGGTGGCTGGGCAGATGGGGGGGCGGTCGTGTTGCCATGCTTAACGTAGAAGCAATTGGCAATTGATAAAAGCTTAAAAAATATATATAAAAATATTAATAAAACTTTAGAGTTTGTATTGAAATAATGCTGGGGGGGTAGGGGGGGTGGTGGAGGTGGTCAGAAGGTTTGGAGGAGAGGTTTGGTGGTGGAATATGGTATTTTTTTACACGTGTTGGTAGGAGGTAAGCGATTGCTGCTTTGGGCAATCATAAAATCAAATAATTATAAACGTTATTTTCTATCTCACTTTACTCTTTTGGAGTGTGTGGCTTTTGTGTGTCCCTGTCTCATTTTTACACACGCATACATGCAGACACTCTGCCAATTCTTTTGCACAACGCAACGCATTGACGTCGACCTCAACATACGCACACACACACACAGACAGACGAAGGGAACTATCAGGCGTTGAAGCTGACGCCGCAGTTAACGTTGCGATTGACGCCAACGTCGCATAGGACTGGCTCACAGACGCAGTCAGCAGCGGCAGCAGCGGCCTTTTTCGTATATATATAAAATTACGGGACAACCTAAAATCATGAATCAGTCTCATTTAGACACACGCCAATGTTAATTGTCTTCGGCTCACGCGTTAACAAATCGAAGAGCTAACCCATATACACACATACATATATAGTGTATATTAGATTTGATCAGATATAGTTAAGTGATCTCTTTTCCAGTGATCGATCAGTATTATTTTAGTATTTAAAAAAATATATAAGCTAAACACAAAGTATTTAAATATGTGCCAACAACAGCAACAGCAGAAAAAACAACAACAGCAGCAACAACAACAAAGTAAGTAAAGTAAAAAAAAAGTGACAAAACTTGACCAAATAAGAAATATGTGAAATTAAATCATAATGCAATATATAGATTCTTAATCTGTGCCAAATTGTTTTCGTTCATTTTTCTTTTTGATAATGATAATGAAGGCACATTCAGAACCATTCGCAATTGTTTATAAATATTCGATTTCCCAATACTTAAAAATGATAAATAATATCTATATAGAGAGAAGATTCATACTTGAAGAATTTTTTTTTTTTTCTTTTTTTGTAGTAGTAGCGCAAAGCAAAAGGGGAACCCTTTCTCCCCTTGTTGGCACAATCAAAAGATTGATTACATAGAGCAATTGGTAATTTTTATTTTTCTGTTTTCCGTTAGTAGTATGAGTAAAATTTCAAAAGAAAAATCTAGAAAAAGTAGAAAAATATTTAAGCGAATATTTTATCTTTTTCTTAAAAAAAAATCAAATAATATAGAAAATATATCTATATATTTTAATCTATATGTAATATGCAAGAATCATTTAAGACATTTTTTTTCAATAAGCAAGAAAAAAGGGGTGTGGCAACAGTTAAATCGTATCAAATATATATACTTATATATACAGTTCTTGATTATTGAACAAGGAAAGTAATTATTTGAACAATAATTGCTTAATTATCAAAAGTTTTTCAAGTAGTCGATAGGTAATTGAAGATTTCATAATCTACTAAATTCATTATCTTAAAAATTTTACCTGGTGTTAAATCTCAATCACATGAGGTTGCTGTGAACTCACGTGAGTGCTACTACTACCAATCCCTTTTCTACTTTTTTCATATATGTATGTATATATATATTTTTTTTCTTCCAATTTATCATTGGTTTACTCATGCATTAAATTGATTGTGGCCAATTAATAGCAATCTTATTAATACCGTCAATAATCTACAATAGAAAAATGCAATATTAAGACGCCAAGTGCCATAAAAAAATAAATATATTTTTGTATGTACATATGTAGATGTATGTATATATTTACAGACTGTGATTAATCATCCAGTGGTACTAAAATGTGACTAGAACTTTCTTTGATTACGATCAATAGATTCAAGATTTTATTAACTAAGGCAGCAGGCCATGCACCTGCTTGCCAAACCGCTAACAGTCAAGCAGCCAATTCAATATCCAACAGGCGGCAGGCGGCAGGCGGCAGTCGGCAGTCGACAGTGAGAGGCACGTGCCTTATCGCCGTCGCTGTTAGCCGCTCAGTTGGCGCTATCAAGTCGCTGACCTACCACAACAAAAAAGAAAAAATCAAAAATAAAACTCGCAGCGTGCTAACAGAGTAGGAGAATTAGGTGGAGGTAGAGTGAGCTAGCAAGCAAGCAGACGAACAATCGACAGAGAAAGGGGAATAGTGAGAGAGAGAGAGAGAGAGAGCGAGCGAAAGAGAGCATAAGATCGGAACTGCTTGAGTTTTGAATGAATTTGTATATGAATTATTCATACGACGTGTGGCCAGACGCAACTCATACTGTTACCATAACCCTCCCCCCTCCCCCCCACACTTTGCATTTCCCCTCACCGCACATCTTGTATTTCTCATTTTCCCTTGCCATAACATTTACTATTCCTTGTAGCTGGTACGTCATCGTTTAAGTTGTCTGGTGAGCGTCTGATGCGACCTGCCTTCCGTTTCTGCTCTTATTTTATAAGTCTTAATGAAAAGCAGCAGCAAAAACAAAATATAAAAAAAAAAACCCACCAAATTCCTATGAGTAATACCAAATTCTGATGAAATTCAAGTAAACGGCAAAAATAAGTGAAAAGAAGAGAGCAAAGAGCCATGACAAATGATTTGAACCAAAAAAATACAAAACACAAAAAAATATACATATAATACTCGAAACGGAAGCGAAATCACTGAAATGGCTCAAATGGTCAAAATGTAATGTTTTTCTATTTCTTTTATTTATTCTAATAGATCCTTTAAGGTTATTTAATAGATGCATTCTATTTTTTTTTTGTTACTTTCACTTTGACTTTATTTATTGAAATGTTTCCTTTTTTTTTTTTTTGCTACATTTTCTTAAGACCTTATCACTTTAAATGGTGCTCTCTCTCTCTCTCGCCCACTCTTTGCTAACTCTCACCATTTATGTGACACACACACACATAGATATAACGATATTGTACTCTTACTCTCGCACACACAGACACACACATATACACAGACTCTCTCTTTCTTTCTCTCTCGCATTCTGGAGGCTGTAATTTAGGTGTATTTAACTCAATTGAGTGCGATTACGAGTGGCAACGAGTGCGAGCCAACGAATGTGAGTTATTTGCGTGTGCGTGAGTGAGTTGCGAGTGCGCGATGGTTTGTTTAAAATTTTACAGCTCGTCTGAAGCGTCAGTTAGTTAGTGAACAGACGCCGACAAGAGCGCACAACATTTTAATTAGTTGGATAAAAAGAAACGCCAATAGGAGATAGATACATACATACATACAAATCAAACAATTGTGATATTTTTCAAATTCATTTATAGCCAATTATAGCCAAATATGCCAGTTTTTAGTGTAAACGGTACGAATACTGTCCCATAACACTCTCACCTAACCACATTATCGAATGGCAATTGATTTATATATTTATTTTGTTTACAGCAACAAATATGTGCAGAAGGAAATATATTTATAATCACATTGGCAGCAAGCAATTATTATTATTGCTAATTATATCATTGGCCCTAATGATACCTTTATGCCATGCCAGGCATTTGCATGATAAAGTGTCCCTGGATTATGCCTACGAAGAGGATTCATCCAGTTCAAGTTCAAGTTCAAGTTCATCATCATCATCGTCTGGCGATATCCTGCCCGGTTGGCATGTGAATCCTTTTCATGGCCTATCCGAATCATTTCCCAGTGAGGGCAGCTACGATAGTTCCGATATCAGTCTGAGTGATACCAGCTATGAGGAAATTGCCCAGGCAGCTCTTAGAGCGGCACGTCGTGAATTTCGACGTCAAAGGACACGACATGCTCGCAGTAATAGTTTGAGATGGTTTACAAAGAATGTGGAGACACCCGAATGGGAGAATCCTTGCGGTGGTGGAGTCTATCAACCGGATGAGACACAAAATTCTGAAATTGATAGCTCTGGCCAACATGGAAGAGTGATTAAGAAGAAGGTTAGTTAATCTATTACTAATTATTATTATTATTTAGCAGCAATCTAATCTATTTATTTCTTTCGTTTTAGTATTTAATTGGTCTGCGTAATAGCACAATGAGGGAATATCAATTCATTCGGAGTAATGCCAAATTGGACTATTCTCCGTATCAGCATCGTCAACATGAATATGAATTCCTGCCAAACATGACGCGTCCCACAAATGAGGTAAGTGGATCGAACATTTTGTTCTTGGACCGGCTCCGCCTTAGGGTCTTATATTTAGACCAGTTTCTGACTGATGTTCCTGCCCTTCCTAATGTTACATCTCTTTCTCTCTCTCTCTCTCTGTCTCTCCTTCTCTCTTTAGATAAAATTAAAGAGATGGTATCGCCAAATGCAGACCTTTGTGGGCGGTTTTGCCTATTTGGGTCGTGCCGAATATAAATATCGTAAAGAACATCAACAAAATTTGGGACCCATCACCTTTGAGCTCCATGAATTGCTAATAAGTGCCAGGAATATGCTATGTGAACTTGAATCCACCATTAATTCATCATATCCGAATAGTAATGGTGCCAAATTGACTCGTATTAGCCGTGAGGCAATGATGGATAAATTAAAATTTCATACTAAATCCGATGGTAGCCAGGAAGCCAGTGAAAGAGATTTGAGAATGACCAAAGATATGTATTTGCAATTTCTGGATAATATGTGGAAGAGTGTACGTAAAGCATTGCGTAAACAGCAGAAAAATAGTATGGAGAGAAGGAATCTTTATGCCAATAATAGTGGTGGAGTAGCTGGTACATCTGGTTCATCATCAACATTGATTAAAGTTAATTCGGATAGTGCGGAGAGTCTTGGTGGTGGCAGCCATTTTAGTGGTTCAATGGAATCCTGATTGCAATTAATCCGCAAATGTTATCGTCTCCTGAGCATTGCATGCTCGATCCTTTTGCCTCTTTAGTATTATAGTGACCAGTTTTAATTGGCTCACAAAATCCTCCTTCCCACCCTAATTCCTATGCCCCGCCAAAGAATACAAAAGAAACAAAATGAAAACACAGAACATAAGAATTTTTGTCGAATTGCCATTTATTTAGTATTTATTTTAGTATTCTTTTTCTATATATATATATATTTATTTCTATTTAATTAGTATTACTACATTTTCGCATTCCTTAAATTATATTTATATTCATTCCATTTCCATTCCCTTTAACATTCCCATCTCCACACTTATCCTTAATTCACCAGCCTAGCCTTGCCACAAATAATTTCACTAAATATTAGTTATTTATTTTATTTATTAAACTATTTATTATTTATTGCCACTCTGTGAGACAAACAAAATCCAATCGCAAGAAAACAAACAAAAAACAGAAACAGAAAAAAAAACCAAGGAACCAACAAACAAACAAACAAACAAACAAAAAAATGCTTAAATATTTATCTGTGATATAATTTAAGTAATTTTTTTGACTAGTTATTAATGAAAAATTTTATTGTAAAACATTAATGCATGGATATAGAAAAAAAATCAAAAAAAAAATCAAAAAAAAAAAAATAATAATAAAATTCCTAAAAACAAAAAATTTTTTGGGAAAAGACAAAAAAAAAAAGCTGCCAATGAGTCTTTATTTTGAGTTGTGAATTAATGGAACTTAGAAATAATATTAAAAAGTTAGCTTAATAATTGAAAAAGTTGATCAACTAGAGATTTATAAAGTATAATATCTAGTTTTGAAATCATTTATATATAGTAATACAATTCTGAAATGTTGACAGTAATATTTTTAGTTATTTGCTTCAACTGTTTGATAATATTTTTTATATAATATCTTTTCGATTGACATCATTTTAAGTTTAATTGGAGAAAAGTATACGAATAGTATGTATTACGATTTACTCTTAAAATTCGAGTAAAAATGTTTGACACTAATTTCTCGTAAGATTCTAAACAGTTTTGAGAATTCTAGAAAATACTTAGTTTAATAATTTTCGTCTAAAAAAGAAGCCCCACCTATGTATATGGGGATCCACTTAAGTAACTAAACTTATGAAGTTAATATAGCAATACATCGGTCTGGCCAAGCAATTGCGTTTAGGTTCCTATATATATATACTACGAACAAATAGAGATTAGATTTAATGGCATGGAAACAACGGATCATCGATTGTTAACCTATTAAGTTTTATGATATTTTAATGTGTCCGTTTGCCATATAAAAGTAATAAAAAGAGGAAGTATGTTCCGCGTTCAAAGGTATATGGTTTAATTGTTTTCTTCATCTTAGTTCCTTCCGATTTGATAGCTAAATTACTTTCCTTATCGCTTATCAAAATATCAACTTATCGCTTAATTTTCGATCAATTGACTTGCTCTGGCTAGAAATAGTTAAGTGAAGATAAACCAATTGGCCCATAGACTAAATTGCCAAATTTGTCAAAATTGTTAATTGACTTTTGAAATGTAGGTAAATTCATAAAAATCATTTCCGTTTCAACTTAATCGATTGGAGGAAGTTGCCAAGGAAGCAGCAAAACCTTATCAGATCCCAAGTGCCATCCGGCTTATCAATTTTCCGCTGATGCTTGTTCTTCTTATTCATAGGTTGAGAATGCGATGAATTCAATGAATGAATTGAGCAAACATTTATTCTATTTAACAGTTGGAGGGGGTGGGAGGAGGAGGAGGTTTAAATATCGAGAAATCTATCATGGGAGCATATCGTGACGGCGTACTGAATATAACTTAAATGTTGGCCTAGGTCGTAAACGAAGTACGTTGTATATTTACTGCTTTTAAGTGCCTAGCTTTTCTTGTCTTAAACGCTTCCATTACTCATACGCCGCGCGTGCCCGCAAAGCTAATTTGTGAAAAGCTTTCACATATACACACAGCACACAGAAAATGTAGCATAGTTTCAAGCTGTCAGGGAAAAATAACTTCTTGCACTGCTTGTCTGCAAATGGGAAATTCAACACAGTGGCGCCAATCAGTGCAATGTGCAATTAACTTTCAATACTTATTTATAGAATATAGATATAACTAGATTTTTATTAAAATTGGTTAAAATATATATATATATATATATATATATATATATATATATATATATATATATATATATAGTGTTTTTTTTGAAAAACAACAATAAGATAATTCGAATCGGTTATTTTTATTTAAATTTCTTTGACTATAATTGAGCTGGATCATTAGCAGGAATAATCCAAACCATTTGATTTTAATGTAATTCAGTTTCAATTCCATCAAATTTTTACACGTTAAATAAACATAGAAGCAGTTTCTCATTTGGTTCCGTTACAATCTACAACGGTTTTATTCTCGAATGCAGTTAAATCTGTTTCAAATTATCCAAGCAGTTGAAACAAGCAGTGTTTGCTGCGGTAGCCAGCCGCTTGAATTTGCTATAAAATCTTTCAGAGAAGACACAAACCAAAAAGTCTACTTTTTTACGAGTGTCCTGCAAGGACATTTATTTTATATCAAAATAGCTAACGATAATAAAAGTATGATAACAATTATACTTTATGGTTTCACTGCTTGCTGGTGTTATATTTTTATAAAAATTATTTACATTTCCAACAAGCAGTTTTTCGCTTGTCTCATTCATTTGATTGGTAATTTACCCTATATTTGTGCTATAAAATTAACATTTTACTATTTTTCTTTCAATCTATTTAATTGAATACCATGAAAGGTATTTCCGTTTCAATCTCCTTAAACACTCTATCCCTCCCCTCATCACGAGGTTTACTTGAAAATGTCCAAGGCAACAGGACCATCAGCAACAGCAGCAGTAAAAGAAGGACCAGCAAGTTATGTCCAAGGCTTAAGCTTGACTTGCACCATTCTCACACTTTTCATCAAAGTGTGCATTTGATGATGATGATAATGATGATGGGGCAGCAGGTGGTGATGGTTGTATTTGAAAGGGATTAGAGGGATGTCTTTGCCCAATCAATCGTATAATGCGATGACAACGAACATTCAAGCACAAAGTGTTCGCAAATCGTCCATTAATAATTTGAATTAACTTTTTCTTGCTGGCAAAAAAAAAAAAAAAGACACTTGACATACATACATATGTATATAGAGATATACCTATACCTATATAAACTTGGTAAAAGGGCGCATTAAATTCAATTAACAAGGCATTGTAAATATTGTCACACCTTTCACAAAAGTCAACAGAAAGAATGCCAAAACACTCGAAAGTCGAAAGTTTTATATCTACATTTTTGTTGTTGTTTGTATATATATATATATATATATACATATATATAGAGAGATATCCTTCTTGTCAGCACATGTAGATATACTTATATAGATACTGAGAAGTGTGGGCGTACCTTAATACATCTATATATATATATATGTATGTAGATATATGCATGCCCAGTCAGGCAAAGGTGTAATGGATCAACTACCAAACAATAGCAAAAAAAAAAGAAAAAATATGTGTAGGAAAACAAAATTCAATACTTAATTCCTCAGGCATATAGAAAAAAAAGTATATACACATATTGAAAATAAATATTCAATTATTAACGGCAAATGTGCCTTGATATGTAGCCTCAATTGCTTGAGGAAAATGTATAAGAAATTTATATGGCAACCAAATGGAAATTTTTACAACATTTTCTCGTTACACGAAATTTACATGGAAATGCTCTCTTTTTACTGGCATGTGATTTTTCAGTTTATTTAAATTACAAATTCTCAACTATTATTATTTTTGTTGTTTCTTTTTTTTTTTTTCTTTTTGCATTCTTAAGTTACTTTTCAACAAGTTGTAAAAGCATTTTCATTTCCAAAAGGTTTAAATATTGTATTATCTGTTTTTTATCAGCAACACGAAAATATGCAAATTGAAAAAAATGCTAATCCATATACGATAAACTATAAAATTAGCTATGAAAATCAATCGTAAAAATCTTTCAAGGTCTGGCAATTTGGTTTAAGCAAAAGTTGTAAACGGATTTTGATTTTTTTGAAATTAGTTAGAAAAAAGTGTCGACAAATTTAATCAATCAGATGTTTATCTTTAGAAATTGGTTAAAACATTTGAATATTTATATATAGATGTATATATGCCATACCATATATATGTATATATATATATATACCATATACATACATGTATAAAATATGTTTATCTGAGAATTCTTTACCAATTCATTTTTCATGGAATGAGTAAAGGATTTCAGTTATTACGACAAAAATTATATGAAAATTTTCAAAATCAAGACAATATGTGATATGTTTGTAATATATACATATATTATTTATATAAATAAATAAGTTTCAAATATTTTATCTACTAATTTCGATATTGCCATTTAGGTAACATGGAAAATTTTCATCTAAAAAATTTCATACAGGAGAAAAATTTTTGTTAAAAATTTAGATAAAAAGTGAAGTTTAAGTTAGTAATTATCAAAGGAAAATAATTGAAAATTTCACCTAATAATTTGGCATACTTTAACTATTTAGATAAACTAAAAATTTTGTATTATTTTTTAGAAACACAAGAAAAGTCTTTTATTTTGATTTGCATGCAAAATCCTTAAGCAATAAAAGTAGATCTGATTTAGAGAATATTCGAATTAATATATTAATATTGGATACACTATATGATATATTTTCTTATATATATATTTAGATCGAACATACTATATAATATATTTTCTTTCACAATTGCTTAACTAAAATGATTAATAATCAAGGAACTATTCTTTTGCTTTTGGGAGTCGTAAGACTAAACATTTGTCATAGTTCAAAAATTTTTGTTTTTACTTTCATTTTAACTTTTACTTTTTTTGTTTACAATAGCTGTCTCTTTCTGTCTGTCTGTGTGTGTGTGTGCGTGTGTGTCGTTGTCTCGCTCATTGTGATATTTGTGCGTACGTGTGTAAGTGTGATATATGCTTGTTTAAAGTGGATTAGCGCCCAGTTTGAGTCGGTGTGAGTGTGTATGTGTGTGTGTGAGTGTGTGTGTGTGTGTGTGTGTTTGTGTTTGTGTGTGCGTGCCTGCGTGCGTGTGTTTGGGGGTATTTGTACGGATTTCAAGACAGGAACTAGCAAAAAGGAGGAGATGTAGATGAAAGGGTGTACGGAGCAGCTGCAGCTAAAGTAAGCCCGGGAATGTCTGCCCTATATAATGGACCGAATCGTTTCGAGTTAAGTTAGGTTGTGTCGGGTCGGATCGGATCGGGTCGGGTCAGGACTATCCGTAATGAGTTCTCCGGTTTCCTTAACTCTCTCTCTCTCTCTCTCTCTCTCTCTCTCTTTATGTCTGGGTCTGGGTCTGGGCTGAGCAACAACTCTTCTATAGTCCTTCCCCGTCCTCACCTCTTTTTGGCATTTTCTATGACTATACCATGATTACAACACTGGCGACCGACTGGGGGGCACTGTCGGCGCCATTAACCCTAACGAGGCGGCAACATTTTTAATGAATATCAAGTTAATGAATATTTTATAGAAATATGCACTAGTAGCAAAGCTTAACACCTGGATGGACTCTTGCGAAATGCAAAAGCTGTTGGTCAGCTTTAAAATCCCTTTGCTGTTATCCTTGTACACATGCACACACACACACACACACAGACACACACAGACACACACAGATATACGCAGGAGTATGCACACTCAATCTCAATGCAAAAACTAGAGAGTTAATAAAAAAAAAACTTTACCTATAATGCATTATTTATACCCTAAAACAGCATTTACTTGAAACAAATAAAATGTATTTATTTGTAAATGAAACGAATAGAAAAGAAACGAATATTTAAAAATTATTTATAAATTTATAAAATTTATTCTTTTTATTTATTCAATTTAATTCTGATAAATTTTAAGAGTTTACACAATGTAGAAATCCATTTGATATATAAATATCATTCTAAATCCAATGCAATTGCAAATTCTATAATAAAGTGATTGAACTTTAACAAAGGACACTCGCTAACTGTTTAACTGTCATACTGCAAATGTCCTTCTTACGAAAGGGTATGCAAAAACGTAAAAGCAAACAAAAAAAAAAAAATAGAAGAAAAAAAATGCATCCGAGCACGTAGTTTAATTTTGCTTACTTCGTGAATGAGTGCAATTTGAAATGAATAGAAATGAGAAAAGCTTCATCCTCCCAATCCTCATTTCTCATCTATACCCCCCCCCCCTCCCTATACTCTTGCCCTCACCCATTGACCCCGCTACGTGTGAAACGATAGACAAATTGAGCATGGGCGACCAAAAGACGTTGACGATGACGATGACGATATACTAAAATATTTGAGAGCAAACCCAAGTCATAGGGCAATTGGGAAAGTATAACCAGCGAGAGGGGGTACAGGGGTGATCGGCTTTCGCCTGTTGGAGGTAAGCAACAGCAGCCTTGTGCGGCCCTGAGGCGCATTTACATGCGAATGTGCAGGCAAAAACAGAAGAGAAAAAGAAAGAAAAAAAAAAGAAAACTAAAAAAAAAATGCTAGAACTTTCACTAAATTATGCACATAGTAAATGCTGCCTTAGCGCAACAAAAAAAATCGTTGAACGACCTTTGACCTGTAACATGACCCTCATTATAAAAGTGCTCATTATCAATGGTTTATCTCTTAACTAAAATCTGAAATGTTTTTAATTAATTTTCTCATAGAACAAGTTAAATGAAAATTTCTTAAAATTTAACATTTTCTTCAGTTTTTTATTTTGTATGCTGCCCCTTACAGAGAATTGAATCCGCCACTGAATTACAGATACCTGCCCAATTTCCTGCCCTCAAATAGATATATACTATATATATATATATATCCACTTCAATGGCCAGTCCGGGAAGCAATGTTAAGTACTCACTACTTTAAGTACTTTTAGTTAAGTTTTCGAATGAAAAATGAATTAAAAATGTGAACAAGAAATTTAATTTAAATCTGCTTAAAATTTAAATCATTTTATATGACACTAATTTTACATACAATAATAATTTAACTTAGATTTTTAAGAAATATAAATAAGCAAATGTATATAAAAAATTAAGAGAAATATGTAATCTCATTAATTACTTAGTTTATGCAATTAAGAAGAGAGAGAAAATTCGAAAAGAAAATTAATTCTCTTATAATTAATTGAAGCATTACTTTTTGATTGTACTTCAATGGCATATTCCAAACAATTCAAATGGCTTTAGATCATAAAATATTTGCTGCTTAAGCGGTTTTCATTAAGTACCTGTGGTTGGCCATGGTTCAAATGGCAATTGATGGGCGGTTGAGGTGAGGATGTGGGGTAATTTAAGCCATTAAAGGCATCAATTAGGCATACAATTTCCATATCAAGAGCATTCTATTTGCCCAATTATCCTCCCACTCGCACAAACACTCGAGGAGTGAAATTAGCAGTGGAAATAGAGGGGTGGGAGGGGGTTTAAGAATGATACAATATCCTTCTTACTTACAGTAAAATCCCAACAATGTTTAATAATAGCCACACCTGTATATGTCCTACGAAATAATGCAACAAGGCTTTTGGTTTGCCTCTCTCAATTTCCATGGCCCATTACCGAAAATGTAACTTTAACAAAATTATATATGTATATACATACGTGTATATATATATATATATGTATACTTATATATACATGTATATTTGCGGCATATAAAAAGTTCGAATCCCGCAGGTAACCATGCCACAGAGAGGAGGGGTAAAGCTGGCAGTAAGTTAACACAGAAACCGAATGAATTATTAAAGTGGCCAATCATTTGACTGAAAGCAACCACAAGCCATTGAAAATATTTTACATTTGCCAAAAATCTATAAAAACAAGAAAAGAAAAATAAAAAAGCCAAATATAAACTATAAAAAGTAAACGACTTTTGGATACTGTAGATAAAGTAAAAAGAATATTAAAAAGAAAAAACAGTATTTAAAAAAAAAATAATAATTATTTAATAGAAATGAAATTTAACACAAGAAATATTATTATTTTACAAAATTATTTATTAATTTCTTATCTATTATTATTGTTAGTAATAATAAAACTTTTGAATTTTTTTTAAATATTTAATGCAATTTTTCTTTGATATATTTTTCTCTTGATTTGTATAGGTATTAAATAATATTAAATTTTCCCGCTTCGTTTTTCTTTTAAATTTTCTGTAGTTTTCTCTTTTCCCCTTTCGATGAGTCTTTGATGTCATCACATTTAACCCCGATTTTGGTGTGTAAAAGGGTATCAAAACTTTCGTCTCAAAGGTGATTTAAGGGTGAGGTGAGATAAGGTGAGAGTGTTTTTTTTTGTTGGTTTTCTTTTTTCAATCGTTCACGTGAATGCGTTTTAGTTGACTGTGAAGGCAGGAAAAGCAAAAGCAACAACAACAACAACAACAACATAAAAACATACAAAAATTGGGTCAACTTTGACCCAAACTTCAACCTCAACTTCAACTTTTACTCCCTTGGCTACTCAATGGATGGACTATTTTTGGGCCTCAAATTGTCTGCCTGACTATAGCAGAAAATAAAATAAAAGCAAGGGCAGGTACGCAGACACGTAGATAGGACTACAACGAAGGGCACACACACACACACACACACACATAGAGAGAGAGGAAGACATTGACCAGGACCAAAGGCAAGACCAGGAGGTGCGCACATTGCATTCTGATTAGGCAAACAAAGTTAATTGGATGCGACAGGATGAAGCGCGAGATTGAAGGCGAAACTGAAGGCCAAGTACCCAGCATCAATAGAAGAGCAAGCAACTTTCTTCCTTCATATATTTTGATATCCAATACATATATATAAATATTTATATATACAACATGTATATATATGTATGTACTCCATGTATGTGAAATCTAGAGCTTGCCTATGAATTTCAATTGAATTTACGAGAAAATTCATTTTGAAGAACAATATTTCGATTTCCTTCATGTTTGTTCCTCAAAATGTATCTTTTATCTAACTTGGCTAAGTCTTTTACTCTGGCCCCAAGCATCATGGCAACTTCATAACTGTCACATGGTTTCCTCTGCCACATCACTCATACGCCCGATGGGCAATGAACAGCTGTTAGGCATTTTTAAATGTTGAAAAAAGAAAACAAAAAATGTATTGGTATGAGTGAAGAGAGAGTGTAAACGAGATGACAGTTAAGCTAATGCCTAAAACGACAATGGATTGAATCATTATTAATAATATTATTCTATCTATATATATATTATTTTTTTTTTTTCCTGTCTGAGTAAGGCGATAAATAACACATATAATTGTCCCCCTTGAGCAAAAAAGTATGAAAGGGAAAACCCATGAAAGAATAAGAAAAGAAAGCGAAGAGAAAAGAAAACACATGCCCCAAAGGGAACGACCGCGGGCCAGTTGGCAAATGTTTTTAACCACCATGAAAGTTGACCCAGTTTCGTTAACGGTCGTTCGTTTGGTTCGTCTGGCTCTGTGGTTAACTGCTTAAGGAATAATTCATTATGTATTTTGGTTGCCATTGTCACTTAATTTGAGTGGAGGTTTTACCAACATTACAATATATACAGCAAGCACCCTTACCACTCTAACCCGCATCCACATTAAAAGGGACTTGCCACGTTTTTGGCGATGCGGGCAATTTGCTTGTGAACTAATTGTCCACGTTTTGGAAATCGATCAACCGTCTAAACGAATCGGATATTCAACCCCAACCATTCATTGACCAACCAATGTTAGCCACTAAAACCTTACCACCACCTACTCTACTTCCTTCTCCTCCTCTTCCCTGTACCCCCTAATCACCGCAACATCACTAAAGTAAGCCACCAGCTGCTTTTCGTGTTTTATATATATATTTGAAGTGAAATTGTTTATTTGCGTTACTTTTATGGGCTTCTTTTAGTCGTTGACAGCAATTTGTTTGCTGCCCCAACCCTCCCCCCTCCTAAGATATGGAGCAGTGTGAAAGAGAAAAGAAGACAAGAAGATAGCCATTTAAGTAGTTGAAATAAATATTATATTATTGGTTTCCTTTTTACTTTTTTTTAATTATAGCAGTGGCAGAAAGAAATTTCATTTAAAATTATTAACAAAGTGCAAAAATGTTATAAACAAAAAAAAAAAATAAACAGAAATATTGCAAGTTTTATTTTGTTTCTTAATGGAAAACGTAAACTTTTTTTTTTCTAATTAACTTTAATTTGATTAAGACTGACAATGTGTGTGTGCGTGAGAGAGAAAGAGGAAAAGAGAAATGCTGGCAAACTTTGAAACATTTTTTTTTGTATACTGCAAATCGTTTATATATATCTATAAATGTAATATTTTTTTGCTGCTAAGAAGCTAAAAGTCACAGCTGGAGTTTGACTCCTATCTTCTGGCCCCTCCCCACCATCCCCTCAATCAACTACCCAGCTATAAATCCTACAATCAAACCAAAACTACTCCAAACTAAAAGAAAAATAAAGTAGCAACTTTTTTCTTTCCTTTTTTTTTAATACACTTCTAAATGGGGTAAATGCATTTTGTTAACATAAAAGAAAAAGAAAATTCCAAGAAATTTTTTATTAATTTTAAACAAAAAATAAATTAGTCATTTGAATTGTTTGAAAATTTTATAAGATCTTCAAAAATTGATTTTCTTAATATTATCTTAGGAGCATATAAATATATATGTATATACGTATGTATGTATGTATGTATGTATGTATGTATGTATAAGTGTGTCATAAGTCTGACATTGTCATGATAGAGTATAAGAAAAACTTTTCAATATAGTTAAAGTTATATCATTGGGATTCATTTTGCTTTGCTTCTTTTTTTATATTAGATGATGACACTGGCTTTCCCCCATGGGAAAAATCAATTACAGCTTTGCCAAAAAAAAAAAAATATATATAAAAAACAAGTAGAAAAAGAAACGAAATAAACCAAGTAAAATCAAAATAAAAATAGGTGGCAAATTGCTAGGCAGCCTTTGATTTGAACTGAATGGCTTCCGCCAGTGGCCCAGCATCAGTTCTATTGCCTTATAGCCCTTCGTTTCCTCAAACCAAATGATGTCAATGAACTTTGTAAACAATTTTTAATCACATGCCCGTCTTGGCTTGGTTTGCTTTCTCGCTCGCCCACCATATCCTTACTGCTCTCTCTCTCTTTCATTCTTTCTAATTCTTTTTATGTATCTATCTCGCTCTGGATTTCGGTTTTTTCCCATGCTCCAACTGAACATCAGCCCATTGACGCCGATTTCAAATTAAATTGAATAAATCTCAGCCTACGCATACTTTGGCCACGGTAATGAAGTTGTCACAGTGGTATGAGAGTCATTTTTCTTATACACCGAAAGTTCAGTTAAATTTTATTAGAGAATTATTAGCCTTTTGTTTCGTTAGCTTTTGTTATCAATATTGTACGGAAAAAAGTTAATCAGATTGTAGAATGCGATTTGTTTTATATAGGTTAATCATAGGTTTAAAGAGGTATCATACGGCTTAAAATAAATAATATGTGTAATGGTAAAAATACTGAAACAAGTTCGATTAATTTATTTTAATTATTTTTATTAATTTTGATTATTATATTATTCTATCCATAATCCACCCACCTATTCAGAGTTAACTATATCTATTTGGCAGCACAGTGTTGCCACTTAATTAATCGATATCATGTCAATGAGTTTATCGATCTATAATTATAATTTTTATTTTATCAAAGTAGTTCAATTCATTTCATTTTGTAATTGTAACACTGTATTTAAATACATCGTAATTACATTTCTATAGCTACTAAACCCACTGTTCTTCACGCCTCCCTCCAATCCCTCCCCCGCCCTCTTACAACTCACTCTTTGATCAAACAATGGGCATCGTAATTTCTCAAAGGCAGCCGTCGCCGTCGTTGTCGTCGCAGCTGTTTGGCGTGAAATATTCGTTGAGTTTAAGGGATTGGGTGGGGAGCTATATATGAAGAGCGGGTTGATTGACTTAAAGGGGGTGAAGATAAGGGTAACACAAATACTAACATATACACATACATACATATGTATGTACATATGTATGTACGCACGCACTTGTTGGCTTTGCCCTCTGAACTCTCTGTTAACTGTGCTGACTGTTGACGAGCTGCCAAAAAAGATTTTCTTTCGATTTCTTTATTTTTTTTTTTGTTATGTTGTTTTCTTGTTCTGTTATTCCTGTTAAATCGTTTTGCCATGGTCCGTCACCTGCGTGCCAAGCGAGCGTTCATCTTGGCTTACAATGGCTCAGGTCAATGCCCGCTCAATGGGATGTCCTTCCGTCCACTGCCTTCCGTTATATACCCTACGTTCCATTGCGTTAAGTTAACGTGTTGTTTTTATTTTCTTTTATTTGTGTGTGTGCGTGTGTTTTGTTGTTATTGTTGCTGTTATTGTTGTTGTTTTTTTTTTAATTGGCAAAACAAACGTAATTAATGCATTTAGCAACCAGATTGAATAATGAGTAATCGCGCAGCAAGAACTGGCAATTAGTGCCCATAGAGTCCAGTCCGTAAATTCAAAGACAACTAAAGAAAGAGTAAGAGCAACAGAGAGAGAGAGAGAGAGAGAGAGAGAGAGAGAGGGAAAGATAACCATGGGTCGTTATCCTTTCTCCATACTGAACTAGCTAACTGAGTGACTGACTGCCAAGGACAAGAGAGCTTTTCGTATGAGTGATATAATTGTAATTGGCTGCCATAAGGCAAAAAGGTAACTTACACTGGCGCACCAACAAAAAGGATTAAAATTAGATTCAAAGAAATTTACTTTAAGCTTTA
Organism: Drosophila emarginata; assembly: GCA_037075365.1. NCBI lineage: Eukaryota > Metazoa > Arthropoda > Insecta > Diptera > Drosophilidae > Drosophila > Drosophila emarginata. The sequence continues at coordinate 3,235,784 of JBAMCD010000160.1, forward strand.
ATAAAAAACAAGAAGGAAAATTGCATTCCATTATTTGTGTTAGTTTTAGACTAAATAAATAAAAGCAAAAAACTTTTCAACTGCAAAGTTCGAACAAAAAAATAAAATAAAAGCAAAAAACATTTCTCTATTATTGACAAACATCAAGTAATGCCTTAAGCGTATTATAAATAAAATTAAATTATTAAAGAAAAACAAATTTCTCAATTGATTTGCATCCCTTTGAGAAATTGTGTCACTGTTAGAAATTCTTTAACAATAACCTGCTCTCAACTGTATATATATATATATATATATATAGCTTATATTTTGTGCAAGTGCAGCTAACATACAGACACAATAGATATAGCTTTATATATATACATTTGTAAGTGTCTTTCGCTCTGGCAGATTGTGATTATAATGGCTGCCAGCAAGTTAGTTATATTGTTACAGAGATAAGATAAAGCCGCTTATATTCACATATATATTTCTGTATGTATGTGTTTGTATGTGTATCTATGTGTAGACTGACTTATTCTGAAATGAAAAAAAAAAAGAAAAATAAAATCTCACTACCACATATGACAGTGACAACTGAGATGGAAACTATTTTGTGGGTATTCCAATTTAATATTAATCATACGACATGTTGTTCCAATGAAGTGATGTCACGCCTATTTGCCATTCCAATTCTGTCACTCTGCTAAACCATAAATCTGTTATATAATTTATAATGTAAAAACATTTTAATGTTTAAACTGATGCACAACCTGGCGTATGAGTGATATTTCTGTGTTCGAAACAAAATGCATTCTGAAAATAAAACAAAAAAAAAATAGTTCTGGCTTTTGTTATACAAAAATATTAAATGTCAGTGTTGGTAAGCACTGTTTGAATCAAATCAAATGAAAATTAATAAAAATTAATGTTTTCTCTCATTAATTTGGTTATTCTTTTATAATAATTGCAACAAATAAATGTTAGTAACTCAATGCTATGCAAAACAGTGGAAAAATTATTTCACAAGTAATTTTCTCTTTGTGATTTATTAAAATTAATATTTTTCATTTAATAAAGTTTTTTTGTTGCTATATGAAAATGATATCAAATAATCGAAAAATAAAATCAAACTACCGTAAAAACATTTCCATCAAACAAAACTAAATTTCCTCAATTTCCTTTATCTTTGTTATAACATCAAAGAAGTTTAATTTCCCATATATATGTTTGTTCTGTATAAATCAGATTTTCATTTATACTGAAAATAATATTCAAAAATGTTGAAATCAAATGCAAAAATCAGTTCCGACTGCTGGCAGTTTTAAGGATGTTTTGTGTGCATTTTAATTATTTTTCCCCAGTTGTAATCCGCCATGTTCATCAGCATCACTCAGAGAATTCAACATTCTAAAGGGGATGAGGCAATTGTGGTGAACAAGTCAGTAGAATGGATGGTAGATGGGGTAGAAGGAATGGCGGCGGTTGGACCAGAAATAGTGCATAAAACAACTCAAGTTACGAAACATGGCGACGGATGAACTGCAACTAGCAGCAAAAAGAAAAAAAATGCCTTCTTCTTCTCTAACTTCTTTTGCTTATCCTTTTGCTTCTGCCTGTCTGTCTCCCCGGGCCCGCCATTATCTTTTAAGGCGACACACACACACATACACACACACACACTATTGATTTACATTCAAAAAACGATGTTAGGCAGACAGACAGGCGGGCAGGCAGGAGGCTAATCTACGTCGGCTTCTTCAGACTCGCTTTCACTCATTCTTTTTTCTCGTTCGCTCTTTCTCTTTAAATGTAGAACATGCTGCGTCAAGGCATTTTTGCGGCAAAAAAAAAAATACTAAAATACATATATATATAAATATACATGTATATATGTGTGTGTATGTCTATGTGCATGTAGAGTAAGAGAAACGGGTGAGTGAGCGTAACTCAAGCGGCAGCTGCCAAGGGGTGAATCGACTGGTGGCTAGCGAACAAGTCACTGTAGAGAAGGGAAAGGGGGGCAGGGCACTTTGGTAGGATGTAGACGACAATAAGCACCAAAAGACAACGACAAAAACAACAACTAACAAGAGCAATAACAAAAGCCAACAACCAGAAGGCAGTCAGATGAACACTAAGAGAACGATAGTCTGAGTAAGAGTGAAAGACACGAGACAAGAGAGAGAGAGAGAGCTAAAGCGAGATGCAATCGAAAGGTTGCTCTTAAATTAAATTTCCATAGAAAATAAGATAAATGATTCCAATAATATTTCTATTACTATTATTTATTTTAGAGATTATTTGCCAAATGTTTTATGATTTGCTATAATTGAAGAAGATTTATTTATACATATATATTTGGATATTATTGTATTATTATTTATTTCAGAGACTATTAGCCAAATGTTTCACGATTTGATAAGATAATGTATGTATATGTATACTTAGTTGTTTTTTTATTATTATTTATTTCAGATATAATTTATCAAAGATTTTATGATTTGCTTTAATTTAATAAGATAATATATATATAAATATATACAATGATATTGTTTTAAATTGGCTTATATATAATCTTATGCACATTTAATTTATATTAGATCTTATATGTATAATAATATTGTTTTCAAGAAAGAAACGCCATCCGTTTGGCAATGAATGAATCTTTTCAGAACTTTTATAGCTGCCCTCGCTTTACAAATATTGCCACTGACCTACTTACCGAAAAATGGCTGAGTCTGTGCGTATTGGTGTGAGTAAGTTGCTTGAGCGGCAAAGTGGGTTGGTTTGTCGGTAAAGAGAGGAGGGGCAGGGTGAGTTTGGGGTTATAGAGAAGAGTTAAAGGTGGAGATGGCTGTGGGGTGCGGTTGATTTGGTATGCCTGATGAAAAGAGAGCTTTTTTTCACTTTTGTTTGATTCGCCTGGACATATCGATGGCATAAAGCTGAAAAGTAGCGACTGACGCGGAATCGGAATAGATATATGTATGTATATATAAACATACAAATATACTATATAGATATATCAACATATATATATGTATGTATGTATATATATATGTTTGTAATACAAAACGAATGGTGCAAGGAACGGCTGCAATGACGACTGTCACCTGCCAACTGCCACCTGGCGGCTTGGGCATAAATGCTGACAATAACAATGCACTCACACACACTCGCACACACACACTCACACATACACATATATAGAGACAACGGAAACGGATGCAGCGATGCTGGCAGAGAAAAATCAAAATGAGAATCACAAAATGCAAAAATGTAAAATGCCGCAAATTGCTTGTACGGCGGATGGAAGCAGAACCGAAGGAAGGACCCAAAGTTCTCGTCAAAATCCATAGACAGGGAGATAGAAAAGAGAGAGAGTGAGAGAGAGAAAGAGAGAAGGAGGCAAAAGAAAGCGATAGTACAACAAAAAAAAAAAAAAGGTAGGGGGAGGGCAAGGATCTGGTGTGTGGGGGTAAAAACAGTGTGAAGGACAATGCGTGCATAACGTTTATTGAAATAGTTCTCAAGTGAGTTCGACATCGACTCTTTCGTCTCTTTCATCTCATGCGTCTCGTTTTTAGCAGTCGTTTCACTCTTTCATTCCATTCATTCATTGTCAACGTTGGCTTTTCTAAAAACCTTTGCCAGGAAATAGGCAAAGGGGTGGCATTTGGGCTGAACTGCGGAAAACTTGGCATGCATCATTCAATGCCAAGTGAAGTGCATACGGCAATCGGAATCCAAATCAGAACTAGAGACCAAAAGAGCCCATATCGAAAAAAAAAAAGTGAAACCAGAAATTTAAGAATACCAATCAGGCTAACAAATTAAGATATATATAGTGCGAGAGGGAAAACAGATCTGGTAATGGTAAGGAAATGAAATTGAGGCATACACTGACAGAAATGTATATATGGCAATACGCAGAATCCGTAAAAGCGACAAAAGGCTTAAAAGGAAAAACCAAAAGAAGATAAGCAGCCAGCTTAACAGTTTCAGTCGACCTCCAGTTTCAGTCTTACGACTACAATTCCCCGTGACCTGCTTTGCGGTGCCAGTACAAACCAGATATTATATATACATATATATGTATATACATACATACATAAATATACTTATAATATATGTATATAATATATAGTACAACATCTGCATCTGTGACCATCGCCGTGTGGTATTTGTTTTGATTTTATGCGTTGTTACTTGCGCCTTTCTCGCCTGTTCTTGACTGTAAAAGAAATATACCAACGGAAATGATAAACATGGAACAAGGCGGGGGGCAGGCAATGTTACGAAAGGGAAACCCAAACAGGGAGAAGCTTAACCAAGCAATTGGTATAAGGGGAAAGGTGGCTGGCACTGGCGGGCCGACTGGCTGGCTATAAGCTCCAGCATAAGGAGTGGTTACAGTAGACAAAGCGTATCACTTGCAGGCAACCACAATGTCTAATGGGAGAGGTGAGGTGTATACCCCCCCCCCCCCCCCCCCCCCGGTTTTTATTTTTATGAAATAATTGTTTAGTTTCTCTATGTAGGATACTCCAAGAGTTAAAATTGATTAATATGTCGCTTTCAGCCTGATAATATTTATTATATATTATATATATATATTATACTATATAAAACGTCAAAATATTTTCAATATCTATTTGATATATTTTTAGATGTTTTCTTTATCATTGTTTAAGAATCTTTTGTCATTTTGAGCACAAAATTAAATGAAATATACAAAATTATGAAACAGTCAATTTGAAATAAATATGCAAAAATGGAATATATAATACAATTTTTAATATGAAAAAAAATAAATATTTATCTCGGTGACAGTTACTGATTTTTTGTCCATTAAATATATATATTCTATAATATGAAACGTATCCTGAAAAAGGATATGATTTGTGACTGAACAGATTAGGAATAATTTCTGTATTGTAATTTTTTTATTTTTATCTGTGCCAACTAACAAAGATAGAAAAGCTTACTATGACTTAACTACAAACTAAATATTAAACTACATATATTTATTTAATTTTACAATAAATAACTTGGCTTTTTCTATGGATTATAATTTTATTATTCTACATATATTTGTAATATTATACATATTTAGTTTATATATTTATATTTTATATATGTATATATTATATATTTATTTATGCAACAAATAAAGGATTTCGCTTTTTGTCAGTTCTTTTTTTATTTTTTAGGTCATTAGTTCTTTATTTTGCAAATATTATATACATTTTAAATATATTACAAAAATAAATGGTTATAGATGCGGAAAATTGGTAAATGGGGTTTTAGAAATATATTTAAAAATACATAATAAATATTATATAAAACAAATATATAATAAAACAGATAATATGAAGGATATTCAATGATTAATTGATTTCATTTTATAAATATAAATAAATTTTCTTAAATTGATATAGAAATTATTCAAACAAACAGATCCAAAGTGTTTACACCATTTGCATTTCATTTTAGCAGGACAAACTCTGTTAGAATTGATACTGTTAAAATGTCCCAGCACATTCAATTTCAATGGTTGAACATCAGCAAAATGGTCCCGTTCAATAAGGATAAGAGTAACAGCCTTGGCCAGTAGCCATTCAGTTGCCAGCGAGCAGTCGAACGGCATGGATGTGCCTTGAATCAGCAGGAGCACCAACAGCAGCAAAACACCAGCCGCCATTTAGCCAGCATTTTATTCAAAAACGAGAACCAGCCAACTAGCCAGCTAACGCAGTGGTGAGCCATCGCCGCTGCCGCATTAGCCAAAATTCTGCCCAACTTTTACGACAACGGTCAGGCATAAAAAAGAAAAAAAACTGAAATAAAATTACATTTCTTTTTTTTAAATTTTTATTTTTGGAAAAGCTTTTCAAAAAGAAAAAACGTAAATACTGAAAAGTGACAAAATTGGAAACAAAAAAAAATAAGACAGAGAAATTAATTTTGGTTTTTATTAAAGCTTTTTCCATAAACTGTATTTAAATGCATTTGAGTGCACTTTGATGTTTGTTTTAATAAATCCGTTAATATGTTTATTACTTTTGTTATTTTATTATATTTAAAGTAACGTATAACTGCCACGCCTCTACAACACTGCCCACCCGTCAAGAATACTGCCAATTAAAAAAAAACAACGTGAGAAAAAAGAAAAAACAAAAGAAACTAAAGAGAAGAGCGAAAAAACTTGCCATATTTTTGTTCATTTTTTGTTTTTGTTTGTTGCTGGTTTCTCTTATATTTTTTTTTGTGAAGTTTTTCAACTAAAGTGCAAAATAACTACAACACCAACAACAAAAACAATAACAGCAACAACAACAACAACAACAACAACAACAACAAGAACAACAAAAACAACGAAAACAACGATAACAAGAACAACAACGTGTTGCTGCACCTCAGCATCAGCAGAAGAGTGAGCGTCGACGTCGACGTCATCATTGCCCTTCGCACGCCTTGTCTCGTCTCTGTGGGTTTCTCTGTGTGATCCCTCTCTGGGGCTCTCTCTTCCACTCTCTTACTCTTTCTCTCTCTCTCTCTACTGTGCATTTGTATGCGTCTATATGTGTGGGTAAGTTGACATTTCATTTTCATTTTGAGTGCAGTTTTTTGTAGTTGTAGTTTTTGTCCTTTTTCTGCTACTTGCGTGAGCGTATTGGGTGTGTGCGGGTGTACGGAAGAGGCAAGGAATTGTGTGTGTGTGTGTGTGTGTTGTTGCTGTCGGGGTCAGCGTGTTATTACAAGTTATGCGTGCACAACAAAAGCACCAACAACAACAGCAACAAAACTGATTCACAAATCCCCAGCAACAACAAAAACTGAGTTCTTTGCCTCCGCACCCCGCCCCCCTCCCCCAATGGCACTGCAGTTCATTTTAGAGGCAGCAAAAGTCACGTTTCACGTTTGCTGAAGGACAAACACTCGATTCACAGTACAAAAAAAAAGACAAGAAAATATGAAAAACAAGAAAAGAAAATAGTATTAAGAACCAACAGCAAGAAGAGAAAACAAAAGTTTAAGCCAAATAAACGTCAGATAGGGGCCTACATACGAATGTATGCACATTTATCGTGGGTATAGAGTAAACTATATTGAGGAATTCTTTAAAAAAATGCATGCACACATTAAAAATGAAAAACATTTATAATGAATACAAATTTCAGTCAATTTGAAATACATTTTATATATGGAAAATTAAATTAACAAATTCAGATAAATGAATTAAACATGAAATCGTAGTTTTAAGATTTCAATAATCAAACAAAAAAATATATTAGATTCTCATATTGACTTTTGTTAATGTTTTGTTATCTAAATTGAAATGTTCTTCACCGATCTCATAAAATATATATTTCATTGATCAGTGATTTTTATAAGTTTCTTTCTTGAACAAAACACATAATAACTTGAGTTAGAAAATGGAACATTAAAATATAGTTTACAAAAATGATCGTTTGAAAACTTAATTTGAGTTCATTTTCAATGCTACTAAACTAAAGTTTATTTCAGTTTCAATTCCAATGCTCCATTTAAAATCAAAATAATTATATTATTCAATAGTTATATTGCAAATAATATTTGAAAAATGTTAAGCTCAATAAATTATCTAACTAACTGAGCTAATTCTTAACGCCATTTTTTGATGACTTTCCACTTTTTTTATACCCTTGCTAAAGGGTATATTAATTTTGGTCAGAAGTTTGCAACGCATAGAAGGAAGCATCTCAGACTATATAAAGTATATATATTCTTGATCAGCATGATGAGCTGAGTTAATGTAGCCTTGTCCGTCCGTCCGTCTGTCCGTCCGTCTGGATCAACGCAATCTCCTCCGAGACCCTTGGAGCTACAGAGCTGAAATTTTGCACCTAGGCTTCTTTTTGCTGCAGGCATTGTATATCTGGGAATCATCCCGATCGGATGACTATATCATATAGCTCCCATAGGAACGATCGGTCAAAAATTTAGTGTTTGATCAATAAATTGGGTGTTTTTGAAACAATTGTCACGAAATTTGTTATTTTACAATTTTATATAAAAAGAAATATATCTTTTAAGTTCCATCAGAATCAGTCGACTATATGCTATAGCTGTCATAGGAAAATCGGGGAAAAAAAAATTGTATTAAAATTTCTTTTTATGCCACGGACATCAAATTTATTATATATATATTCGGCACGGCCGAAGTTAGCCCACCCCTCTAGTTTTCTTATATCAGATATCCTCTTTAATAGAAAACTCTTTAAACTAATAGATTAATAGATCATAGCTATATACTATATAATTGATTTGTTTGTGTGATATCATTTTAATGGTTTTCTTGGCTTCTTAACTACATTTTCAATATGTGTTCCGATTGTTAGTCAATTGTTGTTTTATTTGCCTAAAATAACTTTCTAAACATTTCCTTCAATCGGCATCTTTTTCCGGTCCCAAAATGAGGGTCGAAGGGTGTAAACAAAAATGTTGAAATGTTAAACGACAATCAGCGACAGCAGGCATGCCCCAAAGACAAATCGCATTTTATTGACCTGGCCCATAGCTTGGACTCATAAGAACGTTCCAGTTGGTAAAGGGACACACACACACATAAACACTTTGCATGCTTATCTCGATTCAAATGGCACAAAAAGGAGCCCAACGAAAATGCCGTTAAGCAATTTCGATAACTGCCTAGCGACAAAGTCAACTTCAACTGGTCAGGCCAATTTATGGGGCTGACTCTTTCGCTTAGTCTTTTGGGCCAATTTCATTTACTTTGCATATAAATGGTAAATTTAAATTGAAAATTAATCGACTGGCGCACGCGCGACTCTTTTTAACATATCCAACTTTGACTTTAACCAAAACTTCAATCCACATCGACCACAATCCCAAAATCGACCTCGACCTTCGATTAGCTTAAGAAAGCTGTCAACTTTTTCTCTCCATTATTTTTGTTCTCCTTGTTTTTATTCTTTTTTTTGTTTCTATTTTGTTTTGTGTTTCGCTCAACACATTTTTTAATTAAAGAACTTAATGGTTAGCGTAATTAAAAGCAAACAGCTTTGAAAATATCCTTAAAACCGGCTAAGTGGGCGCAAACCAAAAGCAGAGCAAAAATCATCAAGATAATAGCAAAAATGAGAAGAAAAAAAATATTACAAAAATTTAATGGTCAACCACAGAAACAAACACACATACACACACACACACACACACACAGATAGAGTGAAGGTTGCAAGAGGAAAATATAATTCTTATGCCACATAAAAGAGCGTCTAATGAAGAAGTCTTAAGATTTTGTAGTAAATTGAGATCTTTCAGAGAAACATTCTCTAACAAACCAAGAAAATTCCTTTTATGATTTTTATGGTAAATTTATAATTAAGAATTGACCATTTTTGGAGAATTATAGTCTCAGGGGTTCAGTTTTTGTCGCTATCCAGTTTCAATTGGGTCCAACTGTACCAATTTAATTAAATAATTCGATTTAATACATGATTCCATTTTTAATTGAAAATTGAATAGTTTAAATGTGTTTCTATTTATAAATATATGTTGCTCCATAAAGAATAAAAATATAATAAAAATGGCGAATCTTATTAATGATCGCGTCGGGGTCACCAATTTGAAGTTACTCTAGTTAGATAGTTATAATGGCGGAGAAACTATTTTAGGGCATTCCAATGTATTTCTTTTACTTTATTTACAAACTCTTAGCGATCTTTGAGACCAACAAACATTATCATTAACGGATTTATTAAAATCGAAATTAGATAATGTAGCACTAGAAATCAAGAATAGGACTCTTCCTTTCTCTTTCCTTCTTTAATTTCGGATTATTTAAGGACTTGGGTATATCAATGACTATTAATATATCATTGATCAATGACAATTTAAAGAGACAATTCATTTGATATTTTAATACCATTAGCTTCTCATTTAGCCCATTGTTCTCCTGTTGCCGATTTTGGCCCAATGAAGAAATCCACTTAAACTTTGCCTTGAGTTGATTTCCTTTAACCAAAGAAATAACAAATAAACAACAATATCAACTTGTAGGAAACTTAATTTTCTATGCTACGAGTGTGTGTCCCTACATATCCTGGTCATGGTCCTGGTTCTCTTTCTCTTCTTCCTGTTGTTCCGCTCTGTGTCTCTGTTTCTGTGTGTGTGTGTGTGTGTGTGTGTAAATTAAAGCCAAAGTTGTTCAATTTTTTTTGTTAGTGATTGGTTAAGGTTATAAGCGTGGGGGGAGGAAAGAGCTGTCCTGCTGCCCATGGATAAAAACTCACACACAGTGGGTCGTCTTAGGCACAGGACCTCACACACACACACACACACCCAGAGTAAATGAGATAGGGAACGAGAGTGAGGGAGATGGGGTGATATTCATCTATGTCGCACATCGTTAAGCGCTGCCAGTTTGACTTAATTTGCGTTAAACTTTTTTTGTTAAACATATCATTCGGTTGGCAGGCCCAAAAACAAAACACAACAAAAAAAGAACACGAGACAAAAAAAAAAAAATTGGGTAAAGAAAATAGAAAAATTTCGACCGGGGGGAGGCGACAAGTGAAACGGGAAATGTAAACAAAGGCATTAATCATGCCCCGACAGGGACTGAATGAGACAAACTGTACGAGCGAGAGAAAGCTATTGAGTTGAAGCGAGACAGCATGTCCATTAAGCTTTGGTTTTGCCTCGCTCTCTCGTCCTTTTTACCCAAAAACAAAACAAAAAAAAAGAAAAAGGAGAAAACCAAAAAGAAAGAAAGGAAGAAGATAAACCGGCAAAGTCATTCACATGTGTTTGTTTAAATGACAAACTGTTGTTTGTTAGCAACAAAAACAGTCAAAAACAAAAACAGAAAAAAAAAATAAAGAAAACCTCAAAAAATTTGCAAAAAAAAAAAAAACAAATGGGAAAAGGGGTGCCAGTTGGAGGCGGGGTACCGGGTATGGGCTTAGATTTTGGGGCCTTTATTTATTTACCGGATGAAAACTAAACCGCAATAACAGTAAGTGCTCAGCAAACACACAAAACCAAAGGCAACGCCTACACCATATACCATCACACATCCACACATACAAAGACACAGACTCACACACACACACACACACACACTATGTATATCCCAATGGGCTGCCTTTCCTCCCAGGATCATTCGTGTGTGTCACAATTTCGACTGGTCTATACCGAATTATTATGATAATCGCAAGCATAAATTATGCGCCATATTTACCAATTACAGTGAAAGTCCATTAAATGCAACTAAATATCCATCAATAGTATATTGGAGCTTCATTAAAAACAAAAAGTTAGCAATTAGTATCATCTTTTGGCCAAGTGTATTGACCACTTCAACTTGAAGTGTCATTTCCATAAAAAGTTTAAATGAATATGAAAAATGAATCTATATTAACGAATCTTCACTTTAAATAATGTTTAAATTTTATTCCCCATAAGATAATTAATTTTCCATTTCGTATACACATTTAATAATGAAAATATTATTAAATAGTGTGGCTGCATATTTTTACAAAAGAGAAAGTAAACCATAACTAATAATTAAAACACTTCAAGCAAAAGATACAACACATATACATATACATATATATATGTATATATATATAGGAAGCTCTTTATATTTCGATTCCTTTTTACTGTGGGAAATCTTTACTTTAAGTAACAAGCATTGAGACTTTGTGGCCCGCTCTTCAGGTAAGCATCAGCAGCGTCTTTTGAAGTGCCCTTCGATGAAGCATTAGAACGCATAGAAACAGGAAGAGAAATAGCAACAGGAACAGCTTTTATGTTTGCCTTGGGGAAATTAAGTTTGTGTCATGTTTCTGTCACCTAAACTGGTGAAATGGTTAGATGGGTTGAGACACCACAGTGCGTATGTGTGATATGCAAAGTAATAACAGATACAACGCAAATATACTTATAGTGTGACAATCAAAGAGATCAAAACTATATTATTGAATTTTTGTAAAACTATACTTTTAGTTTTTCTTTTTATGTAGTTTTCCATTTCCATTTGTGTAATAAATAAAAACCATTAACGGCTTAAATGAACTTGCTTTTAAAGGCTTTGTCTAAGCCAGAATGATGAACAGAGAAGCATGGCCTCCAGCCAACGCACCTTTGTTTATTCTTTAAAGCTTCGATATATAGATGATTGCCTGCTGGCAGTTATGAGACGCGTTCAGGCAATTTATCAAAAATATTTTATACGAAATTTTGTTGCCTGTCAACGTTGATTTTAGCGCTTAGCATGTGGGCGTTACGGCATTGCGGGTGGGCAAATAAAGCACACCTGTTGCCACCTCTCCTTCTCTCTGCATGTGTTTCTCTCTCTTTCTCTTTCTCTTGCTCTCTCTCTTTCTCTGTCTGTCCCTCGATGCCACACGTCAATAATGTGACACATGCCACATGAGCTTTTGGTTTTTATACGGGCTCGGGTTCGAGTTCAGGAGTTTTAGGGCCTTTCCTCATAATAAAATACAAATAAAAATATATATATGTATATATATTTCTGACGCCATTTTCATGCAATAATTTTTTTCATAATTTACGTTTTGTTTTCTTCATATTTCTGTTGTTGTTTTTTTTTTTATCTATTTGAACGCAGCTTTGGCCGTAAAATCAAAATGCCATTTGCAATTATCAGTGAGGAACTTAACAACCATTCCGGAATTGTATCGACTGTGGATCAAGCATTTCAATTGCAAAGATTTTATGAACCAAATGGCGAAGTTCGTTGGCCGGCAAATTATACAACAAATTAATGGTAAATTAATCGCCTAGGATTAAATAATTAAATAATTAGCAATACAGGTGAGTGAAATCAAAATAAAATGTATATTAATATTATTATATAAAATGGTCTACTCTCAGTCCAAATATATTATTTTCTACTTCGATATCAAAGATATATATAAAATTTAAGTTTAGAAAACAACTTACCCAAATGCTGAAGTAAAGTTTAAATTTTAGTTAAATTTAGAAATGGAAAGTTAATTGAAAATATTTAATTGAAAGAAATTCTTAATTAAAACCTGTTGAATAACTTTATGCCAAAGAAAAAAAAGTGTTATTTTATTTTTTGGCAAAAAAAAAATACTTTTCTGAGTGTTCATTTTATAAAATATATTTAATCAGATTTTGCCTTTAAAAAAATTTAAAATCCAAAACCATTAATACTATTTATTATACTCCAAATCCAAGTCAGATGCCGATGATGGCTGTGACAACTGTTGAAACATTTCCCTATCGTTTGCCCCATTCATTTTCAACTTATTTACAACCCGCAATTATTTCCAGCATTTTATTTTTACGCCTTCAATTCTCTTTTTTTCGTTGATTTGTTTTTATATGCCCGAGCAGTCGTCCGCAGTCAAAGCATCAATTGTTTGCTCTTTTTTTTTTTTGTTTGTTTTTGGTTTTGTTGCCTTTTATTCTTTTATTTTTGTTTTTCATTTTAGTTTTGGTCTTGTGTTTTATCGCAAACTGGAGAAGTGAACGCTTCCGTTTCCGCTAGTCTTCACTTCCGTCTCGGACTCCTTCATGTTCTGCTATTTAAATAATATGGCAGCATTGTGCCCCTCACTTTTCTTCAGCTCTCTTCTCTCTTTGTTCTTTCTCTGTGAGCCTATTTTCTCGCATTATTACACGCAATTTTCTTTTTTCTTTACTTACACAAATTGAACTTGCGGAAGGACCCTGAGCAACAGCAACAGCAGTAGCAATAACAACAAAAACAACAACAACAAGAACAAAAAAAAAAAATTCAACTAAAGTAAAGGAAAAAACTATGATAACAAGACTCTACAATACGGAAGAGGATCCCGCCTATTGCTCATTCATTTGGGGAGCAAACCTTAGCAGCAGCAATGATGTCCTTTTGGCTACTACAACAAATGAAACATCCGTGTTTGGTAGCGATTTACGTGATGATTTTTATAGGGTAAGTGCAATTAAATTTAAAACTTATATAAAACATGC